>CM073932.1:32506838-33752758 GCA_037179545.1 Sesamia inferens
CTGTTTCCTTTCTTCTCCACCTTGTCCACTCTTCTCTGCATTCTCTCGGTTGTGTCTTCTCTCTTGTCTTCCGCTCTGTTTACGACCTCTTCCCTGGCCTGCCTGGTTCGGTCTCTTATTGTATCCCCTATGATCTCTTCTCGTCTACTTTCAATACGTCTGGTTTCTCCTCGGGTCTCTTCCCTCTTGCTCTCGAAGCATCTGTCCGTGATGTCTTCTATGTTGGTCTCGGAGATGCGCCGGTCACTGTGAGTGAACTGGTCTATCGCGACGCGATCTTCTCTCTATGGGAGATAATTTGTATAATTATATGATTACTGATAAGAGATTTGATAAGATGATATTTTGTTGTTATTATTAGGGTATCAGCCGAAAGGAAACAAGTGTTTCACATTCTTTAGATTGTGTGTATTTATGAAAATATTTTGGTTTTTGTTACAAGGAATCTGGTAGCGGGTATTTTATGTGATAAGCGGTAACTAGGCTTTTTGAGTTTCTATTTATAGTTTGAAATTAGATTTTAGAATCCGCCGGAAAATATTAAACAAGCGACGAAATAATAAAAAAAAGTGGTAAATCATCGGTAGCACAAACAACATATTGCTATAACAAACTCAGCAGGCGCTTACCCCGTGAGCCTCCTTCAGTGTGGTGCCAGTATCACCTCCAAACTTCTTCGTGGTGGTGATGGCAGACAGACCGTGGATGCGTGAGGGGGGCGCCCCCTGATCTTGCAGTAGGCGCTCCAGATCCTCAGGCTCCGTAGAGTAGGCGGTCACGGAGATGGTACCCTCAGGCTCACCCCCGTTGCGGGAATGGTACTCTTGGCGAATCACCGTGCCTTTCACTGGGTGGGAAGACAGTTTGTTAAATATTAATGAGTTAAATAAGTTACGAGTTAGTCAAATGACGAGTTTTAACCAAATGATCGTTGATTTTAATAATGCAGCAGTAAAATGTAAGAGATTGAAAAGGAAAATTACTGAAATTTATATTTTAGTAGATGTGTAGATTCTGAAATAGCGTTTTACATAAATGCTTTGTAAAGATAAACAATGAAGATGTTGCACAGCATACGACGAGCTCACAATGTAAGGCACCGAGCTACTACGGCTAGTCTTACGATGTCTATCATTGTTATACTTCAGACATTTCGCTACAGATTACAGAATACTACATAGTATTACGTAGGACGGACTTTCGGAAGACACCACACACACACTTACACTAAGTACCACTGCTACTGCCTTTTTCATAAACGAACACACACAAATGTGTATTCAACATTTAAACGAACTAAACTTTATGAGAAATAATGTGACATATTAAGCTTTAAAGTTCACTTTAAATTAAACTCACCAACTTATACACTTCAACAAGTCAGTCAAGACGGCCGCACACTTAAAAAAGTACTGTATACTTTATACAGAAACAGTCACATTCAGCTGAACTAACATTTATTTTGTGAACGATTAGGTACATGATTCAGGATATAGAACGCTTAGTAATTCCAGTAACTTTAGTACTGAGCACGCGTCAACTTTCAGTTGTTCTGAAAATCTACGCGGAAACTAGAAAGTTGGTGACGTCATGTGTTACCGTTGTCAACTTCTTAACATTGACCCCGATACAACTGAATGGCCCCGATATCATTAGAAAAGCAATTATTGAACGAAACCTGATTCGACTTCTTTTGATAATACTTTTTATAATCGTTTAAGCGATGTCTTAGCTTAGGTTACGTAGTTAGTGCATTTTAATAGAAATGATGCTCTGTTTAGTTTTTTTATTGTTAACATTTTCATCGTGTACATCTGAGACCCTAATGGTTTGTCATTCCGCTTTGCGAATTCTATTGCTTAAATAAATGGTCCTCAGGTCTGTGATTATTTGTTTATTTATTTTAAAAATATTAAGCATTGAGAATAATTTCAACTATTACACACGTACATAGCATTGGCTGTTCATCGGCTCGAAAATGTTATACAATAAACTAAAAAAAAAAAAAATATACCTAATGAAATTATAGGTACTATAAAATTCAAATTTAGCCAATAATACAGTTATAATCTCTTCAAGATCCTCTGTTTATAACTCTACCCTTTTTAGTTAAAAAATTGGTGGAGTAGGGAAGTGATTCACCACCCAGGAGCACATTAATTTATCATTAGGTAATAAAATGACCTCCGAATTCAACTAATTGCGAAAATCTTTCATCACCACATAGTATAAAACAAAGTCGCTTTCTCTGTCCCTATGTATGCTTTAAAACTCCGCAAAGGATATCGATTATTTTTTTTGAATAGATTGAGTGACTGAAGAAGATGGTTTATATGTATATTAACATCCAATAAATTGTGGAGAAATACTGTTATTTTTGGGGTTTCTAATGTGATGTCGTAAATATTTACATTTTTACCGCTTACATTGAAAACGCAGGCTGAACCCTACGAGATTTATCAAAATAATGTCTCAGACTCCGGTAAATAATACCTGTGTACCAGAGTATGTCTCTATGTTTATCTCTTATGGATATCCCACAATAACATTTTTTACCGTTTACTTTTAACGACAAATACCTAATGGTTAATTTTCGAAGTGATTCTAACCAATACAGCATTTAATGCTTATACAATTAAACACCTTAAATACTTAGTTGATTTAATATTTTTTGCCCTTTACAGTACATGATTTAAATGAATATTTTTAAAGATATTACAGATTTAATAACTGCGGCGTTTTTTATATACAAATCCGGTACCGATCCTTAAGGGACAGGTACATACAGAAATACTGTGAATGTTGTTCAATCGATAAAGATGTTATAAGTATTTACGAACCTTGGTAGTTAGAGGCGCTGTTTCGCAAAGCTCTGATACCGAAGAGAGGTTTCCCGTCCGAGTCCACTGGCCCAGGCCCGTAGCTCGAAGTGATCACGTCAATAGGTTTCGTGATCACCTTACTAGGACTAGGAGCCCTAAATTTTGGCTTCTCCTCTATCTTCTTACTACTGAACGACCTGGTCTCCGAACTAATCTTCTTGAGGTTCCTGTTCGTGACCCACGAAGGTTTCTCTTCTTGAATAGACTTTTTTGGTAGTTTCTTTTCAATTTCATACACAGTTTTTATGATAGTCTCTTTCTTGGCGGGTTCTGTCCTCAGCTTAAGTGTGGGACTTTGAGTACGGTCGTAAATTCGCTCGGGGCTTTGGGCCTTTCGGTCCGAACTTTGTGCATTTCGCTCCGGATATTGATTCTTTTGATCCGGACTTTGTGCTTTTCGCTCCGGATGTTGAGCTTTACGATCTGGACTTTGTGCTTTTCGCTCCGAGTATTGATTCTTACGATCCGGACTTTGTGCTTTTCGCCCCGGGCATTGAGCCTTACTATCCGGACTTTGTACATTACGCTCTGGGTATAGAGCCTTTCTTTCTGGACTTTGTGCCTTTCGTTCCGGGTATTGAACCTGTCGTTCTGGGCTATGACCCTTTCGCTCCGGACTTTGTGCCTTACGTTCCGGGCTTTGACGCTTTTCTGGCGATGGAGACCTTTTATTATTTCCGTTCATCTGTACCAGATCTATAACGTCCCTAGATGAAGTCCTCTCAGTAAAGCTTTTAGACGTAGAATATTCTTCCACAACTTTATGTTCTTCTATATGTTTTACTGTTCGGTGTTTCTCTTCTGTGGCCTTTTTCAATTTAGATTCGGCGAATCTGATCTTGTCAGCCTCACTCAGGCCTACTTTCTTCATGTAAGCAGATGCATACTCGTTGAAACGGTTTGGTTTAGGCTTCAGATTAGCTGTTTTATTGGGAGACTGAGTTCGAGTCTTCTTGTCTGGACTAGGATGACGAACAGGGCTCTTAGTTTTGGATGCAGATTTTGGTGCGGATTTTTCAGGACTCTGTGGTATTGGGTGCCTGTCGATCACAGTATTGCTCGGCTCTTTAGAGTGTCCATTAAGCACTGGTTGTACATACTCTTTTGGTTGACTGCGTTCAGGGATCGATCTTTGAGGAGTTTTGGCGTGACGATCAGGCGACGTGGTTTTGTGGAGTGAAGATTTTGGAGACCGTTCTGGTGACCTTGTCTGTACACGCTCAGGAGATCTCAGTTTTTGGGTAGATGCGGTCTGTCTAGTTGTTTTAGTGTAACTGTTAACATGTTCGTTCTCTACCTTCTTCTTAGCAACACGAATTTGGGATCTGATGCGTCGCCTCTGCTCGTAACCAACGACCTTTTCCAACTGAAAATTAGAATACAGTCAGAAAATGTATAAATATAAAATTGAAACATAAATAACAATTATAAGCACGCAAATCTTGTGTTTACTGACCATTTGTTCTAGGAGGTCCAGGTCGAAGATGTCTTCGATGCAGGGGTGTTCGACACTGCGTCGACGTTCGCTACTCACTGTTGATCTTTCAACGCTGGTCCTTCGAAGCTCTATACCAAACTTGCCACTACCTCGTCGACTACTTACTTCAGTGTCCTCAACCACTTTAGTTTCCTCCTTAATTTGGCTGGTTTTTGTGGGGCGAAGATATCCAGGAACCTTCTCGGGCTTATCACTCTCAGGCCGCTGCCTGGGGGATTCGGATCTTTGTGAAGCTGGATATCTCGATAAAAGAGTTTTGGTTGTAGTCGGAGTTTCCACATTTTGACGTATTGGAGACTTTGACCTTGGTACTTCAGGTGATTGGGCAGTCAACCGAGATGGACTGCTTCGTGGCTTATCATCCGAACGTGGATAGTGTGGTCGAGTGAGCGTACCACTTGTCGGGCGGTCCTTAGGTGTATGGAGAGTGGCATCAGCTTCACTATCCACGTCAGTTACATTAGGAGAGCCATCTTCAACTGAAGGATGTAGAACAATGGTTGAATCTGTCTTAGACGACTTCTTCATCACACCGATATCGGTCAGCTTTGCAGTTTTAGCGTGAGTAGTTTCTTTTGTTTTTTGGGTACTTGTTGCAATATTTTCAAATAAAGCTTTGGCCTTTTTTACAGCTTCACTACTGCGAAGAGTGGTTATTTTAACAGGCGTCCTTTCTGATGGTTTCTTATTGGGGCTACTACAATCTTTAGCCTTTGAAGGTGATGATGAAGTTTCTTTCAGTTTACTTGGCTTATCTTTACGGTTTCTATGGTCTGGTGTCCTTCCATCATTAGTAACTTCTACATTCTCAGTAAAATTTATCGTCTCAATGTCGTATTGTTCATCATCAGCGTCATTGACTATCTTTTGCATGATCATGTCATGTTGCTCCTTAATTTTCTTTTCCTTCTCCTCAACTTCGTGGGATTCCATTAAGAACTGCTCAGCTGTTTTAACAAACTTATGTACTTTGTCAGAAACGCTGAGCAAACACTCATCACTCTTCAATGAGTCATCAACGTTAGTCAGGTCAGGACGTTCCACCCTTTGTGGGGTCGGTTTCACTTTAGTTGTCTTAACATTCTCTGCAGTCTCTACAAATAAGTGTGCTTTATCGTGTACACTAAGTTTTGTATAGTCATCTTGATAAACGGTATTCTTATCGTACTCATCCGTGATTCTACGCGACGGGCTTTTACTATCTCTCGGATCCCTTGGTCCTTTAGCAAACTTATTAACTTTCTCTGATACAGATAGCAAGCACTCATCTGATTTCAATCTGTCATCAGTAAAATCAGAATGCACTTTTCTTTCCGTATTGTTAAACGTTGCAGTAGATGTAGTAGGCTTGGTATCGACACCTTTTGTGAACCGGGATACCTTATCAGTTACGCTAAGAAGGCTTTCATCGTCCTCAGTAACAATGTCAACATCACTTTTTCTAACAAATAGCTCATCATCTTCACAGATTTCAACAATATCATCGACAATGGATTCGGCCTCATGTATAGTGTGATGTGCTCGCCTATTGAATTCATCATCGGGTTCGCTTACTTCGTCCGGATAGCGGGGAGTACCAACATCTTCTCCAAAATTAACTGGAGTTGGACAGATACGATCCGGTGAGTTCTCCCTGGATGACTTAGATTGCTGTACATCAATAATAAAATCGTCTTCGTCAGTGGACGTATTCAGTGTCGTAGCAGACTTAGGTTTGCTTGGCAATTTTGAATGAGGGTCTTTAAGAGGGGATTTCGTAGTCTTGGTCGTTGTCTTTGTGGACACGTCATTTACTGTTATTTCTGGCTTGGACTTCATTCTTTGAGGCGATGTTTTCTTGGACTTTATAGTAATATCGCTAACAGTGCGTGTGACTTTCGTATCACTGTCTTTCTTTGTAGGGATTACGCTTTCTTTAATGCCTTTATCTGATGCGTCTGATGATGGTGATGGAATAGTCTTCGTAGGAGTTCTACCTGTTGTAGTTCGAGTAAAACTATTTTGCTTTGTAACAGAACTAATATTAGTGGTTTTCTTCAAATCAGTTGCTGTCTTTTCCACTTTAGTCACACTGAGCGTGGCAGGCGTCGGCTTCCTAGTCAGATGAGAGGGTATCTGATCCTTGGGCTTGATGCCACTGGGCTTTGATATTTGAGGAGATTGTGGCCTTTCAGATGGCGAAATAGCTTTTTTCGGGGAAATATTTCTAGTTTTTGTCGGAGAAATTGGGTTTTTGTCTAGTTTAGTAGGCGTAGCAATAGCTGAGGGTTTCTTAGTTGGGGACACAGTTCTATTAGAAAGTTTGCTTGGGACTTTCTGATCTTTTGGCTTTTCATCAGTTAGTTTTTCCGGGCGAGGTATTGTTTTAGTAGCCGAGAACCTTTCTGTAAAATGTTCAGTCAAAGATTGATCGTCTATTTCAGTATGTCTACTTATATCAATATCTTTCAAGCTGGTGGTTGTCTTGCCAGGACTTCTCTCTCGACTTGGTGACCTCTCGTTACGTTCTGGAGAAAGTTTTCGAAGTGATTTTTGCACTCTGTCTAAAATTTCCTGTTCTCTCTCAGACATAAGGAAGTCGGTACTCACTTCAGTGACTTTAGTCGTATTCTTCATTGGAGAAGGAGTACGGAGTTGTCTAGGCTCTTCTGGTTGTTGGAGGTAGCTAGGTTTTGTTTGTGATGGCTCATTAGGAATGCGACGTGATGGTGATTCTGATGATCTTGCTAATGGATGGTCTTCTACGACATCTTCAGTTGACTCTAACTCTTCGGTAGTAGAACTGGTTTCTAACTTAGTTGTAACTACAGCAGTTGGTTTCATGTAGTGTGGCTTTCTATCGGGGCTTGAGCCTGGTCGAGTAGAAGATGATTCCTGTGGATGTTTCGGTCCAGGCTTTTTAGTTGGACTATACTTAGGCGTGAAGGGTTTCCTTATAAAAACGTCAGGCTGATGCTTTGTGGGTGATTCTGTACGAGAATGATCAGGAGTGGACTTGGAACCAGGTTTAGAAGCCCTTCTTGTAGGTGAGATGCTTGATGGACGGGAAGTATGGTGGTAATATTCAGTGGTTTTGGACATTGTTGTCTTCTGAATATCCTCCAAGGTGGAATCATACGTAGTCTTTACACAAGTTGTGGATTTTACAGGAATAGGTTCCTTCTCGTCAGAAGTTGGAATTTTCCTAGGCGGTGATTTTTCTTTAGGATATCGATCAAATGTTTGCCTTTCAGGACTGGCTCGGGGTGAAATATCATCATATTTTGGGTGGTAGTTGAGATTTCTGTCCGAATGCGGCTTATTAGGAGCGCCATCAGATCTTGGAATTTTCTGAGTGGGCAATTCCGAAGGGCGCGACGATGGATATTTGCTTTGCAATATCTTAATGGAGGTGTTATCTTCGTGGACCTTTGTAGTGTCTTCTCTAGTGGTGACTGAAGTCGTGGTTCTCATGTATCCAGGAGTTTTTGGACCGGTAATTTGCTTAGAAGGAGAATTATCTCTCGAATGTTGATCAGGGGACTTTCTAACATGTGGTTCTGATGGCTGCGGGTGTCCTGGCTTACGATCAGGACTTTCACTTTTCCTAGTTGTAATCTTTTCCGATGGGTGAGGCCTAGACGGCGATACAGTTCGAGGATAGTCAGATTCCGGCTCATGCTTGTCCTTTAGCTGTGAGGGTTTGCGAGAAGGTGACTCAGAGGGACGAGAAGAAGGTTGCTTCCTTTCAATGGTTTCTGCTCTACAGGTTTCCAAAAAGTCTTCAGTCGCGGTCACAGTGTCTTGTTTATAAACATGAGTGGAAGTTATCTTCATGAACCCAGGACTTTTCTCTGTGCTTTGTTTTTGTCTAGTCGGCGACGGTTCCTTACTATATCTATCAACAGGTTGTTTCTCAGGACTTGCTCTTTTTGATGTAGTATCGTCTCTTGGTTTACGTTGAGGACTCTTATCTTTTAGGTGAGTAGATTTAGGTGACGAAGTTGTACAATTATTGTCTTCAGGTTCCGAAGTTCTTCTTGTTGGTGACACAGACGGACGTTGAGAATAACGTGTTTCAGTAGTCTTTAGGGATTTGTTTTCATCAGTTGTGGAAATGGTATCATATTTTGATGAAACTGATGACGTGGTTTTCATATAGTTAGGGATTTTATCTGCCTTTGCATTACTAGGAGAAGTATCTCGTGGATATTTATTAGCAGGCTTCTTCTCGGGGCTTGATCTGGTAGGAGATGTCTGCTCCCGACCGTGCTCCTTCCGATCAGGGCTTTGACCCTTTGGATGAGATTGTGAAGGTCGTGGCCTAGAATCATCTGAAGGTTTGGAAGTCTTCCGTGTAGGTAAATCAGGATGTCGGGGAGAAGTGTACCTTGTTTGAACCGTCTCAGAAGTGGCCACATGTAGATCCTCAGTGGATGTAGTCTCAAACTTAGATGTCAATGAGGTAGTAGTTTTTGTGTTACCAGGTCTTGAAGGTGATGACTCTTTAGACTTTAATGGCTTTTTCTCCGGACTTTTATCGGAAGGATAAGGACGTCTAGTTGGGGCTTCATCTGATGGTTGACGGGTTTTACGTGTAGGGGACCCTGAAGGACGAGAAGATGACCTGGTTTTTGTAACTTTTGTGGTAGAGTCCTCTAAATCTTCAGTTGAAGAAGAAGAATCGTATTCAACTATCATTGAAGTTGTAGTTTTAGTATAACCAGGTCTAGATGGAGACGTGTCTCGTGGGAAACCGTCATTAGGTTTTTTGTCCGGACTTGTTTTAGTTGGAATACTCTTTTCAATGCTAGGTTTGCGAGGCGGACTCTTGTCAGATGGCTGACTTGGCCTCAATGGTTTATCAGAAGGAGTTTTTCTTGTAGGAGACTCAGAAGTATGTGAGGGTTTTCTTTCAGTTGTTTTAGACATTACTATCTCTTTCATGTTCTGCGTCGTAGCATCATATTTAGATGTAACAGCTGATGTGGTTTTCATGTAGCCAGGAGTAACTTCTTTTGGATGTTTATCTTCAGGTTTCTTCTCAGTTGGTTCATATACTGATTTTCTTTCGGGGCTTAAACTAGATCTCGGGGAGGTACCCGATTGGGGACAATTTGAAGAACCAGTACGCGGATATACTGAATCTTTTGGTGCTCGTTCAGGACTCTCACGGGTTTTCAAATTATCGTCCCTGTTGGTTTTATTAGGAACGTTTTCTAACGACTGATGTGACGGTTTTCTCTCAGGACTTTGCCTTGGTGAAGGCTTGGTGTTGACAATTTGCTTCATATCTTCGGTCTCTTTAGTTGTCGCTTCGGACTTTAAAACAGTTTTGTCTTGCATAATAATATCTTTAAGTTTAGTTGGAGAGCTCTCTCGCGGAATTTTAGGTTTTTTTTCAGTAGTTCGAATGGTGGTTGTTTTTAAGATATTTTCCTGTTCACGAGATATGAAATCAGAGACATCAGTTTTGATGTCAGCAGTTTTCTTAACAGTTGGATATTCGAATGGAGTTTCTCTTGGAGCAGGACTGCGACAAGGGGAGACACTAGGTGAGCTCAAGTTTGTTTGTGGTTCCTTCAAATAAGTCGTTTGCTTTACATTTTCAATTGTTGTTGTATCATCCATCATACCGAGGATCTTACGGCAACGATCTTCATAAGTTTCTCTACGTTCAAAAGGTGGTTTTTGTTTGCCAATAGGAGCATCAGAACCAGGCCCTACCGGCCGGTCTTTTTTCACCACTATATGATCAGGCAAGTCTATTGGTTCCTCCGTCGGTGAAACACGGAAACTGGATGGAGGTTTTTCAACCGGAGACGCCTGCATCATCTCCGTTGTCGGTTTTTTTAAAGAACTCTTTCTCGGTAGACTGTCCTTAGAAGGAGAGGCACGTTTGTCAGGAGATGGAGATCTACAAGGTATCTTAGATGGCGATTGGGATCTATTAATGTCAAGGCATTCAGGTCTTTTGTAAGTTGTGGAAGTTTCGTTTGTTGAATGTACTTCTGAGCTATATTCTTGGTCATCCAAGTCAGTGACAACAGTCGTCTCGGTTCGTGGAGAGCTAAAGTACACAAAACCGCTTACAGAAGTAGTAGGAGAGCTTTGACCAGTCGATGGCTCAGTGTCTGTAGGTTTGGGCTTCCTGGTAGGGCTAGATGATGGAGTGACTAGTTTCCTCGGACGTTCTTTAGTGGTCTTTTTGTTAACTTCTTCAGTAGTTCTCTCAGTTGAAATAAAGTCAGTAGTATGCTTGAATTTGGCGTCCTTAGAAGGAGATTTTAACGGAGATACATTGTCTCGCGGTGTTTTCATGGGAGATTTTTCACGGCGCGTTAGAGAATCAAAATCTTTAGTGTCCTTTGTATTTGTTGTCGTCATTACTTCAGTGATGTCACGATCATAAGGCTTTTTCTTATCATAAGTCCCATACTTCGAGGGCGATGGTTCTCTAGGATCAGTTTTATCACTAGGAATATCTTTATCCTTTGGAGTACGATGTTTTGTTGTTATTTCTTCCGTGAAGTCAGTTTTTTTGACTTGAGACGTATTAAGCTGATCATGATGGTCAATAAAGGTAACATGCTCTTTAGGTGAGGATGACCTCTTTCTCGGGAAGTCAGGCGTATCATTGCTAGGACCCTTTCTAGAGGGTGAGGTATCCTTAACTCCTGGAGAGTGTTGATCAGGACCAGGAGGTGAGTGTTTGGGATAGTTAGTGTCATTTTTATCAGTACGAGTATACATTTTAGTTTCCTCGTCGATAAACTTGTAATGATCCGCTTGTATTTTCGACGTGGTTTTATTAAAGTCCTGGGGTTTGCGCTCAGGGCTTTGTGACGGTGCATGTTTTGTGGGTGATGGTTTGTCCGAGGGTTTTGTAGGAGATTTCAAGCTATCTGATGGTGCATTAGCAGAAGTTGGTGTCATATATCCTGGTTTACGATCAGGACTCGCACTTCCTCTCTTTGGAGCAGCATCTTGAGATTGCTTTTCCGCTGGCTTATCAGGTCTATCAGTAGCAGGACCAGACCGTTGATAACCAGGCTTACGATCAGGGCTTGTGCCAGGTCTTTTGGTGTCGTCCGTGGGGTAGTAAGGTCGAGAAGGAGAAGTGGTTCGAGAGATCTCGGAGGTTGGACTTGGTCTATCGTCATTAGGCTTTTGATATCCTGGTTTTGGCTGGCTGGATTTCCTATCTGGGCTTTGACTTGGTTTCTGAGAAGTATTCTTAGGGAAACTATCAGTGGTTCTGCTGGGACTGGATCTATTCGGAGTTGCACCTGGGAGACCCGAACTAGGTGAAGAGGACTGAGTTGGTTTTCTTTCTGGGCTTACCCGTGGCGTGGTTGGTGAATCCTGACGATCTACAGGACGATTCGGAGAAATAGTTCTAGGGAACTTATCCGTAGGAGATCCTTTCTGTGTTGGTTTCTTATCTGGGCTAGGGCTAGGCCTAAAGGATAAGTCTTGAGGTCTTTTTTCTGGACTTATGTTCGTTCTCTGACGATTATCTTGAAACTTTCTCTCAGGGCTATAACCAGGTCTAGTTGGAGAACGACCAGTTGGTGGTCTTTTGTCATCGGAACTTGTATACTTGTGCGTCTTAACTTCAGTAAGGGAATGAGTAGAAGTAGTTGAGTGCCGGTCCGAGAATGTACGAGTCGGAGAATATCTATCAATTTTGTTGGGGCTACCACCACGGCTTAATGGTTTTCTAGAGGTTTTATCTGGACTTACACTGCTTCGTAGCGAAGATGTGCTTGACTTGAAAGTTCTACTACCAGGAGACGAAGCCCTGGTCGATGGTCGAGTGGTAGTAGGAGTATCAGCACGCAGGGTGCTTGCCCACGCCTGATGTGAGGGGCTCCAATCGTTGCTGATCTTCTTTTGGGGGTAATCAGCTTGATACGTGGTTTGATACTGCTCTGTGCTCGTTTTCCTCTCAACAGTTTCTTCAACTTTTTTATCTTTCGTAACATGATGGACTCTCTCCTCAGTGAGCCTGGTTTGCTGCGATACGTTATCATTTTGTTGAACCGAGCGGTCTTTGTGCAGCGAATCTATGTCAGGACGTTCAATGCCCGGTGTATAATCTCCAGGGCGTTTATTATGTGGTGGTGTGACGGTTTCCGGGCGACTGTCAAGTGGTGTAAATGTTTCCGGGCGACTGTCGCGGGGTTTGAATGTTTCTGGATGATCATTACCAGATGTTATTGTTGCGGGGAGTTCATGACGTGGTGTAGAAGTGTCGAGGCGTTCATTGTGCGGTGTAAAAGTTTCAGAGCGACTGTCGCGTGGCGTTTCAGTGTTACGGCAAATTTTAGTGGTGTCATATTTCTGATGATGGGTTTGATTCGTCTGCTGATGAGTTTGCACGTAGTCATCTTTGTCAGCAGATTCAATAACTTTGTTGACGCGTGCCACATGTCGAGTTGTGTGCGAGTAGTCATTGTCGGCTTTAGAATGATCTATCACTTTCTTGTTAATTTTAGTTTCATGACGATACACATCTGAATAATCTTCGTTATCCTTCGTCGTATAATCTGCTATTTGTCTTTTGAAGTCATAGTCGTCAACGGTTCTTTGAGAATCGACAATGTCAGCGGCGCGATTGTCAACGTCAATAATGTGACGAATAGTTTTGGAGGATTCCCTGGCATCAGATCGCTGTTGGGTGGAGTACGACTTGTTCTCCCTTGTCTGGTACGATTGTTCAGAGCGGGTGCTTTGTACTGGTCCCCGAAATTCTCTCTTGGTACTGGTTACTCGTGTACCGTCAGGCAGACACCGCGTCTCTACGATCACTCTGGTGTGGTCGTCAGGGTAATCGATCTTCCTGGACAAAAGTTCTCCAGTCTCGACATCACTTTTTGTCACATTCAGTTCATGATCCTTTTTCCTGACACAATGTTCGTATTCATTCTGTCGAACACTTTGTTCGTACTCATTTCTTCTTACATTTTGTTGGTAATCATTCTTCCTTACATTTAGATCACAATTATTGTTCCTCACGTTTTGTTCGTTGTCATTATTTGCATTGATCTGTGTTCGTGTTAAAGAGGACGAGTCCTCATTACGGTTAGTATCATAACTCCGTAGGTCATAGTCGTCGTTGGTTAAATATGGCACTGTTTCATGTTTCGTAGAAGATATCTGCTGGAACTTTGACGAGGAAGTCGAAGAACTGGTGGTCGACGAGATCTGTGTCCCGTCGTCAGTCTTGCGGACGACGTGCTCTCGAGCGGCCGTGTTCGACGATGTCTCGTTGCGTTTCAGGCTACTGTTGTCATCGTGGTACTCGGTGACAGCTTCTTTATGATGGTCGACGGCTGCGAACTGTCCCTTGCCTCCATCGACGTCGTATCTACCCTCGATGTTGGCATGGACAGCCTTGACGTGCGTGTGGCCGTCGTCTGTGGTCTTGTTCTCCGACTCCACATTCCATCCAGCGTTCGAGAGCGCCTTCAGATCTGCAAATAGATTAGTATTAGCTTCTGACCGTGAACTGTGCACACCGTTACCGGTTAATAAGCGTTAGTTCTGTTAAGGTTAAGAATTGGTGTGTCGTGCAGGCACCTTGGCCGCGGTACGTGAACTCCTTGGGCGGGGAGCCGGCGTCTCGGACCTCCTTGCTCTTCATCGACTGGAAGCTCTGGTCCGCGAACGACTTAACGTGGCCTTGCGCAGCACTGAACTCATTACCTGTTGAATTCGGGCACAACTACGCTGACTTGCGTTCTTTTGGAAAGGTAGACTTTCATAATTTCAGTGTAAAGTAAGAGTAGGTTGGTATGTGACATACAAGACATGAAACACGTACAATGGAGACAGTACTCATATTATACAATATTGTTTTATAACTGGTTCACCATTTACTCCTTGAGTAAAACCAGAAGAAAGCAACTCAAGTTTATACGACCTTCCAATTTTTACTAATCTTAGTTTCAACATAATTTCGAGATCTCATTTTAACCCTCAAATTACAATCATTTAAATCATTCCAAGTCCATATACAATGCCATGTACAACTACTAAGTTGTTATTTAGTAGTTGTGCATGGGATTTTATATCATGTACAACTACTAATTAGCGCATACTTCCTTCGCGTCAGCTTTAGACAAAAACAAAAAACAAATAACACAATAACAGATAAGAGAGCAATCACAACGTACCTAAACAAGTGAATGGCAATCAAACAAAAGCCAATTCAATCCAGCAAATTTTTAAAACTAAAACTGCTGTCACAACGAATGACTGGCTTAGAAACATTTCAATTTTTTCAAATTTAGAAGACTTATGGTAAAATGTAAAGCGTTCCACGTACAGACCACCTCTGATTCTTTTAGGGTTTTACATGGATACTTACGTTTTACATAAAAGCTAAATAATTTATTTTATTAAAAGCCTCATAAATTCAGAAGACAGATACTTCAAATGAATGAGAATTTAAGTATAACAGTTGGTATTTAAGTTACAATATAAATAGATTGTACTTTTATTAGAACTTCTGTCTGTGAAAGGAGTATATGTATACAGATATAACAATAATTCAGTACCTACAGTTGAATTGAAGTAAAACAGTAGTTACCTACTTCTAGCAACTGAATGAGATATTCTAAAGCCTTGAATGAGTGTAAACAAAACTTTTAGTTGGGTTTGTAGACCAAAGTTTTTGTAGGTTTTCTGTTGCTCAATACTGCCGTCAGATACTTTTGATGTAGCTCAAACCCATACTGTTCTAATTTTATTTATCATAAATAAGAGCTACATATTTCCTTCTACCCTCACTACTCTCTACATTAAATACAGTGTGTTGTGTTACCTTTCCCATCTCTGGTGTGTTCGGGTGAGTACAGACTGCGCAGGCGTTCCTCCCGCAGTCGGTACATGTGCGCACGGATCTCTTTCTTACGGGAGAAGTCCTCCGTCTGCTGCCACTGGAACAATAAGTATAATGGATGTGTTAATAATTTATCTGCATTATTCATGTGCTTTAAGCCCTTTATTCATAAACGTCGCTTAAAGTTAACTAGTGATTAGCGAATGTTTATGAATAAAGGGGTAAATATGTTTTGCTGCTATCTAGATTCTTCTGTTAGGAAATAAAAAACAGTGATATTTTAGCTGGCGTTATCACTGTTTATTTTAGATTTCCTTTGCTTCCGCTTTTTAAAATACTTTCATTGTTGACATAAATGCATATATTTTTAAAGTATGTGTCTACTATTACACACACAGATAATGTAATTGTGCATACAGTGCATATATAGAAATAAGTTTTTATTACTAGAGCCTTATGTTTTTTGTAGCACCAAGTGCAAGTTGAACAGCATTGCTCGTGAATTTTGTCAGGCGCAACACTTTAGTATACATTTCTATTACTATAAAGTCAGAAATGGCGTTTTGTGGATTTTAATCATTGCATGAAAGTATCAGTGAAAGACGCACACAAAATTCGTCAATAAAAAATATAAAGTACAACTCCAAACATAATGGCGGCCAAAGCAGGAACTTTGAAAGTTAACGTGAATGGTTTTAAGGATAAATTGGAGGTAAATATGTGTTAATGGAATAATAACTTTCATTCTTACAAATTACCGTACAGTTTACGCTACAACTTAAAAAAATGTTATAATTTATTCAATTGCGCTAGTCACTCTGAAATCTACTTCATTACAGTTGAAGTAAAATTGTTATTAGTACTGACTGCACGGTTAGCTCAGTGGTTAGGCTATTGACTGCTGCGTCGCGGGTTCGATTCCCGGAACAAATATTTGTATGGGCTACAAGTAGTTGCTAAAGATCTGGCTGTTTGTGTATGTGAGTTTATATGTTTGTAAACGCACCCACGATACAGGAGTCATTCCTAGTGTGAGACAAAATTTAAAAAAAAAAACAAAAAAAAAACTTGATATAGGTCTTGGGTGTGCCGCAGTGCACAATTAAACTGTAGGAACACCTCCTCGTAGCATAAAACTTCTAACAAGTAACTTAGCCCACATTGTTTTGAAAAAGTATAAAACATCTCACCATACGACGCAGTAAGTCCTCGTCACGAATCAACGACACGTCGCCTTCAGACATTCTGTAAAAAACAACAAATGTATGTAAAACATTATTCATTCGACTAATGATTATTTCTTCTTGCCTATATCAACAACTGGGGACTGACAAAATAAAGAATTATCTACTTAAAATGAAATGGTCTCAAAAGAAATATATTTAGTTCAAAAATTCATTTTAAAAGAGGGGAAAACTAAACGAAAACGATAGGAAGTGCGTGCTGATTTCAGCAGTTGTATTAATGGAAAAATTTAATTATTTTAATTTAAAACAAGTCGCACATTTCAATTATATTCTACTAATATAGCGCTTAAAAATAATTAACAGTATATATACAGTTTTCATATTTATGTTCTGTAGTGGTGGTACTCGATCTATTTCTATGTATCTATACGTAGTTACTGTCAACATCAATTCAATATTGACAAACAAAGAAAATATACAGTACAGTGTGCAGTCAATAAAATTATTTTAACCAAAGATTACTACTTAAGTTTACAAAATAACAACACTTCGTAAACCATTCTCCTACTCTCCTGCAACTAATATTATAAATGCGAAAGTATCTCTGTCTGTCTGTCTGTCCGGCTTTCACGCCAAAACTACTGAACCGATTGTAATGAAATTTTGTACACAGACAGTCTACAGCCTGAGAAAGGACATAGGCTATATAACATCCCGCTATGACCAATAGGAGCAGAGCAGTAACAAAAAATGTTGCGAAAACGGGGGCAGACGCGGACGTATGTACATATTGCTCCCATTATTTCAACAGGGGCTTATTTTATATCAACACGCAGACGGAGTCAGGCAACAGCTAGTTTTTATATAATACACAGATTGCAAACCAAATTGCAAACCATTGGCTAACCCTAAGTCGAATGTTATGGAGCTACGGCTACCCAGAACTCAGAAGGTAGGTTCGGCCTGGCACACAAGCCAGGCGGCAATATCAAATGTACCTTTTACCAGCCATATGTGCAGAATCAAACCGACCCAAACAAGTGGCTTTTGACCACAGACTGTCAAACGCAGGAAGACTAGAAGTCAAGCTACACATTCACGCGCTCAATTTTGAATACGACAAAAATCAGGTATTATTAATAACCGAATGTTATTCAGCCAATATCGTTGTCACAGTGGTACACTCATAAACTATAATATACTCATCCGAATGACAGCTAATTAAACATTCGCGGTGGTACAATTGGTTCCGGAGTGCTGAACTGATGAGTTAATCTGTGCACACATCAAAATATCTGTCTAGTTTTCTGATTTCATTTATTAATATAATAATGTTGTTGGATTGCCTTTAGCATTCATCTACTCCACCCTCTCTAGATAGTTGGATATGTTTGACAAAAGAACTTGGATGAAATCGCAATAGCGGTAAACAAAAACCACTATCATATCAAAGCTTTATTAGTCAGTTGGCTATACTAGTGTATAGCGAAAATATAATAAAGGTTTTAGAAACATTCTTTAGAAGAAAGCATTGGGATGCATTAATGAGCATTACTGCCGTATTGAACTGATGAAGTGATGATACAATAAAGATCGAAAAATTTATCGCTCACAGACACAACACACCAGCCTGCTCAAGAAAATAGCGCTATTTATAAACACGTATATGATGACTATATTATAGCCAATTAACACTTAAGTGATCGCTAAATGAACTTGTATGAATCTCGCCGAGTGTCACGTTCGGTCGCGCGGTGCAATTGGAGGACCTTGGCGACACAATTAGTGGCCAACCAGGCACGTCAGTAGCTCATTGCCGGATTTATGGTTGCCGTCGAAGCTGGCTATGTGATATGTCAGGCTGTGCATATTGGTGGTACTTTCTTCGGCTGTACATATAGTAAACTTGGAACGATACAGAGAAGATTAGCATGGCCCCGCGCAAGGATCATCATCATCATCTCAGCGTTAATCCCAGTCGCATCCGTAGCTTTTCAGCTTTGGAGTCCGAGGTCCGCTTTACCAGTCTAACTGCTGATTTTGGCTAAACTTCGATATTTTCCGTGAAGCGACAGCCGTCTGACCTCCAAAACCCGAAGGCGATATTTAAGCATTGCAGCTAGACAAATTGTTAGCTTTTTTGAGGGCTCCAACAACCCGTAACGACTACCACTAGATGTTCGTATGGCAAACGGGACCAACGGCTTAACGTGCTTACCGCAGGCACGACCAGACCAGTGCAAATATTCATATTCATGCATAGAAATATTTACACTATGCGGGGATCGAACCCGCGCCTCCTTGCGCAACGGCCGCGTTCGCTATCGCTACGTCCGGAGTCTGTCCAAGCATGACACGCCCTGCGCAAGGATGATACGCAAAATCGTGAAGCGTTCCACATTTTTGAAGGTGAAGGAAATCTTGACTTCAAGACTTGATCATCTTGAGGAAACCTGGACTTCAAATCTGAAATCGCCAAGCCGCATTAAGCAAGTGTGGTGATTACGCTCAATCCTTCTCTGTATGAGAGGAGACCTGTGCCCAGCAGTGGGGCGATAAAAAAGTTGATAATGATGATGATAAATATTGGTGGTTCGGGGCTATAGTTGGTGTATATTATATGAAAGAAATAATTTTGCACTGAACAAATTTAGTGAAGGAAGATTATAATCCAAGATTCAAATTCAATTTCAAATTGTTTAATTCCTATTGAAGTCATGTGATTTGCAATAAAAGGAATCGTTTACAAAACGAACTCCATTTTATAAGATCAGCAATCACATTAACACATGTTCATTGACACATTCCTAATAGCTAACACTAAAGTATTTGTCGTGAGCCATCTGTCAATGTGGCTCAACCTCAATACTTGCGCCATATGGCCAGTGGCCCAAAGGTCTGGCCATATATGGCACACACACGCCACCCCGGTGCCCTTGCCCCTCTTACAGCATCTTATAAGGAGACATAAGTGTTATCTCGATACCACTCGGCAGAAATGAGTAAAATTGTATTGAAGTAATTCTTTTTCATTTTATTTTTAGGTACGTGTCCTAGATACAGAGGTCGTTCAGTTGCAATTGTATATACTTTCAACCAATTACATCATATATATTTCCTTTGACACTAAACGGGAATACTTTACATTTCATCAAACGACTCGTCCACTTTCTTAAACTTCGATCACATTGAAACAAAGTTACCAAGAAATATTCTCGAGACAATTACAAAGAAATGGGAGAGTTCAAGAATCCATACCTACTTTAATATCATTCCGTGAATTTATATAGAGGCAACTGTGAGAAATGCTTGACTAAATAAACCGGCTTCATACCCGCACAGGAATGCTAGACGCAGGCTCGGTGACTTTAGATGTCTCCATCATACTGCACCAACGATTTTACTGAACATTACAAAATGTTTTCATCCTAATAGTCAATCACTGCTATCTTAAAAAGCCGTGATGTCACCTAATGGCTGCATGGTTGTCACAGCGATTGGTCAGTGGCCAAACTAATGGCTATTGATAAATGAGTAGAAAAGCGGGACTGGTTGCAACAATACTGGACGTTAATGGGTTTGGTTATGGGAAGTGATATATGTTGGGTCTTTTCTTGTTAGCTATGGCCGAACACAACTTTAGCCGTATTTTGTATAACATCATCTCGAGTCGTCTTTAAACGATAACGAAATTATGAGGCAGAAATAAAACTTGGACAGCTTTTAAACAGTATAAATTTCATTTAAAAGTTTCAGTTAAAATTCGAAGGAATGGAACTATTTGTCTGCGGCGGTCTGGTTAATGTGGTCTGATTACAATTTAAGTGTATTCAGGGCACATATTGAATAAATTAGTACACTTTACATATCATAAAAGATTGCATTACTGCTTACCATCAGACATGATAACGGTCAAGCACTAGTTTATAACTTTAACCCTGGAAGCCCAATCTAAGTACGTAAATTTGACGTATACCGCGGCGTAATATCTCAATATCTTTCACAGTTTCCATCGGGTCCCTGTGAACTCCCGAACCAACTCGGTAGTCGTTGAGACATCGCAGGACATAGTTGCGTAATCTCTCTAAGCGCCGCCATTTTGTTGTAATTGAGAGGTTGCACGTCATTTTGACGTATAATCGGGCTTTGTGTAACTTTTGCTATTGTGTCTAATTTCTTATTTATGTGATTTATTTGAGTTATTAGTATTATTTAGTTACAATTTTTATATATTGTTAATAATTTTAGGTTGAATACAAGACGGCGTTAACGGCTAAACCACGACGAAATAGCTTTACACGCTGTTATGGGTAAAGTTCACTCACCCTCTATAGAAAAGGGAGGATACTTCAACTAGACGGCTGTTATGACGGGCGGGCACTTGCCCAACGGTTGAAGTAAACACTGCTTGCGAGATGTAGAATTCGTGTGACGTCAGTATGACGCGCTGTTTAAATGTGGTGTTTGCCGCTACAGACTAATAGGTAGCCAATGGCGGTCTTTTACGGGATGTTAAATGTGAATTGTGGAGTTCATATAAAAAAGGCAGATGACCAAAGCGCAATGTTGTAAATGCAAAAAGGCTATATGTGGAGAACACAATATTGACATTTGTAAGAAGTGTATGTACCTAATTACTGTTTTTTTTTTTCAAAAAGACTCATAGGGTTGTAATGTTCATTTAATTTTATAAAAATATTTCAAAATATTTTATTTTTGTTATCCATACTAATATTATAAATGTGAAAGTGTGTTTGTTTGTTTGTTTGTCTTTCCTTCACGCCGTAGCTAAGCAATCAATCGACCTGATTTTTGGCATACAGTTAGTTGAAAAGATGGAGAGTAACATAGGCTACTTTTGGTCTTAATAAAACATCAAGTTCCCAAGGGAGATTACTGGAATATTTGTATGTGTACACCAAATATGTCCTTACTAATATTATACATCGGAAAGTGAGTTTGTTTGTACCACTTTCACGCCGTAACTTCTAAACCGATTGCTTTGAAATTTTGCAGACGTAAAGTTAGAAGTCCGGATTAAATAATAGGGTACTTTTTATCCCGAAAAAATTTGATACTCCCGAGAGAAATCTAAAACGCGCGATATAACCGTTAACGTGGGCGAGGCCGCGGGCGGAAAGCTAGTAATTACATACTTTAAAGAAAAAATGGCAGATGCTTGATTTTTTTGTTGATTTATTTCTGAGGTTCAAGTAAAGTTCTATAATTATTTTAATAAAGAGTATATCAACATCAAATGTATTTTATTTAATAATTAATTCTATATTTATAATAACTGACGGAAAAAAAATGTTAGTTACGGGAATAAATAGGATAAAAATGTTAATTACGGGAAAAAATAGGAAAACTGAAGTTTTGTTTTTGTACGTCGTTTTTACGTATGATTGGGCTTTATAGTCAATGAAATATGATTGGGCTTCTAGGGTATAAAACTCATTTCAATGCTACGTTATCTATACTTTAAGGACAAAAGCATCATCACTTATTAGTTAACTAGAGTTGCCAACCGTACTATAAGATAGAGTATTGCCCTCTAAATCATGTAGGCGTACCGTACTATCTATACTAATATATAAAGCTGGACAGCTTGTTTGTTTGTTTAAACGCGCTAATCTTAGGAACTACTGGTACGATTTGAAAAATGTTTGTGTTGGATAGCCCCCCATTAATCCAGGAAGGCTTTAGGCTACATAACATCACGCTGCGACCAATAGGAGCGGAGAATGACCAACTCCACGCGAACGAAGTCGTTGGCGGCTGCTAGTAATGTAGGTATAACACTAATAGAGTACGATAAAATACTCTTCTTTACAAAATGTTTACTAAACTAGTGCACGTCTGTTATAAAATGCAAAAATCCATTGCAGAAAAATGGCAATTTATCTTTCAAAAATGTCCTGACGAATTTGATTCTTTAAAAAAAAATTATTAGCTATACCTATACTCTCTGTTCCCGCCACTTCGGCAATTACGAAAGTGAGAAATTGATTAAAAATGAGCTCTTGATATATATAAATTTAGAGTTGGAATGTTTGGACTCATACAATTCCTTTAAAAAAATTAAAAATTGTTATGTGCTGCAAAAAGTACAAAAAAATACCTTTTTAAAAGTACAAAATAAATGATACTCTTTTTTGTAAGTCCGTACTCTTTATTTATCTCCTTTAAAATCAGAGATACTTTATTTCTTCTAAAAAAGTTGGCAACTCTATAGTTAACGTTAAACTGCTGTGTTGCGTGTCGCGGGATCGATTCCTGCACGGAACAAATATTTGTATGACCTACAAGTAGTTGTTCCGTGTCTGGCTGTTTGTGTATGTGAGTTTATATGTTTGTAAACGAACCCACGATACAAGAGACGTTCCTAGTGCGGGGCAACGTTTTTTTTTAAATAAAGTCCCCCTAAGTTCCATCACACAAGCAAACGCAAGTGTAACACAATAATTTCACTATAGTTGGGCAGTAAGGCACATCCTAAAGGTCACAGGACTCAGGGTTCAGGCAGGCAAGCACAGGACCGGCCGCGGTGAACCTGCTAGTGACTCACTCGCATAGATCAACTAATGAATTAGGGGCAAGGGAACGTGAAACTAGTAGTTACGTAGTTTTGTTGTATTTATGACAAAATGTACAAAAGCGTTTCAAGAAAATACTCCTGGGGCAAAATAATGGATAAGCGCCTTGTTCATAATACTTAGAATTAAAAGTAGGTAGGAATACCTATCTTAGCGACGGACTCTGATATATCTCTTTTTTTTCCTAAATCGATCTAATCTCCTTATGGAGTCGAGTTCCCTCTCTTTCTTTCCACGGGTTTGTTTAGCATTATTTATTTGCACTAGTTTGTTTGTATTTTTTATAAACATTCTAAAAAAATTGCTTTTTTAATTGTTGTGGAATTTTATAAAGCCAAGTAACTGTCTACAGTGGGCTTAAGGGCCGCTCCTAAGGTCAGAGGACTCAGGTAGGGCCTGACCGGTCAGCGGCGGTCTGCGCAACCTGACCGTGACTCACGCACATTGCGTAGATCAGGACAAACTGAATGCCTAAAAGGTGAGCAACTCACTGAGGACGCCAAATATTTCGAATGTCTGGACTGGACGTTTTGTAATGGGCTGTTTGTATGCTTTTCTTTGGTCATAAAAGTTAATTTGTTATTGTGTTTTTACGAATTTATGTATTGTTGACTGTAAATACGTCATGTTTTAAAAAATCATGTATTTACACAGTTGTTCTTATTTCGGAGGTATCTTCTACTCAACCTACGACGGCAAGAGGATCTGTTAGCGCTGTAATAGGAACTAATAGCGACATGTTGTCTGTTAATTACAACCTCTGGGACAACGTAACAAATGTTTATCTAAAACGCTCCTCTATCATTGAGACCCTGTGGTTGAGGCGCCTATACATATTTATACCACTATAACTCACAACTTGGCAAGGTGGCAACTAATTAGCGTTATTTCCTGGCCTATGGCCACTATTCATATAACACAAAGCCATAATGAAAGGCGAACGACATTAACTTACCATTAACGAATATTAAAACATGAACAGGTTCCTAAGGATTGATGTTCGGACATATTGATTATTGGAGTATTGAACAATTGCCATCGAATCGGAATAAAAAAGAAGTATGAATATTGAGGAATTAATGTCAAATGTTTTTTTTTTTAAGTCACGTTAAAAAAACATGTGATAAGCTTGATGAGGTAACCTGCCTATTATATGTGGTAAGCTCACTATGCTAACCCCAATAAATTGCAGACTATGTAGAAATAACATACTCTAATATTCAATCTTTATATGAGAAATAGTCACTATTATCAATATTAATCGACGATGGTCTTTGAAGAGTAATAAAGCTAATTTAATCCTATGTCCCATTCATTGTCCACTATTACAAGTCACCTGACGAATGCTGCATAAATGTAAACAAGCAGTAATTCAATCAATTGTGGAAAACGCTTGATAGCCCAAGTCAAGACAAATTCAGCAGAGAAATTCCTCATAACTGTTGTCTTGACTTTGGCTATCAAGCGGTTTCCACAATTGATTGAATTGAATTAAAAGGTACCTTTACTTATTATAAACTAGTGCTTGACCGCAATCTCGCTTGATGGCAAGCAGTGATGCAATCGTTGATGGTAAAACGCGCCTGTTTATTAAGCCTATTCACTTAAAAAACTTAATGAGTAGGTAGGAAGACGGCAGTAGAACGAGGAGATGCAATGTTAAACCCAACAACACGACCAACGATGCTGCGCCCGAGGGAGATTGATCTGGAGACCTCCACGACCAAACTCCCGACACAACAACATTTGGCGCAACGTACCCGGCATACATCGCAATACAACTGCTCAGACCCGTCCTCCGTACGGTTTCACCAGACATCATGCCGGAACACGACGAATCGCTTAGCGGCAAGACTTTGTCTGGTGGGAGGTAACTTCTGTCGGCAGCCGATATTATGGCCTACCACTTTGGCACTCTCAGCGCCCGTGAGAACGCCACCTGACTTACGCTTCATCAGTATCCGGCACCCATAGAACTGTGAAACACACGCGTGTAACGTACGCGATGTGAATGTGAACCATGTGTGTGGGACGAATTGATGAGGGCCTGAGAGTGAAAGTATATAGTAGCAGGATATTGATGGTGTTCATCTGGGCTATTGGACGTGAATGACATCGACTACAAGACGTGTGTACTTTTAAGGTCATTGAATTTCAATGTCCTGTGTAGGATATATGTATTGTAGCCTGAAATAGTGGAATTCGTAGCATATAAGTACATGTATTGTATAGGGCATGGTAACTGCTCAGAGATCCAGGTTGGAATCACTTTCAAAGATTTTTTCAGTAGCTTATGTCCAATACACATTTCGAATATTTCATTAATAACATCGATGACATAATGTCACCTTGCTTCGGCCTGACTATAAGACACAACATACATATTTTTGACATATTTGGAAAAATACATTCCGTGCAAGTTTTAAGGCGAGGTTTTCCGGGTTTATTTTGGACCAAACTATGCAGACATGTTCACATGTATCATAAAATGCCATACTAAAAGTGTTTTGAGCACTCCTGTCTTCCAAACAAACAGCAAGTATATAAGACTCTGCCCTGGGGAGTTCCCGTTGCTTAACATAATCCTCCTTATTCATAAACGCTGCTCAAAGTTAACTAGTGACTAGTGATTCGCGATTGGTTAACCATACATTTTTGACGTGTGTACGTGACATACTTTAATCATCGTTTATCTGGTGTTTATTCATAGACGATGATTAAAGTTAAGTCACGTGTAAACGTTAAAAATGTTAGGGGGTATTTTTATTGTATGGTTTGTAGAAGAAAGTAACAATTTCCTAAGAATGGGGCAAATTTCCAAATGAAAGTAACTAAGTTACTTTAGTTTAACTTAGGTATTCGAGTCACACACGTATTTGTACTTGAATAACTTGAAGTTCAAGGTAAAGCGGATTCAGACTGATATTTGAACAATTTGTTATTTATATTTTGTACTAAATTAATTAATTAAATGCCACCGGAAACGTTTATGCATTTGTCGGTACAACTTTAATATCAGAAATCCAAGTAATATTGATTGTATCTAATCTTAATAATATTGTAAGTAAAGATCAAGAGCAGAGGTTTGTTTACAAATTACATCAAATGTTTATAATTGAATTTACCGCTCGACGATAACCTATTCCGTCCACTAGATTAGTATCTAATTAATATGTACCTAGTAAAAGCAGGCGATATTAGTCAGTATCATATGGATAATAAATAATAATCAACGATCAGTCTATGCAGGAGATACCAGAGCCCCTTCGTTAGAGACTGTATAAACATAGACATGATGTCAAACTATCTTTTGTGTTCAAGTAGAAAGTTTTATCGTAAACCAACACAAATAGGCAGATACCTGTACTGATATATCTTGTAAGGTTATAAATAGACACTATGATCATATTCGGAGTCTATTATTAAACAATGATATAAAATATAAACAAACACGGTTGCCTCTTTCTACCAACACTTACTATGGCGTCCACACAATGGCGTGTGCTGGCCGCACTCCAAACACTATATGACTCAATTTGTATACAAAAGGCCTACCAAAGTGGTATATAGGTGATATTGTATGCGCATTTGCAATTACATGCACGGCCTTAGGAATAATATAATTTGCCTTCTAGTTTTACACGACGACTAGGATGAACGTACACAAGGCAACACCAGTATGTGGCGTTCTGTGGATTCCCAAATGGATTTTTATGAAAGCGTGAGTTTATGTATTTTGACGAGTCGGTTGGTGAAGTGGGTGAGCGATCGAGTGTCGCGCTGCGTTCGCGTGTTCGATTCCCGCACGAAACAAATATTTGTATCAGACGTAGTTGTTCCAGGCTGTTTGTGTATGTTTGTAAACTTACCCACGATATAGGTTCATAGTAAGTCCTAGTTGGGGCAATGTTTTTAAAAAACAGAACAAAACAAAAACGTACATATATGTATATTTATGTATTTATAAAGGGACATCTGACTTGAATATCTTTTTCTAAAACACAAAAATTAAAAACTTAGTGCAGATAAAGCGAAACACCAAGTGTGGTAGCACAACGAACTGAAGACCTAACTAAGTAATTTATCTTTACCACTTGTTTAAAACTTTTAGCTGGGGATCTAACCATCCAAAGCGATGATAGTTCCAATAGTCCTTCCAGTTAAAAAAAAACCGATAAAGCGGGAGTCACACTCACGCACCAAGGGCTCCGTACCATAATTAATACAAATTTAATACTATGTAAGCAAATAAATTAATTTGAAACGAAAACCACTCAAACAATATACACAACTATGAGATATACAGTGTCGTTCATATTGGCATTAGTTTGACCTTGTCAAAAGCAAGGCGCTGCAGAGGATGCGCCTGTCTCGGTGATGTCACCCCGAATTGGCCCGAAGGCCCCGAGGTAACGAGTCGTGATTTACTTAAGTGTTTGTTTGTATTTTTAATACAAGTTTTGCTAAATGATAGAATGGCTTGTAAAATCGTACTCATAAACATAATAAAGGTACGGTGAGGACATAAAGCACAAGCCACAACTTAGTGTAACTCAAAAGGCAGGAAGAAATGGCGCGATGAGCTGATGTAAATCATAGTTGACCGGCAGGGAGGCTTTTGTCCTTCATAATATAAAGAGGACTTAGCAGAAATCCAGTACGTGTACAAGACACTGAATAATTTTCGACATTTATATAGGCGAAGACATGTGCAACATCTAGTGGAATATAAAGTGATTGCAGGATCTGCTCGTGAAGTCACGGCCTTAGATCTAGAGATTATATAATTCTCACAAATGACTACAATTCAGCAATTTAACATCAAAAACAATAATTCCGTAAATCGTTCAATTTATGCACCACCCACCATGTTAGCGCTACAAGAACATGCAATAAAAAAGTAACTCGCTTCCGCTGCGTGACGTCACTCCGTGTACATGAGATCAGGCTTAGCTTTATCTGTGTAAACTTAGCTAGGATCATATCCGTTTCCTTGGCAGTATTTATTTTAGACTTTGAGTGTCTGTGTTGATTGGATAAGTGCTTTAGATTTGTGTCTCGTTGAAGAGGACATTAGAGACGTAACATTTTACTGATTGTTAATAGTGGTAGTCCGCGATGAAGTTACAATTTCATCTTCAAGGATTTTTATCATTATTAATTGGATGTTGAAAACTAAAAACAAATAACAATCACTTCACGTAGAACCAAAGGTATCGAAAACGAAAATAGGTGCCCATGACAATTACAGAAATAATAGGAAAGTGATAACTTGAAATTGTTTGGTGACATTCAAGCGAATGGGCTCTGCAAAATAAAACTGTGAAAATAAATGACAATCATTTCACGTAAAATATAGATATGGAAACAAATAAAAGTGTACGCAATTTGAAAAGTGGTATGAAAGTGAGTCATCTAAGTTTAGGGTACCTTCGGTGACCTTGGTCCAAGGTAATATAGGAAACTAATATTATATGAGTTGAATCACCCGCCCCCGCCTGTCCAAGTGACTGTGAATGTGGTGATCGATCGGTCATGATCAATTGTGTTCGAGTGCTAATGGATGACTCCTTTTAATAACAGTATGTAGGCAAGTGCGAACGTTTCAAAACCATTTGCGTAAATTACCAACTACTGTATTGGTCCTGTTTATTTTATATAACGTCAGCCACACCTAGAGTACAACGAACTAGTTATGAAATCGGTTGCCTACTATGGTTGCTTTAAAATTCTTAACGTACTAAGTATGAACATCAAAATTCCAAAGAGATTTATTATATTCATGATCTATCATCACCATCTACAGCCCAAGTTATTACTGCTAAGAATAGACCTCTCATTTCTTGGCGAATTATTTTTCAAAATAAACATTTCAGAACACCGCATCCTATCCTCACCTGCTATAATAAAACCAGCCTACAAGTATCATATAGGCTATACCTAGAAACTACGGCCAGTACACTTAGGTGTTGCACCGAACTGGTTTACCCGACCGTGGGACGTGACCAAACCCTTGGTAAAGTTGGCGTTGGACGTTGGCGAAAGAAATGTAGGATGGATGTATTGGGCCAATGTTTGATGAACTTAAATTTATGAAATGGCAAATTATTAGGTATACAGAACAGGAAAGAGGCATGTTGAAGAACTAATTTATAAAAAGGTAACTGAATAATTGGGTAGATGATGAATGTTTCGAGAAGAAGTGATAGAGATTAGTTCTGGAATTCTAATATTCAATAAAATGTCAATTATGCAGCAACAGACAAGACAACCATGAGGATAGAGAAAGTAATATAATCAGAAATGTGAAAATAATTGTTAGTTGGAAGTTATTATCTCGTCAACAGTTAGGTTGTGTTTATAAGAATAGATCGTTCGCTTGCATCCCGCGGTCGTGCGGAATGTGGAGTTCTGTGAGCGTCAAATATCATTGAGATGTCAATAGCATAGCATAAAGCATCGTGATGCAAATCTAGTCTAATCTTGAGAGAATAGATCTGCACCACGATGTCGGTGGTTTTGTCCACCGCGTAGTAACGCCTCGAATTGGCGTTAACTTTTTGAACAAATGATAAATTCGTTATTGAAATTTCAATATAAGGCACACAATGAGAATCGATCCTTGACTTTGTGAAATAGAACTGGATTACAAATAAGTAACTAAAAGTGGCGAAGATACTGAAATATTTCAAACAAAATATCGATCAAAAGTAATCTTTAACACAAACAATTAAAGTTAAAGTTTCCAAAACATTGCAGGTTTCCTAAAGAGGTGAAGATATTCGGAGTATAGGTAAATATGTATAAGTTTATGTGGTATATCCTAATATAGCGACTAAACGCCTTATAAGTGTTCAGTTCCGCCCACAAACACAAACAGTTTCGAGTTATGAATTAATTTACCCATATCATGAGACCATGACACTACTGGCGGTCAATTCAAAGACGTTACTATGCCAATTTAATTAGAAGCCTGTTAATATTTTAAATACATACTAGCAGGACCACTCGATCCAACATTAGTCTAGAGATTTAGGAGACAATTTGGAACATCTTCAGATTAAAAAAATAAACGACATTTAAGATCAAAACTAATCATGACAAACATAAACAAAGTCGATAAATTTAGTGGAATGTTAGAAACTGGTCGTGAACTTGACTCTAGATGACGTAGGTACTGCAGTTACCTATTGCTACTGCATAACATAGTGCAATTAAGTACTTCTAATTCTGCGAATCCCTGGAGGAGGGTCGGAGGTATGCGATGTGCTGTTACGCTTTGTTGTTTTGTTATTTAACTATAATCTAAACAACTGTCGACATCTGAATATTTATGCGAAGCTGACGGTTTAGTGGGCACTGCAACATCGACACCTACGTGCAGCAATGAACTGGATTGTCATTGTCAGACACGGAAATAAAAATATTTCTATAGCAAACATCTATGGCAGTGATGAAATTTAAAAGTAGCCTAGAATCAATATTTATTTATGCAGAAACAACAGCTATTAAGATAGCATGCTTTTTGCTTTCATTTTGATTAGCTGCAGCTATGAAGCTGATTACTGTGAACTCCCATAGCAAAAAAAAATAAGAGTGTGCATATGACCACACGACTGAAGTGAAACTTCTTTATTTGTACACACATATATATATATATATATATATATATATATATATAAACACCTCTTTGGGCACTTAGTTGATCCAGCCACTATGCCGTTCATTATAGACTCCACCTTTAGCACGGAATAACTTTACTCCAGTTGCATATTTCTTAGGGGGAGTGGCAACGTCGTATTCTATTTAGGGATGTGGCCAAATATATTCGTCAATTAGGACATATACTCGACAAAAAATTTTCAGCAATTTCATGCATTAGTGGATCCGTAACGGCTATATTTTTTGAACCCACCAGGACTTTTTAGCTCTGAATATATTTCAAAAATCAATAACTTGTGTTGATCCATTTATATACTCGCACTTCCAGTAATACTTCTTTTGATCCGATACCTATACCGTAACGGTTGATCAATTATGAATTTATTAAACCTAATCTAGAAATTTTATATTCGCAATGCTCCATACATTGTAAGATCTATATATATTTGTTAACATTTCATGCATTAGTGGATCCATAACGTCAATTTTTTTTAAATGCTCGAAGACTTTTTGCTCGAAATATATTCCAAAAATCATATACTTTGTTGATCCATTTAGCTACTCATACTTCGTAATACTTATTTTGATCTGAATAGGTAATTATTTTTAGTATGAATTGTTATTAATATTTAAAGAGGTTGAATTTTATGTCTAGGGTTTTTATACTTTATTTCTAATTTACCATTAATTTTAAGTTTTTAAACTCTATTCATCGAAACCAATCTAATGGGTCTAAACATGATATCGCCGCTGTATGTTTTGTGCCGAAAATATTGTCTGGACGGCCTCTGTAACATTCAATGCAATTGACACTGCTTGTATAGACTCCTTTGGTATTTGTATGCGAATACATATTATTATTAAATTTTAATGTTAATTTTTAAGGGTTGAAGTTTCCGTAGCTGTTTTTTTAGGAATTAATCATCTGATTAATTCCTAAAAAAACCGATCCTGAATGATTCCTGATCTAGAAAGAAAAATTCTTTATTCCGCCCAAACAGAACGCACATTATAATAATAATACACTAAAACAATAATAAACACATAATGAAGAAAAAGAAAAAAAAAGGCAAAGAAATATAATTTACTAAAAAGCCTAGTACTCAAAATAAAACAATGTTATCTTGATGCAATGACCTTTGGTAATTATAGAGGTCAGTGTCTTGATGTCATAACCCGTGTCTGGAGTTTTGGCGGGAAAGTTAAGCCGAGTGTCACGTTAATTTTTCATTGGAGTTTTAAATTATGCATTGTGTTGTTTACTAAATAAAAGTGCCTGATTTATGTCGTAAAAAGTGCATTCAGTAAATAATTCATAAAGAACATTGAGATATCTCAGCGTAGTGTGTAAATTAAACATGTGTACCTCATTAATAATATTTTTGTAAATTAAGAAAGATAAACTCAACCGCACGTTAGTGGACATAAAATCATATTTACTACTTAGTAATAAAGGTAATAAAGATCTAAGTACGAGTACATATATCCGCCGAAGAGCGTTTGACATTCTGGTAGATGTTTTCTCAATCTACTCATAGTTACATTCCTACGTGTATTATAAAAATAATTTCACTTAGTCGCGTTATATTATAGCGAACACCATTACTATACGGACGAAGCGTTTCGCTTCCTCCTTTATACCGCGTACATCGAGGGACTGGAACAGTTTGCCAGCGGCGGTGTTTCCGTCGGACTACAATTTTAGTGTCTTCAAGGCTTGAGTGAATAAGCTCTTAATAAACTAGTGCGCTTTACCATCAATCCATCAGGCGGGATTGCGGTCAAGCGCTAGTTTATAATTTTAATAAAAATAAAATAAATAAATAAAAGGTACAGGAACGCATTAGACACATGGAATGTAAATTTAAGCGGCCGTAATTTCGAATTAGGTAGTTTGCGTTTCGTTCCAGCGTCCTAGTTTGAATTTCTTTCGAAAAAAAAAAAACTAAATTCGAAACATGGAACACCAAGGAGATAACTAATAAAAGGTTTTATTTAAATTTCGGACTGTCTTGCAAATAGACACAATATTGAAATGATAAATAGTGGACGCTTTATTGAAAAAAAAAAAACAAAGGAACATCATAATAGCGCCATAGCGTGGGAAAAATAATTATTGTTCATTATTCGTCATTCGTCAGAGACGAGAGGATTCGACCCCAGGCATTTTTTCTAATACCGGGAATGAACTTATATTGGAAAAAGTTAGTAATCAATGTCAAAATCCTATAAAATTTAAATTGTCAACAGAAAAATTATTTTCTTTTGGCAATTTAAGTTTTTAACCGACTTCAAAAAAAGTAGGAGGTTCTCAATTAGTCGCAACCTTTTTTATGTATGTTCACCGATTACTGTAAGAAGCCTGAATCCGTTTGCAAAATTCTTTTTTATTTAAAAGGGTGGTCCCATAGTCACCAGGCTCTGATGATGAAAGACTAGAGAAAGCAAGGAAACTTTCAAAATTTTTAGAGGCAACTTGTACATTTCTAGGTACATTTTTAAATATTTTCATTAAGTATTTTAAAGCACTACAATTTACTAATGATCTGGAGTAGATCTGATGTTGGAGTAGATATGAAGCTGGGAGACAGTTGAGGGAACTCCTCGGGGATTCATAGCAGCTACCTTGTATTTGAGCTTGATTAATTTGTATTAATAAGAACTTTACACTTAGATCGGTTTTAATTGTCATTAGGGCTCTGATGATAAATATAAAGGCCACTTCAGGGAACTCCTCAACGGTTTACAGTAGTTCCCTTGTGTTTGAATTTAATTAATGTATATTGATGAGCGATTTTCACCCATATGGATTACTATGAAAATCTGCAGTAGATTTGATGATGAAGAACATAGACAGACGAGGGAACTCCTCAACGATCCCCTGCAGCCACCTTGCGTTTGTGCTTGATTAATTTGTATTGATTAGAACTTTGCACCTATGTGGGTTAAAATGTAGGTCTGTCGGTCGTGTCCGTAACTCTGATGATGAAGACCAACAGGAGTCGAGGAAACTCCTAAAAAACTTACAGCATTGAAGTTTGTCACTGAAGAACCAGTACCTGCATGTCATGCTTAAGCAACAATCAATTATAATCAAGAAACTGAATTTAAGTTGCGTAATCGCGTCATGTCTAGCATTGTTCATACATTAATTTTGACCTCGTAGGAATTTTATAGAAATCGGTTCAGTGGTTTCGTTTTTAAACCAAAATTACGGGTAAAAATAACATTATTCAAAATTACGTCGTTTGTTTACAGGCCTTTTCCCAACTATATTAGCATGAGCGTTCATTCTGACCGATTGCATCTGCACAGTACTTTTCATAACACAAAAGTGTAAAAAAAAACAACCGTCTTCCAGAAAACACTACAACGTAAAAAATAACTAATTTCCGAAGTCGGGTATGTCTTTGGTATTAGTATATTCGTTTTTAGAAACAAAAAAAAATGTGTGCATGTACTAGTGTACACACTTAAGAAGTGAAATTTCTTAGAAAAAGATGGCGAAGAAGTTTTACTTCAATATAATAACATTAATAAAGATTAAAACTTAGCGTCCCCAATAGGGGGACGGTCCACGACTAAATATACAACACCAAATTTAAAACTAAACTAACCTAAAGATTCAGCCTGTATGTCCCAACAATTGCACGCGCCAGCACCAGGTGAGTCAGTGTGGAATGCGAAATGCGGGATGCGGGATGCGGAATCCCCCGGGGCCAGAATGTTGGGCTCTTCCTCCCGATTCCGAAGAGCCCAAACTCGGCTAGTCTAGGACCTCCGGATCCCGAGATAGGCCGCGGGGGGGGTGAGGTGGCCTGAGGAGCAAGTGGGGGGGGGGGGGGGGTAAGTGAGTGTAGAGGAGAGGGGTGGGAGGCTAGGTTGAGTCTAGGGGGGGGAGGGGTAGGTGAGGGGGGGTGTTGTCTAAGTGTTGGGAGGATCCTGTCCACCTGGGGTCACAACATGAGGGGAGAGTGGGAGGGGACAGGACACTGGAATCTCGGATTGTATGTGCTATATGGGTATTGGAATTAAGTCCAAAAACAAAGTAGCTACTGTAAACCTTGAGGAGTTTCTGGAACTGGCCTTTGTTTTCATCATCAGAGCCTTAATGACAGTCACAACTCATCTTGGTGTAAAGTACTAATTAATACAAATTAATCAAGCACAAACTCAAGGTAACTGCTATCAATCGTTGAGGACTTCCTTCGACTGTCTCCCGGCTCCATCATCAGCTACATCAGACCTTTATCAAATTATAGTTCTTTGAAATACTTAATGAAGATATTTAGAAATGCACTAGTCGCCCCTACGATTTTTGGAAGTTCCTCTTGATTTCTCTAGTCTTTCATCATCAGATCTTGACTAAGGGACCATTTAGAAAGTTTACCTTTTCAAACAAAAAAAGAATTTAGCAAATCAGTCCAGGTGTCTCAGATTAATATCTAAGATTAATAAAGTGAACATACATAAAAAACAAAACGGCTGCTTAACCAATCGCTTCGCGCCCTTGGCAAATGCTGCGCCCTGATTGGCCCATTTGAATTGGATCAACAACTGCCCAGACGCCAAAAAGGTGGATTTGTATAAAACAGCCCTTAATTATTGTTATTACTTATTATTATTGAACGTGACACATGTGGCTCCGAACGGAGCCACATATTTATGGTCAGATGGCATCGGATCAACAAAAGGCCCCCGGATCAACAAGTGAAAATGGATCAACAAATTACTACCTATACGGCACGTCTGAGCCACAAAGTGCCCAAAGGGATATCTATATATATATATGTATATGTGTGTACAAATAAAGAAGTATGTGTGTACAATATATACATGTATACATATATACATATATTAATTTTCTATAAATATTTAAATTTATTTCATGGTTTCATTGGTAAATTAATATTTTTGCATAGATCTTCTATATTTAATGAAAAAAAAAAAAACTCGTTGTAGACCTTGTAGTACCAAGCTCGCGCCACGGGCGCCTCTGTGCTTATATCCCCCACTTAACTTCCGTTTGCCTTGCCCGATCACTTTTCGTAACGCTTACGTCACGCGTTTGTCAGCTTACTCCCCAAGTCAAGCGTGCGTAAAGAAGTTTCACTTCAAAAATCTTTTCAAAATACCTAACATTGCGTAGTTGTCTTGCAATATGAACATTACGACTCCGAGCAGATCTGTAGCCACAGTGTGTCCGTGTTCCGAGTACCCGCAGAGTGCATGTTTTGGCGAACGCAACCCGACGCCTGCGTGCGCGCCGCCTGTTTCTCAAAACATGCACTACATCTGACTCGGCTAGACTTTCTAGTGGGAAACTATCTTAAAGGTGGACACACAGTAGACACTCATGTTCAAATATTTATTCTGTGTTCATGTGTTGAATGTTAATGCGAGTCGGTTTTCACAGTTGGATTTTAATACTGCTGACAACTACTGGACATCTCATGAATGAAAACAACATGCAAGCAAAACGTTTGCCAAATATTTTGGCAATATTTAGAATGAAAATGACATTTCTAATAAATGACATGTGTCCGCAACGTTTGAAAGAAATTTAAACATTTGTCGTATGACACGATATTGTGGCAGTCCTATTGTTAGTCCTTCAAAGTAGAAGTCACATTGGTGCAGCATTCTCGTCAATTTAAAGCACGAAACCTTTAGGAAAATTTAATTTTGACCAAAAGTGAGTCATGAGTATTCTTCTACCAGTGCCCATCCTATGAATACCAGCTGCCCATCCCATCGTTACTGTCCCACTAACCTGACAGACAAGTCAATAACTATTGTCTCTAATAAATTTGAGAACGTCAACGTTCTCAAATTATTATTATTGACTTGATGTCAATATTCAACAGCTCGTTAGACGTATATTACGACTTATATGTAGATCAAGATTCATTATTCGATACAGTCGGCACCATTGTCAAAATCAATTTATAAAGTCTAGTACATTAATATTTTATCGTTTTCTGATCATCAAGCTCATTTTATTTATTTTGATACCCCTATTCGTAAGAGTATATGCGTAAGATATGTTGGTAACGTATTTTTTTTTTTAAATGTTAGTACTTCTTGTACTAACATTTAAAAAAATTACTTTCAGTGTATTGTAAGTTAGAAATGTTTCTGAGTAGAGCTGTAAGTAAATATAATGTACATGGAGTCTGGAGACTTCGTTACAAATTCTATCTGACTACTATTAAGCACATATTTCTGCACTGTCTTATAATATGTATAATATTATAACCTTGAAATTTATATTGAACAAAGTGGACCAATGGAAACAATTGTACAACAGAACTTTCCTAGGTTGTTAAAAACCTATCAAGGGGCGAATGGTGGCATTTCAATGTACATAGGTAGACTCAAATTAATGACGTTCCATAAAGATTCAAATAGTATCAAAATACCCTGTTACTATAATGTAGTATTCCCTGCCGAAACTACAATAACCTACATTCTATGACACTCGGTCCGCGGGTAGCCTTCACGGCATAGCGCGCAGGAGCCGGTCTGCGAACTGACCAGTGCTGCGCAGTGCACGCTCCGAGGGAACCTTTGTGTGGAACGTAAGTGGGCCGGGAGATATGTTGGAGGACAACTTGTCTATATGTATATTGAGGAGGTCTTAAGAGGTTCTAAGGAGAACTTCTATGAGTGCTGAAAGCTAATCTCGAGGTTGCGTTTCCGTTTCGTTTAAAAAGCACCCCGTGGTATTACACTTTGCCAAAACAACATTGTACATATATTAATGACAAACAATATTTATTTTAGTTATGAATAGATCCTATGATATCCATCAATTATCAAAGCCGTTAGTTTTTGAAATATCTTTTGGTATACGTGTATTTTTTTCTGGTTATCACATTGCCTGTAGCCTGTAGGGGACATCACCAGGGGGCACAGTAAAGAGCTAGAATGCTGGTCGACTTTTCCTCACAGTTCACAACACAAAATCAACCAACTTCACCATTTTGAAGGTGGTAAATATTTTAATAACGGAAACGTAGGTATGACTTGTATGAGTCACTTCTTTAAAACTAATATCTTCTTTTACAATAATTCTATACTTAATTATGCTAATGAGACGAGTCATCGGTGAAATCACTATCGATCACAGTTTAATCGTCAGCTCACCTTTCTTTCTTTACTGAACTGCAATGTGTACATAACTACTTACTTGAAAAATGTGAACACAAGACGTATATAAACTTAATGAAGCATTAACCTATACAAATTCATATCAATTGTCTTTAACAAACACTCGTTAATCTGATCCTGTACACTTGCTAGTTAACTATTATCCATCATTCACAATGTCGCTAATAACAACAAAACGTAAGAAATACACATTATAAAATATTTTATTTTATATAAACCACTGTGACACGTTCAACTATCCGTTTTACATAATTTTCATTGACAGAATGTCGAATGTTTATTCAATGCGTACGCACACATCGGCAACTCACACACACAATGACGATAGTTTATAAATGTTGGTTTAAATATATTATAGTAGTCATAAGGACAGGTTTCAAACTTTAGTGTCAAGGATTAATTAAGAATGACGTGATTAAAGCTTTTTCTCCGCAAGAGAGGAATTAAAATTTCCTTTTTAAGATGACAATGAATAGGTAATGCAATTTAAATATCTACCATCAATCTACATTCGTACGGTCTATGTAGATACTGCATGCATGTTTGCAGTACGAAGGTGAGTTGGAGGTCCATTTTAAAAATAAAAATTAACAACAAAACGATGATAGAATATGTTGTTGAATATAATATTACAGGGGATAAGAATGTAATGCTTGACTTTATTAAAGCCTTGGAAAACTAATATTGGCATTTGTTTTTATTTTGAAATTAACAAATAATACAACTTGTTTATCAACTATGTATGTAGATGGAGCTGCATTTACCTCAAAGTAAATAACGGGAATTCGATAAAATAATGCAGATTAATATAAATTCCGATGATTTTTACAATTCACTGTTCATTTGCTTTAATACGCCTTTCTTGGTATTAAATGAAACATTGAGGTGAATAAATTGTTCCACAAAACTACGAGGAAAATAAATAAACAGGTGTTTATCTAATTATTAGTATTAGTAATTCACTTGAATTGAAAAACAGAAATATCAAAAATAGAAGTAAATATGGGATTGATTGGGTAAACAACATCGAATCTATATAAATAGTTAATTAGTAGTTCAAGCCAATGAGGATAAGCCAGCTCCAACTGCAGGTAACGACAGCAGACCCAATGACTTCACTGAACAGAATATAAATCCCGACAAAGGAAATAAACTAGTAAATGAAGCTAAATGTTTATTGCTTCGGAAGACATCTGACATTGAGGAGATGAAGTCATGCTTTATTCTGTCGCAATCGGACAGGGACCCTCTGTGCGATATATCGTGATCAAACGACGATTAACAAGAAAATGTACAGACTGTTATGTGATACCGAGATCATTTTGATGACTCATAGTTGATGATTTGTCGATGAGGCAGCAGGAGCTAAAGTTGCAATCAATACCACAGTGTGTCCTCTAGATTGTGTTAGTATATTCTATGAACTAGCCGTATGTTTCAAAGAGTCAAGTGCGATTTAAAGAGAAAGATCTTACTTATATAAATAAGGAGACTTCAGTGGATATTGAGAATTGATAAAATAAAGGGAAGCTTTGAAGCTTTAGGTGAAATCTCACGTCTAGTCTTATAGAGTCTAGGCAGATAATAAAGTTGATAAAGTAAGTAGAATAAAGTTGCAGGATCTGGAGGAATATACCTAAATATTGTACGTCTTTATAGAACACAAAACTAAGTAGTATGTTCCGAGCAAGAGTAGGATAAAAAGTCCACGTCCATAAAGCCATAGCTGGCGGTTATTTTTTAACAAAAGTAGAACTCATACAACGACGAAAAATGCCTTACGGCAAGTCTAAAGAATAATAAGTCAGCTCACTATTCAGTTCCAACTCACATTTCAGTTTCCTAAAATACCAAACGAATATTCTAACCGCGCTATTATCTGTTTTGGAAAATCAAGCAAGATGGGTCAAAAAAATGAGGTGCTAATATAAAAAAATAATATTTGTGTTGCAGATGACAATACTAATGCTAAAACCCACCTGTAACACCCACACTCACACACAAACACTCGTCGATTTTAAAACAGTTTTTTTCTCAATTTGTGAGACGATCCTTACAAAAGACGAATCATTTCATGGCACTTCACATTTTATACAACATATCATTATTTTATTGCTCAAGGTTCGCAACCTACGCAAGGATGGCTCCGTTGTTTTCGACGGCTTATATGAAGATGGGTCGAGTAATTCCCTTAACACTACTACTCCCCCGATTGATTCTGTATAAATCTGACCTTGAAAAATTAGTTCATACGAGCTTAGAGTGAGTTGTCAATAACCTCTATACCAGCTCACTCCAGCCACCCTTCATCTAAGTTTTCACTTTGAGGTGGTTACAGAGTCACACTGCAGCAGCTAATATACAGGGTGCACGGATAACGACGTGCAAACTGTAACCATGAATACAGCACTGATTCTGGACGTAGCGTAGATATTTGGTCAGATATTTAAAAGTGGGTGCAAATTCGATTAGCGCGAAGGGTTCCGTATCAAAATTTATATACTTAAATAAAATGTTATAAATAGGTATTCTCTATTTGTCGTTATGCTAGCTATCATTGTTCACTAGATACAGACTGGTGACGTTGATGGTAAAGCGCGGCTGTTTATTAAGAGCCTATTCACTCTAGCCTTCATCATCGTCATCATCATCATCATCTACTCGTCCACTGCTGGACATAAGCCTCCTCCATGGCACGCCAATAAGCTCGATCTTGAGCAGTTCTAATACAACATAGCTGAGAGGATTAGCAAGCTGAAGTGGCAATGGGCTGGTCACATATGTATGCCGCAGGACCGACAACCGTTGAGGTAAACGAGTCCTCGAGTGGAGACCGCGTCTCGGAAAACGTAGCGTAGGACGCCCTTGGGCGAGATGGAGCGACGACATCAAAAAGGTGGCTGGTAGTGGCTGGCGGAAGATTTAGCCTTGAAGACACTTAAATTGTACCTAGTCCAAAGGAAACTCCGCCGCTGACAAATTGTTCCAGTCCCTCGATGTACGCGATATAAAAGACGAGGCGAAACGCTTCGTCCGTATCGTAGTGATGTCAACATGGTAAGAATGGTTACTCGCCGAACGACTTGTCGTCCGATGATGGAGCGGTGATGGGGGAGTTAAGTCATACAATTCCCTCGCACGCTCTCCAAAATGCACCCTATAGAACACCGACAAGCTGACTAAGTACTCTTTGCCTGTGCTCCAGGCATTGGAAACTGTTTTGAACTGAATCTGCCAATTTGAAAAGCATTCGAAGTTACTAGGAGACATTTTGCAGCACCAGCCCAAGTACTGGCAGTACTCCACACACGAACAGACCAGTGCTTTGTATACCTTGGGCTTGGCTCAACGAACCGCCTAAAGTTTAGGTTCGAGAAGATCTCAATTCTGAAAAGCTGAAAGCGGTCGTTGCACTTCAAGGACACATTCCGTAATGTAGGAGCCAATTTGATCGGGCTTCTTTTGGTGGTGAATAGACAGGTGTTTTGGCGGCTTTGAATGCTACAAGATTGGCTTCGCCCCATTCGGAAACAACCTGTAGTGCAACATTCGTATGCTCTATTATAGCCCCTCTTTCAGCAGGTATGTCTCCAGAACTGTGCTGTCATCTGCATACCCATAGATACTGGATATCAGCCGATCGTTAATCATGATCGTTTATCACGAACTGAGTTGCAGAGCGAACAGACCCCTGAGGAATACAGGCATTAGTCGAATTCAGGGAATTCATTAATAGATATAGTATAAAGATATTTCTTTAGTCAACCAGGTGTGTACATACTTTAATTAATGACCGTCTTCACTAACACTAGGCAAGTAAAATCCAGAGAGTACGCGCTAATATTTTTAATTACTCATACCGTATAAGTAAGACTAGTGATTTTTTTAAATAACATTAATTTCGAATATACACGAAATTAAACTTTACACAAGTTAGACACACTAAGATATTTTATGGTCTAAGTAAACTTTTCCGTACAGTTTTCTTTGTTTTTTTTATCCATGCGTATAGATTGTTTCGGACTTTTCTCACTTTCAAAAATTTATAATTTTTCTATTACTCACCAATGCTAATAGAATAATAGAAAACAGATGCTGCGTCTCCTGCTCGTGGATCCTGGAGATTGACGTTCGGCTGACTAAATGTGACCACAGACGAGTGACACAAGTAAGGGCGCGCGGGCGAGTGCGCGTCGCCGCTAATCGACGCGGGGGCGCTAGATGAAACAATCGCTCGATCTGTGCACTCCCGCGCCCACGCTAAGTCCAAGCACAGATGCGGCGGCGGCGGTTTGTTTTTGCTAAATATTTTGCAATTTTCAGCAAAATTAGTGCCTACCAGACATTTAGTAAGTAACGAAATACAACAAACAAACATCTATGATGTTAGAATTTAGGTACTTAATTCAGAAGAATGACATCAGTACCTACATATTCTAAACTATACATTAAATATGATTCAATGAATGACATCGCCTACGATATTGTAAAGTTAATCATTCAAAAGAGATCGTCTGAACAAAAATCTAACTTAGGACTTGAGTGTGTAGTGTGTAGCGTGTAGGCTAAAGTGTATGTGTTGATATAAACGAAGCCATGCGTAATAATATGTTTTGATATTATGTGCGTACGTAGGTATTACACAGAGGCAGTTTTAAAACATTAAAGTATATTGTTAATTTTCCAGCGGCGGTGTTTCCGTCGGACTACAATTTGAGCGTCTTCAAGGCTAGAGTGAATAGGCTCTTAATAAACTAGTGCGCTTTACCATCAACAATTGCGTCTAACCATCAGGCGGGATTGCGGTCAAGCGTTAGTTTATAATTTTATATATATAAAAAACTACATGTATATTATATATATACTAGCGACCCGCCCAGGCTTCGCACGGATGCAATGCTGACAGTAATTATACACTATAGAAAAACTGCCGACCCGTAGTGCCGCAAACGCTACTTCTAAATCTGAAATATCTTCAAAAATATTCATTTAAATCATGTGCTGTAAAGGGCCATACAGATCTATTAGGTCCTTACATATGAATTGGCGTTTTGTCGTACTGTCCACTTTGATCTCAAATATCTCCATCCTCTTTGGTTTAGATTATTTGTGTCTCGAAAACCGTATTTCTTTTGTTTTTTTTTCTTTTGATTTTTTCTCTCCGTCATTGAGTTTACAAAATGGAAAATTTAAAATTTCGCGTTATTTTTTTTTTTTTTTTTTTTTTTTTTTTTAATTAAAGTATAAACCAGCGCTTGACCGCAATCCTGCCTGATGGTAAGCAGTGACGCAATCGTTGATGGTAAAGCGCACTAGTTTATTAAGAGCCTATTCACTCTAGCCTTGAAGACACTCAAATTGTAGTCCGACGGAAACACCGCCGCCGGCAGAATGTTCCAGTCCCTCGATGTACGCGGTATAAAGGAGGAGGCGAAACGCTTCGTCCGGATCGTAGAGGTGTTAACAACATAAGGGTGGAAACTCGCCGTACGACGGCGAAACGGCGGCCTTATTTACGAAAATGAGTTCCGCCGTGGCACCAGTGCTGCAGAAACGGCTCGAAGAATTAATGAAGTGTATGGCAGTGGTGTCGCTAGATAAAGCACAGTGCGTTTTTGGTTCCAACGTTTTCGTTTTGGAAATTTCAACCTATAGAACAATCCCCGTGGAGTCCACAATGAAGAATTGAAGGCTATTGTGGAAGCGGATCCACCGCAAACCTCGTACGAGTTAGCTGCAGGCTGCGGTGTTAGTGATAGTGTTTTAATCAATTTGAAACAAATTGGGAAGATAAGAAAGCTAGAAAGGTGGGTACCTCATGAATTGAGTGAAGCAAACTGACTAACGCACATCGACTGCTGCGTTACATTAATGAATCGACACAATAATGAAGAGATTTTAAATCATCAACTATGATGAAAAGTGGATTCTCTACAACAATAGGAAGCGCACATCGCAATGGCTGAACCCCGGTGAACCATCCAAATTCTGCCCGAAGAGAAAATTGACTAGAAAAAAGTTATTGGTCAGCCTTTGGTGGACTAGTGCCGGTGTGGTGCACTGCAGCTTCCTTAAATCTGGCCAGACGATTACTGCAGATCTCTACTGTAAGCAGCTCCACATAATGATGGATAAACTAGCCGCTAAACAACCAAGACTGGTCAATTGCACAAGGCCACTTCTGCTTGAGGACAACGCGAGACCACACACTGCACAACAGACTGCTACCAAATTAGAGGAGCTTCAATTGGAATGTTTAAGACATCCAACGTCCCAGACCTTGCTCCAACAGACTGCCATTTTTTTAGAATTTAGGATAACTTTTTGCAGGGGGAAAATTCATCTCCGATGAGGCAGTCCAAACCGCCTTCAAAGATTTTATTGATTCCCGTCCTAATGTTTTTTTAGAAAGGCATAAACGAACTACCTATGAGATGGCAGAAGTGCATAGATAGCAATGGATCATACTTTGATTTAATAAATACATTATATTTAAAATATAAACGACTTTTATTCCTCCCATACAAAACACCAATGGCAATTTCATATGTAAGGACCTAATAAATTAAATCAACAATGTATTAATTTAAGTTAATTAGATTAACACTGTATTGGTTAAAATCGCCTCGATTTTTTATTTTTTTATTAATTATAAACTAATGCTTGACCCAATCCCACCTGATGGTAAGGAGTGATACAATCGTTGATGTTAAAGCGCGCTAGTTTATTTAGCCTATTCATTAAAAAGCTTAGAGAATTGGAAGGAAGACGGCAGTTGAGCGAGGTGATGCAATGTTAAACCCAACGACACGACACACGACACGACAATACTGCGTCACAGGGAGATTGATCTGGAGATCATCCACGACCAAACTCCTGACATAACAACATTTGGCGCATCATACCCGGAACACATCGCAGCACAACTGCTCAGATCCGTCCTCCGTACGGCTTCACCAGACATCATGCCGGCACACGACGAATCGCTTGGCGGCAAGACTTTGTCTGATGGGTGGTAACTCCTGCCGGCAACCGATGTTATGTTATGTTGTCGTAAGAAGTAAATGACAAAAAATGATATTGTGGGACATCCATAAGAGATAGACATAATTACCATCACGAAGGTTTCTGTAGACCGTACAATTCAATGTGTACAATACTTAGGTAGTACATTATTTTGATAAATCTCGTAGGATTCAGCCTTCGTTTGCAATTCAAGCGGAAAAAATGATTTTAATTACGACATCACATTAGAAACATCAGGAATTACATATTTCTCCACTACTTTATCTATTAAAAAAACCGCATCAAAATCCGTTGCATGTTTTGAAAGATTTAAGCATACATGGGGATATAGGGACAGAGAACACGACTGTTTTAAACTGTCTAGTGATATATGGTAATGATTTCCTCGCCAACTTGCAAACTAGTATCTAAAGTGATCATCAAATGACAAGTACGAACTTTCCACTTAAATAATTATTGATTTGCTTCACCAATATTTCAGACCGATCAACAAGCTGATACTGCCCGTTTTATTTTAATTCCCAAAGAAATAAATAAAAACATTAGAAAAAAAAATGAAAAGAAACTTTAGGAATTAATTAAATAACAGTGAAATTAACATTCTTGTCAAAAAATGTTATCAATGTAGGACAGTGAAACAGTTTTATGAGAGTATTGACTGGAAATTAACATACATAATATATAAATACAGGTACTTCTTGCAGAACAATAATTAATTCGTGAAATAAATTCAAAGCCTTATTAACATAGATAGTTTATTTCAACTTAATAATAGGTATCTATAATGTACTGCGGTGTTTTTTTTGTTTTTGCAGAATGGTGTTGTAAAATAAAGTCCAAAATAGACAACTGCCATATACAGTCCGCGATAGGGGCCCACCTAATGGCTTGATCGGAGTGTGCGCCGGTGACGTCAACATCAACAGCTCGATACTTATCGGTACGTTCCTGCCGCAACATTGGTCCAGCGCCACCTCGCTGAGGGTATACCATAGTACTCGTATGTCTAATATTTTTCTGGACCCAACGATAAATCTCTTTTAATAAGTCATTTTTTAAGACACATTTTATGTCCACCTCATGGACAACTTGTGTACAGAAAAGGAACAATAAAATAATAAATCTGCAACATCTTGTCTTTGCTTGGTCATGGATTATGGTCGTGAAGTCCAAAAAAGCACTTTTATTTTGATCACGTTTGTTGATAGGGATTCTAGTAACACTGCCGGGGCTACGGCGCTACGACGCGACGCTACGACGCTACGCCGCAAACAGACGTCGAAAATTTTGCAGTAGTCAAAGCCAACGAACCAGGGGCCCTAGTCAATGTAACATCGTTTCATAACGAAACGAAATCGAAATTCGTCATCGTCACTTTATTAAGACTATTCACAGTTCACAAACTAAATTAAATTTAAGCTCAGTGCATCTTTTTGTTTACATTTCATTAAGAACAGAGGACTAGTTTGATAGATCTTAACTAACATATTATCTTCCGTGATTGATTTTGCTGAATTCCCATTAATTTTGAACTATTCATACTTATTTCTTTTATTTTTCCTCGACGTATTTCCTTTCCTCGATAACTTACAGGCTGATTCGAAACCTCACAAAAATAACATAATGCGAAAATACTAATACTTAGTCAGACTATTCTAATGTTCCTGCACTTCGATGAGGAGCTGCAAGTCCTGCTCAAGTGGCGTTAATGGCATTACATCAGTTATTCAGTTGTAACGTACAACGTGGGCGTGTAATGACGGGTAATGTTCACGTTTGACGCGTGATTACTGTCGATGGGAAGTGATAACGGTGGAGCTACTAAAGCATCATCGAAGGACTATGTTTATGAAGCTGAAAAGATGTGGAGTGGATAACGGTACAAATATTAGCTTTTGTTTTATCTAGTTCATGAACCTTTAGCTGCTAAGGTACCTAGTGTTACTAATTATTAGCCCCTGAATGTTTTTTATCTCTAAGTAAATTAAAAAACCTACATAATATGACTTCGTCTCATCATACTTCACTCATTTACGTAAGCACGTAAGCCTGCGCTTGCGCACCGAGGCGGAAAGCGCGCGGAATGTCTTATAGCTGCCATCGGCTACTTACCACGGTTGTCTGTGATGTAATGGGGCTTTCATTGTACACTAATTATGTTGTTAAAAAGTTTTCATTGGTGGAGCTTGTAGTCGTGCAGACCAATTGATTTACATTGTTAGTAATTTGATGTATTATAATTTGAATGATGGGTTCTCATATAAGTAACCGTGGAGTTTGTTGCTGGATCGTCTCAATAGTAAACGACCAATTGGAGCCGTGCACTTAGCTTCTGATATTTTATGGGCCCATGTTGGTTTATGTAAACAAATATATCCTTCCGTTCCTTTCGTTTAAAAAAAAAATCATTGTCACACTAGGAATTGCTCCTGTATCGTGGGACCGTTTACAAACATTTAAACTCTCATACAAAAACACAGACCCGGAACAACGATTTGTAGGCCATAAAAATATTTGTTCCGTGCGGGAATCGAACCCGCGATACGCAGCGCAGCAGCCGATCGCTCACCCACTACACCAACCGTTTTTATTTTTATATATTCATTCATTCTTATTCATAAAATAAAATAATAAATAAAAATAAAAACACATGCGACCTACAGACAATAATATAAAGGACTAAGAATTATTCATTTGCATTATAAGCGAAATTTATATACATATAGTGCCAAACAGTCTTAAATATAATGTCATCTCATTTCAAATACAAAGTCAAAACAGTTACAATTTGAATTTATTTTTGTTTTAATCTTTTCGCAGACTAAAAGGCACAAAGTTGGCCTTAATGCCTAAGGCATCGTATTCGTTTTAACTTAGTGTAATATTATAATTTTTAACTTACTTATACGGATATTTTTTTAAATATGCATGGTCGTATGCACGTATAATGTTAATGAATGAATATCCAAGCAGTTATTAAAATCATAACGCCACCGAATAATCACTAAGTAAACGTACTTCATTATTACGTCGTAGTCAATCTATATCAAGAATGATTAGAAATAGGTTCACAGTAATAACTTATAGCAATCACGTTCATACTGTATCAACATATAGTTAAAGTGGAGCCGCACACTATCGTAGGTAACTACTCCTCGCTATCACTAGCTGAACACACTATAACTGTCACGCACCGAATTAGATATGATCACAATCAGATATTTTATTTGTACCTAGAATATAGATAGGTAATACAGATGGTGATGTCAATCAATAATTGTAATGCTCATTTATGTATAATATGTAGCTAGGAGACATAATGCCAGAACAGAGTAGGTTCTGTTGGAGGATGCGTATCCAAATATTTAAAAAACAATTCTTATTTCAGATCTTTTTCAAGATTTAATCAAATGCCTTTAAAGTTTAGATTTAGGCTTTGGTGACCAGCGTAGTATTGACTTTGTCTTGCACATAAGTACCATACGATGGCGGCTAGCTTCAATTCTGTCATAATTTCTAGTTGCCGGGCACAAACCTCTACCATGACGTTAACAACTGAATACAAAACCGATCATAACAGCCGCGAAACTAAAACCCAAATATGCGTGATGTTTACAACAATATTGTTAATTGAGCGATAGACACGTGCACTCGTGCAGTGATAACTGTTGCGATAGACAGCTTGCGACAACGTCTTCTACGAGATAAACATTGTCTGTAAAGTTACAAGTAACTATCGGACTATCGGTTATTGTGTAAAACTAAACTGATATTGTATGACGTGGCAGACCGCTATCGTTCGGAAAAGGCTTCTATTAAGATGAGACACTAAACAAAATTCATCCTTCGGACCCCTCATAGGTTCAGATTGACATAATAAAAAGTACCTTGAAAATATTTACTCAGGAATTGTAGACCATATGAGGAGACTAGAGATTTATGGTGTGAAATTATCGCATTTAAAGCAAAACCAACACAATATGGTTGAATCACCGATTGCAAGGAATATGTCAGGGTCAACGTGCAACCAGTCGATACGCACACAGACAGATAAATATATTGAAAACGTAACCTACACTTTTAAGGCTGTGTTCACGCTATATTAGTGATATTAAAGCGAAAAAAACTCAAGAGAACAACAGAATAATTAGAATTGAACAACAATTATATTGACAAATTCTACCACAGTATAGATTTCGATAGAAACACCTACCAATGTTTGGGATGAAATTGCTGTTATGTGGATTCGTAATACTTTTGCATCAGAAGTAAAATCAGCCAGTAAGCACAACTAAGCTACTGGCGCAAAATTAATATATGTATGTATATTGCTCTTTCTTGTAAAAAAAATGAAGTTGATAATTAAACAACTACATCCATGGCTGAGCTGTTACTCCAAACATGAATCTAATTATAACTTAGAAAGTGTTAAATCGAAGTCAATATATCCAGCATAGTTATCTACGATCTAACAATTTGTGCTCAAGGAAGAACACACGTGAAAACCAATTGGTTCCATTTGAGTGACTGCTCTAAACATTCAAAGTAAACAATATATTTTAACAAAAGCAAAGCCTTGGATTTGAGAAAGATGATGTCATGCACAGCGTTTATGGCCTGCACATCACATGTGTAATTATTATAATTACTACTTTTATTAATAAGGATTAACGGGTATTGTTTCAAGCGTAGATGGAAGTTGTTCTGCAATCCAATCATTAGAGACGAAACCTTCAATTTCGATAAATTATTTCTTTCTGTTTACCCCAGTTTATGTGGGGTGGGCGCACCATGTGTCATACCTCTTTCATACCTCTCTATTAGCTGTAATTTTATTAGTTCATATTCAATATCAAATTCATTTATTCAAATTAATCTGAGAAACAGCACTTTTCGAACGCCAAACAAAGACAGTTCCCAAAACACCCGCCAACATTTAGTACCTATACCAATAAACACAATGTAAGTATGTACTACTCAATCAAAAGTAAAATATTTAAAACTATTAATGAAAACGACATAAACACCTAAATATAAGCCTCCGGGCATAATGACATCCTTTCTAGCAATAGTTGTGTAGTTTTACATCCATCGTTTGTTGAATACTCTCCTATAATACATGATCATAATCAGCCTATAGCGTTCTCGCTGCTGGTACACGTCTCTCCTCGCCTTCTCAACGAGAGGGAGTGTATCGCTCTTGGTAGATGTCACGTCTTTAAAGTTTTGGTTCTGTAACATGTTGGTTTCCTCACAATGTTTTCCTTCTCCGATTTTGTGATGAAATAATTTACACAAAATAAAATGCCTGACGGGGTTTGCAGCACCGACCTACAAGTCTTCCACTGCTCCCTTATACATGTACATATAATAAAACTTTTCTCACAAGACTGTAAGAAGATTATAGTTGTTATGAGACTCAGTAACTGATAACTGACAACGCTAAAAGGGAACTCGTCTATAACAACTTCAATACCAAAGAAAATATGTATAAATTTTCTGATTGAATAACAACGATGGAGTTGTTTACAATTATTTCCAGTGCAGATTTCGATGGATTCAACTAGATGTTTTCACTAGGTACATACATATTATAGGTAACAATTGCAATGTTGCCATAACATGTGGTTAGTGGTCAGGACTGAAGGACTTCTAATACTGCGCAACCCAAAAACCAGTTCATTCTAATGAAAAGCAAAGACATAATAATATTCTTCCGTATACCATTTCAATATTTATCGAAATTAAGAAAGTATCTCAAAACACATTTATCAAATTCACTTTCATTCATACCACGGAATCTTTTATTGTTTCATTAATTGTTTTATTAACTCGTTTAATAATAATGCCTCCGTGGGAACAGTGTTATTTAACATCGCGTAAGACTATTTCGAGAAACCAGAACCTGATTGCAACCCGCCGCACAGGTACGCTATACATACCTACGTACTGTACGTACGGTAGACTACCATATAAATTTATGGTCCGCCGTCAGTAAGCCTTTGAACATTTATATAAATATGAAGGGTTAGAGTTTCTATTAAGCTTTATTCAAGTTTCTATCTGTATTACAGGTGTTCTATTCATCAAAAGTAAAGTTGATTGTAGAAACACAAGTAAAGTTGGTTGTATAAACAAAAGCGTTTGATATTGGTCCCGATTTCCTTATTCACAAACTAAGCTAAATTAAAGTTCAGTGCACCTTTTTGTTCACCATTCCTTGTATTTCATTAAAAAAGGACAGAACATAATTATTTAGACTTATCAAAATAATCAGCGCCTGCCGTATTCTGAGACGCTATAGTTTTGTTTCTGTTATCGATGATTCTCTACCTGTAATTAGTTCTACCGGTAGTTTGACATTGTGATTGCAATGTACAGCTTATTTCTTGTTATTCTTATACAGCGTGTTTTATGCCATTCAATTAATATTATGAATGCCTTTTTATTGAATTGAGAGAATGTTTTCGTTTCATGTCTTTATTTACCCTCATAACTCATTTCAGTCTTATTAGAACATTATTTATTTATTCTCTTTATAGTGACTTTCGCAGTAGGTACTTTATAACTGGAATGAACGAAATGTGCGCGGCATTATAAATATAAAAACAGGGACTAATAACAAAGCTTAGAATATAATTCAAGATAGGTAGGTTGAGACTTATGGATATGCAGACAATATAAAGGAACAGAGAAACATCACAAAATAACTTATAAGAACTTGGCGGTGACTCACAGTTACCTTCTATAGGCAAAGACACAAGCATTGTGTTTAGTTCACTAAAATAGGTGATAAAGAGTACAACGAGTTAATTTAGGATTACAACAACCAAGTGTCGGACAAACAATTAATAGCTAAGACTGAAGATAAACTTACGGAATACCGGGGTTAGATAAAAGGAAACTTATGACACGCCAAATATTATGAAGTAGGTACAAGAATTCAAGAAGCAGGTGTACAAACAAGAGCATCCATACCTGCCGCCACACACCTAGACGCAAAGATATTTGTTATGATGACAACAGTTCATAACACACGGGACAAAGCCGGCGCATTCCGCCGCAGAGACAAACACCGACGTAAGCAAACAATCACCAACTCTTAAAACATTGGATCATGGCGTTGATATTACTCATGCGATCTAAACATATCGAACTTGAACGAAAAATGTATCTGTATCTGAATGAAGACGTGAATGTACTTTATAATGTATGCGTAGACACGTTTAATAAAATACAACTGTCAAATAGCCCGCCTGCTGTAGCGCTCAGCTGAGCGAAAGATGGGATCGTTACTTAAAACTTAAGTCAAACTTACCTGTGTTTGAGCACAGCTACCGGCCGCTAATACAGCTCGCCCGTTATCATTTAAATTTGAAACAATCGCCCAAAACTCAAATATCTTCCAGTGCACAGTTTAATTTTCACCTTTATGTTAATTGTAACTTATATTAACAGTTAATAAAGCTCACGTGTTACTGCAAAGCGTTAGTGTTAGTTGTTTTTATTCTATGTATTCGCGAAGTCGTTTCGTTCGTGTCAGCCGCTCGGTATGCACTTTTGGGGTCACTCGGGGTCGATTGGTTTTATTGTGTTTTTTCGCGTGGTGCGGCTTTGAGTGTGCGAGCTTGGGTCGACGTGGCGTGTAGCGCGGTCGGCGTCCGAGCGATCACTGCGGCAGTGAGGTCCGCCAAGTGACCCGCGCCGGCTCTCCGACCGCCTCGGGATGCGCGCGCGCACCTCCTACTCCTCCCTCAACCCTCTCCCGCAGGCTTTCTTGCAAGATAAAACATTTATCGAAACACGTTCCGAGAAAGCGATGCCACAGTATTCACATACGCATGCGAGACTAATTAGTCTAAGTGTGTTATTTATTTTGATGCGATAAAAGCCTGTTCTCTGACAACCAACGTTTACGGCTACGTAACGACCAACATATTTTTGTTTCTATCGCCCTTTTTACTATATATTTGTCACTAAAGTTTTGATCACAGAAACGCCGCCTAAAACTTGATTGGAACACATTAGACTCCTATTGGAATCCAACTGATCCACTGTCCCTTGAAGATGATACTAATGATTCATGAGACAATAATCTTAAAAGATAAATACTCCATGAGATAATCTTTAAGATGTAATAATGGAAAAGTGGTTCTGGGTACACAATGACCGGTGGCTGTGATGAATTCGATACTGGACAATGACATGCCAACCATTGTTGAAAAACCGGAACAAACCGCTGATCCGGCTAAACAATTGAATATTACGAAGAATTTGGATCTCTATCATTTGTTTTCTGATTTCTTGCGAATAGTACCGAAGTGTTCAGCATGTGCCAGCGAATGATGGAAAAGAAACGAACTGCCACAGATGATTATCAGTTATTGATGGCTCGAGGTCAACTTTTGCAAGCTTTGAGCAACGAGACTGTGACGTGAATCATTTTCATGTTCTCTTTTTCGTGCCCTTATTGGAAAAAGAGACGATTGGTTCATTCCCACATATCTAACCTTATAAAACTCAAATAAATACTCATAACATGGCAAGATAATATACCAAAGCAATTCAGAACTTTTGCAAGTTTGCAAAACTGTTTAAAATCTTCGTCCCTAGATCCACGCAGGAACCAGTTCCAGGGTGTTACATTGTAGATGTTACATAATGAGCCCCGAGAGTCGCGCGGCCCTCGATAAGGTCCATAAAATACCAACATTACGGCCCCTAGATACTTGACAACTGCCATACTGGATCCATTGAATTAAAGGAATTTGTTCACCTTGTAAAATTGTTTATGGTGTTGGATTTCCATACTGACCTGGAGAAAAAATGTTAAGTATGTTGTCGTGTGAGCTTGCTATATTTAGTATATCACGCAAAAGTTGACGTAATAAATCAGTCCTACCGTGACCTATTTCTGCAGGTCACTCTAAAATAGGGTCTACCTAGACTTCTTCACATGGCTCTGAACTTAATATTTTTATTTTCATATTAAATACATGTTTTAAATCCATGAGTTCTGAGGAAGCGTATTGGTTTTTAGGTATATTACCAACTTTGTCCCTCAACGCTTAGTAAGGGTGGAAATAAGTGCAGTGATGGTCCAGTGATAATGGCCCCGACTTACGAGAGATTCAAATACAAACTGGCGTTTTTGTTTGTGTAAATCATTTAATACCGCTGCTGTCAAAACGGTGAAGGAAACCATCGTGACGAAACGGGCATATCCTAGAACCTGAAAAACATTGAAGACGTGTCAATCAACTTCCACTGGGCAGTGGGCACGAAGAGAAGACGTACAGTTGTACAGTGATTCGCTACAAAACGGCAGACTCATTGCAAAAAACTAATGTTGTACATTGTACAGTGATCCGCTACAAAAACAGGCATACTCTTACATGAACTCTTACATGCTTATGAACACAAGGTATGAGCACTCCTAGGATATTTGAGGCGATTAAAGTAGGCGTAGGCCTCACTCTTAAAAGGTCTAAGACCTTAAGCCTAGGTCGTCAAAACTGATTCAATGTGTGCATCCCACAGAGAGGTAGTATTTAAGCCGATGACATCACTTGTTTCTGATAATCGCCCACCCATCCGTTCGACTGGTGCAAGGATCGGTTTTAAAGATCACGTAATATTTGTGGTTACTCGGTCTCATTTTATTTCGAAATATCCATTGTATGAGTAATTTATATTACGGTTAAGCTAAGTATTGGAAAATTATGTCTATGTACATTTAATAACTCACTTTAATAAGACAGAAAAGTCATTATTGTACATTGAAGAAATTGAAAAAACAAATTAGCCAACGTGTTAAAGGATAACTTACAGAACCCATTTTCATTATTTTTGTCTGTTTATATGTTTGTTTGTGCGCGCATCGCGCAAAATCTACGAATTCAATGCAGACAATCCATACTAATATTATAAATGTGAAAGTGTGTTTGTTTGTTTGTTTGTCCTTCCTTCACGCCGTAGCTAAGCAATCAATCGACCTGATTTTTGGCATACAGTTAGTAGAAAAGAAGGAGAGTAACATAGGCTACTTTTGGTCCTAAAAAAACATCAAGTTCCCAAGGGAGATTACTGGAATATTTGTAAGTGTACACCAAATATCCTAACATTATAAATCGGAAAGTGAGTTTGTGTGTTTGTTTGATCCGCTTTCACCCCGTAACTACTAAGCCGATTGTTTTGAAATTTTGCAGACGTAAAGTTAGAAGTCCGGATTAAATAATAGGGTACTTTTTGTCCCGGAAAAAATTATATTCACGAGGGAAATCTAAAAGCGCGAAATAACCGATCTCCACGCGAGCGAAGCCGCGGGCGGAAAGCTAGTGTTTATATAAGTACAAATATTATACGCAACTTGAGGTATAACTTAGTTTTTGTTTCATCGAAATCGGTTCACTCTATCAAAAGACATAATTAATAAATAATTTAGTGAGTTCAAGAAGAAAAAGAAGAAGAAAACATTACAACACACAATTCAGTATAGTACCTAGTTGACATCTTGAGACTAAAAATAGAACTAATATTTCCATTATATAGTTTATTTTTATTATATAGTTGAAATCCAAATTCGATAGATGGCATTGTGCAAATGGCGTCATTTTCTGAATGGCGGTGTTAAGATTTTCCGCGCGAGAAACACCCTAGGCCGTGTTTACATGACAACTTGGGTTTCGTTAGGTGTCTTAAAAGTTCTTGAGTGTGTCGTAAATGGTCTTTGGTTGCTTGAAAAATTATCGATGTTCTAAATTGGTCGAAAAAGAAGTATTGACTTTTTAGTTTCGTTTGGTAATTTTTTGAAGTACGAAATAAAGATGCTCCTTGATATTTGAAACAACTAGTATTTACTTATGAGTTTGAATAGTTGCCAATCGTTTTACAGTTAGTGTTGCCAGTTCGTTGAGTCGCGAGTACAAACAGACGATTCGTTGTCATACGAGACTGTTTGAGGCACCGTTCTTTTAAGTTTGCAAGCTATTCGGTCACAAGTAATGTTGGTTTTCTTTTTATTGCTTTGATATTTTCTTTGAAAATGCCTCAAAGAAATTGCGAAAAGGATGAGACTTAGTAGGTCTCAGAAATCAGAAGAAGACCGTCAAGCTTTCTTGCGCGAGTCTGAATCTCTCTCACAAAGAGAAGAACGATTACAAATAGAATAAGATGTATTCTATTTGTAATCGTTCTTCTCTCGAAAGGGAAATAATAGATGAACTAAGTCGAGCAGAAACAGTAGAACAACGTCAATCTCACGTAGAAATTGAACGAGCTCGATACCGTATGAATAGATATACAAATAGCGAAGCTGATGAGTCCATGGAATATGACGATGCAAATATTTTATGCTCGAAGACCTTAGTAGAGCCTCCGAGCGAGTCGGTCTTAAAATGAACATGGGCAAGACGAAAGCCATGTCTAATGCCCATGTTGTACCGACTCCTATAAAGATTGGAGACTCTGTTCTCGAAGTTGTTAACAGTTACGTGTACTTGGGACAAACTATCCAGTTAGGAAGTTCCAACTTCGAGAAACATGTCAATTGTCGAATCCTACTCGGCTGGGCTGCTTTTGGGAAGCTACGTAGAATCTTCTCGCCCGAAATATCGCAGTGTCTCAAGACAAAAGTCTTCGACCAGTGTGTGTTGCCAGTGATGACTTATGGAATTGAGACGTGGTCGCTAACAATGGGCCTTATAAGGAGGCTCAAAGTCACTCAAAAGGCAATGGAGAGGGCTATGCTTGGGGTTTCACTGCGCGATCGAATCAGGAATGAGGAGATCCGCAGAAAAACGAGAGTAACCGACATAGCCAGAAGAAAGGCAACACTAAAGTGGCAGAGGGCTGGACACATTACCCGTAGGACTGATGCTCGATGGGGCCAACGGGTTCTCGAGTGGCGACCATGCACCGGAAGACGTAGCGTGGGTAGGCCCCCGACAAGGTGGACCGACGACCTGGTGAAGGTCGCGGGAAACCGCGGGAGGCGCAGGCCCGGTCGTCTTGGAGAACCTTGGGGGAGGCCTATGTCCAGCAGTGGACGTCTTTCAGCTGAAATGATGATGATGAAATATTTTACTATCTTGGGGTAATAGGGAAAAGTCAGGGTTTACATATTTGTCTAGAATTAATTATTTTTAGCTTTACTTCCGAGAAACTTCTAATTTTTGTGATGCTCTGAAATGGAGGAAAAAGATAAACGGAATGTGCTGCTCGAATGGAAAAATTGATCTTCCAAATTTCCAATATCCACCACACTTCATTCTACTCAGAAATTTAAGTCCTCCAAAACTTTGCAATGGCACTCGGCTGAGAGTAACAAATCTCCAACGAAATGTCATCAAAGCCGAAATCTTAACAGGTTGAGCCTCCGGGAATGTTGTTTTCTTTCCCAGGATACCCATTATCCAAAATAATTTTCCGTTTAATTTCAAATGTGTGCAATTTCCTGTATGCCTCTGTTACGCTATGACTATTAATAAAGCCCAAGGCCGTTTAAGCGTTATCCGTTGCGGGTGTAGACCTTACTTTTGATTGTTTTCACACGGCTGGAACTCTATGTTTCTCTATCACGTGTTAGCGACTCGCACAACCTTTTTGTATATGCTCCAGGGAATCCACCTTTAACATAGTACATACAGAAGCATTAACGTAATCAACTATACCAAAGAATTTGCGAATAATGATTATTCATAAATGCTTTATTGTCCAAAAAATACTATAGCACCTTCTTGAATGAAGTATATATGTATATGTACTCTTATCTAAACGACGTTGTTTTGTTTTCGACAACCACGCGAACTAAGTCGCGGGCACAGCTAGTTCTAAATGAATATCGCCCAGTTCAAGGTATTTTTGTCTATAATGATTTTCAGTATACTTTTTGCTATAATTAGCATAAATGCCAATATACTCGTAATTAAATAGAACAGAAACAAAATAAAGAAATTTGAGAAAATTTATTAGATTATGGAAAAGTACTACTACTACTACTAGCAGTGTGATTTACAAATATTAGAAATATTAAACTCAAGTGACATATGTCGTGTATGTGGGTTATTAGGACACAAATTTGAGCTTTTTGAACAATATACTGTGGAATCAATAAACAGCCCACAATATCGATCGTGAGACACGTGAATGTACATACAGGTATCAAGAAAACTCCATATATACATATGTTCCCATGTCATTGGGACCGAGCAAAAAGTTTCCTCTGCATGACCTCTTTAACGAGTGCGCCAAGATAACCAGCCCACTGTTTCATTCAGCTCAGAACCAACCTTCATCGTAACGGCCTGCATCAACCAATCATACTAATCATTGCACGCGGCTAGAATAATCGGTATTCGTTTTGAAGTAACGGAAACGACTGATATAATTAATATTCAATGAAAGCTAGAAAAACAAGTCAAATGTTGAGGTGATGAGGTTATCGATCCATCGAAGGTGATAAGTGTTTGTAAGGTATGATGTAGATTTGAAGTCACCTTCGTAAGGGATATTACCTTAGGGTTAAGTTCAATAATGAAAGTGGCGAAGTCATCTTTTTGGAGTTGTTACATTATCAGCTGAAGTATTTTTTCTTTTCGCGAAAAAAAGTTGTAGAGCGGGAAGGCGATGTTGTAGCACAGGCAGGCGAGGCGGTCCTACACCGTGACTTGGGAGAGCAAAATATTTCACGCGGACGGAGTCAGAAGTCAATATCTTAATTTATATTTGATTTCATTTGAACGAAAACTATGAATAAATCTAGAATGCTGCACAAAACATTCATATCTACAGATAATTTAGTTTTTTTGTTTAATGCCAAATTCCATATCGTCTCATTTGACCCCCAAGACCCCAAAAATATATCAGAAATCAAAGACAGCTCTGACTGTGCAGCACCGGTCAAGTACGAATGATTCAGGCTTGTTCATTAAACTGTGCTATGTAATGAGCGTGACATCGTATGTACAAGTTTATTTAAATACTCGCTCATCTTGATCTGAGGCATTTGTGTTGTGTTACCTTACAACAATGTTTCGCAATCTTCTGAACGTTTTAACAACAACCACATCGCAGAATAAATAGCTTGGGCTGAATTTATCGAAAAGCAGTTGCTGAAAGAACAATGAATTCTTACTAAAATGGGAAATTAAACAGGGGTCTAAATCAGGAAACTTACGAATAGCTCCCAACTTACCAAGTCTATAAAATAGCAGATATCTACTTAAACAAGAAATGGAGTCTTACAAGGTTGAAATGAAATGAAATGAAATGAAATCGTTTATTATGCAAGAAGAATTACTGATCACTTTTACACGTCATATTTTTTTTAAACTAGCTGGAGCCGGCATTTCCTAACTGATTACCTCAGGGATCATCGTCTATTTTCAGGTCCAGACATTAAAACTGAAGAGGTTTACAATAACAATATGTGTTTGCTTTATACCTACATAACAATCAATTTACGTGATTTAAAAAAACAGTGATTAAAATGTCATTATAAGGATTAATAAGGATTCTATTTAGTCCGTCATTCAGATTATAGAAAAATATTGGATACGTATATTTTGTTTCATGAAATCAATAAAAATTTACAAATATAGAAGGCATCAAAGATCAGGAGTGGCGGCTGGAGACTTCACTCCTCGCTAAAAAATGTAGCGTGCAGTGACGTCATACGAGTTTTCAACGCGCTGTGTCGTCTTCATTTTTTGTTTATATTTAAAAATAAAAAACCGGCCAAGTGCGTGTCGGACTCACGCACAAAGGGTTCCGTACCATTGATTTATGTGTATGAAATTGTTATTTGTATAAAAGATTACGCGGTAATAAGCGGTTTACGATTTACGAGGTATTAAAAAAAAAAACTACTTACGTTCAAAACAAGTTTCGTTGGTAGTTTTTATTGTAATGTACATATGTTTTTTTTTAGATTTTTCATTTTCTTATTTTAGAAGTTAGAGGAAGGGGGGGGGGGGGGAACAACGTCGTCTGTCACGCAAACTATTCGGTTTAGAAAAAAAATATTTTAGAAACCTCAATATACTTTTTGAAGACCTATCCATACATACCCCACAGCTATGTGTTTGATAAAAAACAAAATTTGAGTTTCAGTTCTAAGTATGGGGTATTTTTTTTTTATTTTTGCATCAAAATCTTAATGCGGTTCACAGAATACATCTACCTACCAAGTTTCAATAGTATAGCTCTTATACTTTTGGAAAAAAATGGCTGTGACATACGGACGGACAGACAGACAGCCATGACGAATCTATAAGGGTTCCGTTTTTTGCCATTTGTCACAAAATACGTGTCTAATATTTTTTGGAAATCTGACTGACGGACTAATTAATTTTTTTTTTTTTGTCAAATACCCTATTAACATGAGTAAAATAAATGCGTTTAAATTTTGTCCAAAAAAAATCAAGATTTTTAAATAAAGAAATGGTATAGATAGTTCAATCCACGAAGACGTGCCCCACCAATTTTAGGTTGAGGGGATCGCGGGGCGCGGGGAGTTTTCTCCGAGCGTCAGTCACGGACCGTCAGTGGTTCGATGCACACAAGTAGTACAACCTGTATTTCAAAAATCCAGACTCGACACGAAAGTTGCTCTACTTTATATTTTTTTAAAATGTCGAAAAAATCTCAGCGTGTTGTACTTAAAAGCCAGGTATGTAAATTATTGTTACGAAACACATAAAATAATAAAAGAAAAGTAGTTTAATTCAAAATTAAATTTTACTAACTAGACTTCATTTTATATTTAAAAGTAAGACTAATGTTATTTCTTTTTATTTTTTTTTTAATTGGCTTGTATCCTAAAAAATAATTTAATGTCCGTCAGATAGCTTTATAAAAAATATTGAACACGTATTTTTTATTTTTTCTTTTATTCAAATACTTAGGAAGATATATTGATTTGAAATGTCGCATGACGTCACACCATGGTGCAAAATATAGAACGGCGTGACGTAATTAACCCCCACTCTGTAACTTTAATACGCTATATCTCAGTAATTTTTGATAATTACGACAAAATAAAAAATACGGGTCTTAATTTTTTTTATTATCTGTAAGACGGACTAATTATTTTTTTGATTTTCATACCTTGGATACATCCCTATTGTAGGCAAGAGAAATTATTTCTAAAGTTTACGATTTCATGAAAAAGAAGCAAGTCAAAATTTTGCAGAAAAACTCACTGATGCTCGATGGAGAACCGCACAGGCTGTTGGAATATCTGAAAGCACAGTGACTAGAATTCTACGCGAAAGAAAGGCTTATACTGAGACAATAAAGCAAACTACAGTATCTACTATGGAGTCTAATATAACTATGGAGACGGATGCGATAGTTTCTGTAGTCCAAAGTGAAGAGCGTACAACAGAGCCGACTACGGAAATGGATATTGATTCTAAAAATGAAGCGAGTACGTCGCATTCGAATTTAGCAGGCAGAAGTGCTTCTATTTTTACATCACCTATGAAGAAGAGAAGGGAAAGACCACGAAAAATTAATTTAGACAAATTTGATATTGGTGTAGTCCGAAGAACTATCCAAAACAGCCATAAAGAACATCATCAATTTCCAACATTATCACGACTTAATACTATTTTGAAAGACCGTATACAATTTAATGGATGTAGAACCACCCTAAGAACATTGTTACTTAAGCTTGGTTATAAATGGAGAAAAACTGAGAATAATAGGAAGGTCCTAACCGAAAAACATGATATTCAAATCTTTTCGTAATGCAGGTAGACCTATAGTGTACACAGATGAATCATATATTCATACCAACCACGTGCAAAAAAAATCTTGGGCCGACAAAGGCTCTAAAACAGCAATGAAACAAAATTTAACAAAGGGTGTGCGCATAATTATAGTACATGCCGGAAGTGCTGAGGGTTTCGTACCAAATGCGTTGTTAACGTACAGAGCAGAGATCAAATCCGGAGACTACCACGATAATATGAACTCAGATAATTACTTAAAGTGGCTTAAGGAGAAACTAATACCAAATCTCCCAAATGATGCCGTGGTAGTCTTGGATAATGCAGCCTATCACAATACTAGTTCGGAAAAAATACCCACATCCAACTCCAACAAATTAGACATGCAGACTTGGCTGAATGCAAAAAATATCCATTTTGTACCAACCTACAAAAAGCCTGAACTTTATGACCTTATATTAAAAAACAAAGAAAACTTCCGCAAGTACAGAGTTGACGAATTATTAAAGGAATATGGATTCACAGTGCTTCGGCTGCCTCCTTATCACCCAGAGTTAAATCCAATCGAAAACATTTGGGGTATTGTAAAAAACGACGTTGCTAGCCGCAATATCAATCAAAACTACACTTCGATTATGCCCATTTTAAATGAAGCGTTTGATCGAGTAAATAAAGATGTCTGGTTCAATACTTGTCAGCACGTGGAAAAAATAGAAGACGAATACATGAGACACTGTGATCTTGATTTCAATTTTATTATAAATGTCAGTGATACTTCAGAATCTGAATCAGACATTTCTGAAACTAGTGATTGATGATTTTTATTTCAATAAAAAAAGTTCCATAAAACTTTTTCACGTACTTCATTTATGTCTCTAATTACCTCCTATTATTATATAAAAATGGTATTATAATCGTATATTAACTAATAATCACATAAAATATCCACACCTCAATTTTCCTTGCAGTCGGGTAAAGAGTATAAAATTGAAGTAGAGCATCTTTCACTTTGACCATGACGCTCTCTCCTGATTAGTCAATTTATTGTAGTGTGGGTGTGCACTCATAGATAATTATTGTGTACGGATAACACTCAAACATTGACGGAAGCTTGCACACATATACTATAAACGGTTAGGAGAAATAGTGGGGCGCGTCTTCGTGGATTGAACTATCTATAGTTGTGTTGTGCCTCACTCAATGTATAGTGTGTCGCGGACTTTTTTGTAGATACATATTTATAAGATCTACAATTAATTATGTTACGGGCTAGGGGTACTAAAACGCCGGTTAAGGGTTGCGATGTTTATTGGCAACGAAGATACAGTCGATTGTAGGCAATGACAAGTAGAATGTTGCTGATGTTGCACCGAAGTCTTCCCTTACGTCCACGAAGTCCGTGTCGTAAACACACAATAACACTACAAATGTTACTTCACGTAGTACTCACAGTTCTCGTTACAGTTGTCGCAGTAGGTATTCTCAAAGATCGCTTTGATTTTGATTTTTGATTTTTAAGTGTCGCTGTTTTCGTATCGGTAGTCAAGTGTAGACTGACTCGGCGCCGGCGTCACGGCGCTATATATAGGCCAGCTGATCGAACATTCCAGAATCGTCTAGACGTAATAATAATAGCGCATAACTTCGAGTACATTCAGTAGGTACCTACGGTAATTTCCGGAAACAGGTTTCTAGAAATTTCGATGTCGTCACTTAGTTGACAAAATTGATAAAACCTGTACCATTCGATAGGCCACCTTAAATCTAGGAATGCGTTTTTATATTACACCTATACGATGTCTAGATCTCGAATTATAGGGCTTAAAAGTTACACACTGCATGTCAAGCGATATTGAACCTTATGCCCTCGACATAAGGTGCATTCGTAACATTGCCCCCTTCTTAGTCGTGCTCGTCCCGAGCATGATTTGATCTGTAATAGCGAGCTAGGCGGTCTACGTGTACGATCTTCAGCTTCCCTCTAGGTCCTTTCTTTATGCGGTAGGTGACATCGTTTATCCTGGTTATTATCGTGTACGGACCCTCCCATTTGGCTTGGAACTTCGGACTCTTTCCTTTTCTCCTAATGGGATTATGTAACCATACCAAAGTTCCCTCTTCAAATCCGGGCACGTTAGCTTTGCGGTCGTATCGGATCTTCATTCTCTCGCTGGTTTTCACACCATTCTCTCTCACTAGCTCATGTGGAATACATCTAGTTTACGTCGTAGGTCGGCCACATAGTCGACGGCTAGGATAGGGGTATCGGGGGGTGTTCCGGTTAGTGCATCTATGGGTAATCTAATTTCTCGGCCGAAGTTGACTTTCGCCGGTGTACAATTTGTGCTATCATGTGTTGCAGAGCGGTATGACATTAAGAAGAGTGGAATGTATTGGTCCCAATCCCTCTGGTGTTCTTCAACTACTTTGGCCAAATGATTCTCTAGCGTCTGGTTGAATCTTTCGACCATTCCATCTGACTGAGGGTGGTATGGTGTTGTACGAGTCTTATGTATCCCGAGTAGTTGGCAAACCTCTTGAAATAGTGAAGACTCGAAGTTTCTACCCTGGTCAGAGTGTAACTCCAAGGGAACGCCAAATCGACAGAACACCTCGTGAACTAGCTTTTTGGCGACGGTATGAGCTTCTTGGTTGGGTACTGCAAAAGCTTCTGGCCATTTGCTGTAATAGTCTTGCATGACGATGATATACCTATTCCCTTCCTCAGTAATAGGGAACGGCCCAGCTATCTCGACAGCAACTCTTTCCCATGGTGCACCAACATTATACACTTTCAGCCGACCTCTGGCCCTCGTTTGCGGTCCCTTTACTGAGGAGCAGGCTACACATTTCCTACACCAGTCCTCTACGTCTTCGCGGCAATGTACCCAATAGAACCTTTTTCTCACCTTCTCCAGAGTTTTCTTTACTCCTAGATGTCCTCCGGATACTCCGTCGTGCACCTGTCTTAGCACCGACGCGACCTTCTCACAGGGGACAACTATCTGTAAGGCGACCTCCTGTCCACTAGGTGATTCCCATTTCCTCTTCAGAACTCCATTATCAATTATCAGGCTGTCCCATTGAGCCCAGTAACTTTTTGCTGTTGGGCTAAGCGCTGATATTTCACTCCAAGGGGGCCGCTGGCCACTTTTCTTCCATTCGATTACTGTCTTCAAGTCGCTATCTTCCTTTTGTGCGTCTTCCAATGATCGATTATCCCAGTCTTCATCCAAATCGTTCACCTGGATAATCCTTACGTTCTCTGTCTTTTCCTGTTTGCGTTCTTCACCTCGGTCCTTACTACCTGAAGTAATCTGGCGGCGGCGGACCTTTTGTTTTGCCTTTTTCTCGAGGCACTTCTTCTTACGCGCCTCGTCCTCGACTTCCTTGTCCCGCCTTGTTTCCGCCGCACTCCACGACTTTCCGCGCGACCGCTCGCGCTCTTGTTCTCGCTTGCCGGAACGTTCGCGTTCCCGGTCCTTGACACGTACCCGCTCTCGTTCAGCGGGTCGCTCGCGGCGCCCACTCCGATCGCTCCGCTCGCGCCAATCGACGCGCTCGCTCGGGCGCTCGGGCTCGACCTTGGCGTTGCGCTTGCGCCACAGCAACACCTCTGCGTCTTTACGTGCCCAAGAAGCACTGCTTCCCTTAGCCTTCCTGGGACAATCAATTCGAATGTGCCCCTTTTCGCCGCACTCATAACAAGTTGGTCCTCGTCGGGCTTTCATTTGTGCGGTCACTTTTCGAATACGGTCGTGTTGTCGGCCATCTTGACGTACAGCTTCCACCTCCAGAGCATGTGTCAAGGCTGCCTTCAAGGTCTGATGGTGACCCAGACGTACTGCAGCGCTGACTTCTGCATCTCGAATCCCATCAGTAAAGAATCGCAGAGTAATAGCGTCAATCAGTCCCGGTGTTGATGCATACGCCTTGCGAACCATACGTTCTATTTCCGTTGCCCACTGTTGCAGACCCTCATTGCTCTTCTGTGTGCGGTCGCAGTTGAGCCCTGTAGACGTGTTCGAGGTGTTTCTCTCCATATCTAGACTCCAACGCTTCTAACAGACAGGCTAGGGTATTGCAATCGCCGGAAACATTCTCGAGGATTCGTACGGCATCGCCACGCAAAGCAAGCATAAGAGCCGTTAGAGCTTGATCGTCGTCCCAGTTGTTGCCTTTGGCGACCTTCTCAAATTGTAGACGGAAGGCCACCCATGACGTTGTTCCGTCAAAATGAGGTACCTTGAAAGTCGGCAAAGCACTGGGTACCGGTACCACACCTTTAATTACTCCTTTTTGTACCTTCTCATGCAAACATTCTACTTCCTTCCCAAACTCCATGATGGTACTGTTTAATTTCTCCATACGCGCATCTTGCTTGTCTATACGCATGTCTTACTGGTCCATACGGGCATCCTGTTGTGTTGTTTTTATTTTAAGTTGACCTCTTCTTTAGTTGTTTCCCACTTTTCATTAAGTTCTAATACTAATTGCTGGGATTTTACCTGAGATTCTGCTATACTTGTAATGATTTGTGCCTGGGTTTCTGCCTGGGATTGTTTTATTTCTGCTTGGGATTCTGCTATGCTCAGCCTTATTTGCGCCTGGGTTTCTGCCTGGGATTTTGCTATGCTCAGCCTTATTTGCGCTGTCAAGTGAGCCATTAATGCCGATAAATCGCATCCGCTGGTTCCGGGAATAGTGGTAGTACTAGGCGCACTTACATTCGTCGGTGTTACGACGGCCGCATCTTCTATGGGTGCAGGGACACTAAGCAATTCTTCCTCTTGACGCACCAAATCCATCGCTGCTTGTCGTCGCGTGCGAACTCTTTCGTCTTCCCTTGGCGTGACCGGCATTCCGCTTCTGACACCAATTGTTACGGGCTAGGGGTACTAAAACGCCGGTTAAGGGTTGCGATGTTTATTGGCAACGAAGATACAGTCGATTGTAGGCAATGACAAGTAGAATGTTGCTGATGTTGCACCGAAGTCTTCCCTTACGTCCACGAAGTCCGTGTCGTAAACACACAATAACACTACAAATGTTACTTCACGTAGTACTCACAGTTCTCGTTACAGTTGTCGCAGTAGGTATTCTCAAAGATCGCTTCTTAAGTGTCGCTGTTTTCGTATCGGTAGTCAAGTGTAGACTGACTCGGCGCCGGCGTCACGGCGTTATATATAGGCCAGCTGATCGAACATTCCAGAATCGTCTAGACGTAATAATAATAGCGCATAACTTCGAGTACATTCAGTAGGTACCTACGGTAATTCCCGGAAACAGGTTTCTAGAAATTTCGATGTCGTCACTTAGTTGACAAAATTGATAAAACCTGTACCATTCGATAGGCCACCTTAAGTCTAGGAATGCGTTTTTATATTACACCTATACGATGTCTAGATCTCGAGTTATAGGGCTTAAAAGTTACACACTGCATGTCAAGCGATATTGAACCTTATGCCCTCGACATAAGGTGCATTCGTAACAATTAGAACATTTTATGGTTAGATTAGATTTTATGGTTAGAGATTTAGAGTAGATTTTTTTTTTTTATTATTAAAATATAAACCAGCGCTTGACCGCAATCCCGCCTCATGGTAAGCAGTGACGCAATCGTTGATGGTAAAGCTCACTAGTTTATTAAGAGCCTATTCACTCTAGCCTTGAAGACACTTAAATTGTAGTCCGACGGAAACACCGCCGCCGGCAGATTATTCCAGTCCCTCGATGTACGCGGTATAAAGGAGGAGGCGAAACGCTTCGTCCGGAGCGTAGAGGTGTTAACAACATAAGGGTGGAAACTCGCCGTACGACGGGTCGTCCGATGGTGGAACGGAGATGGGGGAATTAAATCGTGCAATTCCCTCGCACACTCCCCAAAATGTATCCTATAGAACACCGAGAGGCTGGCTACTCTACGCCTGTGCTCTAGGCTTTGGAGACCAACTCGAGTTAAATCAAGATCACCAATCAGCCTCTTCGCACGCCTCTCCACTGAATCCAAAGTGGCCAGGTGACACTTAGCAGCACCAGCCCAAATGTGGCTGCAGTATTAGCATAAGATCAAAAGTGGCTGTACTACTGATACTGCTTACTGATAAGCATCAGTGTATTTATTTTTAACTTAAACCATGAAATAAATTAGATATGTTTACAACTCACACTAAAAGCAGGTAAAATGTAGCACCCTGCCGCAGTCGCCCACGCAGGCGCAGGCGCAGCTGACGTCACGTATTAGCATCACAATCGTGCGCCACCACGCATTGTCCAGAAATGCCGTATGCAAGCATATATGCATGACACGATTACCAATTATTTAGGTATCTCATAGAAAAGTGACGAAGAAACACATGAGGCGTTCTAGGTCAGTTGTAAAATAAAATTAATAATGTGTTTGAACTCCATGGTTTCACGTTACGATAACAACTGTATTGGCTGGTGATACGTCAGTAAAAGGTTATTTTATACGTTACACACCGTGCACCCCTATAATGAGCACTCCTTTAATAAACATTACACCTTGGCAGTTCTGGACAGCAGGAAGAGGTAAAAGAGAATATTAAAATGTCTCTCGTTATAATTTCTTAGTAAAAAATTAATAAAAAAATGTTGACAACCTCGAGTCAACCTATAATGTTCCCACTGTTGGGATACAGGCCTCCTCTCGGTGACACGGAGCGGCCCATAATCTACCAAGCGCGCCCAGTGCGGGTTGGTAGATGGTACATGTCTTTGAAGTGTTGTTTCCAGAACATTTCCTCATGATGTTTTCTTTCACCATTTTGAGAGCAGTGGTGATGAAATAATTTACACAAAATAAAGCGCCTGGTGAGGTTCGAACCTCCGACCTACATGTTGTAAGTCGAGGGCGATACCATTAGGCCAACACTGCTCCAAGAAAAATCCAATCTATTGTCAAAATTATTGTTCTAATACTCACCCACTTTATTTAACTTCATTGCACTTATGTTTTGCATAACGCTACGCCCGCGCGTCGCTCTTTGTTTTGACACAGGACACTGTCAAATCATTCTGCAGCAATATTCATTATAAACATTGTACCTAAGTACCATCGGCTACTAACTACTACTGGGAATGTTTTAACTAAGTGGTTCTTGGAAAAAAACGGTGATACAGCCGTAAATATTGACAAGCTAAGAAAACCGTGCGTTTGCATTTGATGGATACCGTAAACTCTGAGGATTGGTACCCACATATTTACTATTGTCAGTTTCTACTATAGTCAAACTATACTTAGAATCTCATGTTGAATACCCGTCATCACCATCTGGCCACCAAATAGTGCATCTAAGTTCTAAAAGTGAGGCTGTGCGGCTATCCACAACGTAGGATATACAACGTACGAAAACGATGCGGCAGCACCTGTATGGGCATCTGAATGTATGCAATTGGAGTAATACCCGCCGATGACTTCATAAATACCTAGCGACCGCTAATGTGGAAGACTCGATAGCGTCAATTAGTATTTTTGAAAGAACACAATATCTGCTATGGAGCACTTTTGATTATATTTACGCCTCTTATTTTATTTCGTTACCTTACATAATTATGTAGAGAATTAACCAGCGCTGTGTTGTCATTTTTACATGTAAATGAGTAACAATATCGATACAGGGCGTTGATTGTGTAGTGATAACACTTGACCCTGACTGACTCCCTGTTGTAGATGACAATCTGACAGTAGTTGTGGTAGTTGCTCTACATATAACCTTGGTCTTAACTAATGAACTGGGACCAGTATTTAAATCAAACGGATGTTGAAAATTAATGTTGAGATCACACAGATTTATTTTATGTTGTAGATAAAGATGTTATTACAGAATGTTGTATTGGATCGGTAACGTTCAACACGTTACCTACTCGATGCAACAATGTCATTTAAAGCAATTACCATCCAAGTGCAGTATTTGCAGTCTGTCATCAATTAATTTCAACACTCCCTAGTAAGAACATGACAGGTCACTAGGCGCTGATCAAGTCTGACCAAGTGCTTAATCCTTTACTGGCTCTCTCGTATTTCAACCTGCCATAATTTGTCTAATCCCCGATCGTTGTGTAAAAGGAAATAGCAAAATTGCCCATACTGTGTATCAGAGTGACAGAATAAATCAAATGTTTCATAAATCACAAAGCCTAAAGTATGGTAGCTGGATTTAAAGTAAGACAATGTAGCCTTGGTCGCCGCCGCCACGTCGGAAACATTTGAATAGAGCTATGGAGAATATCCTAAAATGAACTTCAAGTTTATTGTAGGCAGTAAATCATCACAAACATAAAGTTTATTGCAGATGTAAGATATTGCTATAGATTTAGTCTGAGAAAAAAGGAGGCCTAAATCAGTTGCGGTAGGTAGCTAAATCAGCTCGTGATATTCCCGCTGCAGGTGTCAGGCCTCCTGATGGAGTGGGTCGTGCCACCACGCACACCCAGTGAAGTGCGTAGACACGTCACATGTTTTTGATATTTAGGACGTGCCAGTTTCCTTCACCATATTGCCTACTGCTCCTTCATTGTTGAGCAGAGGTGGTGTATACCTAATGTTCAGATTTTGTTGTGTATGTTACAATGTTCAGATGTTGTGGTCGGGGTAGGTGCTGAGGAGATATAGAAGACATGTAATAAACGTTTTACCCTCACCTAATTTAATAATATGACACTCAATAAAAAACTAAATTATTTTTTACCTGCATTTTCTGTTTTTTTTTTTCACTCTAAAATAAAACTGAGTGAATAGGAAGGAAGACGGCAGTTGAGCGAGGTGATGCAATGTTAAACCCAACCAAATATACTGCGCCAGAGGGAGATTGATCTGGAAACCCTCCACGATGAACTCCCGACATAACATAATTTGGCGCATAGTACCCGGCGCACATCGCAGCACTACTGCTCAGACCCGTCCTCCATACGGCTTTACCAGACATCATGCAGGAACACGACGAATCGCTTGGCGCGCAAGACTTTGTCTAGTGGGTTAACCAACCCAGAAGCAAAATTTGGGGATCCAAGTTACGTAGGAAATATTTAGTTCTACAACATTGCTCAGAACCCATTAAAACAAACTAAAAAGGTAAATATGTACACTATTGCCACCACATAAGCGTCGAAACTGCTCTCTCGCACAGAGAGCAGACATTCTCCCTCTAAGCATATGACGTCACCTCAGTAAATCAGATGTGACAAAAGCTCAGTAGACAGCGAGGCGTTCCATGATATCAGATCGCATTGATCACCGCAGTCCCCTGCCCACGCGCACCTAATATAGATATTTTCGAACAAAGACATACAAAATGTATGAAACATAGACCTAATGCTTTTAGATCAAATAAACTTAGTAAATACTACATTGGGGTTTTTGATATCATCATGTTGAAGTACATTTCCTAATTTTATATTTGTAGGTACGGATGGATTTTTCTTACTCTCTCACGCAAAAACTACTGCACGGATTTAGTTGAAATTTGGCATACAGAGAGTTCATAATCAGGAATAACACATAGAATACCCTTTTTATCCCGATATTCCCGGCGATATCGCGACTTAGGCGGGTGGAACAGCGGGGCGGAGCTAGTTACTAGTATATTAGGCTACACAGTAAAAACTCAACATTAGTATTGGAACCCTATAAGCGCAGCAGTGGTTGACGTAGCCAACCGTCTATTTTACATAGGATTTAAATTAATTCCTGCACGGGTACGTTATGTTTATAGTTTATATGACATAATCGAGCGTAAATTAAAGAGTTAATTGGCATAAGTCTAAAGTTACGCAGTTTCACTGAAGGCTAGGTTTTCCCAGTATAAATAATAGAAATATGATAGGCTAACTATGAAATTCTTCAATAATTTCAAATCTCATGTTTTAATTTTGTATTAGCTGCCACTGGTACTGTTATACATATGAAGATCCTCGTATAAATACAGAGAATTAATAAGAAATAATGATTTAATATGTAAATAGATAAACGAATATATTTAAAAAAATATTTTTAGAACAGCCGATGCTGTAATAAAATATTATGCTACTATAACAGACTATTCAGCAATCATCTGAGTAAAGATAAGGATATTGTTAATATGATGACTATTGGGGTGTACGTGTTCTCCAGTAGCTAGTAGTGCTAGTACACAATTTTTTATGGTGTGGATGGGAAGTCATTAAATGACCTCTGTCACTCTGGGCAGAGCGGAAGGGCGTGTCAGACTTTTACTGACTAAAACCCACCCGTGTTTCTTCACCTGCCTGTCCGCTAAGGCCAGGGTTTCTCTTTCAAGCAACCCGTCGCCCTGCCCCAAGCATCACTTTTCGTGAACACCGTCACGATGTGCTAACATCTCTTTTAGGCGCGCGTGAAACACAATGCGCCGTTGTCCTGTCGTCGCCTGGTCTTTACCGGGCGTTCCTTACCGCCCGCAAGACCGCCGCGCCTACGGTGGCCAGAATCTGAAGTTGTCTCCCGACCGATTCCTGGCCAGTTTTCTTGTTTCCTGTTTTCGCGGCTAGCGGAGGGCCCTCTAGCCGCGAAAACAGGAAACAAACAAACAACAGAAAACAAGGATATACTCGCTTCCTCACGCCCTCCGCCTCCTCCACGCTGGCCTTTTGAGTAAGCTTCCAGCGTACGGCATTTCCGCTGGCCTGACTGGCTGGGTAAAAGACTTCCTGACTGAACGGTCCCTCCGAGTTGTTGTCGACGGATGTTCATCTGAGCCCATGTCGACCAATGCCGGTGTTCCTCAGGGGTCTGTTCTCTCTGCAACTCTGTTCCTGCTGCATATTAACGATCTGCTGATGCCCGGTATCTATGGGTATGCAGATGACAGCACAGTTGTGGAGAGATACCTGCCGGAAGCTCGGGCTAGTAAGGAAACAATCCGGTCCGAAAGAGAGGCCATGGTAGAGCGTGTGAGTGCTGCACTGCAGGCAGTCTCCGAATGGGGCAATGCCAATCTTGTAGCATTCAATGCCGCCAAAACACAGGCGTGTCTTTTCACCGCCAAAAGGAGCCAGTTTACCTTGGCTCCTACTTTTCAGAATGTATCCTTGGAGTGTACCGACCGCCTTCAGCTTTTGGGAGTTGAGATTTCCTCGAGCCTTAACTTTGGGCGGTTCATTGAGTCCAAGGCCGGGGTGGCTGCCAGAAAACTAGGCGTCATCGCGAAAGTCCGGCGGTACTTCACACCAGGGCAGCTTCTAATTTTATACAAAGCACAGGTCCGCTCGTGTGTGGAGTACTGCAGCCACATTTGGGCTGGTGCTGCGAAGTGTCACCTTGCCGCTTTGGATTCGGTGGAGAGGCGTGCGAAGAGGCTGATTGGCGACCCAGACTTAACTCGAAACGGTCTCCAAAGCCTGGAGCACAGGCGTAGAGTAGCCAGCCTTTCGGTCTTCTATAGGATGCATTCTGGTGAGTGTGCAAGGGAATTGCATGACTTAATTCCCCCATCTCCGTTCCATCATCGGACGACCCGTCGTACGGTGAGTTTCCACCCTTACGTTGTTGACACCACTGCGATCCGGACGAAGCGTTTTGCTTCCTCCTTTATACCGCGTACATCGAGGGACTGGAACAATTTGCCGGCGTCGGTGTTTCCGTCAAATTACAATTTGAGTGTCTTCAAGGCTAGAGTGAATAGGCTCTTAATAAACTAGCGCGCTTTACCATCAACGATCGCATCACTGCTTACCATCAGGCGGGATTGCGGTCAAGCGCTGGTTTATAATTTATAAAAAAAAAAAAAAAAACACTGCTTCGCAGGAGGTGACGGCCTGCCATACACTCTCGCACAGGACCATGGCCTGGACCAGTTTCGAACGCGAGAGTTCGCCCAAGCCGGGCAGACCTCCACAGGTAGTACACCCTCAGACAATTTGGGGGAAATCTTCGCAGGCTAGCTGACAGTAACTGGATGAGAGTTGCCGATAATATAAATGAATATAATCAAACTTAATGGGGTGCAGTTAGCGAGGTCTAAGTGATGATGATAAAAATTTTATAACTGTGTACCTACACACAGTTGACCACCATAATTGATGGTACAGCAACTGTTTGCTCTGAGTGCATCTTTTTTTTTTCAATGTGAGATTCAACCTCAAGTCTCAATGGCCTCTGTGGAATAAGATACCACAAATTTGCCCATAACACGTGTAACAAATTATAGAAATTCTTTGAAAATTTGATTTCACAATAACGGCGGATATCGCCAATGACAGTTGAAAAAGACGGCCGCGTGAACCGTCTATGAGGGAGGTTTGGGGCAAAGTCATGATGTGGCCACTATGCTGCGATATTTCAATGTTCTTTATGAATTATTTACTGGATGCACTTTTTACTACATAAATCACGCGCTTTTATTTAGTAAACGATACTATAAATAATTTTAAAAGTCCAATGAAAAATGTCCGTGACACTCATCTTAGCTTTCCCGTCAAAACTCCCCCTTTTTGAAGTAAATTGCAGTAATTATGACGCCATCCATGCCATTTGCATATGTCATCCGGAATCCGGAGACTGTCCTTCTCTGTATGAGAGGAGACCTGTGCCCAGCACTGGGACGATAAATGGTTGATGATGATGATGATGATGATTCGAAGAATGGTCCAATGGGGGGGGGGGGTGGATTAAATCAGTTAATAAAGAAATGCAACAAAAAAAACGCTTACAAATAATTAATTTGGAACGTCTCATCAAAAGTGGCATACCTAACTAAAAATCTTTAAAACACAACAGCAAAAAGGAAAAAAATAAATCCTGGAGTCAATCACAATAATCCAATATGTTCAGTCAGATAGTCAAAAATCTTTGAAATCCTCGGTTCGGAGTCAAGAAGGTAAGGTTAATATTTGCGCAGGGTGATATGTAAAAGTCCCTTGATTTTGAATTAAGCCGCACTTAAAATCATTTAGTATTCTCCGCAAACATGAGAAATAATCGTCGCTTGCTAATCGGATTATAAGCTAAGGTTGTGCGAGAGTAGTCGCCATATAAGGGTGCGCGCGCCGCGATGACGTCACTGGCGCCTACGCAACATCGCGCGATCTGAGCTGTGAATGAAATCACCTTATGCAGGGAAATTAAGTGTTTTCTATGAAACAGTGAGTCTGTTTTATAAAGCAATTTTATAGCCAACCTAGTGACTTTTCAATTGTTCAGGCTCGTTTTCAACATAAAAAGTGGTTCTACAAAGGCAGGTACAGCTAAGCTCATCGTACTCTTTGATACAAGTGCTCACTTCCAACAATGATAAACTTTGTCGATGTCGATCCCTCAATGTGCGGATTAAACTCAGGACCGCTGGTTCTCCATATCAAACAACACACAATCGTCCGAGCGCGTGCTAGGCGTGGCGCACGATGGACAAGCGCGTGCGGCGACGATGTGCACGCATATTGCCGATAGCCCTCTATGAAAAGTATTTAATTTTTTTTTCACATCGGCATCGTCTGTGGCAATGACATCGTTTTGTAAAGGACAGGTTCTTAAATAATAGGTTCGTGGTGCCATGGCGCTTGTGAAAATAAATAAGCGCAAAGATTTATACGGACATCCTCCATCTCACAATGTTATGTCAAAGTTCACAGATGGTCTTACGTACTATCTTATTATAGCTAGTGTTATATAGAGAAAGAGAAATGAACGGGATCAAAAGACAACCCCAAATGGGAAAAAGTATTCAGAGATATGAAGTCACACAAAGTAGCTAGGATGAGGGGAGCTAGCTATCTTAACCCAGCTGTGAGCGTACAAGTCATTGCGCCTTTCATATGTACAAAGGTATTCACCTATGGTAAGGTTGCCAAAATAAGTTATTCGAAAGCTAACAGCACGTAGCTAATGTGATTTCTGGACAGTTCGCGGTTGGTGTCTAATTGCGGGTGTTGCGACAGCGCGCCCTGCGGCTTTGTTTGCAACACACTGTAAGTAATCCTTACGGTAGCTTACCTATTTAAGCGTTAGTCTGAGTTCTCTAAGTTTTAACCAGTGATTAAAAGAGCTTTTGAGCGATGTACCTAGGTATTAAATACCTTATTAGGAGCTCCTCCTAGAGATAGTAGTTTCAATTAGGTTGGCTGGGCCGCAGTTTTCAAGAATCGAAACTCAAAATACCGCTTTGCCACAATGTCATAATTATTAGTTTATTAGTGATAACAAAATTACACCCTTAACAAAATTATAATCATGGCATCCATCTTTTCATAGTCCTGAATAGGAAAATGGAAATGAGGTTGAATAATAATAATAATAAAATTTATTTCGGAATTGCTTCCATAGTTTTTTAGTAACAATGTTCTTAGCCTATGTTAATAATAGCATAATAAAAAACAATGAAAATATTTTAGGCACTAGGTTTTGCGTGTAGGCCTATACAAGGCGCAATTAGTTGTGAGTCCCATCAGCCTGCGCACGCGGCCAGGATGGCGTTGGGGCTGCCGCGCACCCGCACCATTAAAGACGCACTTCGCTTGCATATGACGGCTTGAAAGCCGTCCACGCGCGCTTCTGCGAACATACCACTGGCGCTACAGTACCGCGGTAGCCCCATCAGCACCCTGAATGCATTGTTGTATTGTTGAGAGGGCGTCGTATTTCCTCTGCGTGAAATTGGTCCACAAACTGCACGTGTAAAAGGTCTGACAGAAAACTCTAAACAGTGTGACCTTCACTTGCTCAGTGCACCGTGCGAATCTGTGAGCCAACATGTTAATATAAATTATTTTTTATTAAACTGTGAGTGACATCTCATGAGGTGACCTTTATCGGGACCAATTATTACAACTTTATTTATTGAAGTGAAACTTCTTTACGCACGCTTGACTTGGGGAGTAAGCTGGCGAACGCGTGACATAAGCGTTACGAAAAGTGATCGGGCAAGGCGAACGGAAGTTAAGTGGGGGATATAAGCACAGAGGCGCCCGTGGCGCGAGCTTGGTACTACAAGGTCTACAACGAGTTTTTTTATTATTTTTTTTTTCAATAAAAATAGAAAATCTATGCAAAAATATTACCTCTGATTTACTCATACTGTTATCAAATGTACAAATATTTTTACAGAATAGACTCAATGCGATTTTAGAGCTATGAGGAACAGGGTGTAAAGTTCACTCATCCTCCATAGAAAAGGGAGGATCCTCGCAAATTCTTCTAAATGCTAGGCTGTTCTAGTAAATTCTCCCACAGTGCAACAGAATATCTCTAAGTCATCAGCAATGAGATGGAGTGGATCAGATGTTGAGAGTGAGGATCGCGCGTGCGACGATCCGTCTGCTGTTGCTGACACCCAACATAGGGAATAATATAAAAATAGTGAGAATTGTGAAAAAGCTGCCTTATCCGACCCAGAATATAGTAAAATCATGACCATCACCTATCTCCGGCAGACAGTCCGTCCACCTGTGCAGGTTGCGCCCACGCACAGTTTGATTCATGCGCTCTACGACACCCGTTTATTAATGATCGCTGTTTTTCTTGTCGATTCTTGCTAAGTGCTTGTTTCCTTATGGATGGCTATTCCTTTTTTGATTAATTGTCTGTTACTTTTGCGTCTTTTAATCCTCCTTTCAAGCATTCCACACAGGAAAGTAAATTGTAGCGTCTAGCAGCCGTAGCCGGTCTTCAAATAACATTGTCAAGTTCTGTTATGTAGAGTTCCTGCATTTTTGTAATTTTATGCCCTAAATTGGTTTTGTCCCCCTAGATTGAGTAGGCTGCCTCGGCCCGTTCCAGTATGAGAGCAAAACGTCGGAAATGTTTCTCGAAGTTCCAATGGCTGTCGAGGAAGGTCCTAAGTCGACTTGATGCCGATGTGAACAACTCCTACTGTTATTTGGAAATCCGATGGGCCTAATGTGCACCTGCTGTGAGTTTTTCAATGACATAAGAATTCTTGTCTTATTCATATGGAAAATACATATTGTCACAATAAATACAATAAATGCAATATTCTATTGTATCTCTTACAAACCTGTGTGTATAGAGATATTACCGTCGTTATTATTGCTAACATTAAACTTCTTTCTATGCCAATATGTTGAACTTCCTTATCTGCGGTGTCTACTGAATACCTGCTCATCTCTAACATAAAATAAAATCGTATTTTTCCTCAAATCGCTCGTGCACTCAGTTAAACTTGAAACTGACTTGATTATTTTAAGGGAGGGTCTCTGCACTGCTGTATTTTCATGTAAGTAAACCTCGCTATATTATTGAATATTACATATTTTAACCTTAAATAATTATATAACCAATGTAGGTAGGTACGTATGCATAGCTCTCTACCCAAGTAACCAATGACCAAACGTCAAGGCTAAACGTTTATCGAAATGCTACAAGTTATTATCTATAAGTTAAATCCGTCAACTAAGTGGACATAGAAAGTGATTTATAGTATCGCATTAGTCGCCTTTATCTTTATCTAAGTGAAGTTATTAATTCTAACTAAGACCCCTTGACATTCGCAACTGTCCCAAATCACATAAAGTAGTTTTTTAATGAATTATGTTATCATGTTGAAGTTGTTTTCTTAGAAAATATATGCGTGGGCACTTTCTATTTCTGCGTAACTTAATAACATTGTATGCCATTAACGGCAAAATATAGAGATCACCATAATTATCATAACACCTATTTTATACTTACCTATGTTTTACAAATAAAAAACTTTAATTTTGACTTTGACTTTGATCATTCTAATTTAGAATCCGTTAACATTCGTCCGAAAGTTCTAGCTAGATCGACTTTGGTACGAGATTTATAATGCCCAGTGTTTTTATATCCTACTACTCAACAATTTGTTTTTTTACAAACAATAATATTCTAATAAGTTGGAAGATTTTCATCATTAATTAATAATATCTTCAGCTGAGATGTGCATGCATTAATTTCATTTTCATTTTCTGTCTGGGAACTTTGTCGCTAAATCGGCTATAAGTCTATAATCCCTTAAAACGAGGGAATATTACACCCTGCAGTTGGTGCAATGTGCGGCGGCCACAAAATTCCTTTTAATACAGTTATTATAGATCTATGGAGAGTGTTGACTTGTATAGAGAGAGTTGTTTCAAAAACGTGAGCGTTTTTGAATCACGACCGCTTGACAAATGATGCGCAATAACAACGGGAAATAACAGCGTCATTTACTGGCAGAACTTGATTGTGGCTTATCTACTGATTTTATTAAACAACTTATTGAGGTAAAAGTTCCAATTAATTATTGTTATAATCCGCAAAGAAAGTATCTGCAAAGGTAACATTAACACCTCAGTGTAGATATTGTTGATAGTACCCGACTGTCGCTCATTTCCTATTGAGAGGATCTGGATTCGAGTCTCGGTCATTATGGGAAATAAATGCTTCGACTTAGAATAAAGACCTGTCCAAAAATCCTAAATTTGTAGTCTATGAGAGTTCAATGTGGATTTGTGAAAACCCGATCCCCGGCACATGTGTTTAGAATAGTCTCACCGTGTCAGAGTTGTTACGACCTACCTACAGGGTTGGTTACATAAGTGAACCTAGAACAGAAAATCTACTTTCCAGACAGCTGTCGCCACGTCTAGACAATTGTCCGGCTGGAGGCTGTTCACAAACAACATTGAGTTTATAAATAATTGTGTGTTAATCACTAAAATTAACATGTATCGAAACACTGGGTGAACACAAACCGCAATCACTGAATACTAAATATTCACAAGACTGTTTCGAAGAATATTAAAAATAAAACCATACCAATGTGGTAAGTGTTATAGATAGGTACATAACAACCTTCTGACATCTATTGAAACGTACAGCTGGACCAGTTAACAGTGCTCCGAAACGCAATTGGGTTTATCGCTAAAGAATTAAAATATAAGGTTATTTAGGAAAATTTTAGAGTCGCTTAGTAGTCGCGTAGCTTGGTCTTCTGGGGTCCGTACAATGACGATAACGGCAATTGAACCAGATCCTTGAAATGACATCATATTAATCGATTTTCTATCGCGTTTTATAGGTAGCAAATATGTACGTGACCGCCAGTCGCCCACACTAGTCCATCAGGCATCAAGCTCATCAAGTATTTCTCGATTTGCCCATACGGCTAAATTCCGGTTTAAAGAAATTTATTTCTCAAAGAAAAAGAACACAGTTCACTTAAATGTGAAGAATAAAATTAAATATCTTTAGTAATACCTACATAAATGTTGTTTCACAGCTTCCGTGCCGTAGCGGTAACGAACACGGCTGCTGCGCAAGGTGTCGCGGTTTCGATCCCCGCGCAGTGCAAATATTTGTATGCATGAATATGAATATTTGCACTGGTCTGGTCGGGCCTCGGAAAGCACGTTAAGCCGCTAGTCCCGGTTGCCATATGAACATCTAGTGGCAGTCGTTACGGGTTGCTGGAGCCCTCAAAAGTCCAAAAATTGGTCTAACTGCAATGCTTCGAATGCTGAATTTACTAATATTCACGAAGAATTCCAATACTTAAGATAAAAACTCTTGAAAGTGTTTTGTTATCATCATCATCAACAACCTTTTATCGTCACACTGCTGGGCACAGGTCTCCTCTCATACAGAATAGAATTGAGCGTAATCACCACGCTTGCTCATTGCGGGTTGGCGATTTCAGACTTAGGTGCATATTACAGAACGTCACTTAAAACTCAAGCTCTACTCAAGTCTCGTTTCAAACCATTTGATTGGTTGAAACCAGTTTTAAGTAATGCTTAAACAGAGATAATGCTTGAGTTTCCTTCTGAAATACGGACCTTAGAGACCAGGTTTCCTCATAATGTTTTCCTTCGCCTTTTAATTAGTCATTGGTTTCCAAGATATACTTAGAAAGTAAATATAACTTAGAAAAATTACATTGGTACTTGCCTGATCTGGAATCGAACCCGCACACTCATACTTGACAGGCTGGTGTTTTTTTGAGCACTAGGCCACCACGACTACATTTCTAGGTTCCTACGTTTTAATAGGCAACTACAAAAATATTAGAGCATATAAGCCAACCTTGATACCTGTAAAATGTTACAGGTTTCCCTGCAGATGTCTCTAATGTCTGGTTAGAATTGACCGCACAAAATTTTGGGAGAGTGATAGTATTTTTACGAATGTACCTTATGTCGATGACATATGGTTCAATATCGCGCGACATGCAGTGCGTGTTGTATCATACATCACTACTCTGTAGTCGAGTAACTAATACCATCTCTATGTATTAGTGTCTATGAATATAGTCTATTGTCTTGTCATTGTAACTTAGGATCTGACCTAGAAGAGGTCGTTTCCAATATAATAATTCTACAAGAAAAATAAACCAGTCTAATTATCTAAAGTCTTTAATATTTACCAACCGAACAATCATACATGGTGTCAGAAGAGTGAAAAAACCCAATACGAAGAAAGAAAATTCATAAAATGCAAAAGTCGGATGGCGTCGGTGGCGGCCATGACACCGGAGCTGCAATGAACAGTGGCTTGAAGGCGCTTAAAATATCGTCAGATGCAACAAACAACAATTACGAAACCTGGAAGCGCTGGTGGCAACAGTTCGAATTATACTTGTTGGCAACGGGTTTGGACAAGTCCGGTGAGAAACGCAAGATCGCCATTTTATTACATTACGTTGGTGAAAAATGCTTAAATATTTTCAACACATTCAACATAAATATTGGAGAAAGCACATTACATGACGTCAAAGCCAAATTCGACGAATTTTTTCAACCCAGAAAAAATATTACCATGTATCGTTACATGTTTTTTACCACACGTCAACAGAAATCGGAAAGCATCGAGGATTTCTTAACCGATCTCGAAAATAAGAGCCAAGATTGCGAATTTGGAACGCTCAGAGAATCTCTTATCAGAGATATTTTTATCGCCAACTTGAGTTTGGACTTAGCACATGTACGTCAGAGACTGCTGCAGGAACCTGATCTGACATATCAGAGGATGCGAGAGCTAGCTAGGACACTCATCGTCGCACAGCAGGATGCAGACCAAATTGTCAAGAGGTCCACTAGTCAAGAGTCTGAAAAAGTCATGCATCTGCGTCGGAGGAGCCGTGGTCGAGCGGAGCGTCAGCGACGGCGAGCTTCACCAGTCAGTCAGCAGGGATCCAGCGCAGGGAGGTCAAAGTCAAGTCCCAGTCCTGAGAAGCGCTCGAAGACGTGTAGCCGCTGTGGACAACACCACCGCTACAAATGTCCAGCGCAGGGAGCTAAATGCAGGTCATGTAACTCTTATGGTCATTTTGCAAAATTTTGTTACTCCAATAATAAAAAAGTCAGTCATTTAGAGTCTTTTAGTTCAACTGGTAGTCAAGATAATTTTGTTGGAATTTTAAATTGTCATAACTTCAGTCATAGTCATAAGTATAGTCAATATAATTGTCATTTAGAGTCACAAAGTCATCACAATCAAAATAATTACAGACATAGCAGGTTGTCATACACCCAGTCAGATCCTAAGTTACAATCAACGGTCAGGTCGCACATAGGCCAGTCGCAGTCAATGTCTAAGAGATCTCATGAAGACTCATCTTGTCATAAAAAATATCCTGTGTCATATTTCTGTGATGAAAGTGGTGATAATGCCATATCTGAGAGGTCTAATAAAAAATGCCTCAGTGATGAAAAAAGGCTGGTGACTGATAGGTCTGAGAGATCCAATGAAGACTCTTGTCATATGTCATATCTCAATGATGAAAACACTAAACAGTCTGAGAGATTCACAGTCAAGTCAGAAAAGTCAAAAAGTCTTAGCCGAGATTCATATCTTAATGATGAGTACAGACACAAGTCTGAGGAATCTCACACAACAAACACTTGTAGAATTATTACAGCAAAGTCAACACATAGTAAACAGGTCAATACAGTCGAGTCAAAAGAAAACAAATACTATTCTAAACAGTCATGGAACATAAACATTTTAGTTGGTCATACACAAATTAATTGCATTATTGATTCAGGAGCTGATATCAATATTATGTCAAAGAAAACTTTTCAATCTTTGAAATGTCAAAGTCAAATGTCACTTGAGAAATGTCAAATAAACGTTAGTGGGTTTGGTGGTATATCAATACCCATTATGGGCAAAGTCAATGTAAAATGTAGTTTATCTTTAAATAATAGCACTATTAGTGTAAATATAGTGTTTATAGTCACAGATTTAGTTTGTCCGAATGTTTTAGGTCTACCAACTTGTGAAAAATTAGGTATAATTCAAAGAGTTTTCTCTGTGTCTCAACAAAATTTTAGTGAACAAATTCTTACACAATACAATGATGTATTTCAGGGTCTTGGATGTCTACCTCAAGTCTGTCGCCTGAAACTCAAACCTGAAGCAGTGCCATGCGTGGATGCTCCGAGAAGAGTACCCTTCGCTTTACTGAACAAACTGCGCGATGAATTGGATCGCATGGAGAAAATGCAGGTCATTGAAAAGGTTTTTAAACCTACAGAATGGGTGAACAGTATAGTGATAACAGTCAAAAGCACGGGTCAGTTACGAATTTGTTTAGATCCTAGAAATTTGAATAAGAATATTATAAGGGAAATTTATCCACTAAAGTCAATAGATGAGATCAGATCTCAACTAGCAGGAGCTGTTTGTTTTTCTCATTTAGATGCATTTTCGGGATTTTGGATGCTTAAACTAGATGAATATAGTTCTGATTTATGTACATTTCAAACACCTTTCGGTAGATATAAATATTTAAGGTTACCTTTTGGTATTAATGCATCGTCTGAAATTTTTCAAAGAGTCATGATGAATTTGTTCGGTGATTTAGAAGGAGTTCTAATATTCATCGATGATATTTTGGTATATGGACCAAACGAGTCAGTACATAATGAGAGAGTACATAAAGTCATGTAACGAGCACGTGAAGTCAATTTAAAGTTCAATAAGTCTAAATGTAAATTTTTAGTATCAGAAGTCTGTTTTTTAGGGTATGTTTTTAGTAAAGATGGTGCTAGGGTTGATGAAGAGAAAGTAAAAGCAATTGTCAATATGCCCACACCAAAAAATGTCAAAGAATTGCAAAGAATATTAGGTATGATCAATTATTTAGGTCCCTTTATTAGCAATTTGTCTCAAAAAACTCAAATTTTAAGAAATCTTTTGAAGAAAGATTCAGTCTGGACTTGGGATGAAAATCATAGTCAATGTCTTAAGAGTTTAATCGATGAAATTACAAATTCACCAGTTTTAGCTCATTATAATCCCAATGTACCATTAGTCTTGTCAGTCGATTCGTCAAAGTCAGCATTAGGAGCAGTCATTATGCAGAATAATAAACCTATTGCTTATAGTTCAAAAACATTAACTCAAACTCAGTCAAGGTATGCTCAAATTGAGAAAGAATTGTTAGCCATTCAGTTTGGTTGTGAAAAATTTCACCAGTATGTGTACGGTCATAAAGTAACTGTTCATACTGATCATAAACCTTTAGTCTATCTTTTTAAAAAGCCATTACATGATGTACCAGCAAGATTGCAACGTATGATGTTAACTTTACAAAAATATGATTTGGAAGTTATACATGTTCCAGGTAAAGAAATGTTTATATCTGACACTCTGTCTAGAGCAGCATTGAAAGAACATTATATACCTGAGAATGAGTCAGAAATATCTTGTCATGTCAATTTAATGCATTCAAGTCTAGCAGTCACAAAGGAGTACTGTACAAAATTGTTACAGAACACTAAGAAAGATGATACTTTGCAATTGTTAAAAAAGTATTATTATGAAGGTTGGCCAAAAAATAAAAATAATGTCAGTCTGTCAATAAAACCATTTTGGAACATACAAGCTGAAATTCATGTAGTCAAAGATTTGTTGTTCAAAGGGTCAAAATTAATAGTACCACAGTCAATGTATAAGGAAATGTTAGGTAAAATTCATGAAGGTCACCAAGGTATAAACAAATGCTTAAAACTGGCTAGAGAGTCTTTGTACTGGCCAAGCATGTCAGCTGATATTAAAAACTTGGTAGAACAATGTTATGTATGTGCACAATTTAAACCTAATAATCCAAAGGAACCACTAAAAAATTTTGAAATAAATAAATATCCATGGCAACAAGTAGGTGTTGATTTGATGTATTTTGATAACCTTACTTATTTAATTGTCACAGATTATTATTCTAAATTTATAGAAATAGCTTTGTTAAATAAAAACAGTACAGCAAAGAATGTAATAACACATTTAAAGTCCATTTTTGCTCGTCATGGAATACCTTTATCTTTAGTGTCTGATGGTGGTCCTCCTTTTCAGTCATTAGAATTTAAGAATTTTATGCATGAATGGGACATAGAACACATTGTAACTAGCCCATATCATCCACAGTCAAATGGTCAAGCAGAGAGTTCAGTCAAAATTATCAAAAATATGTTAAAAAAATGTAAAAGAAACTCATCTGATCCATACATAGCTTTATTACAGTATAGAAACACACCTAAGAATAATTTACCATCTCCAGCTCAATTGTTAATGTCCAGGAATTTAAGAAATAACATTCCTATGTCTTATAAGAAATTAAAACCTAAAGTGGTTACATTCAAAAATTATGAAGAATGTGTCAAGCAAAATAATAAAAATAAGTCTAAATATTATAATAGAAATACAAAGTCATTGTCATTACTGTATCCCAATGATCATGTATACTTTAAAAGAAAGCCTGATAGCAATTGGGAACAAGCCATTGTCAAGCTAAGGTTGGCTAATAATAGGTCATATGTCGTTGAGGATGTCAATGGAGTTAGGTATAGGAGGAATAGGGTTCATTTAAGACACAAATATTCTCCTATGCTATCCAATTCGTCGCAGGGGAGAGAGGAAGGTAACAGGCAGGAGTCTAGACCTCAAGAGCTCTCATCTCAATCCTCAGTCAGTCAACATGTAACTCGTTCTGGAAGAGTTGTAAAGCCAACCAGAAGGCTAATTGATGAAATAGATTAAGTAGAACATTGTATCCTAGATTAAGACCTAACCATAGTCTTAAGTCATTGTCTAAATTGTAACTAAGTCAGGTTTCTATAACATTGTTTGTCAAGGGTTAATTTAAACTTAAACAGGGGGGATGTTGTATCATACATCACTACTCTGTAGTCGAGTAACTAATACCATCTCTATGTATTAGTGTCTATGAATATAGTCTATTGTCTTGTCATTGTAACTTAGGATCTGACCTAGAAGAGGTCGTTTCCAATATAATAATTCTACAAGAAAAATAAACCAGTCTAATTATCTAAAGTCTTTAATATTTACCAACCGAACAATCATACAGTGCGTAACTTTTAAGCCCTATAACTCGAGACCTAAGCATTGTATAGATACAATATAAAAACGCATTACTAGACCTAGGCTGGCCTATCGAATGGTACAGGTTTCATAACTATTGTTAACAAAATGTCGACATCGAAATTTCTAGAAACTCGTCCCCGGGAAATACCTGTAGGTACCTACTGAACGTACTCGAAATAAAGAAGTAAAGAATAAAGTAAAGCGCCGTGACGCCAGTGCAGAGTCAGTCTCCTCAACCCATGCAGCAAGCTGTCCCTCAAGTGCAAAATGCGCCTGTACGTAGCCTGCATACGCCCCATCATGACATACGCCTGTGTAGTCTTCACACACGCCGAGCCCAGTCATATCCATAGGATGCAGACACTCCAAAATCGCTTTCTTCGTAGAGCAACAAACGTCCTTTGGTTACTCCGACATGTGATCATCCATCTTGATCTCAAAATCCCCACTATCCAGTAATTCATGAAACGCCTTTCCAAGCGTTTCTTTGATACAGCCGCTAAACATCACAACATCACCCATCACCACATCGCAAAAGGCACGCTCTCACCGACCCTGACGACCCCTTAACCCTCCTTCAAGAGGCCAATAGGGCCAGTAGCACAAAATACAAAAGACCGAACTTCCGACGCCGAGGTCCATCGCGACACGTTCAACGTAGTAATCCACCAGATTGTCGATCAGAGGCGATGCGCGGGGTAGTTTAACACCTCACTATCCCGTGCAGGGAGGCGAGGCCCGGACAGTCCGGGCCGGCACGAGAGTGTGGGGCCGCGGCAGAATCAGGGACTCCCGCGGCTCTGTGCGCGCTTGACCAGAGACACCGGGGTGGTTTTTAGTCAGTAGGAGTCTAACAGACCCCGTCGCCCACCCCAGGGCGGAGGACATCCATTGAGGATTTTCCACTCCGGAACAAAAAAAAAAAGCCACAGGATAGTCCGGTTAAGTAGTCACGACCTCTCAAGGTCAACTACGAGATGCTATATTAAAAAACAAAAACAAAAGCCGAGAGTAAGTCTGCATTTGACTAGCGAAGAGGAACAAGCGACAGTTAAGCAGCGACACCAAAGATCTACTGCGACAACTCAAAGAGAACTTTGAGGACTTCGTGAAGTAATATCTATAGTGTTGTTGTGTGTGTACGATACGGACTTCGTGGACGTAAGGGAAGACTTCGGTGCGACATCAGCTACGTTCTACTTGTCATTGCCTACAATCGACTGTACCTTTGTTGCCAATAAACTTCGAAACACTTAAGCGGCATTTTAATACCCCCAGCCCGTAACAATATAGTCGTAGTCTAATAGTAGTAACAGTCAGCCGTGTATGGCTCTCTAAAAGTCTAAACTGTTGGACCCCGAAGATCTCTTCGAATTAAAAATGTAGGTAGAAATAGAAACAGAGAGATCATCACATTCGAGATTCGATTCGTTCTTGTCCACTCATGGTATTGGTTCCTACTAAGAACAGCTTTCGATAACCTAAATAGTAAATATAATTCGCGACATCACTCCAAGCTTCACATAAACCCATTACTAATGACCATTTTTAGCCAGTTCATGACACATTTACCAGCACCGCAATCAAATGAGCTCAAGGTATGTGACCTCACTCAACAAGGTGCACTTCTAGGAATTCAGTTTTCCTGTTACCTAATGCTTGTACTGAAACCAAGTGTAACCCACTTAGGGCTAGTGCATACCTGCGCACACGCATGTGTAGCCTTTAGTTATCTACTACAACAAAATCGGTTTTTATAGGAGTGTGCTCACTAATAGAATGTTAAGATAATGTTAGAAGTATTCTGTCACGTAGGAATGAGCTAGTTTATAAGTATTGTCATCCTTACCCTTTAAGCTTAAAGCCAAATAAACTATTGAATGTCTGTTTGGCGCCTAAGTAGATACTGCTTGCTAAACGTACCGCTCCTTAGACCTGCGATGTTGAACAAACGTGACGCAATATTTATATTGGTTAAACGAATTAAATAATCCTTGGCAAAGGAAAGAAGCAGCGGCTTAGTACCTCAAAGACTTCGGCGTGTTGAATTTAAATAATCCAAAAAGACCTTAAATTTCGCAGCTTTCACTTACATTGAGAAGCCTACTAATAACAAGAAAAACAAACACATGCTATGCTTATGCTCATGCAATTCCTCAAACAACGTGAAAATAAGCATAATGACGGAGTAGCAAGAGTATATCGCATCGATAAAACATAATATCAAGTATTACATATATATTATTATATTAGCACACAAGACCGAGAGGACAGACATTGACGCGCCGTATAGGGAGACATGCCGCCCTTGTCCCACTCGTGACTCGAGGGGGTGAATGGCAGGGCTGTCAACGAAACGTAAAAACAGTGTTCATTATGAAATCACTTACCCAGACGAATTTAAAATTAACTACTAGTTGTTTTGAAAATATGCGACATCTATGTCCATGCTATTCTCCTCAACATGTGTGTACAACTGTAAACAGTAACGTATTCAAGAGATAAGACTAAAAGAGCTTATCTTTTGATTACTTCGCTTTAACCTCGCAGCCTTACAGGCTACAACATAAGGAATCATATCTTAAATACCACATAAACGATGCGATACGTATCGCTGATGCAACCAAGCGCAACGCAACCTTACACCAATCACAAGCTTTTGGTCCTTAATTAACAACATATTATGTAATATATATTTGTCCAATTGTAAGATAAATTTTAAAAACTCATTGTCAAGAACCGTGCAGATTAATCTTCATGTAATATATCTATTTCTTTCTGATTATCATATTTTGTTATTATTTTTCTCACCTCCACTATGAATGTTAGATTCTCTTGTGTTAGCCATGATTAAAACAATGTCGTCTAAGATTTTTTTAATCTCATCATTATTCAGCATATCAGCCGAAAGATGTCCACTGCTGAGCATAGGTCTCCCCCAAGGATCTCCACGACGGCCGGTCCTGCGCCTCCTGCATCCAACGGTTTCCGGCGACCTTATTTATTTATTTAATCTTTCGCACATGAACGTAGCTTCCCGAAAGCAGCCCAGCCGAGTTGGATTGACCTCTTTCTCGAATTTCGACCTACTTAACTGGATAGTTTGTCCCAGGTACACATAACTGTCAACAACTTCGAGAACAGAGCCTCCAATCTTTATAGGAGTCGGCAAACATGGGCATTAGACATGACTTTCGTCTTGTCAATGTTCATTTTAAGACCGACCCGCTCGGAGGCTATATTGAGTTCTTCGAGACTTCGAGCTCTGTACTCAGGTTCTTAATCTACCTAAATATAAGCATGGCTGCGACCTTGCTCAAGCATAAATTCAAGGACATTTCCTATTACATACTACTACGCTATGCTATGTTCCCAACTACAATAACAAGAAACATTCGGTGACCTAACTAGAAGCACGAGTAGTTTCACTGATTAATATCCTATTTTATTATTTTAAGATCTTATTATTACATGTCACTTAGTTTTCATGTCTTTATGTATCAACCTTCATTGAGCTTATCAAATGTTTACTATGTGATATGATTTTGTCATTTTATTTAGAGTACCCTTTGTGTGACTCTAAGCTTTCGTATGAGGCCCATTGTGAGCGACCACGTCTCAGTTTCGTAAGTCATCACTACCAACACAGACTTTAGTCTTTAGATACTGTGGTATCTTGGACGACGAGAAGATGTAGCGTAACTTCCCGAACGCTGCCCAGCCGAGCTGGATTCGACGAGACGCCTCAAAGGGCAATGGAAAGAAATACGCTCGGAGTTTCTCTGCGTGATCAAATCAGAAATGAGGAGATCCGCAGAAGAACCAAAGTCACCGACATAGCTCTTCGAGTCGCTAAACTAAAGTGGCAGTGGGCAGGGCACGTTATTCGTAGAATCGATAGCCGATGGGGCAGTAAGGTTCTGAGGTAGCGGCCACGTACTGGAAAACGCAGCGTAAGAAGGCCCCCAACAAGGTGGACCGATGACCTGGTGAAGGTCGCGGGAAGCCGATGGATGCGGGCAGCACAAGACCGGTCAGCGTGGAAAGCCTTTGTCCAGTATGGGCATCTATAGACAGAAGAAGAAGAAGAAGATTTAGAGTACCTAGAGTATATGAATTTAGGGAAACAATTCATTCCGCAAATATCGTGTACCTGATTAAGGATTATCCTGTATCTAATTAAGGATAATGGTGCCGATTTTCTTGTTCATAAACTAAATTAAGTAATTTTATGTTAAGATGCTCCATAGACAATTTGAACGCGACTAAAAACACGGCGATATACGTCAGGCGCGGACTAATTAGACAAGACTAAACTAATATTTACCCTCTGTCCTTTTTTTAATGTAATAGAAAGAATGAGATGCACTGATTATTTATTTTTGTGAGGAGGTACTCGAGGCCATTGTTGCAAATGTTAATGTCTGGCATCTTTTCTCACGCCAGATAAAAAGTAGATTATTTCATTAGCTAAGTATATTAATGAAGATCCTTTCTAGAGACTGTAACTAACTGTCTTTTGACAATGAATTCCATAAGCTCTAACGCTCTTATCTTTTACTCGTACACAATACTTATCTAATACTATATATAATAATCTGACAGCACGGTTAGCTCAGTCGTTAAGGTATTGCTGTGCTAGGTGTCACGGGTTTGATTCCTGTATAGATCAAATATTTGTATGACCTACAAATAGTGCTTCCGGGTCTGGTTATTTGTGTATGTGAGTTTATATGTTTGTAAAAGCACCCACGATACAGGAAAAAATCCTAGTGTCAGTACAAAGGTATTAATTACTAAGGAAAGATTTCTAAAAAAAATCATCACCTAAACAGGATTTTGTTTGGAAGATTAGTAAATAATGTTTGAAGATGTGCAATCGCACTGTAATAATATGTCTTCGCATTTACCTACTCCTTACACCTGAAATTATGCCAGTAAACTTAAAGTGCAAATAAGTAGATACCCTTTTATGCGCCCGCGCACGAGACACAATGTCCTTATTGTTGCAGCGTGCGCAGCGTCACGCCACAGGCGACACCCGCTGACCTTCAAGCCTCCTGACTCCTTAAAGCACGGGTTACTCCATACTTATGTACCTACTACATTACTAGTAATAGCGAATTGTGAAAATAATCGGGTGCATACTGGGCAGGAAAACACGATACCAATATTGGAATATAATAAAAGTCGTTTATTGGTAGGTATTAAATGAAACTTATATAATACCAAGACTAATACATAATAGAAACCAAACAGCTCTTCGCCACAGAATGCATGCTTTTCTCGTACCTACCTAAACTATGCTAGTGTAGACATACTCCTTTGACGGTCAGTGCATAGTGAGGAACAAGAAGTGCTTCTATCTAGAAAAGCACTTGTCAGTGTCATCATAATCGTTAAACTACAGGTAGCTTAAGTCAGGTGTCAGGCTTGGGAAGTCGTATGAAATAGATTCTAGGGCCTTCTCTTAATTTCTCACATTACTCATAGTTTTTTACGCCACTTTTACCTACCTGTAGTTACATAAGCTTCGGCGTATTGGTCGCAAATAAACTGCATTAGCTGTAAACAGGCTATGTTTCACTCTCGATAAGGAGAGGCGAGTGTCGTGATATATCCATAGCAAGCGAGCTAACTGTGTCAGCATGTAGGGTTGCAAGAACCATAATTGTACCTATAAGGAGTTCTCATTTTTAAATTTACTGGAGTTTAGTTTTAAAGTGCATAGTCATTTTTAGTCAGGATGCCACTCTCAATACATATTATCGCAAATGAGATTGATAAAATATATTTCAGAAGACGGTTGAAATTCCTGAAATGCAAATTAACAGTTAATTCGTAGCTTATTCACGAAGAAACGATAAAAGTTGCTATATGCTACTGTGCAAAAAACTGCGCTCACTGAAGAAAAGTCAAGAGGTGATGGTAGTTAGATACTATGACTATGATGAGCTACGATGTCCCAGCCGGAGTTAAATGAACATTGTGAACGAGGAAGGTAGTCAGGAAACCATATTAATATTTATCGACGTGATGTCGTCGCTGCGCATTCTGCTGTTATGTTGAGTTGACACCCCTAGCCAGCCGGCCGGCGTGTCCATACCGGGCGGACACATGGACGCAGCCATCTGGCGCCTCACTTGCATCACCACTCACCACCACCACGCTACCACTCGCCACCACCGCCGCGCTAGCAGCACTAGTCAATGACGAGCTTGACTCGTGAACATGGCCAGGTTCTAGTCTGATTGGATCGCTTGTTCGTTTATGTACAAGTACATACAAGGCTGGTTTCATTTCATCATTATTATATTTTCATAATAATTTTTCATAATAATCGGTATATTGAAGCGCTGAAGGGTTTGTACGAAAACGCCACCATGTCAGTCCGAATACAAGGCCAGACCTCGAAACCAATACCTCTGCAGCGTGGTGTCAGACAGGGAGATGTTTTTGAAGTGAAACTTCTTTAGGCACGCTTGACTTGGGGAGTAAACTGGCGAAAGCGTTACGAAAAATGATCGGGCAAGGCGAACGGAAGCAAAGTATAGTCCTATTTCGTCTGTACTACAACCAAGGAGTTGGCTCATGTAAATATTGCATGACATGTCGAGTATGAAGTTGTGAGTTCGCATCTTGCCGAAGGCAATATATATTTTTGGATCTTTTTAAGATTTGTTAACAATTGAGTTGAGTATGAAGTTGTGAGTTCGCATCTCGCCGAAGGCAATATATATTTTTTGGATCATTTTAAGATTTGTTAACAAATGATTACCTAAGAGCACAAATAATTTATAAATTTCGTTCTGTTCTGGCTTTTATATTGTTTTATATATTTTTGCTGAACATTTCTGATATAATTGAAAGTATAGAAGAAGATATCGTCACAATACGATAATTGGACACAAAGTACAAATTGCTTTCGAGCCTCATAAGCTCAATTATTAAGCTAAATACCTTGATTAATTAAGAACTATGAATTTCTTCGAGAACATGACGCTGCGAACACCCCCCGACCCCCCTCATTGATTACCTCACCCCCCGAGGATTATCTCGGGAACCAGAGGTCGTGGACTACCCGAGTTTGGGGTCCCCTGAATCAGGAGGAGGAGCCCGACCTTTTGGCCCCGAGGGAATCCACTCCACCCTCTCCCCTTCCCCCCTCTCCCCCTCCCCCCTACCCCGCAACCCCACGAAATCTACCCCCCCCCCCTTTAGTTACCTCACCCCCCGAGTACCCGAGTTTGGGGTCCCCTGAATCAGGAGGAGGAGCCCGACCTTTTGGCCCTGAGGGAATCCACTTCCCCCTCCCCCGCAACCCCACGAAACCTATCCCCCCCCGACCCCCTTTAGGTACCTCAGCCCCCCGTGGATTATCTCGGGAACCAGAGGTCGTGGACTACCCGAGTTTGGGGTCCCCTGATTCAGGAGGAAGAGCCCGACCTTTTGGCCCCGAGGGAATCCACTTTTTTTTTTTTTTTTTAAATTGGAGGTCTATGCAAAAATATTAATTTATAAATGAAAGCATGAAATAAATTTAAATATTTATAGAAAATTAATATATGTATATGTGTATACATGTATATATTGTACACACATATATATATATATATATACATACAGATGGTGCGAAAGAAGTTTCACTTCAGTCGTGTGGTCATAAGCACACTCGTTTTTTTTTTTTTTTTTTTTTTTTTTTTTCCGTCTTTGTCTCCTTGCGTGGCAAGAATCTTTATCTACTTTTTACTTATTTTTTGCCAATTCTCTTTTTTCCGCGCTTTCCGTTTTTTGCGGCATTGGCCTTGTCATTTTCTTTTTTGGGGTCGTTTTTTTCCCCTGTCAATTTTTCTTTTCTTTTCTCAGTCATTCTTTTTTATGTCATACTACAATTCTTATGTAAATCTTATCCTACTTATAAGCTATCTTACTTCTATACAATTTTCACTTTCAAACAATTCTTGCCGACGGCACAGTGCTTGGCTGTGCTGCCCTCGTCCGGTTTCTCTCAATTGCTTGCTTAGCTACTTTGAGGCAGAACCGCTCCAGGTACGGCCTGGAGTGCTTGTCTGCCATAAGGTCGGCTATGGACGACTCCGTCAAAGTTTTTCCAGTGCTTACTTCCAGGTCGTACCTGTCGCGGTCGTGCCTCGGACATTCAAATAACAAATGCTGGATAGTTTCGGACGCCTGTGTGTCACACACAGGCTGGACTGCTCTTCAACTTAAACTTATGCAGGTACGCGGCGAAGCCGCCGTGACCGGTCAAAATCTGCGCCCAGATAGACGTCCTGTCGAGGCACTTCAGGACCTTGCGCGCGCGCACCACATCGGGGAAGAACATCCGCGTGACCCCAGCCGTGGCCCCGCCGGTGTACCTCCCATTCCAGACAGGACAGGGAGATGTTATCTCCCCGAAATTGTTCACCGCTGCATTGGAGGATGTCTTCAAGGTTCTGGACTGGAAAGGACTGGGCATCAACATCAATGGTGAGTACATGACACACCTTCGGTTTGCTGATGATATCGTAGTCATGGCTGAGACCGCGGAGGACCTGAGTACAATGCTCGAAGACCTCAGCAGAGCCTCCGAGCGAGTCGGTCTTAAAATGAACATGGGCAAAACGAAAGTCATGTCTAATGCCCATGTTGTACCGACTCCTATAAAGATTGGAGACTCTGTTTTCGAAGTTGTTGACAATTACGTGTACCTGGTACAAACTATCCAGTTAGGAAGGTCCAACTTCGAGAACGAGGTCAATCGTCGAATCCAACTGGGCTGGGCTGCTTTCGGGAAGCTACGAAGAATCTTCTCGTCCGAAATACCGCAGTGTCTCAAGACAAAAGTCTTCGACCAGTGTGTGTTGCCAGTGATGACTTATGGAATTGAGACGTGGTCGCTAACAATGGGCCTTATGAGAAGGCTCAAAGTCACTCAAAGGGCAATGGAGAGGGCTATGCTTGGGGTTTCACTGCGCGATCGAATCAGGAATGAGGAGATGCGCAGAAGAACGAGAGTAACCGACAAAGCCCGAAGAATTGCAACACTAAAGTGGCAGTGGGCTGGACACATTGCCCGTAGGACCGATGCCCGATGGGGCCGACGGGTTGTCGAGTGGCGACCACGCGCCGGAAGACGTAGCGTGGGTAGGCCCCCGACAAGGTGGACCGACGACCTGGTGAAGGTCGCGGGAAACCGCTGGATGCGGGAGGCGCAGAACCGGTCGTCGTGGAGAACCTTGGGGGAGGTCTATGTCCAGCAGTGGACGTCTTTCGGCTGAAATGATGATGATGATGATGATGATATTTTCATGACTTTTAAATATATTTTATCAGTGAGTCAATGAATAAACCTTCGAATGTAAATTCATTCCAACTGTTCTTTCTTTTAGAAAACAAAACGGCTTTTGTTTAATAATATTACATAAGTAATATTTATAACAGTTTAAACCATGAAGAAAATCAAAATATTTAAATTTACTATGTCATATTTTATGTAAAGAACAGCGGTGGCCTAAAGTTCATTTCAGATAATCATGCGATAACGTTCGTTCACCAACTAATATATCCCAATGTTCCCACACGGTACGAAATCGAAAAAAAGCAATAATACTTAATATTGTATCGTTGTGGTATCGACACATTTGTTTTGATCGTGTTACCGACACTTCCCTGTACATTGTTTTTGTATCGTGTGGTGAATGTGATTTAACACGTCACAAGATGTGATTTACCACATCTTCACTATCGATAATCACATACATTTTACCGAGACATGATTCTCGAACTCGCTTAGACTTTCGTCAGTAGGGATGTAAACTGATAGAATTATCATAGATCTCGTAATCACAGCAATTATTCCTTATAAAAGTGATCTCGCCCACTGTGCACTGTGTAATTACTGTACACCGCATGTCTTTATACATTTATACTAGCACTGACTATCTTGTTCATAAACTAAACTCAATTCAACTCACTGCATATTTTTCTTTCTTCAAATATGTCTATGGATTATCTTAATTTGACAGGACTAAATTGACTTATTTTTTTTTATGTTTATAAACTAGCGCTTGACCGCAATCCCGCCTGATGGTAAGCAGTGATGCGATCGTTGATGGTAAAGCGCGCTAGTTTATTAAGAGACTATCCACTCAGAAAAACTGAGCGAATAGGAAGGAAGACGGCAGTTGCGCGAGGTGATGCAATGTTAAACCCGAACAACGATGCTGCGCCAAAAGGAGATTGATCTGAAGACCCTTCACGACCAAACTACCAACACAACAACATTAGGCGCATCGTACCCGGCACACATCGCAACACAACTGTTCAGTCCCGTCCTCCGTAGGGCTTCGCCAGACATCATGCCAAGGCTTTGTCTGGTGGGTGGTAACTTCTGCCGGAGGCCGATGTTATGGCCTGCACCGAGGAAAATTTTCTGTACTTTTCTTTAGAAAAAGATGCGCTAAACTTTAGGTTAGTTTGTGAACACGGGAAACACCGTCATTATTAGTAAGTTACTCCAGTTTTAGCTAACCTCTCATTGTATAATAGGTCTTTCATACAAACAGAAGTTATTCTATACCGGTTATGTATAGCTTGATGTAGTCGTGCGTACATAATACAGAATATTCAATACTTTAATGTTCCAAGTACCAAGCTTTGATTAATCAACGACGACTTATTTATTCTATGTGATGTTTAATCATAGCGGGATTAATTTATAAATGATATTATTAAAGTTAAGTGACGTTCAAATGTCAAAATAGTGTGGTTAAACAGTCAGTTTATGAATAAATTCGAAAGTAGCTCAAAAATAGGTATATCGTTAATTATATTTAACTTACAGTTCATTAATTACGTATCTCTCAACAAACTCCTCGGAGATCTCCAACAATCGCTCGCGGTAGGTGCCGCACTGTAGCGCGTGCGCCAGCACCGGCTCCGTGCGGTCCTCGTTCATGTGCCGCTCGTACGTCTGCGGGTCGTCAAACGTTGCCTGGGCGTCCTTCGGATGCATGAGAATGAAGGGGATGATAGCAGCTGGCTCTAGCAACCCGAACATACGACTCTGCTCGCACCAGTACAAGAAACTCACCTTATCGTAACCCAAATCTATTAACCTCTGTTTAGAGTCATCATTCAAATTGTCCGTAAAAACTGCGAAGTATTTATCGCAGATTTCTTTCTCGTGCTTTTGTCTGAAATTCCTCGATGTTGTCAAGTACATGTACGTCATGAGATCGAAGGCTGGAGGAGTGTAGCGAACCAGCTGGAAGTCCACGATGATAGCGTTCGTGAGAACGTTGTTGTCGTCGTACTTAAACATAATGTTGTTCACCCAGAGGTCCTTGTGAATCAGGACATTTAAAGTCTCCTTGTACTCCTTTACAGTATCACACGCTGCCAAGTACTGCTTCGCTATTTTCTGTTCCAAATCAGGTATGTTACGATAAGACGAAGAAGAGTAAGCTTTGATGAAGTTCGTGGTTAGTTTAGCGCAAGCTTTAATGAATGGGGAGTCACAAAACGCTGGTTCGTCCAGCAAGCTGCCACATTCTCGGTTGGTGTTGTAGGGACGGTTGTTGAGGATGCTCTTGTTCGTCTCGTAGTTGGTGAAGGCCGCATGAAAACGCGCGAGGGAGACGACTCCGAGTAACTCATGCTGGTAGTCTAACGGGTCCAGGTAGTGTCGGGATGCGTAGCCTTCCACAGCAAGGTCTGGCATCACGATTATTGAGTCCGTATACAAGTAGGCCTTTGGACACCATGGGTTCGGATCTAAAGACAATCACATGGAAAATATTGAGAAATTAAAAAGTAGTAGCGATATTGTTCTGATTAATTGCGCTGATTTTATCACTTAGCGTTTGAAGACTGCTTTCTTTAGACCGAATGGCTTTTACCATCATCATCATTTATACATATATTTATAAAACAATTTACATTTTGTTGAACATCTACACTTGCGATTCGCCTGCTAGAATTGTTTTGTGTTTCCATGTATGTACTTTTATTCTTTAGTTAGTTATAATGATTAGAAGAATATTCCTTTTTTTATTTCTTATTAGTCATAGATTCTCTCAATCATAAAAATGAAAATTCACTCACCATTGTCATCTCGGATCTCCTCCAGCACTTGGAACATATACCTTTCTCTCTTAAAATAGCCATTATTCTCAATGAACTCAGCTTTCGGCTTGTTGTTCATGGGAATACACTTTATGAATAAATGTATTTTGTTCACTTCGCCGTCAACTGTCACTGTTAGGGTGGCTCTCATGTGGTCGCCCAAGAACCCGGCAAGCCCGTCTGCAGCCGCTCTCACTTCATATTCCTGCAATGACCACACATCAGCCCCGATAGCCTGCTTCACAACATGATGCACCTGCTTCTCACTCAAGACATCCTCTAATAAGAATCGTCTGGTACTACCGAGCATCTTGAAAAGGTCTAAGTATATTGCTGGGGAAATCAATCGACTAGCACGTTATATAACACACTTTTATCTATAAATAATTGTACCTTTTGCCTTTCGATAACATCTGCAAATTAGATGCCCTAACATTAAAAATAGACCTTAGGTCCTCAAAAATAAGAGCGGGAATAATTGATATTGTGTAAATACATAAATAAATTTGATCGGTTAGACATCATAGCGCAAATTGTTTGTATTTGCAGGATGATAAATGACAGCTACTGTTTGAGTTATAACGTTTGTTGTTTTCGCGCTTCAAGTTCGCTCCACATAACATTCTGACAGTCGGCAAATGTTGAATACCTAGATAACAATAAAGGCTGTCACATGGTCCAGTACGAATAAAACGGCTTTTAATCAATTGTCAGTTACTAAACATCAGGAACCATGTTCTATAGGATTTTTGCAGCTTTCGGTTCATATTGGCCCACTACCTATGAAACCGCAGCCGTAGCCAACAACATTGCTTCCTAATGCGAGCATGCCCGGTCGGCGACCCGCCGGTCGTCCGCAAACACGTTAGGTCTACCCCCGGTCTGAGCTCGGGTCTCAGCACCCAGTCGTACCTGACCTAATACCGTGCCCTGTGTGACACTGGTGCACGTGACGCGGCGCTGGTTTCCGCCATCACGTCCGCTGTTGGTGGCAAACCTAACCTAAACAATGTTTGATATCCCACTGCTAACATCAGCTACCAGTTAATACCTCACCTATTATTTAATTGGACTTGTTTAATATACATATTTGCTATCTGATAATAGTAATATGAGACGCGTAACTATTATTAAAACTATTTGATGAAACGTTAAACGAGGTTAAACTATATTAAAGACAAATTGGATAAAGAATAAAGGTAAACAAACCGTTGCTAGGCAACGACTTGTTTACACTTTCTAGATAGATGATTTTCATACAAGTAATAATCCGACCAAACGTTTTATTTATGTTTAGGTATTTATGATTTGTATAGAACGCTTAAAACCAATTTGAATGAAATATGACATACATGTAAGATAATTTCCTAATAGTTTAAATTTTTGATCTTAAATTATACGTAGTCCATACTTGAAAGTATTATAGGTAATGCATGAGTTATGCAGTGGGTTTGAAAAGTATCTAGTTAAAACAGGCAAAACTGTTTTGACAAATGTCTCATCTTTATTCATTGGCTGAATTCCACAAAATGTGTTTAATACCTGGAATTCAGCAGTTTCTTTTTTGTAGGGCTATCACGTAAAATGAATGTCGACTTTTTTTATGGTTTTTCGAAATAGTATGTTCATATGCATGTTATTTGAGTGGTTCTATTGAAATATGCTGCAATAGGAATTGTTAATAAATAGTTAGCATGTTAAAGTCGATAATCATGTAAATTATAGGAGATTTGTAAAATGTGAGTTGTGATAACTAGAGATGTAACGGATAGTAGTTTGAGCGGATATCCGGCGAAACTTAGTCGTTTGCGCAGGCAGCGAAAACCTGTGAGCTGGATTTTTATCTCAAGTCTGTGCTAATTGATCGCAATTGCGACCCTTATTTTTGGTAGACAGCTAACGCCAAACAATACCCAAATTTAACAAAGTTTGCTCAAATCTATCTTTCTGCACCTTGCAGCAGTGTGTATAGCGAAAGACTTTTTTCTGAAGCTGGCCTTATTTATGAAGAGAAACGCAACCGCCTGCTACCTCCCAATACAGAGAAATTGGTATTCAATGCACCATAATTTGCCCTTAATGCAGTATCAGTACTAATTCATTCATTTTCTTTGTATTACATTAATTTACTATTGTGTCATTAAAAATATAAAACTTGAACTAATATATTAAAGTGATACTAACTTAATAAGCAAATAATTACTCAAAAATATTGTTTCATTTATCCAGTTTGTTCTATTTACTCGGCCGGATAGACATCCGGCCAAATATTAGCTATCTGGTATTCGGCCGGATAGTATTAGGACGGCCGGATAGACCGGATACCGGATAGTTACCGGATATCCGTTGCACCTCTAGTGATAACCCTAAATTGGTTTGTTTACCTTTATTCTTTATCGAACAACATGTAATCTGACTGACATGAAATCTGTAACGGTATTGTAGCCAGGTGTCGCTGTCAAATATTGTTAATAAGTCTTCCTAGAAAACTAGAAACCAGTTCCAACATAGTTGGCAACATGTTTTATATAGTTTTTAATTTCTTCGGAAAATCTAGGATTATTGAACAACGTTCAGTACTTGGGAAGGCACCAAAAGGAAAAATAACTTAGTGATGCTCTCAGGCAGATTGAAGATTGATTGAATTGTAGATTGAAGTAGTTAAGGATTTTCCAAAGATAGAAACTGAATGAGAGTAGCCGATGATTTAATTTTACCAAGCAATGGACAGTTGTAGGTACATATAATAACAAAACATTTGTTTATAAATAACTATATTTATTTAATAATATAATATCTCTCGCTACATTGTAAATATTACACATAATCATATAAGATCGGGAGTGCTGTCAGTTTGTTTAGCTTTGGCAAGCAGTCGTCGTATTGAAATGCACAAGTATGCCAACATTTGGCGGTCCAGCGACCTTAGTTTGTAGAAACCAAGTATTTACTTAACAATAAGTCAATTGCAATTATTTAACAGAAAATAAACAAATAGCTACGTATATAAGTGCTAGTATGTCATGTATCGTGTTATGTTGTCACATGCACAAAATATCAAAGTCCTTTTCCATTCAAAATACTGATATATAAATAAGCATACGCCATATAAAAAAGTCCATAAAATACTTGGCCCAGCAAACGGTAGCATGTTAAAATTTCTTTCTATTCAAGTCTTATAAACTGACTTACAATTAAAACTTAAGACAATATTTGTAAATAATAGCTGATGTCTTAAACATATGTATGTATAACAATAAAGCTTACTGGAAGAATATTTGATCGGAAGACGAGCGATGGCAAACGTTAATTAACATTATTAAATAATATTTAACTAGATATATACGAGAACACTATACGTATAATATTGAAATAAGACTCACTTGACGTTTGAGTACTCGCACAGAAGAGGAACAAATATAACATAGCTGCTCTGCGATTTGTCTTAGTAACTCAATAAAGATGTATACCTACTGGGATATACAACCATACACTTTGAATGTAACTGCAATACTATAAAAACATACTAACACGTTAACAAACTTCAAACCGCTACAAAAAATCAAAACTTTTTAGTTTAGTGTGTCTTATTTCTTGTCTAACCTACTAAGGCACAGAGGAGGCTGAGCGTCGTGTTCATAGATGGCGCTAGTGTCGTAAGACGTCCTTACTATGGACATTCCATGGTCCTTACAAGTACAATTTGCTAATTACGTTGTCGTGTTGAGCCAACTTAACATAACGCCGAACATTAGAGCATGTGCAGACATTATTACGTAACATTATGACGAGGTTATTCGCTTAATCTGGTTGCTGCAACTATTATTGTTAGATGTGCCTTATATACCTTTCTACCTTTTGAGAGAAACTATATAGGTTATGAATTTGATAAATTTGTGGAACGTAATAACACAACAAAACTAGCTTAAAACAGCTACAATGAAGTCCACGCTAGATCCTTCACAATCTTCTTCTTATTATCCAACCCTGTAAGAAGACACGTTAATCACAGAATTTGTTGCGTATTTAATGTCCTCATTAGAAAATAGCATACTCAAACATCGTATGGTGCACACATGACCTAACAGTGGTGTCGATACTAGCGCCATCGTCGCACGCGTAACAATATTTAACATCCGTCTATAAACTGGCAAGACTTAAACTTAACAAATACAGCTAAATACTGATTGTAGATAATATATGAGTTTGATATGACTACGAATGGTACATTGTCACCAAATGAACATACAAAGGAACTTTTCATGATTTTAATATTTCGGGATAATGTTCCACGAAACCCAAATATGTTTGAGAACGGTCATCTTTGGAAATAATCATCCGATCACAACAAATTTTTCAGTGATAGAAAGTTTCACCATTCATAAATGTAATAACATACTTTTTTTATGGAGGCATTTACGGTTTTTGTGGGACCACCCTCTTGGAGATTATGCGGACAGACCGCGCGACCGGCAGTTTTAAAAACTTGAAACTTATCGTAACATTCGTGACCATATCGAACTTGTAGTAACTTAATATTAGCATGTATTCATATAACATCATATATAACATAACGATTTATATTTCAGTCTCTTATGTATAAAACAGCTACCAAAAGTATATAACATGTAAAAGGAAGACTCGTTACATCTTATTGCGTCATTTGGAAGACAAGGAAATAATATATAATTGTCTTCTTTACAATACCCAAAATGGGCAATTGTAATACTTATAGAAAAATGTCTTTTACAAAAATGCAGTTAGCTACAATACTGTTAAAATAGCAATTCCGTACTATATGGACTGGATCTATTCAAATAGTTCGTTATCTCTATATAAATAAAAGAGAAGAACTTGAACATTTTTAGAGTCTAATCTAATGTAGTAAGTATTGAAATAGAATTGTTACAATATTCCTTCATTTAAATGCAGATCTAGCCAAACAGTCTTAGAATTAGAACAGAATTCACATAATAAATAATTAATATTTAATTATGGACAGTTAAAGGAAAAATATTTGCGTTTCGAATATCATCGTAAGCACCTACGTCGCGCTACCAAGTAGCTAAAGAGCTCCAAAGGCCGTAAGCTTCTAAGAATTAATATTAAATTTCGTTTCGTTTCGTCCAAGTTACCTTTAGATAAAATAGATTCATGAATGCAGACCTACATCTAATTTTTTAGAGAAATTCAAACCAATTAGTTACTCAAATAACAATAAACTTTACTCAACTGAATAACGAATATTCGCAAAAACAATAAAAAAATAGCTACATATTTTGGCGGAAGCCATTATAATTTAGTAAAATTAAAAAATATTCTGCTGCTGCAACATATGAGCTTATTAGGAAACCTTTTAAATTCGATAAGACGTCTTATAGTAAAATGTAAAGCGTTTCAGGTATTGGGTACCTCTGACTTTTAGGTTTATAACATTGAAATTAGTAGGTTAAATAAAAACTAAATAATTTAATTAATTAAAAGCCTCATAATTTATTAATGAAAATAGCTTGTATTTAAGTTGATGACAGTAAATTCAGCAATAGTTGAAATAGGGATATATCCAAGGTATGAAAATAAAAAAATAATTAGTTCATCTTATAGATAATAAAAAAAATTAAGACACGTATTTTGTCGAAATTACCAAAAACTACTGAGATATAGCGTATTAAAATTACGGAGTGGGGGCTTATAAAGTCACGCTGTGGTATATTTTGTACCACGGCGTGACGTCATGCGACAGTTCAAATCAATATATCTTCCTAGGTATTTGATTGAAAGAAAAAATCTGATGGACATTAAATTAATTTTTAGGATACAACCCAATTGTAAGAAAGTACAATATACCTTTATTATGTTTTTAGTACAGACGACAGTACATAGAGCTACTACATTCTGTCAGATTTTCTTGCATGAAGGTCCAAGGTTGGTTGGCTACATTTGACAGTTTCCGGTAGCTTGACCTGCTGTTGTCCGTACAAAGTGTACTCTAAAAATACACTTTTTTAACCTTCGTTTAATGCTATCGTGAATGAAGTGCATCTATCAATGGGTGTTTGTGTTAAGTTGTTTCTCTATTGGAAAACATCACGAAATTGGCAACTACTTTCGTGGTTGTAACTTTCAGCGTATTTCTGATACGATGATTTCCGAAGCGCATACTGTTGTTGATATATACAGTATGTTAAGAAAACCCTGTCCGACCCTTGAAGGTGTTGTTAGGTATCGATAACTGATTCTACTAATGCATACAAAACCTGGCTAAACCTAAAAAAAAATACCCCCAAAAAAATAAATATTCTTTCGCAAAAACAGGTAGCTTATATGGCAACACTGAGCGGCGCGGGCGACGAGGTAGGTCACGCGGTCACGCGCTTAACCGTAGCGGTGCCGATAGGTCGTGAACTCACTTGACCTCATGCATGAACCACCACACTTGCATATGGTTAGTGCCTAGCTCTCATGTCACAGTGGGGTCCTCGTAGAATAATTCGAGCACCTGCTTTTCAATATCCGGATCGTGGATGCGTGCTCTTCCTACACCAGCGACCACACCATGAGCTTCAATAACACTGCGCGTTACGTAGTCGCGATTGTACAGACGTTGTAACGCACAATCACATGGGACCGGGGTATAAAACGGATAGTCTCTACGAGCTTCACTCACATCCAGACACATCAGCATTTTAAATTACCTACGTTAGAAAACGAATTGACACACAATACTCCAAACGATTATAAGTAAAATGATTTTTATTTCATAAAAATAATAGGTACACAGGTGGCGGTATTTTTTGAGTAGAGATGTGTAAGTATTCAAAATATTGACGGATCGATATCGATACGATTTATTCGTAACTGTTATGGTATTGATTTAGTATTGCAATTTAATCTCATGCATGGATTCAATATTTCACAAAACTCAATAACATGCCAAAGTTTTAATTACAGTTTCTGTCTGAATGTCGATGATATTGACCATTAAAATGCTTTACATTGCTTATAATACTTTACTAAAAGAGTATTTCATAAGACCTACTCCTGTCTGTTTACTAATAGGTATTTGTGTTGTTTATATATTATATATTGTTATTAGTAATTTATTGAATTTATCGATATGAAACGAAAGTACTTTTACCATTAGGTAATCTGCCCCCTAATTGGCGAACACACTTTTGTCAAATGATTGCGACTAGTTGGGATCGTTTGGACCGAATGGACCAATGGGCGGGCCGAACGATTCCAACTGATACCAACTCAGTCGCAATCATTTGACAAAAATGTGTTCGCCGATTAGGGGGCTGTTTTTACAATAAATCATTCAACCAGCATTGTTTTACACTAAAATTATATCAACTGCGGTTCAAACGATCCCAACTAGACACAATCATTTCACAAAAATGTGTTCGTCTATTAGGCTGCAGGTACAAGTTCTGATTAATAGCGATAAAAAAACGTTATTGCGCAAAAAATAGTACATCCCTAGTTTTTTCTTTGAGGACGCCGAAAAGCTCGCCGCGCGGCGGCTTCACAGACGAGCGTTGCCAAACATTGAGCATAAATTTATGCATTAATATTCAATAAAGAATCAAATGATGATACCTCCGAAAACGGTGATGTCACATTTTAAAATTTTATCTAATTTTGAGGAAGTTGGAGTTAATTCGCGGGAAAAAAAAATCATTTCAAAATTCATTGATATTGTTACTATGATGATTATGTAAAATTTCTTATTTTATTTGGTCATGTGTTTACCTAACCTTTATTATCCTTATGGGTCGGACGGGTTTTTCTTTACATATTGTATATATCTAGTCATTATCTTATATTTGTAATTTAATGTAAATAAACAAATTTGAAGTATTTTGCCATTTTTGGCGATGTGATTTTTTTCCTGTATAGTGTTCGATACAGTGTGTGCTAGTTATAATGTACCCGTTCAGAGAGGCGGTGGTTGCGGCAGTAGCGCGTGGAGCCGTGCGAGTGCACGTCGCAGCAGACGCTCGGGCTGCGCGGGCGCCGCGTACTGCTGCGGCGCGCCACGACACTTCCTGTATAGTGTTCGATACAGTGTGTGCTAGTTATATATAATGTACCCGTTCAGAGAGGCGGTGGTTGCGGCAGTAGCGCGTGGAGCCGTGCGAGTGCACGTCGCAGCAGACGCTCGGGCTGCGCGGGCGCCGCGTACTGCTGCGGCGCGCCGGGCGGCGGCGGCGCGCGCCACGACACTTCCTGTATAGTGTTCGATACAGTGTGTGCTAGTTATATATAATGTACCCGTTCAGAGAGGCGGTGGTTGCGGCAGTAGCGCGTGGAGCCGTGCGAGTGCACGTCGCAGCAGACGCTCGGGCTGCGCGGGCGCCGCGTACTGCTGCGGCGCGCCGGGCGGCGGCGGCGCGCGCCACGACACTTCCTGTATAGTGTTCGATACAGTGTGTGCTAGTTATATATAATGTACCCGTTCAGAGAGGCGGTGGTTGCGGCAGTAGCGCGTGGAGCCGTGCGAGTGCACGTCGCAGCAGACGCTCGGGCTGCGCGGGCGCCGCGTACTGCTGCGGCGCGCCGGGCGGCGGCGGCGCGCGCCACGACACTTCCTGTATAGTGTTCGATACAGTGTGTGCTAGTTATATATAATGTACCCGTTCAGAGAGGCGGTGGTTGCGGCAGTAGCGCGTGGAGCCGTGCGAGTGCACGTCGCAGCAGACGCTCGGGCTGCGCGGGCGCCGCGTACTGCTGCGGCGCGCCGGGCGGCGGCGGCGCGCGCCACGACACTTCCTGTATAGTGTTCGATACAGTGTGTGCTAGTTATATATAATGTACCCGTTCAGAGAGGCGGTGGTTGCGGCAGTAGCGCGTGGAGCCGTGCGAGTGCACGTCGCAGCAGACGCTCGGGCTGCGCGGGCGCCGCGTACTGCTGCGGCGCGCCGGGCGGCGGCGGCGCGCGCCACGACACTTCCTGTATAGTGTTCGATACAGTGTGTGCTAGTTATATATAATGTACCCGTTCAGAGAGGCGGTGGTTGCGGCAGTAGCGCGTGGAGCCGTGCGAGTGCACGTCGCAGCAGACGCTCGGGCTGCGCGGGCGCCGCGTACTGCTGCGGCGCGCCGGGCGGCGGCGGCGCGCGCCACGACACTTCCTGTATAGTGTTCGATACAGTGTGTGCTAGTTATATATAATGTACCCGTTCAGAGAGGCGGTGGTTGCGGCAGTAGCGCGTGGAGCCGTGCGAGTGCACGTCGCAGCAGACGCTCGGGCTGCGCGGGCGCCGCGTACTGCTGCGGCGCGCCGGGCGGCGGCGGCGCGCGCCACGACACTTCCTGTATAGTGTTCGATACAGTGTGTGCTAGTTATATATAATGTACCCGTTCAGAGAGGCGGTGGTTGCGGCAGTAGCGCGTGGAGCCGTGCGAGTGCACGTCGCAGCAGACGCTCGGGCTGCGCGGGCGCCGCGTACTGCTGCGGCGCGCCACGACACTTCCTGTATAGTGTTCGATACAGTGTGTGCTAGTTATATATAATGTACCCGTTCAGAGAGGCGGTGGTTGCGGCAGTAGCGCGTGGAGCCGTGCGAGTGCACGTCGCAGCAGACGCTCGGGCTGCGCGGGCGCCGCGTACTGCTGCGGCGCGCCGGGCGGCGGCGGCGCGCGCCACGACACTTCCTGTATAGTGTTCGATACAGTGTGTGCTAGTTATATATAATGTACCCGTTCAGAGAGGCGGTGGTTGCGGCAGTAGCGCGTGGAGCCGTGCGAGTGCACGTCGCAGCAGACGCTCGGGCTGCGCGGGCGCCGCGTACTGCTGCGGCGCGCCGGGCGGCGGCGGCGCGCGCCACGACACTTCCTGTATAGTGTTCGATACAGTGTGTGCTAGTTATATATAATGTACCCGTTCAGAGAGGCGGTGGTTGCGGCAGTAGCGCGTGGAGCCGTGCGAGTGCACGTCGCAGCAGACGCTCGGGCTGCGCGGGCGCCGCGTACTGCTGCGGCGCGCCGGGCGGCGGCGGCGCGCGCCACGACACTTCCTGTATAGTGTTCGATACAGTGTGTGCTAGTTATATATAATGTACCCGTTCAGAGAGGCGGTGGTTGCGGCAGTAGCGCGTGGAGCCGTGCGAGTGCACGTCGCAGCAGACGCTCGGGCTGCGCGGGCGCCGCGTACTGCTGCGGCGCGCCGGGCGGCGGCGGCGCGCGCCACGACACTTCCTGTATAGTGTTCGATACAGTGTGTGCTAGTTATATATAATGTACCCGTTCAGAGAGGCGGTGGTTGCGGCAGTAGCGCGTGGAGCCGTGCGAGTGCACGTCGCAGCAGACGCTCGGGCTGCGCGGGCGCCGCGTACTGCTGCGGCGCGCCACGACACTTCCTGTATAGTGTTCGATACAGTGTGTGCTAGTTATATATAATGTACCCGTTCAGAGAGGCGGTGGTTGCGGCAGTAGCGCGTGGAGCCGTGCGAGTGCACGTCGCAGCAGACGCTCGGGCTGCGCGGGCGCCGCGTACTGCTGCGGCGCGCCGGGCGGCGGCGGCGCGCGCCACGACACTTCCTGTATAGTGTTCGATACAGTGTGTGCTAGTTATATATAATGTACCCGTTCAGAGAGGCGGTGGTTGCGGCAGTAGCGCGTGGAGCCGTGCGAGTGCACGTCGCAGCAGACGCTCGGGCTGCGCGGGCGCCGCGTACTGCTGCGGCGCGCCACGACACTTCCTGTATAGTGTTCGATACAGTGTGTGCTAGTTATATATAATGTACCCGTTCAGAGAGGCGGTGGTTGCGGCAGTAGCGCGTGGAGCCGTGCGAGTGCACGTCGCAGCAGACGCTCGGGCTGCGCGGGCGCCGCGTACTGCTGCGGCGCGCCGGGCGGCGGCGGCGCGCGCCACGACACTTCCTGTATAGTGTTCGATACAGTGTGTGCTAGTTATATATAATGTACCCGTTCAGAGAGGCGGTGGTTGCGGCAGTAGCGCGTGGAGCCGTGCGAGTGCACGTCGCAGCAGACGCTCGGGCTGCGCGGGCGCCGCGTACTGCTGCGGCGCGCCGGGCGGCGGCGGCGCGCGCCACGACACTTCCTGTATAGTGTTCGATACAGTGTGTGCTAGTTATATATAATGTACCCGTTCAGAGAGGCGGTGGTTGCGGCAGTAGCGCGTGGAGCCGTGCGAGTGCACGTCGCAGCAGACGCTCGGGCTGCGCGGGCGCCGCGTACTGCTGCGGCGCGCCGGGCGGCGGCGGCGCGCGCCACGACACTTCCTGTATAGTGTTCGATACAGTGTGTGCTAGTTATATATAATGTACCCGTTCAGAGAGGCGGTGGTTGCGGCAGTAGCGCGTGGAGCCGTGCGAGTGCACGTCGCAGCAGACGCTCGGGCTGCGCGGGCGCCGCGTACTGCTGCGGCGCGCCACGACACTTCCTGTATAGTGTTCGATACAGTGTGTGCTAGTTATATATAATGTACCCGTTCAGAGAGGCGGTGGTTGCGGCAGTAGCGCGTGGAGCCGTGCGAGTGCACGTCGCAGCAGACGCTCGGGCTGCGCGGGCGCCGCGTACTGCTGCGGCGCGCCGGGCGGCGGCGGCGCGCGCCACGACACTTCCTGTATAGTGTTCGATACAGTGTGTGCTAGTTATATATAATGTACCCGTTCAGAGAGGCGGTGGTTGCGGCAGTAGCGCGTGGAGCCGTGCGAGTGCACGTCGCAGCAGACGCTCGGGCTGCGCGGGCGCCGCGTACTGCTGCGGCGCGCCACGACACTTCCTGTATAGTGTTCGATACAGTGTGTGCTAGTTATATATAATGTACCCGTTCAGAGAGGCGGTGGTTGCGGCAGTAGCGCGTGGAGCCGTGCGAGTGCACGTCGCAGCAGACGCTCGGGCTGCGCGGGCGCCGCGTACTGCTGCGGCGCGCCGGGCGGCGGCGGCGCGCGCCACGACACTTCCTGTATAGTGTTCGATACAGTGTGTGCTAGTTATATATAATGTACCCGTTCAGAGAGGCGGTGGTTGCGGCAGTAGCGCGTGGAGCCGTGCGAGTGCACGTCGCAGCAGACGCTCGGGCTGCGCGGGCGCCGCGTACTGCTGCGGCGCGCCGGGCGGCGGCGGCGCGCGCCACGACACTTCCTGTATAGTGTTCGATACAGTGTGTGCTAGTTATATATAATGTACCCGTTCAGAGAGGCGGTGGTTGCGGCAGTAGCGCGTGGAGCCGTGCGAGTGCACGTCGCAGCAGACGCTCGGGCTGCGCGGGCGCCGCGTACTGCTGCGGCGCGCCGGGCGGCGGCGGCGCGCGCCACGACACTTCCTGTATAGTGTTCGATACAGTGTGTGCTAGTTATATATAATGTACCCGTTCAGAGAGGCGGTGGTTGCGGCAGTAGCGCGTGGAGCCGTGCGAGTGCACGTCGCAGCAGACGCTCGGGCTGCGCGGGCGCCGCGTACTGCTGCGGCGCGCCGGGCGGCGGCGGCGCGCGCCACGACACTTCCTGTATAGTGTTCGATACAGTGTGTGCTAGTTATATATAATGTACCCGTTCAGAGAGGCGGTGGTTGCGGCAGTAGCGCGTGGAGCCGTGCGAGTGCACGTCGCAGCAGACGCTCGGGCTGCGCGGGCGCCGCGTACTGCTGCGGCGCGCCGGGCGGCGGCGGCGCGCGCCACGACACTTCCTGTATAGTGTTCGATACAGTGTGTGCTAGTTATATATAATGTACCCGTTCAGAGAGGCGGTGGTTGCGGCAGTAGCGCGTGGAGCCGTGCGAGTGCACGTCGCAGCAGACGCTCGGGCTGCGCGGGCGCCGCGTACTGCTGCGGCGCGCCGGGCGGCGGCGGCGCGCGCCACGACACCACGTGCTCGCGTCCTGTCGTCACGCTGGCGCACACCGTGAACAGCACGCCGCGCTCCCACGCCGCGCGCAGGGCCGACAGCACCTGCCGACCACGACGCAACGGAATGAGCCCAAACAACACATTCACGAAAAACACTCACAGAGCTTTATTATTTACGCAAGGATACAGTCTCTATCCTCATGTAAAATAGAACATTATGGATCATTTCATTTATGATGGGTGTATCTGACATCGACGCACAAACGTGTACCATGGATCTAGAACATGATTCTGAACCCCCTAGTAGTGGAATTGTTCGTCGGCTTTTTAAGTAGTATTTTCACTTTAGACCGTTCATAATTGCTATGCTTTTATAACTTTTTATAATATAAAAGATTAAAGAAAAAAAGCGCAATGAAAACAAAACTCGAGAAACTATCTTATCAGCTAATTTAATAGAGTTCATATCAGGGATCAACATCGTACCTACAAACCCGCTCGGCGGCACGCTTGCAACGTTCAAAGGCCGAGCCTACACTTGTTTTTAAACACTGTGAATTCTGTAACCGTTCATTAACGACATAAATAACTATCATAATTTTATTAATGGCGTGCGGTGTAGCCTTTTCGCAAAGTTTGCGTTTCGATGTCAGATACACTCTGTATAATATAAAAAATATAATTCATTAGAATGTCACTCTCTTCACCTATCACTATGGGATCACATCGGTAACGTAATTTCCTACTGTATAAGATATAAAGTACTACATAAAAACTACTATGGCATATTTTACGACGTATCTCTCCTTGTCCCCTAAAATGTATGCTTTATGGAAACAACTTAGCACTCAGTCTAGCATAATCATGTCTCAATGATAGACAAATTCAAATAAATGTTGTAAATTGACGTGACCTAACAGTAAAATGAATTTTCCACAAAACTAAACATTGAATCCTTGCTTCTCTTTCTAGTGAATATTAGTAAAATATTCCATAAATCTATTAAAATAACAACTGATTTCTAGGAAAAAAATCTATAATGACGACAAGTAAAACAAACTTTGCAATTTTTACGCTTGTTATAATTACTAAAACAAGGCTATGTAAAGTAAATAGGTCCTACATACATTCTTCAGCCTATGGATGTCCACTGCTGGACAAAGGCCTCCCTCAAGGCTTTCCACGCTGACCTTCACCAGGTCATCGGTCCACCTTGTTGGGGGCCTCCCTACGCTGCGTCTTCCAGTACGTGGCCGCCACTCCAGAACCTTACTGCCCCATCGGCCATCGGTTCACTTACAACTTAAGTGGCAGTGGGCAGGGCACATTGCTCGTAAGCAATGTACCCTGCCCACTGCCACTTAAGTTTAGCGACTCGCAGAGCAGTCGGTGACTTTGGTTCTTCTGCGGATCTCCTCATTTCTGATTCGATCACGCAGAGAAACTTCGAGCATAGCTCATTCCATTACCCTTTGTGTGACTCTGAGCCTTCGTATGAGGCCCATTGTGAGCGACCACGTTTCAGTTCCGTAAGTCATCACTGGCAACACACACTGGTCGAAGACTTTAGTATTGAGACACTGTGGTATCTTGGACGACGAGAAGATGTATCGTAGCTTCCCGAACGCTGCCCAGCCGAGCTGGATTCGACGAGACACCTCTTTCTCGAAGTTGGACCTACCTAGTTGGACTGTTTGTCCCAGGTATATATACTCGTCAACAACTTCAAGTGCAGAGCAACCAACTAGAATTGGAGTGGGTGCGACATGAGAGTTCGAAATGATCTTCGTCTTATCCATGTTCATCTTTAGACCCACTTGTTGGGAATCTCTGCTGAGGTCATTGAGCATTTTGCCCAAGTCTTCCAGGGTCTCAGCCATGACCACGATATCATCTGCAAAACGGAGATTAGTGATGTACTCGCCGTTGATGTTGATGCCAAGTCCTTTCCAGTCCAGGAGCTTGAAGACATCTTCCAACGCAGCAGTGAACAATTTAGGAGATATGACATCTCCTTGTCTCACTCCACGCTGGAGTTGGATCGGTTTCGAGTCCTGATCCTGGAGACGGACTGACATGGTAGCGTTTTTGTACAAACACTTAATCACCAATGTATCGATGGTCAATTTGGCACCCCTGGAGAGACTGTAGCACCTCCCAAGTCTCGATCGAATCGAGGGCCTTCTCATAGTCCACAAACGCCAAGCATAGTGGTTTGCTATACTCCTCGGACTTCTGTATAACTTGCCGCAGCGTATGTATGTGGTCTATGGTGCTAAAGCCTTTTCGAAAGCCTGCTTGTTCGGGAGGCCGGAAGTCGTCAAACCTGCGAGCGAGACGATTCGTGATGACCCTAGAAAACAGCTTATAGACATGGCTCAGGAGGGATATCGGTCCCCGAGCCGGAGACGTGCGCGAGTGTCGGCGCGCGCCTTTGAGGTGATGCACGGGGTAGTTTAACACCCCACTACCCCGTGCAGGAGACGAGGCCCGGACAGACCGGGACAGCACGAGGGTGTGGGGCCGTGGAAGAATTTAGACTCCCGCGGCCCCACGCGCGCTCGTGATAGAAGACATACCGGGGTGGTTTTAGTCAGTAAAAGTCTGACATACCCCGTCGCCCACCCCAGGGCGGCGGGCATCCATCGGTCGGTAGTTTTTCAGGAGGGTATTGTCACCTTTTTTGAAAAACAACACCACCACGTTCCTGTGCCACGCATTAGGCGTTTCACCTTTAATAATGACGGAATTAAATAGCTTCTGAAGCGTTTTAAGAACCGGTTTCAGAAGCCCAACTGTAATTCCATCATCTACAGCCGCCTTATCGTTCTTGAGCTGTTTCAAGGCCATACTAATCTCGTACAGACTGACGGCCGGGATATCGTCGGTGTAGTGTCGGGTTAGTCTGGCTCTAGGATCATTAGCCAGGCTTACAACAGGTGCGTATGTTGATGTTTATAACTCTCCGTAGAATTTCTCAATCTCATCCAAAACCTCGGGCTTGGAAGTGACGATCCTACCATCCCCAGTCTTCAGCTTTTCAAGTAGGCTCTGTCCAACAGACAAATCTCGTGCGAACACTTTGGAGCCTTTGTTCCGCTCGATAGCCTCTTTAATAAAATTTGTATTAAATTGGCGTATATCGCGAATTAGACACTTTGAGATTTGTCTGTTAAGGCATCTGATACGCGAAGCGTCATCTGGGGATTTTAAGACCACCTCCCGTCTTTCTTCCATTAGCCGACGGGTGGGACCGGAGATCTTCTTCTGTCCTTTTGAACGGAGGGTTTTGTAAAACTTGGACCCTTCCGTTGGGAGAGTTTCCACAAACTTGTTGTTATAGTCGTCCACATCTACGTATGCACCGAGGCATTCGAAGCGATTTTGCAGTTCGACCTGAAAGCTTTCGGGGTTTTGGAGTTGGGTTGACGCTGGACGGAGCGTAGACTTCATAAGTCGAGAGCGTTCGAGCCTAATGTTGAGGTTCAAGATGCCTCTAACAATACGGTAATCACTCCCAGTTTTAACCGCATAGATCACGGAGACATCGTTGAACACTTGCAACACACACTAAACATTATTTCATATGATATTTATAATTTTTCATGATATTTACATTCAATTAGTAACTGTTATGACTTTATATTTGAAATTGTTTGACATAAGCCCCCTTATTCATAAACGATGTTTAATGTTAATTAGTGATTAACGATTCTTTAACTATACATTTTTTTAACTTTAATCATCGTTAATGACTAAAACCCTGTGATAAAACACTAGTGTTTATTCATAAATAATTATTTGGATTAAATGACGTTACTAGCCCACACAGTAGATGTTGCCTAGCTTCCATTGATCGTGATGTGCCACTTTAAAGAGAAAAGACAAGAATGGGCCATATTGCCACATAAAATTGTGATTAATTAAACTGAAACGCTAAAAACATGATAATATAACATTTCACATAAAATAAACACTACATACTCACTTTGCCTTTTTGTATAAGCCTTTTACTCATAACTAACTACTCTATTTGTTAATTTAAATACAGAAGCTGTACCTTTACTGATAAATAAATAAATTCAGGATCTTAAAACATTGGCTGTCATATTTGTCGTACCTGTCGGCCAAGCTGCGTGTCGGGCAGCAGCGTGTGTCGTGGGAAGCCCACGGCGTAGTAGGGCGCGCCTGGCACCGGGTGCATGGGGCCCTGTCGTCCCGATTGGAAGCTGTACGGAAATATAACATTACACGAGACGAAAAACACATGCGGCCAGTATTGATAAACGTTCCTCACAGAAGCACTCAAGTGCGTCATCATCTGAAACGCTGTCAATGCGATATCAGCATCTCACGGTCCACGCTGATTAATAAACACATGAATCAGTTACCAAAATTAATTCCTCAAGAAGTTATAGTCATATTCATATTCATATATTGAATAATTTAAAATTTCATAAACTGGGTACAAACACTTTACATTTCAATACTTTTTAATGTAAGTGAAAATGGAAATCGCTAAAATATTACAAAATATAATTATGAATAAAATTTTAAGTTCCCCTTTATGAAAAAAAAAATAAGATCAAAAAAACACAAAAAAATGAGTTATAGTACGGACGACAGCAGGTCAAGCTACCCGAAACTGTCAAATATTCCCAACCAACCTTGAGCCATAAGGCTTTAAAGATAAAGTTGAAAATCTAATAAAGAAATCTGACAGATTGTAGTAGCTTGGTGTATTGTTGTCTGTACCCGAATTTTTATAGTACCTAAACCAATTTTTATGACGTGCGTAATCGACATAATACCTCTAAGGGAACTTATAGTCAAAGTCGTGGACAAAAACAAGTTTTTTTTAAATATAAATTATAAATGAAAAAGGCGCTTAAGAAGGCTCGCTTCGACCGCATTACCCATATTGGCAACAAGTTATCTGCGCAGCCATCCGGTAGCAAATCTTTTTGGTCCCTTGCCAAATCGGTCGAGGCGAACTTTTTTCTGCCCACACTGCCTCCGCTGGTTAGGCCTGATGGAAACACTGGCTCATACGGCGAGAGAGAAAGCAGGGCTCTTTGCATCTCTCTTTGTCCATAATTCGCATCTTGATAATGGCAATGCTAATCCACCCAATTTACTAGCTAGTGGCTAGTGGTCCAGATGGTATACCAGCGATTGTTCTTAAAGCATGTTGCGCCCGAGTTGTCTCCTGTATTGACGCGCTTGTATCGCCTCTCATTTAGGACTGGTATAGTGCCAAAGTCCTGGATGCTTGCCAGCGTGCAGCCCGTGCCCAAAAAGGGTAGTCGTGCCGATCCTACCAACTATCGGCCGATTTCGATCACCTCCATACTTTGCAAAATTATGGAGCGTGTGAGCGTAGCCAGCCTTTCGGTGTTCTATAGGATGCATTTTGGGGAGTGTGCGAGGGAATTGCATGATGTAATTCCCCCATCTCCGTTCCACCATCGGACGACCCGTACGGCGAGTTTCCACCCTTATGTTGTTAACACAACTACGATCCGGACGAAGCGTTTCGCCTCCCCCTTTATACCGCGTACATCGAGGGACTGGAACAGTTTGCCAGCGGCGGTGTTTCCGTCGGATTACAATTTGAGTGTCTTCAAGACTACAATGAAGAGGCTCTTAATAAACTAGTGCGCTTTACCATCAACGATTGCGCCACTGCTTATCATCAGGCGAGATTGCGGTCAAGCGCTAGTTTATAATTTATATTAAAAAAAAAAATTGTTTTATTACACCACTGCCCAGTTCCGATCCCAACAGAGGATATGATATAGCGGACTATCTGCGGTCATCTAATCAGTCATGTCTCCCACTAAAAGCAGCAAATTTTCAGGGAAATAAAATCTCTACCAGTCAATAATGCCGACGTACGACCTGTTGGATTCCATACTATTAAGCAAACTTCCGAAGAGTAACATAATCACGTCGATTCCTTTGTTTACAAACCAAATTCAATTTAATTTCAGTGCATATTTTTCTTTGTATTTAATTATGAAAAGGGCCTGCCTAACAAGGAATCCGGGTCAATGCTTCTATCTTCAATTCATGCCTTGACTCTCCCAGTGTCCATCTCAACGAAAACAAGCTGAACTAGTCATGATTCTAAAATCTGTTAAACAGCCAGTAGAAGCAAAAGTCATACAGACCTATTTCTCCTTCTACCAGGTCGCTCAGAAAGTATTACGACAAATGGTTTTTATGTATGAGAAACTGGCCAGTTAAAATTTATTTAAAAAATATGATTATTTATAACTAACAATAGGAACGTTCCACGTTAGTTCAATTCAAAACTTCCCTATTTTTTGCGAGCTAATTAAAATTATTGTCTCTATGAAAAATGGATTTGCGTCGGGACCATTTTCGCGTTTTAATTTTTTACGATTTCAAATGTCGCCTGAAACCAGACGAATCGTACGAGACTTCAAATGGCATTCATGGATGAAGGCCCTTCTAAGGCAACCGTGTATCGGTGGTATAATGAATTTAAGCGCGGTCGACTAACTTTGGGGGATGAAGAAAGAAGTGGTCGCTCTTTGGCTGTTACAGAAGATACAGATTGGATCAGGAAGCCTTTACGAGATTCTATACGTACATCTTCGGTTGCGGAGGATAGTTTCACGCTGGGTGTCGCACAATTTCACCGATGCTCAGAGAAGGCACGGGTGGAATGGTAGCATAATATGATAGGCAAATTTGAAGTAGGCTTGTCTCGGCGTGTTTACGACATCGTCACAGGTGATGAATCTTGGATTTATCAATACGATCCAGAAACGAAGCGCCAGTCGACGGTTTGGGTGTTTCAGAACGAATCAACGCCTACCAAAGTGAAGCGATATAGAAGCGGAGAAAAGATTTTGATGGCGAGCTTTTTCATTTTGACTACTATTGGTTAGGCTACTTGGTGTCAATTCCTTTACGAAACCAAAGAAGTATTAACGCTAAATAGTATACTACCAAATGCTTGACAGAAGTTTTAAGTTTTAGGAAAACTTCTGTCAAAGCAATCAAAACTAGAGACTTCCTGGACATGTACACCGGTCAAACCCCTGGGTCACCCTCCTTATAGCGCTGAACTAGCATCGTGTGATTTCTTCTTATTCCCAAAAATAAAAGATCAGCTCAAAGGGATACAATTTTCGTCGCCGGATGATGCGCTGTCAGAATTCGAGCAGGCTGTAAACGAGGTGTCTGCGCTGGATTGGAAAGTGTTTCGAAAACTGGTTCAGACACATGAAACGATGTATAGAGGCTGGTGGAGAGTTTGAAAAGATTTAATAAAAATATATGTACTTATAGAACATTTTTTTTTAATATGGCAAAACTTTTTGAGTGCCCCATATATTGCTAAGATAATTGATCAAGAAACTTATTTTCAATAGGATGCAACCTGAATACTATTCTTAGTGGACATCAGCCCAGGAAGAATAGTATTTTAGACGGCTGGCATAAATATACATAACCATCGGCTACACACTGAATAAGAAATACTACTCGGTTGTATTTTTGGATATAAGTCAGGCATTCCGTCAGATCCTAGTCTGGCATGACCGCCTATAATCAAAAATAAAAAAGCCTCACTCCTTCTATTCCTTACTTAAAAGCTACCTAGACAAAAGATGCTATGAAATTAAGTTAAACCATCCCATGTTGGATTTTTTACAAGGGAGTATGTTAGGGCCCATATTGTATCTCATTTTCCCTGTCAATGACAATACTTTTGTCGCTACGTACGCAGATGACATTGCCATAATATTATGGACAACCTAGTAATCGCTTCAGCATATTTTCAATAATATATAACTGATATTAATACATGGATGAAGACATGGAGAATACAGGTTAATCAAAGCAAAACAGTCTGTAACTTTTAATCTAAGACTGTCCACCAATTATAATAAATATTGAATTTTCCTATAAAGACATTGCAGAACTCTTTGGCTTGGATAGGCGCATGGCAAGGTAAAATTTATCTGGAATAAGACGAAAAGATTAGATGGATAGTTACGATTTAAGTATTGGATGATTTATAAAAAAATAACTAAACTACGAAAGCAAAATGATAGTCCATAAAACTGTTTGAAAGCTCGTTTTGATATACTTTATAGAAATTTGGGTAACAGCATGCAATAGGAATATAAAAAATCTGGAAAAGTCTCAAACTAAAGCTGTTAGATCTATAATTAACATCTTAAAATGTATTCAAAGCAAATATGTTCTGCATGATTTAAGGATAAAAACCATAAAACAAGAAATCGTGCGTGAAATACTACCAATATAAATTGACAGCACATGTGAATGCTAGCTAACTGCAGATAGACAACTAACTGGCTTTGGAGATACACATGATTAAGAAGGAATAGTGTTTCAAATCTTATAGAACTATTTGTTAAAGAATAGTGAGAGTGGTCATTGCAAGATTCCCTCTGCTCAATGATACATAGAGTTTGTTACTATAAATATATTTTTACAAAATATGGGAAAATGATAATAAAGAATTAAAAATAGCGCTCAGGCCACGGCTGTGAGTATAGGGCGAGACGTACTTGTACGTGACGAGGATGGAGGCGGTGCAGGGCGGGTGTTGCGGCAGCGCCACCGGCTGCAGCGCCCACGCCATACTGCCGCGGGGCTGCTCGCCCGCCTCGCCCGGCTCCGGCGGCCGCCCGTACTCGCGGCCGCACACCAGGCACTCGATGTACAGCGGCTCCTGGTTGGCGCGCAGTCGCTCCAGCTGCTGGTTGAGGCAGTGCAGGTGCAGTGTGTGGCGGCACGGGGCCAGCGACACCGCCGCGCGCGCACACAGCGGGCCCGCGCACATCGGGCACGGAGCGCCGCACTCGCCGCGTGCTGCCGACACCCACCCACACAGTGCCGCCGCGCCCGGCTCCACGCCTGGACAACCATTATACACTCACAGCGCAGGCCAACGGGCTCCGCGTGCTCAATATCGTACATAATAATATTGTATTGTTCATTTCTAAATAATTAGACACATCACTTCTTGTACCATGGAACATGTAAATATAAACAGAGCATTTCAAGTCAAAATACACAGATCATATTGGACACGCAAATTTTATTTTACCCAAGAAGATTCCTCCTCCAAAATAGTAATATAATTCTGAACAAAATTATGTCATAATATAGAGAACTCCACTCCATTAGATAGAAAACTAAAAAAGAGTAATTTAATTATTACTAAAAACAAAATCATTTATTAATTATATCACTCATTTTAAAATCACTGAGAAATTTTAAGAGAAAACCAGTGTTTTGGGAGACAAAATCTCAATTTCTCCCTGACTTTCCAGAATATGGATATCCTGTACAGCACTGAAAGAAGTCTTAAATAAACACATCATGCAAAATTACTAATATCTGGGCAAATTTTAAAATTTATACTCAATGATTTACAAATCTATAAAACAATTAAAGGGCAATGAAAAATAACACATATGCATGTTGTCCTTTATTGTAAAATTGAATCATACTCACCCACTATACTACCATCAGAGGTGGGCACGTCGGCGTCGTGATGAGAGTCGAACACGTCATCGCTGCTACCGCTGCAGTTCAGCAACTCGCCCACCGGCGTTTGCTGAACAGAAACATACATACACCATTCAAATATTGTAAGCACACAAATGTATGTAGGCGCACATAATGCTATCAGCATTCATAATAAATATCACTATGGAAGCTAAAAAAATATAATAAATCCTAACACAAACAGCAGCCCCTACCTGCAAGCTCTCTTTACTCTCGTGACTGAGATACGTGGACACAGTGTCAACACTGTGTCGTCTGCCCGAGCGCGTGCTGCTACACTCTGTGTCGGTTTGTCGTTGCTCTTCCGCCAACTCTTCCTTGTGCTTGCTTTCCACCACAGTCGCATTTTGCTTATTGTTGTGACCTGAAAAAGTGGATGATACACGAGATACGACGACAACGATGTAGCGATAAGAACGCGTTTCGAGAATCGTCTTTTATCTTTGGATGTATGAATGCGTGATGATAAATTATTGTACTAATAAATTTTTAATTTGGAATTCAGGCTGTATTACTTACTGAATATATTCAAGTTAAGCAGTATCTGCCTAGCAAGCCCCGGCTTCCGGTCGCGCGGCGAAGCACTGCGAGCGCCTTGCCGCGGGCCCGAGGTGTGCGACTGCGCCTGGCCCTGCAGGGACTGTACGGACCGCACGGACTGGACAGACTGTACGGACTGTACACTGGAGCCCGTGTGCTGCTGGGGAATGCGTGGCCGACGACCTGCAGATTATATTGCGGTCAACAGAATGAACAAATTTGTCGTTTTAGTTTGGTTTGTGACCAATATCGAAACTTTATCGTGTGTCTTCTAGCCCCATCTAACTCAAAACAATGCGGACAATTTATATAAGCTCATATAACTGGTTATTGTTTGCAATGCATAAATATGTAAGCTGTCACGCCGTTTATGCCTGGACATTTTATTTAGGTATTAAGATTTACTTATAATGTGTCTATAAAGTCATGAAATTAAAGTTTGGGGAACTAAAATTAATCAAAAGTAGGGCAACACTAAATCATCTTACATCGAATGTCATCGACTGTCATAGATTAGTTTTGTGACTTGTTATTTGTTGAAATTTGTATTAATTTTCAATTTTATTTAGACAATTTATAAAAACAAACCGTCAATCATCAATGTTAGTTAGTACACTGTGCTGGACAAATTTTTATCAAATATGGATGATATTTATGCTTGAACAGTTGCTAAAACTGGTATGTAATCATGTTACTGTTTACTCTTATCTACTACAAGTTTCAAAATTACTAAGTAAACGATTTTAAGACTAAATTGGAGATTGTTTTTATTGCGCATTTATAGGTTAGATTGCAAATATAAGTAGATCATATTGTAGTGTGACTAGAACAGTTTTGATACTTTAGGTGATTTCATTTACCACTGATTTTAAAAATGAATTATATCATGTTCGTAATTAAAATTAGAAAATAGTAAGCACAAAAAGTGGGCGGGACCTAACTACCGCCCACTTTTTGTGCCCCTCTGTATTTGCACCACGGAGCTTGAAGCAGATTCAAATCCTCGAACTAAATAAATATATGTACAATGCTCACTGCATAACCAGCCCCCTAATCGGCGAACACATTTTTGTCAAATGATTGCGACTAGTTGGGATTGTTTGGACTGCCCTTTGGTCTGTTCGGTCCAAACGATCCCAACTAGTGGTGGTAGGAGACAGGGGTGACATGATATTTATAGATTCATGTAGATATTTCATATTATGTTGTATATCTGCTCTTATGTATGAATCATTTGTATGTCATAATAAAGGTTATTATTATTAATCTGCTTAACAAGGAAGAACTTATTTTTGGGCCAATAGTCACGGGTGATACAGCACTAAAAGATCTCTTAAATAAACCAGTACACATCATGCAAAATGACTAAGATCTAGGCATGTCTTAAACTGCCCATAGGTCTGTTCGTTCCAAATGATCCCAACTAATCGCAATCATTTGACAAGCATATGTTCGCCGATTATAGGGCTGGTCCCCTAATCGGCGATTCCCAGAAGATCCCTACAGTAGTATTAAAGAAAGAAAGAAAGAAAATACATTTATTCAGCACAGACTTAAAGACACACAATACATCTAGCATAAACATACATCAGGTAGCAACAAAATAAAAAATAATAAAACACCAAATAAAAAAGTAAAATAAAAGACTAAACAAAAAGTAAAAAATCCCCGTTTAAAAATAGCAGCAAAGTGGCCTCGTGGCTGCACCAAAAAGGTCCAGTTCAGCAAAAATGCCAGACAACTAGTGCCTGACGCTGGTTTTCAACTGAACTTGATGTGAGGTGAGGTGACGGATGTAAATCAGTTAGTTTCATACAAACAGCATAACGCGTGTAGGTATGCATACTTAAATAAAAATAAATTCGTGTTAGATAAAACGAAATGAACGAGTATGTACAAAAATAGTGTGAGATTGACTAATATTGCTAAAAACTAATAACAAATAAACTAAGAAAAGAAATACTGACAAATATAGCAAATGATAGACTTTTGCTTGCTATATACATCATCATCAACCTTTTTATCGACCCACTGCTGGGCACAGGTCTCCTCTTATACAGAGAAGGATAAATTATATATACACAAATTCATTGAACTACCTAAACCTGTTTAAAACAGGATATGTACTTATACATATAAATACAATCACAGATTAAAAATATATAAAATCCAATCATACAATATCAACTCAAATAAGTGAAATAAAAAAAATGAAACTAAATGTAAAATAATCAAATTGAAAAAAAAAGAAATGAAAATAATAATAATAATAACAAATTGAATGGAAAAATCAAATAAACAAAAAAAAAAAATCAAATAAAATCCAATGCAACACTGACACATGCTGACAGGATAAGTACCTAAACTATATGACTGAGACATTCAGTGCGACCATGTCTAACTTCCTTTGAGCTTCTGTGAGGTACTGCCGTAAGCGTTGTCTAAAGACGACTATGGCGTTAATTGCTCTAATAGGTGGTGGAAATTATCGTGTGATTAAATTATTATTTTAGTGAAATACCTTCTAGCGGCGCCCGCTCCGGCGGTGGCGGCGGGTTGGGCGGTGTGGGGCACGGCGCAGGGCTCACGACCGGGCGGGGTTGCGCGGAGCCTGCCAGGGGGCGGGGCGGCGCGGAGCCTGCCAGGGGGCGGGACGGCGCGGTGCCTGCCAGGGGGCGGGGCGGCGAGGCGCGCGTCAACGGGTAGGGCGGGTGTGGTGCACGCCGTAGGAGCGCCAGGCTGCCCGCGCCGCCGCCCACACCCCGCGCCGTCATGCGTGACACGGACGCAACCCAGCCCTCGAACGTCACAGTCTCGCCGCCGCCGGACCACGACTCTTCTAGCAGACATTGTACCTGCGTTGCACATCAATATGAGCGTCTTTTAAAAGATCAAAGCTTACAATAGACAATATTCTGAAAATAAAACCGTTTTTAGAGTTATCAAATCACAATTCAAGAAAAAGCTTTAGTATGACGAAATTATGGTGTTTGGCTTAAACATGAAAACGGTACATATAAGGTTCAATACCTCGACAGGCAACGGCTCATAGTTGAGCTCCCCCCCGAGCGGCGGCGACACGAAGCGCGCCCACTCCCAGCGCACGCCTCGCCCTGCCGGTGACGTGACGCTGTAGCATGCACGACGGACGCGACAGTCCACACTGCCACCTTCTTAACAGAATAATACACAACAAAGCTGAATAGAAATTTATGCCAGGCGGTATTCTAATATTAAGCATACAATATACTGTCACAATTTACATAGGCACAACAACATTCAAAAGTGTGGCATCCCCTACAACATCCTGAACACAGTAGTGTATTGTACATGCAGCACCGCTTATACTCTATAAGTTTTTTGTGTATCTATACACTATAACATATAATAACTATAACAGAAAGTCTTTTGATACAACATTATTTTATTGTATATGCAAAACATGTGTCCAGTATCTTTAAGTAAAGAATCTATGTACAATATTTCAAAAGATATAAAAAAAAACCATAAAGTTATAAGCTTGGTATCTTACTTGGTTGTCCCAACAAAAATATGGTAAACACACCTCTGGCCACTGTCTTGTGTTTATTGATAATAATTAATAATTTATATTTGCTTGTTTGTAATTAACCAGTGATAATATTTTCCATCACACTTGCAGGCTTTATTTAGACTGTCATAATATACATATACACATACAGAGGTAAGACAAAATGTAATATAATTTACTTAAAACATGTTAATTTTACTCAGAACATATTGCACCCCTGCACAGAGGGCCGGGGGAGACCGTCTCACTGTGCACACGCGCCTAGTACTATGATCTACTGTGAACTATGTTGTGCGCTGGGTAGCCACACAGTACAACAATTTCTAAATGTAATTAGGAAAATATAACAGTGTAAAAATGATTATGATTATTTAGTTGTTATTCTGAACAAACTAAATTCAAATTTCATAAAAAGCCAAACATAATGCTGTATATACTTTGACATAGTTAATTTTTTAAAATTTCATTTTTGGCTGCGAGAGTGCCTTACCAACAGTGGTAAGGCACTCTCGCAGCCAAAAATTATGAACTGATTGTAGTACAGACTACAATCAGTTCATAATGAGACACTTTTAATTATTTGTTTGTGAGTTTGCAGTTAAATCAGCAACAGTCTGTACCTGGAGTATCTAAACACTGTGTCAGTGTCCTGAGGTTCACATAATGTCCTTTCAAGGCTGGGTCAGCATCTGCAAGCACTACTCTTGTCAATTTCTTAGCATGTGCTCGTTCAAGGGTCCGTGTGACACTTGGAGTATGTGGCAGCCACTGTCCATTACACTGCCACTCCCACACCACTACACAGTGTACTGAAGACATTCCAAATTATGACATTTGACCTGTAAGACAATGTTTTGTCAAAATCATTTAGAAGTCTAACCAATCAAAGTATTATATGATAGAATTTAGATCACAGAATTTGTAAAACAACAGAAAGTGACAATCATACATTAGATAAGTAATACATAATTAAGTAAAATCAAGAGTTGAGTTTTTAAACAAGACCATTGGTAAAACGGGTAGAGAATGAAAATTTCTGTAGGACACAAAAAATTAGGACACCAATGGTCAGCTTATACTTTATAAGATCCTTTTCCTCTATAGCCCTGTTAGAGTTAGTTTATACATCACATGTAAACATGCAGCCCCATTATAAATATTATGGATATAATATTATAATCATTCCTTTTACCTTTGTGCATTACGTGTATGTTTATGACAGTTTATCAGAATGTTTACACAGTTTTGGACTAATGTACCACTGAGAATCAACCTAAATGGTCCAAGTTTTCCACGTTAATAATGAAATGAGCGCTCACCTGTTTTCATAAAATAATCGAAACTATCTGTATGACACCAACTGCCATTGATATTTGGATACCAGATTACATTTTCGTATAGAATAACTATCAACAACGACCACTTGATGCTACTGGTAATAAAGTTCAAGCCATTTAAGGAAACAACTCTTGCAATATCGTAAAACGCTTTCTTTTCAGGTACTTGTAATCGTTCCGCTTTATCATGAAGTTTTGCTCGAAAGAATTGATTAATGATAAAATAATAGAAAGTAATTTACAAGCAAATAACTAACAAAAGTAAAGTATATTATACACAAATTAATTATCAACAAATGACAGCTAGGTTGCCAGTGTGACCAACCTTAAATTAGAGATCCTGCCCTACTTAAACAAGAAACCAATGAGCAATGTAACAAAGTTTCTGGATTGCTTAGCAGCCTTAAGTTTTAGTGAAATATATGAAGAGACAGACTGCAATAAAGCATTTAATTTATTCCACGACTTGTTCACGCTCTTCTATAAATTGTGTTTTCCCGAAATACTCGTCAAAAAGACTAATAAACCTATTAAAAACAAATGGCTTAGTAGGGGTTTAAAAATATCATGCATAAAGAAGAGAGCTTTATATTACGCATATCAACACGATCCTATGAGTAAAGATTATCACAAGAAAAAATATCGCAATTATACTAAGATCTTAAAAAAATGCATATCAAAATCACAGCAAATAAATAACAACATTTTTTTAAATAATGCTAAAAATAAATGTAAGGCGACATGGTCAATCATAAAACATTACTCAAATAACAACAACTATATAAGTGAACTAATAATCTGTAATAAAAAAATCACTAATCCTTATGACATATGTAACCAATTTAATGATTATTTTATCGAACTGACACAAAAATCTAACATTAATAATTATAACGTAGACAACATTGACATTGATAATAACACTAATACTATATTTTTGACTCCAGTAAATGAAATTGACATTATTAAAATAATTAATTCATTGAATAACACAAATTCGACCGGATATGACGAAGTAACGACTAAAATAATTAAATTAAGTGCAAAAATTATTGCATTCCCACTTAGCTTATTAATAAACCTCTCATTTGAAAATGGTATTTTCCCAACCCAACTAAAGGAATCTATAATTAAACCAATATATAAAAAGGGTAACTCTTCTGATATGGGTAATTATAGGCCCATTACACTGATCCCAATATTTGCAAAAATTTTTGAAAAAGCAATGCATGGCAAAATAAATAGCTTTTTAAATAAACACGACCTGATTGTGGACACTCAGTTTGGCTTCAGAAAAAATTATTCAACAACTCTGGCCTGTTTTTCCTTAGTAAAACTAATCACTGAAGCTCTTAATAATAAAATTTCTGCATTGTCAGTATTCTTGGATATGAGCAAAGCGTTCGATTTTGTGTCACATGAACGTCTACTCCACAAAATAGAAAAGTATGGAATAAGAGGCAAGGCTCACGCATGGCTTAAAAGTTATTTGTCTGATCGCCAACAGAGAACTGTTATATCTAGAATAGGAAAAAAAAAAAATGGTTGCCTGTAAAGTCGGTTTTACGGGCGAAGATTTTACGTGACAACGTCTTTTTCTCGGTAGAATATTTATTGATATGAATATAATTAAATTGCACAATAGGAACAAGGAATTGAATGAAAATAAGAATTGCACAAATTTTAACTATAGAAATATATTTTGTTTACTAAAACATCGGTGACTCATCGTAACGTTACCGAGCGTTACACTTTTTCATAAGTGACTCCCAGCCGCAACCTAATTTAAGATGTTGTCACGTCAAAAAAAATGGTTGCCTGTAAAGTCGGTTTTACGGGCGAAGATTTTACGTGACAACGTCTTTTTCTCGGTAGAATATTTATTGATATGAATATAATTAAATTGCACAATAGGAACAAGGAATTGAATGAAAATAAGAATTGCACAAATTTTAACTATAGAAATATATTTTGTTTACTAAAACATCGGTGACTCATCGTAACGTTACCGAGCGTTACACTTTTTCATAAGTGACTCCCAGCCGCAACCTAATTTAAGACGTTGTCACGTCAAAAGTAGAAAGATATATTGCTCAGAATTAAAAATTAACAGTTCTGGCGTTCCACAGGGAAGCATACTGGGTCCGCTATTATTTGTATTATATATAAATGACCTTAAAAAATGTTTAAAATGTGAATGTATACAATTTGCAGACGACACCACTTTAGTGATAAAATGTACCAATAAAACTGACATTGAAAATTATACTGAGACTGAATTAATTAATGTAATTAACTGGTTAAGAGACAATAATCTTCATGTTAATATAAATAAAACCAAAGTCGTAAAATTTCAGACATGCAACTTGTTAGCAACACCAACAATAATTCAATATGATGATACAATTTTGCAACCAGAACCATCAGCTTTATTGACGTGACAACGTCTTAAATTAGGTTGCGGCTGGGAGTCACTTATGAAAAAGTGTAACGCTCGGTAACGTTACGATGAGTCACCGATGTTTTAGTAAACAAAATATATTTCTATAGTTAAAATTTGTGCAATTCTTATTTTCATTCAATTCCTTGTTCCTATTGTGCAATTTAATTATATTCATATCAATAAATATTCTACCGAGAAAAAGACGTTGTCACGTAAAATCTTCGCCCGTAAAACCGACTTTACAGGCAACCATTTTTTTTTGGGTATAATAATTGACAACAAACTGAATTGGAAGGAACATGTAGAAAGAGTATGCAGTAAGCTTGATAAGTTTGTATATGCTCTCCGCAAGTTGAGACTGGCATCCAGTAAACAGACAGTCCTAACTGCTTATCATGGGTACGTTTCATCAGTATTGCGTTACGGCCTTGTTATATGGGGAAATTCAGTGGACGTGGACAGAGCATTCAAAGTACAAAAAAAATGTATCCGAGCTATGAGTGGAGCAGAATACTTAGACCATTGCAAACCATTATTTAAAGAATTAAAAATTCTTCCACTCCCGTGTCTATATATTTTTGAGGTTTGTCTATTTGTAAAAAAATATCCTCATATACTCACTGAATGAACAAGTATCAGAAAGTTATACTCACTGAATGAACAAGTATCAGAAAGATTGAAAAAAAAAAATATTCTGAGAAACTGTTAGTTCCTTCTCAGAGATTACATCTCTATAGTAGAAATGCCAGTTGTATGACGATAAAAATTTATAATAAGTTGCCACCTGCGTTCAGAATTTTACCATTTGATAAATTTAAACATAGAATGTTTGCTTGGCTTTTAGACATGTGTTTCTATTCTGTTAATGAATTTTTAAATCATACTTTTTGACATTGATAATAGTGGCAGTAATAATATTCTATGTAATTGGATTTTCTTAATTTATTTGACATTATATTACATGTATTTGACTTAATTTATTTGACATTATATTACATTTAATCTTTAATAAATTTAATTTTAGTGCTTGAAAATGTTTGTACGCTGAAAGACAGCAGAATATTTTGGACGTGAATTGTATACAGTAACACCTTGTAACAACAATATTCTTACAAATAAATTCTATTATTTATTTATTTATATATATTTAACCAAAAGCACAAAATGCCAAAATAATGCCAATATAACCTAAATACTTAAAATAAATAAACACATTATTTTTTGAAGTTTTATTTAAAATAATTGATTTTAAAGTCTAAAAGTGAACTGAATTAAATTATGCATTCGTATTAGCATCGTATTCTTCTTGATCACTTTCTTTATACACCTTTGTCATTTGTCTAATCATTTCTTTAGTTGGCTGGAATGAGACGCAGTCACCATGTTCACTAATGGCCCTGTTTAACAAGTAATTCAATTCAATTCAATTCTTGATTAATGGTCTTTGTGAGAGAGACGCCACAATTTTGAAAATATCACGTACGAACGATTAATAAACCATCAAACGCTGGAGAGTATTTAGCGCGAATTAAAATAATAATAATATATTTCTTGTTAAGTTAAAAAATAAAAAATATTTCTTCGCAGTTTGACAGTTTAAAATGTACGAATGACAGCAGGGCAAGCTACCCCTAACTGTCAGATATTCCCAATCAGGATTGAGCCTTAACGCTTTATAGATAAAGTCGAAAATCTAATAAGGAAATCTGACAGATTGTAGTAGCTTAATGTGCTGTCGTCTGTACATTAAACAACATTCCAGATTATTTTTATTATTATTTTTAAGCTATTGCATAGCTTCTATCGCGGGCCTTGAGCGCGGGGACCGAATCCAGAAATTCCGTAACGAAAAAACCTCACGCTTCCCATCGTCTAACGTCGTTTCAGTTCGGCAGTCTTCGGCACGGTATGTTTGTGTGCGTGCGACTACATCTTTTGAAAACAATTTATAGATTTTCAAAAAGAGCATGCATATTGCAGGGCGCGAACTCAGTCCTACACACTTGCCATGTTACTGATAGTCGCGATGTGCTAAACTTGCGATTAATTTTCTCTCTGAAATAGGTCTTCTATAGAGATATGTCATAGACGTCATCGACGTTGTCATGGCTACCTTAAAAACTTTTCATATAATTAATTATTAAGTACTTTTATTCAAATTAATTTAGTAGTGTTTTTATAAAATAGCTTTTTTTTTAACGGAAAAGCTAAGATGAATGTCATGCTAATTTTTCATTGGACTTTTAAATTATTTATAGTGTTGTTTACTAAATAAAAGCGCGTGATTTTATAGAGTAAAAAGTGCTCACGCGACCGTTTTTTCAATTGTTGCAAGAATTCAAAAGACTGTCTTTAAAAATAGTGTTCAGACGATTGCTCAAAGTGTATTAGATTTCATTAGTAATAGAAATGGCATTTCAATAATGACTTTCAACTGCCAGTCTAAATAGTCATAAATACGATTTACAAGATTCAGTTACGAGACAAACAAATGTGTTACTTCTTACCGAAACTTGCATGACGCATGATAATCCAATTGAAATACCTAATTTTAATTGTATTGTTCAGTTCAAACGAGATACTGTTTCAAAAGGTGGGGTAGCTATTTACCAAAATAAAAATGATATTACTAATATTATGACTCCGAATATTGAAATAAATATTGCACACGTTAGCGATGTTAATGTTAGGCGCTCAGTTGTTGGAGATATTTGTGCGTGCTTATGCAAACTTAGAAATGGCCTACAAATAGTTATGGTAGCAATTTACATTTCTCCGAATCCAAAATTGGACGAGGTAGAGCATTTTATTCATTGCACTTTACTGGAGTAACTCGAGTGGCTCGAAAATACTTGAAACAAATGGTAATAAATTTCCACTTATCTTGGCTGGCGATTTCAACATTAACTTCGCTGATAAAAAATCAGAGCGGTGGACAACTTTTCTATCAAAAACATTGAATTTGAAAATGAATAATGATCCACAAAAGTCCACAACAAAATATGGGACCACCAGTGACGCGGTATTTTCTAGTTATTTAGAGGATATTAAGTCGCAAACTTATGTTTCTTATTTCAGTTATTATAAACCTATAGTTTCAATGATAAATATTCCTGAATAACCAACAGCTACTGTAAGGTAATAAGACCCACATGTATTGTAAAATAATAAAAATATTTTAAATAATATTAACTTTTTATTTATTTAATAAAAGAAAAATTTGTTTTCTTACCGGTCACCACGCTCAAAAAGTGTAACTTGAATTAATATCAAAGAAAAAAAATACTGCATAAATAAAATAAATAAATAATTATAATTGCATAAATTGATACAAAATGCTATGCAATAGCTTTACCGCGGCAGTCCCCGAGTGCCACACGTCTTTTTTTTTATTTTATTTGACATAAGAATTTTGTTCTAGATACATTCTAGATTATTTTCTTTTGACATTACTTTTTAGGATTTTTATTATTTTATTTATTTGTATCAAAAAATCGAAATCAAAATCAAAGCATTTATTTCAAATAAACCAGTTACAGGCACTTTTGAATTGTCAGAAGGTCGGTCAGTCAGTAAGGTGAAGCTAGTCGCCCATTCCAAAGAGTAGGTACCTATGGAGAAGAACGGGCAAGAAACTCCATGGACACTCTTTTAAATTATCAAGCTATTGATACAAATATTTGATTACATCATTCATTTTGAAATCAATCGTGTGAGAACGATGCAGAAATATATTGTACGCTGAGAGCGTCCATTATGGAAAAAAAAAAACAACAATTCAGAATTTAAAATACGCCGTAGCAGCTAAGAGATGACCAGTCCCCTCTGAAGGCGTCCGTTCACGAATATGACGTATGGATCAGCATCATTCAGCTCAACCATATTGAAGGGAACCTAATGACCCAACACACACGCCACCACCAGCGAGACATTTGAGTGAGCATGACATACTCTCAACAGCCAAAGCACTATCAAGTCAATAAACGACTAACCCAACAAATAGATGCTTTACAGCAAGTAGATCGTGCTCACACGTGTTCCATGCAATTATACAATACTAGGAAATTGAATCTACACAATGCAAAGACAGTTTTGTCCAAAGTTCAGCAGCTCCAACGGTGTTCCCGAATGCTAAGTTTAGCTCCTGTGTAGCTGCACCAGTGCCGAATACCCCTGTCAGCGATGCAATTCCGTAACGTATAATATGCCTGGCTACATAGTGTGTACTGGCTTTGAGTTAAAAAAAAAAAAAACAAACAATTGCAAATTTAAACTACAAGAGGAAAAATCAAAGAACAATCAGTGTAAGCATAGAAATCGGACGCAGCTCAAGCCCAAGCCTTTTTGTCGTCAATATAATTTTTAACACTATAAAATGCTTTCTGACACAACTTACGTTTAATGAAGGATTTGAATTTATTCAGGCTCAGATCTTGAACCACCTCTGGAAGCCTATTGTAAAAATGTATACATTGGCATCTAAAAGAGCCACCTATTTTCTTGAGCCTTGTTGTAGGTACAATAAATTTGTGCTTGTTCCTAGTATTTATATTATGGACATCACTGTATTTTTTATACAATTTTATATTTTTATGAGCATACAAAAGATTTTCATAAATATATTGAGACGGCACGGTCAGTACATTAATTTCTTTAAATTTTTCTCTGAGAGAGTGTCTTGGACTTAATTTATAAATTGCACAAACAGCTCGTTTCTGCAAAACAAATATTGTCTGAATATCAGTGGCATTTCCCCACAACAGAATGCCGTACGACCTTACGCTATGGAAATATCCAAAGTACACTAAACGGGCCGTCTCAATATCAGTCAAATTACGAATTGTTCTAACTGCGTATGCAGCAGAACTTAGTTTTTTTGTCAATTTTTCTATATGGGGACCCCATTGAAGCTTAGCATCCAGAGTTATACCCAAGAACACTGTGCTGTCTTCAGATTCCAATTCTTCGCCCTTTATCAACACTTTAGTTTTCACCTGCCTAACGTGAGGTAGAGTAAACTTAATGCATTTGGTTTTTTCCTCGTTTAAGAGTAAATTATTAACATTAAACCAGTGGACTACTTTGGAGATCGCGCTATTTACATCATCAGTGACCTGCTGCTGACGTTTAAGTTTAAATAAAAGTGAAGTGTCATCTGCAAACAACACTATATCGTGATTATCCTTTATGAGGTACGGCAGGTCATTAATGTAAATAAGAAACAAAAAGGGACCAAGAATTGACCCCTGTGGGACTCCCATTGTTACTAAAGATCCGGAAGATCTTTTTCCATTAACGTCAACGCTTTGAATCCTACCACTCAAGTAGGATGTAATAAGATCCAATGCAGAGTTCCTGATCCCGTAGTGGCGGAGTTTCCTGATTAACGTCTCGTGAAGAACGCAATCGAATGCCTTGGACAAATCACAAAAAATGCCCAAGGCATCGCATTTATCCTCCCATGCATTGTAGATATGGTATAGAAGTTCAACACCGGCATCAATAGTTGAACGACCCCTTGTAAAACCGAACTGTTTGCTATGTAATAATTTATGTTTATTAAAAAACTTAGCATTTGGTTTAAAATTAATTTTTCAAAAATTTTACTAAAGGTAGGTAGTACAGAAATAGGTCTATAATTTGTGGGGTCTGATGTACTGCCTGATTTAAACAAAGGTATTATCTTACTATTTTTCATGAGATCAGGAAACTCTCCACAGTCAATACAAGTATTAAAGATAACCGCTAGAGTGGGTGCCACAATATCAATAATAGACTTCGCAACTTCCACCGAATGACCCCATAGGTCAGCAGTCTTTTTTATATTGAGAGTGTGAAAGATTTTAATTATATCTTTACTGGTAACATATTCAAAATGAAATTCCGAATTACAAACATTAACATTTTCTTTAAGCAAAGACTCAGCAACAGAAGGTGATGAGTTTAGGGATTTAGTAGCTAAAACTGGAATATCCGAAAATAAATTTTCAAACACCTCAGCGACTTGCGAGTCTGATTTTATTATGTTGCCATTAACAGTCAGGCTATAGTCAGTATTTCTATCACTGGACCTTCCCGTTTCACTATTAATAATTTTCCAAGTCGTTTTAATTACATTACTACTGTTTTTTATCTTTGAACTCAGGTAACGTGACTTGGCCATATAGCAAACTTGTTTAAATAATTTTGAGTATTTTCTAACATACAAATTAAATTCAACAGTGTTAATATAAGTCCTCTCATTGTACAGTTCATAAAGCCGAGATCTACTTTTATGAATACCTATGGTAGCCCAATCAGAGAAAGATGCATTACTATTAATAGAGATAGTCTTGGGAACAAAGGTGGAATCAAATTGCTTACAATATATATTAAAAAAAATTATCATAGAGATGATTAGGATCAGCATTAACATAACTGGATAAGACTGGCACTGGTATTGTTCCTAACAACAAATTGCTCTGTTATTTGGTTGTAACTGACGATTCGAAAGTGCTTGTATACAGTATGTTACGAAAACCCTGTCCGACCCGTGAAGGTATTGTTAGGTATCGATAACTGATTCTACTAATGCCTACATAACCTGGCTAAACTAAAAAAAAAATACCCCCTTAAAAATAAATAATTTAAATAAAATAAATGGGTAATTTCATGGCAACACAGGTACAGGTCATGACCTCAGTTGACCTCATGCATGTAGGTATAGGTAGTTTATCCATGTTTATCGACTCTCGAAAGAAATAATGATACTTAGGCAGCTCGTGAAAAGAACTTTTTTTAAGTGCGAAGGTCGTCTGACTCTCTGAATGTATCATTTCATTCGATGAGCACAATGGCTGTGGCGGAGATGTTGTTCCATATTTCGTTCACTAAGAACTATACACGCCTGGCACCTTCGCACGAGATTAGCACGGTGTTTCACAAAGTTAGTCCACCCCTATCAATCCACTGCTCGCCGAACTGATAATGGAGGTACTCACGTACAGCCCGGTACAGGTCGACAAAAATATGGTGGTACACCGTCGTGTCACCACATGAATCAATAAGCAGCTGTCCAACACCTGATCACAACACAACTAATTGCAGAACTACTACCTTCCATCAGCATTTTACATTACGTTAGAAAACGACATGATCACAATACACGAATAGTCTACAGCTACACGGAAGCAATGTTTATGCGCAACTGATAATTTAAAGTAAAAATGATTTTTATTTTATAAAATAGGTACCTACGCGGCTGGCCTCGCGGCATGCTTTGAGCAAATAGAGATGTGTAAGTAATCAAAATATTGATTTTTCAATCGATACCGATTTAGTATAATAGTTTCAATTATCATTCTCGATTCAACATCGCATGGAATTGTTTAGAACTTTTACAGAACTCAAATTAGTTATGTACACTGCTGTAAATGAAAACCATGCCAAAGGTTTAATTTCAGTTTCTGTCTCAATATCGATGATATTGACTGTTAAAATATTTGTAAAATTTTACTAAAATTGTGTTTCATAAGGCCTTCTCGTCTCTGTTTACTAATACTTGTGTTATAATAATATTATTAGTAATTAATCGATAATCAAACAAAAGTACTTTTACCATTGGGTAATCTGTGTTTTTACAACAAATGATTATTCAACCAGACACAAATTTCGATTAATAGCGATACAAAAAAAATGTTATTACGCAAAAAATAGTACATCTCTAATTATTTCTTTTACGTCGCCGACAACGCTCACGCGCCACGCCGCCAAAGAAATAAAAAATCTAACAAAAGAATGAAAGGAAAGCCGACAGGTATACCGCCTAAAAAGGTGTTGTCATTTTTTTAAAAATTCATATTTTTGGGGAAATTCGCGGAAAAAAAAGATTGTTTCAAAATTGATTAGTATTGCTACTATGATGATTATGTAAAATTTTATATTTTATTTGGTCATTTGTTTACCTAACCTTTATTATCGTTATGGGTCGGACAGGGTTTTCGTAACATACTGTATAAGCCTACTTGAATAGAGTATTATTTGAATTGGATACTGGATCCTACACTTTTTGTGGGCTGTAGCGGCTTGCGGCTATACTGCCAAATTTGTCAGCTCGTATTGTTAATACTACCAAATCCTGCCCGATTTCTAAAACGTTCAAGGCTAGAGTGAATAGGCTCTTAATAAACTAGCGCGCTTTACCATCAACGATCGCATCACTGCTTACCATCAGGCGGGTTTGCGGTCAAGCGCTGGTTTATAATTTATAAAAAAAAAACGTCAAACGAAAGTACCAGAGAGTAAAATAAAGGACTAAACCTGCCAAAAAGGCAGGATCCTGCCACATCTGGTCACACTGTAGGCTGCGTTCAAAACCGGTCACGGCCACACGTGGGAAACGAAAGGAGATAGGTTAAGTTAAGTTAAGCTAGGATAAGTTAGGATAAGTTACAAATCCGTGCGCAGATTCTGGACCTGCCATCGGACGCGTCCCCAGGTGGCGGATAGGGGAACGGCCCCCAGATATGGGGGTTACCGGTTTACCGGCGCGGACCAAAACCAGAAGTGGGGACCGCTTCGGCGGTCACGCGCGGCGGGTCGGCCACCACTCCAGGTGGCTGACGTGACCCGAAGTCCGGGTCACCGTCGGGCAACCCGGCCTCCTCACTGAGAGGAGCTGGGGGCCCCGGTTGCTTCCGGGCAAACGAGTGGGGCTAAGAGGAAGGACACCTCGCTAAAAAACCCGTGGCTGCTGCGTCTTCTCGCACACGGAGACGTGACCAGCCGGGCCCCTCCCTATGGAGGGCCCACTGTGGGCCTGCCTTCGGGCAGGAATCGCCGGCGGGGTTGTGGACGGCAGGCTTGCTACATCCCATGACCCCGCCACTAAGGCGATGTCGGTGTGCCGCTGTTGGGTTTAGTGGGTATTCCTGGCTACAGAGCTGGGCGAGTCCCACACACGCCCTTCGGGGTATGGTGCGTAAATGCATTCCCACAGCGTCAAAAAAAAAAAAAAAAAAAAAAAAAAAAAGGATAAGTTACAAAAGAAGAAGTAAAACTGAAGTGCAAATAAGACATGGCTTAAAGGTCTTAGAAACCAGGCCATAAAATCCCAAAAAAAAAAAAATCAAAACCGGTCACAATTTAGGTGGGTAAATATGGTATGTACTCTGTGGGTCACAATCAATGGTTTTTTTTTGGCTCACTTCTGTCCGTACTTCTGAACCAAGAATATTAAAGAACAGTGGATGTTTCGCCTAGAAGAAATAAATGAAGCCAAGTTTATTCACCTTTGTTATGTTTTCCATCTCGCTTACACTTAAATTAAAAGTTGCCAAAATAAAATGAAGTTTTCCTAGTTACGTGATCATAAATGAGCGACAAAAAGACAGAAACTCACTTTTTTTAATATATGGTGAAATCCAGATACAGGTCTTAAAGGTCTTAATATTTTAATAGTTATTCAAAAATTATACATGATATTGTAAAGTAGTTTTTTATTAAAATTATATTTGTGGTGTCTCAGGTTTACCCACATGTAGCATCGAGTTCAAAGCTTGCAACACTGTTGGAAGGTTTTTTTTTTAATTAAAATGATAAAATAGCGCTTGACCGCAATACCGCCTGATGGTAAGCAGTGACGCAGTCGTTGATAGTAAAGCACACTAGTTTATTAAGAGCCCACTCACTCTAGCCTTGAAGACACTCAAATTGTAGTCCGACGGAAACACCGCCGCTGGCAAACTACCACCGGAACGGGCTTCTTTTGGCGGTGAAAAGACACGCCTGCGTTTTGGCGGCATTGAATGCTACAAGATTGGCATTGCCCCCCCACTGCCTGTAGTGCAACATTCGTTCGCTCTACCATAGCCTCTCTTTCGGACCGGATTGATTCCCTACTAGCCCGAGCATCCGGCAGGTATCTCTCTACAGTTGTGCTGTCATCTGCATACCGTTATCATCAGCAGATCGTTAATGTGCAGCAGGAATAGAGTTGCAGAGAGAACAGACCCCTGAGGAACACCGGCATTCGTCAACATGGGCTCAGATGAGTATCCGTCGACAACGACTCGGAGGGACCGTTCAGTCAGGAAGTCTTTTACCCAGCCAGTCAGGCCAGGGGAAATGCCGTACGCTGGAAGCTTATTCAAAAGGCCAGCGTGCCATACCCGATCGAAGGCCTTCGAGACATCATGGGTGACTGCAATCGCTTCTCCATTTCTCTCGAGGGCCTCGCCCCACAAGTGAGTGGCATATACTAAATAGGTCCCCAGTTGACCGATTGTGGCGAAACCCGTACTGTTGGTCACTGAGGAGATCGTTACCTTCCAGGTATGCCAAGAGGCGCGAGTTCAATACACACTCCATAATTTTGCAAAGTATGGAGGTGATCGAAATCTGCCGATAGTTTTTAGCTACTACCCTTTTTGGGCACGGGCTGCACATTGGCAAGCTTCCAGGAATTGGGCACTATACCAATCCTAAATGAGAGGCGATACAAGTGTGTCAATACAGGAGACAGCTCGGGCGCACATGCTTTAAGAACAATCGCTGGTATACCATCCGGACCACTAGCCTTATTCACGTCCAGACGACACAGTGTACTCAGGACCTCCTTGTTCCGAATGCGAACCTCAGGCATTGAAGTACCGCAATAGGGTAAAATAGGTGGAGTAGCACTGCCAGTATCAAGACGCAAATTATGGGCAAAGAGAGATGTAAAGCGACCTGCTTTCTCTCTGGCTGTATGAGCCGGTGTTCCATCAGACAACCAGCGGAGGCAGTGTGCGTCAACAAAAGTTCGCCTCGACTGATTTGGCAAGGGACCTAAAAGATCTGCTACCGGTTATTATTTAGGTTAGGTTATTAACAAAAATGGCTATTCTGTCAATCGCTTTTCTACCACTTGAGACGTTTTACTGAAGATATTCGAGGATTTGTGAGTGCCTTACTATGTATTGTGTAGTTTAAAAATGGTTGAAGTTTGTGGAACCCAACATCAAATGTTATCTTTCATAGGTACGTTCAGAAATAACAGATAACAAGACATAATAGAAGACAATATTTTAAAGATCCGCCAATATTTCTCGATCAAAACTGTGTCAATTTTTTTTTCTCTTAATTAATGTCATCATTCAAGCATTTATATGTTTAAATCGTGTATAATAATTGAAACTGTTAAGTATAAAATGTTGAACGTCAAAATTGCATGTTTGTAAACAAAGAACGAAAGAGTGACCATATTTTTTCCGTAAGATGGATGTTTTTAAATGTGCGGAAATGTTTGAATTTCGTAATTTCATTGAATATGTCACGTGTTTTAGGGGACAAATGAAAAGTCTTAGGCAATTTACACAAGTAAAGAATAAACTTGTAATTAATTTCACCTAGCATAGAGATGAGAGAGTCTAGGTTACTAGAAAATAAGATTTATACTAATAATGTTTATTAAATTTTAATGAAAGGATGTTATTAAAATATAATTTAATTTAATTACTCTAATTTTAGGTTCAATTCATCTGTTAACTCGGTTTCAGGAAATACAACTGATTTTCTGTTTCAGTTTTCCCAAGGACTTGGATAAAAGGCAAAAATGGTTATCTGGTATACAATTAAAGGAAAGTTGTATGAATCAGCAAAGATTTGTAGCTTACACTTTAAATCTATGATGTAAAATGATCCATCAAGACCAAAACGGCTTTTAATTAGTGCAGTACCTACCAGTTTATTCTGTACAACTATGTTCCTGTGGTAATAGTGTTAAGGTATGTTAAATACATTGTCAAAATGTGCTGCTTACAAACACAGCAATGTTGATAACAATTTATTTCAAATTACAGGAATGTACAACACCCTTCAAGTTCTCAGCTTTACCTGATGCAATGATAAAAACTAAAACTGATACGTGTTCCTCTGTTTTAGAAAAAAAACGCAGCTACTTTGAGAAGGACATGCCCATCACATACAGTGAAAACATTGTACGTACATATTTATGACTTAGCGTTGGACATTACAATATTAACATTCATGGTTAATGAATATACACTATGTAACAAAAACCCTGTCGTTCCTTTCAGGGACATATAATTTTACCTAGAAGCACATCATTAATGAAGTCATAATTAGAAAACAGTAATCATTGTCTAGTCGAGGGGTCACAATCAAATACCTATTAAAACCGACGAATTCGATTTTTTCTTAGAATATCTGATTTTATAAGTTAAATAAATTGTCGGGAACGTTCTACTTATGTCTAGTTTCTTCATGCAGAATTGCAGAGCTAAGAAATCAGTTACAGATTATAAATATTAATAATTAAACATTGCATGTGCTGCGATGTGTGCCGGATACGATGCGCCAAATGTTGTTGTGTCGGGAGTTTGGTCGTGGAGGGTCTTTAGATCAATCTCCCTTTGGCATCCTTGGTTGTGTTGTTGGGTTTAACATTGCATCACCTCGCTCAACTGCCGTCTTCCTTCCTATTCGCTCAGTTTTTCTGAGTGAATAGGTTCTTAATAAACTAGCGCGCTTTACCATCAACGATCGCATCACTGCTTACCATCAGGCGGTATTGCGGTCAAGCGCTAGTTTATAATTATTAAGAACAATCGCTGGTATACCATCTGGACCACTAGCCTTATTCACGTCCAGACGACACAATACTCTCAGAACCTCCTTGTTTCTAAAGTGAACCTCCGGCATTGAAGTTCCGCAATGAGGTAAATTAGGTGGAGTAGCATCGCCAGTGTCGATGCAGTACATTGTCAGCAGCCACACTGAGGTGGTCAAATAGTCGAGTTGTCTCCTGGTCACCGCTGTGCGATCGGTAGACACAGGTGTAGACAATTTTGTCCACACCAGTGTCAACCAACAGCCATAAGGACGATAGATAAGAGTCTTCGAGGTGACGGAGACGCCGGCAACAGATGCCATTGCGGACATACACACAGACCCCGGCACGCTGTAGGAAATGATGCTCCAAAGAGTATCCCGGGTAGTTGAGGTATGCCGCATCAGACGGACATCTGATCTGGGTCTCTGTCAAGAAAAGTAGGTGGGGCTTTTCAGTCTCGAGGTGGTGATGGACTGCATCGATATTGGAGTGCAGACCTCGAATGTTTGAGAGGTGCACTTTAAATGAGAGGACGTGCGCCCGCTGTGCACACCTACTTTTCTTTTTAAAACTTTTCATTTTAATATACTGAGTGAATAGGAAGGAAGACGGCAGTTGAGCGAGGTGATGCAATGTTAAACCCAACAACACTACCAACAATGCTGCGCCAGTGGGAGATTGATCTGGAGACTGCGGGGACGCCCGAACCCCCCCCAAGGATCGCCATCGGGTCCTCTCGTCCGGTCGCCAACCGGCACGATGTGGCCACCCTGGGATTTTTCGCAGTTGGCGGGGCAGCCTTTCGTGTGTGGCTGGCACACTACTTGGGCCCCCAACTACCTGCGGTCGGCCAGCGGAGCACCGTGCTTCGGATCCCGCTACCCTCCAGGACCAAGCTCCCGACACAACAACATTTGTCGCATCGAGCCCGGCACACATCGCAACACAACTGCTCAGACCCGTCCTCCGTACGGCTTCACCAGACATCATGCCGGAACACGACGAATCGCTTGGCGGCATGACTTTGTCTGGTGGGTGGTAACTACGCCGGCGGCCGATGTTGTGGCCTACCACCGAGAAAATAGTGATCTGGAGACTACGGGGACGCCAGAACCCCCCCAGGGATCGCCATCGGGTCCTCTCGTCCGATCGCCAACCGGCACGATGTGGCCACCCTGGGATTTTTCGCAGTTGGCGGGGCAGCCTTTCGTGTGTGGCTGGCACACTACTTAAGCCCCCAACTACCTGCGGTCGGCCAGCGGAGCACCGTGCTTCGGATCCCGCTACCCTCCAGGAGCAAACTCCCGACACAACAACATTTGGCGCATCGAACCCACCACACATCGCAACACAACTGCTCAGACCCGTCCTCCGTACGGCTTCACCAGACATCATGCCGGAACACGACGAATCGCTTGGCGGCATGACTTTGCCTGGTGAGTAGTAACTTACGCCAGCGGCCGATGTTGAGGCCTATTACCGAGAAAGAGTTGTTTAAATTAAAATGTTTTTTTTTAACATATCGTGCCAGCTTGAAATATGTAAATCAAACCACTATCTGGGGAAGTGTTTTACAAGTTTACTTAAACAATTAAACAAGTTGGACCAACCTCGAAATCGCAAGAAATAAAAAGCAGCTAATGTAATGTAATGTAACCTACAATAATGTATGCAACTGGGTCAAGAGTAAGAAGTTTGGTATGTTGTAAATCTACATAATAAACAACCTAACTGGAATAATGTAGTTTTCAAAGAATCTATGTTAGGATAAAAACTAAATTAAAATAACCTTTAAACGACTTTCTTAAAATAAAAACACATACGTAATATGATTTTTGACCTGCAGTTAACTACAGTACAATTTACGAAAAAATAAATACCAATAACAGTTGATAATAGCAATAACAGTAGCTAATGGTATTTATTTTTTTAACCTATTGATTTATTTAAGAGTACACAAGCGTTAAAATTGCTTGCGGCTAACTTCACCCATGCCATAACTCACGAATTTCACTGTACCTAAACCGATGGACGTAGACACAAAGGTATCAAAGTATTACGGCTAATACACACGGTCGTCTGTTTACTAGTAAAGCATTATAATAAAATAGCTGTAGGTACCCCGCGGATTCACCCGCATCTTTGTATACTGGTCCGCTCTTTATTAGTCGTAGCGTGATGTTATTACTTTCCTCAAAAAATGGGCTATCTAATAGTGAAAGATTTTTTCAAATAATACCAGTAGATCCTGAGATTAGCGCGATTAACCAAACAAACTTCAGTTTTAAAGTAATTATATTAATAGATTATTATTAATAAGCATAGATATAATACTGCTAAGACAGTCGGAAACCACATTAAAATATTAATGTACAGACGACAGCAGGTCAAGCCACCCCAAGCTGTCAGATATTCCCAATCAACCTTGAGCCTTAATGGTTCATCACTACAAATTATAAAACAAAGTCACTTTTACTTTCCCTATGTCGATTTGTATGATTCAATCTTTAAAACTACGCAACGGATTTTGATAGTGTTTTTTTAATAGATAGAGTGATTCAAGAGGAAGGTTTTTATGAATATAACATGCATAATATGTAAGAGGAACACTGATAATTATTGAGGTTTCTAACACATGTCACAAAATAAACCCATTTTTTTGAGTTTATATTGCAAACGCTGGCTGAACTTTATGAAATAGATCAAAATAATGTATAACAGTATTGTAGACCTTAAAAAAGCCTACAAAAAAGTCTGCGACACCATATATCTGCCTACTATAGTTTGTTCATTATGAATACTTTTTTATGTTTGAAAAGTTAATTAAAAAGCCAGTCGAAATCATTAATCCTTATCCAAATAAATTACGTCATATCAAAGGTAATTTTAGTAGCAGCAGATCTCTTTTTGAATAATTGGAATTATTTTTTTCATTCAGGTGATATCACGATTTATTCAAAACTAAACACCAGAAAAATTCGCGTGCCGCTCGCGCTCCTGCCGGCCGCCTGTTACTTGAGTGTTTTTTTGCCTAAACCGCGGAGTGAGTGGGCCGGAGCGGGGGCCATTATTTCGAACAAACATGCAACTCCGGTAGGTTTTCATTCTGTTTGATGGTGATGGAACTGGCTATCCATGGACAATAATGTCGATGTATCTTGCAGTGTCAGATATTGGCTGAAGGGCCACCGTTTCTTGAGGAAGTCTTAGGTACCTATATCATGTGTCTACGTGCGAAGCCGGGGCGAGTCTAGTTAGAGATAAAGTTGAAAATCTAAAAAGGAAATTTGACAGATTATACTAGATTGATGTGCTGTCGTCTGTACCAAATTTTCTCAATTTATAATAATAATTTCACAAAATGTCCTAGAGCAAGTAAAAATATTGTCACCCTGGTAAAAGAGACGCAAAACATAAATGAATTGTTTCAAGGTAATTTTTTTAGGCTTCAGTTCTTTATTCTTGGCGCAACATCCAATGTTCTTATAAAATTCTAAATACGGTAAAGGCAAAGGCATAGTACACCATACAGGCTGGACTTCAGTAAGTTTTTTCTTGAGTAAGTTTATATCCTAACTTTATACCTAACGGTTTTATAACGAGGTGTCCTTTCTCTTAGCCCCACTCGTTTGCCCGGAAGCAAACAGGGCTCCCAGCTCCTCTCACTGAGGAGACCGGGTTGCCCAAAGGTGACCCAGGGTTCGGGTCACGTCAGCCACCTGGAGTGGTGGCCGACCCGCCGCACGTGTGACCGCCGAAGCGGTCCCCACTTCTGGTTTTGGTCCGCGCCGGTAAACCGGTAACCCCCATATCTGGGGGCCGTTCCCCCTATCCGCTACCTGGGGACACGTCCGATGGCAGGCCAGAAACTGCACACCTATCCTTTTTTTTTTCTTGTCGCTGGGGAAAATGACAATTTCGCATACCCGCCCGTCGGGGGAGGGGAGGGGTATGTGGGACTCCCCGGGAGAGAGCCTCCCGGTATACCCACTATAAAACCTCAGCGGCACTCCGGCGTCGCCTTGGTGGCGGGGGACTGGGAAAAAGTGGAGCCTTGGCTACCAGCCCCCCACCGGCGTTATGCCCGCCTAACACGGCGGGCCCTCATTCGCCAATCCGCAGGGAGGGGCAGTGGCTCCCACATGGTGAGTGGTGGAAGGCGGGCGTGGGCACCCCCGTGGCTCTCGCCAGCCGTTCACCTCAGGGAGGGAGAAAGCGGGCGAAATCCCGCCTTCTCCTACCCCTTCGCCGCCTGCGGAGTGCCGGAGCGAGGGGCTCCTCCTCTCGCTCGCGCTCCGCGGCCTCTTTCTGCGACATTACGACCTCGCAGAAGAAGGCCATCGCCGCCCAGGCCTCCTTGCTCCCCACCATCGCTCTGACGCTGGCGGGCAGCGAGAGGTTCCCTCCTACCGCCGCGACAAGATCGCGGTGCGGCAAGATCGCGGCGCGGCACGGCCCACGACGGGCAGACCGCGAGGGTGTTGGAACCCCGACTGTCCTGTACAGGTCCTTCCCGCCTTGCGGCATACGGACCATTGTACAGTCTAGTGGTTTGTCCGTCTGCTCGTGTTAGTTCTCCCAACTGGGACGTGCAACGACACAATACGTGACTTCGCACCCGAGCAGCTAGTCCCATAGTAAATTTGCAGCCGCATCAGCATTATGCCTAGCTGACCTCACGCTCTGCACCAAGCTCCAACTCCTTCCTTTTTCTGTGCCATTTGTGGGCGAATGACCGCAGTCTCCGGAAGCCCTCCGCGTCCGCTACCAGGTCTTGGTGGTAAACCGGACCAATCACGTGTCTGGACCAGTCTGACAACATGGCCTCTCGCTCTTCCTCATAGAGGGTGCAGTCCCACAGGACATGGTCCCGAGTTTCATCCGCCAGCCCACAGTAACATACGGCAACGTCGGATACTGACATTGCGTGTAGCCGGCTTCTGAAACTCAAATGTCCTGTTAGCATCTGTGATGTGACATATTCCGGTTCCACCCACCCCTGCGCCAGACGCAGAGCCACGTCCGGAAAGAAGGAGTATAGCTCCCTACCGTCCCTGGAAGAAGCCCCCGCTCCTGCCACTGGGCAACGACCTCCGCTCTCACCCTCTTGATCGCCTCCCTGCGCTCCATGCCAAACATTCCGGAACACTCCTGCGCGATTCGTCCTGCACGACAAACCTCCAGGTCGGCCGGCAGCACAGCCGCCAGCACGGGCAGTGCCGCGGTACTCACTGACCTATAGGCCTTCGACAGCAGCACCAGTGCCGGGCGTTGCGTGCGGAGCAGCGTACTCCGCACTGCATAGCAAAAAACTCTCCGCCACCATACAGCCGCAGCATATGTGAGGACAGCCACATAGGCCCCTGCAAACAGGACCTTTAGGGCCTTATACCTCACGCCCCAGGAAGACGCCGCGACCCTCGACATCTTCCCAAAGGCGTTCACAGCCCGTTGGCCGGCCAAACTAGCATGCGGCACGTAGGAGCCCGCTTCATCAATAACAACGCCCAGCAACTTGACCTGTCCCGCACTCGCGATCGAGGCGCCGCTCATACTCACCGTAGGGGGGCGTTTAAATTTTCCCTTTAACGAGATTGTCTGGGATTTGTTGGCCGAGAATTGGAGACGGTTCCGCCACCCCCAAGCGGACACCGCCTCGAACCGCGAGGGTGTGTTCCGCCGTGTCCTCCGCCGCGCCGCAACCATAGCACGACGGCGTCTCCTCTCGTCCTATCCGGTGCAGGTACCTGCCGAAGCAGCCGTGACCGGAGAGTACCTGCACCAGACGGAAGGAGAGGAACCCGTGACGCCTGTCGAGCCAGTCCTTCAGGACCGGCCCGATGACGTCGAGGGTACGGCGGCCGAACACCGCGGAGGCGAGGTCCCGCGTCCAATGCTGGACGATGGCGTCCCTCGCCTCCCGGCGGACGGCCTCCCTCACCTCTGGGGCCGGACGCTCGCCCAGCGCCCTGCACCCCGCCGTCCACTCGTACACTCTGGTGAGCACCCAGGCCTCGAGCTCCCAAGGCGGGGTGCTCGCCAGAGCGCATGCCGAAGCGAAGCCTACCGAGCGGTAGGCCTGTGCTGCCCGCTGGGCGATGGCCCTTTGGGGCGCCCGAAGGGCGGTGAGGTTCTTCCTCCTGTGGAGGGAGTCCGCCCAAATTGGGGCCCCATAAAGGGCCATACTCCTCAGTATGCCGGCATATAACCGCCGGCACCGCGTGCTCGGCCCTCCCATGTTGGGCATGAGCCAAGAGAGGGCGTCCGCGTCTTTCAGCAGGCGCGTCGACAGCCCGCTGAAGTGCGGGCCGAAGCGCCACCTGCTGTCAAGCGTCAGGATCGGGGTCGAGGCCCAGATAAAGTATCTGGGCCTCGACCCCGATCCTGACGCCCTCCACAAAAATGTGGGCGTCAGGTGGGGGGCGCTACCGGGGGCCGTGAAAGAACACGGCCTCCGTTTTGTGCAGCGCCACCCTCAAGCCCAGGCGGCGGATCCTTCCCGCCACTAAGGATCCGCCCTCCGAGGCGAAACTGGCCGCCTCCCTATAAATGCTCCCGCGGGAACTGAGGAGAGTGTCATCTGCGTAGCAGATGAATACCTATCCTACCTTAACTTAACCTAACCTATCTCCTTTCGTTTCTCGCGTGAGGCATATATGTATTTCAATATTCTTTATAAATTATTCAGTGAATGCACTTTTTACTACATTAATCACGCGATTTTATTTAGTATACAACACTATAAATAATTTTAAAAGTCCAATGAAAAATGAGCGTGACTCGCAGCCTGACTTTCCCGCCAAAACTCGTGGTCACAATGAATAACTATATAATATTATAACTTGACAGCCATCGCAACGACAGCTTTATTTGTTTAATAACATTGTAGCAGCCCGCTACACATATTCTACGACCTGCTGCGAAGGGTTCCTATAAATCACACTGGGATCCCGGAAGGCATGGCGGCCTTGCGACCGCCTATCGTGAAGTGCCTATAAATCTCACCCACATGAGACATATGCACATCTGTTGACCATCGTCAATGTGCGTGGGAAACTATAACGAGCTGTCTTGTACGTAAACTGTGAATTGGCGCGCTCTCTACACCAACCAATCACACGCCGCTGTCTCCCTCGATCAACGAATCAGCATCAAGAACGTACACTCTACCTCGTGGATTTCGGCAGGACAGCAAACTGATTTTCTATTGGTTACCCCACAATTGGTTAGAGATAGCTAGTTTATTTAAGTGAGTGCATAGCTTATAAGATTCATTCTATTATTATACACATTCATATTTACATTGTATTACTGTTCACACCCTTGTACATAATTATCTGAGACCCATCACCATATCTGGCAAGGCGATCCCCTGCGGAAACCAAGCCAAATACCTTCGTGTGATTCTCGACCGCCACCTCAACTTCTCAGAGCACAGTAAGATGGTCCGCTCGCGAAACGCCTTCGCTCTCGGTCGACTCCACCCCGGCCTGAACTCGCGTAGCAAGCTATCGCACAGGTGAAAAATGTGCTTGTACAAAGCATGCATACGCCCGATTATGACTTACGCTTGTCCTGTCTTCGCACACGCCAAGCCAAGTCATATCTATACGATGCAAGTAGTCCAAAACCGATTCCTCCGTAAAGCCACTAACGCACCTTGGTTCGTTCAAAATGAGATCCTCCATCTTGATCTCAAAATCCCCACCATTCAGCATTTCATGAAATGCCTTTCCAAGCGTTTTTTTGACACTACTGCCAAGCACCGCAATCCCCTTATAGCAACGGCTGCCAACTACACCCCCTCCACCATTTCCGAGCTTTGCCACCCTCGGTACGCCCTCACAAACCCCGATGACCCCATAACCCTCCTCCAAGAGGCCAATAGGGCCACCAGCACCCTATACAAATACAATAAATTGAAATACCGACCTCGCCGTCAAGGTTCTCCGCGACGCGCCCCACAGATTAATTTCCCTCCCCGTCCCTTGCCCGATGAACGCCAGCCCGCGCCGCAGCTGAGCCAGTAATTATTATAATCTCCCAACAATGACCTCTGAGTTTGTATCGTTTGTTTCTTCTCAGAGCTAGTACTAGGAAACGCCGGGGTAATTAAACCATTAAGAACCCTTTCGATCCAGCCGTCCCTTGTTGCTCTCTCTAGCGACGCCCTAAGCCGAGGTTGGTACCCCATACGGGGGGCCCTTAGTACGTAGTCGCCTAATTTTAGTTTAGTTTTTAAGTACCCTTGGCTGGAGGCTTTAATATTAATTAAGGCATCCACAGGAAAGTCCGGTTAAGTAGTCACGGCCTCTACTGGTCAACTACGAGATACCATAACAAAAAACAAAAAAGAACCTATGTTTCGATCCCTAATAATAAATTATCTATCACTATGTGTCATTCCTGAGTAATAAACTATCTGCGTGCCAAATTACATACAAATCCGTTCAGTAATTTAGGCGTGAAAGCGGATCAAACAAACAAACTCACTTTCACATTTATAATTTGTATGTACATACTCGTACTAATATACAGCTTAATATTCGGAACGCAATCGTGAAGTCTAATAACACATAAAAATACCCCTATTTCGTTAGAACGATTCTCTCGATTCTCTTGGGTCTTGAGTATATTATTGTGCAATTTTACGTCGCTTTATTTCTCATTCTAGCAAAAACATTTCAAAGAAAGTCACACATGGTTAATAACCAGAGGCAGTAGTCTCGACATTGCTAACGACTCTGTCGCAAATTACCAATCGTTAACTAATATCGAAAATAAGTCTCTACAACCGAGATACCGATGTCGGTATGTTAGCGAAGAGCGTATTCATAGTTCATTTACATCAAAGACAAATTAATCTTCTTGAATGCAGGGAAAATAATAGTTTAGTATACAAAATATGACAAAATTCGGTGGGATACCGATAACAAGTGATAATTTTGAGAGTCTAGAATCTATACTACGAAATGCCCCCCCCCCCCCCCCCAATGATGCACGCGACTAAGCCAAGGCCTCTAGTCCCCGGCAGCTCCGCTATTCCTGGTCATTGTGGTAGCGGCCAAGGTAACGGCGGGGGTGCGAAGAATCTCCGGAAGAGATCCGGCTACCACAAACAACGACGGATCGACCTGGCAACACTGAACATGCGCACACTGCGGACCGACGAGAAGGCTATTGAACTGGAGGAAGAAACTCTCACTACTCACTACACTACAAACAAAACACTAACATGTACAAATAAAAAATATACTTTGTAATATTTTTTATTTGTACATGTTAGTGTTTTGTTTGTAACGGTTGCCCTTAGCTTTGGTCCCCACACGGTCTCGCGGAATTTATTGAGTTATTTACGCTTGTTTTTGTTGCTTTCCGCGCGTTCTTTAATTGAATTTAATTGTTAATTTGAATTAAAGGCTTTTATTTGAAATGGCTCCCAGTCCGCATGCTACGGCGAAGGCCGAGGTCCAGGCCGCATTGCGTTGGCTCGCGGGTGCGGCCGCCCTGATTGTTCGGCCGGATCGGGTGCAGGCTTTGTTGACCCGTTATGAAGGGTTGCCTGCGCGCATGGAAGGCTTGGAGCGACACGTTGTCGACTTCCATGCGTACGTTTTGGAACACCCTCCAGCGGATGAAGCCATAGTGGAGACCTTTAAAAGGGATGTCGACCAGGCGTACGAATTGGCTGACCAAATTACGGAGTCAGCAGAAGGGCTCCTGGCTGCCCGTAGGGGAAAGCCGACTTGGAGCGGGGAGGTTAAACCGACCCCGCCGGCTTTGTTAGGGAGACTGCCCACATTGGAGATTCCCCACTTTGACGGGGACCTCACGGCTTGGATGGGCTTCATCAACTTGTTTGACAGCTTGGTGGACTCTAGGGAAGATTTGTCCCCCAGCCAGAAACTGGCTTATTTGCGCTCCGCCCTCCGCGGAGAAGCCAGTGCAGTGGTCCAGCACCTGATAGTCAGCGATGCTAACTACCAGGTTGCGCGGCAGTTGTTGCTGGACCGCTACCAAAACGTCCGCTTGCTAGCGGACACCCTTGTGGCCGCCATTTTGGCCTTACCGAAGGCAACGCGGGTTTCCTCACTAAGGAAGGATTTGGTCAACCCGCTCTTGACCGCCGTCCACTCGTTGCACCGGCTGGATTTGCCGGTCGACCAGTGGTCTTTTTTGCTTCTGCACATCGTCCTAGCGAAATTGCCCGCAGACGTAAAGGGGCGATTTGAGCAAAGGTACGGGGGCAATAGCGCCTCGTACCTCCCCCCCTTCTCGAATTTGCTTCGTTTTTTGGAGGACGAGTGCAGAGTACTGGACCAGCTGACCGACCCCACGCCGGGGACGAGCACGGGTCGTCCGGTGGCGGCGAGGGGACAACCCCGCCGTCCGACCAAACAATGCTCGGCTGTCCGAAGTGACTCTCCCCCCGCACCAGGTAAACGGTGCCGGTATTGTCGGGGGGACGGACATGACGTGCGTGCTTGCGAGAAGTACGGGGGCCTCCGGACTGCAGGTCGAAGAGCCCTCGCCAAGCAACGCGCCTGGTGTTACATGTGTCTGGGGGACCACCGCCAGTCAGCGTGCCTCCAGGCTAAGGTTTGTCCACATTGCGGTGGGAGACATCACGCTCTCCTGTGTTTGAACCGCAATGGTGGCGGGTCCGAAAGGGGCCCAGATTCCCCGCAGACGGGCGGGGGCCCCAAGGGCGGGGGCCCCACGGGCGGGGGCCCCCCGCAGGTTGTAGCGGTGGCCGTCGGGGGCTCGGGGAGGCGGGCGGTACGCTGCTCCCCCCCCTTGATTGATTACCCTCGAATGGGGCGTTACGTCCCCCCGTACGCGGCCCACGGTTATTGGCCCACACCCCGGAGTAGTGTTGGAAGGAGTCTCGATGTTGTGGAGTGGGACCCTCTCGCCTACTGTCGGCGATCCCCTCCGATCTTGTCGACTCAGTTCACCCGGGGTCCAGGGGGGCAATCACCCCCCCCCCCCCCCCCCCCCGGGTTTTCATTATTGCCACTGTCGGGCGCAGCCCCCCCACCGGAGTTTGTGCTGTTGCCAACAGCCTCCGTGCGTGTTTGGGGCCCCAAAGGTGATTTTGTCACAGTGCGTGCCCTCTTGGATTCAGGGGCCCAGGGTTGCATAATTTCTAATTGGCTCGTCCGACAGTTGGACCTAAATATTGTGCCGCATAGGGAATCGGTACGGGGCGTTGGAGACCTGCGGATTTCGGATCCGATCGGTCGGGTTTCGTTCTCCTTCTCCCCCCACTCCTCCTCAACGCCGAGAATCGGTACTTCGGCGATTGTTTTTGAAACGGTTTTCGGGCCGCTTCCGCAAGTGCGAGCCCCACACGCCGCCGTTGAATTGTCGGCTGGATTGGCTCTGGCTGATCCTCACTTCCACCGACCTGGCCCGATCCATTTGTTGATCGGTGTGAATGTGCTAGGTCGTTTGCTGCGTGGGAGCGAGCGAGTTTTGCAGGCAGCCGGTTTTGTAGCCATATCCACCTCTTTGTTGTTGGGTCATGTAGTAATGGGATCGTTTAGGGACGTCCCAGACCCCCCTTCGGCAGACAGCGACCCCGCTTTTGGTTCTGCCTTGTCGGACATCCTCCAACGCTTTGGGAGGATCCAGCAGTGTCGACTTTAGGTCGATCTTTGCATGGTCCGACAGCCAAGTCGTCCTTTGTTGGCTGAGAAGGTCAGTCCATACCCTCGAGGTATTCGTGGCCAACCGGGTGTCTCAAATTCAGACATCGAAAGCCCCGTTGATTTGGCGCCACGTGCCTGGCGAATTGAACCCCGCAGACTGCGCTTCCCGCGGCTGCGAGGCGCCCGAATTTGTGAATCACCAGCTGTGGTGGGGTCCACCATGGTTGTTACAGTTGGAAGGTTCTTGGCCCCATACCCCCGCAGTGGTCGGGGCATCTACGCCAGGGGTGCATGTTCACGCCACCGAGACTGTAGCGGCTCCAGATCCGGAGTTTTTGCTTGAGCGCTACAGCTCTTTGGATAAATTGCTTGGCGTCACCGCCTAGATACGGCGTTTCATCCACAACTGTCGTAGCCCTCGTGGCAAATTTGAGTCTCCGGTCCTCTCACCGCAAGAGCGCAATGACGCTCTGTTATATTGGGTGCGGATAGTTCAAGAGAGTGAATTTGCATCGGAGTTGAAAACCCTCCGCCAACGCACATCCAATCTGAAGGGACCCTTAGGGCGCTTGAATCCCTTCTTGGATGATCAGGGTTTGATGCGTGTCGGAGGTCGGCTTAGAAATGCTAAGCTATGCTATGGGCTATGCTAAGCTATGGGGCTCGTCATCCATTGTTGCTCCCCAAGAACGGCCCCTTGGTGAAGTTGTTGATCGCAGACCGCCATGTGAAAAATGCACATGCCGGATGCAACGCTCTTACTGCGATCCTCCAACGGGAATTTTGGATTTTGTCTGCGCGGAGAGTGATCCGATATGTTGTCTTTCGTTGTCTCCCGTGCTACCGCTTGAAGGCGGACATCGTGCAGCCCCAAATAGGGGATTTGCCTGCCGATCGAGTCACCGAATCGATGCCCTTTGCTGGAGTTGGTACGGATTTTGCGGGACCATTCATTGTAAAAGCTTCGCGTCTCCGTAACGCTAAGACCGAGAAGGCTTACTTGTGTGTTTTTGTGTGTTTTTGTGTGTTTAGCTACTAAAGCGGTCCACCTCGAGGTGGTTAGTGCTCTCACAACAGAGGCGTTCGTCGCTGCTCTAGGCAGATTTGTTTCGCGTCGCGGACTGCCGTCCTTAATTCGATCCGACTGTGGGACCAACTTTAAGGGTACCGATCGTTATTTGAAGGAAGTTTGTAAATTCTTAGATAAACATAATGTTGAGATCGGATCCACACTCTCCCGCAGAGGGGTACGATGGCAGTACTCACCGCCGTCCTGCCCCCACTGGGGAGGTATATTTGAAGCTACTGTAAAGGCCGCCAAAACTCACCTTCGTCGCGTTATTGGAGATAGTATCCTAACTTTTGAGGAGCTCGCGACCGTATTTTGTAAGGTTGAGGCGGTCCTCAACTCGCGTCCGTTATGCCCTTTGTCATCCGACGCGAATGATTTGGAGGCCCTCACGCCGGGCCATTTCTTGATAGGTAGACCACTTAACGCCCTGCCTGAATATCCATATTTGGACATTAACTCCGGACGGCTCTCGCGATTTGAATTGCTTCAACAGCTTACGCAGAGTTTTTGGCGCCGTTGGCATCTGGAGTATTTGCACATTTTACAACAGCGCGTTAAGTGGTCAGACAAGACGAACCCACCAAGGGTCGGAGACCTCGTTTTGTTAAAGGACCCAAACCTGCCACCCCTCCGATGGCGTCGTGGACGCATTGTTAATTATTGTATCCGGGGTCGGATGGTGTTCCCAGGTTTGCCGAGGTCCTGGTGGGGGACTCTGTCTTGAAGCGCGCGATCGCCACACTCTCTCGCCTGCCCTTAGATTGAATTGTCGGACCGTTTGTTACTGTCCGGGGCGGGGGGATGTTTACGCTAGTTCGTCGGCCGAGTCCGATTTTTAGTTAGTCGAGTTGGTAGATGCCCGATCGGTACGGGCTAGCGCATTTAGTATTGTCTATGGCGACGCGCGGCCGCCATTATTATCACACAACGTCTTGCGACCTCGCCGCGAAAGGTCCGTTGCTTGAAATCTTGACGAAATCCTCGCACGCGTGGCGTGTTTCGGACGAGTGAATTTCGGGAAATTAAATATACCACCGGCCGCGTTTTGTATAGTTTGTCGCGATTGTTGCCCGTGTTTTGAAGTATTTACTTGAACTATAAAACGTAACAGTGCGTCTGTAAATTGAGTTGAATTTGAATCGGAAACGTGGTTTCATTGGCGATCTTTGTCGGGCGTGATTGACACTGCTAAATAGCTTCTTACGTTGGTGAGCTTTGGTGCCCTAATAAGGGAACTTTGGTGTGTCGACTGGTGGGACAGTCAGTGAATTTGAAGACATCGGACGTCATCGTAATCGACGCGCGCGCGTCGATTCTCCGGACTTCACTTCTCGACGAAGCACACTGAGTCCCAGGTAAGTCCCGTAGATTTACTAGAGTGTGATCGGAGATTGATTTTACTTGTGGTGTAAGCCGACCTTGTTTGTTGGATAAGCCGTGACAAATGCGCGGTAGATGTACGTGCTTTACTGGGGCGCGTCCACAGCAACGGTGAACAATTTCGGGGAGATAACATCTCCCTGTCTGACTCCACGCTGCAGAGGTATTGGTTTCGAGGTCTGGTCCTGTATTCGGACTGACATGGTGGCGTTTTCGTACAAACCCTTCAGCGCTTCAATATACCGATAGTCTACTTGGCACCGCTGGAGAGACTGCAGTACAGCCCAGGTCTCGATCGAATCAAAGGCTTTTTCGTAGTCCACAAACGCCAAGCAAAGGGGTAGGTTATACTCCTCGGTCTTCTGTATAACCTGCCGTAGCGTATGTATGTGGTCTACTGTGCTGAAGCCATTTCGGAAACCGGCATGTTCGGGTGGCTGGAAGTCGTCAAACCTGCAGGCGAGACGATTCGTGAGGACTTTCGAAAACAACTTATAGACATGACTCAGAAGTGAGATGGGTCTGTAGTTTTTCAAAAGGGTGTTGTCACCTATTATATATAGGGGTTTTGGAGAAATAATACGACTTCCTTGAATGCAGTATATGGTCGACTGGCGAACCGTTTATTAAGAGGACAGCGATCGATACACACATGATGTTGAGGGTACAATGTTGAAACATTTTGTAACACTACCTACTTACAACATACATTACACCCTACCACTTATTCTAAACTGCTCTTATACAACTAATTTACAATTAAGTATATTATTCATGGCTGGTACCTTGTGACCGGTTTCCTTACACGTTTACTTCGGGTCTCGGATGCTGTTGCTGGTGGTGATGGTGGTGTCAGTGAACTTACTCCACTATCAGGTTCGCCAACGTCAGTTGGGAGTGGACAAGTTAACATAGACCGTGGAGACTTTCTCCAAATTTGATCTATATGTCTTTTTAAAGGTGGACCATTTTCCCTACTAACTAAGTAATAACGAGATCCTAAGTTCCCGTCAATTTTACCTCTAATCCACTTATCCTCCCTTCCAAAACCTCGAGCCCACACGTCATCCCCTATCTCTAAGGCACGCATTATACCACCCGCACTTTTGACCTGTTTCTGTTGAGCCTCTTCCACTCTTTGTTTAACGCCTTGAACCTTATTGCCCATATTCAACAGATCTAGGCGAGACCTTAACGTTCTATGCTGCAGTAACCTCGCCGGTGACTCTCCCGTCGTGCTATGCACGGTATTCCTATACATAAATAGGTACGACTTCAATGCCGTATCAACCTCTATACCGTCCCTAAAAGCCTTTTTTAACGCATTTTTACAAATTTTAACGGCATTCTCTGCAGCTCCATTCGATGCAGGGTGATAAACAGGCGTAAAAATATGTTTAATACCGTTAACACGCATAAATTCTGCTATTTCAACACCTGTAAAAGGAGGTCCGTTGTCCGATACTATCTCTTTTGGTAACCCAAACCGAGCTAAAACATCCCTTAATACCTTAAGAACTTCCTTTCCGGTCGTTCTTTTCATTTCAAAAGCTTCGATCCATTTAGACGACGAATCCACTATGACAAAAAACGTCTTACCCTGAAAAGGGCCTAGGAAATCAACGTGTAACCTACTCCACGGCTCTGAGATATAGGGCCAGGGTTGAGGGGGTGCTTTCGGTGGAGCTGGACCTTCCAACCGACATGTATTGCATTCCTGGCAAACGCGTTCAATGTCTGCATCGATACCAGGCCACCAAACGTAACTACGAGCCATTGATTTCATTTTAACAATGCCCATGTGACTGATATGCAACTCTTTTAATATAATACTTCGCAATTCCGTTGGTATCACAACTCTATAGCCCCACATTACACATCCCGACTCGACATACAACTCATTCCTTCTAACAAAATAAGCTTGTAGCTCCGCATCGGGACATGAAGGAGGCCAACCTGACCTTATATATATCATGACTTTTCTCAAAACACTATCCATATTGCCCAGTTTACTGACATCTTGACTGGTTATTGGTAAAAAATCCTGTACGAAATTTATATATGTGATTTCGTTCTGTTCTTTGTTCCTTGTACCCACTGGCAACCTAGACAACGCATCTGCACCATTCTTATCGGTAGGTACGTATTGAATTCGATACTGATAACCAGAGAGGACTACCGCCCACCTTTGTAGCCTACTTGCTGCCATCGTTGGAATGCCCGTTTTATCCCCAAAAATAGAAACTAGTGGTTTGTGGTCCGTTTTGAGAACAAACTCTCGCCCGTATAAGTACTGATGGAACTTCCTTACTCCAAAAATAATAGCAAGCGCCTCCCTTTGAATCTGCGAGTAGTTTGCTTCCGATGCGTTTAAAACCCGCGACGCGTAAGCTATCGGACGCTCGGTTCCATCGGGCCACACATGAGCTATGACCGCTCCCACCCCCTGCGCACTCGCATCCGTCGTCAGTGTTACCGGCATACGCGGATCATAATGCGCGAGTACCTCACTAGAAGACAACAGATTTTTAATGCTGTTGAAAACTTCCGTACAATCTTTTGTCCAAACAAACTTATTATCCTTCCTTAGTAACTCGTAAAGTGGGGTTAGCCTCATACTAATATTCCTAACAAACTTGGCATAGTACATAACCATACCCAAGAACGATCTAAGTTCGGATACATTGGACGGTATAGGTACCTTTTTTATAGCTTCTACTTTACTTGGGCATGTCTTTACTCCATCTTTACTAATTATGAACCCTAAATAAGATACCTCATCCGCAAAAAACGTACATTTCTCTTTCTTAACCTTTAACCCGTACCGCTGTAATCTATCGAAAACTTTAAATAAAGTATCCATATGTTCTGCCTCGTCCCGGCCTGTCAAAATGACATCATCAAGAAAAACTCCTACCCTAGGCATACCTTCAAAAATTTGTTCAATTTTTCTTTGAAATATCCCTGGACTTGATGACAAACCATATATCAAACGATTGTATTTATATAACCCCCGGTGTGTATTGATTACAGTATATAATTTCGATGGTTCATCCAGACAAAATTGTGCGTATGCTTGAGATAAATCAATCTTTGTAAATTTATGCCCCGAATGCAATTTACTTAATAAATCATCTATTCTAGGTAGGGGAAAACGGTCAACCTCTAAACATTTATTTAAGGTAAGTTTATAGTCACCGCACAATCGTAGCGAGCCGTCTTTCTTAATGACTGGTACGACCGGGGTCGCCCAGTCTGACGTCTCGACAGGTGTGATGATACCGTCCCTCTCCAGCTGATCCAGCGCTTGCTCCACACGCTCCCGCAGCGCGTATGCTAGTGGTCGCGCTCGCAAATATACCGGTCTCGCATCGGGTCGTACACGCAAACTCACTTCACCACCAGTAAAACAGCCGAGACCGTCAGAAAACACCTCAGAGTATCTGTAACGCAATTCATTAATATTAAAAACTTTAGTACTAGTCATATTATTTATACATTGTTGATTGAGTTTATCAATAACTTCTAACTTAATTTTCAATTCGTATAACCATTCTCGACCCAATAACGGCTCTTTACCGTGGTCTATTACAAATAAATCTAACTCTTTGCAAGTATTACCAAACCGTACATAGGGTTTAATTCTGCCCCGTGGATACACCTTTTCGCCAGTATAATAGTTAAGTACTAAATTGCATGTAATTAAAGGCAGGGTACTTAATTTTTTTTTATAAAACTCGTAACTTACACACGAAATTCTACTACCTGTATCTACCTCCATACAAACATTTTTTTCATCTATTGAGACGCCAATATAATAAGGTTTATATTTCACCGAATTATCTAATTGAAGTACATTTAAATTTACCTGTTCTAGGTTATCGAAATAATCATTATTACTGGCTGACTCCTCCCCTTCGTCCCTCACTTGTGTCCACATAAGATCTCTGTCCTTTTTCAGTCTAGGACACATCTTCTTTAAATGACCTTCCAGATTACACACACGGCACGTATATCTTCTAAAACGGCACATACTCTTCTCGTGGTATGCTCCGCAAGCGGCACACGGACTTGCCGCTAGTTGCGTTTGCCTCGACTCGGCCGGCGCCGCTCGTGCACCGCGGCCCCCACGCTGACTCACCGCTGGCGCGCACTTTGTGCCTTGCTGCGGGTTATGTTCCGCTGACCGACGGCCGCGAGCCCCCGACCGCCCGCTGCCTCGCCCGGCCGCGCCAACATAGTGCGTCGCTGCCCCTTGCGCCGCGTCTCTGACGTCACTGCACTGACCGCGGTCCCGAGCCCGAGATTCTACCATCGCCGCGTCAGACTCCGCCGCCTCCATCGCCACTGCCAACTGGAGCGCCTTACTGAACGTCGGTACCTCTCCCTCGAACAAGCGTTGCCGAATGACGTCATTTTCAATACCGCAAACAAATTGATCCCTGAGATTATTATCCAGAGCTTCCCCAAAATCACAGAACTTCGTCAACTTTTTCAGTTCAGCTACATAAGTTGCGATATTCTCCCCTTTCAACTGTTTCCTTTGTCTGAATTTAAATCTCTCGGCCAGTACATTTGGTTTCGGTTGAAGATGACTTTGCAGTATCGAAACAATCTCATCAAATTTTAATGTAGAAGGCTTCTTCGGCGTACATAATGTGACTAATAATTCGTAACACGCACTTCCCATGACCGTTATCAATGTTGGTACTTTTAAATCCACTTTCACATCATTCACTAAAAAGTACTGCTCCAACCGCTCAATGTACAAAGTCCAATTATCAGTTTCGACGTCAAAAACTTCCAATTTACCCAAAGACATCTTGTATTAACCGCAGTATAACACGCTATGGTCCAACTCGTCGCCAAATATTATATATAGGGGTTTTGGAGAAATAATACGACTTCCTTGAATGCAGTATATGGTCGACTGGCGAACCGTTTATTAAGAGGACAGCGATCGATACACACATGATGTTGAGGGTACAATGTTGAAACATTTTGTAACACTACCTACTTACAACATACATTACACTCTTTTTGAAAAAGAGTACCACCACACTTCTGTGCCATGCCTGTGGCGTTTTTCCCTTGACTATGACGGAATTAAATTACTTCTGAAGGGCCCTAAGGATCGGTTCACCACCCGCCTTCAGTAGCTCTGCCGTTATTCCGTCATCGTCCGGTGCCTTGTTAAGCTATTGCATAGCTTCTATCGCGGGCCTTGAGCGCGGGGACCGAATCCAGAAATTCCGTAACGAAAAAACCTCACGCTCCCCACTCCGACGGGCACGGAGGTGTGGCTTGAAGGCCGTACATCGTCTAACGTCGTTTCAGTTCGGCAGTCTTCGGCGTTGTGTGCGTGCGATTAGACGTGTTGTACGATTCTACGAAACTCGCACGAATCGAGACGAGCTGCTCCGAAATCGGACGAATACATAAGCAGCTGTTTATGAGAAAGTATATAGGTGTATAGGTATTTATGTACAACATCGAATAGCTGAAAATAAAAAGAAAATGAAATAAATAAAAAAAAATTATGAAGAAATAATAATAAAAAAAAAGAAAAGAAATAAATATGAAGAAAAAAAAAGAAAATAATAAATAATTAAAAAATTATGAAGAAATAATAATAAAAAAAAAGAAAAGAAATAAATATGAAGAAAAAAAAAGAAAATAATACATTATTAAAAAATTAAAATAAAATAAAAAGAAAAAGAAAAAAATATAAAAAAAAAATAAAAAATTAAAACGAAGAAAAAAAAAGAAAAAAAAAATACAAAATGCTATGCAATAGCTTTACCACGGCAGTCCCCGAGTGCCACACGTCTTTTTTTTTGTTTTTAAGCTGTTTCAGAGCCAATCGAATCTCCTGCAGGCTGACGTCCGGGATATCTTCGGTGTAGTGTCGGGTTAATCTTGCTCTAGGGTCTTCAGCAAGATTTAATGCGGGTTTTGTCGTCGAAGTGTAGAGCTGTCCATAAAAATTCTCGACTTCCCTCAAAAGCTCGGGCCCGGCCGTTATGATCCTGCCGTCGTCAGTCTTCAGCTTGCTTAGCCGGCTATGCCCAATAGTCAGATCCCTAGAGAAAACTTTAGAGCCTCTGTTTCGCTCTATGGCCTCCGTTATACGCTCGGTATTATACCGACGTAGGTCGCGCTTCAGAGACTTTGAGATCTGCTTATTGAGCTGCCGGTATCTGCAAGCATCACTTGACGAACGCAAAACCATCTCACGTCTATCCTCCATGAGCTCGAGAGTGTAGTCCGAGAGCTTTTTAGTTCTATTTGTACGGCGGGTCTTAAAATACTTGGTCCCGACCGTACGGACAGCTTCTACAAACCCGTCATTGTATTTGTTTACGCTAGTTCGACGGCCGAGTCCGATTTTTAGTTAGTCGAGTTGATAGATGCCCGATCGGTACGGGCTAGCGCATTTAGTATTGTCTATGGCGACGCGCGGCCGCCATTATTATGACACAACGTGTTGGGACCCCGCCGCGTACGGCGGGCCGTTGCTTGAAACTCTTGACGAATAATCATCGCGTGCGTGGCATGTTCGGTCGAATGATTTTCGGGAAATTATATATACCACCGGCCGCGTTTTGTATAGTTTGTCGCGATTGTTGCCCGTGTTTTGAAGTATTTACTTGAACTATAAAACGTAACAGTGCGTCTGTAAATTGAGTTGAATTTGAATCGGAAACGTGGTTTCATTGGCGATCTTTGTCGGGCGTGATTGACACTGCCAAATAACTTCTTACGTTGGTGAGCTTTGGTGCCCTAATAAGGGAACTTTGGTGTGTCGACTGGTATGGGACAGTCAGTGAACTGAAGACATCGGACGTCATCGTAATCGACGCGCGCGCGTCGATTCTCCGGACTTCGCTTCGTGACGGAGCACACTGAGTCCCAGGTAAGTCCCGTAGATTTACTAGAGTGTGATCGGAGATTGATTTTACTTGTGGTGTAAGCCGACCTTGTTTGTTGAACAAGCTGTAACAAACGCCCTGCTAGATGGGCGCGCTGTACTGGGGCGCGTATACATCTTTGTGGTAGCAGAGATCGTGGTTCCTAATTACTAATTTGGTTAATTAGAGTAACATTCCAGTATTTTGGTAGCCCTCAGCGGCTAATTTTGCAAAAATTTGATTTTTTATTTGTTGTTGTCGGTACTCGTAAAATTATATCTCTGACCACCTCCATCATTGTGTGGATCCGATATTTTACAAAGTAAGAAATGTGAAAACAATTGTAGGTAGATTGTTTTATTTTTTGGTTCATTTCTTTCCGTTCAGAGGAACGGAGTAGGCTAGGGCATGATACGCCATACAGCCAGTTATGTTTACGAGTAACGTTTTGTTATTGTTCACTCGATTATCTTGTGCATTTGTACGAACCAAATAGTTCGCTTTGTTGTTGAATATTGAGCTACGGATAAATAATTACGAGTTATTTTTATGACTAATGTTTTGTTATTGTTTTGGTCAACTCGTGTATTGTACGAACCAGATAGTTCGTGTTTGAATGTTTTGATTTAGCTCGTAATTCATAGTCGTAATTTTGTTGATTTAGCTCGTAATTCATAGTCGTAATTTTGTTGATTTAGCTCGTAATTCATAGTCGTAATTTTGTTGAATTATTACATAATTCACAGTAATAATTTTATTCGGTTTGTTTGTTGATTTAATAATAATAATAATAATAATAATAACGTCAACAACAACGATCATTTTGTCTCTTCATATTTATGTAAATAATTAGAACAATAGAAACAGTTTTTATAATTATATATTCGTCCAATGAAAAAGAATGCTATACAAATATTATTTTTCTAAAGAACCTTTAAAAGAAAATCAATAACTAGCACAATGTGTGCAAAGAAAAACTGGGACCAATGACACCTGTCATGTCATATCGAGACAAAATATTGAAGAAATGAAAAAAATACGTTAATATGTTGACACGATCTGCCGCTCTACGTGCACGCCCGCCATCTCCGGACTCGTTGCTCAGCTCCGCCTCGCCGCCGCCGGTCCCCAGCGCCAATGTAAGCGCTGTGACGACCCCGGCCGCGGCAGTTGCGTCGAGCTCGAGCGACGAGTACTTCTCTCCGCCGACGACGCCACCACCTGTTCGCCGACGGGGAGGACGCCGGCCGCCGGACCGCTTAGGACCTCGAGGCCCATCGGCTTCTGACAGGGTCCCAGCTCCCGGCGGAAGTGTGCAGCGCATGAGATGGACACAAGCCATCAATGAAAACGTCATGCGCTCATACTATGGGGCTACAGAGGGAGGAAACAACCTGACCGCGTACCGTGTTCGAATGCTCTCTCTGTTTCAGGTGCTTGAGCCAGCTGTCAACGTGTCGGCGCAACGACTGTCGGATCAGGTGCGGGTCATCCAGCGTAACCATATGCTGGATGATGCGGTGCTTGATCGCCTACGCCTCGAATCACGGAATAGTCATGTTACGCCTGCTTCGTCATTGGTCGCGGTACAACTTAACAGTGTTTCACCGCGACCCAACCACGTTGATAAGGAGGATGATGATAGGGCTACTTCCGTGAGTCCCCAGTGCAATGAAAAATTGAGGAGCGCTTTGGAGGATGCTTTCTGTGAGTACCGCTCTACTCCGCCTGAACTTAGACCACGCTTACCTCGATTGCCCATGCATAAAAAAAACAAGGCGCTGGTGTGTGCTCTAGACTCTCAGCTGTCCTATTATTTAAAGGACAGCAAAGATCTGACTGATACACACTCAATCTTGTACTGCGGAGCTGTTGCGATATGTCGTGTGGCTCATGTCAAATTCCCAGACAATGACAGAGCCACACGATCAAAATCAGCTGTACCAGCTTGGCAGTGCAGGATTGAGCGTCGTATCGGAGAGACTAGAGCACTCATTGGCAAGCTAACTAGTTTCAGGGAAGGCAATACACGCCCTAGAGTGATGCGCTTTGTGAGGCGGGCGTTCTCGGGGACTGATATTAGTACCCGAGACTATTTGTTCCGCGTCACAGAGCGCATCGACTTTTTTAAGCAGAAATTATATGCATGGGCAAACCGCATTCGTCGATACAAGCGAAGAGTGGAGCGATATTCTCAGAATCGCAATTTCCAAAGCGATGAAAGGCGGGTCTATAGAGCTTGGGAGCGATCAGACCAAGGTGTTGCTGACACGTGCTTACCAGATGATGATGCCACGTATTTATTCTGGCGCAATATCTGGTCGGTGCCTGTCAGTCACACCGAAGGTGATTGGACTCGGGTTGTTGAGCGAGCCTGCGATCCAGTACCAGAAATGGGGGCCATTACCATCTGCCCCCAAGATGTAGCTCGTGCAGTCCGTCCGTTGCCTAATTGGAAGTCTCCAGGGCCGGATGGGCTGCACAGCTTTTGGATTAAATGGTTCTCCAGGTCGCACGCTCGCTTGGCATCTCAATTCCAGACCGCCTTAGAGTCTGGTTCGCTACCCCAGTTTCTAACAACAGGAGTAACCCACCTGCTCCATAAATCAGGTAGCACCGCGGAACCGAAAAATTATAGGCCGATCACGTGTTTACCGACGGTCTATAAAGTTCTTACATCCATTTTGAAATCTAAAATTAACACGCATATTGACAGCAACTCCATCATGTCTGCTTCTCAAAATGGATGTAAGAGCGGGTCCCGCGGTACTAAGGAGCTACTCCTCATTGATGTGGCCATTAGCCAACAAGTTCGTCATTCCCGAAAGAATCTATCGACATGTTGGATAGATTATAAGAAGGCCTATGACTCAGTGCCACATACATGGCTCATGCGGGTGCTGGAGTTGTATAAAGTAAATGCAACTCTACGCACCTTCCTGATGACGTGTATGAGGACATGGAGGACAGTCCTTCGCTATCCAGGATGTCGAAATATTCAGAGGAATAGCGAACCGATAAGGATCGAGCGAGGAATATTTCAGGGCGATAGTTTGAGTCCACTTTGGTTTTGCTTAGCATTGAATCCTCTAAGTACACTATTGGAGGATTCAGGTTTAGGCTATAGGTTGAGGAGAGGTGGTCAGGTTATATCGCACCTTCTGTACATGGATGACCTGAAACTTTTTGCTCACACCAATTCACAACTGAGGGAGCTACTGAAAATTACTGAAACTTTCAGTAGCTCCATCAGGATGGAATTTGGTGTAGACAAATGTGCGGTCATGCATGTACAGCGAGGAGAGATTATGGAATCCGTGGGAACCCAACTCACTGGTTCCATAAACCTTAGAGCCCTCTCCACATCCGAAACCTATAAGTATTTGGGTATGTCGGAAGCGATGGGTATCAATGATACTGACATGAAGCAATCGTTGAAGGAGCGCTTCTTTGGCCGCCTGAAAAAAGTACTTAACAGTCTTCTATCAGGCGGAAACAAGGTACGCGCTTTCAACGGTTGGGTCATGCCGGTTTTGATGTACTCTTTTGGCATACTCAAATGGACTCAAACCGAACTCGACGCCCTGGATAGGAGAGTCCGTACACTGCTGACTGCAAATCGATTGCATCACCCACGGTCATCGGTTATGAGGCTGTATATCCCGCGAAAAAGTGGAGGTCGTGGTTTTTTAAACGCTAAGACCCTCCACAATCGCGAGGTATGCAGTCTCAGGGAATATTTCCTAGAAACCGACGTGGGGATGCATCGAGATGTGGTCGCGGTTGACAAGGGCCTCACTCCGCTCTCCTTGGCTAAAGAGAACTGGCGCAAACCAGTAGTGCTTGACACCAATGATCGCATGGAGGTATGGAAGAACAAGGAGCTTCACGGACGCTTTTTCAGAGCCCTACACGGGCCTGATGTAGATTTACAAGCGTCCGTGGCCTGGCTACGATTCGGTGACCTTTTTGGGGAAACCGAAGGTTTTGTATGTGCAATTATGGACGAAGTTATGATGACGAACAATTACCGGAGATTTATTGTGAAAGACGGCACAGTTGACATCTGTCGGGCATGTCACCGGCCGGGGGAATCAATAAGGCATATTATCTCCGGGTGTTCTCGTCTAGCTAACGGAGAGTACTTGCATAGACACAACCTTGTAGCCAGGATAATTCATCAGCAACTTGCTCTCAAGTACAACCTTGTGGAATCGGAGGTGCCGTACTACAGGTATGTGCCCGACCCAGTTCTCGAAAATGGTCATATCACATTGTACTGGGATCGATCCATCATCACTGACAGGACTATTGTTGCCAATAAGCCTGATATAGTGATGGTGGATCGATCAGAGCGGCGTGCAATGATTGTTGACATAACCATCCCGCATGATGAGAACCTCGTGAAAGCCGAGAAAGATAAACAAATCAAGTATCTTGACTTGGCTCACGAGGTTGTCGACATGTGGGAGGTGGATTCAGCAATCATTGTGCCGATAGTCGTGACAGCCAATGGCTTAATAGCCAAGAGCCTCGACCAACACCTCAAGAGGCTCTCGTTAGACAGCTGGATCAAAGGCTTGATCCAGAAAGCTGTACTTCTGGACACGGCTCGCATTGTCAGGAAGTTCCTCTCTCTGGAGCCCTGACCGCCGGTAGCTTGGACCCTGTTCCCGATGCCGGTGGGTTACTATTTTTTATATTTTTAAATGTTTTTTTATATCTTTTTTATGTAGAAATATTTAAAAATATAATTTATAAGTGTATTATAATGAAATAAAGGAAATAATAATAAATTGTTTATTTCTCAATTTTGTACATAATTTGTATAATGATTTTCTTAATTCTAAATAGCACTGATGTATAATTTGCCTGAACTAGGTAGAACCTGTGCTTCAGGCGTAAAAGTGCTTATTATATTTTTTTATTTTGCAATAAATTAACAATAAAACAATAAAAGTAGGACGTTAAAATCTAGAACACAACGGAAGTATACAGTGTTATTATTAGTATCCTATTGCTTACACAGTGTTATTAGTCTGTTAAAGTAATGGTTATTGCTAAATTTATTTACATACTGTAAGTAGGTCTTCAGTCTGCTCATATGACAAACCTTGTAGATAATTAGAAACAACATTCTTACAGCTAAAATAATTCAAATTATAAATATTTAATACTCTATTTAATCTATTGTATAAAAAGGACCCTAAGAACGTATAGAATTTGTGTGTAAATGCATATTTAGAGATAGAGGTTGAGCTGCACACTATATCATTCCGCCTTTTGTTAATTATATTAGCGTTGTAAGTAAGCGTAGCATGCTGTTTTAGTATTATGTGCAGTATATAAATTTGCCGAACTGACAAAACTTTGCAGGATTTAAATAACTGGAATGTAGGGAAAAGGAAAGGCAGAGAATTTGCTACTTTTAGAACAGCTCTTTGTGCACGTTCCAGGGAGAGAAGGATAGATTTTGATGTTCCACCCCATGAAGTTATGCAATACTGGAGTATAGATTGACATAGAGCAAAATAAACTTGTTTTACTAAGTTGGTGTCTGCAATGGAGCGCAGTTTTTTGAATACAAACATAAGTTTACGTACTCTTGTAACCAAACTTTCAATATGTTGTCTATAGGATAGTGTGTTGTCAACAAAGACTCCAAGATATTTTAGGCACTTTGTTTCAAGGATCCTAGGACAGGTACAAGAAGTGATAGACGGTTTGTTACAGTGGTGAGCGTATAAATGAGAATCAATTGTTTTGTTATCAACATTACGCATAGTGAAATGAATATACTTTGTTTTCTCAGCATTCAGTGTTAATAGATTACAACGAAGCCAGTTAATAACGGAGTGAAAACCTGCCTGTGCTGTGCTATACAACTCGGAAATCGTTTTGGCGGTGAAAATAATCGCAGTGTCATCGGCGTACGATATTATTTTGCCATTTACTAAATTTAAGTTACATAAATCATTAATGTATATAAGGAACAACGATGGACCAAGGATGCTGCCTTGTGGGACTCCAAAACCTAGAGTTTTTTCTTCGTCACTAGTCATGTACTCAATTCGAACACATTGCGATTTATCGCTTAAATAATCTTTGAAGAGTTTCAGCTGTGTACCTCTTATTCCTAAAGCCTCCAGTTTATTCAAAAGTAAAGGAACAGATACGGTGTCAAAAGCCTTTGCTAAGTCTAGGAAGATAGTTAAGACCTGGTTTCCATCACCGAGTTCTTGTGCAACGTGGTCTGTTAGCCTTTGTACAGCATTCGCTGTAGACAATTTGCTTCTAAACCCGAATTGTGAAGGAGACAATAAGTTGTTCGTTTCTAAGTAATTGACTAGTCTCTTGTTTATAATTTTTTCTAATATTTTGGACAGTGCAGGCAGTATAGATATTGGTCTATAATTACTCACTACATCTCTACAACCATTTTTAAAAATAGGGATGACCGTCGCTTTTTTCAGACTTTTAGGAAAAATTCCTTCTCTGAGGCACATCTGAAATATATACGTTAATGGGCGTACCAAAATGTGTTTAAAACGCTTTAATATTCTATTGTTAATATTGTCCCAGCCTACCGCACAATCATCCTTCAGCTCTGAGATAATTTGTTCTATTTCAATTTCGTCCGTGTCCAACAGCGCAAAGGATTTTACACAGCTCTTTAGAGATGTCTGATAATGTGCGGACTGGTCGCCAGATTGGTTCAGAAGTGGTTCAGCAAGGGATTTCCCTACGTTCACAAAGAAGTTATTTACAAAATTAGCTGATGATAGCGGTGATGAGTTAGTGAGCAGTAAACATGAAACTGATTCCCGTGGCTTATTTCTGTAAGTCAAGTTTTTAATATGTTTCCATATCTGTTTACTATTATTACCTGCTTTCTGTAATTCGTTTTTATCGTAATCAATTTTAAGTTTTTTCAAGAGATTGTTACAATAGTTCCTGTATCTCTTGTATGTAACAAGAAGCATTTTATTGTCAGGAAAAAGTTTGGTCTTCTGATGTAGTTTATCTCTGTGCCTTATACATCGGACAAGGCCCGGAGTAATCCACGGTTTAATATTATAATACTTACGAGTTAATGTTGTGACGGTCGTATTATGTAATATTGCTTGCTGGACATTTTTAATTAAATACGATAAAGACAAATCAGCGTCATCAGAATTGTACACAGAGCTAAAATCAATGTTATGCAGGTCATGTTCCAATTTATTTATATTTAATTTGGACTTTGACATGGGACGATTTTGCTTAGATAGCGTTAAGTTCATTGTTAATAGGACGGCGTTATGATCTGTTATTGTTGAATTAGTAACTAGGGTAATATATGGTAAGGTAGTTTTTATCATCATGTGATCGAAACACGAGCCACTTTGATGTGTCGATAGCGTATGACCGGTGTGAAGCCCATGGTATGAACATAAATTTAGGTAATTTTGAGTACCTGTATCACCGTTTTCTGCTCTGATGTTTATGTTAATGTCACCCGTTAATATGATGTGCTTAAAAGTGGAAAGACTACGACTACTAAAGCCTGGTTTAGGAAATGGTGAAAGTGTAGCATTGTACAAATGCCACACGTGTTCGCTATTGTGGCGTTGTACAAAGACTACACATTTCCTCTTACGCGTCGACGGTAAATCAAATCGACTATTAATCACACAGAAGAATGCGGACGTCACGGCGCGCGTCCCTGCGACCCTGACTCCCGCAGCGAGGGTGCCGACCCTGTTTCCATGAATATTCACCCCGGAACACATGTGCGTGGCCGGCGGTCAGCGTCCGTGGGAACCATACGAGTCGTCTAGCACGTGAAGACGGAACTGGCGCGCTTTTCTACATCAACCAATCATACGCCGCGGCCTGCCTCGATCAACGAATCAGCATCAAGAACGAAGCTGATTCGTTAGTGGTTACCCCACTATCATTTAGAGATAGTTAGTATAGAGATAGTTAGTATTTAAGTGAGTGCATAGCTTGTAAGACACATTATTAGAACATTATTATCATATTCTACATCAGTGTACAACATCATTGTACAACATCATTATTATATCCATTCCTTGATAACACTCTTGTATCGCGTCATTTTTACACGTCTTATACATTGTACTCCTTTACATTCGTGCAATACATAAAGTTCAATTTATCTGAGTTTTAATTACGCGACACGACCTACGCGCTACAGTGGTGACCTAAGCGACGTGAATCAAGACAAACGTGACGGTACTCGTGATTAGCACATTCTAGTGGCTTCCCACAAGCGGGTCTCACCACTAGGATTTCAAGAGGCTATATTCACGGTATTGCTGCGTGATACACCAGAAGAGTAATCAGGATGGCGACCAACAACGCAACACAGGTAAGCAACGCAACACAGGTAGGAGGGCAAGTCGACACGCTCACACTACAAGCACGGCTGTCTGACTTTTGGCCGGCGTATCCCAGACTATGGTTTACACACTTCGAAGCAGTAATGGCGCCACAGAGGCAAGGTGATGACGCGCGCTATCAAGCAGCTATCGCCCGACTAGGCCTGGACGCACTTCAGCAAGTAAGTGATATTATAATCAACCCGCCCATTGAAAACAAGTACGAAGCCCTCAAGTCCCGACTCATCAGTGTCTACGAGGAATCCGAGAGCCGGAAGCTGCAGAAGCTGATGGATGAGATGGAACTCGGAGATCAGAAACCCTCACAGCTGTTGCGAAAAATGCGGGAACTAGCCGGACAGAAAATACCAGACGGTACACTGCGCATCATGTGGACCCGGCTACTCCCACCCTCAGTACGCGCTGTCCTCACCGTGAGCAACACTACGGACTTGGAAAAGTTATCGCAAGTAGCAGACAGTGTAATGGACAGTATCGCGCAACCTAACCAGGTCGCGCAGATTTCACGCACGAGCGATGTGGCTGCCCTACACGATCAAATAAGGCAGTTATCTCTGGAGCTGGCAGAACTCAAGGACAGGCAGGAATCCAGACCACGATCACACAGATCATTCGACAGACGGCGTTCAAGATCGCGTTCAACAAGCAACGATAATAGCAACCGCAAGTATTCCGAACAATCACTTATCTGTTATTATCATCGCAAGTACGGCGCAAACGCGCGTAAGTGTACACGTCCGTGCAATTTCAACAACAACAACAACAGCGCCCAGTCGGAAAACTAATGCCTGCGTCGGTTGAGGCGGCAACTGACGCGAACAACACTTCCCACCGCCTATTCATAACTGATAGAAATTCGCGTCTGTCATTTCTAATTGATACGGGCGCAAACGTTTCCGTGATACCGAGGACAAAAGGCGGGAAAGCAAAACAAACCGATTTCTGTTTGTACGCAGCAAATAACACGATCATCCCAACGTACGGAGAGAAAACCCTACAACTGGATCTCAACCTACGACGGCCGTACACCTGGAAATTCATCGTCGCTGCAGTCAGCAAACCCATCATCGGTGCAGACTTTCTGAAGCGTCATCAACTTCTTGTCGACATAGCCGGCCGACGCCTCGTCGACAAAGTTACCAACATGACCGTCAGAGCATCAGTCATTCGTTCCGCCGAACCCACAGTTCGAAGTATCGACATGGAACAGCCGTATCACCAGCTCCTCAGTAAGTTTCCTGATATCCTGCGACCATCAAGCATGAAGGATACTCCCAAACACAAGGTAGAACACCACATCGAAACTACTGGCCCACCAGTGTTCAACAAGTGCAGACCTCTTCCTCCACATCGCTACCTGCCCGTGAAGAAAGAATTCGAGCTCATGATGCAGCAAGGAATTTGCCGACCAAGCAAAAGCCCTTGGTCCAGTCCGCTACACGTCGTTCCTAAGAAAAACGGCGATTTACGCATCTGTGGTGACTACAGAAGGCTCAATGACGTCACCAAACCCGACCGCTATCCAGTCCCACGCCTCAAAGATTTTACCTACCTACTTCACGGCAAGAAAATCTTCAGTACTCTCGATTTAAACCGAGCTTATTCTCAATTAAAAATCTTCGAACCTGATATCGAGAAGACAGCGATCACTACACCATTTGGTTTATTCGAATTCCCACGAATGTGCCCAGGTCTCAAGAACGCCGGACAGACATTCCAACGATTCATAAACGAAGTGCTCAACGGAATAGACTACGCGTTCCCATTCATCGACGATGTTATCGTTGCATCTGAAAGTGAAGCAAGCCACATCGGAGATCTGCAGGAAGTTTTACGCCGATTAGACACGTATGGTGTCACTATAAATCCCTCTAAGTGTGTTTTCGGCAGCGAAACCGTCAAGTTCCTAGGTTATGAAGTATCAAGCAAAGGAATCAAACCACTTCAAGACAAAGTCAAAGCAATCACAGAATACCCAAAGCCCAAAACCATTCAAGACTTACGAAGGTTTATTGGCATGATAAATTTTTACCGAGACAGTGTCCCAAATGCGGCAAGCATTCAGGCACCGCTGAATGCATTCCTTCATAATTCAAAAAAACGAGACAAGACGGAAGTAAAGTGGGACAATCAATCGACAAAAGCTTTTGAGTTGTGCAAACAAAGCATAATAAACGCTGCTTTATTGTCTTACCCATCCAGTGCGCCAGAGGACCAAATCGCTATTTTTTCGGACGCCTCAGCTACCTGCGCCGGGGCATCTCTACAACAAAGGCGAAGCAACGGACAATGGCTGCCACTCGGATATTTTTCAAAGAAATTTTCAGAAAGACAAAAAAAGTACGCGTGTTACGATCGGGAGCTCCAGTCAATATTCATGGCAATAAAACATTTCAGAAAGATGTTTGAAGGCAAAGAACTCGTGATTTTCACCGACCATAAACCGCTGACCTACGCAATTCGTAAGCCGCCTTCCGATAACGACACACCACGGCGAATTCGGCAGCTACTGTTTATCAGCGAGTTCACTACTGACATTCGACACGTGAGCGGAGCTCAAAACGTTGTAGCAGATGCATTGTCACGCGTCGAAACTATCGACGTGCCCTCACCCATCAACTACGACGAGTTATCTCAAGCTCAAGAAAACGACAGTTGTATCCCTACATTGTCTCAACAGACCAACATACAACTCAAGAAAATCATTTTACCGGGTACTAACAAGCCAATATTCTGCGAAACATCAACGCCACATGTTCGTCCCTACTTAACAGCTGATTTTCGTCGCATAGCTTTCAATGCCGTGCACAGCCCAAGCCACCCAGGAGTACGATCCACACGGAAGCTGATGCAAGAGCGATTCTTTTGGCCTTCAATGAATACCGACATCGGCCAGTGGACTAAGACATGCAATTCGTGTCAGCTCTCCAAAGTACAGCGACACAATCATAGTGACATCGCAACATTCCCACCGAGCGAACGATTTCAACATATTCACGTTGATATCGTTGGACCGCTACCGACGTCAGCATGCGGACACAAATACTTGCTCACGATGATCGACCGGTGCACACGATGGCCCGAAGCTGTACCACTTCAAGAGACAACCGCTGAAAGCGTCGCAAGAAAACTTTACGAAGTGTGGATATCTCGTTTCGGTTGTCCAATAAGAATCACTACCGATCAAGGACGACAGTTTGAAAGCCGACTATTCCGAGACCTCGCTCAATTACTCGGTGTAGAAAAAACCCGTACTACTGCATACCACCCGCAGAGTAACGGAATCGTCGAACGCTGGCACAGGACATTAAAAGCCGCACTCATGGCTAGACTAGAAAACAGCAACAAATGGATCGACGAATTGCCTGCTGTTCTAATGGGTCTCAGAGCCGCTATCCGCTCCGACTCTAACACAAGCGCAGCGCAACTCACCTACGGTCAAGCAATACGCCTGCCAGGCGATTTCATATCACCAACACCAGCTACACCGAAAATGGACCACGACTACGTCAATCACCTGCAAGAAGTGATCACCAAGCTCACACCTACATACAAATCGCATGCAAATAAGCGATGTATGTTCGTGCACAACGACCTACAAACATGTAGCCACGTGTTTGTACGCGATGACACCGTCCGCAAACCTCTGCAGCATCCATACCAAGGTCCATACAAGATCATCGAACGTAAGGAAAAGTATTTTACAATCCAGCTACCAGGACGAATTAGCAACATATCGATAGATCGCCTCAAACCTGCGTACACAATCAACACAGAAGATGATCCCAGGCATACGAACAGCGAGACCAATCAAGCACCTGCAGCTACCACAGATGAGCAAACCAGCCTACATCCAGACCCGCATACGAGGGAACAACGTACCAGATCAGGCAGGATCGTCAAGACGCCTGCACGCTACGTACGCTTTGTCTAAAAGCGGGGAGTACTGTAGCATTGTACAAATGCCACACGTGTTCGCTATTGTGGCGTTGTACAAAGACTACACATTTCCTCTTACGCGTCGACGGTAAATCAAATCGACTATTAATCACACAGAAGAATGCGGACGTCACGGCGCGCGTCCCTGCGACCCTGACTCCCGCAGCGAGGGTGCCGACCCTGTTTCCATGAATATTCACCCCGGAACACATGTGCGTGGCCGGCGGTCAGCGTCCGTGGGAACCATACGAGTCGTCTAGCACGTGAAGACGGAACTGGCGCGCTTTTCTACATCAACCAATCATACGCCGCGGCCTGCCTCGATCAACGAATCAGCATCAAGAACGAAGCTGATTCGTTAGTGGTTACCCCACTATCATTTAGAGATAGTTAGTATAGAGATAGTTAGTATTTAAGTGAGTGCATAGCTTGTAAGACACATTATTAGAACATTATTATCATATTCTACATCAGTGTACAACATCATTGTACAACATCATTATTATATCCATTCCTTGATAACACTCTTGTATCGCGTCATTTTTACACGTCTTATACATTGTACTCCTTTACATTCGTGCAATACATAAAGTTCAATTTATCTGAGTTTTAATTACGCGACACGACCTACGCGCTACAGTAGATTTTTAAATGATGGGGATCTATAGATAGCTATAATTGCTATAGTTGAACCTATTTTAATTATAAGGCAGTTACAGTCTACTTGATTCTGTTCTTCGACTGAGACAATAATCGATTGTTTAGCGTAAACTACGATCCCATCATTTTGATTCTGGTTATTCGTGCTATGGAAAAAGTTGTATCCCGTCATAGTAGGGATGATTTCTTGTCGTTTTGATAACCAACATTCGGTTAGTATTATGATATCGCATGCTATGTCCAGTCTATGAAGAAAAACGTTAAAGCTGTCAAAGTTTTTACAAATACTACGTATATTTTGTGTTAGTACTATAAATGGCTTTTGATATCCGGAAAGATATTGTTTGCAATTTTCAACCTCACATGTTTTAGATTCTGACTGAAAAGAATTGTCTATTTCTGTAATTAAATTATCCATAACTAAAATATACCTATACAAAGTATGCAATCAGAGCTAAATATAATCTAGTGTTTGGCGCTCTTAGGCGCCTTCATAATCTAAGGAGTTGATATACCTGAATTCAGCGGCTTTTCTTGCTGGGCAATCGGAATCTCCCGTCTTGTGGTTGCTGGGTTTTTTATAGCGCTTGCAGGTTGCGCATTTTGGTGAGTCCTCTTTCAAAGAGCACTCTTGAGCTCTTTGTAATTGGTAGTAATAATTTTGTTTTGCTAATAAGTTTTGATCTGTGTCGCACTTAAGTTAGGCCGTTTGCACACTGATATTTTGTATGTATACTTTGTAATATTTTTTATTTGTACATGTTAGTGTTTTGTTTGTAACGGTTGCCCTTAGCTTTGGTCCCCACACGGTCTCGCGGAATTTATTGAGTTATTTACGCTTGTTTTTGTTGCTTTCCGCGCGTTCTTTAATTGAATTTAATTGTTAATTTGAATTAAAGGCTTTTATTGAAATGGCTCCCAGTCCGCATGCTACGGCGAAGACCGAGGTCCAGGCCGCATTGCGTTGGCTCGCGGGTGCGGCCGCCCTGATTGTTCGGCCGGATCGGGTGCAGGCTTTGTTGACCCGTTATGAAGGGTTGCCTGCGCGCATGGAAGGCTTGGAGCGACACGTTGTCGACTTCCATGCGTACGTTTTGGAACACCCTCCAGCGGATGAAGCCATAGTGGAGACCTTTAAAAGGGATGTCGACCAGGCGTACGAATTGGCTGACCAAATTACGGAGTCAGCAGAAGGGCTCCTGGCTGCCCGTAGGGGAAAGCCGACTTGGAGCGGGGAGGTTAAACCGACCCCGCCGGCTTTGTTAGGGAGACTGCCCACATTGGAGATTCCCCACTTTGACGGGGACCTCACGGCTTGGATGGGCTTCATCAACTTGTTTGACAGCTTGGTGGACTCCAGGGAAGATTTGTCCCCCAGCCAGAAACTGGCTTATTTGCGCTCCGCCCTCCGCGGAGAAGCCAGTGCAGTGGTCCAGCACCTGATAGTCAGCGATGCTAACTACCAGGTTGCGCGGCAGTTGTTGCTGGACCGCTACCAAAACGTCCGCTTGCTAGCGGACACCCATGTGGCCGCCATTTTGGCCTTACCGAAGGCAACGCGGGTTTCCTCACTAAGGAAGGATTTGGTCAACCCGCTCTTGACCGCCGTCCACTCATTGCACCGGCTGGATTTGCCGGTCGACCAGTGGTCTTTTTTGCTTCTGCACATCGTCCTAGCGAAATTGCCCGCAGACGTAAAGGGGCGATTTGAGCAAAGGTACGGGGGCAATAGCGCCTCGTACCTCCCCCCCTTCTCGGATTTGCTTCGTTTTTTGGGGGACGAGTGCAGAGTACTGGACCAGCTGACCGACCCCACGCCGGGGACGAGCACGGGTCGTCCGGTGGCGGCGAGGGGACAACCCCGCCGTCCGACCAAACAATGCTCGGCTGTCCGAAGTGACTCTCCCCCCGCACCAGGTAAACGGTGCCGGTATTGTCGGGGGGACGGACATGACGTGCGTGCTTGCGAGAAGTTCGGGGGCCTCCGGACTGCAGGTCGAAGAGCCCTCGCCAAGCAACGCGCCTGGTGTTACATGTGTCTGGGGGACCACCGCCAGTCAGCGTGCCTCCAGGCTAAGGTTTGTCCACATTGCGGCGGGAGACATCACGCTCTCCTGTGTTTGAACCGCAATGGTGGCGGGTCCGAAAGGGGCCCAGATTCCCCGCGCACGGGTGGGGGCCCCAAGGGCGGGGGCTCCACGGGCGGGGGCCCCCCGCAGGATGTAGCGGTGGCCGTCGGGGGCTCGGGGAGGCGGGCGATACGCTACTCCCCCCCCCTTGATGGAATACCCTCGATTGGGGCGTTATGTTCCCCCGTATGCGGCTCACGGTTATTGTCCCACGCCTCGGAGTGGAGTTGGAAGGAGTCCCTACGTTGCGGAGTGGGACCCTCTCGCCTACTGTCGGCGATCCCCTCCGATCTTGTCGACTCAGTTCACCCGGGGTCCAGGGGGGCAATCACCCCCCTCGGGTTTTCATTAATGCCACTGTCGGGCGCAACCCCCCCACCGGAGTTTGTGCTGTTGCCAACAGCCTCCGTGCGTGTTTGGGGCCCCAAAGGTGATTTTGTCACAGTGCGTGCCCTCTTGGAGTCAGGGGCTCAGGGTTGCATAATTTCTACTTGGCTCGTCCGACAGTTGGGCCTAAATATTGTACCGCATAGGGACTCGGTACGGGGCGTTGGAGACCTGCGGATTTCGAATCCGATCGGTCGGGTTTCGTTCTCCTTCTCCCCCCACTCCTCCTCAACGCCGAAAATCGGTACTTCGGCGATTGTTTTTGAAACGGAGGTCGGGCCGCTTCCGCAAGTGCGAGCCCCACACACCGCCGTTAAATTGTCGGCTGGATTGGCTCTGGCTGATCCTCACTTCCACCGACCTGGCCCGATCCATTTATTGATCGGTGTGAATGTTTTAGGTCGTTTGCTGCGTGGAAGTAAACGAGTTTTGCAGGCAGCCGGTTTTATAGCCATATCCACCTCTTTGGGTCATGTAGTAATGGGATCATTTAGGGACAGCCCAGACCCCCTTCGGCAGACAGCGACCTCGCTGTTGGTTCTGCCTTGTCAGACATCCTCCAACGCTTTTGGGAGGTGGAGGAGCCTCCGACCGCAAAACGAGTGGACCCGTTGGACGAGGAGTGCGAATTGTTCTATCAGAACAATACTGGCCGCCTCCGCTCGGGTCGCTTGATCACTCGCTTGCCCTTTTTGTCAGTTCGCCCCCTCTTAGGCAGCTCCCGGCCACTGGCCGAAAAAAGGTTGTTGTCTATGGAGCGCCGAATGGCGAGGGACCCCGCATTAAAGCAGAAGTACATGGACTTCATGCGGGAGTATGAGGAACTGGGGCACATGTCGCTTTCGCAGCTGGATTGGCGAAATGAAGAACATTATTTTCTTCCCCACCACGCGGTTTTGAAGACTTCCAACGGGAAGATACGTGCGGTCTTTGATGGCTCAGCACCCACGTCAACCGGAGTGTCGTTGAACCAGTGTTTGCACGCCGGACCGAAGTTGCATCACGATGTGAGTGATGTTTTGACCAACTTCCGTCGACATGCTGTCGTTTTTGTGACCGACATTCGCATGATGTTCCGGCAGACTGTGATTCACCCGGAAGACAGGAGATACCAGCTTGTGCTTTGGCGAGAGGATCCCGGGGATCCAATGCTGGTTTACGAGCTGAACACCAACACCTATGGACTACGATCGAGTCCTTTTGTGGCGATCCGTTCGTTGTGGGAGCTCGCAGAGCGCGAACGGCTGCGCTACCCCCGCGCGTCTGTCCTCATAAAGGAGGATCTGCACGTCGATGACGTTTGTACAGGCGCCTCGAGTGTACGAGAGGCCCTGGTCTTGCGAGATGAGTTGAACGCTCTCCTAGGAGCTGGTGGCTACGAGTTGAGGAAATGGGTGTCCAACTCGCCCGAACTCTTGGCAGATGTACCCAAGGACCACCAGCAGGAGCCTCATCTCTTTGAAAACCCTGATACTCCAGACATGCTGTCTGTTTTGGGAGTACAGTACAAACCAGTCCAAGATTTGTTTACCTACAGATTGGAGCTTCCGAGCCCAAAGGTCTGGACTAAACGCACAGTGCTGTCCACTGTAGCTTGCACCTTTGATCCGAATGGTTGACTTGGTCCTGTAGTGTTCGCGATGAAGTGTTTCCTACAGGAACTATGGGCAGCGGAAGTGACCTGGGATGAGCCCCTCTCCGGCGGCTTGCTCCGAGACTGGGTGCGGTTTGTCTCATCCCTCCCGGAAGTCAACCGTGTTTGTATCCCTAGGCACATATTGCCTGAGGGACGGTTTTCCGCTAGCCTACACGGCTTTTGTGACGCGTCCGAAAGCGGATACGCGGCAGCCGTGTACATTCGAACGGTGGACGCACGAGGTGTTGTCGCTGTTCATCTGGTTACGGCTAAGAGTAAGGTTGCCCCACTTCGGACCCGATGGACCATACCGAAGTTGGAGTTGTCTGGCGCCACTCTATTAGCCCGATTGCTTAACCACGTCGTCGACACCTTGGGAGCTAGTGTCGACTTTAGGTCAATCTTTGCATGGTCTGACAGCCAAGTCGTCCTTTGTTGGCTGAAAAGTTCAGTCCATACCCTCGAGGTATTCGTGGCCAACCGGGTGTCTCAAATTCAGACCTCGAAAGCCCCGTTGATTTGGCGCCACGTGCCTGGCGAATTGAACCCCGCAGACTGCGCTTCCCGCGGCTGCGAGGCGCCCGAACTTGTGAATCGCCAGCTGTGGTGGGGTCCACCATGGTTGTTACAGCTGGAAGGTTCTTGGCCCCACACCCCCGCAGTGGTCGGGGCATCTACGCCAGGGGTGCATGTTCACGCCACCGAGACTGTAGCGGCTCCAGATCCGGAGTTTTTGCTTGAGCGCTACAGCTCTTTGGATAAATTGCTTGGCGTTACCGCCTGGATACGGCGTTTCATCCACAACTGTCGTAGCCCCTCGTGGCAAATTTGAGTCTCCGGTCCTCTCACCGCAAGAGCGCAATGACGCTCTGTTATATTGGGTGCGGATAGTTCAAGAGAGTGAATTTTGCATCGGAGTTGAAAACCCTCCGCCAACGCACATCCAATCTGAAGGGACCCTTAGGGCGCTTGAATCCCTTCTTGGATGATCGGGGTTTGATGCGTGTCGGAGGTCGGCTTAGAAATGCTAAGCTCCCCTATGGGGCTCGTCATCCATTGTTGCTCCCCAAGAACGGCCCCTAGGTGAAGTTGTTGATCGCAGACCGCCATGTGAAAAATGCACATGCCGGATGCAACGCTCTTACTGCGATCCTCCAACGGGGAATTTTGGATTTTGTCTGCGCGGAGAGTGATCCGATATGTTATCCTTTCGTTGTCTCCCGTGCTACCGCTTGAAGGCGGACATCGTGCAGCCCCAAATGGGGGATTTGCCTGCCGATCGAGTCACCGAATCGATGCCCTTTGCTGGAGTTGGTACGGATTTTGCGGGCCATTCATTGTAAAAGCTTCGCGTCTCCGTAACGCTAAGACCGAGAAGGCTTACTTGTGTGTTTTTGTGTGTTTAGCTACTAAAGCGGTCCACCTCGAGGTGGTTAGTGCTCTCACAACAGAGGCGTTCTTCGCTGCTCTAGGCAGATTTGTTTCGCGTCGCGGACTGCCGTCCTTAATTCGATCCGACTGTGGGACCAACTTTAAGGGTAACTGTGTACCGATCGTTATTTGAAGGAAGTTTGTGAATTCTATAGATATACATATAGAATAGATAAAAATAATGTTGAGATCGGATCCACACTCTCCCGCAGAGGGGTACGATGGCAGTACTCACCGCCGTCCTGCCCCCACTGGGGAGGTATATTTGAAGCTACTGTAAAGGCCGCCAAAACTCACCTTCGTCGCGTTATTGGAGAATGGAATATCCTTATTTGGACATTAACTCCGGACGGCTCTCGCGATTTGAATTGCTTCAACAGCTTACGCAGAGTTTTTGGCGCCGTTGGCATCTGGAGTATTTGCACATTTTACAACAGCGCGTTAAGTGGTCAGACAAGACGAACCCACCAAGGGTCGGAGACCTCGTTTTGTTAAAGGACCCAAACCTGCCACCCCTCCGATGGCGTCGTGGACGCATTGTTAAATTGTATCCGGGGTCGGATGGTGTTCCCATGTGTAGGTTTGCCGAGGTCCTGGTGGGGGACTCTGTCTTGAAGCGCGCGATCGCCACACTCTCTCGCCTGCCCTTAGATTGAATTGTCGGACCGTTTGTTACTGTCCGGGGCGGGGGGATGTTTACGCTAGTTCGTCGGCCGAGTCCGATTTTTAGTTAGTCGAGTTGATAGATGCCCGATCGGTACGGGCTAGCGCATTTAGTATTGTCTATGGCGACGCGCGGCCGCCATTATTATGACACAACGTGTTGGGACCCCGCCGCGTACGGCGGGCCGTTGCTTGGACCTCTTGACGAATAATCATCGCGTGCGTGGCATGTTCGGTCGAATGATTTTCGGGAAATTATATATACCACCGGCCGCGTTTTGTATAGTTTGTCGCGATTGTTGCCCGTGTTTTGAAGTATTTACTTGAACTATAAAACGTAACAGTGCGTCTGTAAATTGAGTTGAATTTGAATCGGAAACGTGGTTTCATTGGCGATCTTTGTCGGGCGTGATTGACACTGCCAAATAACTTCTTACGTTGGTGAGCTTTGGTGCCCTAATAAGGGAACTTTGGTGTGTCGACTGGTATGGGACAGTCAGTGAACTGAAGACATCGGACGTCATCGTAATCGACGCGCGCGCGTCGATTCTCTGGACTTCGCTTCGTGACGGAGCACACTGAGTCCCAGGTAAGTCCCGTAGATTTACTAGAGTGTGATCGGAGATTGATTTTACTTGTGGTGTAAGCCGACCTTGTTTGTTGAATAAGCCGTGACAAATGCGCGGTAGATGTACGCGCTTTACTGGGGCGCCTACAGTATTCGTCCACGTCATCACTTAGGCATTCGAAGCGATTTTGGAGCTCGAGCTGGAAACCTTCGGAGTTATGGATCTGGATGGGTGCTGGCCGGAGCGTAGACTTCATCAGGCGAGATCTTTCGGACACTATGTTCAGATTTAATGTGCCTCTGACCATACGGTGATCGCTGCCGCATTTGAGCGAGTTGATCACTGAGACATCATTGAATATGTGCCTTTTTGTCGTCATAATGAAGTCTATCTCGTTCTTAGTGACCCCGTCGGGACTGATCCAAGTTAACTTTCGCTGTTCACGCTTCTTGAAGAAGGAGTTCATCATAAAGAGTCCCTCCTTCTCCATGAAGCCAGCCAACATGTGGCCTCGGTAGTTCCGACGCCCAAATCCAAAATTTCCCAATCCGAGCTCTTCACCGCTCCGTTTTCCAAGTTTAGCGTTGAAGTCCCCCATGATAACGCTGTAGTGAGTTTTAGAGCTATGTATGGCTTTAGAGATGTCCTCATACATAGCCTCTACTTCATCGTCGGAGTGTGTCGAGGCCGGGGCGTATACCTGAATGACCTTCAGCGAATACCGTTTGGTTATTCTGAGTACCAGGAACGCCACCCTGGTCGACACACTCTCGATCTTCACTACATTGTCCACAAGGGACCTGTGGACGAGGAACCCGTCACCACCTTGGGACTGATGGTCGCCCTCCCGGAAATAGAGCAAGTTACCGGATTTAAGGATTATCGAGTCCTCACCCTCTCTTCGGACTTCAGATAATCCCAGGACACCCCATCGTAACCTGCTCAATTCTTCCTCCAGTTCAATAACCCTCTCGTCGGTCCGCAGTGTGCGCACGTTCAGTGTTGCCAGGTCGATCCGTCGTTGTTTGTGGTAGCCGGATCTCTTCCGGAGATTCTTCGCACCCCTTGCCCCGCCGTTACCTTGGCCGCTACCACAATGATCAGGAATAGCGGAGCTGCCGGGGACTAGGAGCCTTGGCTTAGTCGTGTGCATCATTATGGGGGGGGGGGGGGGGGGGGGGGGGTTGCCATAATCCCCACGCTTGGCAAGCGGGTTGGGGATCGCAGGATTTGATATTCCACAGAAGAAGCGCTGCTGCCCGCCTCCCTGGTGAGAGAGTTCCCTTAGTCGCCTCTTACGACACCCACGGGAGGATATGGGTTGGTACTATTTTAAGCCCGGTACCACACGGGGTCATAAAGCCATATATAGCTTTAAAACTCATTACAGCGTTAGCAATTTGGGCGTCGGAACCCTCGAGACCACATGTTAGCTGGCTTCAAAGAGAAGGAGGGACTCTTTATCATGAACTCCTTTTTCAAAAAGCGTGAAGAGCGGAAGTGGACTTGGATCAGTCCCGACGGGGTCACTAAGAACGAGACAGACTTCTTTATGACGACCAAAAGGCACATATTCAATGATGTCTCAGTGATTAACTCGCTCAAATGCGGCAGCGATCACCGTGTGGTCAGAGGCACATTGAATCTGAACATAGTGTCCGAAAGATCTCGCCTAATGAAGTCTACGCTACGGCCAGCACCCATCCAGGTCCATAACTCCGAAGGTTTCCAGCTCGAGCTCCAGAATTGCTTCGAATGCCTAAGTGGCGACGTGGACGAATACAATGACGGGTTTGTAGAAGCTGTCCGTACGGTCGGGACTAAGTATTTTAAGACCCGCCGTACAAATAGAAAGTGTAGTGAAGATCGAGAGTGTGTCGACCAGGGTGGCGTTCCTGGTACTCAGAATAACCAAACGGTATTCGCTGAAGGTCATTCAGGTATACGCCCCGACCTCGACACACTCCGACGATGAAGTAGAGGCTATGTATGAGGACATCTCTAAAGCCATACATAGCTCTAAAACTCACTACAGCGTTATCATGGGGGACTTCAACGCTAAACTTGGAAAACGGAGCGGTGAAGAGCTCGGATTGGGAAATTTTGGATTTGGGCGTCGGAACCCTCGAGACCACATGTTAGCTGGCTTCAAAGAGAAGGAGGGACTCTTTATCATGAACTCCTTTTTCAAAAAGCGTGAAGAGCGGAAGTGGACTTGGATCAGTCCCGACGGGGTCACTAAGAACGAGACAGACTTCTTTATGACGACCAAAAGGCACATATTGAATGATGTCACAGTGATTAACTCGCTCAAATGCGGCAGCGATCACCGTGTGGTCAGAGGCACATTGAATCTGAACATAGTGTCCGAAAGATCTCGCCTAAAGAAGTCTACGCTACGGCCAGCACCCATCCAGATCCATAACTCCGAAGGTTTCCAGCTCGAGCTCCAGAATTGCTTCGAATGCCTAAGTGGCGACGTGGACGAATACAATGACGGGTTTGTAGAAGCTGTCCGTACGGTCGGGACTAAGTATTTTAAGACCCGCCGTACAAATAGAACTAAAAAGCTCTCGGACTACACTCTCGAGCTCATGGTGGACAGACGTGAGATGGTTTTGCGTTCGTCAAGTGATGCTTGCAGGTACCGGCAGCTCAATAAGCAGATCTGAAAGTCTCTGAAGCGCGACCTACGTCGGTATGATACCGAGCGTATAACGGAGGCTATAGAGCGAAACAAATGCTCTAAAGTTTTCGCTAGGTATCTGACTATTGGGCATAGCTGGTTAAGCAAGCTGAAGACTGACGACGGCAAGATCATACCGTCCGGGCCCGAGTTTTTGAGGGAAGTCGAGAATTTCTATGGCCAGCTCTACACTTCGACCATAAAACATTAAATCTTGCTGAAGACCCTAGAGCAAGATTAACCCGACATTACACCGAAGATATCCCGGACGTCAGAATAACGGCAGAGCTACTGAAGGCAGGTGGTAAACCGACCCTTAGGGCCCTTCAGAAGTTATTTAATTCCGTCATAGTCAAGGCATGGCACAGAAGTGTGGTGGTACTCTTTTTCAAAACGGGTGACAACACCCTTTTGTAAAACTACAGACCCATCTCACTTCCGAGTCATGTTTATAAGTTGTTTTCGAGAGTCCTCACGAATCGTCTCGCCTGCAGGTTTGACGACTTCCAGCCTCCCGAACAAGCCGGTTTCCGGAAGTGCTTCAGCACAGTAGACCACATACATACGCTGCGGCAGGTTATACAGAAGGCCGAGGAGTATAAACTACCTGTAGCGTGTAGCACAAAGGACTATAAATCACTCACACCAGATCACAGCTACACAAAGGACTATAAATCACTCACACCGAGCAACGCGGAAGTCATGGCGCGCGTCCCTGCGACCCTGACTCCCGCAGCGAGGGTTCCGACCCTGGCTCCCGCAGCGAGGGTTCCCATAAATTTCACCCCAGAACACATCTGCAGGACCAACGTCCGTGGGAACTATAGCGAGTCGTCTAGCACGTGAAGACTGAACTGGCGCGGTTTCTACATCAACCAATCATACGCCGCGGCCTGCCTCGATTAGCGAATCAGCATCAAGAACGCACGCAACACCGCGTGGACTTCCGCAGGACAGCAAGCTGATTCGCTATTGGTTACCCCACTATTATTTAGAGATAGTTAGTATTTAAGCGAGTGCATAGCTTGTAAGACACATCATTATACGACATCATTATACGACATCATTATACAACATCATTGTACATCATTATTACATTACAGTCCATTCCTTGATCACACTCTTGTATCGCGTCATTGTACACGTCAAATACATTGTACTCTTTTACATTCGTGCAATACACAAAGTTCGATTTATCTGAGTTTTAATTACGCGACACGACCTACGCGCTACATTGGTGACCTAAGCGACGTGAATCAAGACAGACGTGACGATATTCGTGATTAGCACATTCTAGTGGCTTCCCACAAGCGGGTCTCACCACTAGGATTTCAAGAGGCTATATTCACGGTATTGCTGCGTGATACACCAGAAGAGTAATCAGGATGGCGACCAGCAACGCAACACAGGTAAGAGGTCAAGTCGACACGCTCACACTACAAGCACGGCTGTCTGACTTTTGGCCGGCGTATCCCAGACTATGGTTTACACACTTCGAAGCGGTAATGGCGCCACAGAGGCAAGGTGATGACGCGCGCTATCAAGCAGCTATCGCCCGACTAGGCCTGGACGCACTTCAGCAAGTAAGTGATATTATAACCAACCCTCCCATTGAAAACAAGTACGAAGCCCTGAAGTCCCGACTCATCAGCGTCTACGAGGAATCCGAGAGCCGGAAGCTGCAGAAGCTGATGGATGAGATGGAACTCGGAGATCAGAAACCCTCACAGCTGTTGCGAAAAATGCGGGAACTAGCCGGACAGAAAATACCAGACGGTACACTGCGCATCATGTGGACCCGGCTACTTCCACCCTCAGTACGCGCTGTCCTCACCGTGAGCAACACTACAGACTTGGAAAAGTTATCGCAAGTAGCAGACAGTGTAATGGACAGTATCGCGCAACCTAACCAGGTCGCGCAGATTTCACGCACGAGCGATGTGGCTGCCCTACACGATCAAATAAGGCAGTTATCTCTGGAGCTGGCAGAACTCAAGAACAGGCAGGAATCCAGACCACGATCACACAGAGCATTCGACAGACGGCGTTCAAGATCGCGTTCAACAAGCAACGATAATAGCAACCGCAAGTATTCAGAACAATCACTAATCTGTTATTATCATCGCAAGTACGGCGCAAACGCGCGAAAATGTACCCGCCCGTGCAATTTCAACAACAACAGTGCCCAGTCGGAAAACTAACGCCTGCGTCGGTTGAGGCGGCAACTGACGCGAACAACACTTCCCACCGCCTATTCATAACTGATAGGAATTCGCGTCTGTCATTTCTAATTGATACGGGCGCAAACGTTTCCGTGATACCGAGGACAAAAGGCGGAAGAGCAAAACAAACCGATTTCTGTTTGTACGCAGCAAACAACACGACCATTCCAACGTACGGAGAGAAAACCCTACAACTGGATCTCAACCTACGACGGCCGTACACCTGGAAATTTATCGTCGCTGCAGTCAGCAAACCCATCATCGGTGCAGATTTTCTGAAGCGTCATCAACTTCTCGTCGACATAGCCGGCCGACGTCTCGTCGACAAAGTTACCAACATGACCGTCAGAGCATCACTCATTCATTCCGCCGAACCTACAGTTCGAAGTATCGACATGGAACAGCCGTATCAGCAGCTCCTCAGTAAGTTTCCTGATATCCTGCGACCATCAAGCATGAAGGATACTCCCAAACACAGGGTAGAACATCACATCGAAACTACTGGCCCACCAGTGTTCAACAAGTGCAGACCTCTTCCTCCACATCGCTACCTGCCCGTGAAGAAAGAATTCGAGCTCATGATGCAGCAAGGAATTTGCCGACCAAGCAAAAGCCCTTGGTCCAGTCCGCTACACGTCGTTCCTAAGAAAAACGGCGACTTACGCATCTGTGGTGACTACAGAAGACTCAATGACGTCACCAAACCCGATCGCTATCCAGTCCCACGCCTCAAAGATTTTAGCTACCTACTTCACGGCAAGAAAATCTTCAGCACTCTCGATTTAAACCGAGCTTACTCTCAGTTAAAGATCTTCGAACCTGATATCGAGAAGACAGCGATCACTACACCATTCGGTTTATTCGAATTTCCACGAATGTGCCCAGGTCTCAAGAACGCCGGACAGACATTTCAGCGATTCATACACGAAGTACTCAACGGAATAGACTACGCGTTCCCATTCATCGACGATGTTATCGTTGCATCTGAAAATGAAGCAAGCCACATCGGAGATCTGCAGGAAGTTTTACGCCGATTAGACACGTATGGTGTCACTATAAATCCCTCTAAGTGTGTTTTCGGCAGCGAAACCGTCAAGTTCCTAGGTTATGAAGTATCAAGCAAGGGAATCAAACCACTTCAAGACAAAGTCACAGCAATCACAGAGTATCCCAAACCCAAAACCATTCAAGACTTACGAAGATTTATGGGCATGATAAATTTTTACCGAGACAGTGTCCCAAATGCGGCAAGCATTCAGGCACCTCTGAATGCGTTCCTTCATAATTCAAAAAAACGAGACAAGACGGAAGTAAAGTGTGTCCCACTTTACTTCCGTCTTGTCTCGTTCAATCAATCGACAAAAGCTTTTGAGTTGTGCAAACAAAGCATAATAAACGCTGCTTTATTGTCTTACCCATCCAGTTCGCCAGAGGACCAAATCGCTATTTTTTCGGACGCCTCAGCTACCTGCGCCGGGGCATCTCTACAACAAAGGCGAAACAAAGAACAATGGATGCCACTAGGATTTTTTTCTAAAAATTTTTCGGAAAGACAAAAGAAGTACTCGACTTTCGATAGGGAGCTCTCATCAATACACATGGCAATAAAACATTTCAGAAAGATGTTTGAAGGCAAAGAACTCGTGATTTACACTGACCATAAACCGCTGACTTACGCAATTCGAAAGCCTCCTTCCGATAACGACACACCACGGCGAATTCGGCAGCTACTGTTTATCAGCGAGTTCACTACAGACATTCGACAGGTGAGCGGAGCTCAAAACGTTGTAGCAGATGCATTATCACGAGTCGAAACTATCGACGTGCCATCACCTATCAACTACGACGAGTTATCTCAAGCTCAAGAAAACGACAGTTATATCCCGAATTGTCTCAACAGACCAACATACAACTCAAGAAAATCATTTTACCGGGTACTAACAAGCCAATATTCTGCGAAATATCAACCACACATGTTCGTCCCTACTTAACAGCTGATTTTCGTCGCATAGCTTTCAACGCCGTGCACAGCCCAAGCCACCCAGGAGTACGATCCACACGGAAGCTGATGCAAGAGCGATTCTTTTGGCCGTCAATGAATACCGACATCGGCCAGTGGACTAAGACATGCAATTCGTGTCAGCTCTCCAAAGTACAGCGACACAATCATAGTGACATCGCAACATTCCCACCGAGCGAACGATTTCAACATATTCACGTTGATATCGTTGGACCGCTACCGACGTCAGCATGTGGACACAAATACTTGCTCACGATGATCGACCGGTGCACACGATGGCCTGAAGCTGTACCACTTCAGGAGACAACCGCTGAAATCGTCGCAAGAAAACTCTACGAAGTGTGGATATCTCGTTTCGGTTGTCCAATAAGAATCACTACCGACCAAGGAAGACAGTTTGAAAATAGACTATTCCGAGACCTCGCTCAATTACTCGGTGTAGAAAAAACCCGTACTACTGCATACCACCCGCAGAGTAATGGAATCGTCGAACGCTGGCACAGGACATTAAAAGCCGCACTCATGGCTAGACTAGAAAACAGCAACAAATGGATCGACGAATTGCCTGTTGTTCTAATGGGTCTCTGAGCCGCTATCCGCTCCGACTCTAACACAAGCGCAGCGCAACTCACCTACGGTCAAGCAATACGACTACCAGGCGATTTCATATCACCGACACCAGCTACACCGAAAATGGACCACGACTACGTCAATCACCTGCAAGAAGTTATCACGAAGCTCACACCTACATACAAATCGCATGCAAACAAGCGATGTATGTTCGTCCACAACGACCTACAAACATGTAGCCACGTGTTTGTACGCGATGACACCGTCCGCAAACCTCTGCAGCATCCATACCAAGGTCCATTCAAGATCATCGAACGTAAAGAAAAGTATTTTACAATCCAGCTACCAGGACGAATTAGCAATATATCGATTGATCGCCTCAAACCTGCGTACACCATCAACACAGAAGATGATCCCGGGCATACGAACAGCGAGACCAATCAAGCACCTGCAGCTACCACAGATGAGCAATCCAGCCTACATCCAGACCCGCATACGAGGGAACAACGTACCAGATCAGGCAGGATCGTCAGGACGCCTGCACGCTACGTACGCTTTGCTAAAAAGGGGGGAATAGTGTAGCGTGTAGCACAAAGGACTATAAATCACTCACACCAGATCACAGCTACACAAAGGACTATAAATCACTCACACCGAGCAACGCGGAAGTCATGGCGCGCGTCCCTGCGACCCTGACTCCCGCAGCGAGGGTTCCGACCCTGGCTCCCGCAGCGAGGGTTCCCATAAATTTCACCCCAGAACACATCTGCAGGACCAACGTCCGTGGGAACTATAGCGAGTCGTCTAGCACGTGAAGACTGAACTGGCGCGGTTTCTACATCAACCAATCATACGCCGCGGCCTGCCTCGATTAGCGAATCAGCATCAAGAACGCACGCAACACCGCGTGGACTTCCGCAGGACAGCAAGCTGATTCGCTATTGGTTACCCCACTATTATTTAGAGATAGTTAGTATTTAAGCGAGTGCATAGCTTGTAAGACACATCATTATACGACATCATTATACGACATCATTATACAACATCATTGTACATCATTATTACATTACAGTCCATTCCTTGATCACACTCTTGTATCGCGTCATTGTACACGTCAAATACATTGTACTCTTTTACATTCGTGCAATACACAAAGTTCGATTTATCTGAGTTTTAATTACGCGACACGACCTACGCGCTACATACCCCTTTGCTTGGCGTTTGTGGACTACGAAAAAACCTTTGATTCGATCTAGACCTGGGCTGTACTGCAGTCTCTCCAGCGGTGTCAAGTAGACTATCGGTTTATTGAAGCGCTGAAGGGTTTGTACGAAAACGCCACCATGTCAGTCCGAATACAGGATCAGACCTCGAAACCAATACCTCTGCAGCGTGGTGTCAGACCTGGGACAAACTATCCAGTTAGGAAGGTCCAACTTCGAGAAAGAGAGCTAAGCTACGTAGAATCTTGTCTTCCGAAATACCGCAATGTCTCAAGACAAAAGTCTTCGACCAGTGTGTGTTGCCAGTGATGACTTATGGAATTGAGACGTGGTCGCTAACAATAGGCGTTATAAGTAGGCTCAAAGTCACTCAAAGGGCTATGCTTCGGGTTTCACTGCGCGATCGAATCAGGAATGAGGAGATCCGCAGAAGAACGAGAGTAACCGACATAGCCCGAAGAATTGCAACACTAAAGTGGCAGTGGGCTGGACACATTGCCCGTAGGACTGATGCCCGATGGGGCCGACGGGTTCTCGAGTGGCGACCACGCACCGGAAGACGTAGCGTGGGTATAGGCCCCCGACAAGGTGGACCGACGACCTGGTGAAGGTCGCGGGAAACCGCTGGATGCAGGAGGCGCAGGACCGGTCGTCGTGGAGAACCTTGGGGGAGGCCTATGTCCAGCAGTGGACGTCTTTCGGCTGAAATGATGATGATGAAATATCGCTATATTGACAGGACTTTGCGACCTATTGCTCGTAAGGTGATCGTTATTTTTAACAAAATAAATGATTGATTGAATATTGATTATTAATATTGAGGCTGCTGCTACAGGTATACACTTCTGGACACATCTATTGGCCCACCTTAGAGTTTAGATTTCGATGGCCCCTACCGAAATATGATTGCTAGATTGAACAAAAACTATTGATGTAGTTTTAAACCTGATACATTTTACAATCTTTTTCGATCGTATTATTTTTAATTTGAATTCAGAATACCATACGACATGGAGCTACGCCTAACAAATCGGATATGCGCCTTGTTAAAGGCAATTGATTTTTGAATTAAAAACATGTTTTATCAAATAAAGGTTTAATTTAATAACGCGTGTTGCCTCCATGGGCACCTAGGTAGTTTATCAACCGCTCTATAAAATTTTGAGGCATCATCTCCCATTCCTCTTCTATGGCAGTTTTCAACTCCTGCATCGTCTGGGCAACTGGCTGACGAGCCCTAACACGTCTTTTTAGCTCGTCCCACATGTGCTCAATGGGGTTCATGTCTGGGCTTATGGCTGGCCAGTCCATAACTGTGATGTTCACATCCCGAAGATATTTCCTGACGATGCCGGCCGTATGGGCTCTTGCATTATCATGCATAAAAAGGAAATTTGGGCCCACATAGTCCGCGTATGGTATCACGTAAGGTTCTAAGCACTCACGAATGTACCTTTCAGCATTTAATGCTGGCAGCCATGGTCCTGTAACAACCTCAAGTTGAGTTTTGCCGCTCACGGATATATCGCCCCAGACAGTCCATGCGCCACCGCCATAAGCAACCCTCTCTTCAAAGCAGCATTGTGCGAAACGCTCTCCATTACGTGGGTAGACCTTCTTCCTTCCAGCATTGCATCAGAAAAGAGTACACGGCTCCAATCTTGCTGTGTCCAATTTAAATGAGTGCCTGCGAAATGCTCTTCGGTGGGCTCGCATTAGTTTGGGTCCATTAGCTGGCTTGTGTGGTACCATATCGCGTTCTTTTAACTCACTGATACTCCGTGGAAGTCGCGAAGTTGGTTTTGTATCTCAATGGAGGTAAGGTGACGATTTTTCAAGCTGGTCGTCAAGATGAATCGATCCTGCCTTTCAGTTGTGACCCGAGATCGTGGCCTTCCTTGGCGACGAATAAAGCCGACAGTCTCTGGGTACTTCCGATAAACATTTTGGACGCAGATCGACTTAAATTGAGCACTCACATTTCTTTGGATGTATCCGCCCTGAATAAGCGCCACAGCTTGGGTGGCGACTACAGGTGAAGTATCCATAGATTATTGTTAGAACCTCACCTTAATGTTAAGAATAGGTAATGTTTGTTGCAAAACCAAAGATATCAATCACTTTTTCAAGAATCAAATCTAAGTAAACCAATAAAATCAAGTTTTCTTAGTATTCGATTGTTTGATATCAACAAACAGGCTCCAAATTGTCTTTTGTTTCTTTAAATTCTGTGTTCGAAATTCAAAAAAAGACTATTGAATGAAATTGTGAATGTACCAGGTTCAAAACAGTATAAAAACTTTTTGCTCGACCTAATATAAAATTTTAGCTAGGCTAGGACCAAACGAAACTGAAAATGCGAGGTGGACCAATAGATTTGTCCGGAAGTCTATTATGGTTTCAATGCTAAGTAAATATCAGTAGTACATACTAATTCCATAGATTGTATTAATTTTAGCCCGATTGCCCGCCATCTTTGTTGCTTTATTGATTGACGTTGAGTTGAAACGACGGTGCAGGTTAATTTTTTAGTTATTTTAACAAAAGTGGTCAAAATAAGTGTTTTTAACCCGATCAAGATATTTCAGCAATTCATAACAATGGCCTTCAATAAACAATGTGAGTTAAAATGTGTGAGACTCCTCCGAACCTAACTTTATAACCTGGCAAAATTACATGAAACTGAAAATGGTATTTTAATAGTAGTCATGTGAATGCCGTGTATTTAAAATGAATCACTAAAATGATTATTATGTAGGAACGCCGTATTGCAATAAATTACCTTTTGGCATTATGCTGCATTTTGAGAGACTGGACTGAGCATTCTGAGCAACAATAAAACAGACGGAGTATTGATCTGTCCCAGATCAGCTATCGCCTGCCGCCCGCCCGCATAATCGCAAATTCGTCATAATTGTGGTTACGTTAATTGATTTTTCTAAATTTCGTCGTAAAATAAGGGTTCTCTAGCTTGAAAAGATCTATCTAGTACATTTGATTACTATTACACACAAGATTCCTTCTTAGATACTCGGGCTTTCTTGGCTTTGTAACCATTTTTATTGAAAACAATTATTTTATTTAAGGTAGTAATCAGGTATGTAGTTCTTTCTACTAAGGACATACTTTTGAATTTCATAAACCTGTATTCTCACCCACCCATTTCTTTTGTTTCTTTTTTAAACAACGCGGAAGCATCGGTCTTCGTAGACCCCATCACAATGTACTGATATCTCTTTGAGGCGCGCGTGAAACCCGACGCGCCGTCGACCGGGCGGCGAGCTGCCCACTGCTCACCACCTGCAGGCCCGCGCCTATGGTATCCGGGAGTACGATGTCTTTTCCCAACCAGGGGGCAGGGAGTCTCCTGCGGCAGCTAGTGCCATGAGGGTGCTGGGATTCTTCCTTCCTCCTTTACGAGCATCACAGCTTCGCAGAAGGCAGTGATGGCCTGCACTCACTCTCCGGACCATGGCCTGGATCAGGGTCGAACGCGAGAAATCTCTGATGATCGCCGCTACGAGGACACGGCGATACTCTACCCAAGCGGGGCAGATCTCCACCGTGTCCTCAGGGCGATCCACACAGTGTCACCATTGTGTTGATCGCCCTGGCGTTTCTTACTGTCTTATCCAGAACAGGAACCTTCCAAAACAACCGTTCCCGGTGGCGACCTGCGTCAGGCGGAAGGTTAGGACGCCGTGGCGCCTCTCAAGACACTTCCCAAAGAGGGGACTTACCGCCGCTATTGTGGCGTGCCCAGTACTGGGTTGCGACAATCGCACTCTCCATGTCGCCATGACCATGAGATCCCGCCGGAGCTCTGTCCGCCGTACCGCGATTTCTCGTGGCAGCGGAGTTAATCAAGTGTTATACACAGTCCAATACAGCAAATTATTCTCTTCTTTCACAGATAACACTAGGTTTTCGGGGCGCTTCAACACACCAGGACAATTCGTATCTGCTGGAGAGGTAACTTAATCAAATAGAATTTTTATTAATCCATTGGTCATCTGAACGGATAGTAAAAATATAAATGAAGATTAGATTATTTTATAAATTGTTACATTGCTGTCGATGTTAATAATACTTTATACATATTTTGTATTTTAATAAATACCTATGATTTGTATTAATAATTACAAAAACTTATGAGCAGCTATTTTGCTTGCAAAATATGCTTATAAGTTTTTTTTTTTGCTAGCATTCTGGGTTTGAGGCATTGAGTTTTTCTGTAAGACGGCAATCATCACCATCATCAGTCTATAGCAATCCACTGCTTAGGGCTGTCCTTTAGCGAGCAGATTCACCTCGATTATCCGCAAATCTCATCAAAATCAAGTAATTTATTAAAATCGATGAAAATTGGCACTTTTTAACGCCAAATTTACAACAGATAGTCCCCGCGAAATGCCATTTCTTAGTATTTTATCTGAGAAATGGCGTAAAAAACTCTTCAGAATCACAGTTGTCTGTTCAGTTATAAAATCCAGATGCTTGGAGTCACCCTGTTCAGGGAAAGCTCAACAGCAGAATTAAACTTAGAATCAGTACCTTGTAGCAGCCTGTCTTATTATGTGAGGCTCTTGATGCTGTAGAGATTAGTCAAACGTTTTTTTTTTTTGTTATTATTTAAATAAGTGTTTTATTTCTATATTATGTAAATATTGAAACTCAACAAAGAGTAATAAAATAATTTGAATAAATTCGTAATGTCTGTTACCACAGTTCCTTGGCGAGCCACGAGAGCCCTGGTACTGGCCACATTAAGTCTTCAGCTATCCTCTGACTGAGCTCAAGTCCTGCACATCTTCTACTAACATCGTATGAGATCAATGCAAACCAAAAACTTGCTAACCGTCTCTTAGGATGTTTGGTATCCACCAGGGCTTAGAATGAATGATTAATGCGCCTGTGGTGAGACTCGCATGGTGTCGATGCGAGACTCTCAGAGGATAGCTCTGTGGTTTGAGAACGTGGTATGGTCACGAAGCAAATAATTCGTAAACATACACCATTCTCTAGACTTAAGTAGACGTAAGCTGCTCCGGATTTCTAACATGTGACAACCCTCTGAAATTGTAACTAAGACATTTTCTTGATACTATAATACCATATGGTCTCAATTGGTGAAACAATGAAGTTATAATTTTACTGGGTGACAGACATGATAGGAATATGGATGTTGATGGGTGATGTGAGCCCACCATCACTGAGTATGAGATGACGGAAAACTGATTGATTCCAAACTGTGGCTTGTTTTCTACAGTTCCATGTTTGCTTCTTCCATCCCCTTATTATTAGTTATCCGCGCACACTTAATTTCTAACTCTCATTGGCTACATTTTCGGCAGCAGTATGCTGTTTTCTTATAAGTTTCAATTTAATGCGTTTGGATGCATGAATGAGCGAGTGAGTGGTGGAGCGCATCTCCCACTCGGCTGAAAGACGCCAGTTGGTGTCGGGCGGGCTGCACTCGGACGTCGACTGGAAACATTGGCAAGACCCTTCACCAAAATACTGCTCATCAGTGAGTATCTTAACCTTTCTGCGTAATCGATGCACCATGTTCTGCGTCCGATCCGCATTCCACTAAATACGGTTCGCCATACTGGATGAGCTGATTTCTAGTACGAACCGAAGTTGCACTTGTGTGTTACCCGCATATTATTTGTCGGATGAAATTCGTTGCATGAGCATTTGTCTCATTTAACCAAACGCTCATGAGCCGACGGTGCAGAACCTTTGGATGAACGAGCTTACTGGACTGATTGCATCTGAATGTTATCATCGCGGGCTTGTTGAAGGGTATACCTAAGTAGACGATGTGTATACTTGGTGTCTCAATTTGTCCTATCTCGTTAGACGTTCGGGCAGTCGCCGCGCAAACAGCAGCAACAACAGAACCTGCAGCCGGTTCAGGTGAGTCCAGTGTGTAGAACTGCGGTACAGTGCGACTCCTTGAACACCTTAAACGACTATTTAGAACTAGCACTTGACAGTAACATACTATACCATTTTAATTTAACACTTAGCTCCATATGTTAGACGCACCGAGTTTCCTCGCCACACGTACATGACACATCGTACTTAAGTAAAGTCCTACGATATTCATTACTAACGTAGTGCTGTAGTACTTGTTAATAATTTTAGTATAATATAATTCACAAAGAGCTGTGGATTTTGTAAATCTATATCTATACTAATATATAAAGCTGAAGAGTTTGTGTGTTTGTTTGAACGCGCTAATCTCAGGAACTACTGGTCCGATTTTAAAAACTCCTTTTGCGTTGGATAGCCCATTAATCCAGGAAGGCTTTAGGCTTATAACAACACGCTGCGACCAATAGGAGCGAAGCATAACTAACACCAAACGAACGAAGTCGCTGGCGGCCGCTTGTAAGAAATAAATAGAAAAGCTCAGTACTGTAAACATTTAGTACCTAGTTCTTTTTTATGATTTATATTAAACACATAAAAGTGTAATGGTGACTTAGTGAGTATTTTATTTAGCCGCAGCTGAAGGAAGAAGACGTGAAGATGGACGACGTGGAGGTGGTCGCGTCGGCGCCGTCGAACGACGACGACAGTAGCTCGGTGTCGCGCCCGCACTGGATGAAGAGCAAGCTGCCGGGAGGTGAGGCCCACATAACTTATTGACTTCTGCAAACTAAATTATATAAATAAAATATTTAAATGAATTTATTAAGTAAGTAGGACCACCGATCACTTTTACACGTCATGTTTTTTTTTTTAAACTAGATGAAGCCGGCATTTCCTAACTGACTACCTCTGAGAAGAAATAGCCGAAACAAGCTCAGGGATTATCGTCTTTTCAAGTCAAGTCCAGACATTAAAAATGAAAATGTTTACAATAATTTACGTTACAATTACGCATATTGCTTAATAACAATGCTTAACAAGCGAGCAGCTCAGTCCCAAGCCTTTCTGACTTCTAAATAATCTGTGATTTTATAATACCCCTTTTTATTAATGATAAAAATAAATATGGGTTAAATTAACACTGAGAAATCATTACTTCAGAGCTTGGTAACCTGTAGTTGCCAATGGTTCAGGCACTGACATAGGATGCATTAAAGTTTTATGCAACAAAAAAACCTGTAATCACAGGTGAAAATTATAAATGACAACAACAAAAGGCCCGCGTTTCCCGCAACCTGCAATTTCGCAAACGCAATGAATTAATACAAAAATAATTAAGATGATATTTTTCTTCAACTAGGCTTAATATTGTGTTATTTGGATTACAGTGAAGAAAGTCAGCAATAGAGAGCGTCGTCGTCGCCAGAATGAGAACCTGCGTCGCTTGCTGACTCCTAAGAACGCACTCATGGTGCTCAACGAGATGATGCCTAATGAGCAGGTGGCTAATGTTAGTGTTGAGGACTTTCACCAGTCTCCGCCCACAGTAGTGTACACTCAGGAAAAAATCTCAAGACAAAACCAAAATGTTGTTTTAGCCTATGATAAATAAGATAAACCTAAGAGTAGCCACCGGTGTCAGCGACACACCTAGTTCTAACTGCAGATAGTAGGTAGTTATAGCCTAGGCTGCACCTAGTGGTCCATAGCATGGGCGTAGCCACACTGGGGCAACCTGGGGCGCTTGCCGCACCCTGGCTCTGATCTTTAAGGTACCTAATTAGCAAAAAAAAAAAAAAAAACCGGGAGGGGGCATAGGTTGACTGCTGCCCCACCCTGAGCCCAAGGCTGGCTACGCCCATGGTCCATAGTAATCCATTGCGTTTATAAAAGCACTGAAACACTTTTATTTTTAACCAAAATAATGATAACCATCGATGTGCGTAGGCGCAATGCAGAAAGTCACTTTCCTACAATCATCTGTATTACCGAAAGCATAGTTATGATGCGTATATAGGGTGTCTAACATGATATGTAGCCGTGTATACTATTTTCATGTGTATCAGCGGTATCCACATATGGAGGCCCTTTTCTCAATAACATTGTGTGCTATATTTTAATATTTTACAATTGTGTGGTACTAAAAGAAAAAAAAAACCTAAAAAAACAAAATACTTTATTATTTTCATCTAGGATCTTATCTTTGGATGGCGATTGAAAATCTCCCTTAATTACAGAATAATTTAGAACACAATGAATCGAGAGACGAACACCCCCTTCTGTCCGATTTGATGTGCGTCGGACTTTGAAGTTTTTTCACTACATCCCTTCGCGTACCCCGATCCTTTATAATTATAATATAGCAGACTGCAGTAGAAAGTCAACGCGCCAGAGTACAGATAATAGTACACGTGTCTACATTTGTATCCCATTGCCTTTGTTTATGAGTTTATTTACGTTTGCATTTTTCGCCAGCAATTCAAAGTAGAGCCTTCGGCCACTACTAACCAGTTCTACAAGACGGCGAACGCGCACAATTTCTGCGCAGACCTCACTATCGATGGCAACAACTACAAAGGATATGGTAAGATCTGCATACTACAATATACAGGGTGGCGCAATAGAACGTGCATATTGCATCATCTTTTTTTGCGGGGTAGAAGGGGCGTGGGCGAGGGGAGACCGATATCGTTGGGTTGCGCGGTTCATGAAGTTTTAGTCACTATGAGTCACTTCGACGGGAAGCGTCGCGCATTTTGCGTGCGCGCATTTTACGAAAACTCTCGTTCGTACGTAGTTGTCAGGCGACTATTTTGTTCTCAGTATGGTGTACGGCAAATTAGGGAGGCTCCGAGTGCTAATTTAATTAAAATCTGGATAAAGCGGTTTGAAGAGACTGGATCGACGTTTAAACCACACGCAAAAGGTCGTCCACGCACATCTAGGACCGAAGACAATATTGAGAGTGTTAAGCAGTCGGTACGAGAAGATCCACAAATGTCTACTCGCAAGAGATCGTCTGTCCTAAACATATCGCGACGAAGTTTGCAACGAATTTTAAACTTGGATCTTAAATTGCATCCATACAAGCTGCACTTAAGTCAAGAATTGAAAGACTCTGACTTCATAGCACGGCTCACATTTGCTAATGAAATGCTCAATCGGTTTTCAAATTTTGAAAACATCCTTTTCTCTGATGAGGCACATTTTCATATGAATGGGTTCGTAAACCGCCAAAATTGTCGTTATTGGAATAGTGAGAATCCCAGACTCAAACATCAAAAACCGTTACATAGCCCTAAAGTGACAGTTTGGGCTGCAATCTCTGCCAAAGGAATAATTGGTCCTTATTTTTTTGAAAACGCACGGGGGCAAAACATCACTGTTAATACCGAACGCTATGTTGCGATGTTGGAAGGTTTTTTGGCCCCAGAACTTGAAAATTCAAGAATAAAGAACTCTAGGACTTGGTTCCAACAAGACGGAGCTACCAGTCACACATCAAATGACTCCATGGCGGTTGTGAAGCAGATGTTCCCTGGCAAACTGATTTCGAAAAGAGGTGATATCCCATGGCCTCCGCGCAGTCCAGACTTGACGCCTCCTGACTTTTTTTTGTGGGGATACCTCAAACACAAAGTCTACACCAATAATCCGAGAAACATCAGTCAGCTCAAGGAGAATATTCGTGGTGAAATTGCAACAATCACACCAGCACTACTTAAGAAAGTTTTCGGTAATTTCCGTTTGCGGTTAGAGGAGTGCCAACGTAGAGAGGATCATCATTTAGATGATGTTATTTTTAAAAAATAAACTTCAGTTATCACTTAATAATTGCTTAGTTTTATTTTAACTATACCTTTTGTATTTATTTTTTAATAATTATTTTAAAAATGCACGTTCTATTGCGCCACCCTGTATATACTTACAGTATACAGTTATTAACGCACCAGTGTGGCTACCATGAGTTTTCATTACGAAGACTCGCCTCATTGATTGGCCCGCTTCAAGGTTGTAAGAACTCTCAACAAATGAGAGCGTCAAACGTAGTCGATGCGTATGATCGAGTCTCGTAATGAAAACTCATGGTAACCACACTGATCTACATGTTGTACTGGTTCACTTCTTTTTCCCAGAAAAATAGTGCCGCAGTAGAAAGCACAAGTCCCCAGTGACAACAAACGATCTTATTGCGAACGAATGGACTAAGATTTTGTGTGCATGTTTGAAGTGCTATGAGAGAGATTTATGAAAGTAGATTACTTTTTATTCTGAAAAAGATGTTTTTATATTTTTTTCCTTTATGCGTACAAACCGTCTTCACACAAAATCCAATGTTTACCTCTCCGCTTCCCAAACAACACACGTAACCACAACGAACACTCCACGTGCACCTGTGTTCTACGAGATACATGGACGGCGACAAGGTCACGCCTCTGGCTACTATTTTTTTATTTTTGATGGGAAATCATCAAATGTCAATCTTCTCCCGCTCTGGGCGGAGCGCAAGGGACTGTTAGACTTTTACTGACTAAAACCTACCCGTGTTTCTTCACTTGCCTATGCGACGGCCAGGGTCATGGTTTCTTCTTTAACCAACCCGCCTCTTTGCTACTTGCCTTATTATTAAGATATCAGCAACCATTGAGGAATAATAACACACTTGTTCAATTCTCTAGGTGACAACAAGCTAATGGCCCGCAACGCAGCCGCTGAGCAGGCGATACGAGATCTCATCATAAAGAAGATGAACAAAGTCTTATCCAATGACGGTTGTGAGTTGCTTTATATCGTTATTACTGATATTCTCGCCAAGGTCTATAAAGAATAGAGATAAACAAAATTCAGGGTTATCACAACTCACGTTTTACAAATCTCCTGTTATTTACATGATTATCGAATTTTACATGCTAACTATTTATTAACAATTCCTATTGCAGCATATTTCAATAGAATCACTAAAATAACCTGCACTTAGTATTTCGAAAAACCATTAAAAAGTCGACATTAATTTCACGTGACAGCCTTACAAAAAAAAAGGTGGATGAAATCCAGGTATTAAACACATTTTGTAGAATTCAACCAATGGTTTTAACAAAACCAATTCCACGTGGACATTATACTTGAAACTGTTTGGCACTATATATAAATTTCGCTTATAATGTATGTAAATGAATAATTCTTAGTTCTTTATATTGTGTGTAGTCGGGTGTAGGTCGCATATGTAGATATTCAACACAATGTAAATTGTTTTATGAATGAAATAAATGAAAAAAAAAAAATGAATAAAGTTGAGGCATTTTTCAATACGATTTTGCTTAATTTAATTACTTTCAAATCAACTGCATAAAACGTGCATTATAATACTTTCAAGTATGGACTAAGTATAATATATATGTATCAAAGAATTTAACCTATTAGGAAATTAGCTTACATGGGTGTCATATTTCAATCAATTCTGTTAAGTGTTCTATGCAAATCATAAATATCTAAACAAATAAACTGTTTACATTAGTAGGAATTAGAATTATTACTTTTATGAAAATCATCGTTCATCGAAAAGGTTGTTACCATCTGTCTTTTAGGCGTAAACTATTCGTTGCCTAGCAACGGTTTGTATACCTCTATTCTTTATCGAATTTGGCCGATATACAGTATGTTACGAAAACCCTGTCCGACCCGTGAAGGTGTTGTTAGGTATCGATAACTGATTCTACTAATGCATACAAAACCGGGCTTTACTTAAAAAAAAAATCCCCCTAAAAAAAATAAATATTATTTCGCAAAAGGAGGTAACTTATTAAATGTGCGTTGACCACCCTTCGCCTGCCGACCGCGGGGGGCGGGCGGCAGGACACGCGGCACGTGGTCGCATCGCTATTCGCTCATAATAATACCGGTGTTGTCACTTTTTAAAAATTACCAAATTTCGGGGAAATTGGAATTAATTCGTTGGAAAAAAAGATTATTTCAAAATTCATTTGTATTGGTACTATGATGAATACGTAAAATTTTATATTATATTTGGTCATGTGTTTACCTAACCTCTATTATCCTTATGGGTCGGACAGGGTTTTCGTAACATACTGTATAGCTAGCGCCATACGTACCCATCTGTGCTTCAAAAGCACATTAGGCCGTAGGTCAAGACCTACGGCCAGTTATTGGGTAATAATAATACCCTTTTAGTAAGCTAAAGAGTATCCCAATAAGTCATTTCTTATAAAATACTGGTCTGTGCATCTGGTTAAATTGGAAACCGACCACAACAACCAATAACGTTTTTGAATTTAAAATTCTACGACCATTTGGTAATTTGCTTAATACATAACCATAAGTCATATCTCAATTAGGGGCGTGCACAGAGATTTTGTGTAGGGTATGCATACATACACTACCGAAATCTCTGAGCTTATAATATGGTAAAACTTTAAAAAACGCAACGTAAACCTAGTTTCCATTTAGCATAGTCGCGTATTTTTCCGCATGTCAACATTGAATTGATGTTTGTGCGTGGCTACAGTGAACATCTAAATACGTGATTGATGATAAGAACAAGTCAAATAAATGATACGCGTGCGATGTTAAGTTTTTTTTTTTCCTAAATTAATACAATGAAATGTTATTACTAACTCAACTGTAAATAAGAAATAATTTCTTTCACAAAAAAAAAAAAAATAAATAAATTGTATCTATAAATTAAATCAACGCGCCTATCTTTTTTAAAATAACTCTGTAAAAATTAAGTATGTTTATGATCGTTTTGAAATCGCTAAAAGTTCTTTTTCAATGGAAATATAGACAAATCGGTGAGTCTGCTATGGCCCTGTGTGTTTCATAAATATTCGTGATTCGTTACTCATTGGAATCATAACTATAAAATTTTGCTAATTTGTAAACTTCGGGAAAATTATTGCAACTTGCTTTTGAATTTGAATATTCATAATATATTCAAATTCAAAAGCAAGTAGGTTGAAAAACTTAAGGTCTTTTAAGTTTTTATAACGAATATGACACTCGTTCAAGACGTTACCAATAATCTCGTAAAACACGCGCCTGTAATATTCTTGAACATTGTCAACACCGCGTTTTAAAATAATATAGTACACGAGAAACAAAACAATTTATTTGTTTGTATAGGCCGTCTACAAAGTTGTGAAAATAAATGAGGTTGCTGTGGTCGTGCATATAGCAACCCTGTTGACTTGTCTGAAATTATTTTGATACTAGCACATTATTTTGTACTAGAAGCAAAACTGGTTTTAATGAAAACACAAGTCTATGGTCTCTGGCGTTTAATTAAAATGACTAAAACAAAAAAAAATCACACATATTTATTATTATATTTTTTAACGTGTTTCTACCAATGAAAAGTATTCCAAAACATAACAATTGCTTTCATCATCTGCTTCCAAATATTCTTCGTGAAATCGTCTCCGCTACTGCTGTCATCAGCCTGCTATCTTCACTTAAGCGAATAACTAACTCATACATATCTTGATAAAAGGTTTACTCTCACATTTTCCTGGAAGATTAAAAATAATAATTGTAATTTCTATCAGAAGATGGACAGCATTAATTTTAAATTCCGAACATGATATAATTCATTTTTAAAATCAGCGGTAAATTAATTTACCTAAATTATCACAACTGCTACACTATGGTTTACTTATATTTCCAATCTAACCTACAAATGCGCAATGTAAACAATCATCATTTTAGTATTAAAATCGTTTACTTAGTGAATTTGAAACTTCTAGTAGATAAAAACAAACAGTAACATGATTACATACTTGTTTTAGCAACTGTTCAAGCATAAAATATATCATCCATATTTGATAAAATTTGTTCAGCTCGGTGTACTTAAAAAACATTGATGATAAACTTTAAAAATAATTTCCCGAGCTCCACTCAGGTTTGATTTTCTCATATATAACACATTTATTTGATGTTTTGTTTAAATAGAATTGAAAATTAATATAAATTTCAGTAAATAGAAGTCACAAAACAAATCGATGACTGCCGATGACATCCGATGTACTTGTACTTAGAAAGATTTAGTGTTGCCCTACTTTTATGAAGTTTAGTTCCAGAAACAGCAATTTCACGTATTTATAGACGGGCTATACACACTACACAGCCTGCTAACCAGATATAATTTTCATAATACTTTTTATTAAAACAACCTTTCTTTTGAGTTAAACCAAAATCGCGAACACACACAATTTTATATTTTTCCTCAAAACTTAACGTAGAATATTCATATAAATCCATATTCTAGAAAGAAAAAGTGTATTTAAACTCTTAAGTAAATGAACATTCAATTCCGCTTAAAGCAACCAATATACATATTTATGTTACCAAATACACCAATAACGAAACAACATAAGCTGATAAAATAAAAGGTATTTGAACGAACAACAATCATACTATATTTGTCAACTTCTAAATTCGTCGGTTTATTAGAACTATTAGAAGCAGTGCTTATTTCGCCTTATAAACTCAATTAAATTACACGCCCACGTACGCAAAGTTTACGCACGCAATCAAATTTTTTTTTTCACACACAGAGTTACATACGCGAAGAAATAATCATATGTAGTTTGAGCCAACGCTGGCGCTGATAGTGCAAGCGGCGAAGCGGCGTTGTAGTAGTTCGCTCTAGCCTCAATAGATGGCAGCATTACCCATATGTAACGAAGTTTTTATAAAGGTGTATCTGACATCAACGCACAAACGAGTACCATGGATCCAGTACATGATTTTGAACCCCCCGGTGGTGGAATTTATCGTCGGCTTTTTCATGATTTGTAAAAAAATATATGTAGTTTTTTTTACTTTAGACCGTTCATAATTGCTATACTTTTATAACCCAATAAGATTTTAAAGTAAAAACTAATTAATTCGCTAATTACACAAAATAGCGCAATGAAAACAAAACTCGAAGAACTATCTTATCAGCTGATTTAATAGAGTTCACACCAGGGATCAACGTCATACCTACAAACTCGCACGGCGGCACAATTGCAACGTTCAAAGGCCGAGCCAACACTTTATTTTTAACCCCCGACGCAAAAACGACGGGGTGTTATAAGTTTGACGTGTCTGTGTGTGTGTGTGTGTGTCTGTCTGTCTGTACCACTCTAGCCGCCGAACGGATGGACCGATTTTGATTTAGTTTTTTTTGTTTGACAGTAGAAAATGTCGAGAGTGTTCTTACGTAAGTTTGATGAAAATTGTTCCAAGATGGCCGCCGCCACAAAATGACAGATTAGATATTTTTTTTAAACTCCATCAATATGGGTATCAAATGAAAGGGCTTGACTAGTAGAATACTATTAGATATGACAAATTTAAAATACAAGATGGCTGCTTCTACAAAATGGTGCTTTACATTTTTTTATTACAACTTGATCAATATGGGTATCAAATGAAAGGGCTTGACTAGTGAAATACTATTAGGTATGAAAAATTTAAAATCCAAGATGGCTGCCTCTACAAAATGGCGCTTTATGGATATATTGATATCATTTGATATCCATATCCATCCATTTATTTGTTGTTTGTGGTAGTGTCCACCTCGTGGACAAGGTGTAATGAAATGAAAATTTCACCTCATTTCACCTCGTAAAATGCAAGGTGGACACTACCACAAGCAACAAATAAATATTTTTCAAAATTTTGGCTTGTACATGCTGTTTTAAAAGGAAAAGTGTGCTTATTTATTTACCAAATTAGAATGTTAAACCTTACAAGTTAAAATTAAAGAAATTGTATGTCACTAATGATATAGTTACATATAGTATTAGTAGCCCGCCTTAACGAACTTTGTTCCGGGGTCTCATTTAAACGAGACTCAGCAGTACGTTGCGTATTAGTAGCCCGCCTTAACGAATTTTGTTCCAAGGTCTCATTTAAACGAGAAGCAGCAGTAGATTCTGCATTTTTAGCATGCCTGAAAGTGCGTTGATCTGGTGTTTCAATAGATCGCGAAATTTTAGTACAACTGGCATTTTTCATATTACGAAAACAACGTTTAACCCTATTTTCTTTGGATCTCCGTAAAGCCTTAGATGCTGCATCACTATCCAAACGACGTTTTCTATTTAATAAATCCTCCTGACTACGTAGTTCAGCTTCTCGAGCAGCTTGTGATGACAAGAAGCTATTTTTGTCGGAAGTATTTTCGTCAAGCTGAGTTAACTTGCGCCTTTTAGCTACGTATTGAGCTTTTTTATTTTTTCAACCCAGTACCATTTTTTTTAATAAAAAGTCATTCGTTTACTATAAATTCACAATTCTAATTTTTTTTTATAAAAAGACATCGATTTTCATCAAATTATACCATTTTTTTTTCAAAAGAAACAATAATATACAACAAATTCTTAAAACGTAAGAAATAAATGAAATCCTACAAAAAACATGAACCAAAAAATTAAATTCAAAATGTTTAAATCACTATGAATTCACAATTCTAATTTTGTTTATAAAAAAGACATAAATTTTCACCAAATTCTTCCAATTTTTTTCATAATAAACAACTTAAAACGTAAGAAATAAATGATATCCCTACAAAAAACATGAACCAAAAAATTTAATTCAAAGTGTTTGAATCACTTGACTCATTAAAAACTTACCTAAACTATACAAATTAAAAAGTACGACAAAGAAATTTAAAGAAATGGAATAAAATTGAAGAAATCCCTACAAAAATAATGAAACAAAAATTAAATTGAAAATGTTTAAAACCTTTGATTAAAAACACCTGCATAAACTATGAACACAAACTATACAAATTAAAAGGTACGACAAAGAAATCAAAAGAAATGGAATAAAATCGCTAAGGAGTTCCTACAAAAAGCATGAAATAAAAAATTAAATTAAAAATTTAAAAAAACCCCCGACTTTATAAAAACCAAATGTAATGAACGGACCGAGATATCCATAAACAATTATAATTCCCATGAAAAAATAACTAAGACGGAAAAGCCTATAAAAAGGAAAAAATAACTTTAAACTTATGTTTGTATGGGAGTACTTATGTATGGAATTTTTTTTATAATGTTATCGCGTCGGGGGACCGCAACTTACCCACAAAACATAAAAGATATTAAATTAGAAACCAAACAAAATATTAAATTACAACTAAAATGTTAAAAATAGTATTATGAAATCCAGGTAAATCAACTTAAAAACTTAATACACAACCAAACTATACTAATCAATACTAAAACCAAAATTTCTACGATGACTCACACTAAATTGACTCGAAAAATTTTCAATGTAAAACACAACCATCAACGACGTCTGCCCTCGCGTGTCTGCCCGCTCGGGTTACCAAACTCGATAGCGATACGCTCCGCCCACTTTCCCCCTCCCGCGACACACCCGCGCCGCCCGCGCTCGCTTCTTGCCGCGTTCGTCGCCGCGCTGCGTGCGGGCGGCGGCATGCAATGCAACTCGTGCGCGCCATTCAACATAATTCGTGCGCGTTGCTTTCTCGAAGCAAAGCCTATATACCTACATATAAAATAATATAATATATACATATACAAGTATACGATACATCATAGCATAACACAAACGAAATAAATGAATATAGGACTAAGAAAAAACTTAATAAGTACCTAAACACTTATAAATAACTTTGACAAACGTTTAGCCAATAAATAGTGCGGTCCCCCGACGCGATAACATTATAAAAAAAATTCCATACATAAGTACTCCCATACAAACATAAGTTTAAAGTTATTTTTTCCTTTTTATAGGCTTTTCCGTCTTAGTTATTTTTTCATAGGAATTATAATTGTTTATGGATATCTCGGTCCGTTCATTACATTTGGTTTTTATAAAGTCGGGGGTTTTTTTATAAACACTTTGAATTCTGTAACCGTTCCGTATGGAAATCGAACCCGCGACACGCATTGCAGCAGTCAATGGCTTGACCACGCACTAACCATGCAGTCAATTTGCGTCACGACTAAACAGCGCATGTTATTAGGTTGTACAGAATTGCCTTTGCCTTTCATTTGTGGGATTATAACAACAAAACAAGTAACAACATTGCGCGCGTCGCACTATTTTCGCGCCATTGTTAACTTTTATCTGCATTTATAAATAAAATTGTTTTGAAAATAAGTGATATTAGTGATAGTAGCGAAATGGAAAATATCTTAACGCCTTCTGAAATGAGAGAAATAGCCATGGAGACCATAAAAGAATTTCCACATAAATCAAGGAAAAAATATGAAAAGTGTTACAAATTATTTCAAGGTCGTAGAAAAAGCTTTGTAATGCCACTGCCGCAAACAGCTATTGTAATACAAAATATCACTCATATTACAATAGCTATCATTGCTACACAGTGGCATAAATAACTATTAAAGCAACTTAAAATTAGTTACTAGTTTCCAGTTTAACTATTTTAACAATACAATTGAAGCACATAGGCAGTCGAGAATGGTATTTGCCGGTACTTTTTGAGGTAGTAATCTGTTTTATCTATTATATGATCCATTAGTTTATAATTTAACCAAATCTTTGCGGATCCCTGTTAATATCCATTGTCGGACAATTGGCCGAAAAGCCGGCGTATAAGACGAAAAATCATTAATTGAACCCCCAAGCTAAATAAAATAATTAAATATTTCGTTAACAGCGACGTCAGCAGTCATGCCCGACTCGGGCTCCACAAACGGCGACGCGGGCACCAACGAGGAAGCCCTGCCGATGATCCAGCTGGCTTCCTTCGCGCTGCACAAGTTGTTCACTGAGTGGGAGTACGAAGGCCACAAGGTGCCGCAGCTAAAGCCATCCTCGCTCTCGGTATGTACGCTACTCATAGTCAGCAAATGTTTAGAAAGCCAATTGGAATGTGTGGTCTGGGAAATAAGTAAATGATAACAGTGTCCGCACACATGCCACCAGCTCACAATTTTTTTGTATGTCTGAAAAATGGTTGATTCAAGGTCACAAGAATGATTTCTTTGAAAATATCTCTCTTTCTATAATACCAATAATGTTTTCGTCTGCATGTAAGACAACACTTAGAATATCAGTTAATTTTATCAACTTAGAATATATTACATATTACCTATCTCTTGTTCCGAGTTGAAACCCTTAATCTGACTCGTCTATTTAGTTTAAACATAATTATGTCTTGAACGCGACATCTCCCTTAGACCTCGGAGAGCGCGTTGGAGCTGGCCGCCAAGAAGCCCAAGGAGCTGCCGCCCAACGCCTCCACCATGCACCCCTGTATGTTGCTCACCTACATGAGGCCGCACCTGGAGTACCGCGAGCTGTGTGTGGAGGGAGACCGGCCCCAGAACATGCTGTTCACCATGGGGGTGGACGTTGACGGCACCACCTACATCGGCAAAGGTGAGTCGAGACATTACACAAGTACGGACGACAGCAGGTCAAGCTACACCTGTCAGATATTCCCAATCAATCTTGAGCCTTAATACTTTAGAGGTAAAGTTCAAAATATAATAAGGAAATCTGGCAGATTGTAGTAGCTTGATGTGCTGTCGACTGTACCAACGTACCACCATCCTCCACGGACGAACAGAACTTCGTTGATGACCACCACGCTTGCTGACGGCAGGTGGACTTTACGAATCCATCATCCGCGGCTACCCACTCTTTAGGCGGACATGTCAGTGCCATTTTTTTTCCAGACATTTTATGCGTCTATGACGTGCTAACAAATTTGCATTATTATATTTTTCTTAACTTTTCTAGAGACACGGACCCAATGTGGGTGATGTGCGCACTACCTATTACTTGACATTGTCATAACTTAACAACACTCCATAACTTTCGTGTTATCATTGCAGCATCTAATAAGAAGGAGGCCCGTAAGCTGGCGGCTAAGGCAGCCTGCCAGGCACTATTTTCTGTGGTGTTCACGAGCGCGCCCCCCGCGACCCCCTCGACCCCCGCGACCCCCACGCCCACGGCGCAGTAACGCGGCCGGAAGAGCTCTCCATCGACATGTACGACTATCGTACCTAACGTATCTTACTCGCGCTCGAACTCGCCCAATTAATCTTTCGCTAGAAACACGAATCAATATAAGTGTTCCCGACATCCCTCGGCGGTCGTCCTCGCTACTGGCGACATGCGGAGCGTCTTATGGCAAAAAGTGATCGAATGCCTTGTCCGACCTGTTCGCGTCCCGCCGCCGGCTCCCGGGCGAGTTCCAGCGCGATCCCGATCGACACAATTTAACAATTATTTCGATCGGCGCTCGGTAATGTTACATAACATTAGTATTTTTATATGACATTGAAAGCTGTATAATTTAATTAATACGTTTTCTTGATTAACACCCGGTTTATTTACAAGCCCGCAAGATTCAAAATTTCCTCCGTTATTTTTTTTTTACAACAATATTGAACTTAGCGGGCTGTCACTTAAGTAATGCTAAAATTTTAAATTCACGAACGAGAAATCTATGTATGGGTGTATATATGTTATCTATGTAGGTGTGGCATGTAAGTTTATTATTGAATTTAATGTTTAATTCTCAGTAAAAGTATGTTTAGTGCGGTGAACACGTGTCACGTACCTAGAAGCGCGAAGAATGTGCCCCCCGGGGGGCGCAGCATCGAGTACGTGAACTGAACGTACATTACACGTGTTCATTGCAAGAAATACATGATCTATGATTTTATCCAAAATAATGAGTCTCTAGAGAATTATAAGTTGTAATATTTTATTACCAATAGAACAGTGAGCACATTTACGTGATTATATTATTTTTAACCCTCTCAATGTATGTAGCTAGTTGTATGTATAAATGTGTAGTCTTATGAAATAAATTGTGACCATTGTACTGAAACTATTTTGTATTATTTTATGTGCACAGTAAAACCGACAGCAAAATATGCTCAATACGGAGAAAGGGAGTCAAAATGAAAGTCTTCGCTGGACATAACTACATGTAATAATAACATTTCGAATATTGTACTTGATCGAAACGTACTCTTATCACAATAATCGGGAGTCCAATATAAAATTCGGAAGTGACAACACGTCTAGTGTGCCGTGCACCGATCAGATACATACGGGCGGACAATTTTAAGGTATCATTATCAGAATTAGCATATCTCTTTATCAGAATGTAAGAAAATGTTAATAATATTACATTCTAAGTAAGTTATAACGTATAAGTCTTGAAAAATCGTTTTATTTTTTCTTCGCAACAAATTAATGTACCACGTACGTACCTCACATTATATTTACAACCTGCAACGAAACTCAATCAGGTAACACTTCAATTTATTTAATTATATACATATTTTATTCAGCACAATAGGTATGTGATAATCATAGGTCGGAATAGGTAGTGTTTTTTGGTACTTGTATCATAAATGTTCACACAAAGAATAACGTGGATAAGCCATTTTCCCGGAATGTAATTCCGGACCCAAGTAAATATTTTGAATGTTGGTAGTGACATTATTACTAAATTCATTTAAAGGAAGGTAACAAAACTAAACTAATTTATTATTTACTTGTTGAAAAATAAAAACAATCAAATTCCGATCGAAGCATTAATACATTTCAATATTTTATTTTTAGCCTCTAATGAAGAGTATGGCCAAATCAAACTGTTTTACGACTTAATATAAGTTATACATATTTTTTTTTAATAATCAACCAATTCCATGAATGTCCATATTAATATACAGTATGTTACGAAAACCCTGTCCGACCCGTGAAGGTGTTGTTAGGTATCGATAACTGATTCTACTAATGCATACAAAACCGGGCTTTACTTAAAAAAAAAATCCCCCTAAAAAAAATAAATATTATTTCGCAAAAGGAGGTAACTTATTAAATGTGCGTTGTCCACCCTTCGCCTGCCGACCGCGGGGGGCGGGCGGCAGGACACGCGGCACGTGGTCGCATCGCTATTCGCTCATAATAATACCGGTGTTGTCACTTTTTAAAAATTACCAAATTTCGGGGAAATTGGAATTAATTCGTTGGAAAAAAAGATTATTTCAAAATTCATTTGTATTGGTACTATGATGAATACGTAAAATTTTATATTATATTTGGTCATGTGTTTACCTAACCTCTATTATCCTTATGGGTCGGACAGGGTTTTCGTAACATACTGTATAGGTACGTTTCCGACCAATGACCCCAATTCATTCTACCTATTCCGACCTATGGTAATAATACACCTACAAATATAAATTTTATGATAAAAGCTTCAATACTACTTGGAATGCTTTGAAGGAATTGAATAATTGAGAATATTATTGGACGTTGCACCTGAACCATATGACGTTGCTTGTATGTACCTGATCGGGACCATATTGCAAAGAATAGTCGACAGAGACATGGCTACAGTAGGTACCCAATGTAACCGCTACACACTACTCAGTCTTAGCAAACGCTACGAACGACTGTGGGCCGCACGTCCTGTGGACGTACTGGCTCAGCTAATGGCCGGCCACTGGTTGAGGCTTATGGACGCGGGTGATTTATAATCTTATATTATTATTGACTATGAACACTCGATCACCAACTGACCTGACTTACACAAATCAAAATAATATGTTACCATTTGTTTTTTACGTCACCTTTTGTCATTTCACCCACGTCTTTGGTACAGTAAACTTATAAATAAGAGCTCAAATTCATTATGTAAGTACACACAACATTTTGTAATTAAGAGCTCAAATTCATTATGTCAGTACACACAACATTTTGTAAATAAGAGCTCAAATTCATGATGTAAGTACACAACATTTTGTAATCCCACTAACATCAAAAATACTGTACAAAAAAAATCTGATAAGTATACGGTAGAAAGATCAATCATTTTCAAAATTACAAAATGTTTCATTATAAATGTTGGAACGAGTATTTGTTGAACTGGACTCTAGGGTGAAGTCAAATCTGGACAAGATATAGTGTGATATGTCTCCATGGTACGGAGCAAAAGATATTATTATCACCAAATATTATTTCCATTAAAGAAAATTTAAATTATTTATGTTTCTTATTTAGGTATGCAGTGAAATTGCAAGAATAAAAACTAGTAGGTAATTATAGATATAAAAACAACAAAATATAAAACCATCAATTAACAATAAAAAAACTTAATACAACAAATGATTCAACAACACGGCAACATGGGGACGTAATGGAAAACTTAAATTAGTATTAGGAGAAGAGAACAGAGCAGAAGATTTACACGCACCTACTTATAGGTACCTACAATGTGCTGCAAAATGGAGACTTAGCAACCGCGTCCTGCACATAGTTATGTGAAGTAGTCGGCACATGAGTCGATTATTTTCACATTCTCCTAAATGTCTAATCACGCTATAATCCCGGCACAAGCTCGACAAACTGCAGTTTCACTGCGCGACTGACCTGTGCTGGTCACTGAATCAGTACCAGTAGGTACATATCTATACCTACTCAAGTTCAGTTTGTGCTACGTTTTCTTTTTATATATTTTTTCAACTTTATTTGCGCCCGGAAAAAGTTGATATTATTTGCAGTGGAAATTTATATGTGATTAGACAGGAGATCCGCAATTGTACTTACTTTAAAAAAAAAAACGAGTATCTATTGCAAAATGCGTTTGCCACATATTGTAAACTAGTCCTTTGTATCCATAATTTGTGTTGTCAGGAAAAACATCATCGGTTATACCTAGAATTACTTGTATGAGTTGGCACGTTTTGTACCCATAGTAGCTACTTATCAGAGAAATACAGAATCGGTAACGCAGCATGATGAGGAAGAACATCGTTCCGAATTATACATTCAAATGGGTATTATAATAAATGCTCTCTATACCTATCTTGTGCAAACACGTTCACGAAAAGATACCTCTAGCTTTGAACACTTTGATATCTTTTGAAATGGAAGCATTTTCGTAAATCTACATATGTTAATATAAACAATACTTAATAGTACCTAATTCTTAATTCTCAGTTACAGTATGTCTGTTTTAATTATAAATTATGATTCTGCGTTACCGTTAATGACGCCTGCTTTTATTATAAATGCAAAAGCGGACGTACTCTTCCTATATAAACTAAGTCTCGTAAGTACTTATCTTTTTTACATCAATAATTTGGACGTCAACGATCCGAAAAGCACGTTCACATGATTCTCAATTTTAATTTCATATTGTTATAAAGATCACTTTCCTAATGTTAGAGCCACAAAAATAATCAAATTGAACACGTCAAGTCGACGACTACGCTCAGCCCTGGAGGACCCTAGTTTCGCTAATGGACGAAGATCTACGCTAACGAGTAGATAATACTAATTACAACAACCGGTAAGTCCACATGGACAGCGGGTTCTGTAGCAGCGCGAGGTGCGGCGGCTCCCGCCCCCCCACCAGCAGCACGTGGAGCTGAGCCGTCCGCCGCGAGCCCAGCTCCTGCAGCTCGATGTCTCCCGGACCTACGCCGGAATCTGGAGTCAGAGCGGCTCCCAGGTTCCTCACGTCGGGACCTAAATAATGAGGATTGCTAAAACCGAGCGAATTGCCAGATAATCTGTTGACCCGCTCAGCGCTCGCGTAGTCAGAAGTGGACAGTTCTGTATCTTCTTCGTCTGTTATAATCGTGTCCTTGGTGAACCTGACGGACGCCGACTTCGGGATGGTCACCACGGTGACTTTGGCTTCAAGTTTCACTGACGATATGCCGTCTTTCTTTTTAATGCTATTTATTTCACGCCTCATGTCTTCTTCCTCTTCAGAGTCGAGGTATACAAGCTTGGTAGCTTCCACCGGGGATAGGACCGGCGTGGGAAGTATCATGTCAGCGAAGTCGGGGACAGATATCGGTTCTCGAGACATTTCCGATCGGTACTCGATGATGTCACCTTCCCTCGGGCTCTCGTCACCGTCTGCGGGCTGGCGCTTGTCGATGACGTACGCGGAGTGCGACTTGGACAGCGCCGCGGCCTCCTGGCGCACGAGGCTCTCGGTGGAGTCGCGCTCGCCCGCCAGCACGCTGTAGGAGCACCGCGCCGCTCGCCGCATGTGGAACGACGACAGCTTCGAGATCTCGCGCAACAGTCGCGCGGGCGGCTCGGGCCGGCCCACTGTCCGCGCGTCCGGCGCCGAGCGCACTCGTGTCGGGGTTGTCGGCACCAACAACACGCAGCTGTCAACGCGCGGGGACGGCCACTTCAGGCCCTGGATTATTCGCTCCCAGGTTTCAGTTGCTGCAAATTAAAAGAAAATTGTTTATTAGACAATGGATACCTCGATAGAATATTTGAGAATGCTGAGCGCAACGCAGTACTGTTACCGAAGTGAAACCTCCAAAGCTCGTTGGTAGAGTGGCCGTGCGTCTCTCCGCCGAAGATGTATAGATGTGCCCCGGCACGCAGCCCCGCGTGTCCGCTGCGGGCGCTCGGCGACAGCTTGGCGGGCGTGCGCACCTGGCTCCACACGCGACACACTGGAAGTTACAGAAAAATTAAAACTAACGTACGGATGTATAACAGTATAAGGTATCTTCGATAATCAAGTGCATAAAGTTTCATTTATATTTTTGCACTTGTATCTGACTTTTCATACTTAATACATTAATCATAAATTTTGATAATCTTTGCAAGGATGCCAGTAATATAGGTCTGCTCTGTTTTCTTCTGCATATCTAATTTGATGAGCAAGTTCGACATTTACGATCATTACGCGCCTGTTTGAGCAGGGCATTTTCCAGCGTCGTAGCTCACAGATGAGATTAAAACGCTAATCCTTAAAAAAGTTATGGTAAAGTCTAAATTTAAGCATAGGCCTAATGATGCTAACAGGGAAGATACCTGTCAATCCGTCCTTACTGCAACAAGGTGTAGGTATAGGAATGCTAATCTCGCCAATACATTCATGGAAGGATAAGAACACCATAATAGAGATTAGGTAACAAGACTTTTTTCCTGCTTTGGTTTACAGTTGTTTTCATCTCGGTCGATTAATTAGAACCGATTGACTGACTTGGAAAACGCCTCTCTTTATATAAGACGGTGGATCGATCTACATTAAAGTATAATTATATAAATAAATAAATTGTACAATGCACCCTACCCTGTTTGTATCTGTCTCTATCTAAAAAAAACTAATTAGTCCGTCAGTCAGATTTTCAAAAAATACTGGACACGTATTTTTTCTTTTTTCATTTAAACAAAAAATGAAAAGGACACAGTGCGTTGAAAACTCGTGTGACGTCACTGCACGCTACACTTTTTAGCGAGCAGTGACGTCACCAGCCATCACTCCTGATCTTTGATGTCTTTTATATTTGATTTGATAAAACAAAATATACGTATCCAATATTTTTCTATAATCAGAATGAAAGACTAAAAAGAATATTTTTTTTTACCCAGGAAACATCCCTATTGCACGATTTAATTCCCCCATCTCTGTTCCACCATCGGACGACCCGTCGTACGGCGAGTTTCCACCCTTATGTTGTTAACACCTCTACGATCCGGACGAACAATTTGCCAGCGGCTGCGTTTCCGTCGGACTACAATTTGAGTGTCTTCAAGACTAGGGTGAATAAGCTCTTAATAAACTAGTGCGCTTTACCATCAACGATTGCGTCACTGCTTACCATCAGGCGGGATTGCGGTCAAGCGCTAGTTTATAATTTATAAAAAAAAGGCCAAGCTACAAGAGTTTTGTGAAGTATGACGTGGGACTCACTGGTGTCGTAGTACCAGAGGTCGCTACAGTCGCGCAGGTCGCACTGGCCGCCGTGCACGTACAGCCGGTTGTCGTGCAGCGCCGCCGCGTGCCGGTGTCGCGCCGGGCCCGGGCTGGCCGTACGTACTTGGTGCCACGACTCTGAATCTTGAATACAAGTTATAGCTTTTAACTTTTGACTTTTGAGACATCGCAAATCATACCGAGCTGTAACGTAACATTATGGATGTTAGGAGTAGGAATGGTTGAAGATTCGGTTGCTGGTGATTTCAACGGGATTGAATTCAGACTGGCACTTTTGAGTAATTCTTATGAAAATCCTATATCAGTTTGCCGGAGCTGAAAATTTTTCCTTGGAACGCTCAGTAGTAGCTCTTGTGACTACTATATACCAATAAGATATTTACCTGAACTATGTTTTGCATAAAATTACAAAAAATCCTGTTTTAATTACCGTGACATTAACTTATTCACTTACCATAATGAAATGCCCAGAGCTCATGCGTGGAGCCCCTCAGATCCTTGTACCCTCCGTATATTAGCAAGCAGTCCTTCAGAGCATGCGCAGAGTGACCGCGCCGACCGCGGGGCCCGAGGCCAGCGCCCCGCGGTTCGCGGGAGCCCCGCCGGCGCATAGAAGGCGTGTAACTCAACTGACCCGGGAGTTTGCGCCAGATTTGTGTCTGGAAAATAAAGACAGGCTGATGTTCAAACGAGGGACATAGAAAAGGGACGGAGGATCATAGGTGATGAGAGGCGACTCAGATCGGGGGTAGACGTGATGTGTTATGCGGACGACACTCAGGAGCAGGATGAGCAGGTTAACGATACCTGTTTGGTAGGCAAACTCGACCCTCGTCGAGTCTGCTCGAAACCAATTGTTGCGTGATACTAACTAATGAAGCCCTATGTGTTTTTATTGATAGGATTAAAATCAGTTGAGTGTGTAACAGTGTGAGCCCTCAGCCCTTGACACTTTAAAATATAAAAAAATAGTGTTCCACCGATGACGGGAGCAGGGTCCAAGCTACCGGTGGTTAGGGCTCCAGAGAGAGGAACCTCCTCACGATGCGGGCCGTATCGAGGAGTCCTGCTTTTTGTTATTATTATTATTACTTTGGTACCTATAAAATCTTTTTTTTTAAATAATTATAAAGTAGTGGTTGACTGCAATCCCGCCTGATGGTAAGCAGTGATGCAATCGTTGAAGGTAAAGCGCACTAGTTTTTTAAGCCTATTCACTTAAAAAACTTAAGAATAGGAAAGATAACGGCAGTTGTGCGAGGTGATAGGCCATAGCATTGGCCGCCGGCAGAAGTTACCACCCACCAGACAAAGCCTTGCCGCCAAGCGATTTGTCGTGTTCCGGCATGATGTCTGGTGAAACCGTACGGAGGACGGGTCTGAGCAGTTGTGTTGCGGTGTGTGCCGGGTACGATGCGCCTAATGGTGTTGGGAGTTTGGTCGTGGAGGGTCTTCAGATCAATCTCTCTTTGGCGCAGCATCGTTGGTCGTGTTGTTGGGTTTAACATTGCATCACCTCACTCAACTGCCGTCTTCCTCCCTATTCGCTCAGTTTTTCTGAGTGAATAGGCTCTTAATAAACTAGCGCGCTTTACCATCAACGATCACATCACTGCTCACCATCAGGCAGGATTGCGGTCAAGCGCTAGTTTATAAATATAAAAAAAAAAAAATATTATAAAGCTGAAGAGTTTGTTTGTTTGAACGCGTTAATCTCAGGAACTACTGGTCCGATTTGAAAATTTCTTTTCATTTCTCATATTCGGAAAGCAGTATTTTCTTGATCTGATTATTGGGTAGAAAGTGCTATTTCCCTCCCTAGAGCGGGAAAAACTCATACAAATTACTTCCCACCCTAGGGTCGGAATGAACTTTAAAAATAGAACTGCTGTCAGCTGTGAAGAAATTTGTGTAAAAAAAAAACTAATAAAAAAAAAATGCAGCGCCAATGTGAGTTTCTAAACAGCCAGTGTGAAATTAGCGCAAACTTCATTGAGCGAAATAGGTCGCAACCATAGAATTAAGAAGTACGATAGTATCTACTTATTAATTCTATGATCGCAACAATAACGTGGTGAGTTCCATATTTAAAATTTAAAAATTCGACATAAATTAGCGGGATACTAATCTGTTATGTATCTGTGACGGAATTAAAAAAATAATTACTTTAATACTCGTATCAAATCTTTTATGCTAAGATTTTGATTTAAAAATGAGTTCAAGTGATTCTGAAATATTGACACGAGATTCAATTAAAGACGAGGCAAATTGTGTTATTAACAATCTTTTACCAGAAATCTCAAAAGAAAGATATATAAACACATACAATGATTTTATGAAGTGGCGAGCAGAGAAGAATATAAAAGCATTTTCCGAAAGTGTATTTCTTACATATTTTAAAGGATTGTCAAGCAAACTACAACCTTCTACGCTATGGAGCCGATATTCAATGCTCAAGAGTACACTTAGTGTAAAACACAATGTAAATTTGAAGAAAAACCATAATTTAACATCCTTTTTGAAAAGCCAGTCTCAGGGGTTCAAGAGTAGAAAATCTAAGGTTTTTACCTCTCATGAAGTGGAAACATTTTTAAATGATGCTCTGACGAGATATATTTGGCAGTGAAGGTAAGTTTACCTAAGTATTTATGGATTTATTCTAAATAAGAATGTATTTATTACACAAATACTAAAAAAATATATGTTTTCACAGGTGTTGGTGGCGGACAGCAAGTCTGTCCCAGAATCGGCTAGATTCTGGGACAAGCATGACGACGTTAAAAAGACACGGAGGCTGGAAATCCAGCACAGTCGCCGAAGGCAACATTGAGGATTCAATCCAAAATAAAACTAAAACTTCGAACAAATTAACTAAAATTATAAAAACACACCACAGTTCGCCTCAGCCGTCAACTTCCAGGGAGTATCCGCCTGATGAAATACTAGAGTCTCCTACTTGTATAGATACCCAGAACACCCAAATTTGTCAATATATATCAAATAGCATAAACATTCCAAATAAAAAAGAAACTTTTAATTTCACGAATTGTCTAAATTTGACTATTAATTTTAAATAGAGTACCTATTTAAAATTAATACTCAAATTAGGACTAACATTATTATATAGTGTTATCCATAAAAAGTTTAGATAAACAACTAGTTTTATTTCCCTCATATTCGAAATGAAAAGTAGAGTGTTTAACACGGGTAAAAGAATCAATTCCTACTCGGACTATAGCCGCCCTCGCTGCGCTCGGGCGTCTAAATACCTCGGGAATTGATTCTTTCCACCCTCGGTTAACAATCTACTATTTTGCGTTGGATAGTTAGTTAGGCTATATAGTTTAGGCTGTATAACATCACGCTGAGACCAATAGGAGCGGAGCACATCGAAACCTACTCAGGTAAAACCGCGTGGCGCAGCTAGTGCCGTAATAAAGGTCCCTACTCACATGGCTGACTGGAGTGTTAAACACCTCGGTCGGTCCAAATACACTCCACTTGTCCTTGAAGTATTTACCATTGCTTAGTTAACATACACTCGCGTTCAAAATATTGTCGCATTGCATTTGCTGGCTTGAGGCCCGAGACGGGAGCAGGCGATTGATCGCTATCGCTATAAAAAAAAAAAAGTATCCGGCTGAGCCTAACTTCCTAGGTTTTCACTAGCATGTGAATGATTAAATAGTAGTAACTATGGCAGTCGCTGTATTGAAGTGTAAGCCCTCAGCCCTTGACACCCCATTGGCAAGACCAAATAAACAAAATAATTGCAGAACGTTTTGTAGTTTCTGAAAAAACTGAAGATAACAAGACGCAAGGACTAGACGTGCCAGCTATAGCAGCTGGTGCATCCTGTTGTACCACGTTGTTGGCGGTTCATTGAATCCCTCTGGGTGCACCAGCTGCTATAGCTGGCACGTCTAGTCCTTGCGTCTTGTTATCTTCAGTTTTTTCAGAAACTACAAAACGTTCTGCAATTATTTTGTTTATTTGGTCTTGCCAATGGGGTGTCAAGGGCTGAGGGCTTACACTTCAATACAGCGACTGCCATAGTTACTACTATTTAATCATTCACATGCTAGTGAAAACCTAGGAAGTTAGGCTCAGCCGGATACTTTTTTTTTTTTATAGCGATAGCGATCAATCGCCTGCTCCCGTCTCGGGCCTCAAGCCAGCAAATGCAATGCGACAATATTTTGAACGCGAGTGTATGTTAACTAAGCAATGGTAAATACTTCAAGGACAAGTGGAGTGTATTTGGACCGACCGAGGTGTTTAACACTCCAGTCAGCCATGTGAGTAGGGACCTTTATTACGGCACTAGCTGCGCCACGCGGTTTTACCTGAGTAGGTTTCGATGTGCTCCGCTCCTATTGGTCTCAGCGTGATGTTATACAGCCTAAACTATATAGCCTAACTAACTATCCAACGCAAAATAGTAGATTGTTAACCGAGGGTGGAAAGAATCAATTCCCGAGGTATTTAGACGCCCGAGCGCAGCGAGGGCGGCTATAGTCCGAGTAGGAATTGATTCTTTTACCCGTGTTAAACACTCTACTTTTCATTTCGAATATGAGGGAAATAAAACTAGTTGTTTATCTAAACTTTTTATGGATAACACTATATAATAATGTTAGTCCTAATTTGAGTATTAATTTTAAATAGGTACTCTATTTAAAATTAATAGTCAAATTTAGACAATTCGTGAAATTAAAAGTTTCTTTTTTATTTGGAATGTTTATGCTATTTGATATATATTGACAAATTTGGGTGTTCTGGGTATCTATACAAGTAGGAGACTCTAGTATTTCATCAGGCGGATACTCCCTGGAAGTTGACGGCTGAGGCGAACTGTGGTGTGTTTTTATAATTTTAGTTAATTTGTTCGAAGTTTTAGTTTTATTTTGGATTGAATCCTCAATGTTGCCTTCGGCGACTGTGCTGGATTTCCAGCCTCCGTGTCTTTTTAACGTCGTCATGCTTGTCCCAGAATCTAGCCGATTCTGGGACAGACTTGCTGTCCGCCACCAACACCTGTGAAAACATATATTTTTTTAGTATTTGTGTAATAAATACATTCTTATTTAGAATAAATCCATAAATACTTAGGTAAACTTACCTTCACTGCCAAATATATCTCGTCAGAGCATCATTTAAAAATGTTTCCACTTCATGAGAGGTAAAAACCTTAGATTTTCTACTCTTGAACCCCTGAGACTGGCTTTTCAAAAAGGATGTTAAATTATGGTTTTTCTTCAAATTTACATTGTGTTTTACACTAAGTGTACTCTTGAGCATTGAATATCGGCTCCATAGCGTAGAAGGTTGTAGTTTGCTTGACAATCCTTTAAAATATGTAAGAAATACACTTTCGGAAAATGCTTTTATATTCTTCTCTGCTCGCCACTTCATAAAATCATTGTATGTGTTTATATATCTTTCTTTTGAGATTTCTGGTAAAAGATTGTTAATAACACAATTTGCCTCGTCTTTAATTGAATCTCGTGTCAATATTTCAGAATCACTTGAACTCATTTTTAAATCAAAATCTTAGCATAAAAGATTTGATACGAGTATTAAAGTAATTATTTTTTTAATTCCGTCACAGATACATAACAGATTAGTATCCCGCTAATTTATGTCGAATTTTTAAATTTTAAATATGGAACTCACCACGTTATTGTTGCGATCATAGAATTAATAAGTAGATACTATCGTACTTCTTAATTCTATGGTTGCGACCTATTTCGCTCAATGAAGTTTGCGCTAATTTCACACTGGCTGTTTAGAAACTCACATTGGCGCTGCATTTTTTTTTTATTAGTTTTTTTTTTACACAAATTTCTTCACAGCTGACAGCAGTTCTATTTTTAAAGTTCATTCCGACCCTAGGGTGGGAAGTAATTTGTATGAGTTTTTCCCGCTCTAGGGAGGGAAATAGCACTTTCTACCCAATAATCAGATCAAGAAAATACTGCTTTCCGAATATGAGAAATGAAAAGAAATTTTCAAATCGGACCAGTAGTTCCTGAGATTAACGCGTTCAAACAAACAAACTCTTCAGCTTTATAATATTTTTTTTTTTTTATATTTATAAACTAGCGCTTGACCGCAATCCTGCCTGATGGTGAGCAGTGATGTGATCGTTGATGGTAAAGCGCGCTAGTTTATTAAGAGCCTATTCACTCAGAAAAACTGAGCGAATAGGGAGGAAGACGGCAGTTGAGTGAGGTGATGCAATGTTAAACCCAACAACACGACCAACGATGCTGCGCCAAAGAGAGATTGATCTGAAGACCCTCCACGACCAAACTCCCAACACCATTAGGCGCATCGTACCCGGCACACACCGCAACACAACTGCTCAGACCCGTCCTCCGTACGGTTTCACCAGACATCATGCCGGAACACGACAAATCGCTTGGCGGCAAGGCTTTGTCTGGTGGGTGGTAACTTCTGCCGGCGGCCAATGCTATGGCCTATCACCTCGCACAACTGCCGTTATCTTTCCTATTCTTAAGTTTTTTAAGTGAATAGGCTTAAAAAACTAGTGCGCTTTACCTTCAACGATTGCATCACTGCTTACCATCAGGCGGGATTGCAGTCAACCACTACTTTATAATTATTTAAAAAAAAAGATTTTATAGGTACCAAAGTAATAATAATAATAACAAAAAGCAGGACTCCTCGATACGGCCCGCATCGTGAGGAGGTTCCTCTCTCTGGAGCCCTAACCACCGGTAGCTTGGACCCTGCTCCCGTCATCGGTGGAACACTATTTTTTTATATTTTTAAATGTATTTGTATATATTTTTTAAATCAATATACACACATCAAAAGTGTCTAGGGATCAAGCATTTTTATGCGGATTTCTTGAGATTGAGATGTGGCTTTGTAATAAATTTATGATTTTATAAATTTATATTTTTTTTTTTATTAAAAATATAAACCAGCGCTTGACCGCAATCCCGCCTGATGGTAAGCAGTGACGCAATCGTTGATGGTAAAGCGCACTAGTTTATTAAGAGCCTATTCACTCTAGCCTTGAAGACACTCAAATTGTAGTCCGACGGAAACACCGCCGCCGGCAGATTGTTCCAGTCCCTCGATGTACGCGGTATAAAGGACGAGGCGAAACGCTTCGTCCGGATCGTTGAGGTGTTAACAACATAAGGGTGGAAACTCGCCGTACGACGGGTCGTCCGATGGTGGAACGGAGATGGGGGAATTAAATCGTGCAATTCCCTCGCACACTCCCCAGAATGTATCCTATAGAACACCGAAAGGCTGGCTACTCTACGCCTGTGCTCTAGGCTTTGGAGACCAACTCGAGTTAAATCAGGGTCACCAATCAGCCTCTTCGCACGCCTCTCCACTGAATCCAAAGTGGCCAGGTGACACTTAGCAGCACCAGCCCAAATGTGGCTGCAGTACTCCACACACGAACGGACCTGTGCTTTGTACAACATTAGAAGCTGCCCTGGTGTGAAGTACTGCCGGACCTTTGCGATTACACCAAGTTTTCTGGCAGCCACCTTGGCCTTGGACTCAATGAACCGCCCAAAGTTTAGGTTCGAGGAAATCTCAACACCCAAAAGCTGAAGGCGGTCGGTACACTTCAAGGATACATTCCGAAAAGTAGGAGCCAAGGTGAACGGGCTCCTTTTGGCGGTGAAGAGACACGCCTGCGTTTTGGCGGCATTGAATGCTACAAGGTTGGCCTTGCCCCATTCGGAGACTGCCTGAAGTGCAACACTCGTTCGCTCTACCATGGCCTCTCTTTCGGACCGGATTGATTCCCTACTAGCCCGAGCATCCGGCAGGTATCTCTCCACAACTGTGCTGTCATCTGCATACCCATAGATACCGGGCATCAGCAGATCGTTAATATGCAGCAGAAACAGAGTTGCAGAGAGAACAGACCCCTGAGGAACACCGGCATTAGTCGACATGGGCTCAGATGAGCATCCGTCGACAACGACTCGGAGGGACCGTTCAGTCAGGAAGTCTTTTACCCAGCCAGTCAGGCTAGGGGAAATGCCGTACGCTGGAAGCTTACTCAAAAGGCCAGCGTGCCATACCCTGTCGAAGGCCTTCGAGACATCAAGGGAGACAGCAATAGCTTCCCCATTCCTCTCGAGTGCCTCGCCCCACAAGTGAGTGGCATACACTAGTAGGTCCCCAGTTGACCGATTGCGGCGAAACCCGTACTGTCGGTCACTGAGGAGATCGTTACCTTCCAGGTATGCCAAGAGGCGCGAGTTCAATACACGCTCCATAATTTTGCAAAGTATGGAGGTGATCGAAATCGGCCGATAGTTGGTAGGATCGGCACGACTACCCTTTTTGGGCACGGGCTGCACGTTGGCAAGCTTCCAGGACTTGGGCACTATACCAGTCCCAAATGAGAGGCGGTACAAGCGTGTCAATACAGGAGACAACTCGGGCGCACATGCTTTTAGAACAATCGCTGGTATACCATCCGGACCACTAGCCTTATTCACGTCCAGACGACACAGTGCTCTCAGAACCTCCTTGTTCCGAATGCGAACCTCAGGCATTGAAGTACCGCAATGGGGTAAAATAGGTGGAGTAGCACTGCCAGTATCAAGACGCGAATTATGGGCAAAGAGAGATGCAAAGATGTATATATGGATCCTTTTTGGTGCATTTCATAATTTGAATCAGGAACTGTGAATCAATTTCGAGTAAAAGATGAAAATCAGCTGTCAATATTTTCCCTATAAAAACATACAACGCATTGAAGACATTATTAGTGCTACTGTTTCCCTACTACTGATTAAAACCAACGTTATTATGTAGCGGCGACGTCATTTAAGCAGGGAAGAAATGCTCAGAGTCGTGGGAATGATAGAAGCTGGTTCCCGGCAACGTACTGTGGCTTTAGCTCTGAATACAAGTCAGAGTGTTATCAGTCGACTTTGGACACGTTACCGAAGCACTGGTACCGTGGCTGAGCGCCATGGAGGACGGTATCGCTGCACCACACGGAGACAAGACCGATACATTCAAATCTTAACTCGAAGAGCTCCAACAATAACCGCCATGATGTTAGCCGTGAGGCTTCATCACTCTTCAGGGAACTTAATTAGCGACCAAACAGTCAGAAACCGCTTGCATGAAGTGAACCTTCATTCCCGAAGACCGCTACGGGTACCACCTATAGCAATGCACAATCGTAGGATTCGATATCAATGGGCTCTTGAACACAGAAATTGGGCAGAAGAACAATGGCGTTTCGTGTGCTTTTCTGATGAGTCTCGTTTTGGTATGAGACCGGATACAAGACGTATACGACACTGGAGAACCCCTGGACGCCAACAGCGATTAAAATCCTGCCAGGAAGTCCATCCTTATAGTGGTGGAACCATCATGGTATGGGCGGGTATTTGGATCGGCGGAAGAACTGAGTTGATTTGGATCAGAGGCAACCTCAACGCTCAAATTTATGCTGAGACGATTGTATCAGACGTCATCGTTCCTCTACAAGTGCAAATCGGTCCCTTATTTCAGTTAATGCATGATAATGCACGACCGCACACCGCAAGAGTTGTAAGACAGACTCTCGCCGCAGCTAACATCAATGTCCTGCCCTGGCCTGCTCAGTCGCCAGACTTGAACCCGATTGAGCATGCATGGGATATGCTACAGAGAAGAGCTCTGCCGAATATGGAGGGTATCCAGTCGCAAGAAGACCTTTTTTTGTTGTTGCAACGAACATGGGCGGCCATTCCACAGCGTGATTTGGATGAACTCATTTTGAGTATGCCAAACCGATGTTCTTGTGTTGTTAGTGTTCGCGGTAGAAACACGGATTATTAATTGTTTAAGTTACCCAATAAAATTTTAGAGAAAACTGTTATTTCAGTCTTTTTTTCGAACTTTTGTGTTAGTGGTTCAAATGTCAAATATCCCTTTATTAGGAAAATGGCAAATTTCTTTATTAATGCAAAGGTGACTTGGTTTATCGTTACTGTGACAAACGAAAACACTTTATTTGATGAATCCTTAAAGAAAATTTTAATTAATATCAATCAGGAGAAAAGTTATTGCAAAAATATATGTTGATCCCTAGACACTTTTGATGTGTGTATTTAAAAATGTAAAACAATATGTATGTATAGAAAAATAAAGGGAATAATAATAATAAATATTTATTCAGCAATTTAAATAACTTATGCTAGTTACATTTAGGGCTATTTCTTCTCAGAGGTAGTCAGTTAGGAAATGCCGGCTTCATCTAGTTTAAAAAAAAAAAAAAAAAAAAACATGACGTGTAAAAGTGATCGGTGATCCTACTTGCTTAATAAACGATTTCATTTCATTCATTTCATTTAGGAGCATCCTTTTAACCAATTAATTTGCTTGTGTAAGGATGCTCCGCACTCCCTATGTTATACAAAACTAAATAGTTATTTAAGAAAACAAAACATATAGAAAACCAAAAAGAAATAAAAAAAATAATAAAAATAAAAATCGTTTATTTGCACCTTAAAGTAAAGAAAAACACAAAACAATTGTTTTACAGTAAAAATAGACCTAAGGTAAGTAAAGTTGTATTTTAGAGTTGCAACCAATACCTAAGCTAAGATAACTAAATATCTTGTAATTATAGGTATCATCATATGTAATTATGCAGAAAAATAAAAAAAAATACAAGTTGTATTAATATTTCGCACGCTGGAGTGTGGTACGGTTTAATGTGAGGGTGTGTTTGTGAGGGTAAAAGTGTGGGAGTATGTGCATATGTTTATGATGAGAGTAAAAAACAAAGTATTCTATTATTTTCAGTGTGAAGGCTATTGGGATATTGTATTTTCTTTGTTCTGTCAGTTTTTGTCATGGTTTGGCAGTTTGACATACCACGTATTATTCTATTAAGTATAGGGTAAAGGCGGGATAGATGCTCCAGTAGGATAGATGCCTCATTTTCAAAAAACCTAACTTCCCAAACTCGCAACTAAGAAACAATAGCATAACTAAAAGCCGCAGTCACTCCGCACTTAATTTAGCCACGGGCCGTCATGGCGTGAGGACACGTTTCGTTCGTATGTGATCATAATTCATCTCCGCGGCGAACTTTACAAACACGTCAAAGTTTTAAAGGTGAGTATTTGCTGTTGTATAACTTTATAATTAGTTATTAATTCTGTTATATTTTTATTTCGTCAATATACTGATTCATCAAGTATGCATCTAGATGGAAAAGGTTGCTCATTTGTTTTTTATTTATTAAAAAAACACTTGGGCATTTATCCTTATCAAAAAGTATAGTTGCCCTGATTTTTCGAGGTATAGGTGCCCCTTGGGGCATCTATCCTTCCGTACACCATGTATATGTGACGTTTCAGTGTAGATATATTTTGAACATATTTTGTGTTCTGTTATATTTTGTGTTGACGTATATTTATATTTTTACTGGTTGTAGCAGAATCATGCCACGAAAGTATAAAAGAAAGGAAGGAATGCGAGCTCGAGTATGTTCTTGGACTTCAGAACAATTGCAGTCGGCTTTTGAGGAAATGGACAGAAATACCATGTATTCAATGTATAATGTGCCAGAATTGGCTACATGAAACCTGTACACTTTTTAGAAATTATTACTCAAAATGTGGAAAACTGAAAGCACTATGCGGCTAAGAATCATTTAAGTAGGATTACAAAATGATAAACTTTATTGTGTTAGTTTTTACAAAAGAATTAGATACTTTTATGATTATGCATGTTGGAAGATTATATTGTTGTTTTTGATTTTTTTAAGCTTAATAATTAATATTTTATACCAAGTATAAAGAATTTCAATGTTGTTCAACAAATATTTTATTCTAACGATGACAATTAAAAGATTTAAGAATCTGCAAAATGCTCTTTATTATTATGACCGTGTTTCTAGGAGACAATTTCTATTTTAGGAGTAGCCTTCTACTGCTAAAACACCAATTGTCCTCAAAACATAATTAAATTTGGTTGATTTTTTCGTTTATACAGTATGAAGGGCTTCTATCCCGCACCACAGGCATCTATCCTTCATAGTATTTTCAAGGTGGGGCAACTATCCATACCGGTAGGCATCTATCCTCAACAAAGGAGTTCTATAAAAAGCTAAAATCTGCAAAATCTGGAACTGATAGGTCCAAAAAAACAAATCACAGTTAAACATAAAAGATTAAAGTAGATAAATTCATAGACATAATTTATATAAAACTAATATTTTCAAAATTAGGAGGATATTTTAAAAAGTGAGGCATCTATACCGCCTTTACCCTACCATTTGGACTGCTGCTAGAAAATGACACCTGGCAATTTTGCATTCGGTACAGAGGCGTGAGAAGAGGCTAATATTGGCGATCCAGATTTGATTCAAAACAGTCTACAAAGCCTGGAGCACAGGCAAAGGGTAGCCAGCCTGTCGGTGTTCTAAGGATGTATTTTGGAGAGTGTGCGAGGAAATTGAATGACTTAATTCCATCGCCGTTTTATGATTGGACGAGCGTCGTACGGCGAGTATTCACCCTTAAGTTGTTGACACCACTACGATCCGGATAAAGCGTTTCGTTTCGTCTTTTATACCGCTTACATCAAGGGAGTGAAACAATTTGCCAGCGGTGGTGTTTCCGTCTAGCTATAATTTAAGTCTCTTTCAGTAAACTAGGGCGCTTTGGCATCAACGATTGCATCACTGCTTACTATCAGGCGGAATTGCGGTCAAGTACTAGTTTATAATAAGCTAAAAAAACAAGACCTGGAAGCAATATCAAGAGTAAGATACAGATGTAATATAACAGTAGGTCATACCTACCAACTAAGTATAAACAAACATTGTAAGCACGGCTCATTGGCTCTGTTGTATTCGGTGGTTGAACAATTGACTAGCGGATAACTACGGAGAACGGCTATGGATAACTGTGTGCTGGCTGTTTGTACGATATGGGATATTTTGCACCATAAAGCTGGGATAATAAATATAACATCAAGCCTGTATTTATTTAGAGTGTACACGTGTGTAGTACACGTACTTATCGCTAGCTATGTTTACAGTTATGTTATAGGTTATTGCCATCAACCAGGCACAACGTACACGCGACGTCCAAAGACACGTCCGTGTACGTTGTCGCGACTTACTCAACGGTTTTACCTCTGTGTCGTATATCCAAAGTGGTGTTTCGTTGGAGAGCGCGCCGGCCTCGCCCCCGAACACGTAGAGCTTCGCCAGGTGCGCGGTGGCGCTGTGCTCCTGCAGCGAGGGAGGCGGCTCACCGCGGCACTCCAGCTTCTCCCATTTACCCGTAACTGGAAGGATATAAATACATAACAATACCAACCTATTTAGTAAAATATTGAACACGTATTTTTTACGTGTTCAATACCGCGTGACATAGTTAGCCCCCATTCCGTAACATCAATACGCTATATTTCAGTAGTTTAAGGTAATTTCGATAAAATAAAATATACGGGTCTTAATTATTTTTTATTATGTATAAGACGGACTAATTTTTTTTTGATTTTCATACCTTGGATATATCCCTATGGTTTAATTAGGTGCATAGCACCCGTGAGACCACTACGTATTTAAACTATAATGCTACCATTTACAGGGTACGTCTTTCATTGACTTGAATGTAACGGATAAGAGTATGTCATGCTCAATCAAGCGGGCCAATCGCTGAGTCAAACGCGCTCGATATCGACGAATGAGTTTCGTAATGAAAACTTATACTAGGCCTACAGAGACTGGTCATCTCTTAACTGTCACGAGTTATTTTATTTCATTTTTATTTCTGAATTGGTTTTCTCGTTTTTCCTTTTTTCTTGGATTGACAGATGATTAAAAAAGTGAAAAAGTAGTATAACCTGGCCTTAAGTTTGGTTCTGCTTGTTCAATTTATAAGAAAACTTGTAGTCGTTAAGTAAATTTTTATTTCTTGCCTAGCTCATCCCTTTAATTGTTCAGTAGCTTGAACTCAGGACATTACAATCTAATGAATATTTGGTAAGAATTTCTTGATTGAAAAGAGTCTTTGGAGTGTCTTGCCCGTTCCTCTCCATTGGTACCCACTACGCCTTGTCATCTAGCTTTATCTTTCTGACTAGCCAACCCCTTGACTATTCAAAAGTGCCTGTAGTTGATTTATTTAATTAGAGACTAGTCCGATAGAAATTATGCTCGATATTTATTAGTGGAATGAAATAAGCCGAATCACGTTTCCTACTTTACGTTTGGCTTAATTAATCTCAACATAAAACTAAAAGAAAATACAATAATGCAAAATCTATTCTATTAAACATCCGAATTAGAATAAAACAAAAGACTCATTACGTAATCTGTGTAGCAAAAAGTTTCGACTTATGTATAATTAGTATTTCAGTCGGTTGATGAGGCTCGACCTACATAATTAAAACGCCAATCGGAAGCTGTAGCAGACGCTCCCGCGGAGAAAAGACACGTTATTGTGGAGGACCCTCCAGAGACAGCTGACGACAGCCTCTTCGATTGATATGGAACCCTCCATATCAATCGAAGAGGCTGTCGTCAGCTTTCAGGACGGCATCCTACACTCGTCCTATACCTACACCATTGATGTAATTTGCTTTGGATTAAAGTAGATTTTTTGTCTATGTTTAAGAAAAGCGAGCTGTTTCTTTAGATAACTGTTGTTATATGGTCAGTGCGATCACCCGACCATAGTCTCATAGAAAATCCGGGTTTATGGTGCCAAAGTGGGAGTCGCGAAATATGAGGATTATACAATAATTAAAAATCCATTGCATGAAGGCTTTTTGATCGCAGCATGGAGGAGTTTGAAAATTTATTTGAGAGATATGTGGTGGTAATGTTGTGGGACCTGTGCGCAAACGTCGCCTTGATTGCATTAAAACTCGACATCTGTCCAGCCTTTTCTCAAATATTTTAGGGTTGGCCTCCAGTCTAATCTGATTCAGCTGAATGCCAAGTTTACATGGAGCGACTGCCTATCTGACTTTCACAACCCAGATACTAGGCGCACCACACATGCTTGGTCCAGCTTCCATTGTCTGTGCGCACCCGCTGGAAGACTAGTCTGGAGTTTGGGGAGAATTTCTTTTGTAGTGCCTAGCTCTGGCATCCGTAGGGTAGTGTAGAAGTCACAACAATATCAAACGCTTTTGTCTTAAGTTTATTTGAATAAATAATTTCCAAGTAAGTTTTATTTTACGCTCTACTTGGCCTGCGGTAGGCACTCTATTTTCTTTAAAGATTTGTTATTATTTTGTCTGGTATGTTTTCTCTGTTTGTCACAACGCAAGTTTTCGAGTAATCAACCTGTAAATCATGATTGATGATGATGATGATTTGTATCAGAGTAAATTTATGATCGACTGTAGCGAACCTTGGGCAGAAACCAGCTTGTTTTTTAGTTTGATTGAATTCAAGAGTCGGCATAATTCTTTTAAACAATTCTTTCGTGAATATTTTATACGTAGTCTGTAATAAGCTTATAGGCCTATAATTTCCTATATAGAATAGAATAGAATACTCTTTATTATGTACACCATATAGATTACAGAACATAAATAAAAATATTTTACAAAGGTTGACACAATGGGCGGTCTTATCGCTAAGAGAGATCTTTTACAGACAACCTTTGGATGGAATTCTAAGGGGAAAGATAAAGAAATAATGTAGGTAGTCTACAGTGTACTATATACATAGATTATAAAATAAATATATACGTTAAGTGTATCATACTAGTTTAAATAAATTTATACATCTACTTAATAAATATCATGCAAGAGCACATAAAATGTAATAATATGTTTAAAGAGAGAGGAAGTGCTTTTTTTATCAAAGTTTAAAAAGTAAACAGTGTTTGAGCACGCCTTACGGACACGGGCAAGTCATTCCATTGCCGAACTGCTTGTACAGTAAAGGATTTATCATAGAAACTAGTGGAATGCATCGGCATCTCTAATATCAGGGTTTCCTTTCTTGTACAGTAGTGTAATGATTAATGACTCCTATTTCCCAGGAATTTTTTCATGTGCTAAGATATTCTAAAACAATTTCGTTTCATTCCATAAGAGGGGACAGGTTCTATTAGAACCTTAGGAATCCTATCTTTTCACAGAATCTTTAAAGATTTAAGAGAGAAAATGCCATTTATAACTTCTATGTTTATCAACCAGGTCTCATCAGGGCCCGATCTAGCTATTTAGCCGCTCCGGGCAAAGATAATTTTTGTCGCCCTTTACATACACAAAACCATATAAGTCATGAGCTAGTGTTGTTGGGGGATGTTAAGTATACAGAAGGCCCATCCCAATAGACTGACGTGAATATTATTATTCACGTGTTCACATCAGTCTATTGGGCCTTTGAAGAAGTACCTGTACGAAAGTTGATGAGTGTTTCTATGTTAGTAACTATACAATGTATATCTTTAAACGAATTTCACAGTAACTACTGAATGGATTGATATGTTTTACCGACATAGTTATGTACCTTTCCACTTTATCATCATTATACACCTATTGCGACTCATTACTTCATATGGGCCTCTTTTTTCTTGTGCTATTTCTTACTGTTTCGGTATAATCTTGCTTATGTACCTATAATGGTTCTTTAACTAAGGGAACAATAAACATTGTTTATTAAAATCGTTTCAGAAGTTAAAAAGCTTAGGTCCAAGCATTTAGTTTGTCGAGTTAATCGGTTCATAATGTATTTAAGTTGAGGTTCATATGGTAGGTAGGTACCTACGTTTATAAAAGACACAACAAAAGATTTGTTTTAAAATTTAATAGGTAATAAAAAAAACAATTATGTTACAACATAACAAAACAGTTATTTTTTTAAATAATGAAATTGTGTAAATTAAACAGTTTTTCGGAGAATAAGTATTAAATCCTATCTTAATTAGAATAATTTTCTTCGCACTTTTTGTTCTGCAAAATCTTTAACAATATTTGATAAATTTATACTGTCGCAAACCTTATGTTCTATTGAAATCATAGCCAATCCAGACAATCTATTTTGTGTCATGGTGGATCGCAAATAATTTTTTATTATTTTTAATTTAGAAAAGCTTCTTTCACCACTTGCAACTGTTACCGGTAAAGTTAAAAGAATCCTGAGCGCAATACTGACATTTGGACCAAATCTTAAATCTGTTACAAATTTCAAAACATCTTGAGGAGATAAATTACTATTTAAAAACATACTAAGGACTGACAATTCCTCATAAAGTTCTAATGCATTTATATCGCTCGAGTTCTCATGAGTTAATATAGCCTCGAGGTTCTTACAATGTTCTAACAATTTATCTTTTGGGAGTTCTCTTAAAGCATATATGTTATACAAAAAAGCAAAATGCTTACTATGCTCAGAAATCTGAGAAAGTCTTAATTCTAAGGAGTTTATAGCTGTGTCCATAATGTGAAAAAATACTTCAATTTTATATTTTTGACGAGGCTCAATGATTGGTTCGTCAATACACTCATAAGTAAATTGTTTTTTCTTGGATCGTGCACGAGGTCTAGCTACATTTTCAAAGTCTAACACCTCGCAATCAATTTCAGAAGCTAAGGATTTGGCATCTTCAAGAACTTGAGTAAAATACTCATCTGAACGCGAGTTTTCAAAGAAATCTTTTGTATTTTTAAGTAATTTAATGACGGAAACTAAGTCAAAATCTTTACTTTGCATTAATTTACTAACAGGGTTTATGCGATTCAAAGTTTCGTACCAAATTATAATGGAACATAAGAATTTAAACTGTTTAATTTGGTTCAACAAACTCGAAGCTTCATCTCGTGTGGAGGAATCCATATCTGTGTCTTGGTAAACACTAAACAATGCATCATAAACTTGTCCTACTTGATGTCTTAGTGGTTTTATTGCTTCGATTCGACTTTCCCATCTCGTGGCACTAAGTGGTTTTAGAGTAAGACCTTTTACATTATTCAAAAGAATCGACCACCTTAATGTTGAAGAGGAAAAAAAAACATATATTTTTTGCACAGTATTAAAAAAAATTGTAGCTTCCAGTGAGGACTTTGCCATGTCGTTTACCACTAAATTTAAAGAATGACTACTGCAAGGAACGTAAAATGCCCGTGGATTAATGTTTCTAATCCTGGCTTGAACACCACTTTGAATACCTTTCATATTAGATCCATTATCGTACCCTTGCCCTCTTATGTTTTCTAAAGACAATCCAAGTGCTGATAATTGTTCCAGGATAATTTCTGTTAGTGCCAGACCTGTAGATTTCTCTATTGGTATAAATCCTAAAAAGCTTTCATTTATCACAATCTCTGACGTTCTTGAATGGTTTTGGGATCGAATAATAGAAATATACCTAATTATCATGGTCATTTGCTCTGTTTTGCTTGCATCTGGAGTACAATCTAAAATAATAGAATAATATTTCGATGTATTGATAGCTTCCACAATATGTTTTTTTATGCCGTCTGAAATTGTTTTAATGAACTCGTTTTGAATTGTTTTACTTAAGTAGGTTGCTTGTTTCTCGTCTTTTTTCAAAACTCTACGTACATGTTCCTGCATAACGGGATCAAATTCGGCTAACAACTCTATTAGTTTTAGAAAATTACCATTGTTATGTTGATACAGATTATCAGAAGTACCTTGAAAAGCCAAGCCATTTTTAACCAACATTTTGATGATTGAGACAATTCGTAGCAATACTCCATTCCAGTGTTCTATTTCTGATTTAATTATTCTCTGTGAATCGGCATCTATCGTACGACACGATTTGAGCCTAAGTAAAAGTTCTACCCAAGATTTTACAGCTTCTACATGGTTTCGTGATGTTTCATGAGATTTAAGCATATCACCTACATGCTTCCAATTTTTGTAGCCATCTTCAGATAGACCGGAAGTTGTAGTTGTATTGAAGATTTTACAGCAAAAGCAATACAATGAATTTTTTGCCACAGAATATACAAGCCAATCTCTCAAAATTTCTTCACCGTTATTAAGCTTTCTCTTGTAGTATCTCGAAGTAAACCTCCGCCCATTGATATCTTGCGGAAATTCAAATTCATGCAGTGGGTCTGGAGGACCTCTATTTACCAAATATATTCTTTCTGCATCTGTTAATCTATTGGGCCACGTAGCTGGGTCGAAATCTAAAATAGATTTTAATTGTGTAGAAACACTTGGAGTTGCAATAGCACCTTCACCAACAATAACAGCTTCACCTGCCATAGCGCTTGACCCAGAAGTAGAAGCGCCAGGTTCACAAATTGTATTGGAATCGGATGTATGTTCTTCTCGAGGTTTAAGCGGAATCTCAGCTATAGCATTGGTTTCTGGTATGGGTGTCGATGGTTTGTTAAGCTCACCTTTTTTCAAAAAGGACTCTAATGCCCCCGCTTGCTTTTGTCGTTCTGCATCTTTTTCCAGCCTTCGTTTTTTATATTGGTGTCCCAACAAGCGTGATCTACCGTCAGCCATTCTGTATGGTAAATAAAATAAAAATATGTAATAAATTTAAATAGACGTACCTAATAATATTGCTAATGTTTAAAATTCGAGAGTTATTCTGTTTGTCTGACTCTGACTGCTACGTTTTTTTTGATTAAACCAATGAATCAATTTGGATAAATTTTGGTATCTAGATATAAAGGACACTGACATAGGCTACTTTAATTACGCATTCTCACAAAAATAATAATTATGGTGGGCGAGTGGAATTTAACAAGCCGGAAGAGGAGCAATGTTAATTTTCATATTATTTACATACCATTTAGAACATTTTTAACATATCTTGCAGTCAATGTTAAATTAAGAGCTCTTATTAAAGACCCGAATAGCCTATAAGAACTGTCAAACTCATACAAGAACTGTCAAAAAACTGAAAATTTAATTGACGAATAGGCTAACCGGAGATGGTGAAATCGGCACTAAAACTAATAGTTATCTATTTACCAAGGAACAAAAAGTAAGTAAGTACACTTTTTAGCAAGGTGTGTTCAATATTACGTATTTTGTCTTACAATTTACTTAATATAATAGATAAGTACTTACGTAGTAAATTCTTCTTCACTTCAATATTTATATATGATTAATCTGTACCACAAAAATCACTTCACTTTTAAGAATAGAACCGACTTGTAGACTTAGCATATATTTCACATAAATGGATAAAACATTTTAATTCTGTATCACTTATTAACCACTACATTACTCATGAATATGAAGAAAATTTGCCTCTTTGGCAGAACGTTTTTACTAGGTGGCTTCAAAATCAGTAATGGACAAATAGTTAAATCTTTTACTTATAGTTAATATATAGGGATTCCCCTAAAATGTCACGTTGTACGAATGTAGATAAAGGGTATTCCCCCGAAAATCTGAGGGAAATTCCCATCAAACGTAAGCAGACTGTGTTGACTCTACGATTGTTTTATCGTAGAGTAGAGGAGCTGATTATGTGGAAAGGTCGGTGAACGAACGGTATAAAGAGACTAAATAATTTGAGATACGTTTATTGCAAGAGAACAATTCTGTTTACTTTGATAGAAGGGTAATTGTCTAGATAAGAATAAGTAAATTTTGCCGCCCTACAATTTTGCCGCTCTGGGCAAATGCCCGCTTGCCCCCCCTCTAGATCGGGCCCTGGGTCTCATAGTTGTTATGTCAATATCATGACAGATAATGACAATATTAAGAGTCTGCCCGTCTATGAATTTTAGGGAAGGAATCCATTTTCGCACATCGTTTACATGATGTTGTCCCCTCTTAACGGAACTATTTAATGTAAGCTCTTCCTCATTTATTTTTAATCTATCTGTATGTTTCTATCTCTTTGTTTTTCGCCGAATTGTTCCTGCTTTTCGGTTTTAGTTTTTTTTTCTTTTCTTTTAGGAATGTTCTATTTCATGAAAACTGTTTATGGAATATCTTAATTTGACAGGACTATGACTACTATCTAACATTTTATGCTCTGTCCTTTTTACAAAGAAGTAGAAAGAAAAAAATAATCACGAGAATTTAAATATAGGTATGTACCTAGTTTAGTTTGTGAACAAGGGGAAGCAGAGCCGGTATCTAATATTTCCCCTTTTTTAGATAAATAATAAGCAAGAATATTTAAGAAAACGAACGAACGAAAAAAAAACGTACTTTATTTCAAGAATATAAACATAAATACCAAACAAGTTGTTATGGTTTCAAAGAAACAGAAAATAGCTACACAGATTAGAATTCAGATTTCGTTTAATCCATTGCTTAGACCTGTAGGTACATCAACAAACAGCTAGCAGCATAATTATGCAACAATGCAACAGAAATATAATGTTCTTTCACCTAGTAGGAGGCCAGTTCATGAACGTGTGTTATCTGTAGACTGTTTAAGGCATCACACATTCATGTACTCCACTTACCGAGGCTGTACCTCCAGAAGTCCCTGAGTGGTACCGCGCCGCCCGCACCTCGTCCGCCGAGCACGTACACATGCCCGCCCAGCAGCGTCGCTGAGTGCTTGCCGCGCGCGCAAGGCACCGCTTGCCCGTTGCTGCAGTCGCACTCCACCGAGCTCCACATCTCATCTGACAAAAAACAGATTACTTTTCTAAATGTCATACAAAGATACAACAACCAGTAACTCTTCAACATGCTCAAGTCAGTTGACGTCTAATGTCAGCAGTCTCAACCCATGAATTCGGCGTTTGTTATTTCACTAGTCTGAGAAGAAAGGCTGAAGTAAACTCGGAGGTGACAGTCCCTTTTAAAGTTCAGACATAATCTTGGTCAAATATTTGTACCTCTTAAAGTTATTTGCTTTACGTGCCGTTACAGTTATTGAATACAGATGTTTTCTAATCTAACTGATCAGACAGCTGTGCTGTTGCGGAATTTGTTCCGGCACTTCTTTCCAGCGAAAGAACTGGGGAGTGGTAAAGCTCGCGTGTTTTTGAGGACTGTCTTTTATAATTCAGACGTTCGAAAAGTGCTAATTCTCAGCATGATTTAAAAACAAAATGACTTTTGATTTAGATCATATGAAGATTGTGTAGATTGTCTGAGGTGGTCTTTTGAGGAAAGAACCATATAGGTTGAGAGGACCTGTCCAGTCAGTGCACGCATTTGTCACAAACAGTGCAGCTCCACTCAAAATTAAAGGAGTTCAACGATTCTAACTTGAAAATAGTGTGGTTATAACCCAAAATACGTAAACTGCAGATGATGGATCGAAAAAAATACAAAGTTACTACAAAACTAATTTATTTTAAGAGAAATTGTTACCTTTAAAATTAGTAAAATCTATTCGATGCTAGAATATGGAATGACAAAAATATTCATTAAAATAACTAATAGCTAATTTCGAAATTCACTGCGTCGGCGACTCGTTGCTGAACAGATGTCATGGATGCAGTTTGTGAGCGCGAGCAATTCCTTTTATTTAAGCAGAGTCGTGGTGGCTTAGTGGTTAAAACACCAGCCTCTCAAGTATGAGTGCGTGAGTTCGATTCCAGGTCAGGCAAGTACCAATGTAACTTTTCTAAAGTTGTATGTACTTTCTAAGTATATCTTGGACACCAATGACTGAAGGTGAAGGAAAACATCTTGAGGAAACCTGGACTTTAAGTCTGAAATCGCCAACCCGCATTGAGCAAGCGTGGTGATTACGCTCAATCCTTCTCTGTATGAGAGGAGACCTGTGCCCAGCAGTGGGATGATAAAAAAAAAGGTTGATGATGATGATGAAGCAGAGTTAACCAAAGGAATTGCATGATGCATACGTAATTATCGTCCAAAGTAATGCCCAAGAATGCTATGCTGTGTTCAGTTAAATTTTTCGCCCTTTAATATTTATCAAATTACAGTAATCAAATAGGCGCTTTATGAGATTGTATTAACTTTGTTTTTAGCTTATCTGGCACTCTGGTTAGGTTAGGTTTCCTCTGCTGAATAGGTAAAACCTTTTCACATTAATAATGGCAATAGCTACGGAAAAAGCAACAAAATCTTTAATACATTTTAATAGCATCATAGGCAAAAACCCATCAGACTTTAACCGAAATATAAAATTGCATGCTTCAAAGCTTTTGACAAGGTAAACAACATTGCGTCTTTCCCTCCTCTGTAATCGAAAGTTTCCGACTTCAAAGTCCTGTCCCTTCAGATAAAATGCATAACTCCCCTTCGTTGTACATAAAATTCACCAACTAGTCGTCGTGTGGGGTAGATAAAATGCCGGCGTCCCTCAGGGCTACTCGCTAGGACCCTCCGTTTCAACATCTCTAAGTATTGCTTATTGCGAATAAATACTTTCTTGTTTCGTGTAGGGATGTGTTTAGGAGTTATCGTTAACAACGAGTAAATATTAGTCAGAATCGGGAAGGTTTTAGTTTGTTTGCGGGAGGTGATATAAGTGACGATTGCCATTGTACTGCGATTTTGTTAATTTTTGACTTTGAACATGATTAATTGATAATTTGGCAAAAGGAATGGTTCTTTTTAACCTTCATTGACCAATGTTAAACTGCACTGCTGTGAATCATTTAGGAATTCCGTCGACTGTCTATGGTCGTCATCATCAGTTCTACTGCATATCTTCTTATAACCCATATGAGTGCAAAGTTCTTATAAATTTAAATGAATTAAGTCCAAACGCAAACTAACTACTGTAAACCATTGAGAAGTATTAAATTGTATTGCTTTAAAATATTTAATATAAAACTTAAAAACAAAGTAGTCGCTCCTACGATATTTAAAAGATCCCCTCGACACCTCTGGTCTGCCATCATCTAACCCTGATTTTCTTGTCTTATTTAAACGTGGTCCACGTTTAACATATATACTTTATCAAAAAACGAACCATCAAATTTGGTTCATAAACGTCGAAGTTATCCGCGAACAAACATAAAAAAGCATATACATATACGGTGGAATTGAATAACCTCCTCGTTTTTGAAGTCGGTAAAAAAATGGACAGACACCAATTTTCACCACCCTAATTTCATTATCTTACGCTCACCCACTCATCCTATAGGCAATAATATTATATAATTGTGTATGTCTAACTCACAAGACACAATAATGTAGATTGCCACACAATAATGTACAATGCCTATCTTTGTAAACCGCAGAATTAAAACTGTAACAATTTGTTTTCTGAGTGTGTTCACAAAAATCACGATGTACTTAATAGTTACTGTAAATAATATATGTAATTGTAATTATGTCCACATCATTGAATTAGGAAGTTCCTGTAATGATTTATTTTTAAATCTTTTCCCCACACTAGGAATTACTCTTGTATCGTGGGTGCGTTTACAAACATTTAAACTCACATATACAAATAGCCAGACCCGGAACAACTACCTGTAGGCCATATCTACAAATATTTGTTCCGTGTGAGATTCAAACCCGCGACACGCAGCGCAGCAGTTAATCGCTCAGCCGGTGTCGCCAAATGATAGTAATGCCAAGATAATAAATAAATTTCCCTGAGTTTGCCGACAGCCAAGCAACCTATGGCAAGTTCAATATACGTATAACGAATGCTCGAGGGGAAGGACGACCTAAAAAAAAGGTTTTCTCGTCTCGTTATGAAACTCTACGAATCTTTCAAGAACTAAGAAATGGTTCTATTTTATTCTATTTTTATTGACGGCAAGTGGAGCCGATGTCGACTATTCTGACAAGGTCAAAAGTGGAAGTAGTGGCCTTTCTTAGAATAATTATTACATATGGCTTAATAAATGCTCGTCCATTATCCTAGTCTCTTATATTTTTCTTATAAATTATTTAGTTGGATCGCCCTATAATTAGTCTGTGTGCAGAAACCCTTTGTTTACCACGTGACTTGTTTGACAATTCAGTTCAGAGCCCTGGACGTCGATATATTGGTACACTTGTTGGTAGAACACAAAAACATAGGGGAGACCAGGAGGCTCTCTCTACAGTAGTCAAGGGGAATGAGACGACGTCGGTACACACGACTTTGCCGGACTTACTGATTCCTGTATATATTAGCTAAAACAAACTTGTACCTACAGACAGTGATAGAGAGTAATATTCCGGGAGGGGAGCTTCTTCACGACACCTATTTCCACATTAATAAAGTAAGTTTAGGACCGTCGGCAATGGTTCTAAGGTCAATGTGAATGGTTGGAGTTAAGAGATACTTTCAGGACACGCCATATTTGCTCCCTGCAAACTTTAAGATAAAATAAAATAGGAAGTTGTTACTTAAGATATCGGAAATTGAACTTGGCGAAACAAGTGTAAGGCATTAATATATGGCTTGTGTTTTGGGAGGATAACGTAGAATAGATGAGCTGGCGTTTAATTAAAACTGGAAAGTGAATTGCGCAAGTTATTCGGATTATAATTTTGGCTATAACTTTTTTATTGTTATCTCTAGTACCGAACAATTATATCAAATTAGTTCAATCGGTAAATTCGGTTATGCTCCGGTCAAAAAGAGAGAGACTCGACTGAAAGATCAAATATATATTTTTCAGCAGAAGATGTACCTGTGAGTAACTCAATTTCCGGAATTTGTAAAGACGGAGTTAGAAATAAGCGCTATTTCTAACTCCGTCTCGTTGTCGCGCGTCGTTCTGATTTAGCATAACTATACAGAGATATCTCAAGTTGAGCTTTGTCTTAAATAATAAATGTAACTTCGTAGCATGTCTTCATAAATCATTCGATACTTACGCAATACGGATGAGGGAACAACGATAAATTACGACCTCGTTCGACCAAACTTATGAATGAGTGAGAATAAATGGTTTACCTAATAGTATGTTCTATTTGGGGATCTTCTGGTAATCCATCAGAGGCTTAACCCGAGAATCTCTTAGCTTTTATTGATGAAAGTGGTTTCAACATAAAACATGATTGCCACTTATCGAGACTAATAGAGGTTGGCGGATTCAGAGTAACTACGTTATTGTATGTAACGCGACGGATATGACAGAATCACATGTGGGGGAGCGTTACAGCAGTGAGGTGAACCATGCTCTAATATTAAATTTTATTAAATCATAATCGCACAGAGAAACTCCGAGCATAGCTTTCTTCATCGCCCTTTGTGTGACTCTGAGTCTTCGTATGAGGCCCATTGTGATCGACCACGTTTCAGTTTCGTAAGTCATCACTGGCAACACACACTGGTCAAGAATTTCAAGTTTCTCAACACAGACTGGTCTAGTTTCTCTATGCGATCGAATCAGAAATGAGGAGATCCGCAGAAGAACCAAAGTCACCGACATAGCTCTTCGAGTCGCCAAAATTAAGTGGCAGTGGGCGGGGCACATTGCTTGTAGAATCGATGGCTGATGGGGCAGTAAGGTTCTGGAGTGGCCGCCACGTACCAGAAGACGCAGCGTAGGGAGGTCCCCAATAAGGTGGATCGATGACGCAACAAAAGACCGGTCAGCGTGGAAAGCTTTGGTGGAGGCCTTTGTCCAGCATGATCTCATGAGAAATGATCATCCCTCACAAAATTATCACAACAACAGACAAACAGCACGCAAAAGTAGGACAGATTAACTACAATATTCTGCAAACTAGAAGCTTCAAGCTGCAGATGGCGTCGTTCATAAAGCAATAAGTCCTGATGAGGCTACGAATAGCGGGGATGGCCGCGTTTTCTGCTTCGACACGCTGTGAATACAAATCACCCGACTCCGCTCGTATAATATTCACATAAACAAAGTGGACGGTGTTGGGGTTTTAATTCACGTTGTCTTTTCATAGTACCTAATTAAGGTTGTCTTGTAAAAGGGAAATGTTGTCTTATTTTTGTTTGGGATGGGAAATCATCAAATGACTTCTCCCGCTCTGGGCGGAGTGGAAGGGCGTGTCAGACTTTTACTGACTAAAACCCATCCGTATTTCTTCACTTTCCTATACGTCAGGGCCACGGTTTCTTTTTTATAACCAACCCGCAACCCTGACCCAGGAGGCATCGGTATTCGTAGACCCCGTCACAATGTGCTGACATCTGTTTGAGGCGCGCGTGAAACACAACGCGCCGTCGACTCGGGCCTGGTCCTTACCGGGTGGCGAGCTGCCCGATGCCCACCATGCCATCCCCTGTGGCTGGGAGTTCGAAATTCGCTCCCGGCCAGGGCGTCTCCTGGCATAGTGGCATGAGGGCGCTGGGATTACCGCTGCCTCACGCGCTCTGCCTCCTCCTTTGCCAGCATTACTGTTTCGCAGAAGGAGGTGACTGCCTGCCTTGCACACTCGCTCCGGACCATGACCGATCGCCACTACGAGAACGGATGTTCCACCGTGACCTCAGGGCGATCCACACAATGGTGAAATCCTAGCGTTTTTTCCCGCCTTATACAGAACAGGAACCTCCCGAATGAAAATGTTGTCTGCATGCTATATTATTGCTAAGTTCATTATGACGTTATTATTTAAATGCCATTAGGTACATGAGAGATCCTTTCTTTATTTATTACTAGCAGCCGCCAGCGACTTCGTTCGCGTGGAGTTAGTTATGCTCCGCTCCTATTGGTCGCAGCGTGATGTTGTATGGCCTAAAGCCTTCCTAGTTTAACGGGCTATCCAACGCAAATAGATTTTTTCAAATCGGATCAGTAGTTCCTGAGATTAGCGCGTTCAAACAAACAAACAAACAAACTCTCCAGCTTTATATATTAGTATAGATATAGATTTTCCTCCCTTAGCAATTCGTTGACTTTTTAAGAATATGTAACCTCTTAATTCTTCTCAAAAGTCACTTACACACAAAGGAACTTCATCTTCTACATATTTTATCTTGTAAGTTCCCCGTTCATAGCCCACGATATCGACGCGGTGACGTCATCGTTACGTAATTATCTCGACACATATCCACCTTATACCGATTCTACTTTATGTGAGAAAATACAATGATAGGTGACTAACATTGTTTTTGGCACGCTAAAGGCACCTAAAAATAAACTTAGTGACAAGTTTATTTTTTAGGTGCCTATCAGCAAATACACAAGGCCAGGTTAGAACATCTGGCAGCAGAAGGCAGGATATCTCAGCTAGTTTGACGTGATTCTAACAGAACAATACATAGTGTACACAAGTCGCAGCCTTAGAAGCAGATTTAGTTCGTGCTAGGTATTCGTAGTAAAATTATTTATCCTATTCAATTCAACATTGCAGATAACAACGGGCACAAAACATACATGCATATATGGAGTACTTTGCTTTTTTCTCAATGATAGGATAGTCTTTCGTATTTCCATATAGCACTGTCTCGTTTACCTTTGACCCGGAGTTAAAGAATTGTCACTCCATGTACACTTGTCGACATGTTCAAGTTTAAGCTACACGATGTGCTTGCCATCTTTGTTACAATTGTACTGAATTTACTTAATTACAAGATTTTTCGTTTTTCATATTATTTATTTATTTAATTCATAAATATCAGAGATGAATAGGCTCTTAATAACATAGTGTGCTTTACCATCAACGATTGCATCACTTGGTTGGCTTCCTCATAATTGCAGAGAAGATACACTTTGAGAGAAATGGGGGACAGTACTGGATAGCAAGCACTAGCTAGGGCGCATCCACAACGTGCGCTGAGTTTAAAAGGTAATGTTTACTTGACTGCGGTAACCAAAGTCGATTGACAGTGGGTGTTGAATATCGCCTCTGATTTTTGTGTTTATTGGCGGTGAACGCTGGCAAAAACTTAAAGTAAACGGAACGCGACTATAGTAGTGTGCGTCCTTCCGTAGGTCGCCGCACGACATGGCGAGACACTTTCTTACGAAGTGGCAAACTAGCGAGTCATGGTCATGATCTTTTAACGGTCACAAAAATATAATTAGTTTTAAGTATTTAAAATAATCTCCGGGCGGTTTAGGCCTCAAAATTCAAAATTAATAAAGTAAGGGAGTCTGCCAGTGAATTGTGTCGATGTGTACCTTCTCGTGATCTGGTCTAGTGGTCTACGAACTCCGCATCTGAATCTGAAGGTTGAAGGTAAGTGATTTGTATTTTGTCGCTTGTAGCACTTTAATCGGAGGGATAAACTCCGAAGGCATTATCCTATCACATATGTGCTTATAGTTTCTAATATAATTATTACTATCCTAAATACAGTCCACTTGAATCTTGTTTAAAATCTTTCGTGGTAGGCACGTTGCCGCCACAGTGCTTTTTTTATATTATTATAAACTAGTGCTTGACCGCAATCCCACCTTATGGTAAGCAGTGACGCAATCGTTGATGGTAAAGCACAAGATTTGAAATTGTATTATCATTTATTATTTTTCTTTTAATTAATTATTGTATTACATCTTCCGGCGTCTTCGTAGCGTAGGACGCCCTTGGGCGAGATGGAGCGACGACATCAAAAAGGTGGCTGGTAGTGGCTGGCGAAGAACTGCTCAGAATCGAGCTTGTTGGCGTGCCATGAAGGAGGTCTATGTCCAGCAGTGGACGAGTAGAGGCTGATGATGATGATGATGATGATAATGATTGTCCAGCCGATGAACCGACAATGTTAGGTATGTACGCCATTATTGTCACATGCATCAGACCATAAATGAAATAGTTTAAGTTATTTTCAATGTTAAATGTTTGTGATGTGGTAGTACTTTTTAACCAACTTCAAAAAAAGGAGGAGGTTCTCAATTCGTCGTAATCTGTTTTTGTTTGAAAGGGTATACTTTCCAGGTGGTCCCATAGGCATCAGGTCACTATCTTATGATGGAAGACTAGAGAAATCAGGGGGAACTTTCAAAAATCCTGTGGTTAGTGCTATTCTAAGCATTTTCATTAAGTATTTTAAAGCACTACACAGTCGAGGGAACTCCTCAACCATTCACAGCAGGTACCTTGCGTTTGTGCTTGATTAATTTGTAGATATTGAAAAGGACTTTAGACCTAGATGTATTGTGATTGTCATTAGGGGTCTTATGATGAAGACGAAGGACAGTTAAGGGAACTCCTCAACGGTTTGCAGTAGCTACTTTGTGTGTGGACTTAATTCATTTATATTGTTACGAACTTTGCAACTATATGTAGTAAATCTGATGATGAAGGCCATAGGCAGTTGAGGGAAGTTCCTAAAAATTACAGCATTGAGGTTTTACATAGGACAACCTCTACCTGGTCGGCATGCTTATGCAACAATCAATTAAAATCAAGAGACTGAATTTAAGTTGTACATCCACCAATGTTCATACTTTCATTTCGGTCTCATAGGAATTCTATAGAAATCGGTTCAGTGGTTTCGTTTTTAAACCAAAATTAGGGGTAAAAATTAAAGTAAACAAAATTGCGTTGTTTGCTTACAGGCTTTCTCCCAACTACATTAGTGTCAGCGTCCAGTCTGACCGGATACAGCTGAACAGTACTTTTCACAAATAAAAAATAACTAATTTCGGAAGTAAGTGTCAAAAACTAATATACAAAAACCAAACACACCGACTTCCGAAATTAGTATTTTTCACTTTATTGTGTTTTTTGAAAGTCGTTTGTTTTTTAAATAAATAAATAAATCTTTAAATATTTACGCCTCTCAACTTTCATGAACACACCTCAGACCAACACAATACATGTGCTCCTATCAATATTTTATCAACAGCATATGATGTTATATCGACAGTGTCGACTGCCGAGGGGTGTCAGCAGACAGGCAGCCAGAAGGGTGACGTGCGGGGCGCAGGGGGCAGGCAGCCAGGGGTAGCAAATTGGATTTGGCGCGAGATTGTTACGTACGCCTGGTGCGCGAGGTGTCACCAGGCTTTTAACAATCAGGGAGAACAGAGCAGTCTGGTCGCTTATTAAAATAATTTTTGGGTGTATTTGTATATGTATTATGCGCCTCACACTGGCGCCTACTCGAACCAGCTAAACCAAGTTCGTTGGGAGACGTTCTCTCTGATGCAGGTTGGAGTATAGGTGTCTACCACAGGTTTCTGATATCTATGGAAATTAACTTCACCTAAGCTATTCAACCTGTAAATGACTGAGTTAATCGTTGAACTTAGCAGCAGACCAGTTGGGTGCAAAATAGAGAGAACTAATAATTTAAACTACAGTAACAATATGGTTGGGTCAAACGACTGGTTCAATCAGGGAGATGTTGAGAGTCTGTGAAAGGTATGCAGTATCTCACGTCCTGTTATATGATGAGATGAAGAGTGAATATCTTATTGTTTTTGCCCTCGGGAAGTACACACATCAAATGTGTCTAGGGATCAACATATATTTTTGCAATAACTTTTCTCCTGATTGATATAAATTAAAATTTTCTTTAAGGATTCATCAAATAAAGTGTTTTCGTTTGTCACAGTAACGATAAACCAAGTCACCTTTGCATTAATAAAGAAATTGGCCATTTTCCTAATAAAGGGATATTTGACATTTGAACCACTAACACAAAAGTTCGAAAAAAAGACTGAAATAACAGTTTTCTCTAAAATTTTATTGGGTAACTTAAACAATTAATAATCCGTGTTTCTACCGCGAACACTAACAACACAAGAACATCGGTTTGGCATACTCAAAATGAGTTCATCCAAATCACGCTGTGGAATGGCCGCCCATGTTCGTTGCAACAACAAAAAAGGTCTTCTTGCGACTGGATACCCTCCATATTCGGCAGAGCTCTTCTCTGTAGCATATCCCATGCATGCTAAATCGGGTTCAAGTCTGGCGACTGAGCAGGCCAGGGCAGGACATTGATGTTAGATGCGGCGAGAGTCTGTCTTACAAATCTTGCGGTGTGCGGTCGTGCATTATCATGCATTAACTGAAATAAGGGACCGATTTGCACTTGTAGAGGAACGATGACGTCTGATACAATCGTCTCAGCATAAATTTGAGCGTTGAGGTTGCCTCTGATCCAAATCAACTCAGTTCTTCCGCCGATCCAAATACCCGCCCATACCATGATGGTTCCACCACTATAAGGATGGACTTCCTGGCAGGATTTTAATCGCTGTTGGCGTCCAGGGGTTCTCCAGTGTCGTATACGTCTTGTATCCGGTCTCATACCAAAACGAGACTCATCAGAAAAGCACACGAAACGCCATTGTTCTTCTGCCCAATTTCTGTGTTCAAGAGCCCATTGATATCGAATCCTACGATTGTGCATTGCTATAGGTGGTACCCGTAGCGGTCTTCGGGAATGAAGGTTCACTTCATGCAAGCGGTTTCTGACTGTTTGGTCGCTAATTAAGTTCCCTGAAGAGTGATGAAGCCTCACGGCTAACATCATGTCGGTTATTGTTGGAGCTCTTCGAGTTAAGATTTGAATGTATCGGTCTTGTCTCCGTGTGGTGCAGCGATACCGTCCTCCATGGCGCTCAGCCACGGTACCAGTGCTTCGGTAACGTGTCCAAAGTCGACTGATAACACTCTGACTTGTATTCAGAGCTAAAGCCACAGTACGTTGCCGGGAACTAGCTTCTATCATTCCCACGGCTCTGAGCATTTCTTCCCTGCTTAAATGACGTCGCCGCTCCATAATAACGTTGGTTTTAATCAGTAGTAGGGAAACAGTAGCACTAATAATGTCTTCAATGCGTTGTATGTTTTTATAGGGAAAATATTGACAGCTGATTTTCATCTTTTACTCGAATTTGATTCACAGTTCCTGATTCAAATTATGAAATGCAACAAAAAGGATCGATATAAATTTATAAAAGCATAAATTTATTACAAAGCCACATCTCAATCTCAAGAAATACGCATAAAAATGCTTGATCCCTAGACACTTTTGATGTGTGTATATAATTTACGAGCCCTCAATATCCCTAAATGGCCGATCACTTAAGAGGGTCACCCAAACTAAATACTTTGTTCAGTATTTCACTGAGGATCAAGTAGACATTGAACGTGAGCGCAGGGCATTAGCAGCTTGATGCAACACGTTGACTCACAGATACGCGCGATGAAGTAACGAGGGAAAAATAACGTTGTTTAAGGAGTATTGTCATGTGTTCTACACAGCTAGTTTGGGGTGCTGGTGAGGCGGCCCCGGTTTTGCAGCGTGTCTGTGTGTTGTGCAGCGATAACTGCTATGCCATTCGGAAGAAAAATACCGCATCCTTAAAAAGCAAAAACAACATACTGAAGACCCCAGCCGAGAAACACGATGCACCAATATTTAAGCACGCTTTCCGGTTGCTCGTGAGGCAGGGAGGTTTTTATTCAATTAATAGTGTTTTTAACAGCGTTCTGACTCAAAGTAAACATAACTGTTTATTCATGAGTTTCGGGAGTACCTACTTCTAAAATAGAACTTTTTCGTGCAAATGTCATAAAACTGTGTGGTAAAACTGTTGCTTTCTGGTAATGAGGAAACCAGCTAAAGACGTAGTTAACTAATAATATTGTAGTGTGTCACGAACTATTTATTGACTTTCAGAGCACATAAAAATCTAAATAAACGGTTTCTATCCTCTTTTTATCCTCCAGCAGGATCTCAGGGCGACACGGTGATTGCGGTTGTGGCAACCCAGTACTGGGCACGCCACAATAACGACGGTAAGTCCCCTCTTTGAGGAGTGGCTAGAAAGGCGCCACGGCGCCCTCACCTTCCACCTGACGTAGGTCCTCACCGAACACACCGAAACAGCTGTGTTTCGGGAGTTTCCTGTTTTGGATAAAGCGGGAGGAAACGCCAGGGTGTCACTACTGTGGGGATCGCCCTGAGGTCACGGTGGAACATACGGTGGAGGTCTGCCCAGCTTGAGCGGAGCACCGCCGTATCCTCGTGTCATGTGTCTATATGTCAGCATATAGTGCGGGATGTTTGAAAGAGATGCCGTGGCTCTGGAGCACAGGCAGATGGAACACTGGTGGGTTTTAGTCAGTAAAGTCTGACACGCGGTCCGATCCGCCCAGAATGGGAAAGGTCATTTGATGACATCCCACCCGGAAAAAAATAAGGTCTTCAAATCTTGTTGCACACCGAAATTAGTGCTCAAACCATATTCGAGACAAGGCATGGCTTTTAATAAGTTATTTTTATCTTTTCTTCTAGGTTAGGATGGGTTTCCATTTTCGACTATTACAGATTTCACAGTCGCTAGGCTACTTCACTAGTTCACCAGCCCCCAGCAGCTACCCCTCGAATTTGCACTGCTCATACCATCTGTTCCGGATTACCGACATCGTTGAGTTATGTAACAAATGCTGTTCAGTGGCCGGATCTGTGTCTGTACACATTAACATTGCGCCCAGAGATTTAGGTGTCGACTAGGAACGAAGGGTATTGGGTGTTATTGCGAACAGTTAACTTGAAATATCATTAAAAGTGTAACGTGTTAGATTCGGAAAATATTATGTAACGCTACATGGCACAAAATTCTCACTAACACATTTATTATTATTAAGGTAATCCCTCCAATTGTAAGTACTTACTTGTACATTTTGAGTCTCTTCGGTTGTAGTATATACTTATACACTCATATATTTATTTATGAGAGGCTTTATATGATTCATTTTCAATAAATAGGATTGCAAAAACACTTTTAATGTAACATATCGTTTAATTTATAACTAGATAAGTTAGGCGTTGAAAAATTCTGTCAGACTAGTCTGAGAAGAAAGACCGAAACAAACTCAGAGCTCATGTAACATCGATATCTGAGATGATACCTATTTTGAGGAATGAACCACACAGGTTGAGAGGGCCCGTCCAGGCAGTGCACGCATTTGTCAGAAATTGTATAGCTCAGAGGAAGATAGTGTTACCTTAACCTTGAAGAACCAAATAATCTATGGATTTTTAATAATGAGATATTTTTTTAATTTTTCTACCGTTATTATTAAACGTGCACAAAAATATTTATTTTCTTTATCATCTAAAACACATGTTATTTTGCAGTATTTGAAACTCCAGGATGGTAGTCAAAATAATACTCTTTTATATATTACTAGCTAACCCAGCAAACGTTGTTTTGCCATATAAATAATAAAAAAAATTTAGGGGTGGACTACCCCTAACATTTAGGGGGATGAAAAATAGATGTTGGCCGATTCTCATAGATACCGGATAAGCACAAAAATTTCATCAAAATCGGTCGAGCCGTTTCGGAGGAGTTTAAGTTCGAACACCGTGACACGAGAATTTTATATATGTATTAGATATTTTCCCACAACTTGTGCCGAGAACTGAAATGCATGACCGAAAATCGAATAATATAAGTTTATTTTTTAAAATTAAATATGATGAAGCCTCTGTCCTTGATGGTCCACAATTTATCCATGTCATTTGTCTCTGAGAAGAACGAATAGCCCTGTAAAACAAATATTGCTTGAAACGAATATCGGCGGCATTTCCCCACTACAGAATACCGTAGGTATGAAATAGGTACGAGACAGATATACAGGTATATGTAGATATCTACCTGTTTGTAGTATATAGACTATATTATGTTATAATTTTTTAAATCCATTTTGAACCCAAAGAGTAAAAAAGGGAGCCTAATATTAAGAGTCCAATATCTATCCATCACCAGAGTATATTTCACGAACCGTGATATCTAGATAGTTTTTAAATATATTCGCGGATGATGTATTTCTGTTGCTGGTATAGGTAAAAAAGAGTCCATGTAGGTTCCTTGTGAAATAAAATATTTTGAACTTTAAAGTTTTTGTTTTTATTATTTGCTTGAGCTGCCCTTGTACTGATTCAATTAAAGATAAGTACTTCGCTTATTTTGCAAACATGTAAAACTACTCGTGTAAGATCGAGTGCGCTACTTACCAAAAAGATAAATTGCTAAACTAATAACTTGTTTTCATCTTTCTACTTACACAACTTGAGATTTATGTAGGTTGATTACTACCTTCATCATTTGTGAGTCTAGAGCCAACCCCTATCGAACGCAAATGAAGATGGATGAAGATCGCTGTCTGTCTATGTACGTACTACACAGCATACCTATACATTAATACCTATACTTACTGACATTTATAACTCGCTCTGTGTAGCGTATAAACAGACAGAAATCAATCGGAATAAACAGTAGTCTTAGACAGACGGTCTCGCAGTAACCATTGTGTAACCACAATAGGCCACTGATGAGCTGGCCACAATAGACGGCCTGGCTATTGATGAGCAGGCTACAATGGCCCGACCAGATGAGCCGATATGACTGAAATTGTAATCCTGATTGAAGATAGCGCACGAAGTAATCAGGAAGTATGTGTGTCCGGCCTCGTTCAATAGTGAACAAGAGACAACGGCTCCGATTGCGTTGTTCACAAACTAAATTAAATTTAACTTCAATACTTTTTCTTTCTATTTCATTACGAAAAGGACAGAAGATAAAATGTTCAAATTAGTGCGCTCCTGATGTTAATTGGGGTATTTTTGGCCGCTATGTTTATAATGACGTGTAAACTATCTATGGAGTATCTTTATTTGACAGGATTAAACTAAAATGTTATGTTCAATACTTTTCTTAATGAAATACCTAGAAAGAAAAAGATGCACTTATCTTTTTTATTATTATAATTATAAACTAGCGCTTGACCGCAATTCCGCCTGATGGTAAGCAGTGACGCAATCGTTGATGGTAAAGCGCACTAGTTTATTAAGAGCCTATTCACTCTAGCCTTGAAGACACTTAAATTGTACTCCGACGGAAACATCGCCGCTGGCAAACTGTTCCAGTCCCTCGATGTACGCGGTATAAAGGAGGAGGCGAAACGCTTCGTCCGGATCCCAATGGTGTTAACAACGTAAGGGTGGAAACTCGCCGTACGACGGGTCGTCCGATGGTGGAACGGAAATGGGGGAATTAAATCATGCATTTCCTTCGCACACTCCCCAAAATGCATCCTATAGAAGACTGAAAGGCTGGCTACTCTACGCCTATGCTCCAGGCTTTGGAGACCGTCTCGAGTTAAGTCAGGGTCGCCAATCAGCCTTTTCGCCCGCCTCTCCACCGAATCCAAAGTGGCCAGGTGACACTTAGCAGCACCAGCCCAAATGTGGCTGCAGTACTCCACACACGAACGGACCTGTGCTTTGTACAGCATTAGAAGCTGCACTGGTGTGAAGAACTGCCGGACCTTTGCGATAACGCCAAGTTTCTTGGCAGCCACTTTGGCCTTGGACTCAATGAACCGCCCAAAGTTTAGGTTCGAGGAAATCTCAACTCCCAAAAGCTGAAGGCGGTCGGTACACTCCTAGGATACATTTCGAAAAGTACGAGCCAAAGTGAACGGGCTCCTTTTGGCGGCAAAAAAAAAGACACGCCTATGTTTTGGCGGCATTGAATGCTACAAGATTGGCATTGCCCCATTCGGAGACTACCTGTAGTACAACATCCGTTTGCTTAAAATTAGTTTAGTTTGTGAACAAGAGAACTAGTGCACTTTACCATCAACGACTGCGTCACTGCTTACCATCAGGCGGGATTGCGGTCAAGCGCTAGTTTATAATTTATATAAAAAAAAAATCGGCGCCAGTTTTGTATTTTTATTGTATTTTTAACCAACTTCAAAAAGGAGGAGGTTTACTCAATTCGATCGTATATATACACTTTTTTTTAAATTGCTCGCGGATAACTTCGTCGTTTATGAACGTATTTTAATATTTTTTTTTTTTTTTGTTGGAAAGAAGATTTTTCCAAGATGGTCCTATGATAAGGATATCAGGATCTGATGATGGAAGACCAGAGAAATCAAAGGGAACTTTCAAAAGTCGTAGGGGCGACTAGTGCATTTCTTAGTATTTTCATTAAGTATTTTAAAGCACTACAATTTAATAAAGGTCTGGAGTAGATCTGATGATGGAGCCAGGAGATAGTCGAAGGAACTCCTCAACAATTCATAGCAGCTACCTTGTGTTTGGGCTTAATTAATTTGTATTGATAAGACCTTTAACCTAGATGGGTTGTGACTGTACTCTTCAACGGTTTACAGTAGCTACTTTGTGTTTGGACTTAATTCATTTATATTGATGAGAACATTGCACCCATTGGTTTAAAGAAATGGTCTGCAGTAAATCTGATGATGAAGACCATAGGCAGTCGAGGTAATTCTTCAAAATTGCGGGTAAAAATTAAAGTAAACAAAATTTGGTCGATTCCCAACTATAATTGCGTCAGCTTCCAGTCTGACTGGATGCAACTGAATACATATTTTATAATTTTCACAACTAAAAAGTGGAAAATAAAAACTTTTTTACAGAAAAATAAATCAACCGAATTCCAAAAACCACTACAAAGTGAAAAATAATTAATTTCGGAAGTCGGTGTCTTTGGTTTTTGTATATTCGTTATTAACACAGACCGGAAGTCAGTTGATTTTTTTTCTAAAAATGTTTTTATATAGTTATTACTAGCTTTTGCGTATGGAGTCTTTAGACTTTGGATTTGAACGGTTGCGCCGCATCGCTAATTCTAACAGAAATTATTATTATCGGAGAATTTAACGAATATACAAGATCAAGAGATTACCGAAATGTGTCCAGGGGTACCTACACGGCAGTTGGGATCCTGTCGAGCCATTTAGCAAAGCCGAGTGGATTTGCTGCGCGATCAGTTGCGCGGGATATAGCAAGTTATGTTTAGTGTTGGTTTCGATTCGTTGCGCGGGATATAGCAAGTTATGTTTAGTGTTGGTTTCGATCCGTTGCGCGGGATATAGCAAGTTATGTTTAGTGTTGGTTTCGATCCGTTGCGCGGGATATAGCAAGTTATGTTTAGTGTTGGTTTCGATCCGTTGCGCGGGATATAGCAAGTTATGTTTAGTGTTGGTTTCGATCCGTTGCGCGGGATATAGCAAGTTATGTTTAGTGTTGATTTCGATCCGTTGCGCGGGATATAGCAAGTTATGTTTAGTGTTGGTTTCGATCCGTTGCGCGGGATATAGCAAGTTATGTTTAGTGTTGGTTTCGATCCGTTGCGCGGGATATAGCAAGTTATGTTTAGTGTTGGTTTCGATCCGTTGCGCGGGATATAGGAAGTTATGTTTAGTGTTGGTTTCGATCCGTTGCGCGGGATATAGCAAGTTATGTTTAGTGTTGGTTTCGCGCACCCTATCATTATTAGTCTCACTATAGTGACATGTTAACTCGCTAAGCTTTGCATGCAAGTTAGTACACAATGTCGCCATAGCACACGTAGAAATTTTGTTGAACATTGAATGGTACAGCCTCCGTGGCGTAGCGGTAGCGAATGCGGTCGCAAGGAGGCGCGGGGTCGATCCCCGCGCAGTGCAAATATTTGTATGCATCAGTGGCGAAGGGTGAAATTTTGTTTATTTTATTTACAAAAAAGGACTGATAATTTGATAACAATGTCTTTAAAGTATGATAAAAGCGGCTTTGTGAAAAGCCTTTTTCGACGTGCATCTCTATACCACACATGCATGCTTGTTAGTAAGTACTAAGTTAAGTACCTATTGTTAGGGAATAAGAGTCAAGAAAAAATAAAATAAAAAATTACAAAAACAATAAATTGTTAAAAACCGAACCACACAAACACCGATCCAAAACCAACAAAAATATTAAGCAAATTATACACAATCACAACGTTATTTATATTCTAATGCAATGCGTCTGTTTTTTTTTTAACAAATTGAGCTAAAATGTTGTTATAAAAATTCGGATTACTTTTCATTTTATTAAGCAAATTTTTTTCAATTGACATGATAGCCAAATCGGACAATCTCTGCTCTTTTTGGCAGTTTCGCACATACGTGTGAATGCGTTTTAAAGCAGAAAATGGCCGCTCAGCTGAAGCTACTGAAATGGGGAGGGTCAGAATTAAACTGCAAAGAGTCGAAACTTGAGAAAATGCGTCTTTCAAAGACGTATTAACAGTAACAGCACTCTATATGAATTAAAGCCATAATAACAAACAAAATCCACAGTATTTAACCAAATCTGCGATTAAATTACCTTACAGAATCCGTCACAGTTTAAATAACACAAATATTAAAAACAAACGAAAAACTCACGCACCATAGGTATAGAACGCTTTCTCGTAGTGGCGTGGTTTCTTTGTCTCTTTCTAACAGAGGAGAGGAGAGAAATACAAGCCGCTTCCCAGTAGCCTATATTTATCAAGTTTTACCGACGGTTAGCGAGCATTAGAAAGAGATGGTCTGATACGCTGTCTCTTTTCGCCCCATAGTAAAACGTTGACCGAGGTAAGCTGAAATTCATCGGGTTCCTTCAATGTAATGTACGAAAAATTGAAGCGCTGATTAATTTACGACTATAAAATGAAATGTGATACTTAGGGTATTGCTAAAAATTACGATTGCTATTGTAAATCGCGCCGGCATTTGATTAATAATACTTTGTTAATGAAATAGAATGTAAATAGTTTTGTATGAATATGGAACTGATTTTTGAAAGGTAACCCGGTGGGAATCGGCTTGTATGGACCCTTCGCCACTAGTATGCATGAATATGAATATGAATATTTGCACAGGTCTGGTCGTGCCTCGGAAAGCACGTTAAGCCGTTGGTCCCGGTTGCCATACGAACATCATCATATTGGCAGTCGTTACGGGTTGTTGGAGCCCTCAAAAGTCCAACAATTGGTCTAGCTGCAATGCTTCGATATCGTCTTCGGGTTGTGGAGGTCAGACGGCAATCGTTTCACGGAAAATATCGAAGTTTAACCAAAATCAGCGGTTAGACTGGGAAAGCGGACCCCAGACTCCAAAGCTGGAAAAGCTTGGGATGCGACTGAGATTAACATTTAAGGCTGAGATGGTGATGATGATTAAATGGGACTGTTGTTAATGCCAATATTATACATAAGTACAGTACCCTAAAATAAACACACAGATAGATACATGTCCAAAATTATACATACATAATAAATACATACATACTATAAGTCTACCAAATCTGAAATGGTTCCTAATTCGGTCAAGTTGTTGTCTGTTTAATAATCTAAATGTTTTGGATTATGTTTTAAAATTGCTAATTAAAAAAAATTATGACTGAATAAATAATTTTGATGATCCAATAAATTTGCTTTTGTTATTTCACTTCATATGTAGCGAAGCACGTATCGGGCCGCTAGTATTATATATATAAGTACAGCAGGTTTAAAGTATAAACAGAGCAGAGTAGGCCTTATGAGGCCGTCCAGTTACTGCTTTCACTACAAGTCATATTTTTCGAGAAAATTCAATATTTTGCAAGTAAACTAACATTTCATTAGTTATTTAATCATTTCAGAGAAACTTATAATTATATAATTAAAAAAAAAACACAAAAGAATAAAAAAGTTGCAACTAAACTTGTCGTAACAGGTATTTACGCTGAGTCTACAGCTACTGTCGTCATACGTCATATTGCAACTTGCATTTTACTGGAAATTAGAGATAGTTATTTTTCTTAGCATTGTATTCAGTCTTGCCTCAGCCACCAGGTCATATCCCGTGTGTTTTGAAATTAAATAAATATTTGAAAATAAAACATAACTCCCGCATTTTTTATTTTGTCGAAATGACCAAAAACTATTGAGATATAACTAATAAGTTACGGAGTGGGGGCTAATTACGTCACGTCGTGGTGTATTTTGTACCACGGCGTGATGTCATGGGATATTTCAAATCAAATCTTCCTAAGTATTTCAATGAAAGAAAAAATAAAAAATACGTCTTGAATATTTTTTATAAATCTATCTGATGGACATTAAATTATTTTTTAGGATACAACCCAATTGAGAGAGTCTGCCTTTTAATAATAACCTCTGCGAACAATCCATGCTCATCATCATACATTGATTTTTATGATTTTGATGTATCTGTATTAAATGTTTTGACGTCGGCCCGGAGTGCCTCGGTCACAAACTAAATTCAATTTAACTTCTGTGCACCTTTTTATTTCTACTTCTTTAAGAAAAGGACAGAACATAAAATGTCCCTTTAGACCCGAAAAATCAGTTCGCTCCTGATTGATAAATCACGGAGTTGTCACGGAAATGTTATCTTCCATCCTTTTCATAATGAAATTGAAAGTTACTAAAAAAGTACTTAAAATTAGTTTAGTTTGAACAAGAGATCCGGCGCCACTGATACAAATGACTTGGGATTTTCAATGTTAATGTCAACCTATCATCACGGTTATAATATTTACAAACCCTTCAAATAATGAAGCAATATTAAAGTTAAAACTTCTGTTCGTTTTAATCAACGATTAACCACCAACCTAAATTACAACACACCGCCTTTTTCGATTAGAATGTACGAAATTACAAAAAACTAGTCTATTGAGACACAACAAAGCTCATTTTCGAACAACTATAAATTTCCATCACTTCAGCAAACGGTTATCAACTTCATACTATTCAAAATAAGGTCTATTTAACATAAAAACATGTTCAACGACTCCCTCAGCAAGAATCGAATAGGTTTCATTGGAATAACTGCTCTGTAGGGATAGTTTTAAAGTTAGTTACCGTTTGGTGGGCAAGCGGGTGAACGACCGCCACCCCCGTTATGCAATGTTCGTCTGTCTGTCAAGTCTTACTGTTATGAAGGTTAGTGCAAAATATGAAAAACCTATAATTCAATTGACAAAAGAATAAAAAATCAGTGCGAATCAATTTAAAACTTTACTTTAAATAACACGCAAATCTGATACTACGAGTAAATTTTTTTCCTGGCAATATTCATTTGTTTTAATGTAGTTTTTATATTTTGGCTTTTTTTTAAAGACTAAGAGCCAGTCTCTCCATATTTAGATAATTTATGTAATCTAAAAGGCATACTTATTAAAAAAAATAATTTCAAAGTAATCCTGAACTATGATGCAGTTTATGAGTCCGTCAGTGTATTACTGAAATTACTTATATACCTCTTTTTTGTCTCAACCTATCTGTCTTATGTCTCTTTTTTCAAAATAATAGATAATCAATACAGGTACATATTTTTGACCGATTGGAATCTCAATCGGTCCAAATTACCTCTATTGATTACCGACGATTTTGAAAAAAAAAAAGAGAAAATTTTTGTCGCTGGTATGAAACTACGAATACGTTTTACTTTTTTTTTAATTTGGCGTGCGAGCCAAATTAAAAAAAAAGATTTGTGCATTTGCCACTACAAGTATAAAGGTAGGGAAACTAAATAAATTCATTCAAATGCGTAGGAACGGATTACGGAATTTTGGAAAAACTGATAATAGGATCAGGTTTGGTGATAATATAATAAATAAATAAAGTTATACCTAACATATATACTAAATAGAAACTAAAATTGATATTGAATTTTATTAATTACGAGTAGTGAGGGGCCTTCAGGGTCCATTAACGAAAGCTATGAATATAAAAGATATTTTGTTAAAAACTACGAAAGATCAATGCTATGTAAAAATGTTCTGTAAAAAATCGTTGTTTTTCTGTAAAGAAAGTACGTCGTCTCGCTTACACTAAGTATGTAGGAATGTACCAACCATACCCTGGGGCCGGAGTCCGGCTCCCGGACATATTGGCGCCGATCACATTTATCATAAACTAAAATAAATGTAATTTTAGTGCATCTTTCTCTTTCTATTTCATTGAGAAAAGGGCAGAGGATATACATAGTAATTAGTAATAGTTCATTCCTGTTAAAAAGTCTATAGATAATTTTAAAGTGAGTAAAACATGGTGTCTAAAATACATAAATTTTCGTCCGCCACATAGGTACTAATTTCACAGGACTAAACTAATATTTATCTTCTATTCTTTTTTCAATGATATAGATTAAGATGTGTTCAAAACAAATTTAGTTAAGTTGGTGAAGAAAACAAACGGTGTCAATGTTGGCGGTTCTCTAGTTCACAAATTAAACTTTTAACTTCAGTGCATCTTTTTCTTTATATTTATAACTTTAAATACTCCTGCAATTCAAAGTTCCTATATTATTTATTATTTACCTACATGAAAACAAATGTTATAATATAACTTTAAATGCTCCTACACTTCCTGTACTGTTGTATGCTCTCACAAGCACAAGTTCTGTGTGAAGCAGTAGATATAAACAGGGATTTGGCCTTATGTCTCGTCCCACTTTGCTTGTCTGCAATGTCTCGCCTGTTAATTATAACTCGTTTAGTTTTATTGCCATCTTATTTCAGGCGAATTGTGAATGTAGCTGATAAGAAATTGATAACTGCTTTGGGGTAATTTCGTTATCGTAATAAATTGGTTCATTCGGCAGTCATATCACGAAGTAAGAAAGAAATCCCGTTCTAGTAGATAAGAAACATGTAGGTACTTATAGTAATACCATATTGTAGGTAAACAATTAATTACTTACTGGCTTTTTATTAAAATTAAAAGCATACTCTTAATTATAAACAATAATAATATAAGGTTGTGTTTGAGAAGTAAGACAGAATGTGACTGAACGTGAGCTCACATCAGTCAGTCGCAGATGATTTTGATATTTACCTCGACTGCAGTAGGTACGTACAGACCACTCCTACAAAACACGCAGTAATTAGAGTCGTTATGTCCTGCTCATATTTAATTGTGCATTACAATAGCAATTTGTTCTCATACCCATGGTTTGAGTCAATGGGAGCAATGAACGACGTGGGTAACAATAAAACTATGGTCTAATTAGAATTTACCCAAATTAGCACTTAGAATGCTGAAAAGGTTTAGTTGTGTATTGTACATTTATGCAAAGATTGAAGTAGTTAAGTTTAAATAGTTACAATCACAGAAATTTTAATCTTATTACTGAGACTTCTATGGTTACCATTAGAACTAATTTGAATAAATTAAGCGATTACAGCGTCGGAGCAGCGCGGGCGTGCGGGGTGAGGAGCGCCGGCGGGAAGAGCTGACTTTCACCTTCATTCATATTTAAACAAAAGAAAGCACGACCACCAAATACGCCTGTTTAAGTACCTCGTTGACCGAACTTTGTATATAGAAAGAGATAGTTATTATAGGTTTATGTCCTTTGATTAGTGTTGCTTTATAATATTTTATGACGTTCAGTTATTGTTCACTAAACCATCTCGAGATTAGGGCAGTAAGAAAAATAATACTTACAGGACTTTCTAGATAATATCAATTGATTATTTCATTTGAATAGAATTGACCTTTATATCCTTTTATATCCGTTGTACCTGATTGACAACAATTTCATCAATATAAATGTACACTCAGTGGCCCCGTGTCGGGCGCCAATACACCTATTCTGCGGAAAGGGATATGTAAGACGGTTTTAATTAAAATGTGAATGAATAACTTGAGGTCAATGAAACTAAGCTTTGTAAAGAACGAGGTCACAAGGCCATTGTTGAATAAATCCCTACTTGTTCAGCCTTTCAGTGACTATGAATATTCTTTCATGTTTTTATATTACTGTAAATTCTTTTCTTTGTACTGTGTCATTTGCAATTATTTAAATACATGGATCTCTACATATCCATCCATCCATAAATACAGATCCATGTATTTTATTAAAAAAAAAAAAACTAACTAAAATCAGTTTTCAGGGACGATGTTTCGTAATCTGTAGTTCCAGAAAGTAAGGGGTCATCTTATAAAGAAACCGTTCGATTCACACGTCACACATCATCCAAAACGGAACACAGATCGACGACCTCATTCCGCAAATATGACATATCAGTTATCAATACAATTTACAAACAAAGATGAATAGAACCCCAATTCGCACCCTACGGACGGGTTCCCTTCTTTTCATCGCAATTAAAGTACAGATGTAGGCGACCGCGGCACGCGTCTTACGTTACTTACAGAGGGCTCGGCATCAGGGCATCATCTAAACAAAACAGTAAACACTGCACTAGATGGCGACACAGAACAACACAAACCGACACACACGCGCGACCTGGATGGAGGTGCGCGACGCACTGACGAGTTTCGTCAGTGTTGCAAGAGTGGCTTTGCAGATTCCCGGTTTTTGTGTTATTACTGTCTTCCTGGTCCAAAATAAAAAGTCCTTATACAAAACAAAAAATACCTGCTGTGAAACTATGCTGCGTCTTCATGGATGTTGATTCAGCTGAATAAATAATTTTGCATTTTGCTAGATCGACGTTTGATCTACTGTAGAAATATAGATTTTTCAAATTTGAATAAACTATCCACCAAATACATGTCATTCATTTTTCATCTCAACTCACCTGAAATCGTTGAATATGAAACCTTACTCAGTGAGACATGCTACGGGACTCTATCTCCCGTCTTATGGGGTAATTTTTCACCATGCAACCTCATCGCGTGAAGGGGTGCGAGGGTGCGTTCAGCATACCGGACACTACGACATGTCCGATAATTGTCGCCCATCGATGTTGACGCCGGACGACGACGTCGTTGCCTCGTCGTGATTGCACAATTTATTATGACGTCACGTCGCGTCATCATTGCCGAGTAAATTATCTAAACAAAACATTATGAGTTCATGCCACATGAATTCTAAAGGGCAATTATTCTTCTAGTGTATATTTATTGTTGTGTGGTACATTACGACATTTTAATAAATTATTAACCCAAAATATATCGGCAAATTCAGGCAATATACTTATTTATTCAAATCTGATCATAACTTCCATTATACCGGTAAGGCATTATCAGGCTGAGTTTCAGGTTTAGTTTAAACCAAGTCTACCTCAATACCAAATCGTCAAACGTAAACTTTACCTTGCCTTGCTAGTGATAAGTATGTTGACAGGAGGCATCATATTTACATGTGCAATCTTGATCCAACAGGGATGGGGTGTCCGGGAAAACCAACGGTTGGGACATTTAATAGTAGCTCGACGGACTCGTTAGGGGCCAGTAGAGAGGGAGGGGTATTTTCCCTAAACAGTATACTTAAATAGTTTTAACGACAGACTTCCGAAGAGCTACCTTAATTAATCAATAATTTCCGGCCATTAAATTTTACGGACAGGCCAAATCATTGACAATTTAAATAGGGAAATACTGAAATAGCAATGGGCCGTTTCTAATTGCTAACAGACGATTTGATTATACTCAAAAGGGCTGTATCTCTAACTCCGGCACTTAAATGTGAACTCGCGAACCATAGCAGTATTGTACTTGCGATATGTCACGCAACTATGTCAAGGCTGAGACGGCCAATGAACCTGGAAGGAGACTGCTGTAACTGACTGATTGAACCTGGAATGAGACTGCTGTAACTGACTGATTGGATTGCTTAGAGTTGGTCAACATTTAGTAGGCATCTGATTTTCCCAAAATTATAAATAGTATAGAATATATATTCATAGAAATGTTTAGGGATTTCTTCTTAAAAGAGAAATATTCATACTATACAAAATTCCACTGTTACTCATATCAAAATCCCTTTCAGGAAATTACTAAAAACCTTTTAGCCGAGCTCTCGCTACATCAAAGAAAGTCTTCCTGTAATTTGTTTAAAACCCCAACATTACAGTAATTACCAAGTCAATAATTTTTCAATAATGAAACATTTCGCGGAAAGGGTTTCAGAACGCGTCCGCATTCCGGATCAATATGACGGTGATCGTGGCGGGAACAAGCGGGAAGCCTTGCAGCGCGCCATCTTGTAGTTGCCATGGCAACCAGACGGAGCCTACAGATACTGATGGTGTTAGTAATGAGATCGTGTAGTTCGGTTCGATCGAGATTTGTGTCGCTTCGTAAGTTTGTACTATTTATGTACGATACAGGCTCGACTAATGAGATATCTGTTTATGAGCTCTATCTACAAAAATGTAGTTTAACTATCTAGGCGACAGCAGTGTAAAAGAGATCGAAAACGGTATCTATATGTCGGCCAAATTCGATAAAGAATAGAGGTAATCAAACCGTTGCTAGGCAACGAGTAGTTTACGTCTAAAAGACAGATGTTAACAACCTTTTCTAGATAGATGATTTTCAGAAAAGTAATAATTCTACTTCCTAGTAATGTAAACAGTTTAAATGTTTAGATATTTATGATTTGCATAGAACGCTTAACCGATTTGCATGAAATGTGATACACATGTAAGCTAATTTCCTAATAGGTTAATTTTTTTGATACAAATATTTTATACTTAGTCCATACTTGAAAGTATTACAATGCATGTGTTATGCAGTTGATTTAAAAGTAATTATCTACGCAAAGTCGTATTGACAAATGCCTCAACTTTATTCATTGGTTGAGTTCCACAAAATGTGTTTAATGCCTGGATTTCATCCATCTTTCTTTTTTTGTAGAGCTATCACGTAAAATTAATGTCGACTTTTTAATGGTTTATCGAAATACCAAGTTATTATGCATGTTATTTTAGTGATTCTATTAAAATATGCTGCAATAGGAATCGTTAATAAATTGTCAGCATGTAAAAGTCGATAATCATGTAAATAACAGGAGATATGTAAAACGTGAGTTGTGATAACCCTAAATTGGTTTGTTTATCTCTATTCTTTATGGAGCTTGGCGAGAATATAGTTACAATTTTGCTAATCAAACTGCAACTGTTTTGAAAAGCATAAAAGGATTTTTTGTTCTGTTTAGTATACATCTCATTTTAGATACCAAATAACTCGGTCATCTGTCGTCTAAAGAAAGTCTTCTGTAGTATCTATAGCATCAATTACTCCGTATCGCTCCCCCGAGCTCCGAGTCACAAGCCGCGGATGTCGTCGACTAGCATAACGTCTCGCCCCCCATTCAACATCGCTAACACAGAGTCCCACAGCTCCCGATTGTTCTGTAACACTTAACTGAACGGCGGCGATGGCTTAAGTATGAACAGCAGAAATGAAATGCATGACAAAAATTCATATTGTAAGTATTTTTAACCGACTTCAAAAAATTCTTTTTTTTATATGATAGGGTTACTTCCCAGTTCCTAGGTGGTCCCATAAGCATTGGATCAGGATCTGATGATGGAAAAGCATAAAAATCAAAGGGAACTTTCAAAAATTGTTGGGGTAAATAAAGCATTTCTAAGTTTTATCATTGAGTATTTTAAAGCACTACTATTTAATAAAGGTCTGGAGTAGATCTGATGATGGAGTTGGGAGACAGTCAAGGGAACTGCACAACGATTCATAGAAGCTACCTTGTGCTTGTGCTTGATTAATTTGTATTGATAAGAACTTTAGACCTAGATGAGTTGTGACTGTCACTGGAGTTCTGGTGATGTAGCAAAGTTTAACTCCTCAACGGCTTACATTAGTTATCATGTGTTTGGACTTAATTCATTTATATTGATGAAACCTTGGCACCCATATTTGTTCTAATAAAGGTATGCAGTAGATCTGATGATGGAGTCGAGAGATAGTCGAGGGAACTCTTCAACTATTCACAGCAGCTTGTGTTAATTTGTGCTTGATTAATTTATGTTGATGAGAACATATGTCATCTCTTGCAGTAGATCTGATGATGGAGTCGAGAGATAGTCGAGGGAACTCCTCAACTATTCACAGCAGCTTGTGTTAATTTGTGCTTGATTAATTTATGTTGATGAGAGCATATGTCATCTCTAGCAATGCTTAAGCCTTCATTTTGGTGCTATAGGAATGTTATAGAAACGGCTCAGTAGTTTGGTTTTCAAACCAAAATTATGGGTAAAAATCAAGCAAACGACGTAATTTTGTTTATTTTAATTATTAAAGTACACAAAATTACGTCGTTTGCTTGCAGCCTTTTTCCCACAGCGGCTGCATCCGCTCTGACAAGATGCAGCTGGATTGTGCTTTCACAACTAAAATGTGTAAAATAAAAACTATATTACAAAATAAAAAACAATACAAAGTGAAAAATAACCAATTTCGGAAGTCGTGTCAAAAACGAATACTTATACAAAAATTAAATAGATCGACTTTTTCCCGAGATTTTTACTTTGTAGTCTTTTTTTGGAAGTCGACTGTTTTGTTTTGTAAAAAAGTTTTCTTAATATTATTAAGTCTACATATCTCCATAGATCACTCTTATTCGTATGCAGAAATCTGTTTGCTTGCGCAAGTTGCGCACAGACTTCCAAAAAGGCATAATTTTTGCAAAACTAAACACTATTCTGTTCTGTGTGACCGTCACGTCGCGGATTGTAAAAAATAGATCTCGGTAAATAGCGCGATTTTAGGATATTATATTATTTAAAATACCTATGATCATTTTGCTAAAAGCCTCTAGCGACAGATTAAGTTTTGTATTACTTTATACTATTAGGATTTTTAATACAATAACATTTGGTAACCCTGACAACTTAGCGAATATTAATTATGTGCGTCATAAGTCATGAGTGAGGGGTCCGTGAACCAAGGCAAGGTTCGCAGCGAGATCGGCGCACAGCAGGCCTAGTATGAGTTTTCAATACGAAACTCGATCGTTCGATATCGAGCGCGTTTGGCGCTCTCATTGGTTGAGAGTTCTTACGACCTTGAAGCGGGCCAATCGCTGAGTCAAATGCGCTCGATATAGACGATCGAGTTTCGTATTGAAAACTCATACTAGGCCCACAGGTGGGACTGCAGTCTGGGGGAATTCTAAGGAAGTCAATGGGGGAATTCGAATTGTAAGGAACATATAAAATGCGAGACACCCTCTCATTAGAATACTCAAATACATAAAAAAATATATGAAACAATCAAAAGTAATTCTAGTGATCTTCTAAGGGGTGGGACTAGAATTACTTTTGATTTTTGTAAGTAATTTTAAGAGCTTTTGATGTTATAAATTAAATGGAAGCGAGGATGCAGTTGTTCTGATTTCTATTATCTGGTGGCGTGCTGGGGTCTTATGCTATTTTGATTTTCCAAAACATCCTGATTCTCAGCCTAATTACATTAAAAAACCGCGGAGAAATTGCATAATTAGTTTTTAATAAAATACCTACAGGACTGTATTTAGTTTTATTGATTTAAAGAGCGATTTGCCCTTGTATAATTAGGACTTTATTTTGGTGGTTGATGGGTTTTTATTTTTAATTGTGTTTGATTTAATATAGTTTTATGATCTCCCTACACAAGTCACAATAAATACATTTTGTTTCGTTTCAGAAAACTAAGTCTATCTAAGCATGTAACTCATCACGAATAGTATCACAATAAACAGGGTCAAAGATCATAAAGTCATTTCACACTGTCACACTGTCAATAGCACCTCATACAAGAAGAGAGAGCTTTTGGAACATACTGAATCTCGTAAGTAGTGTTAAGTAGGGCACACACTGTCTGAATCGACCGGCGCGGCGTGTCAATAGCGAACTGTCACGCGAATTGCAAGCGCGGCCTTTTTACATGAGTGATCTTTGTGAGGCAGTCTTGTATGTACTGGAACACTATACTGAACCTGAATATATGAGAAAGGTTTAATTTCGGAGAATTAATAAAATGACAACAAGAGATACTAGTGAATAGACAGAATATAAGGTTCACGTTGTCGTTACTCTGGCGGCAAAAATCAAACCTCGTGGAAATAGAGTTACAGGCTATGCTGCGCGCTACGCACAATGTATACTACGAAGATCCAGACTACGCGTTATGTGCTACATATTACGGGCTCCGTGGTACACCGTACGTCGTTTTTTTTTTTTTTTTTCATTATAAACTAGTGCTTGACCGAAATCCCGCCCGATTATAAACATTGATGCAATCGTTGATGGTAAAGCGCGCTAGTTTATTAAAAGCCTATTCAAGCATTCACTTAAAGAAACTGACGGAATAGGAAGGAACAACAACACGGCCAACGATGTTGCGCCACAGGGAAATTGATCTGGGGACCCTCCACGACCAAACTTACCCGATACAACAACATTTGGCGCACCGTACTCGGCATACTCGTTATATTTTTTTTTTTTTTTTTTTTTTTTTTTTTTTTTTTTTTTTTTTTTTTTTTTTTTTTTTTTTTTTTTGGAGTATCTGTCTTACGACGTGAATGTGGTCTATCGTTGAGAACTTACTTCGAAAGCCAGCTTGTTCCTTTGGTTGGTTTTCATCGAGCGCGACAGCAATTCGTGATAGTATTATCTTTGAAAATACCTTGTATATGTTTGACATTAAGCTTATTGGTCTGTAGTTGTTCATGTCTCCTTTATCTCCCTTTTTGTGTATCAATACTATAGTTGACTTGGTCCACTCTTTAGGGATGTTTTCAGTTAAAAGGATGTCATTGAATAGTTCTGTAAGTCTAGGAGCAATCACCGGTGATGTACATTGTAATATCTCATTAGATATTTGGTCTGGACCTGGTGCTTTGTCTAGTTTCTGTGTTTTGATTGCTCTTATAGTTTCTTCCTGAAGTATTATCGGTACTGGTTCTAATTCTGTCATTATTTGTTCTTGGTTTTCTGCTCGTGACATTGTTTGTTTTTGATATAATATTCTATAATAATCTGTGGCGGTTTCGAGTATCACTTTTCTTTTACTTGTAGAAGTTCCATGTTTAGTTTTTATGTTTGGCATCCAGACTTTTGTTTTGTTTAATAACTTTAAAGCTTTTTTGATCCCCCCAGTTTTTGCAATGAAAGTTTTCAAAGTTTCCTGCCTTCTTATTTTTCTGTCTTTTCTTAAGTGTTCATTTATCTTTTTGCTTAATTCAGATATTTTTTTACGTATTTGTTTGTTTTTTTCTTGGTGTATAAGTTCTTTCCTCTCATTAATCAATTGTTTAGTTCCTAAGGATATTACATTTTCAGTTTGTTTTCTTGTTGTTCTAATTTCCGTTTTGAGTATATTCAATAAGTTGTCGTAACGTTCCTGAATTGATTTATTATTTATTTGTGGAGTCCTGTTTATTGCAACATCTATATTATTAAGGAATGCATCACTGTTTCCGATGATTGCATGGGCTGTTTTGTATTTACTATTTTGAAAATCTGTTCTACTTCGTGCGTGTTTTCCTGATAATAGTGTTCGTATCATTCTGTGGTCTGTATTAAAATTAAGCTGGTTTACAATACACACGTCATTAAACACCTTCCGGTTGTTTGTGAGGATGAAATCGATTTCATTCATGTGCTTTCCATTGGGAGAGGTCCATGTCCATTTCCTTGATCTTTTCTTCTTGTAAAAACTATTTAGTATGCTTAGTTTGTTTTCTAGTGCAAAGGCGACTAATCTTTTTCCGTTTTTGCTTCTATGGCCATGTCCGTATTTCCCAATTGTATATTCTTCTCCTTCTTTGCAGACTCCTATTTGACCATTAAAATCTCCCATCACAATAATGTTTTTATATGAACCCTGTATGGCTATTTGCAGATCTTCGTAGAATCTGTCAGTTTTTATGTTGTCTTCTTTATTATCCGATTCTGTAGGTGAATATGCCTGAATTATGGTCCACATTTCTTCTCTACCTTTACATGAGGGTAATTTGATGTTAAGGACTGCTATTCTTTCATTTATTCCTTTAATTTCTTCTATTTTGTTTACAAGATTATTTTTAATTAAAAAGCCGACACCATACAGGCCCGGTGTCTCACCAATGTAATGTAGAATGAACTTGCCATTATGGTCTTCAATTCCTTCACCAAATCGCCTCATTTCGCTTATTCCGATTATGTCCCATTTGATGTTGTCTATTGCCAGTTCTAATTCCATTAGTTTTTCAGGTGTTCGTAGTGATCGCGTGTTTAAGGTCGCTATGTATATGTCCGAGATTTTTCTATTTGTTTTGCTTGTTTCTTCATTTTTTTCCTTTAGAGGGTCGTGGTCGTTTTCCCCCACGAGGACCAGTCGGCTTGGGGGAGGGTTTTGTTTTTCAGGTTTTCCGTTGTCTTTCTTAGTATTTTGTTTCATTTTCCGGTTTCCGTCTATTTGTTGCTATTGCTCATTCTTGGCAGGATTGTGAGAAAAGGAATTTGATCTACCTCTCAATACATCGAAGGCATTGGTCCTGTTGTTTTTTGACGTCCATGCAATTTGTTTTCTCGGTTGGGTATTAGTTAGTGGTGGCGAAGATTGCTTTCTCTTTCGTTCATCCTTGGATTTGTTTTCTTTTATAATGAGTTTGTCGAATTTGAGATATGCAATGTTTCCCTTCTTCCTTTCTTCTTCCAATTTTGGAAGTAGCTCTCTTCTTTTTTCTAAGACTTCCTTCGACAAATCATCTTCTGCATATAGGTTCCTTAATTTCTTTTTATTTCTCATGATTTCAGTTTTTCTCCATGCACTTACGAATGACAGGAGAATTGGCCTGGGTTTATCCCCTTTGATTATTTTTCCAAGGCGGTGTACTTTATTTACTTCGCGTTCTTCTATATTAATATCTAAATCCTCCTTAAAAGCCGTCTTTATTTTATGTAGTAGTTGAGCATTAGATTCCTCCCCCTCTCTCATACCAAATATGACAATATTATTGTTTTTCTTTTCTCTTTTCATATATTCTATCTCCTCTTCTAATTTTTCTATTTTTGATTTTAAGTTTTTATTTTCTGTTATAATAGGCTGCAGTTTTTCTTCAATTTTTTCCATAATCGTACTTGTTATAGAGTTTGTTATTGATGTTGTTTGGTTTGCAAGCTCTGTTTTCATTTTGTCGAACAACAGTTGGAATTGTTCCTCCATTTCTACCAAAATTTCTTATGTGTATTTCTTTTAAGTGAAACGGAACGTTTATTGGTAGATTTTGGTATATTTTTTTCCACTGGCAACTTTGTCACAGTTCCGTCAGTTGTCAGAATATTTGTCGGTTTTCTTGACACTTGGGACTAACCTCACTTTTAGCTACTGTTTTTTGCGAATTGAATGTGTAATAAATCCCTTAGAATAATCATTAACTATTATCTCCAGCACTTTTTAACACTTTCTTTACGAGAATGAGGGCGGCTATGAGTTTTTAAAACGACTTTTCACTATTATTAAGAATATTTTTCGGAGAGTGACACAGAAGTGATGTTTACGTTTGTGACACCGGAACCGGAACGAAAAAAAAAAAAAAAAAAAAAAAAAAAAAAAAAAAAAAAAAAAAAAATAATATATAACGAATACAACAAAATTTACTACTTAGGTTTCGTGGATTTCAACAAAGCTTTCGATTCTTTAGACCATGATAGCATATGGAAGGCACTAGAAAGCCAGGGAGTTGAGCACAAGTACATAAGTATACTCAAGAGTATCTATTCGAAGAGTACGGCCCAAGTTATGCTGGAAAGAACAGGAGAAGAATTTCATATCGAAAGAGGTGTCAGACAGGGGGACCCCATATCGCCAAAGCTATTCACCGCAGTTTTAGAAATGATATTCAGAAACCTTAAATGGGAAAAATACGGACTCAACATTAATGGGGACAAACTTAACCATCTACGCTTCGCAGACGATATTGTCCTATTTTCGGAAAACCCAGATGACTTGGAAAACATGCTACAACAACTATCAGATGAAAGTGCCAAGGTAGGCCTATCAATGAACACAACCAAAACGAAGATTATGACAAACTCAACTAAACAAGACATTAAAATAGACGGCGGACAAATTGAGTATGTGGATGAATATATATACTTGGGACAACTATTATCTAGAGAAAACACAATGCAAAAGGAAATAGACAGGAGGATAGCAAACAGCTGGAAACGGTTTTGGTCCCTAAGTGAGGTCATGAAAGATAAAGATATGCCTGCCAAAGACAAGCGGAAAATATTCAACACATGTATTCTCCCGTGTTTATTATATGGATGTCAAACATGGTCACTAACAGAGAAACAACAGAAAAAAGTCCAAGTGTGCCAAAATGGGATGGAAAGGAGCGTGATTGGAGTGAAGAGAAGGGACAAAGTGAGATTAATAAATATAAAGAATATAACAAGGTTCAAGGATGTGTATACTGTCTGCAAATGCTTGAAGTGGAGATGGACGGGACACATGCTAAGGGAGGAAAAAGAAAAATGGACGAGACTGGTGACGGAGTGGTACCCCAGAGGCAGTAAAAGGAGCAAAGGCAGACAATTTAAACGATGGGAAGACGACATAAAAAAGATAGCTGGTCCAGAATGGACACGTACTGCAAGGGACAGAACAAAATGGAAAGCTTTAGAGGAGGCCTTTGTCGAAGGACAAGCTGTGAAAGAAAAAAAAAAAAAAAAAAAAAAAAAAAAAACCGGTTGCCGATATAATATTTGTTAAAAATTATATGTATAAAATTAGGTAAATTTTTGTAAATTAGTAATATTGTTAACTTTACAGCAATAAAGGCTTATTTTATTTTATTTATTTTTTATTTTACTCGGCATACATCGCAACACAACTGCTCAGACCCGTCCTCCGTACGGCTTCCCTCTCAATTCCCCTCCCCCTCACCTTTACACGAGAACCCTATCCCTATCACCTCCAAACGAACCCCCCCCGTGCCCCTCAGGCTACCTCACCCCCCCCTCAACTTATATCGGGACCCAGGGGTCGTAGACCGGCCGAGTTTGAACTCTTCGGACACGATCTCAATCTTCAAACACAATCTTGCTGTACATCACACTCGTCTCCACAGAGTAGGCAACTCATTCATGGGTCAATGTATACACTTTTACAACAAGCTTCCCATGGACATTCGAAACTTACCCATTAAACGATTTAAAAAGTATATAAAGGCCAAACTTTGCAAAAAGGGGTATTATAAAATCACAGATTATTTAGAAGACAAAAAAGCTTGGGACTGAGCTGTTCGCTCTGATAAGCATTGTTATTAGCAATATACGTAATTATAAGGTAAATTATTGTAAACATTCTCATTTTTAATGTCTGGACTTGAAAAAAGACGATGATCCCTGAGTTTGTTTCGGCTATTTCTTCTCAGAGGTAGTCAGTTAGGAAATGCCGGCTTCATCTACTTAAAAAAAAAATATATATGACGTGTAAAAGTGATCGGTGATCCTACTTGCTTAATAAACGATTTCATTTCATTTCATTTCATTTTCATTTCATTTCATTTCATTTCATTTCATTTCATTTCATTTCATTTCATTTCGGAATCGGGAGGAGGAGCCCAATCTGTTGGCCCCGAGAGATCTGACAGGAAGTCGCTTCTTGCGGTGTGCGCCCAGTTGTGGGATATACGGGCTGTAACCCTGGGTTGGTTAGGTTGGTTCTTAGTGTTTGTATTGTCGACCATTCCCTTATTGGAACATATAGTTATAAAAATCTAATTTATTGTATTATAATCTCTTAGGGCTCTTGTAGACGTCCGTTTTTTTCACCGGATAACGGACCGTCAATAAACGGCTATCCTTGTATACATATTTTTTTTACCGGATGGATGGACTGCCGTCTATATGCGTTAGTTTTGAGCTGGTAGTCAGAGATTACACACGTGTGAAATGTCGAATAATAAGAAAAAGAAACTCGTATTGGCCTACTATTTGTACAAGAAGAAACAAAAAGAAATAGAAAAACGTAAAAGGTCATCGTGGGTGCATCCTATATTATTGGAAAGGGAAAAATATGGTGCATTTCAAACTCTTTTTACGCAGTTGGAAGAAGATGAAACTAAATTTTACAATTATTTTCGAATGAAGAAAGAAACCTTTCAACTATTATTGACAGCCATATGTGATAAAATAAGACACGAAGACACTGACATGCGTAAATCTATTTCCCCGGCAGAGAGATTAGCCGTTACGCTAAGGTATGTTAAAGAGATGTTCAATTTCAAATTATAGAAAAGGGGATTACCTGTAATTATTAAAACAAAAGTAGGTAGTAATGTTTTTTATTATATTAAAAAAAGAAATTAAGGAGATTTAGAAAAATCGAAATCGTAATCAGGCGATGTGATTGAACTTAATTCAGTAATAATTGAAGATTGGGAATCCTCTTGTTGTATGAGTTCTTGAGGCACCCTGGATGTGGATGGAGTGGGTTGTGTTGGTTGATATTCATAGGACATCCTGGATGTCGATGGAGTGGGTTGTGTTGGTTGATATTCATAGGACATCCTGGATGTCGATGGAGTGGGTTGTGTTGGTTGATATTCATGTATCCTGTAGTCGGGTGTAGCCGTAGTGTAGCCTCGATTAGTATTGTAATTGTAATTTTGCTGCTGCATGGACACTTGATTTCTCCGAGTTAAATTTCTCATAACTTTAATGAATTCATATTGGAATTCAACATAATCGTCGTCACTATACTTGTCTACAATCGGAGCAATACCTTTGAAAAAACACATACTCTTACTCTTGTCTTCATCTTCAACTGATTTAATTAAAGTAAGCATTTGTCGATCAACTTCACTACAGTCTGTCTTTCTCTTTCTGCTTGTAATATTAGCTGGTGCGGTAGGGTCGTTATTGGTTTGTGAGTCAGTTTCTTTGTTGTGAGATTCTGTGATGTTTTTTTCTGATGTAATACTTGCTTCCGTTGTTCGGCGAGCCACAATTTTACACAAAAAGAGCATTTGATCGTAGAATTTATATTTTCGTAGACTTTTTGCACCAGAGCCGGATTTACACTCCTTAACTTTTTTGTGATATTTCATCCAGTTATCTCTTGCATTGTTCCATTTTTTTATGATATTTTTGCCTAAAAGAGAAAAATTGTTACAGATATTTAGCTGCAGGGAACACATTTAGTGATCTACATTACAGTTTCAGAATGGGTATAAAAACTATCAGCTGTATTGTACAAGAAGTATTTGAAGCATTGTGGGAAACCCTTTCTCCAATTTATATGAAACTACCATCGGAAGAAGAATGGTTAACAATGGCAAAAAATTTCGAGACGAATGCAAATTTTCCTCATTGCTTGGGAGCCATTGACGGCAAACATATTCGTATCATCAAGCCAGAAGAAAGTGGATCGATGTTTTTCAACTACAAGCACTATTTCTCAATAGTATTAATGGCTGTGGTAGACACAAACTATAATTTTGTTTTTATTGATGTTGGAGCCTACGGCAAAGAATGCGATTCAGCAGTATTTAAAGAAACAGAATTTTGGAAAAGAATAGTAGGTGATAAATTAAATATTCCTCGACCTAACCAGTTGCCAGGTGCAGGCTGTGAGTTACCTTATGTATTTGTTGCTGATGAAGCTTTCGCTTTACATCAACACGTACTTCGTCCTTACGGTGGGCATCAACTCGACTCAATAAAAAAAATATTCAATTATCGTCTCACAAGAGCGCGACGCTACGTCGAATGCGCATTTGGTATTTTATCCAATAAATGGAGGATTTTGCATAGACCATTAAATGTTTCAACAGATACTGCTGTTAACATTGTAAAAACATGCTGCTTATTACAAAACATAATTCATAAAGTTGAGGGTATTGCTAATAATGCTAGTGACAATGCTAGTTCACACATGATGTCTAATCTATGCCATTTGCCTCGTTCCCATTCAACACGAGGTAATGTAACAGCAAATATGATTCGTAACAAATATGCAGAGTATTTCATGTCACCAGTAGGGCGTTTACCATGGCAAAATCAATATGCATAAAAATAATGAAAATAAAATGTTACTTACCAAAATCATTTTTTTCTTTCTCAGACATTGATTCAAATCCTTCATTTAACTCAAGACAAATTTCTCTCCAAGCGACAAAACTCGACTGTCTATTTTTATAGCACTCTTGGGTTTTGTCCCACAGTACAGGCCTATTTTCAACCAAACTTATTAACAATTCCATGTCAATATCACCCATTTTTAAAAGAACGCAGGTAGACGGCACTCAATTAACAGAAAACTGACAATACGTCCGGCAGCGTCAACACGCACCAATACACTGACTTGAATGACCGCCCATTCTTACACCGGACCGGCGTCCGTAGCGCCGAGGGGAAGCGGTGGTGCATCCGGCGTAAATTGTTAGCCGGACCAATGTCCGGTGCATGTACACACATTCATTATAATTCATACACCACCGCGAATCCGGCAAAAAACACGGTCCGTTATCCGGTGAAAAAAACGGACGTCTACAAGAGCCCTTAAGGTGTCTGACTGTCCCTATTGGAACAAATATTTTAAATTTACATTAAGGTTGGGTTAGGGATCGTTGTTGTGGGGGACCCCCCCACAGCGCTGACTTCCACGTAGTGTTCCCCGGGCAACGCCGTGTCTGACCACCGTAACGGAGTGGCAGACCGGTGGCTAACGAGCGCTGTGACCTACGCGATCTTACTATTGTATTCTGAGGGCGATTGCGTACATTGTGGATTCTATCGTAGGTTTTATTTTATTGTGGGTTTCGTTCTATTGTGGTTTTATTTTTTACTGTGGATCTTGTGGTTGACGCTATGCCGAAACATAAGAGAAACGCCTCCGGGCGTTTCGCCCCAAAAGGCCCTTCTCAGGGCCAACCAAAAGGCCCTTCTCAGGGCCAACCCAAAGGCCCTTTTCAGGACCACTCCGAGATGTCGGCGTCAGAGGTCAGCCGCGCACCGTCTGTGGCGAGCCTCTGTACGAGTGTTGCGGACGAGTTCTCGGACTCGGATATCGGGTCCGTAGTCTTGGACTCGTCCGTGTGTGAGGTGGCTGGAGAGAGCAGCCTGAAGAGGGCCTATTTGGCGCTCGGGTCCGAGGGTTCCTCGGACTCGGGCAAGAGTAAGCCCAAGAGGAAGCCGAAGGCGAAGACTGCTTCGCCTTCGACTTCTTCTCAGGCTGGCACCCACGATGTGGGTCTGGCGGACGCCCAGCGCCAGCTCGGCTTGGCCAAACGGGCCGAGCTCGAGCTGGATCTGGAGGAGAGGGTTGCCGCGAAGGAGAGACAGGCGCGCGCGGCTAAGTCGAGGGCTGGATACGGTTCGGCCCTCGTCTCCTTCGGCGGCTTGTCTGTGGAGGAGCTGGCTCGACTGGCTAAGGAGGACATGGAGGAGATCGTCGAGGTCGCCTCCAAGTCCTCGAATCTGAAGGGTACCTTTCAGAAGGCCCTGAAATGCCGTGCAACCAGCTTACACGGCATTGTGTCGGAACTGACGCAGCGCACTGCGTCAGAAGAGACGAAGCAGCTGCAGGCGAGGGTGGACCGCCTGCAAGCAGAGGTCAGCCAGCTTCACAAGAAGCTGGCTGAGGCTACAGCCCCGCCCCCGGAGGTGCCGACGGCAGCGGTTCCCTCCCCCTCCTCCTCTAACCTTGAGGAAATAATCCGCAAGGTGGTCATGGAGGAGAGGGCGTTTACCCGGGCCTGCTTTGCAGGCATCGAGGACCGTCTGCTGCCGGAAAAGCGTCTCCGTCCGCCATTAGCGGCGGACAAGGCGCTTACAGCGGCACCCCAGGCCCCGAAGCCCTCAAAGGGCAAAGGCAAGGGCAAAGGGAAGACGTCGCCGGGGGCTCTGCCTCCCCTCGGCACGAGTGTGGGCGCCGAACCGGGGCCGGTTGCCATCGCGGCACCCGCCCCGCAGATTCAGGAGATCGATGCCCTCCTTCCCTCCACCACCCCGTCCAACCAGCCGTGGTCAGAGGTGGTGAAAAAGGGCAGGAAGAAGGGGAACCAGGCCCCGGCTGTCCTGGCAACTGCACCGGCGGCTGCCTCGGCAGCCAAAAAAGTCCCGAAGCTGGTCCCTCCTAAGACCGCGGCGGTCACGGTGACCATCGTCCCCGAGGCCGCCGAGAGGGGCATCACGTACGAGTCCGTCCTGAGACGGGCTCGTGCCGTCGCCGACCCCGCCGAATTGGGGATTGGTGCTTGCCGCCGGACCCAGACCGGAGCTCGACTCTTCGAGTTTCCGGGGAAGGACGGCGGCAAAAATGCCGATTTGTTTGCCAGCAAGGTGCGGGAGGTCCTTGCCGATGTGGCAAAGGTCGCCAGGCCGACCAAGACCACCACCATTGAGGTGACCGGTCTCGACGACTCGGTCACCAAGGAGGAGGTGGTGGCGGCTATCGCCTCGGCAGGAGGGTGCGAACCCGCAGCGGTGCAGGCTCGGGATATTAGACCCGGCCGCGGTGGAATGGGCACTATTCGGCTGGTGTGCCCAGTCGCCGCAGTGTTGGCCGCCCAGACTAAATGCCAGGGGCGGCTACTGGTGGGATTCAGCCGGGCCGTGATCCGGGTGCTTGAGGCCGCGCCGATGCGCTGCTTTAAGTGCCTCGGGATCGGCCACACCCGAGCCATGTGTCCGTCCACAGTAGATAGGGCGGACACTTGCTTCCGCTGCGGGCAACAGGGGCATAAGGTGGCCTTGTGCGAGGCTGCCAAGCCGCATTGCGCGGCATGCGCTGAAAGTGGCCGCCCTGCGGACCACGTAATGGGGGGGAGCGCATGCCGACCTCCCAAAAAGAAGGGCAAGGCGCAGGCAGCTATAAGCCGTCCTGCCGCTGCTGCCACCACCCCCGCTGTGATCCCAGCGGCGGTGGCCATTGAGGGTGATGCGATGGTCGAGTAATGGGTGCCGACCATCGCATCCTGCAGGCAAACACCAACCACTGCCGGGCTGCTCAGGACCTGCTGGTGCAGTCAATGGCCGAGTGGTTGGTGGATGTGGCAGTGGTGGCCGAGCCGTACTATACTCCCAGCAATTGGCTGGGAGACAGTGACGGCTCGGTGGCAATCGTGGCGCGGTCTTCCTCGGACTCCCCTCCCCTCTCGCTCTTAGAGAGGGGACCGGGATACGTGGCCGCCGCGTGGGGAGGGTTGGCCCTTGTGGGGGTCTACTTCTCCCCAAACCGCCCTCTCCAGGACTTCGAGGATTTCCTCGGGGTCCTGACGGCGGTCATCGGGAGGACGGCGCCACGACAGGTCTCCGTGCTAGGAGACCTGAATGCCAAGTCGGTGGTCTGGGGAAACCCGGCCACCGACGCTCGCGGACGAGCAGTCGAATTGTGGGCGGCCACGTCTGGTCTCTCCCTCTTGAATAGGGGGAGCGTCCAGACGTGCGTGCGGCGGCAGGGCGGGTCCATTGTGGACCTCACCTTTGCCACGCCCGCACTGGCCGCCCGCATTCGAAATTGGAGGGTGGAACTGGGGGAGACGATCTCGGATCACCGCTACGTGCGATTCGAGATCTCCCCCCAGAATCCACGGGGGCGCCGCAGCACCCCCTTATCGTCGGGCCGTTCCCCGTTTCCAAGGTGGGCTCTGACCCACCTGGATCGGGAGGCGGCACGGGAGGCCGCGTTCGTCCAGGACTGGCTTTGGCCAGGTCCCGGCGTGGACGTCCTGGACGTGGACGCGGCGGCGGCCCGACTGAGGGGGTCATTGACCGAGGTGTGCAACGCCAGCATGCCTCGGTCGAGACGTCCACCTCCCCGACGTGCCGTGTACTGGTGGTCGGAGGAGTTGGCGGAGCTGCGGGCCTCCTGCGTGGCGGCACGGCGGGCCTACACCCGCTCGCGTCGGTGACGTCGACGGGATCTGGCTGACGAGGACCGCCTCTACGCCAGATACGTGGAGGCGAGGGCGGCCTTCAAGTCGGCCATCGGCGCCGCCAAGGACGCGGCGAGGGCTGAGCTGCTGGAGGGTCTCGACAACGACCCATTCGGGAGGCCATATAAGGCGGCGCGGAACAAACTGCGTCGCATTGGTCCCCCGGTTGCCGAGACCCTCGAACCAGCGCTCCTGGATGGGGTGGTGCGGTCCCTGTTTCCGCGCAGGGATCCACACTTCACCCCACCAGCGATGGGCCCGCCAAGAGCAGCGGCTCTACCGGAGGAGGAAGCTCCTCCTCCTCCGGTTTTAGAGGAGGAATTTGGCGCGGCGACTATTCGTCTCCGCGCCAAAAAGACGGCTCCCGGCCTGGACGGCGTTCCCGCTCGGGTGGTGGCCATCGCGGCCACGGAGATGGAGGGAAGGTTTCGGGACCTCTTCGACGCGTGCTTCGCGTCGAGGAGGTTCCCGAAACCTTGGCGGGAAGGCCAACTGTGCCTCCTCCGGAAGGAAGGGCGGCCGGCGGACTCCCCCTCGGCTTACCGGCCCATCGTCTTGCTTGACGAGGCCGGTAAGATGTTCGAGGGGATTATCGCCGCCCGCCTGAAGCGCCATCTGCGGGACGTGGGACCGGACCTGTCGGACGCCCAGTTCGGTTTTCGAGCTGGGCGTTCGACAGTGGACGCCCTGGCCCGTCTAAAGGGCCAGGTGACAGAGGCGGTAGGAGTGGGGGATGGAGTGTTGGCTGTGTCATTCGACATTGCCAACGCCTTCAACTCCATCCCCCACTCCACCATCCTGGAGGCGCTCCGGTTCCACGGTGTGCCCCTGTACTTGCGGGGCCTCTTGGCCAGCTACTTGGAGGACCGTGCCGTCCTCCTCGTGGACGGGGCTGGCCAGGTCCGGCGGTAAGGCGTGGAAACCGGCGTTCCACAGGGGTCCGTTCTAGGGCCTCTTCTGTGGAACGTCGGTTATGACTGGCTCCTGCGGGGAACCCTTCTACGAGGCACGAGTGTCATCTGCTACGCGGATGACACTCTCCTCACTTCCCGCGGGAGCACCTTCCAGGAGGCAGCCAGTTTGGCATCGGCTGGCGGATCCTTAGTGGCGGGGAGGATCCGCCGCCTGGGCTTGAGGGTGGCGCTGCACAAAACGGAGGCCGTGTTCTTTCACGGCCCCCGGCAGCGCCCTCCACCCGACGCCCACATATTTGTGGAGGGAGTGAGGGTCGGGGTTGAGGCCCAGATGAAGTATCTGGGCCTCATTGTGGACAGCAGGCTGCGCTTCGGCCCGCATTTCAGCGGGCTGTCGACGCGCCTGCTGAAGGCTGCGAACGCCCTCTCATGGCTCATGCCGAACATGGGAGGGCCCAGCACGCGGTGCCGGCGTTTATACGCCGGCATACTGCGGAGCATGGCCCTTTACGGGGCTCCAATTTGGGCGGACTCCCTCCACAGGAGGGAGAACCTCACCGCCCTTCGGGCTCCCCAAAGGGCCACCGCCCAGCGGGCAGCGCGGGCCTACCGTACGGTAGGCTTCGCATCGGCATGCGCTCTGGCGAGCACCCCGCCTTGGGAGCTCGAGGCCTGGGTGCTCGCCAGAGTGTACGAGTGGACGGCAGGGCGCAGGGCGCTTGGCGAGCGTCCGGCCCCGGAGTTGAGGGAGGCCGTCCGCCGGGAGGCGAGGGACGCCATCGTCCAACATTGGACGCGCGACCTCGCCTCCGCGGTGTTCGGCCGTCGCACCCTCGACGCCATCGGGCCGGTCCTGAAGGACTGGCTCGACAGGCGTCACGGGTTCCTCTCCTTCCGTCTGGTGCAGGTACTCTCCGGTCACGGCTGCTTCGGCAGGTACCTGCACCGGATAGGACGAGAGGAAACGCCGTCGTGCCACGGTTGCGGCGCGGCGGAGGACACGGCGGACCACACCCTCGCGGTGTGCCCGTCGTGGGCCGTGCCGCGCCGCGATCTTGTCACGGCGGTAGGAGGAGACCTCTCGCTGCCCGCCATCGTCAGAGTGATGGTGGGGAGCGAGGGGGCCTGGGCGGCGATGGCCTCCTTCTGCGAGGTCGTGATGTCGCAGAAGGAGGCCGCGGAGCGGGAGCGAGAGGAGGATCCCCTCGCTTCGGAGCTCCGTAGGCGGCGTAGGGGCAGGAGAAGGCGGGATTTCGCCCGCTTTCTCCCGCCCTGAGGTGAGCGGCGGGCGTGAGGCACGGGGGTGCCCGCGCCCGCCCTGCACCGCTCACCACGCGGGAGCCACGGCCCCTCTTTAAGAGGGGCAAATGAGGGCCCGCCTTCTTAGGCGGGTTTCGCCGGCGGGGGAGAGGTAGCTGAGGCTGTGCTAGTTTCCCACTCCCCCGCCACTATGGCGATGCCGGAGTTGCGCTGGGGTTTTTAGTGGGTATACCGGGAGGCTCTCTCCCGGGGAGTCCCACATACCCTTCCCGTCCCCCGACGGGAGGGGATGCGTAATTGTCATTTTCCCCAGAGAGAACAAAAAAAAAAAAAAAAAAAAAAAGGGATCGTTGTTGTGTTGTCGACCGTCCGTCGACGCTTAGTTTTAATTGTATATTAAGTACCTAGTTGTAAGTCCTTTTGACCGCCACCCCTATTGGTGGCGAAGTTTAAATTCTTATCAATTTAATTGTATCTTACCGTGTAGACTGTCCCCCTATTGGGACAAATTTTTATTTTTAACTTAAATTGTGTAATCAATTTTAATTTTATTTTAATTCTGACTGCTAATTGTATAATATTTTAATTGACTTTCTGTGTGTGTGTAGTGCTGTCGACCGTCCCCTATTGGGACAAAAAAAAAATAACTTTAATTTAATCTAAATATAAAGTGTCTTTTGACCGCCACCCTTATTGGTGGCTTAAGATTTCTTTTAAATTATTTATTTTATTTTATAGTATTAATTTCGACTGTCCCCTATTGGGGCATTTTAACTTATTTGTTGTAATTTTAATTATGTTTAATTTTAATTGTATTTTATTTGTATTTTAATTATTCAATTTTACTTCAATTATTATTCAATTCTTAATCCCTTTAATTATTTATTTTATTTTAATTGTAAATTTGACTGTCCTCTATTGGGATAATTTCATTTATTCATTGTAATTTTAATCTGTTATTAACTTAATTGTATTTTATTATACAGGGTGTAAGGAGAACGCTTCCGAAGCCAGAACGTAGATTATATACAACCTAAATGCAAACGGATACCAATAACCTTTCGCTTTAAATTGATTATTTTCAAGACTTCATATTTCGTAAACAAGCATTGGATAGCGTACGAAACATGAGGTCACTGACACGCAAGGCGACGTCGCACTACCGCGCCCGCGCTTAAAAGAGCCGCCGCCGAAAAGAGCCGATTTATACGCAATTTACAAACATCACTTTCAAAATCGCAATTGTAGTCCATTGTAAAAAGCTGACAGAGGCATTTTACGTACCTGTCTAAATCCTTTGCGACCTTATGAGGTTTGGCTCGAACTGAGTTCCATTCATTTCAATACAAAGCCGGGCCCGTCGCTGTGTCGATCCGTGAACACGACGCATCAGTGTCGTGTTCTTCTTCAGTCGCATCCTCAACACATTCTTCACGTAGTTTATTAAAAACACTCACTATTCTGCCCCGCATTTCATCAGCACTGTCACATTCCCGATCAAACACTCTTTCTTTCACATACCCCCATAAAAAGAAGTCCAACGGCGTTAAGTCGGGTGAACGAGCCGGCCAGGCGTGCGGCCCCAGCCTTCCGATCCAGCAGTCATTAAAAAGCTCAGTGAGACGCTCGCGGACGGGACGCGTAACGAGCATGCTTCCATCGTGCTGGAACCATGCTCGACGAAATTCAGCCACAGACACATTCTAGCATATCATTTAAATGTCCATTTATAAAATTAAGATATGCTGATCCATTGAGACGCTGCGGTAGAAACACTGGTCCTAGAATTCTTCTCCTAAACACATCAACATGTTGCCGTATTCACGAGCACTGTACACGTATGCCTCAGGCATTGTCTAAAACAACAAAAAGTTATAACTAAAAAGAATAAAACAGCACTAAAAACGTAACAATACCTAATAACTAAACACAAATTTAAAACTAACAAAACAATAATTAAATAATCGATTAAAAACGTAACCGCTCACGAACCGAGTCGGGAATGAACTGATTAATTATTTACTAAAGAAGTACTATGAAGGTCAAACAAGCCCGCGCGGACGTCGACAAACGCATTGGGGACATCCCCGCGTGAACGAAAGAATAATTACGAGATCAGAAATCAATTGATTTTAATTGTTAGGAAATTGTACTTATGCTTTATTACAAACTGTTTTCATTTTCTAACTTTTAAATAAGATTTAACTGGTTTCTTAGATTCAATTAATTTAATTATTCACTTTAAATTGATTAGGTTTACTTACTAAATGAAGGATCCAGTTCTTGCAATAAACGAGCACGCATCGTGTGACTTTAATTACATTATTATAAAGTTCAAATTCAATTGATTCACATGCGATGAAAAAATTTTAGTCAATTACAGCTGATGTCAGCGATCTTTTGCTTTATTTCATTTACTAGCGATTATCGACATAATACAAAACTGTTATTAAATTCACGATCAATCAATTAAAACTGTTGACGCCTCTGTAATGTTTATTTTTCTTTATTTTAGCGGCGCTTTACAAAGGATTTTTATGGCCTTACAGCCACACTGCCGGCTGTAGGTATCTAAGTACCTTCGATATGGGCCTCAAGGTTAAGCAAAGTAAACTGGATTTTTCTGATTTGTAAATTTGAACGTTCAGATCAAAATAAAATTGTAACCCTGTTCAAGGGGAAAATCATTACGATCCTTGCACGAATGGAACCCGTAAGCAGATATCCCACAACTAGGTAGAAGTGAACTGAAAAGACATTTGCTTCAAGCGATCGAGTGAAGGTTAGTAGTTTAGGAAGATAGTCCGATCACATGGCCCCGCCGCACTAAGTTAGCCGGCGCATCGCCCGTCGCGCGTCGCGATGTCGGTGACCGCACGCGGTCGTTGAACTCGAGTGTATGCGCGAGCGTCAGCTGTCAGCTGATTATTTATTTACGAATACATTACTTGTTAGAGTTGTAAAGAAAAAAAAAAATGTTTAATCGCAAATAATGGTTTCATTTAACTCATTTAACTGTTCCCACAGCATAGTGTACGAAAAATGCTTAAGTAAAATTGTAAAAAAAAATCCTCATTTTTTGATGGTATCGTATCGAGAATCACTAGCCTTATCACCTGTCTTCGTTTTCGGAAGCGTTTCCCTGGCACCCTGTATTTAATTATTCAAACTGTTCCTAGGTTGTTAAATTGTTAAATTTGATTTATTGTTTGTAGTTAGCGCTGGTTGTGCCGCCCCTAATAGCAGAGATGTCTCAGTTGACCGGTAAGAACGTGAAAAACATAAGTGTCACACACACGGAGCAAAAGATAGAGAAGGAAGGTAGGTCGCGCGGAGCCGCGGTGACCCAGTCACAGCCGTTGCCCAGCGCCTGCCCAGCAGAAAGCCACACAGCCCGGGCCAACAGGCTTTACCAGGCCGCAAAGGCCCAATTGGAGCTCTCGGGAAATTTGAAGACGTGCATCAAGGAGGGCGTCCTAAGCAGCCTGTCAGGACTGCGCGGGGCTGTCCTCCAGGTGGACGAGACTCTTCGCTCCCTAGAGCTCCAGCTGGAACGGGTGCGGTCCGAAAAGGAGAGAGAGTTGCGGGAGAAATTGGAGGCAAAGGACCGCATTATAGAGAAGCTGGCCCGGAGCATTGGTGAACTAGACATCGGGGCTCGCATGGGGGAGCTCGTCACCAACACGGAATCCATCAAAAAAATGATAAATACAGACGTGATGGACCGGTTCGACGAGTATCCCCCGGGCAGGGCGCTCTGCGGCAACATCAAGAAATTAGAGGGCTTGATGGAAGAAATGAAGGAAGTAAGGGTGAGTATTGAGGTGACTGGAAAGAAAGTAGACGGGATGGCTGAAAAGATGGAATGTGCGGGAAGAATGACGGAGGGAGTAAGTAAGAGAATGGAAGAGACCGGAACGAAAGTGGAGGTGATCGGGGCGAGGGTCGGGGAGGTCGGGGAGAGGGTAAAGGAGTACGGGGAAACCGTTAGGGAGGCCGGAAAGGCCGTGGAGACCCTCAAGGCCCCGGCGGCAACGTACGCCGAGACGTTGAGGGTCCCCAAGGCGAAGACTCGCCCTCTCCCCTGCCGACCGAATCACGCCCTGATTATATCCTCAAAAGAGGCGAAGGACACTAGCGAGAGAGTGATAGAGAAGGTAAGGGAAGCCCTCGACGCCCGTAAAACGGGAATACAAGTCGACAGGGTTAGGAAAGTCAGGGATGGTAAGATAGTCATCTGCTGTGGGAACAGGCCGGAGCTAGAGAAGGCGCAGAGCCGGCTCAAAGCTCGGGACGGCCTCAGCATAGAGCCCGCAGCAAACCGAGACCCGCGGGTGGTTATTCGTAACTTGCTGAGTTACAACTCCGAGGCTGATATCCTTGAGGCTCTCAGGACTCAGAATCGGAAGTTGTGGCTCGGCATGGACGAGGCCCACTTTCGGGTCAAGGAAGTTTATAGGAGGAGGGCGCGGAACCCTCTCCAGGCCCATGTGGTGTTGCAGGTCTCCCCTCAGGTGTGGCGCAGGCTGACTGAGGCGGAGACCCTGTACATTGATATACAGGGCCTGACTGCCGAGGACCAGTCGCCGTTGGTGCAGTGTTCCCGGTGTCTGGGGTACGGCCACCGCCGCAGATTCTGCAAGCAGAAGGTGGACCTTTGCGCCCACTGCGGGGGGGAGCACGACCGTGCGAAGTGCCCCTCCCGCGTGGACGGGAAGGCCCCAGTCTGCGTGAACTGCGACCGGGCCGGACTGCAGACGGCGGGACACAACGCGTTCGACGGCGGCTGTCCGATAAGGCAGAAGTGGGACGGTATCGCGCGCTCCTCCATAAACTATTGCTGAGGGCCCCGCAGTGGATAGTGAATGCAAGGATCGCTTTATAGCGTTACAGGCCAACCTCCAGCGCGGCCGCCTTGCGACTCAGGAGTTAGTCATGTCCGCCCATGGGGGTGGTGTCGGTGTCGCCCTGGTCCAGGAGCCTTACGTTGGCGCGGAGGGGCGGGTCGGTAGCTTCCGTGGCGTTAGGGTGGTGCAGAGGGAGTCTGCTAGGACCAAACCCGTCAAAGCGGCAGTCATGGTGTTCCGGGATGACTTGGAGGTTCTTGTGAACCCTCTAATCATCACCGAGAATATCGTGGCTGTCGTTTTAAAGGCGGGCGATTGGACCGTGGCGGCTGTCTCTGTATACCTTGAGGGCACGGAGGATATCGAGCCGTACCTTCTGCAGATACGTGACTTCATGGACCGGGTCGGCACTGGCAGGATCCTCATGGGAGGGGACTGGAATGCATGGAGTCCGTGGTGGGGAAGCGTCGAGGAGGACTCTCGGGGGGAGTCCCTGAGGGGGTTCTTTGATGATATGGAGCTACACGTATTGAACGAAGGAGTCGTCCCCACCTTCGATACGGTCCGTGGGGGCAGGCGGTACACGAGTTATGTCGATGTTACCGTCTGCACCCAGGGGCTGTTGAGAAGCGTCCTTGAGTGGAAAGTGGACGACTCCGTGACAAGTTCTGATCATCGGGCGATACGTGTGGTTCTGGGTCTCAAGGTGCCACCCGGGGGCAACACCCGGTGGACGAGTCGGCGATTCAACACCCGGAAGGCTGATTGGGGTCGTTTCGCCGAGGAAATGCAAAGCGGGATATCCGCTCGAGGGCTCACCCTGGAGCGGATATCCAACGCCCAAACTAAGGGCGAGCTTGAAGGGGTGGTCTCAGACTATCTAGAGTCTGTGACCGAAGCGTGCGGGAGGGCTATCCCCCCGCACAGACCACCCCAACCCAAAAGGGGCTTTCCTTGGTGGAACGACGAGCTTGAAAGGCTGCGGCGCGACGTGAACACAAAGCGGCGTAGGATCCGCTGTGCCGCGCCGCGTCGCAGGCAGTATGTAGTGGAGGACTACCTGAGTGCCAAGGCGGAGTACGAGCGGAGGGCGGTCAACGCCCAGACTGCGAGCTGGAAGCAGTTCTGCTCGATGCAAGAAAGGGAGTCTATGTGGGACGGTATCTTTCGGGTGCTGAGAAGGGCGTCAGGTCGTCCCGAGGACTAGCTACTCGTGGAGGGTGGAGTTGTGCAGAGCCCGGATCAATCGGTCGCGCTGCTGGCCGGAACATTCTTCGCCGATGATGACGCGTCTGTGGACTCTGAGGTCCACACCGTCATCAGAGGTCGGGCGGATCTGGTCAGCATGCGCCTACCGGGAGAGACCGACGACCCCCCGATTACCAGGGGGGAGTTGGTCCGGACTCTGTGCAGCTTCAACCCTAAGAAGGCACCGGGTCCGGATGGTTTTACGAGCGATATATGCTGCCGCGCAATTAACCAGGATATCCAGCTATTCCTGGCCATCCTGAACCGGTGTCTTGACCTGGCGTGCTTCCCGGCGCCGTGGAAGGAGGCATCTGTCGTGGTGCTAAGGAAGCCGGCGCGTCCAGACTATGCCCGCGCAAAGTCGTATCGCCCCATTGGACTACTTTCCATCATGGGCAAGATATTGGAGAAAGTCCTGTGTCGACGAATCCGTTGGCACTTCTTGCCCAAGTCCAATGCGCGGCAGTACGGCTTCGTACCGCAGCGGAGCACGGAGGACGCGCTGTACGACCTGATACAACACGTCAGAGGCATCCTCCACAAGAAGGAGATCGCCCTGATAGTCTCTCTTGACATCGAGGGGGCGTTTGATAATGCATGGTGGCCTGCTATAAAGTGCAGAATGATAGAGAAAGGTATTCCGGTTAATCTTAGGCGTCTTGTCGAGGATTACTTCAGGGACCGGAGCGTAGTCGTGCGCTACGCGGGGAAGACGATGCGGAAGCCCCAGACCAAGGGCTCTGTCCAAGGCTCCATCGGTGGGCCTCTCTTCTGGAACATGCTGCTGGACCCTCTGCTGGACAACCTGGATGCGCTGGGCGCGTACGTGCAGGCGTTCGCGGATGATATCGTGCTGGTGTTCTCTGGGCACACGGCGCTCGGGATCCAGCGGGATGCCAATGCCGCTTTAGCCTGTGTGCACGAGTGGGGTGTCGTAAATAAGCTCCGCTTCTCCGCCGAGAAGACTCTGGCGATGGTCGTCACGCGGAAGCTTAAATATGACACTCCGGTCGTGCAGATGGGTGGCGTTGACATCTCGATGGTGACCGAGCTCAAGATCCTCGGAGTCATCGTCGACAGTAAGTTGACCTTCAACAAGCATATTTCATATGCTTGTTGCAGGGCAACTAACCTGTATAGGAAACTGTCGGCGATGGCTCGGGTGGATTGGGGCTTGTGTCCGGAGATCATCAGGACGATATACACCGCAGTCGTCGAACCGACGATCCTGTACGGCGCGAGCTCCTGGGCGAAAGCCGCCGAGAAGATCTCTGTGCAAAGAACCTTTGCTACCGTCCAAAGGGGCTTTGCACAGAAGATCGCCAAGTCACACCGTACGGTGTCGCTCAATGCAGCACTCACGCTGTCGGGTCTCCTCCCGCTCGATCTTCGAGTGTTGGAGGTCGCCCGGCTGTTTGAGTGCAAACGGGGACGTCCGATAGAAGAGCTTGAATCCCGCGAACTGGAGGAGCGTAGGGCCTTCACGGAGGCCCCTCACCCCGCCAGTGAGCCAGATGTTGATTACCAGTGTCTGGAGAATATGCTCCCCGAAACTGTGGCTCAGCTACAGCTCCCCGCTCATCTGATTTACACAGACGGTAGTAAATCGGATGAAGGGGTCGGGGCGGCATATTCATACTGGCGGGATGGGTCCGAGATTCGGACCAAGCGAATGAGGTTGGAGCCGATGTGTACCGTCTTTCAGGCGGAGCTGCTCGCGATAGCCAGGGCTACGGACCTGGTTGTCCTGAGAGGCTTCGACTGCGCGGCGGTGCTCAGCGACTCTCGATCCTCGCTCGACTTGATCCGAAACCCGGAAACGCACCATCCCCTTGCTACCCATATTCGTAAGAATATAAGGGAGCAAGAGGGGAGTGGTAAAATCCTCCGGTTCTTCTGGGTGAAAGCTCATGTCGGGATCCCCGGCAATGAGCGCGCCGACGAATTGGCTAGGCAGGCGGCGGCCCAGTCCAGGGTCGCCCCAGCGTATGACAGGTGTCCAGTCTCATACGTCAAGCGACGTTTGAGGGAGGGCACAGTAGCTGTCTGGAACGGGAGGTACACCGGCGGGGCCACGGCTGGGGTCACGCGAATGTTCTTCCCCGATGTGGTGCGCGCGCGCAAGGTCCTGAAGTGCCTCGACAGGACGTCTATCTGGGCGCAGATTTTGACAGGTCACGGCGGCTTCGCCGCGTACCTACACAGGTTTAAATTAAAAGACAGTCCGGCCTGTGTGTGTGACACACAGGCAACTGAGACCATCCAGCACCTCCTGTTCGAGTGTCCGAGGCACAACCGCGACAGATACGACCTGGAAGTAAGTACAGGACGAATTTTGACCGAAACAACGATTTCTGACCTTATGGCAGACAAACACTCCAGGCCGTGTCTGGAACGGTTCTGCCTCAAAATCGCAAAAATTTGTATTGACCGGAACCGTACAAGATAAGCGGCACAGCCAGCAAGGCCGTCGGCAAGGATAAATGTATATAGTAATTATAAGTGACCTGTTAGAAAATAACAAAAACAAGACATAAAACTGTAATATAAATGATAAGAAGCCTAATGTAAATGGAAAAGACTGTGGTAAAGTAGTGAATAGAGATTAAGAAATTGTAGAATAAGACCAGATGAAAAGAATACGGGGAAAAGAGCAACCCCAAAAAATCACAAGCCTAATAACAGCTCACTGAAGGCAAACAAAAAAGAAATAAAGAAATACATAAAACGATAAAAAAGTTTCTTGCCATGCAAGAAGAATAGAAGACGGCTATTTAAAAAAAAAAAAAAAAAACTTCTGCCGGCAGCCGATATTATGGCCTACCACCGAGAGAAGAGATTTTCTCATGGGTGGTAGCATCTGCCCGATGTTATGGCCTACCACATAGAAAAAAAAACAGTTTTTTTTTTTAATACATATAGGGAAATTAAACGATTTATTTTAAAGACTCAAGGACTTAAGGACTCTGAGGTGTTTCACCTGCGTCACTTTTACATTATGGTATGCCGATATTTAGTTGTTTTCACGTGACTGTAGAAACGGATTTAATTAAGCTTCGGAAGAAAAATAAATTGTCGAGTTTATTGTGTTAGCCTAATAGGATATCTAATGGTAGAGCTACAGGCCGCACGTGTTTGTGTGTGTGTCAATCAGAAACGTCTTGACGCATGAAATCGTGAGTTTCAGAAGTATGACCTTCGACCTAAGTACATCGCTTTACATATTTTATAGCTGACGCTGTTCGTATAACCTAAATCCAGCCGTAAAATACATTCTAATCTGTTGCTACTTCCGCACGGACCTCGCCGACGGTGAGCCAAGGGGGCCAAAGTGGGTCACTCAGTTACATTCGGGCTCGCCTGATCATGCGTACCCACGTCGGGATCGTTCGGCTCTGAATTAACCGTCTCTATGAACCCGTGTAAAGCTGCCTCATTAAAATGCATGGAGGAGCGGAGGGAGGCTTTTTCATTTTGGAAATTTTTCTGCGGATCCTAGTTGGGCAAAGCGGAGAAGCGATTACATAATTTCCATACGAAAAGTTAAATGTGGATCTCAGTTTAACATAGGTAGACTGAGGACCAAGGCCAACTGTAAAATTACGCATTATTATTAGTTATTAATGATGTTACAATATTAACAATATTACGAACGAATACAGATTTGGTAGCTAAAACATCTGTCTGATGGATGCAAACCAATGATTTAAAATAATCCGATCGATAACCTCTCTACATCTCGCCATACCTAGGCTAGGAAATTGCACGGCTGAACAGTTGATTAGATTTTAGGTTCGAAGCACGATATACCTAACACCTACATAACTTCAATAGTTACCTTTGATGTGATGCATTGTACCACTAATAACAGTAGCGAGTTGTCCCACCACTTATAATCGCTAATTTATTATTGTTTCTGATACATCAATCGAAACTGGATGTGATCAGAAGGCACGGATAGCACGTAGACGGGAATTGGCTGAATTTTGATAATGTGCGTCGTATAAATAAACCAGAGGTCAAGTGAGGTATCATTGTGATTTAAAAAGAAGAATAACGATGTTTCTAGAGAAATGTAACTCTACAATAAATAGAAAGGTAAGAGAAGGTTATCTAGCAAAAGTTCCTTTCGGAATAGTAAGTAGGTACAGCTGTGCAATTGGTGCAAACAAACATGTTTTGTGGACCCTTGAAAAAAGTAAATACGCCGAAGAAGATTACAGTGTACCTAGGTATTTACATTATAGTATGATTATTTTCATTCATCGTATTATCATTGGTTTTTCATATTAGACATTCTTCTTCAAAGTGCAACCCCTGCCTTCCCCTTCAAGACATGTTGCGACGTCGTGATAAAACATTCACACGTCTGAAAAAAGCTGTACGCTTAAAAAGAGTTATTTCCATACATTTTCCAAGATAAATAATAGCTCGATAAGCCGTTACAGATGAGGCCGGTGTGAAAAATATCGCGTGGCGTGTACAAGCACGTAACACAGGGTGGCACGCATTTTTATTTGTTACAAACTTAGATATATTTTGATGCCATATTTTTCAACGTTTCCATAGAGAATTCTTTATGGAAAGGAACCACTCTTAACCGTTCTAAAACAACAAGTAAAAACAGTACCTAAGTTAGCCATATAGACTGGTTCCCTCCAAGTTACTGTCCCGCAGAAAAGCGATACTAATTTATTTTTGAGTCGTCTCATAAAAATGTTCTATCTCATGCAACAGGTTGACTATCTCTGCCGTCGTACACACGTCAGTAAAAAGCTACCCAAAACTGTTAAGTTTTCTCAATAAATCTAGAACCTTAACCCTAAAGCAATAAAGTTGAAAGTCCATTAAATAAATTAGGCAGATTGTAGGAGCTTGATGGGCTGCCGTGTGTAAAAAGTGTATTAATGTTCCCGTATTCAAAAGGTGCGCGTGACGCCGCTTAAGTACACCTGATTTACACCTACTGGAGACCGGGTTTACGGCCAAAACTTCAACGCTATTGTTTTTTTTTTGTAGGTCCCTGTACTTGATTATGATAATGATTTTTTATATGCACGGCAAGTGTATAGGTAACTTTCGATTCGGTGAAGAGGCTTGCGAAGAGACTAATTATGGCGACCTAGATTTGTTTAAAAACGGTCTTCAAAGCCTGGAGCACAGGCGAAGAGTAGCCAGCCTGTCGGTGTGCTATAGGATGCATTTTGGAGTGTGCGAGGGGATTGCATGACTACGTATCAACCCTTACCTTTTTGACATCACTAGCGTTTCGCCTCCTCTTTTATACCGCGTACATCGAGGGACGGGAACAATTTGCCAGCGGTGGTATTTCCAACGGACTACAATATGTATCTTCAAGGCTAGAGTGAATATGCTCTTAATAAACTAGCGGGTATTACCATCAACGATTGCATCACTGCTTACCATCAGACGGGATTGCGGTCAAGCACTAGTTTATAATTAAAAAAAAAGACAGAACATACCTCAATAGATATGTGTTTTAAGTACCAGTTAGGCACAGTGACGTATGGCATTAAGGCAGCACCATTTCTAGCTCTTCGATCGCTGAAACAGCTTGCAGAAGATGATGTACAGAAACATCCATTAGCAGCGGAGATCATTGCTAACGAAATGTACGTTGATGACGTCCTAAGTGGCAGCAACTCAATCGAACGAGAACAAGCAATCCAAAAAAAACTCATCGACATGCTGCGTGGAGCTGGCCTTACACTACGGAAGTGGTCAAGCAACAACCAGACCTTAGTTGAAAGTTTATCTTCTTCAGATCTTAACCAAACGATAATGCATTTTACAAATGATGGAATGAAAAAAGCCTTGGAGGTACAGTGGCATCCTGATAACTTGACAGCAAAAAACTACTGTCAAAAAGAAAGCTACTATCGGAAATCTCAAAAGGTTTCGACCCCTTGGGCTGGCTAACACCTTTGACAATAAAAGCAAAACTACTGTTCCAAAGCGTCTGGCTATCGGGATGCGAATGGGATGAAGCTTTACCTGACAACATGCAAGAAGAATGGAAGCAGTTTACTGGCGATTTACACAACATTACCGAATACCAAATACCAAGGTGGCTGGGAGATACTACGAAAACATTCCAAGTACACGGGTTCGGCGATGCGTCCGAAAAGGCCTACGCATGCGCTATATACTTGCTGACAGTACATCACAAAAACGAGCCTGTGACTAGACTTATCGCTGCAAAATCGAGGTTATCGCCAATCAACAAAAAATTGACCCTATTGCGACTCGAATTATGTGGTGCACTACTACTCTCACGGCTCATGAAAAAGGTCCTGACAGCCTTTAAATGGGACAATGTTCACAAAAACACATACACTTGGACAGATTCCATGATTGTATTAGGCTGACTGTATGGGGATGTCGCAAAATGGAAGTCGTTCGTCAGCAACAGAGTACAGCAAGTGCATAACGTGATTCCAAAACAACACTGGAGTTATGTCAAGTCCGAGGAAAATGCTGCAGATTGTGCATCACGCGGAATCAGCTGTTCGCAACTATTGCAACATTCTTTGTGGTGGCAAGGTCCCTACTGGATGAAAAATTACAGTGAAGATACTTTAACAGAATTGCAATAACACCGATAACATGCGAATCAAAACAAAAACAAATGCAAAAGTATGTTGTGAAATGTGAACCGTCTTCAATAGTAATCGAGTTATTAGACAGACACAGCGATTTGACTCGTATTACAAGGGTCATTGTCTGCCAAAAAACCTATTAATGAAACAAATTCAATAGGTATGTTTCCTGGGTAAAAAAAAAAGATTCTTTTTAGTCCGTCGTTCAGAATATAGAAACATATTGGATGCGTATATTTTGTTTTATCAAATCAATAAAAATTTACAAATATAGGAGGCATTAAAGATCAGGGGTGGTGTCTGGTGACGTCACTCGTTGCTAAAGTAACAAACAAAAGTTGCTCTTTAGTAAAAATGGGAGTCCCACAGGGGTCAATTCTTGGTCCCTTTTTGTTTCTTATTTACATTAATGCAGGTCATTAATGTTTACATTAATGACCTGCCGTACCTAATAAAGGATAATCACGATATAGTGTTGTTTGCAGATGACACTTCACTTTTATTTAAACTTAAACGTCAGCAGCAGGTCACTGATGATGTAAATAGCGCGATCTCCAAAGTAGTCCACTGGTTTAATGTTAATAATTTACTCTTAAACGAGAAAAAAACCAAATGCATTAAGTTTCCTCTACCTCACGTTAGGCAGGTGAAAACTAAAGTGTTGATAAGGGGCGAAGAATTGGAATCTGAGGACAGCACAGTGTTCTTGGATATAACTCTGGATGCTAAGCTTCAATGGGGTCCCCATATAGAAAAGTTGTCAAAAAAACTAAGTTCTGCTGCATACGCAGTTAGAACAATTCGTAATTTGACTGATATTGAGACGGCCCGTTTAGTGTACTTTGGCTATTTCCATAGCGTAATGTCGTACGGCATTCTGTTGTGGGGAAATGCCACTGATATTCAGACAATATTTGTTTTGCAGAAACGAGTTGTTCGTGCAATTTATAAATTAAGTCCAAGACACTCTCTCAGAGAAAAAATTAAAGAAATTAATTTACTGACCGTGCCGTCTCAATATATTTATGAAAATCTTTTGTATGCTCATAAAAATATAAAATTGTATAAAAAATACAGTGATGTCCATAATATAAATACTAGGAACAAGCACAAATTTATTGTACCTACAACAAGGCTCAAGAAAATAGGTGGCTCTTTTAGATGCCAATGTATACATTTTTACAATAGGCTTCCAGAGGTGGTTCAAGATCTGAGCCTGAATAAATTCAAATCCTTCATTAAACGTAAGTTGTGTCAGAAAGCATTTTATAGTGTTAAAAATTATATTGACGACAAAAAGGCTTGGGCTTGAGCTGCGTCCGATTTCTATGCTTACACTGATTGTTCTTTGATTTTTCCTCTTGTAGTTTAAATTTGCAATTGTTTGTTTTTTTTTTTTTTTTAACTCAAAGCCAGTACACACTATGTAGCCAGGCATATTATACGTTACGGAATTGCATCGCTGACAGGGGTATTCGGCACTGGTGCAGCTACACAGGAGCTAAACTTAGCATTCGGGAACACCGTTGGAGCTGCTGAACCTTGGACAAAACTGTCTTTGCATTGTGTAGATTCAATTTCCTAGTATTGTATAATTGCATGGAACACGTGTGAGCACGATCTACTTTCTGTAAAGCATCTATTTGTTGGGTTAGTCGTTTATTGACTTGATAGTGCTATGGCTGTTGAGAGTATGTCATGCTCACTCAAATGTCTGGTGGTGGCGTGTGTGTTGGGTCATTAGGTTCCCTTCAATATGGTAGAGCTGAATGATGCTGATCCATACGTCATGTTCGTGAACGGACGCCGTCAGAGGGGACTGGTCATCTCTTAGCTGCTACGGCGTATTTTAAATTCTGAATTACTGTTTTTTTTTTCATAATGGACGCTCTCAGCGTACAATATATTTCTGCATCGTTCTCACACGATTGATTTCAAAATGAATGATGTAATCAAATATTTGTATCAATAGCTTGATAATTTAAAAGAGTGTCCATGGAGTTTCTTGCCCGTTCTTCTCCATAGGTACCTACTCTTTGGAATGGGCGACTATAGCTTCACCTTACTGACTGACCGACCTTCTGACAATTCAAAAGTGCCTGTAACTGGTTTATTTGAAATAAATGCTTTGATTTTGATTTTTGATTTTAAAAAGTGTAGCGAGGAGTGACGTCACACGAGTTTACAACTCACTGTATCGTCTTAATTTTTTGTGTATACACGAAAAAAGAAAAATACTTGTCTAGTTTTATTTTTTGAAATTTGACTGACGGACTAATTAGTTTTTTTTTGGTCAACTACCCTATTGCATGCCTTCAATGACGAGATTATGAGATTGAAGGAAAACCTTTTGAGTTTAAATCCATTTCTGGACAAACGTACGTAACTCAAATTTACCCGAAGACACAAAATATCTAATCTAATCAATCCACCAATCCATCCAATCCTATTACCACATGAAAATAAACTGACAGAGTTATTAATTTGGCAAGCTCACAGAAGAACATTACACGGAGGTCCTAAATTAACCCTGAAACATTTACGGCAAAGAGTTTGGATCGTATGAGGACATCGCGCCGTTAAAAAGGTTTTACACAAATGCGTACCATGTCGCCGATTTAATGCTAAATAAACAAACCAGATAATGGCTGATCTACCAGAGCCGAGAGTGACGATTTTACTGGACACATTGAGATCAAGGCAAGTAAAGGCCGAGGCGTCAAGGCATTGCTGGCGTACGTTGCAGTATTTGTTAGTTTAGCAACAAAAGCCATTCATCTAGAACTGGTATCAGAAATATCCAGTACAGCATTCCTATCGGCTTTCAAGCGCTTCTGCGCACGTCGAGGTACGCCATGGGGCATGTACAGCGACAACGGCCCGAATTTTGTGGGTACAAAACGGATCCTACTGCAACAATACAAATGCATTGTAGAAAACATTGACAATTTCTAGGCAAAATATCAGAAATGGGAGTTCAATGACACTTTAATACCCCGGTCTGGCCAAGCGCAGGCGGACTGTAGGAAGCCGCTGTGAAGTCCATGAAATATCATCTCAAACGGGTCATTGGAGACCAACGGCTGACATACGAAAAATTTACCACTCTGCTGTGTCAGATAGAAGCTTGCTTGAACTCGCGAGTACTATGCCCCGTTTCAGAGAACGCCGAAGAGATAAACTGTTTAACTCCAGGACATTTCTGAACCGGCACATCATTCATGACAATTCCAGAACCCGACATAGACAATACTTACCGTTTAAAAACGAGATGGAAAATTGTGCAGCAAGGATTACTAGAAGAGGTGGTCGCAAGAGTACCTTCAACAACTACAAGCAAGACTAAAGTGGAAACGACACAATCCTAACATAATGAAAAATGACATTGTATGCATTAAAGATAAAAGGTTAAAATGGTCACTGCGTCGTGTAGTGGAGTTACACCCTGGAAAGGACGGCCACACTAGAGTGACATTACAAATTGCAAAAGGCGAAACTAAACAACCTATTACAAAACTGGTATCACTAGTTGAAGCTGAGGATCAAACTAACCCTGACAGTGATAAGATACCCAAAAACACACGAAACCGAGCTAAACGTACCTGGAACAGCTTAGTAAGTTATATGCTGATACTAGTTATGACATTGATAACACCTACTATCCAGCAAAATATAAAGATTACCCAACTGACAAAAAATCAAACACTTTACTTTGACAAGATTGCAGATCTACAAGAAATAAGAGATGAATGGAAACTAGTATACTATTAGAATATGGCAAATTATTGGCGCAATGTGGGCAGTTTACAAGCATTCGTATCTCTTATATAGAACAAGCTCGTTGCGAAATGTGGATGATGCAATTTCATGTACTGATTAACCAACTTGAACAAAGCATGAGTGAACTAAATTATTACAATGAATTACTGAAGTCCCAGCGAATAATTCAACACCGATTCAAAAGAGGATTGATTTTTTTTTTTTTTTTTTTTATTGGGACAAACCCGCCACACTTTTCCCAACCACTGCAACTCCTGAAAGCCAGAATCAACAGTGGCGACCGCCAGAAAAACGCCGAGCAATGAAGCTCGACGAGTCCCGGAGAAACGATTCAACTGTCTTGGGTCCCGCAACGAAATTAATCAGAAAAGAATAGCGGAGGAGTAAGAAAAAAGATATTTTTTCCACTTCCCTCCATAACAAGCAGGAGACAGAACAGAACTAGGCCAAACGGCACAAAGGGACATTATTGCAACTGGGAGAAGCCCAGATTGCCAAACACCACGGAATAAAATTTGATTAAGTTAATGGGTCCTAAGTAGGTAATTAGCTGTTACAATTGATTCCAATAATAGGTATGGCAAAAGCGCCTGAACGCACGGAAATTGGTTCTAGTTTCTACAAGGTCCGTATAATAAACGACTCCGGATGTAACTTGTACACTATCCAACATAATATTGCGTTCATTCTGCCAAAGAACACACTCCCACAAGATGTGATGTGCGGACTGTTCAAATTCACAGTTCGATGTAGAACACTGACACAAAGGGGAAGGAACAAGTTCACGCGTAGACAGTTAAATAAACTCAAGAGCCGAAAGATTACTGGAGATCTTCTTACGTTCGCTTTAAATGCTTTTAGAGTTGCCAAGTCACGCTACAAAGCATCGGTGGAAAAATCTAAGGGTAATTTGTTGCGAAAAATTGTTGATAAGCTTGACAGGGAGGGTCCGTGGTCTCCCTTATATCACGAATTTAAAGCTAACAGATCGGTCGACCTTGCATACGTTCAAAACATTAAAGTCAATGATAGGCATACCACAGGCATAGAGGAAACAACAGAAGTACTAATAAATACACTTATCCCTGATGATTCACCGGCTAACGATAGCGACTACCACCAACAGATTAGAGCGTGGGCTCCTGTGCCACCTGAATCACCAATGTCAGACGTACCATCTAATGACGAATTTATAAATATTGTTAGAAAACTACCGGTCAACAAATCATCAGGTGAAGATAAAATATCTAATAGGATGATTAAAGAAGCGTGTAAAACAGCGGGTGATGCCATCTTAACTGTATATAACCGATGCATTGCTGAAGGCGTTTTTCCTCGTAAATGGCGACGCGGTTTCTTACGAATAATACCAAAGTGTGGTGACAAACCACCGGATGATCCGAAGTCATATCGTCCTATCACTCTTCTACCATCTTTGGGTAAACTTCTTGAGCGCCTCATCGTTCCACGTTTACTACCGAACGGTCCAAAATTCCATAATAATCAATATGGCTTCACCATAGGTAAATCTACAATCGACGCGGCGCTTTCTGTCAGAAGAACCGTTAACCAATCTGAAAACAAGTACGTAATTGGGATCTTCCTGGATATTTCTGGGGCTTTTGATAACGCCTGGTGGCCTATGCTGTTGTTAAAATTAAAAACCCGCGGTTGCTATAGAAACATATATAATCTCGTTTACTCTTACTTTATAAACGGTTCCGCGGTACTTAAGCTCGGTCATTTTTCTAGTACTAAAACACTAACCATGGGATGTCCTCAGGGTTCAGTTGTCGGTCCTTATTTATGGAATTTGGGTTTTGATGACTTCCTCGCGATCCCGCTTCCTTGCGGCTGTTCACTTACTGGTTACGCGGACGATGGCCTACTGCTCATTCAGTCAAGTACCCGAGCTGGACTTGAGAACTTGGCCAATACTTGCCTAAATTTAATATCTCAGTGGGGTGATCGTAACCGCCTAGCATTTGCGCCACATAAAACCTATCAACTTCTACTAAAAGGTAATCTTAAATCATTGCCTACTATTAAATTTAACAACGTTCCCATTAAAAAACAGCAATCCGTATGCTACCTTGGTATGATCTTAGAAAGGAATTTTTCATTTATCGAACATATAAAAATAGTTGGTGAAAAAGCTAAAAAGAACTTTTATGCCCTAACCAGAATATCCAAAGCAACTTGGGGTCTATCATTCCTAACTTTAAAAACTATATATGGAGCTACCTACTTAGGATGTATGTGCTACGGTGCACCTGTTTGGGCCGATAGGGCCAGCATAGGAGCGGCACGACGTAAACTGCTTCAAAGCCAACGTTTGGCACTGATATTTTTATGCAAGGCGTATAGAACGGTCAGTACTGAAGCCTTACCGGTACTGGCAGGTGTACTTCCAGTCGACCTTGAGGTACAGCGACGTGCTTCAATGTACTACTCCGCGAGGGGGGAGGCCATGGACACTAATTTTGTTACACAACGCGACTTTAATAAAATCTCTAGATTATTTAAACCTCAGACTGAAGTCTGGGAGGACCTCTTATCCGAATGGCAAAGTAGGTGGGATAATTCCATCAAGGGCCGGCACCTCCATCTGTTCTTTCCATCCGTTGGTGATCGGCTGGCTAAGACATGGCTGGTGGTTGACCACTGCGTTGCCCAATTTCTCACAGGTCATGGCAACTTTAAAAGTAAACTGTATTCTTTTAAGAGGATTGATTGACGGATTAGGATATGTTGCAAATTCGTTATTTGGAGTGTTAGATCAACATTTTGCCGAACAATAAGAACATGATATCGACACAATCCAACATAATGAAAATTACCTACTCCAACTGCTTAAAAACCAGACTAGTGTTCTGGAAACCGAGAACAACATTGTACAGTGTAACGAAACAACAATGGTGAAGCAGTTCACTTTAATCAACGATCACCTCACGTCCCTAGAAAAGAAGACGCTCAAAGATAAACTTGAGAGTTCACCACATGCATTCTACATCATTACGTCGGCCCAAGCTGCAGAAAGAATGGTCCAAAACTTGAAAGATATTCAAGAATCACTCATCAATACCCTGACAAATATGTGCCAAGGACATGTAGCGACCCAGCGAATAATTCAACACCGATTCAAAAGAGGATTGATTGACGGATTAGGATATGTTGCAAATTCGTTATTTGGAGTGTTAGATCAACATTTTGCCGAACAATAAGAACATGATATCGACACAATACAACATAATGAAAATTACCTACTCAAACTGCTTAAAAACCAGACTAGTGTTCTGGAAACCGAGAACAACATTGTACAGTGTAACGAAACAACAATGGTGAAGCAGTTCACTTTAATCAACGATCACCTCACGTCCCTAGAAAAGAAGACGCTCAAAGATAAACTTGAGAGTTCACCACATGCATTCTACATCATTACGTCGGCCCAAGCTGCAGAAAGAATGGTCCAAAACTTGAAAGATATTCAAGAATCACTCATCAATACCCTGACAAATATGGGCCAAGGACATGTAGCGAGGACATGTAGGACATGTAGTAGTGGAGGTCGTGTTACGTAATTACAGCTCAGAAAAATCGAACGTTGTGTATTGCACGTAAGTAAAGGAGTACAATGTGTATGTCGTGTACAATAACGTGATGTAAGATAATTATGTTCAAGAGTGTGAACAGGAATAGAATGTTAATAGAAATGCTCGCTTAAATAAACGATCTATCTCTAAACAATAGTGGGGTAACCAACAGGAACACAGCTTGCTGTGCCGCAGAAATCCTCGGGGTGACGCGTGCGTTCTCAATGTTGATTCGTTGATCGTGGGAGGCCGCGGCGTGTGATTGGTCGGTATAGATAGCGCGCCAATTCACAGTTCACGTGCAAGACAGCTGGCTATAGTTTCCCACGTCCATCGACGATGGTCAACAGATGTGCTTCCGGGGTGAGATTTATAGGTCCTTCGCGGCAGGTCGTAGAATATGCTGGGCTGCTACAGACATATGGGCGTACATATACTATCACCGACCCAAATGCAAAGCGAACTAGATAGAGTAGCTCGACTATTACTTCGCGATTCTACACCACGTGAAGTTCGTAATGACATAAGCTGAATACATGCGCGCATAACTCAGCACTACTTGTTGATGGAAATAAAAGTACCGATCTTGAGTGATGCCTTATACGATCTTGACAGACTTATCCTCAACGTATTGACATAAATCGGATAATGTTTGTTATACCCAACTCTGCATTAATAGCATTTGACGCTAATCAATATTCATTGATACCCCTAGAACAATATGACATTAATGAATGCCAAAAATTACGTGACATAAATCACCTGTATACAGCACCGGTGATCGTCACAAATCTATTTGCGATGTACAGCTGATTCGAGACAATGAAGAACACAGCGTTTATTGCCATACGGAAATAAAAATATGCACCGACGAATGGGTCTAATTACATAAACAAAAGTATATATATCACCACCTCTGGTGTGCCCCAAGGTTCTCACACCTGCCCAATTCTCTTCGTTATATTCATTAATGACATAGTAAATTGCATCAAACACAGCCAATGTTCCTTATTTGCCGATGACCTTAAGATCTATCGTCCAATAAATTCCCTAGAGGACATTGCTCTACTCCAAACAGATCTGCACTCAATACAGCACTGGTGTGTGGAGAATGGGATGGTTCTGAACGCTAGTAAATGTTATCACATAACATTCACAGGGAAAAAACACCCGATACCATCAACTTACTCGCTCAATGGTAACGTTACTGCAACACATCAAAAGCATACGGGATCTAGGTGTAGTGCTTAGCAGTGATCTCTCATTTACCACACACATTAATAATATTATTAAAAAAGCAATGACAATGGTCGGGTTTATCGGCAGAGCTGGCAAGGAGTTTAAGGGAACCTTAGCGCTGAAAGTGCTCTTTAAAGCTTTTGTGCGCAGCCTCGTAGAATACGCATCTCCCGCCTGGAGTCCGACATATAATACCTATATAGACCGAATCGAGCGCGTTCAGAAAAAAATGACGAGGTATTTGCGATTTAAAGATCACAAGTGCCCATTTGGAGCCGATTACTCAGTACGGCTAAAGTACTTTCAATTAGACTCGTTGAAACAACGCAGAGCTCTAAATGATTTGACAACTCTATATAAAATTGTAAACGGACTAACATCTACCTCAGATCTCCTTAGTAAAGTAAATGTGTCTCGTCATTCACATCTCCGGTCAAGGCGCTCCTCTGAGACATTTGCCACTAAGCCGTGTTGCACAAATCTGGGCCACCATGCTCCCTTAAACAGAATGTTGGCTTCCTACAACAGAGCTTGTTCGATGGACAGAAGTATCGACATTTTCTTTGATAGTCTGCCAATATTTAAATCTAAAATTAAAAGAATTGTCCTGTAATCAACTGCCTACATCAACTGTCACTTTAATAAAAATTGTCAACTTTAAACAAATACCAAAACTGCAATTTCAAACATACATATTATTTGATTTTATTTCAATTATGAATAGTTATTCAATATCATTTAATTTTAATTATTGAGTTTAATTGTAATATGTGTATGTTTTGTTGAATGAAATTATTAATAATTAAGATCTCTTATTGTGAATGTTGTGTATGCCTATAAGTGATGTATTTACACAAAACTGAAGACAAGTGATTGCTTTTTATGCTACCATTATTGTAAATATGTCGTTGGTGTGCCATAATAAATAAATAAATAAATAAACAAAACGCCTTGTTCTATTATTGTTGTGACACGTGTAAAGTACAATTAGTGTGCGGCAGTCAAATGACATCGGAGACGCTACGTCACCCGGGTCTGATAACGCTGAAACAAGGATGCAGCTTGCGAGGCGACTCATTCGCATTGCACGCTTCATATGGAACACACAAATAAAATTTTACTCAATGAACCACGCAACTACGCTCTATAGAACAACAGTCTAAGCTAGAAACCTTATCCTCTCACGACGTTCATCACTACATTGCAATCTATGTGGTTGTTGCGATTAGCATTGCACTGTTTGTAACATCGGTGCTCTTTTGGCGAAAGATGGCCACCCAAAGACAAGGGGAGGGTCGGCAAGGCGCGAGAAGCAGAAGCAGACGAGAAGTAGATCATGACATCGAGGACAAGAACAGCAAGATCGACAAACGGAACTCAAAAGTTAATAAAGTGTCGTGTGCTATCCCTACCTCAAGTGAAGTGAACGTTATTAATATGGTGACATTCTATTTATACTTTAATTATATTTCTTCATAGTAGTCGTAGGTCAATCATATTTACATTGGAGTCTGTATTTTTTTTTAAATAAATTATTAACAAGCGCTTGACCGCAATCTCGCCTGATGGTAAGCAGTGACGCAATCGTTTATGGTAAAGACGTATGGTATTCTAAGATGGTATTCTTACATTTCTACATTCTTATTGATTTTATTGATCTAGTTATTCTCTTTCTGTTTTGTGGCAATATGTACGGTGCACGTACATGGTTTTTTTTTATTAATTATAAACTAGCGCTTGACCGCAATCCCGCCTGATGGGAAGCAGTGATGCGATCGTTTACGGTAAAGCGTTTATTAAGAGCCTAATCACTCAGAAAAACTAAGCGAATAGGATGGAAGACGGCAGTTGAGCGAGATGATGCAATGTTAAACCCAACAACACGACCAACGATGCTGCGGCAAAGGGAGATTGATCTGAAGACACTCCACGACAAACTCCTAACACAATAACATTTGGCGCATCGTACCCGACACACATCGCAACACAACTGCTCAGATCAGTCCTCCGTACGGCCAGACATCATGCCGGAACAAGACAAATCGCTTGGCGGCAAGACTTTGTCTGGTGGGTGGCCTCAAACTGATGTCAGTACATCGTGACGGCGTGGACACGAGGACCGATGCCTGCCAGGGCCGCGGGTTGTTCGAAATGAAGGAACAGGGGGGCAGGGCATTTGATGATTTCTATTAGTGAAAAAGGTACCTACTGACATGCAATCGGAGAAACGATTGGATCATTTTCATTTCGTCGTAGAAATTCCAATCATGAGGTTTTTAAAACATTATTATTCTCCTGTGAAAAAGGTATAGTCATTAGTATAATTACCATAATTATATTTTGGAGGAGGAAGAATCTTCTAGGTAAAATAAAACTGCGTGTCCGATATGATCTGTGTTATTCGACTTCAAAACCCCTGCTTATATCTACATTTTTTATGGCACAAGTTGCGGTATGGCTAATAATTTACAATTATAAAATACAATATTATTACTACGATGTTTAACACGCGTCGCGTCTCGGAGAGGGGCGCGGGGCGCCGCTGGCCCGCGCTGTGAATCTATAAATATAGGTAGCCGCGCTGAGTCGTTCCTTTTCGTCGAGGGCCGCCCGCCGTGTCAAGATCTCGCTGCGCTGCGCCAGCTTCGTGTGTCGTCTTCGCGCCAAGATTCCACTGCGATGTATCCTTCGTGTGCAGTCTTCGTGTACAGATCTCCGCTGCGATATACCAACTCCGTGTGTCAAAAACGTACTTACGAGTGATGTCGTTGAACCCACGCAACGCATCACGTATCATATTCCTTTGACAGTAAACGCCTTTTTCAAGGCGGCCTCTTGTTCCTTTCAACAGATGAGTCAAACGTATAGCGTCTCTCTCGAGACGGCGTTGTTCGTTTATTCCTGAATGGATGTTGTCAAAACGTATTGGTAATTCTATGTGTGCTGTATGTGTGTTCCTACAGCATCCCCCTCTTAAGCGAATCGTACGTTTTTTTTAACGGTGCGTCCGGTGCGAGTGACGTAGGATTCGCGGGTTGTACTCGAGGTCGGCGGGGTCAGCGGCCGCGGCTCATTATTAGCGCTCGATGTATGTGTGCCGCGTGCGTCTGTTGTTCCTCTAGTAGTAGATTCTTCTTGCTTGAGTAAGTGTGCTGGTTTGAGTCTGTCGATTGTGATGACAGATGTTCGTAGGGGCATCTGAATGGTAAATTGCTTGTTGCCGCGATGTAGAACTTTGAATGGGCCTTCGTAAGGTGGAGTCAGTGGGCTTCGTACGGTATCATTACGCACGAAGACATGAGTACACGTAGCCAAGTCTTTGTACACGAAAATCTTTCTGTTGTTGCTATGTGACTTGCTGTTTGGAGATAGTGTCGACATTGTTTCGGTCAGCTGACGGGCGAATTCTGCGTCGTCGTTTTTTGGCTGTGTAGGCGTGAAAAAATCTGACGGTATTCTTAATGTTGACCCGTATGTCATGAGAGCTGGGCTGACTTGCGTATCTTCACGTAAAACTGTTCTTAAACCAAGGAGTACGGTCGCTAGTTCCTCGCTCCAGTGTACACCGGCGTTTCGCGCCATAAGTGCGGATTTCAATGTTCGATGCCATCGTTCGACTTGACCGTTTGCTTGAGGGTGAAATGCGGTGGTTCGAATCCGTGTTATGCCAAATTTCTTCATCAATGCGTTGAATAATGACGACTCGAACTGTCTGCCTTGATCCGTTGTCACACGTAAGGGGCAGCCAAATCGCGCTATCCATCCCTCGTAAACTGCCTTAGCAACAGTGTCGGCGGTGATGTCACGAGTAGGTATTGCTTCGGGCCATTTAGTGCAACGGTCGACCATCGTGACTAGGTATCTATAGTCATTAGACGGCGGAAGTGGTCCGACAATGTCTACGTGAATATGTTCGAAACGCGCTGATTTTTGAAACTCGCCGAGCGGGCTGATAACATGTCGCTGGATTTTCCCGCGCTGGCATCCGATGCATGACCTTGTCCACATACCGACTTCTTTATTCATATTCGGCCAAAAGAATTTAGTGACCATTATCTTTCTTGTCGTACGTACACCTGGGTGGCTCAGTTCGTGTTGTGCTTTGAACGCTACAAAACGATAAGACGCTGGTAGGTACGGGCGTAAGTTGCCTGTTGATGTTTCGCATATGATAGGTCGTTGACCTCCGGGCAATGTGATTTTTGCAAACTTCAGATTCGGGTTGGTCATGCAGATCTTGAGTTCGTCGTCGTTCTCTTGGTCTTTAGCGAGTTGATTGTAGTCGATCGTAGATTGCGACAAGTCGATTTCTTCTATACGAGATAGGGCGTCGGCCGCTTCGTTATTATTACCATGAACGTATTGAATTTTCGAGCAAAACTGACTTATGTAATGTAGTTGACGCTCTCTTCTCGGTGTATCGGTGGTACTTGGCGTTCTTGATAATGCGTACGTTAATGGTTTATGGTCGGTGAATATTGTTACGTCGTTGCCTTCTATCAGCCGACGAAGGTGTTTAATTGAGGTGAACATTGCCAATAACTCGCGATCATATACGCTATATTTTCTTTGCGTATCACTCAATGTTTTTGAATAGAATGCCAGTGGTTTCCATACGCCATCGACCTTTTGTTCTAATACAGCGCCAATGCTAGTGTTTGACGCGTCTGTGTATAGACGTAATATTGCGTTGGGACTCGGGTGCGTAAGTGTCGTGGCCTTGAGAATGCTTTGTCGGCATTTCTCAAAAGCTTGCTCGCTTTCTGGTGTCCATTGTATCGGAGTTTTATCATTTTTCTTGCTGTTGTGTAGGTACTTGTTTAATTCATGCTGATGTTCGGCTTGATGTGGTAAACAGCTGCGATAAAAGTTAATCATGCCTAAAAATCTTCTTAGTTCTTGTACTGTCTGTGGTTTCGGGTAATTGACTATTGCTTGTATACGTTCTTGCGTGGGATTGATACCATTTGCTGATACTTGATAACCGAGGAACTCTATGTTTTCTTTATCAAACTCGCACTTGTCGATGTTAAGACTGACGCCGTAGGTATTTAGGCGTTCGAGTACTATTTGTAAGTGCTGGCGATGTTCTTCCTGGTTATTTGAATAGACAAGTAGATCGTCGACGAAACAGAATACGATGTTGTCCAGTCCTCGTAAAACTTCATGCATGAAACGTTGAAATGTTTGGCCTGAGTTGCGTAATCCAAACGTCATGCAGTTGAATTCGAATAGGCCGAAAGGTGTTATGATTGCGGTCTTCTGTGCGTCTTGTGCAGCTATAGGAATCCAAAAGTATGCCATTTTCAGGTCCAACTTTGAAAATATTTTCTTGCCGTGTAACTGGTACGTAAAATCCTGAATACGTGGAATGGGATATCTGTCAGGTACGGTGACTGCATTTAGTCTCCGGTAGTCTCCACATACACGAAGTGACCCATCCTTTTTCTTGACGACGTGGAGAGGGCTTGCCCACGGACTTTTTGACGGCTTGCATATACCCATCTCTATCATGCGCTCGAATTCCAGTTTTGCCGCTTTGTATTTGTCCGGCGGTAGAGGGCGCGGCCGTGCGTATATCGGCGGTCCTGTAGTCTCAATATGATGTGTGACGTCATGCTTCACTGGAGTCTTGAGTGACATCGGCCGCAGAACATCAGGGTATTTCTTCAATATGTCGTGATATACGTGGTCTCGGTTGACCATGTGTATAGTTTCTTCGTTGTTATTTATTTTGATGGCGTTCACGCTGAGGTCGGTAACGCGGTCGATAAGTTTCCTCTGGTGCAGGTCGACTAGCAATTTGTGGTATACTAGGAAGTCTGCACCCAGTATTGAGGTTTTTACATCGGCGACTACGAATGTCCATTTGAAGCTTCTTCGTAAACCTAAGTTGAGTTCAAGCGTGCGCTCTCCGTAGGTACGAATCTCTGTTCCGTTTGCCGCGAACAATTTGTAGGTATTCTTGGTCGGTTTATTCTTCTTATTTCGGACGGCTAATACCGATATATCGGCTCCTGTGTCGACGAGAAATCTCTCTCTGTTGTTGATGTCGATCACGCATAGGCGGCGAGATGTGTGGTTTACATCGACACCCGCCACAGTCGATGTACTTTTTAGTTTTCCTGCTTGCTCTTGGAACACGGGGATTGGCATTTACGAGCATCGTCGCCGTATCGATAGTGATAACGGCATAGCCAGTCGGCGTCCCTCGGTGTACGTGCGTTACTAGCGCGCGGGCTTGACCTTGAGTGTGAGCGAGAGCGGCTATGTTGACGGCTAGCAAAGTGCGAGCGGGAACGGCGATGTGATGCATATTGTTGATTACTTCGTAATTCGGCGACTTCGAGAGATAGTTTTTCGATTTGTTTGCAAAGCATGCTGATTTGCAGATTTGTGACGGAGTTCTGTTGTACTTCGTTGACCGATGCTGGCGGGGGATCTACGGAGACTGCGGCGACTGTTGGTTCGAAGTGTTCCATCATTTTGTCGGCCATCGCAGCTAGAACTTCGAGTGTAGATTCTGTGTTCACGGATAATACTGCGCGAACATGGGCGGGCAAGTGATTGAGCCACATGACCTTGAGCGCTTCGTCGGACAGAAGTTTGCCACTTAGGTCGCTGCAGCCGAGTAGTGGGACGACAAGGTTGAATTTCTGCTCGTCACCTATCTTGCTGGCGGCGACGGCGGCTTCGAACTGCGCGAACCAAAGTCGAGGGTTTTGGCGCCAAAATGGTGGTAGTCGTGCAGGCAGCGATATTGTAGCGACGTCGTTCTTCATTGTTGTGACGCCTAATGCATCGCTGAATTCTTCGCTCCTCGACATTTTTTTTAATATAATTTCTGCAGGGATTCAGTCTTGATATTTCTTCCTTTCTTTCTTTTCTTCAGGGTCACCAATTTGGAGGAGGAAGAATCTTCTAGGTAAAATAAAACTGCGTGTCCGATATGATCTGTGTTATTCGACTTCAAAACCCCTGCTTATATCTACATTTTTTATGGCACAAGTTGCGGTATGGCTAATAATTTACAATTATAAAATACAATATTATTACTACGATGTTTAACACGCGTCGCGTCTCGGAGAGGGGCGCGGGGCGCCGCTGGCCCGCGCTGTGAATCTATAAATATAGGTAGCCGCGCTGAGTCGTTCCTTTTCGTCGAGGGCCGCCCGCCGTGTCAAGATCTCGCTGCGCTGCGCCAGCTTCGTGTGTCGTCTTCGCGCCAAGATTCCACTGCGATGTATCCTTCGTGTGCAGTCTTCGTGTACAGATCTCCGCTGCGATATACCAACTCCGTGTGTCAAAAACGTACTTACGAGTGATGTCGTTGAACCCACGCAACGCATCACGTATCATATTCCTTTGACAGTAAACGCCTTTTTCAAGGCGGCCTCTTGTTCCTTTCAACAGATGAGTCAAACGTATAGCGTCTCTCTCGAGACGGCGTTGTTCGTTTATTCCTGAATGGATGTTGTCAAAACGTATTGGTAATTCTATGTGTGCTGTATGTGTGTTCCTACAATATCAATGACTATACCTTTTGTTTTATTTTATTATATTATATATGTAATAATAATAATCAATGGGTATTGTACCTACTATTAATCTTGTATTTTACGTAGTACGCTTGCTGATTTGACCTCCCAGTTACTGGATAAACGTTAGTAAGTCTGGTGGTCTAACTTTCGGACTTCTGACGACTCGTAACGACTGTCTGATCTATGAAAGAAAGTCGGGATCAACGGTTTAACGTGCTTCCCGAGGCACGAAAGGCTCTTGATAATGAAATAAAAATGGTTACGTCATACATCCACAGACCAACCGCGGCAAGCTTAGCTTAACCTGATTGCTAAACCCGGGTATCTGTTATTTTTTATTTTTATTATAATTATATTACATTTTTTCCTTGATGATTATTCTAAAAATATTGTGCACACAACCTTTAGATACCTACTGTATGTTGATACTGGTTTAACTGAATAAATAAAAATATTTGTATCACAATATACTATATTCCAAAGCACAAAACAATATAAGAAACTCTCCGTGAATATGAACGCAATATAATTTGACAGAAGGTTGGCTAGCTTGAGAGTTGACATAAATTGCTAGGCCAGTGCTGGCCAGTGCCGTCCGTAGAAGTAGAACCACGTAGAACCAATGTTCCAAAATGGGTTTTTAACTGTTTTGGAAAACATCAACTATTTAAGTATTTATTAGAGACTACCACTTTACCTTACTTTACCACTTTACTTTACAGTCGAAGTAAATATTATTATAGTAATTTTTATTATAAAAATATGACATTTTGTTTTGGGTTGTGTCCGGGTAATCATCAAGTTCCTATGTTTCTTTTTTATTTTTCTTGAAACAGTTCGTATTTAAAATATTGAATGTTTATTTTTAAGGTGTTGGTAATTAAAAATACCTACTATTTTGTTTGATTAACAATTAATAAATGTTTATTTAGGTTAAAAAGATATTCTTTTGTTTGTTTATTAATACCAATTTTAAGAAGGTACTAATTTTGTTTTGTTGGTGTTATAGATATGTATGTCTTCTTTTTAAGCCAGTATTTTTTAGGAAATTATTACTGAAGAAAAGAATGGTTTGCTTTACTTGTCGAAATGTGTAAGATTGATTATAAAATCCAAATAACATTGAATAATTAAGGTTTTATTTTATTTTAGTTCCCCTGTTTTGCCGACTAGCCACCGACTATTCGGTGACTACAAAAGCGGCCGAATAGTTGGCTTAACCGACTAGTCGACACATCTCTAGTAGTTATTAATCTTTATTATGTTCATTACTTGAAAAACTACATTTGTTGTTCAATAGAAAAACTTTTGTTTTTAAACTTTAACTTAGAAACATAATATTTTTCTACTTTGTTTACTAAATGCGACAGATTTGAATTCATTTCTAATTGAGTCAACGTAACATTTAAATTAAAATGAATTCATAAACTCATTTCGTTCGATAATCGTATAAAAAATAACTTACCACTAGTTCCAATATTTTCAATTTCAAGCATCCTCAAATATTATTACACTTGGCACATCACTATAAACGTCAAAAAATTTTACACAGGTTTCGTTTCTTTCTTTCTCAATCGAACATCGATTACAAGTTTTTGTTTCATGTTTGTGTTAAGTTGCGCTGTTTATCTTGCGGATCAGCTAACATTCCGTCCAAGCACTTATAAATATTAATAATGAGGTGAGTATATACATGTATAACGGCCATCAGCTGTAATTCGGTTGACGGGCGTGGAAGCACTGAGTAACACTGTACACTGCCAACATGCAAATAATGATTGATGAAAACAGTGTTGATGGGCTCCGGTGGTAATTCCGCAGATAATATCCCATGAGCGTGCAGGCAGCAGTCATAAGGAGCTGGTGCGGCGCAGCGGCGCTGCGGCGACATGACTCGTCCGGGACCTCCCAATGAGAACCTGCCTACGGTGAGCGATATCATCTTATTTGTGACAATTTTTTTACCTACAATTAATACAGAAGGGACAATTTTTTTTGGGCTAAATATTTGTTTTAGTATTTAATATTTCCCACATTATTTTCTGTATGTACTCTTAGCCAATGATAGCCCTAACAGATCTAGACTGCTCACATGAATAAGTAAATAGTGGAGCTGATATAAATAAATGATTTCTAGGATTTTTTTTTATTTACTGAAAGATTAAAAGGGATTTACTTTTATGTTAAAATAGTGGAGATTGTTGTTAATATATTAATGGAAATTCTTGTTGATAAATTATATTGTATCTGGAGGCAATATTTGGGAAAAAGTCTGTTAGTTTAATTTCTGTTCAGTCAAGCAGGTAAAGGCAAAGAACTTGTTGTTCAAGCTGCCCTAGTTTACTATAATGAAAACAAAATATTTTAACACAAAGTAAAATTAATAACCTCCATACTTCATAAAAAGTTAAAAACCTTTTTCAAAGGAGAAGACCTTATCATGAATGATATGGATCCTAATACTCATAAGCTGAGTGTGATAGTCATAGGTCGGAATAGGTAGAGTGATTTTTGGTACTTGTATCATAAATGCCCACAGAAAGAAAAATGTGGATAAGTCATTTTCCCGGAATGTAATTCTGGATCCAAGTGAATATTGTTAATGTTGGTAGTGACATTATTACTACTCAATTCATTTAAAGGAAGGTAACAAAACTAAACTAATTTATTATTTACTTGTTGAAAAATAAAAACAATCAAATTCCGATTGAAGCATTAATACATTTCAATATGTCATTTATCACCATACATCCTAATCCAAAATGTAGGAAACTATTTCTTATTGCACTTTTTTGTGATATTTGTGTTAATGCAATGTAAACAATGTGAAATAGTGTATGCATGTGAATGGTGAAGTGAAGAATAAAACTACACTGTAGACAGTGAGAATAATCAATAAGTTGTTGATTTATTATAATTGTGTGCTATCTAGCTTATCAATGGTGCCAAACAAGATAACACATGACTTATCTTGTAAATTTTGGCAGTAAATTATATCACATGTCATGAATAATGAGTAATTGAACTGTGTATTTATTTTCTGAATATAATAAGAACCTAAGTGGTGTCAAATGCAACACAAAAGAGATTTTTCTTAGTGTGTAAACATGGTAGAAAATTGAAATAAGTTATAAATAATAATAATAAGTGCTTGGTAGTTGGCCATAACATTGGCTGTCAGCAGAAGTTACCACCCACCAGATAGTCTTGCCGCCAAGCGATTCATTGTGTTTAGGCATGATGTCTACAGCTCTCCATATGGCTTCACCTGTATGGAGGACGGGTCTGAGTAGTTCTGTTGCGGTGTGCCGGGTACGGGGTGCCAAATGTTGTTGTGTCAGGAGTTTCATAGTGGAGGGTCTCCAGATCAATTTCCCTCTGGCGCAGCATCGTTGATCACGTTGTTGGTTGATCAGTTTTTTTTGGGTGAATAGGCTCTTAATGAACTAGCGCACTTTCCCATCAATGATTGCTTCACTGCTTCCATCTGACGGGATTGCGATCAAGCACTAGTTTATAATCATAAAAAAAACAATAGTGGCATTGTATTATGTCCAAGTAACTACTTGTTATCATTATGTATGATAGCTTGTACCCTAATTTAATACTGTACAATGGACAGTCACTGCCCTTTAGTCTAGCTGGTGTGACTTCAAACAATAACAATTATCATATGATTCATTGGGTTATGTATGGAAGTTAATGATCATTTGTTTTAGGATCACCCACATATAAATATGACGGTTAACAACATATATTGGAGTGTTACCAGTAGTAGACTATCTACTAGCTTCCTGACAGGTTGTCAATATTAACATGTAGAGAGTAGTTCCTTAGCCAAACGGCTACTTGGATCAGGAGCTACATTATGTTGACAAGATAGTGCAATAGGTGTTTTGTTTAGCCTAAACAGGAATTACCAACTTAGTGCCATTTCCATATAGTCACAGGTGCATTACAGAATGATTATACTATTAACATGATTGTTGACACTGAAATGGTGGGATTCTGTGTTAATCATTCAACCAAAATAATTATAAATAGTTTTATAATTAAAATGTGTCAGTAGAATGACAATAATTTGTTTAACTGCTTTAAAATTACTTCAATCAAGCCATAAATTTCCTTTTTATTTTTCAACATTTATGCGAAAATTTTACCAGCAATTTATATTGTACAATTTTATTACAATTTGATATATATATATATATATATATATTTGTGTAATTAATTAACATGACTATTTCTGAGTGAAGCTTGTTCTGAGGGCACTATCTGCTTCTTAGGTAATTTGCTAAATGCTAAAAGGATCTTTGTCTACACAAATACTAGGTTTTAATTGGTAAAGTCAACCGTAATAGCCTACATTCTATCAAATTCAACATGAGCAATCAAGATCAATTGAGTGATACCTCTATGCAGTAGTTCAAAGTGTCAGTCATTGCAAGTTATGTTGTATTGTGTGCAGTTAAGTTGATTGTGACTTTGTTTGCAGTGCGGCGGTAGATGCCTTTGAAGTATGTCCTTGTTCAAAGACAGTGACAGTGTTAGTGTGTTATTATTTTATTTATTATATATTTTGGGCTGATTTTTTTGTTGATATGTCACTTTTTGTGCGAAGTAACAAAAATTAACAATTGTTTATATCTATATGTATAATTTGTAGATCTTTATTTAGTTTTAACTGGTTTTGTGATTGTGATATTATGACAGTATTACCAGAAAATCAGTCCTCCATTAGCCCAGTTTAGTGATATATGTCATAACTATACATATTATTGTAAAAACTGAATATTTTTGCATTTGAAACATTAATAAATGTAACCCAAAGCCTTTGGGACTCATCACCTTTTAGATTTCATCCCTTGATGTAATTAGTTGGTCACTCCTACAGTATGCTGCCCTGTCGACATCTTTGTAGCTCAATCTTGACTTGTGAGTGTGTTCCTATCAGTTCTCTACTAGTTTCTTTTTCCCCCCTTCCCCCATCACAGCTTCACTTACAATATCACTTACTAATTATTAACCCCTGCAGATCAAGCTGGTAGTGGTGGGAGATGGCGGCGTGGGCAAGAGCGCGATCACCATCCAATTCTTCCAGAAGCTGTTCGTGACAGACTACGACCCCACGATCGAGGACTCGTACATCCAGCACACGGAGGTGGATGGACAGTGGTGCATTCTGGATGGTGAGTATTTATTTCCTATACAGAAAGGTTTATGGATTGGTCAGGGACAGTAGCGGTAACCGTTTGAATTTTGAGACTATTATTAAAAAAATACTAATACTTAATATGTATCATTATTACCCGTAATAGGTTTGAATAACTACAAGTCCTGTGATATTTGAAATTGATTCTCTGTAATGCTTGTTGGATCTTCGGCTTATAAGCGATTGGAGTAATCACAACCTGCCTCAGGTTTAGAATAACATCACTTGGGAACAGCTCCGTATCATTGCAATCCACCAAGCAATTGAGTACTATGAATTTCCGCATCTTTCATCTTCATCGCGAATACATGTATTCATATTTTCAATTTTATATAAAACTAGCTGACCCGACAGACTTCGTCCTGTCAAAAAGATTTGTAATGTGGCAGTTTTTGTGCCTACGTATTTTAAAAAATTCTCCTGAACAGAACCGTCACCCTGGTGATAGGGCGTTGTGAATAAAAAATAATTAAATAAAACATATATAAGGATTTAAAAGTAAGTAATCGCTTTATTGTTAATCATGTGAATCATAATTATTATTCAAAATCAAAATCAAAAGTCATTTATTCAAATTAGGCTGAGAATCAGCACTTTTTGAACATCAATATTACATAAGACAGTCCCCCAAAACGCCCACCCATCGACACTTCCTAGTGCTTTCGCTGGGAAGAAGAAGTGGCGGAACAAACTCTCCAGCAGCACAGCTGTCTGTTCATTTAAAAAAAAACACATGTCTTTATACAATACTATGTATAGTGATGAACACGATAAAATACAACAACAATGAAATTATTTACCATATGCCAGCTACCACGCCAAAATACCAGCAAAGCAAAACAATATATTTATATTTAAATGAAAATGTAATTAACTAAAAACTTATTACTTAACTAAGAAGCCCCAGGCATAAAGGGCGTGACAGCTTACATATTTATGTAATGTAAAAAAGTAAATTATATGAACTCATATAACGTATCAATAAGCTAATTCCTGAGAAAGAACACAAACATTGTCCTGAGTTAATCAGAGCGACCAGCTATTCTTATCATTTAAATAATCATTCACGGAATAATATGCCTTTGAACAAAGCTTGGATTTGATTTTTGCTTTAAATGCATTGTAAGGCAAGTCTAGCAAAGCAGGGGTATCTTGTTATAAAAAGCTATACCAAGCCCAATTATTATTATCATTGTAGTGCTTTGTGGTATACGATGTTTTTTGTTTGATTACCTGGCGCATAGATAAACAAATCTGATGGTTTTCCAACACGGGAACAGGCAACATACAATTGACCATGTGAGAAACATGGGTTTTCTAGATTAATACCACTAACACTTAATGATTGCCCCTGGGACTTGTTTATAGTCATAGCAAAAGCAAGCCGCACTGGAAACTGTAGTCGTTTAAACTCAAATGGCACATCAGTCGGAATCATTGGGATGCGCGGTATGAGAACATCTTCTCCTTTATACTTTCCTTTGAGTATAGTTGCTTCTATCACATTGTTTATTAATTAATTTTTTTATCGCTAACCGTGTACCGTTGCAAAGACGCGGTTGGTTGATATTTCGCAACATTATAACCACCGATCCAACCTTTAATTGAAGATTGTGAGGGGGCAATCCTGGCAAATCCAGCGAGTTTAAAAATTCTGGTGGATAGTTGACTACATCATCTTGATTAGTAGCCGAATCAACTGATTTATATATCCTCAATTCGCCTGTAATTTGTTCTTGAATTTTGAAATTTAATTCATTTACATCTATGTTTTTTGCAGCCAGTATAGCTCGTTCGCTCAACCAATCATGGTTTCTGTAATTTTGAGAAACATCTGGAAATACCTTCTGAATAAGTTCATCTTTTGATCGAGTTAACTGACAAAAACTTTGAGGAAAGTTAATGCAGCCAGTCAACATGTCTATAGGAAATTTGCCATTACCAATGTCAATGAGTTGTTTAGAGAATATGTTTCCAGATTGGTCATTTTGCAACTCGACACGCATATTCTTGCTTAAATGAAGTACTTTGACATGTTTCCACAAATTGGAGGACTTTAGACATGCATTGAGTTCATCAGCTGGCGTTGATCGTGGAATCACTGGCAATGTTTGTCGAAAATCTCCTGCTAATAAAATCATTGCACCACCAAATCGGTTATTATTGCTCCGTAGATCTTTTAAGGTTCTGTCTAAAGCCTCCAAAGATTTTTTATGTGCCATCGTGCATTCATCCCAAACAATCAATTTACATTGCTGCAAAACCTTTGCCATTGCAGAGTTCTTCGAAACGTTGCAGGTTGGTGTTTCATTGCGTTGCATATTTAATGGCAATTTTAGTGCTGAATGGGCTGTTCGACCACCTTCAAGCAAAGTTGCTGCGATTCCCGACGAAGCGAGTACAAGTGCAATTTTATTTTGTGAGCGAATTGTTGCTAATATTAATGAAATCAAAAAAGTTTTTCCTGTACCACCAGGTGCATCTAAGAAGTAAATCCCTCCAGTTTCATCATTTGTTACTTTCATAAGAGTTTCAAATACATACTTCTGTTGTTCATTTAACAGTGGAAGATTTGTTTGAATTAATTCTTTCAAAGCGTTGAGATCATACAGTTTTTCTCGATGCAACTCTTGGTTAAAAGCGTCATGCCTTGGACGATTGGGCGCGGTCAGGCCTAATTGAATTAATAGTTTGTTTGACATTATCAAGCACATGTCCTCAATTGAAATCAATGCTTCATTGTAAATTTCTTCACTGATTTGTATATTTGGATTTCCCATTCTATTCCGTATTAGATACAAACTATCATCACACATATAATCTTTGTACTTGATCCACAAATCAATTGGGTTTGATGGGAAGCATGTAGATATGATTATAGAAAACAATGTTCGTATTTGATGAGCGTGTGATGATATAACAGCATCATTGAGAGTTTGATCCCAATGAGCGTCATTTTCAAGCAATTGCAAACGTTGACAGGCTTCTCTGTAGGATCCACACAATTCACCATCAACAGTTCGTAACTGTTGGAATGATGTTGGGCCACGTACATTGACTAATAGCAGTCGTAAATAAAAACATTCATCATTGCTTGGATGTACTGAATAAATCCGGCCAATCGCATCGGTGGAATATACATCTGTATATCCTGGAACTGGTTTCCCTTGTTTCCGTCGTATAAATCTCCTTGAGGATTGATTCCAGGTATAATATTTTGGCATGTCAGAATATAGCAATGTTTGTGCGAAATCATCGTTTTGGCATGTCTCAAAAAAACTGGTTAATGTAGTAGATGGTGGCTGAGCAGCTCTTTGTACTGCGTTCTGTGCTGTAAAATACACTCTTTGTCCATTTTCTAAATGCACAGCTAAGTGAACAACAGAAGGGTGTCTCTCATGAATAGGAAAAGAAAATATTCGCCAAACTGCTTCATTACTACTGACATAGCGGCCCATTTGGTATTGGGTAACTTCATCATTGGAATTCTCTGCACCAATTCCAATCACAGCCATATCTCTCCCTTTGGTTACATATTTGCAAATGTATTTTATAGATTTCACTGAATGGCAAGATTCAACGTTGATGTGTGCTTTGAATGTCTTTGATAAAATGGGTGAATATGGAACAATCCAACGATTATCTATTTCAATATCTTGTTGATTTAATTTGACAATTGTTGATTTTCCATTGTCTGCTGTCGATCTGCGACGATACAACGGATAACCGTCATTACCAGTAATTGTTTCCGATATTAATGTCCGTGGATATCGTTTTGAACATTTACCATCCATCATACACGGTGAATTTTGATTAAGAGTTCCACAGGGACCATGTATCATGTTTTTGATAACTACCTCATGCAATCCAGGATCTACTTGTACATTAGGGATTTCAGCTGATATCACTGCATCAACTTCATTTGGCCTTATCTTTTCAACCAACCAAATCAAAATGTGTGCATGTGGCAATCCTCGTTTCTGCCACTCCACAGAATACATCCAGCAGCGTGTCTCACCAAACACATTATGTTTTACGATGAAATCCATTAAAGATTTCAACTTTTGTCTAAAGACTCTGGCTGTAATATCATGACGATCAATGGGTGATTGCCCAGGGAATAACTCCTGCTTGATTTCTATCCATTGCGGATTGCATGTAAATGTGATGAACAAATCTGCTGTACCATAATGACGAACATACGACATGGCATCTTGCGCATATTCGTGCATATGCCGAGGGCTTCCGATGTATGTTGCTGGAAGAATAGTCATCCGACCGACATTCTGTGCATTTCCATCAGTATTTATCGCATCTCGATGGTGAATATACTCTTCAGATCAGAGTTTGGTTTGATTCAACCTGATGAATGTTAATCTCTCCGTTTGAATTTTAACATACATGTCAACAACATATTTGTGATATAATCGCCGACATTTCAATATGTGATTATCTTCATTTTCCCGAATCATTAGGCGGTATGAATAATAGTTCATTGAACTGACTTTTTTGTTGGTTTCAGAACCTGTAAATAGATTTTGTTTTAATAACATTCAAATATAAAATTAAAATACATAATATAGTGACTGAGATATTATCGCCATAGCTAAACTAATATTTTAGTTACCTGTAATGGGATTTATCATTTTTGTTGAGAAATCGTAGCCATCTTCACCTTGCCAAAATATAATGGGATATTGCAGTGCATCATATGAGCGGTGTGTTTCCTTTATACGTTGTAATTGATCATTCCGACGATGTAAAACAATATCACGGGTTCCAAGTTTTCTCCAACTACAACGATAGCAACTTCATCAATAGTTGGTGCATTAAAACGTCTTGTATGTTGACCTGCAGGTGTTTTATCAGCTCTGATTACAATTTTGTGATTATCGGATGGCATCAGATCCAGGGCAGTTTTAAACAATATAATCAATTGATTGTGTTGATGAAATAAAGTTTGTAATTGTTCTACAATAGGCCTCTTTACTAAATTGTTATGTGCACAACGCAGATCAATTTCTTGTGGTGAAATGCCCATAAAATAAATTTGCAGGAATTTGTTGTCGCTATCTGACACTGGTAACAGTGAACCTGCTCTGTGATATATTTGCCCTTGTATCTGTAAATAAAAAAAAATATTATGGTGTGGTATAAATTAATGGATTGTCAGTGATCAAACTTAAATAATATTTGATCTTAAAAAGTATATATTTAGTTTTAACTAATATCTATCAAATATAAAATATAATAAAAGTGTCACTGAAACTGAATCACCATATAATATGATGACTAAGTGATATATAAGTGATTAAGAAATTGAAGATTAGTCACACATCTTAACTTTGGTGACAGAAAATTTTGTTCGCTAAAATAATTATGAGTAACTGCTATAATACATACCTTGAAAGTTGGCATAAAATTTTCCCGAACTACATTTGTTGCCCCAAATGAAGTCATTTGAAAGCAATTGTTATATTGTTGGATATGTGTCAAAAAGTGTATAGAATCTGTTCCTATTCCTGAAACCAATGAGTACAATGGTTCTGGTGGTGGATCCAATGGTATCAATTTCACTTTACCATTTGCGCAACACAATCCATTGGCTTCATTTTTGTATTTTAATGCCTTACAGTGTGAGCAAACAGAGTTCATAGAACCAATAACAACACATTGGTAGTTACTGTAGTCAATTGACACATCGTAACTGAAAGCAGCTCGATTCAAACTTGCGCGATTATTAGTTGAATGCCGCGCTCGCGCTTCACGCGTTTGTGATATCCGAATTCTTTCACGTTCATTTCCGTCGTCACGTTCTTGTGCAGTACGATTAGATCGGTAATTAGCTTGGTTTGTAGCATTTCTGGTTCTTCTACCTAAATTGCTTCGTCTTTTTTTTTTTTTTTTTTTACTTTATTTTGGCATCAAACAGTCATATACAAACAATATGTTATAATTACAGATGGTTTCTTATAATAGACCTATAGTGCCGACAATGTTACATAAGTAATTGTTAAAATAATGCAAAACTTCTTATAAGGATAGACGACGGTTGGACGTAAATATGTTTAGGTACATAATATTTTTGCATCAAAACATGACTTCACTGAAACATATGCCATTATTAGTTTGAAAAGACGTAAAGTGGCAGAAAAATTAAGTTTTGATTAGGTGATATATTTACTTTTTAGCTTTAATTTTAGGTTATTAAGGGAAATGTTAAAGAGGTCCAAATCTGTAAATTCTCTATTATAGTTGTTAGTGGAACGGTACAAGAATGAGTTACGAGTGTATGTTTTAGTTAGTCGAGGAGGAACGAAAAGTGGTTTTGTACGTGAGGGGCGTACGGGTAGACGAGCATGTGCTTTTAGCGATATTTTACCAAGTAATGATGGTGAATCCGTTAACGAAGTCAAAATTTTGAACAACTGAATAATGTCGAATGTATCACGTCTGTTGCGAAGGCTTATCAGTTTATGCCTACGCAATGCATCTTCGTATGCAGTCTCACAAATATTAACCCGATAATTTAGTGATTTCAAAAACTTCTTTTGTATCTTTTCTATTCTATCGATATGAACTTTAAAACATGGACTCCACACAGTGCTACAAAAGTCTAAAATAGAGCGAACAAAAGAAAAATAAAGAATTTTTAAAGTCGTAATATCTTTAAAAGGTTTACTGATTCTTAAAATAAAACCTAGGCTGCGAAAAGCGGAGCCGACAATGTGATCGATGTGATTGGTAAATGTTAATTTGGAGTCCATAACGAGACCTAGGTCCCGAATGGTGAAAACTCTTTTAAGAATTGAGGCATTTATGGCATAATCGAAATTGAGAGGGTGAGTTTTCCGCGTATATGACATTATGAAACATTTATCTATGTTGAGATAAAGTTGGTTTGTTGTACAGTAGTTATGCAAGTTTAATAAATCACTTTGTAACTTAGCGCAATCTGCGATACATTCAACCACTCTGAATATTTTTGTATCATCAGCGTAAAGTAAATGGTTACTATGGTCAAATATAGATTCTATGTCATTAATGTAAAGGTTAAAGAGCAAGGGTCCAATATGGGAACCTTGGGGAACTCCTGAGGGAACAGGGAGGAATTGAGATAAGTAACCTTTTTTTGGTCTTATAGGAGGCATATCAAATATAAATTATTTTTTCACTAATCACGAACTAAACAAACACTAACCAACTAAACACTCTGCACAAAACACGATATACGAATTTGTTTCGTGTATCAGTTGACAAAAGCAAACTCAGTAGATTATAAATTATTTTTTCACTAATCACGAACTAAACAAACACTAACTAACTAAACACTCTGCACAAAACACGATATACGAATTTGTTTCGTGTATCAGTTGACAAAAGCAAACTCAGTAGATTATAAATTATTTTTTCACTAATCACGAACTAAACAAACACTAACTAACTAAACACTCTGCACAAAACACGATATACGAATTTGTTTCGTGTATCAGTTGACAAAAGCGAAATCAGTAGATTAGGTAACAGACAACTTTTTTTTTAAATTTGATATGACTTGAAGTCAAATCCTTTAAGCCGTACGAATTGTTTTATTTATTTAAAATTTGGATATTAAAAATAATAAAACACTGTTGGTAACGCGATTTTTGTTTGACTGATGTAATGACGTGGAAACTGATGCATTTTATCTCGCGTGCCGAAACTAATACAAAAGAAACGCGAGTTTCGGAACGCGACATTAAACTCCTCCAACTATGTATTCTGTGCTCCAACGCACACACACACATTGTTTTGATAGATATGATCTTTGACGTTAGGAACACACCTATATTGCTTAGACAACAGTGAACTTTATACCATAGCAATAAAGCTCAAATTGACTACGTTTTAGTTACAAATCATTTGTATGGGAAAAAGAAAAGGGCTATTTTTAGGGTTTTTCCAGCAATAATTCTATTTTTTTCCGTAAAAACCATCCTTGAACTTCAACGAACATTTTAAAAAAAGATTTGGCCAAATTGGTCAAGGCGTTGTTGAGTTATGCGCTTACCAACACATTTTGCGATTCATTTTTATATTATAGATTTTCAGTAGGTAAGTAAAAGAAATTACATAATTTCATCCATTTTATTTACTGAATATTAAACCTATGAAAATGAGGGAATCATTAGTGGTGCATTATGAAGACAAACGAAACTTAGCTTACAAGCGCATTGAAGACGCTGTTACCTGTGCGCGTCAATGTAAAAATAACAATACAATTTTGCAAAACATAACGGAAGCCTTTGATTTATCCTCTAAAGGTGGTGATTTCCCTCCATTCTTAGAATTACAAACCTTCTTATTGAATAGGTGTAATGCACTAGAGAATTCATCTCTAACTAATATTACTAATAGCAATAATATCGTTAATAAAAATAGTAAATCTAAAAATGCTCAATCTCAACCCAGACTTAATCAATCAAAGCCTGTACCAACTATGTTACTAGCACAAACATCTAGTCCTGGTTGTGTACTGTGCCAACCAAATCATGCCCTTTATATGTGTCCAACTTTTATTTCTAAATCACCCCAAGAGCGTTGCAAATCATACAATGCTTCTCTCCACACACCAGCAAGACCTGTAATAAAAAACATAATAGTTTATTGCATTTTGCTTCAAACAAACAAAATAATAATTCATCAAATCAAAATAATTCATCTAAAAATAAAAATAAATCAAACAATAATACATCTAATAATAATCAGTATCGGGTGAGTCTGATGAACATGTGACCCCTGTCACATCCTTGTCCAATATTTCTAACTGCGGGTCAAGTCTTCTTTTGTGTTGCTGGCCACAGCTGAGGTGGAAATTAGGGATGGGCGAGGTAGGGTGGGGTAGTCAAAGTCATATCATATCAAATTCACGTGTCAACCGTCTTGGTTTGACCCGTTATAAATCAAACACACCAATGTCAGGGATCGGTGAAATGCCAACCCAATCATCAAGCAAGGTTTTTTTGGAGATCCGTCCAGTAAGTAAGACAAGTCCGCTGTTTACTACTGAGGCTGTTGCTCTTAACAAAATATGTAGCGATATGCCTACTCATCAAATCAACATCAATCAGTTCAAACATATCACTAATATCTAATTAGCAGATAAGCACTTTCACAGGTCTCGTCCAATTGATATCCTCATTGATGGAGAAATGTTTCCACAGATTTTATTGCCAGGCAAGATTGACGGCGGAGATTATATAGCATCAGCTATCAATACTGTTTTTGGGTATGTCCTCATGGGCAAGACTGCTTCTACTCCCAAGCCACTATCAATCAATCATTAGTCTTTGGATGTTAAACTTGACGATGCTGTGCAGAAGTTTTGGGAGATAGACAACATACCATCATCATCAAAACCAATCCTTTCGACGGAACACCTTCGTTGTGAAGAAATTTATCAATCAACACATCAGCGTGACCCTGATGGTCGTTATGTAGTTCAGCTACCGTTTCGTGATCCTCAACCATCATTTGAGGGTTAATTTAACATTGCCCTTTGGCAATTTCATCATTTAGAGAAGCGTTTGCTTAATCAACCAACATTTCATCATCAATAATCAAGAACATGTCATGGAGTATCTATCATCAGGTGAGATGGAGATTGTGTCACCGGAAGAGTGTCAGTCCCCCACTGCCTATTACATACCTCATCATGCGGTTGTGAAGCCGGGAAGTTGCACGTCGTGTACAACGCTTCCTGTGATGATAGGAACGGAGTCTCCCTCAACAACACCCTCCTTACCGGCGCCAAACTGCAGGCGGACATCTGCAACATTATTTTGCGTTTTCGTTTCCATGCCATTGTTTTCACTGCCGACGTACGACAAATGTACAGGCAAATCGTCATCTCGGATCATCATCGAGATTATCAACGAATCTTGTTCAAATCAGAAGTCCACCTGACCAATCCATCCAGGAGTACCGTCTCAGTCGAGTCACATTTGGTTTATCATCAGCGCCATATCTGGTTATACGTACCATGTGTCAGCTTGCTCAAGATGAGCAAACATAATTTCCAGCCGCTGCTGAAGTGCTGCTAAACGACCTGTACGTTAGTGACCTTGTAATTGGCTCGCAAGATATTGAAGGTTTCCTTAAGATCAAATAACAACTCGTCGGCATCATGGGTTCGGCAGGTTTCGATTTAAGGAAATGGTCCAGCAACCACCCGGCTGTACTACAGGATTTTCCTGATGATCTTAAAGTGGTATCGGACGTGACTTTTGACAGTGATACAAACATTATCAAAGTTCTTGAAATGGCCTGGAACTAATCGCAAGACATTTTCAATTATCAAGTCAACCAGCTGCCTCGCAATTGCACCAAGCGAACGATGCTATCAGAGCTTGCTCGCATTTATGACCCCATTGGTCTTTTAACACCAATGACGTTTTTAGCGAAGCATCTTATTCAACGCCTGTGGCTCTTGGGTTCATCCTGGGATGATCCAGTGCCACAGGATATTCATCATCAATGGACTAAGTACACTCAGTAGCTTCCTAATCTTACGCAGCTTCACATTTCAAGACGTATCACTTGCGACGACGCAATCTCTTATGAATTGCACGGTTTCTGTAATGCTAGCGAAGCAGGTTATGCATGTGTCGTGTATCTTCGCTCCACTAACAAACATAAACATCATCATGTCGCTCTCGTGAGCGCCAGATGGCGTGTGGCTCCTACCAAGCGCAGGACTCTACCCAGGCTTGAGTTGTGTGGTGCGACTCTGCTTGCGGAACATATGCAGTACATCATCAATACAGTCTCCAGCTATATCATCATCAGCAGTGTTCATGCATGATCCGATTCCATGATAGTTCTCTCTTGGATCAAGTCAAACAGTTCCGATTTTAAGTTCTTTGTTGGCAATCGCACAGCAAGTATTCAGCGTAAAATACCACACGCAGTCTGGAGTCATGTACCTGGAAAAGCAAACCCAGCTGATTGCGCTAGCCGTGGCGTGACTCCAGATAAATTCGTCAATCATAGCATGTGGTGGACTGGACCTGAGTGGCTTTCCAATGATAGACTTTTGACCGCGTGAATCTGAAACAAACTAAACAAATTTAAAACAAAGTCAAAAAATTAGTTGCGAGATTCGTACCTCTGCTTTGCTCGTGATCGCCGCCCAGACTGAGGAACCTGACGCGTTGGATCACTTTATTATCATATTCTCATCATTGCGTAAGATTCAGCGCATCGTAGCATACTGTCAACGATTCATCAACGCTCTGTGTAAACGCAATCGGACAGACCGCTTAACAGAGAACGAGTTCTCGTCAAGCATGTCCAAGCCTCTGAATTCAAAGAGGATTTACATAAACTTCGTTCAGGTCGTCTTGTATCAAAACAAATCAGGAAATTAAATTCATTTTTGGACCAAACTGGTGTTTTGCGCGTGGGGGGAAGGCTAACGTTCAGAGCTCAATTTTTCAACAAAACATCCTGCGTTACTCCCGCGTAAGCACCGTTTGACCCAGCTTATCATTCAAAATGTTCATAACGAAAACTTTCATCCGGGTCTACAGACCCTACAATATTTGTTACTACAAAATTTTTGGATTTTATCACTAAGACGAGCAATCAATCATGTAATTTCTAATTTTTATCGTTGTTTTCGTGTTAAGCCTCTAGCTGTTCAACCTAAAATGGCAGAATTACCCAAAGCTCGAATTACAATCAAAGCATTTCAATCAGTGAGCTGTGACTACGTAAGTCCATTTAACATTACATTTCAAAGATATCGCGGTGCTCGTATACCATGAAAGCATATTTATATCTTTTCGTGTGCTTCGCCACGAAAACCCTACACTTAGAGTTCGCGTTTGTCGGTTTGCTTTCTCAATTCATGAGGTACCTTTTGTTTCAAGTGGATTAACAGTTTTATCACTAACACCGTAGCCTGCAGCTAACTCGGACGTAGTATGCGATGCGAGCCCCTTCTCACCGACTTCAAAAGGTTCATAACTCTTTTGTTGGGCTTGCTATAACTTTTTATAACAAGATACCCTGTGCTTTGCTTGACTTGACTTACAATGCATTTAAAGCACAAATCAAATCCAAGCTTTGTTCAAAGGCATATTATTCTGTAAGTGATTATTTAAATGATAAGAATAGCTGGTCGCTCTGATTAATTCAGGACAATGTTTGTGTTCTTTCTCCGGAATTAGCTTACTGATACTTTATATGAGTTCATATAATTCACTTTTTTCAATACATAAATATGTAAGCTGTCACGCCCTTTATGCCTGGGGCTTTTATTGAAGTAATAAGTTTTTAGTTATTTACATTTTTATTTAAATATATATATTGTTTTACTTTGCTGGTATTTTGGCGTGGTAGCTGGCATATTTTCAATAATTTCATTGTTGTTATATTTTCTTGTGTTCATCACTATACATAGTATTGTATAAAGTCATGTGTTTTTTTAAATGAACTGCTGTCTGAACACAGCTGTGCTGCTGGGGAGTTTCTTCCGCCACTTCTTCTTCCCAGCGAAAGCACTGGGAAGTGTCGATGGGTGGGGGTTTTGGGGGACTGTCTTAGGTAATATGGACGTTCAAAAAGTGCTGATTCTCAGCCTAATTTGAATAAATGACTTTTGATTTTAATGGATCCACTTCCACAATAGCCTTCAATTCTTCATTGTCGACTTTGGTCTCCGGCCGTCCAAGGGGATTGTTCTGTAGGTTGAAATTTCCAGAACGAAAACGTTGAAACCAAACCGTTTCTCTAGTGACACCACTGCCATGCACATCATTAATTCTTCGAGCCGTTTATGTGGCACTGGTGCCACGGCGGAACTCATATTCGTAAATAACGCGAAATTTTAAATTTTCCATTTTGTAAACTCAATGACGCAGAGAAAAAACCAAAAGAAAAAAAAAAGAACTGAAGAAATACGGTTTTCGAGACACAAATTGATGAGTAAATAGCTGTATAAATTTGAATTGGGAATTCTAAACCAAAGAGGAGATCTTTGAGATCAAAGTGACCAGTGTCACAAAACCCCAATTTCATATGTAAGTACCTAATATTATTCTACATCTTTAAAAGACCTAATTCAGAGTGAAAATTAATCGTAAGTTAAGCACATCGCGACGAACAATAACTTATTGAATGTGTAGAAAAGACTTCGCACCCTACAATATGCATGCTCTTTTTGAAAATCTATAAATTGTTATCAAAAGATATAGTCATCACGTCATGCACACAAACATACCGTGCCGAAGACTGCCGACCTGAAACGACGTTAGACGATGCACGGCTTTCAACACCGCACCGCTGCCGCGCTGTGCCGGTCGGGGTGTTAGGTTATTTTCGTTACAGAATTTCTCGATTCGGTCTCCACGTTCAAGGCCCGAGATAGACGCTATGCAAATAGCTTTTAAAATATTTTTATGGATAGTTGTTTCCGGTCTGGCTGTTTGTGTATGTGAGTTCATTCCTCATTGGCGTGACTTGAACGAAGTTTTTTATTAGGCGAAAGCCATTTGACGCGTTTACAGATCAATACAGGTTGTAAGTCTAGACGAGATTTTTCCGTAGAAGGTGACGGGGAAATGATATATTTGAACTCATCGACTCCGCCCTGGTGCCGCCGTAGCTCTATTCATTCACACTTCCACGGTTCACTTATGTAGTTTTAGTTACATCAATTACTCCAGACAGGGGTTTTGTTTACTTTTCCACGATTTAATCCAGTTCGGACACGAATTTTAATTAGTTTTCTAGAATGCGTGAATATGGCCGGCTTGTATCCGCGGAGCTTGTTTCTGTACACTACACTCGGTAGGTAGCGGAGTCAGGATTTAGAATTTAGGACGGAAGTAGGACACAGGAAATTGCAAGCTCCATAACTCATATGTACATTGACTCTTCTAAAACAAACGTTCACACGCTTCCAGTACTGGACACGGCTGGGCAGGAGGAGTTTAGCGCCATGCGTGAGCAATACATGCGCAAGGGCGATGGCTTCCTGTTGGTGTACTCCGTCACGGACAAGCAGAGCTACGAAAACATCCGTCATTTCCACACACAGATTCTCAGGGTCAAGGACAGGTCAGTTTTCTTAGATATGACACGACACTCCTCAGTACGATCATGTTGAGGCTTAGGCTATTCATATCTTTATTATTAATTGACGTTTTTTTTTCACTTTAATGACTATCAATTTAACTCAAGTTTGTATTCAGTTAATACAGAAGTGGTAAACTGTAATAGCATAGTTTGAAAACGCACGTCGGTGTTGACTTGTTCGTGGTGTAGTGATGGTAGAGTCGTGTTCCTCAGGGAGACGTACCCGATGCTCCTCGCGGCCAACAAGGTGGACCTGGTGCACGTGCGCGCGGTGAGCGAGGAGGACGGCCGCGACCTGGCGCGCGCACTCGGGGCGCCCTACGTCGAGACCAGCGCCAAGGAACCGCCGCTCAACATCGACGCCGCCTTCCACGAGGTGGGCTCTAGCAACTATATCACTTGTTATTAGGACAAGTAACCTTCAGGAGGACGGCCGCGAGCTGGCGCGCCCTACGTCGAGACCAGCGCCAAGGAACCGCCGCTCAACATCGACGCCGCCTTCCACGAGGTGGGCTCTAGCAACTATATCACTTGTTATTAGGACAAGTAACCTTCAGGAGGACGGCCGCGAGCTGGCGCGCCCTACGTCGAGACCAGCGCCAAGGAACCGCCGCTCAACATCGACGCCGCCTTCCACGAGGTGGGCTCTAGCAACTATATCACTTGTTATTAGGACAAGTAACCTTCAGGAGGACGGCCGCGAGCTGGCGCGCCCTACGTCGAGACCAGCGCCAAGGAACCGCCGCTCAACATCGACGCCGCCTTCCACGAGGTGGGCTCTAGCAACTATATCACTTGTTATTAGGACAAGTAACCTTCAGGAGGACGGCCGCGAGCTGGCGCGCCCTACGTCGAGACCAGCGCCAAGGAACCGCCGCTCAACATCGACGCCGCCTTCCACGAGGTGGGCTCTAGCAACTATATCACTTGTTATTAGGACAAGTAACCTTCAGGAGGACGGCCGCGAGCTGGCGCGCCCTACGTCGAGACCAGCGCCAAGGAACCGCCGCTCAACATCGACGCCGCCTTCCACGAGGTGGGCTCTAGCAACTATATCACTTGTTATTAGGACAAGTAACCTTCAGGAGGACGGCCGCGAGCTGGCGCGCCCTACGTCGAGACCAGCGCCAAGGAACCGCCGCTCAACATCGACGCCGCCTTCCACGAGGTGGGCTCTAGCAACTATATCACTTGTTATTAGGACAAGTAACCTTCAGGAGGACGGCCGCGAGCTGGCGCGCCCTACGTCGAGACCAGCGCCAAGGAACCGCCGCTCAACATCGACGCCGCCTTCCACGAGGTGGGCTCTAGCAACTATATCACTTGTTATTAGGACAAGTAACCTTCAGGAGGACGGCCGCGAGCTGGCGCGCCCTACGTCGAGACCAGCGCCAAGGAACCGCCGCTCAACATCGACGCCGCCTTCCACGAGGTGGGCTCTAGCAACTATATCACTTGTTATTAGGACAAGTAACCTTCAGGAGGACGGCCGCGAGCTAGCGCGCCCTACGTCGAGACCAGCGCCAAGGAACCGCCGCTCAACATCGACGCCGCCTTCCACGAGGTGGGCTCTAGCAACTATATCACTTGTTATTAGGACAAGTAACCTTCAGGAGGACGGCCGCGAGCTGGCGCGCCCTACGTCGAGACCAGCGCCAAGGAACCGCCGCTCAACATCGACGCCGCCTTCCACGAGGTGGGCTCTAGCAACTATATCACTTGTTATTAGGACAAGTAACCTTCAGGAGGACGGCCGCGAGCTGGCGCGCCCTACGTCGAGACCAGCGCCAAGGAACCGCCGCTCAACATCGACGCCGCCTTCCACGAGGTGGGCTCTAGCAACTATATCACTTGTTATTAGGACAAGTAACCTTCAGGAAGACGGCCGCGAGCTGGCGCGCCCTACGTCGAGACCAGCGCCAAGGAACCGCCGCTCAACATCGACGCCGCCTTCCACGAGGTGGGCTCTAGCAACTATATCACTTGTTATTAGGACAAGTAACCTTCAGGAGGACGGCCGCGAGCTGGCGCGCCCTACGTCGAGACCAGCGCCAAGGAACCGCCGCTCAACATCGACGCCGCCTTCCACGAGGTGGGCTCTAGCAACTATATCACTTGTTATTAGGACAAGTAACCTTCAGGAGGACGGCCGCGAGCTGGCGCGCCCTACGTCGAGACCAGCGCCAAGGAACCGCCGCTCAACATCGACGCCGCCTTCCACGAGGTGGGCTCTAGCAACTATATCACTTGTTATTAGGACAAGTAACCTTCAGGAGGACGGCCGCGAGCTGGCGCGCCCTACGTCGAGACCAGCGCCAAGGAACCGCCGCTCAACATCGACGCCGCCTTCCACGAGGTGGGCTCTAGCAACTATATCACTTGTTATTAGGACAAGTAACCTTCAGGAGGACGGCCGCGAGCTGGCGCGCCCTACGTCGAGACCAGCGCCAAGGAACCGCCGCTCAACATCGACGCCGCCTTCCACGAGGTGGGCTCTAGCAACTATATCACTTGTTATTAGGACAAGTAACCTTCAGGAGGACGGCCGCGAGCTGGCGCGCCCTACGTCGAGACCAGCGCCAAGGAACCGCCGCTCAACATCGACGCCGCCTTCCACGAGGTGGGCTCTAGCAACTATATCACTTGTTATTAGGACAAGTAACCTTCAGGAGGACGGCCGCGAGCTGGCGCGCCCTACGTCGAGACCAGCGCCAAGGAACCGCCGCTCAACATCGACGCCGCCTTCCACGAGGTGGGCTCTAGCAACTATATCACTTGTTATTAGGACAAGTAACCTTCAGGAGGACGGCCGCGAGCTGGCGCGCCCTACGTCGAGACCAGCGCCAAGGAACCGCCGCTCAACATCGACGCCGCCTTCCACGAGGTGGGCTCTAGCAACTATATCACTTGTTATTAGGACAAGTAACCTTCAGGAGGACGGCCGCGAGCTGGCGCGCCCTACGTCGAGACCAGCGCCAAGGAACCGCCGCTCAACATCGACGCCGCCTTCCACGAGGTGGGCTCTAGCAACTATATCACTTGTTATTAGGACAAGTAACCTTCAGGAGGACGGCCGCGAGCTGGCGCGCCCTACGTCGAGACCAGCGCCAAGGAACCGCCGCTCAACATCGACGCCGCCTTCCACGAGGTGGGCTCTAGCAACTATATCACTTGTTATTAGGACAAGTAACCTTCAGGAGGACGGCCGCGAGCTGGCGCGCCCTACGTCGAGACCAGCGCCAAGGAACCGCCGCTCAACATCGACGCCGCCTTCCACGAGGTGGGCTCTAGCAACTATATCCACTTGTTATTAGGACAAGTAACCTTCAGGAGGACGGCCGCGAGCTGGCGCGCCCTACGTCGAGACCAGCGCCAAGGAACCGCCGCTCAACATCGACGCCGCCTTCCACGAGGTGGGCTCTAGCAACTATATCACTTGTTATTAGGACAAGTAACCTTCAGGAGGACGGCCGCGAGCTGGCGCGCCCTACGTCGAGACCAGCGCCAAGGAACCGCCGCTCAACATCGACGCCGCCTTCCACGAGGTGGGCTCTAGCAACTATATCACTTGTTATTAGGACAAGTAACCTTCAGGAGGACGGCCGCGAGCTGGCGCGCCCTACGTCGAGACCAGCGCCAAGGAACCGCCGCTCAACATCGACGCCGCCTTCCACGAGGTGGGCTCTAGCAACTATATCACTTGTTATTAGGACAAGTAACCTTCAGGAGGACGGCCGCGAGCTGGCGCGCCCTACGTCGAGACCAGCGCCAAGGAACCGCCGCTCAACATCGACGCCGCCTTCCACGAGGTGGGCTCTAGCAACTATATCACTTGTTATTAGGACAAGTAACCTTCAGGAGGACGGCCGCGAGCTGGCGCGCCCTACGTCGAGACCAGCGCCAAGGAACCGCCGCTCAACATCGACGCCGCCTTCCACGAGGTGGGCTCTAGCAACTATATCACTTGTTATTAGGACAAGTAACCTTCAGGAGGACGGCCGCGAGCTGGCGCGCCCTACGTCGAGACCAGCGCCAAGGAACCGCCGCTCAACATCGACGCCGCCTTCCACGAGGTGGGCTCTAGCAACTATATCACTTGTTATTAGGACAAGTAACCTTCAGGAGGACGGCCGCGAGCTGGCGCGCCCTACGTCGAGACCAGCGCCAAGGAACCGCCGCTCAACATCGACGCCGCCTTCCACGAGGTGGGCTCTAGCAACTATATCACTTGTTATTAGGACAAGTAACCTTCAGGAGGACGGCCGCGAGCTGGCGCGCCCTACGTCGAGACCAGCGCCAAGGAACCGCCGCTCAACATCGACGCCGCCTTCCACGAGGTGGGCTCTAGCAACTATATCACTTGTTATTAGGACAAGTAACCTTCAGGAGGACGGCCGCGAGCTGGCGCGCCCTACGTCGAGACCAGCGCCAAGGAACCGCCGCTCAACATCGACGCCGCCTTCCACGAGGTGGGCTCTAGCAACTATATCACTTGTTATTAGGACAAGTAACCTTCAGGAGGACGGCCGCGAGCTGGCGCGCCCTACGTCGAGACCAGCGCCAAGGAACCGCCGCTCAACATCGACGCCGCCTTCCACGAGGTGGGCTCTAGCAACTATATCACTTGTTATTAGGACAAGTAACCTTCAGGAGGACGGCCGCGAGCTGGCGCGCCCTACGTCGAGACCAGCGCCAAGGAACCGCCGCTCAACATCGACGCCGCCTTCCACGAGGTGGGCTCTAGCAACTATATCACTTGTTATTAGGACAAGTAACCTTCAGGAGGACGGCCGCGAGCTGGCGCGCCCTACGTCGAGACCAGCGCCAAGGAACCGCCGCTCAACATCGACGCCGCCTTCCACGAGGTGGGCTCTAGCAACTATATCACTTGTTATTAGGACAAGTAACCTTCAGGAGGACGGCCGCGAGCTGGCGCGCCCTACGTCGAGACCAGCGCCAAGGAACCGCCGCTCAACATCGACGCCGCCTTCCACGAGGTGGGCTCTAGCAACTATATCACTTGTTATTAGGACAAGTAACCTTCAGGAGGACGGCCGCGAGCTGGCGCGCCCTACGTCGAGACCAGCGCCAAGGAACCGCCGCTCAACATCGACGCCGCCTTCCACGAGGTGGGCTCTAGCAACTATATCACTTGTTATTAGGACAAGTAACCTTCAGGAGGACGGCCGCGAGCTGGCGCGCCCTACGTCGAGACCAGCGCCAAGGAACCGCCGCTCAACATCGACGCCGCCTTCCACGAGGTGGGCTCTAGCAACTATATCACTTGTTATTAGGACAAGTAACCTTCAGGAGGACGGCCGCGAGCTGGCGCGCCCTACGTCGAGACCAGCGCCAAGGAACCGCCGCTCAACATCGACGCCGCCTTCCACGAGGTGGGCTCTAGCAACTATATCACTTGTTATTAGGACAAGTAACCTTCAGGAGGACGGCCGCGAGCTGGCGCGCCCTACGTCGAGACCAGCGCCAAGGAACCGCCGCTCAACATCGACGCCGCCTTCCACGAGGTGGGCTCTAGCAACTATATCACTTGTTATTAGGACAAGTAACCTTCAGGAGGACGGCCGCGAGCTGGCGCGCCCTACGTCGAGACCAGCGCCAAGGAACCGCCGCTCAACATCGACGCCGCCTTCCACGAGGTGGGCTCTAGCAACTATATCACTTGTTATTAGGACAAGTAACCTTCAGGAGACTCTTTTCTGTCTATATACAGGAAGGATTTTTAAGAACCGTCCAAAAATTTTTCTAGGCGTTAGTAAATCACTAAAACCAAAAAAAAAAAAAAAAAATCGACGCGTAAAATTTTTATATTAAATCATTTTGTCGTAAGAATTATCTGGTCTGCGTGGTCACATAACTATGCCCGTAAACACTTAATTAGTATTTGTGCACTCAATGAATCATCAAGCTACGCGCACCCTCTTGCCCCCGCGGCTCGCTCTAGTCAGCCCCGCTCGCCCCGCACATCCGTCGGTACGTAATCGCCGATCGATTTTGGCCGCAAACCAGAGGCTATTAGACCATGGCCGATTTATAACTCCTACACACGCTCAAGGAAGTGACATATCGAGACTCACAGTAGAAGTCGAAGAATTTCTTTGAACGGAGCCCTAGGTCGAGTATGCGTGATGCAGCGTGGCGCTTCGGCGTAAGCCAACATGCAGTGTGGAAACTTCTCCATGATGCTGGGTTGCACCTGTACCATTTTCAAAAGGTATAGGCCTCTGCTAGTGTCTGATAGCACACCCCGAAACTAACATTTTGTGGACTGACGAGGCGTAATTTACTCGTGAAATGACCACCAATATTCATTAATTATGCTGATTATACAGCCCCTATAATCAGCATAATTAATGAACATTGACGTTCATTTTGAAACCCATACATGATACAAGACACATACCACCAAGTGCGGTTTATGCAAATGTGTGGGATAGTCGCTAATAGAACACTGGGGCCGTATTTCATTGCAAACAAGACTTACCGGAGGCACGTACTTATATGTTACGCACGGTAATTTCTGATTTCATGGATGACGAGCCGGTATTCTTCCATCGAGATTTTTTATTACCAGCAAGACCCCATTACTCAGCCGCCATTCGTGACTATTTAAACATGGAACTCGGTGATCGATGGATCGGTCGCGGTAGGCCCGTCGCTTGGCCACCTCGGTCGCCAGATCTTACTCGATGTGACTTTTTTGTGGGACGAAATAAAACGACTAGTGTGTGTGGAAAAAGCCTAAAACCTAGTCCAACTAAAAAAGCAAATTGTACATGCATTCGACCAAGTGAAAGGTGATACTGTAGTGCTCAACAAAATTAAAAATATTGTGTTAAAACGTTCAAGACTTTGTTTGGAGAGAATCGGTATGCATTTTGAACATTTATTAAAGTACTGCTAATGTGATTGTTCTGAGTTGATTTTGATTAGATTTTTAATTATTTGTACATAAGTTGATTTTTTTTTTAAGTACGCCTAATAGCAAAAAGTTCTGGCACAGTTTTAGTAATTTATTATAATCAAATATCTATTTATTTAGTTGATTAATATGTATAAGAAATACGTAAGTACGGTTCGATACCGCATAAACTTGTATGATAAGGCAGCCAAGAGTTGCTCTCACACTCTTGGTACCATCAAATTTTTTACACTAAAACGCTTAAGAGGCCAGCTGCCCACCATAGCTAAATAGATTAATGCGAGCCGCACCCTACAATTAATAATGAAATGTGACCTACCTTTATATAACCCGTTTGGTTGAAACTCCCGTGTATGAGTGCTGTGTAATAAACCCTATCAGTGTGATGTAATTGTATACCTATATTCCAGTTAAGAAAATACTTGTAGGCGTTCCCCGTATGGTCTTAAGACATCCTTTCAGACGAGGGATGTCCAGCCCTAATAATATCACCAGACGTCTAGACGCTATCATTCTTTATTCGCGCAGCCCGTCGCAAACGCGGCCGCGCCGACATGCACGGCCTCTTCAATCTAATAGTTATTCACTACACTTTGATCAAAATCAAAATCAAAGCATTTATTTCAAATAAACCAGTTACAGGCACTTTTGAATTGTCAGAAGGTCGGTCAGTCAGTAAGGTGAAGCTAGTCGCCCATTCCAAAGAGTAGGTACCTATGGAGAAGAACGGGCAAGAAACTCCATGGACACTCTTTTAAAATATCAAGCTATTGATACAAATATTTGATTACATCATTCATTTTGAAATCAATCGTGTGAGAACGATGCAGAAATATATTGTACGCTGAGAGCGTCCATTATGGAAAAAAAAAAAACAACAATTCAGAAATTAAAATACGCCGTAGCAGCTAAGAGATGACCAGTCCCCTCTGACGGCGTCCGTTCACGAACATGACGTATGGATCAGCATCATTCAGCTCAGCCATATTGAAGGGAACCTAATGACCCAACACACACGCCACCACCAGCGAGACATTTGAGTGAGCATGACATACTCTCAACAGCCATAGCACTATCAAGTCAATAAACGACTAACCCAACAAATAGATGCTTTACAGCAAGTAGATCGTGCTCACACGTATTCCATGCAATTATACAATACTAAGAAATTGAATCTACACAATGCAAAGACAGTTTTGTCCAGGGTTCAGCAGCTCCAACGGTGTTCCCGAATGCTAAGTTTAGCTCCTGTGCAGCTCCACCAGTGCCGAATACCCCTGTCAGCGATGCAATTCCGTAACGTATAATATGCCTGGCTACATAGTGTGTACTGGCTTTGAGTTAAAAAAAAAAAAAACAAACAATTGCAAATTTAAACTACAAGAGGAAAAATCAAAGAACAATCAGTGTAAGCATAGAAATCGGACGCAGCTCAAGCCCAAGCCTTTTTGTCGTCAATATAATCTTTAACACTATAAAATGCTTTCTGACACAACTTACGTTTAATGAAGCATTTGAATTTATTCAGGCTCAGATCTTGAACCACCTCTGGAAGTCTACTGTAAAAATGTATACATTGGCATCTAAAAGAGCCACCTATTTTCTTGAGCCTTGTTGTAGGTACAATAAATTTGTGCTTGTTCCTAGTATTTATATTATGGACATCACTGTATTTTTTTATACAATTTTATGTTTTTATGAGCATAAAAAAGATTTTCATAAATATATTGAGACGGCACGGTCAGTACATTAATTTCTTTAAATTTTTCTCTGAGAGAGTGTCTTGGACTTAATTTATAAATTGCACGAACAACTCGTTTCTGCAAAACAAATATTGTCTGAATATCAGTGGCATTTCCCCACAACAGAATGCCGTACGACATTACGCTATGGAAATAGCCAAAGTACACTAAACGGGCCGTCTCAATATCAGTCAAATTACGAATTGTTCTAACTGCGTATGCAGCAGAACTTAGTTTTTTTGACAACTTTTCTATATGTGGACCCCATTGAAGCTTAGCATCCAGAGTTATACCCAAGAACACTGTGCTGTCCTCAGATTCCAATTCTTCGCCCCTTATCAACACTTTAGTTTTCACCTGCCTAACGTGAGGTAGAGTAAACTTAATGCATTTGGTTTTTTTCTCGTTTAAGAGTAAATTATTAACATTAAACCAGTGGACTACTTTGGAGATCGCGCTATTTACATCATCAGTGACCTGCTGCTGACGTTTAAGTTTAAATAAAAGTGAAGTGTCATCTGCAAACAACACTATATCGTGATTATCCTTTATGAGGTACGGCAGGTCATTACTGTAAACAAGAAACAAAAAGGGACCAAGAATTGACCCCTGTGGGACTCCCATTGTTACTAAAGATCCGGATGATCTTTTTCCATTAACGTCAACGCTTTGAATCCTACCACTCAAGTAGGATGTAATAAGATCCAATGCAGAGTTCCTGATCCCGTAGTGGCGGAGTTTCCTGATTAACGTCTCGTGAAGAACGCAATCGAATGCCTTGGACAAATCACAAAAAATGCCCAAGGCATCGCATTTATCCTCCCATGCATTGTAGATATGACATAGAAGTTCAACACCGGCATCAGTAGTTGAACGACCCCTTGTAAAACCGAACTGTTTGCTATGTAATAATTTATGTTTATTAAAAAAACTGCATTTGGTTTAAAATTAATTTCTCAAAAATTTTACTAAAGGTAGGTAGTACAGAAATAGGTCTATAATTTGTGGGGTCTGATGTACTGCCTGATTTAAACAAAGGTATTATCTTACTATTTTTCATGAGATCAGGAAACTCTCCACAGTCAATACAAGTATTAAAGATAACCGCTAGAGTGGGTGCCACAATATCAATAATAGACTTCGCAACTTCCACCGAGTGACCCCATAGGTCAGCAGTCTTTTTATATTGAGAGTGTGAAAGATTTTAATTATATCTTTACTGGTAACATATTCAAAGTGAAATTCCGAATTACAAACATTAACATTTTCTTTAAGCAAAGACTCAGCAACAGAAGGTGATGAGTTTAGGGATTTAGTAGTTAAAACAGGAATATCCGAAAAGAAATTTTCAAACACCTCAGCGACTTGCGAGTCTGATTTTATTATGTTGCCATTAACAGTCAGGCTATAGTCAGTATTTCTATCACTGGACCTTCCCGTTTCACTATTAATAATTTTCCAAGTCGTTTTAATTACATGCACGAGCACACCCGACTTCCAACCAATGAAACCGTTATCCTACAATACACCGTCCCGTCCCGAGTCACTGCACGCGTGCGTCCGAGCACGCGTAGTAAGTTACATAACCTTTGGTCTTGTCTTCGCCCTCGCGAAGCCCGAACCCGATCGCGAGCGCAGATTATTTCGGTCTATTCACGAGGAGCAGCTATCCCGTTATGCTCAACTCGAATATCAATGGCTATGTCGACTACAGGGCGTCCGAACTTCATATCGCCAAGGTGCGGGCCCGTATGCCACGTTATCCCGGCCCCAACGGACTATCATAGCACAAACTTTTTGTTAATTGACAGTCCTAAGCCCGTGAAAGTATGAAGGGAAAAGTTGCAAGTTTGTTCAATAAAGTTTGTCGGAGCGCGAGGACGCGAGCACTTACCGAGCGCGTACGCACGACTCGATGTCAACAAACATCAACTATTTATAGATAACTTTGTGATGTGATATCTCAATATTTTTGTATTGAGTGATGCTAAAAGAAAAAAACACGTATTCAATGATTTTTGCCAAAGATTAACATCTAACTCACCGTTGTTCACAGTTGGTGCGCATAATCCGCAACCACCCGCAACAGGAGGAGAAGCAACGTCGTCGTCGCAAGTTCGGCAAGTGTGCGCTACTGTGAGCGGCTCCAGCTGCAGCTTCCAAACTGTAATCTATCGTACGATTGTATTGTTGTAATATCGTCGAGTTACTGTCGAGGCACAAATGACCCTGCACCATAGATTGTATGTGAGGTCAGTATCAATAATAATTATGTCAAGTGACCTGGTCACATAGCAAGTGACGTGCTCTATAATTTTATGCTGCATGTAATTCTTGTAGTCTTTTGTATTTGACTTATGAAATGTCAAAAAGCAAGGAATAGCTTTATACCAATAAAGTATGTTACATAAAAGCATACCATTAATACATCAATCAAGTGAGACATTTTAGAGACTAGTATAAACTTTTTTATAATTACAAGAACTATGTTAAATGTAAGTTTATCAAAACGCATGGAAATTGCTGCACATTGTAAGTGTTGTTAATAGAGATCAAATTATTGTAGCATGTTATTTGCACTAATAAGATTTTGACAGCATAGCTTGTATGTATATCACAGATGTTGAAATAGTACCTAATATTTATTAAAAAAAAAAAAAAAAAACGTTGCACATCAGGAGTGCCGGAAGAAGTGAAAACTTGAGTATTAACGTTGTGCATTTTTGAATATTTTGAAATGGTTAGGGAATAATTTCGCACAAATTGCATTATTGCTTTATATGCACGTATTTTACAAGTGTATGACAGAACCATCAGCAGTCAGTATCCGTGGAAACGCGTACCAGGCTGAAGTACAAACACACACGCAGGCAAGTGCCCCGCGCCGCCGTTTAAACCAAATAGCCCGAGCAGACATACATTTTCGCCGCGCTGTAGAAAAAGAAGGAATATTAGTTCCTCTCTTAAGTCGCACCAGCAGTCTACTCTCCTTCTGCCTTACGAATTTCCGGTCAGGGTCACGTGTCCTGATAACAGTTTAATTTTTTTTACCCATACCAAAAAGTGCACAACGCCACTAAAGAAGTTTTCACTTCAATAATAGTAATAATGATATGAATATTATTGTGATGTAAAAACAAAAATGTTGATTACACAAATATTTGAAACAAGCTTTAAAATGACTACTGACTGAAACAAGTACCCGCCGGTACGGCGTATCTTGCAATAATATCAATCTCTTGAAGCAAAACAAATAATGTTAGATTTATCAAACCATGTTTTCTTCGGATTTTGTAAAGCTTTGAAATGCGCTAAATAGTCGACAGAGATTTACTTTGATGTCTAAAGGACGATAAAAGTATGTATAATTTATTTAAAAATATTTATTTCCTATATTATGCAAAACGTATTTTAGCTCAGTAAGTGCCCAAAGTATAAGGAGTTATCGTGACCAATAGAATGTTTTAAATTAATTTATTTTTCGTTAATTAATCGACTTATATTACTGTTTGAAAGGAATGTGCGTATTATGCGAGAAGAGAGAGAGAGAGAGAGAGAGAGAGAGAGAGAGAGAGAGAGAGAGAGAGAGAGAGAGAGAGAGAGAGAGAGAGAGAGAGAGAGAGAGAGAGAGAGAGAGAGAGCAGGAGGCGTATATTTGAGCATCTGTTCTCGTCAACTACCTCGTCGAGTGTTAATTAAATATTTCATGTTCTGCGATGTGTACAGAGTTTCATAGCTTGTTAGACTTTTCAATAAGTTCTAATTTGCTTTGTCACTTATATAAAATAAGAAGTAATTGTCGTTGAGCTTGTGCTCCGCCGGGAGCGGTATGATGAGCGCATGCCTTTACTACGCACACCAAACTATTGTCGAATTGACGAGTTGTGAACAATGCATTTGTTACTGTCACCAAAGAGATTCTTTATAATTATGTAGCTTTTTTTTATAAGCATAAGGACTATATTTCATTTTTAAAGGTTATGTATAAGATTATTGTGACAATGTCTGTGTGAGATTTAAACATGGGAGCACATTGTTAGGGTTGCTAGATATCGATTTTTTTTTAAATAAAGCTGACATTAACTTGTATAGTTATCTGTACAAATATGTAGCATTAAAAGTCTAGCAACCTCGCATATACAGGTACCTATGCAAAGTATGAAAAGCATTATTATATCTACTTACAAGTAATAACTTTTTTATAACAATTGCAGCATTAATATTGACTGCTTTTTGGAAACAAAATAAACTGTAAACTAAAGTACTAACACTAGTGATATAAACACAGACATCGTACATAAGTAAGCGGTGAGCAACAGATCCGCAGACGTTGCTGTCGCTGACCTTACATAACACTAAGGCTGAATGATTCCAAATGTTATTAATAACTTATATTATGATAGGGTTTATTTTGAATTGAAGTCGCGGTCTCACTACGCTTTTGATGTATATTTCAGTATTTAAAATTAAAAGAACGGTTTCTCTACAACTGTATTGAACTCGCTCGCATGTCTCTAGTCAATTTTCTTCAAGACATAATTTTCTGTAAATGGAACATACCTGTGCATTTTCTGGCTTGCCCGTCTGGTTTAGAGCTCGAATATAGCTCAAGAAGGGCTTATCGCTTATATATAAATGTTACATGTTAACAACACCGAAAAGTATTCTTGTACGTAAACTTTATACTTGAAGTGTTTAAAGCTTTTGTTGCGTGGTGTGGCCGCACTATACAAGTTGTCATCTCGCGTCGGTATCGGACAGCGTTCAGTTCAAGACCGATATTAACAATCAACGCGACACTAGACGTAAGTACCTTAGTTCACGTATCGCTAAGACACTGAGAAGGAATTGAACTCGAGTATAAGTGTTCCAATATTAACGTTAGGCTACGATAGGTATACACGTGGCTGTAATATTTCTAGCACAGATGACACATGTTCACAAGAGAGTTCATTTATAACTGTTAAAGGTACGGTTTATTTTGCCGAAATATTGATCATCGTATGTTTTAGGGCAATTTGGGAGCGTTTCTTTATTATTAGTTAATCTGATTACATGTCCGGCGAGATAGCTTTTACTTTGGTCTGTGTTCTTGACTTCTGTGCTAGGAACTAACCTAGCTTATTCTTAAATCACATGTTATAACCCTTCAAACTAATTGTTTGACCATAACCACCAATAGATGGCACTGCGCCAATACTTTACATCCGAATCACACCCCCAAAATTATCATAAATGTTTATTTCAAGTTCTTGTTTAAATTAATAATATTAGGTGAGCAGTGCGACGGAAATGTCTGCAGACATTTAGGACAAAGGTGCCAAAAGTTGTGTTCTCTGAATTTCTAAATAATTTGTATTGAGACAAATTATTGACTATAGACTGGCAAAGTAAACGCACGTTTACTCAATATTTGCATGAAAACCAGCCCCTAGATCTGAACTTATTTTGTAAAATGTGTGATCAGAAATGAGAAACAATACCTTCCCTTGGCACCGGCCTAGCAAAGATCTCTTATTTGTTATCAACACCACCATTTTCAAAATATTAAGTAGTTAAATGGCAAATGAATTCGAATTCCTTACCCGAATTCCGGAAATCCACGTAAAAAATAGATGACAATACAACAATAGTTTTGGTACAGGGCGCTCTACATTTAGTGCCATTTTATTATCATATTAGTTCTTTATTTTTTTACATACGTTCACAAGAGTCGGGCTTTTGATCCGTAGTTAAACTCCTAACCACCTCCGTAATAAAACTAAAATTGATGAAATAGATACATAAATACAAAAATAATATCATTACTTCCTATTTTTAACAATTAGTTGAGTTTTACTACGGATCAAAAGACCGGCACTAAGTGTGTAGACATTTCCGACGCACGAATAAACTATACAATGAAATTGAGAACCCCTCGGAGTCGCACGCAACGTATAGCTTTAACTTAATGTAGCATACTCGACATGTTTACTATAAATACATCCTACAAATAACCGTTATGTATTTTTATATGTTTTGATTCTGGCGAGGGAGTGGCAAGCGATGAGAATAGTAATTTGCCACCTTAGAAAATATATTCAATAACATCGTGTTACCATTCACATATGTATAATAAAGGCCTGCTTTACAGTATCCGGAGAGGCACATCTTTAAGAAAATTATTTGTATGGAATGATCTGGCAGTCAAATTAACTGTTCCATATCCGGAAGCGGTGAAACGGGCCTTATTGATATTATTTCTATTTATCACTCACTTCCAAAACAAAAATAATTTATTAATAACAAATCGTTGTATGTACTACACTTTATTTTCACAAATTGTATTAGTATTAATTAGTTTGTACTAAGATATATTTTATATTGCTTTGTTGTTGTTATTTTTTGGTCTAATCTCTTAAAATCGTGTCCAAACTAGAAAGTTTACAATAAAATAATGAAACTGATGGTTCCGCGTTGCCCCGTCTATCATCGGCGTAATGATATGATCATATATTGTTGTTACTATATGTTTTGTATGTTGTAACATATAATAAATGTAGAAATAAATAGGAGGTTTTATTTCATCATTCCTAATGATCTGCATTTGGCCTTTTTAAAGGAGAGGAGGGGAGCCGACAGAAGTTACTACCCACCAGACAGTCTTGCCGCCAAGCGATTTGTCGTGTTCCGGCATGATGTCTGGTGAAGCCGTACGCGATGTGTGCCGGGTACGATGCGTCAAATGTTGTTGTGTCGGGAGTTTAGTCATGGAGGGTCTCCACATCAATCTCCTTCTGGCGCAGCATCGTTGGTCGTGTTGTTGGGTTTAACATTGCATCACTTTGCTCAACTGCCATCTTCCTATTCACGCAGTTTTATTGAGTGAATACGCCCTTAACAAACTAGCGCGCTTTACCATCAACGACTGCATCATTGCTTACAATCAGACGGGATTGCGGTCAAGGCCTAGTTTTATTTAGTCGCAATTACAGCAATAGGCAAAGATTAAGAGATTTGAAAGCAGACGATTTGATTGTAAATAATCCCATACATTATATTTTAACCTTTTGAACGCCAATCACTTCTATACAAGTTCGAGATTTTCGTGCCCTCAGCGCCACTACTTGATTAGAAGTAATCACAGTATAAAATAAATTTACGACTATTACAAGACCTTTTATTTTGTTTTTATGGAAAATTGTCCTGTTATCAACCATATTTTTAACTTTTTCACGCATAATAAGTTCTTATTAGTTTTATTTTCAATAGAAACAAAAACGCCAGAAAATATTTTAATGCCCCCAGCGCCAAATACTTGATATCAAGTAAGCCAGTGATGGGACACGATGAAGACCTCGCTATATTTCATGTCGTCGAAATGATCATAAATACTATTATTTCAAAAAAATTACGTGAATTGTTAATATTTTATATATATTGTAAACTATAAACTAGGTTTTATTCACCTTAATCAAGAATAAATAGGTTTTCTAATCATTGTCGATAGTGAAACACCGTTTGAAAAACCCATCCCTACAAAGTTAGTTATTTGTCACTCCCCACACGCCACCGACTTGTATAGAAGTAACTCTGTGACGTCATAAGCGGACAGGTTTCAAGGTCATAGTGACTTTGTGCATTTTAGTGTAGTGCAATGTTTACATCTTGTTGTTGTATTCAGTTGACGCACGTGTTTTTACAAAAAAAAATTGTGACGGTGAATATGACGAATTATTGCGAGTTGTTCAAGTCTGAATCTGAATTTTGAAATAGGCCGTCGTCTTGACATTCCGTTAAGTCGTCAACTTCCGTTTCAGGATTTTTTTTCCGTTTTCTATTAGTTTGTACAAACCAGAAAAATAATTGCGAGTATTTTGCGAAACCATTAAAAATAGGTCTGTAACATCTGTGTAAAACAGTAATTTTAATAAAAAGAAATCGGCCAAGTGCGTGTCGGACTCACGTACAAAGGGTTCCATACCATTGATTTATGAAATTAAAGGATTAAAGTTATTTGTATGAAAGATTACGCGGTAATAAGCGATTTACGAGGTATTAAAAAAACTACTTACGAGATCTCGTTCAAAACAATTTTCGTTAGTAGTTTGTATAGTAATGTATGTACTTGTACACATCATACAGGGTGTAAGGGAAACGCTTCCGAAAACGAAGACAGGTGATGAGGCTAGTGATTCTCGATACGATACCATCAAAAAATGAGGATTTTTTTAAACAATTTTACTTAAGCATTTTTCGTACACTATGCTGTGGGAACAGTTAAATGAGTTAAATGAAACCATTATTTGCGATTAAACATTTTTTTTTCTTTACAACTCTAACAAGCTATGTATTCGTAAATAATCAGCTGACGCGCGCGCATAAACTCGGGTTCAAAGACCGCGTGTGGTCACCGACATCGCGACAGTTGCGCGGTTAAACCGCGCACGCTACGGTTTACCTTGACCTTGACGCGCTTAACCTTGAGGTCCATATCGAAGGTACTTAGATACCTACAGCCGGCGGCGTGGCAATAGTTTTAAATTGATGCACTGTCGTGAATTTAATAACAGTTTTGTATTATGTCGATAATCGATAGTAAATGAAATAAAGTAAAAGATCGCTGACATCAGCTGTAATTGACTAAAAAATTTTCATCGCATGTACAATTGCGCCCGTGAATCAATTGAATTTGAACTTTATAACAATGTAATTAAAGTCACACGATGCGTGCTCGTTTATTGCAAGAACTGGATCCTTCATTTAGTAAGTAAACCTAATCAATTTAAAGCGAATAATTAAATTAATTGAATCTAAGAAACCAGTTAAATCTTATTTAAAAGTTAGAAAATGAAAACAGTTTGTAATAAAGCATAAGTACAATTTCCTAACAATTAAAATGAATTGATACCTGATCTCGTAATTATTCTTTTAGCATTTTCGCCTCTGTAAACACACCGCTTTTGCCTACGCGCCCGCGGGGATGTCCCCAATGCGTTTGTCGACGTCCACGCGGGCTTGTTTGACCTTCATAGTACTTCTTTAGTAAATAATTAATCAGTTCCTTCCCGACTCGGTTCGTGAGCGGTTACGTTTTTAATCGATTATTTAATTATTGTTTTGTTAGTTTTAAATTTGTGTTTAGTTATTAGGTATTGTTACGTTTTTAGTGCTGTTTTATTCTTTTTAGTTATAACTTTTTGTTGTTTTAAACAATGCCTGAGGCATACGTGTACAGTGCTCGTGAATATGGTCCGTCAACGTATGGGCTGGTATTTTTAATGGACGAATTCTAGGACCAGTGTTTCTACCGCCGCGCCTCAATGGATCAGCATATCTTAATTTTATAAATGGACATTTAAATGATATGCTAGACAATGTGTCTGTGGCTGAATTTCTTCGAGCATGGTTCCAGCACGATGGCACTCCACCGCATGTTACGCGTCCCGTCCGCGAGCGTCTCACTGAGCTTTTTAATGACTGCTGGATCGGAAGGCTGGGGTTCACCCGACTTAACGCCGTTGGACTTCTTTTTATGGGGGTATGTGAAAGAAAGAGTGTTTGATCGGGAATGTGACAGTGCTGATGAAATGCGGGGCAGAATAGTGAGTGTTTTTAATAAACTACGTGAAGAATGTGTTCACGGATCGACACAGCGACGGGCCCGGCTTTGTATTGAAATGAATGGAACTCAGTTGGAGCCAAACCTCATAAGGTCGCAAAGGATTTAGACAGGTACGTAAAATGCCTCTGTCAGCTTTTTACAATGGACTACAATTGCGATTTTGAAAGTGATGTTTGTAAATTGCGTATAAATCGGCTCTTTTCGGCGGCTGTAAGCGCGAGCGCGGTAGTGCGACGTCGCCTTGCGTGTCAGTGACCTCACGTTTCGTACGCTATCCAATGCTTGTTTACGAAATATGAAGTCTTATTTAAAGCGAAAGGTTATTGGTATCCGTTTGCATTTAGGTTGTATATAATCTACGTTCTGGCTTCGGAAGCGTTCTCCTTACACCCTGTATATTTTTTTTAGATTTTTCATTTTCTTGTTGTAGAAGTTAGAGGTAGGGGGGACCAACTTTTTTCCTTTGGAACTCCACTTTGGAAGCGTTTGTCGCGCAAACTATTCGGTTTAGAAAAAAATATTTTAGAAACCTCGATATCATTTTTGAAGACCTATCCATGCATATCCCAAACGTATGTTTGAAGAAAAAAAAATTTTGTTAGAGTTTCAGTTCTAAGTATGGGGAGCCCCCAATCTTTATTATTATTATTTTTATTTTTGCATCAATACCTTAATACGGTTCACAGAATACATCTACCTACCAAGTTTTAACAGTACCTATAGATCATATAGTTTCGAAAAAAAAATGGCTCTGATATACGGACGGACAGACAGACATGACGAATCTGTAAGAATCCATTTGGGTACGGAACTTTAAAAAATGTAGAAAACCACGTACTTAGCTTCTATTAATTGTATTTGTTGTAACTAAACGAAATAAATTATGCAGGAATCGGTTGAGGTTATGCACGCGTGTGTAACTCGACCACAGTGAATATAAAAATAAATACCATAGAAATACATCGACAAGAAATACGTCGACAAGACATCCTTATATCAGAAAGGATTTTGACGTGCCTCGAGCGCCAACTACTTGATATGAAGTAATAGGGATGTGAACTTCTAGAACAAACGCCTAATAAATTTACAATTCTTTTCTTTATTATAGGAAATATATCAAAGTTTTTATATTGATTTTTTTTTATGAAATAAAATAAAATATGAAAGTACGGTTACAGTTTTTATTTAGCTTCGTAAATTGGTGAATAAACATTAATTTAAACGTATAATATTATTTGTCGATAGGATATTAAACCCATCCCTACGTTTTACTATAGATACGTTATACATTTGTAGCGTGGCGCTGGAGGACACATCGCGTATTATGTAGATTGGCGTTCAAAAGGTTAAAGCACTACAATTTAGTAATGATCTGGAGTAGATCTGATGATGAAGTAGATATGAAGCCGAGAGACAGTTGAGGGAACTTCTCGACAATTCACAACAGCTACCTTGTGTTTGAGCTTGATTGTACGCGCCCCAGTACAGCACGTACATTTACCGCGATCAGTCACGGCTTACACAATGAAGAAATCTCCGACCACACTCCACAACAAAACTAAGGAACTTACCTAGGACACCATGTGTTCTGTCGTGGGATGAAATACCGGAGAGCCGGCGCGCGCGCCGACTTACAAAGCTGTCCGATGGCTTCCAACACACTAATTGTCCAATACCAGTAGACATTAAAGTTCCTCCATGAGGACAACCAAAGCTCACCAGCATAAAAAACCGTTATTTAGCAGCGTCAATCCACGCCCGACAAACAATCAGCAATGAAACCACGTTTCAGATTCAAATTCAACTCAATTTAAAGGCGGCACTGTTACGGTTTATAATCCAAGTAAATACTTCAAACACACGGGCAACAAAACGCGAGAACTGTCCAAAACCGCGGCCCGGGACTATACTTCCCGAAAATCAATCGTCAAAACGCACCCCGCGTGCACGATGATTTTCTCAAGACTTCTCGAAACGTTCTGCCCCGCGCGCCACCGACCACACCCCAGATTATAATATTCCGCTCGCCCGTACCGGTCGCGCCATCTATCAAACAATCTTCGAACTAACAATCGGACCGACCGATAAACGAGCGTAAACATCCCCCCGCCCCGGACAGTAACAAACGGTCCGACAATTCAATCTAAGGGCAGGCGAGAGAGTGTGGCGATCGCGCGCTTCAAGACAGAGTCCCCCACCAGGAACTCGGCAAACCTGGGAACACCATGTGACCCTGGATACAATTTAACAATGCGTCCACGACGCCATCGGAGGGGTGGTAGGTTTGGGTCCTTTAACAAAACGAGGTCTCCGACTCTTGGTGGGTTCGTCTTGTCTGACCACTTAACGCGCTGTTGTAAAATGTGCAAATACTCCAGATGCCAACGGCGCCAAAAACTCTGCGTAAGCTGTTGAAGCAATTCAAATCGCGAGAGCCGTCCGGAGTTAATGTCCAAATAAGGATACTCAGGCAGGGCGTTAAGTGGTCTCCCTATCAAAAAATGGCCCGGTGTGAGGGCCTCCAAATCATTCGCGTCGGATGACAACGGGCATAACGGACGCGAGTTGAGGACCGCCTCAACCTTACAAAATACGGTCGCGAGCTCCTCAAAAGTTAGGATAGTATCTCCAATAACGCGACGAAGGTGAGTTTTGGCGGCCTTTACAGTTGCTTCAAATATACCTCCCCAGTGGGGGCAGGACGGCGGTGAGTACTGCCATCGTACACCTCTGCGGGAAAGTGTGGATCCGATCTCAACATTATGCTTATCTAAAAATTCACAAACATCCTTCAAATAACGATCGGTACCCTTAAAGTTGGTCCCACAGTCGGATCGAATTAAGGACGGCAGTCCGCGACGCGAAACAAATCTGCCAAGAGCAGCGACGAACGCCTCTGTCGTGAGCGCACTAACCACCTCGAGGTGAACCGCTTTAGTAGCTAAACACACAAAAACGCACAAGTAAGCCTTCTCGGTCTTAGCGTTACGGAGACGCGAAGCTTTTACAGTAAATGGTCCCGCAAAATCCGTACCAACTCCAGCAAAGGGCATCGATTCGGTGACTCGATCGGCAGGCAAATCCCCCATTTGGGGCTGCACGATGTCCGCCTTCAAGCGGTAGCACGGGAGACAATGAAAGATACCATATCGGATCACTCTCCGCGCAGACAAAATCCAAAATTCACGTTGGAGGATCGCAGTAAGAGCCTTACATCCGGCATGTGCATTTTTCACATGGCGGTCCGTGATCAACAACTTCACCAAGGGGCCGTTCTTGGGGAGCAACAATGGATGACGAGCCTCATAGGGGAGCTTAGCATTTCTAAGCCGACCTCCGACACGCATCAAACCCTGATCATCCACGAAAGGATTCAAGCGCCCTAAGGGTCCCTTCAGATTGGATGTGCGTTGGCGGAGGGTTTTCAACTCCGATGCAAATTCACTCTCTTGAACTATCCGCACCCAATATAGCAGAGCGTCATTGCGCTCTTGCGGTGAGAGGACCGGAGACTCAAATTTGCCACGAGGGTTACGACAGTTGTGGATGAAACGCCGTATCCAGGCGGTGACGCCGAGCAATTTATCCAAAGAGCTGTAGCGCTCAAGCAAAAACTCCGGATCTGGAGCCGCTACGGTCTCGGTGGCGTGAACATGCACCCCTGGCGTAGATGCCCTGACCACTGCGGGGGTATGGGGCCAAGAACCCTCCGGCTGTAACAACCATGGTGGACCCCACCACAGCTGGTGATTCGCAAGTTCGGGCGCCTCGCAGCCGCGGAAAGCGCAGTCTGCGGGGTTCAATTCGCCAGGCACGTGGCGCCAAATCAACTGGGCTTTCGATGTCTGAATTTGAGACACCCGGTTGGCCACGAATACCTCGAGGGTATGGACTGAACTTTTCAGCCAACAAAGGACGACTTGGCTGTCAGACCATGCAAAGATCGACCTAAAGTCGACACTAGCTCCCAAGGTGTCGACGACATGGTTAAGCAATCGGGCTAATAGAGTGGCGCCAGACAACTCCAAGTTCGGTATGGTCCATCGGGTCCGAAGTGGGGCAACCTTACTCTTAGCCGTGTAGCCTTTGTACATCGCCACAATAGCGAACACGTGTGTACACAGTACTGTAGCATTGTACAAAGGCCACACGTGTTCGCTATTGTGGCGATGTACAAAGGCTACAGCCGTAACCAGATGAACGGCGGCAACACCTCGTGCGTCCACCGTTCGAATGTACACGGCGGCCGGGTATCCGCTTTCGGACGCGTCACAAAAGCCGTGTAGGCTAGCGGAAAACCGTCCCTCAGGCAATATGTGCCTAGGGATACAAACACGGTTGACTTCCGGGAGGGATGAGACAAGCTGCACCCAGTCTCGGAGCAAGTTGCCGGAGAGGGGCTCATCCCAGGTCACTTCCGCTGCCCATAGTTCCTGTAGGAAACACTTCATTGCGAACACTACAGGACTAAGCCAACCATTCGGGTCAAAGGTGCGAGCTACAGTGGACAGCACTGTGCGTTTAGTCCAGACCTTTGGGCTCGGAAGCTCCAATCTATAGGTAAACCAATCTTGGACTGGTTTGTACTGTACTCCCAAAACAGACAGCATGTCTGGAGTATCAGGGTTTTCAAAGAGATGAGGCTCCTGCTGGTGGTCCTTGGGTACATCTGCTAAGAGTTCGGGCGAGTTGGACACCCATTTCCTCAACTCGTAGCCACCAGGTCCTAGGAGAGCGATCAGCTCATCTCGCAAGACCAGGGCCTCTCGTACACTCGAGGCGCCTGTACAAACGTCATCGACGTACAGATCCTCCTTTATGAGGACAGACGCGCGGGGGTAGCGCAGCCGTTCGCGCTCTGCGAGCTCCCACAGCGAACGGATCGCCACAAAAGGAATCGATCGTAGTCCGTAGGTGTTGGTGTTCAGCTCGTAGACGAGCATTGGATCCCTGGGATACTTTCGCCAAAGTATAAGCTGGTATCTCCTGTCTTCCGGGTGAATCACAGTCTGCCGAAACATCATGCGAATGTCGGTCACAAAAACGACAGCATGTCGACGGAAGTTGGTCAAAACATCACTCACGTCGTGATGCAACTTCGGTCCGGCGTGCAAACACTGGTTCAACGACACTCCGATTGACGTGGGTGCTGAACCATCAAAGACCACACGTATCTTCCCGTTGGAAGTCTTCAAAACCGCGTGGTGGGGAAGAAAATAATGTTCTTCATTTCGCCAATCCAGATGCGAAACCGACATGTGCCCCAGTTCCTCATACTCCTGCATGAAGTCCACTTACTTCTGCTTAAATGCGGTGTTTGCGCTCGTTTATCGGTCGAGTCCGATTGTTAGTTAGTCGAGTTTAATGGATGGCGCGACCGGTACGGGCGAGCGTAATTATTATAATCTGTGGTGATCGGTGACGCGCTATGACACAACGTTTTCGAGAGAACGTTTAGACAGAACGTTGCTAGAAAGCCTTGAAGAATCATCGCGCGCGTGGCGCGTTTTGAACGATTGATTTTCGGGAAGTAAATACCACCGGCCGCGGTTTTGGACAGTTTTTCGCGTTTGTTGCCCGTGTTTTTGAAGTATTTACTTGAATTATAAACTGTAACAGTGCCGTCTGTAAATTGAGTTGAATTTGAATCTGAAACGTGGTTTCATTGCTGATCGTTTGTCGGGCGTGGATTGACGCTGCTAAATAACGGTTTCTTAGTGCTGGTGAGCTTTGGTGTCCTCCTGGAGGAACTTTAATGTGTCGACTGGTATTGGAAAATCAGTGTATTTGAAGCCATCCGGACGGTGTTGAAGTCGGCGCGCGCGCGCTGACCCTCCGGTGGTACGACGGAACACACTGTGCCCTAAGGTAAGTGCCTTAGTTTTGCTGTGGAGTGTGGTCGGAGATTGATTTACTTGTTGTATAAGCCGTGACTAATGCGCGGTGAATGTACGTGCTGTACTGGGGCGCGTACATCGTTTGGTAGCAGAGCGTGGTTACTAATTACTAATTTGATTAATTAGAGTAACATTCCAGTATCTTGGTAGCCCTCAGCGGCTAATTTGCAAAAATTTGATTTTTTATTTTTTGTTGTCGGTACTCGTAAAATTAAATCTCTGCCCACCTACCACACCTGTGTGGATCCGATAATAAATTTATAATCTTACAAAGTAAAAAATGTAAAAAGAAATGTAGGTAGATTGTTTTTTTTTGGTTCTCTTCTTTCCGTACTTCCGAACGGAAAAGGCAAAGGCATGATACGCCATACAGCCTGGTAGGTAGTTCGTTTTGTTATTAAATTATTGACCTACGGTTATCAGTAATTACGAGTTATGTTTACGAGTAATGTTTTGTTATTGTTGATTCGATTATCTCGTGTATGTGTACGAACCAAATAGTTCGGTTTTGAATTTTGTTACGATTTAGCTCGGAATTCACAGTAATAATTTTATTCTGTTTGTTGTTTGATTTATTACGTAATACGCAGTAACAATTTTGTTCTGTTTGTTTGTTTGATTTATTATGTAATTCCCAGTAATAATTTTGTTCTGTTTGTTGTTTGCTTTATTACGTAATACGTGTTAGCTTTTAGTTTTAATTTAACTAAATGTTGTAATTTATTTGAGACTTTTTGTAACTGACTTCCGGTATTAAAAATACTGACTCTGAGTAGTCGACGGAAGTCGTTACAAACTGCAGTAAAATAATATTTAATGTTTATTTCCGGAAGTTGATTAGCGCGCCAACTGGTGACCGTTTTTTTTTAAGTTTAAAAATGATATAAAAGACATGGTGGTGAACCTAAAAAGTTAGTTCAGTGAAAAATAAAATCAAGAACGTTACGTCGCTCGTTTTCTTGCTCCAATCCTCTCTGGTTTCTTATATCAGAAGTGGGTCAGTACCTAAAAGTGCGAGTTAGCTGAAAATTAACAAGTTTTTTTTTTTTAAACATTTCGGTGTGTTACTGCAGTAAACTTTAAATATGCCAAAACGAACTCGTGCTGTGAGTAGTGAATCTTCGACAAGTGAATATTCGTATAGCGAGAGACACTCAAAAAGGCGAAGTAATAGAAAACATTCGAACTCTAATAATCGTTCACGTACCCACAATAGAAAAAAAGAAATCTAGAAGATCACGCCGAACGAGGGAAAACAGCGCAAGAAGAGCTTTGAATCATGGTATGTGAATCTCCAGTACAGCAACCAGGAGGCGAGGTTGCTTCCGTAGCAGTTGAAGATGTCCATGTTCCTGAACCAGGAACGTCTGAAGGGAACAGGAGCTTTACTGCGGCGGCGATTGAACGGGAGGCAGTTCCAGGAGCTTCTGGAGTTCCAGATGGAGTTTTGGAAAGTAATCCAGTTAATTTTAATTTGCCAATTAATTTGCATGATTTAGTGAACTTTATTTCCTCTCGTGTGAAACCTGACAGTTCTTCTTATTCTTCATTAAAATATGACAAAAACATGATTCCCGAATTTGATCCGTCGGTTAGGAATCAAAGAATAAGATACATGGTTATCTAAAGTGAATGAATGTGCTCATATCTACGGTTGGTCTGATCAACAAACGACACATTTTGCTTTGCCACGATTAGTAGGGCATGCAAAAAAATGGTATGAAGGGCTAAAAACCATAAACCATACTTGGTTAGAATGGCAATGTAATTTAAAGCGTGCATTTCCTTCTGACACTAATTATGGTGCTTTATTATGTGAAATGTTGGAAAAGAAGTATAAAATAGGTGATTCGCTCGATGATTACTATTACGACAAAATGATTTTATTGAATGCATGTGAAATATCAGACAAGAAAGCAGTAGATTGTATCATTTATGGTCTTGAGGACCGCACTATAAGAGCTGGAGCATCTTCAGCTCGTTTTAATCAACCTGAAGATTTATTGAAATATTTAAAAGACATGTGCCGAGATCAGAAAGAGTTAGTAGCAAAAAATAAAACTAAAAGCGTTTTGCTCAATAATTCCACTATAATTTGTCATCTTTGTGGTAGGAGTGACCACCGTGCGAACCAATGTAGGCAATCAACTAATACTTCTTCAATATGTTTTAATTGTAAACAAACTGGCCATAGAGTTTCGCAATGTTCAGAACCCATTATTAAATGCGATAATTGTAAAAAAATATGGACATAAAACTGAAGACTGTTTTTTAAATAAAAATCATAAGAGACAAAATACTAACCAAGATAAGAGGGTTTTAAGGACAGCGACCACTGATTTAGATAGTTCACAAGATAAATATTACAAAAATGCTTCTATAAATAATAATTATATGCAAGTTAAATGCTTTATCGACTTCGGTAGCCAATGCACACTTATTACAGATACATTAGCATATCAGTACAATTTAATTGTTAGGGAAAGTTCCTTACCTGTGATAAAGGGGGTAGGAGAGACACACATTGTACCTAAAGGTAAAACTGAAATATTATTGGCCATAGATGGAGTTAAGGCTATGATCACTAGTTATGTTGTCGCATCTAGCCAGCTACATGTACCCTTACTAGTTGGTCAAAATTTCACCGAATTGCCAGAAGTTTTAGTTATTAAGACAAATAATAGTCTTGAGCTTTTAAGGCGTAACAATTTTTGTAGTGAAATCTTGCCTGCTATAGAGCATGAAGATAATAGTATTGTCAAACTATACGTTTCCAAGGAGTGTAATGGTACCAACACAGATTTAATAAAGTGTTATACTTCTGCTGTTAAGAACTCCACGGTATTCGTTTTAGGTAGCTATCGCAATTATAATAATTGTCAATATTGAATTAAGGAAGGGGTCTACAAGATAGTTGAAAACTATTGTGATATTCCCATTATAGTGTTAAGTGATACAAAGTTACATTTAAAAAGGGATATGCTATTAGTTAGAACGTATAAAATACATTATGATAATAATATCAAGGAATTAAATTGTTTTACATTAAAATCCGATTACAGACCCTTTGAAGCTAGCGAGATTAACATTAATTCAGAGTTAACCAAAGAAGAAATTCTTAAAATACAAGGGTTAATATCAAAATATAGGACAAATTTTGCTCAAAATCTCTCTGAATTGGGGTGCACTAATCTCTGTGAAATGGAAATCAAATTAACTGATAGCACTCCTGTAGTTTATAGACCATATAGACTGAGTTTCAAAGAGAGAGAGATAGTACAAGAAATGATTAGGGAACTGTTAGAACATGACATTATCGAAGAGTCCTCATAATGCTACGCTAGTCCGATTATACTCGTATCAAAGAAAACTGGGGGAAATCGCTTATGTGTTGATTACAGAACTTTGAATGGTCGAACTGTTAAGGAACACTTCCCACTGCCATTGATAGAAGATCAGTTGGACCAATTAAGTGGCTGTAAGTTCTTTACAACTTTAGATTTAATGAGTGGCTATTATCAGGTACCTATAAAAAGGGAGAGCAGACACGTCACGGCATTTGTTACGCCTGATGGCCTGTTTCAATTTAAAAGGATGCCGTTTGGTCTGGCCAATGCGCCCTCTGTATTCCAAAGAACCATTAACCAAGCACTTGGGGTAAATTCTGCTCAAGGATTTACTAAATTTGGATCGAATAAGCCAGCTAAGATTGGACTAGCAGGTATACTCTTGCAGAAAGAAGACAGTCACGCTCCTTTTAAGCCAGTAGCTTATTTCAGTAGAAAAACTACTATTGACGAACAAAAGTTTCATGCATATGATTTAGAAACGTTAGCAGTGGTAACTTCACTTCAGCGTTTTCGTGTATATTTACTAGGATTAAAATTCACCATAATTACGGACTGTAATGCTTTAAGATCAACGTTTTCTAAACGAGACCTTTTACCACGAATTGCTAGATGGTGGTTGTCCTTGCAAGAGTATGACTGTAACATCGTGTATCGCCCTAATAACAGTATGAATCACGTAGACGCGTTGAGTAGAAATCCTCATGAAACTTGTAAGACAAATGATGAAGTAGATTCATTAAGAGTTTTAAATATTACACAAGACGATTGGTTGCTCAGTGTTCAACTAACGGATCCTAAAATATGTTTTATTAAAGATGTATTAAATGATCCAAAATACCAAGATATTATTGATATAAAACAAAATTTTGTTTTCCAACGTAACCGGCTGTTTAGGAAAGTTAATGGTGAATTAAAATGGGTAGTTCCAAAGGGAGCCAGGTGGCAAATATGTAAACAAAATCACGACGATATCGGACATTTTTCAGTTGATAAAACTTTAGCTAAAATTCAAAAAGATTTTTGGTTCTCAAAGATGAAAAAATTTATTACAAAATATGTCAAGTCTTGCTTACATTGTGCATACGGTAAAATGCATGCGGGAAAAAAGGAAGGATTTTTACATCCTATAATGAAAAACGATACTCCCTTTGAAACAGTTCATATTGATCACTTGGGTCCTTTTGTAAAAAGTTCGAGAGGCAATGCTTACTTACTCGTTATTGTTGACGGGTATACGAAGTTCTCTATTTTGAAACCCTTGCGCAATTTAAGGTCAAGTCTAACTATTGGAGCATTACACGATGTTTTTTCTACATTTGGCTACCCGAAACGGTTGATCTCTGATCAAGGCACCTCATTTACCTCTGAAGAGTTCCGAAAGTTTTGCGAGAAAAACCACATTAAGCACGTTTTGAACGCTGTCGCTTCACCTCGAGCTAACGGCCAGGTAGAGCGCTACAATAGGACCGTATTAGGAGCATTAACTTCATATACCGACAAATTAGGGGAGACCAAATGGGATTCTGAGTTGGGTAATATTCAATGGGGGTTAAATAATACGTTAAATAAAGGTATAGGTAAAACCCCGTCAGAAGCTCTGTTTGGTTGTAATTTGATCCATAATAATGAGAATATAATGAACGAATTATTCTTAGACACCAGGCAGTCTGATAGGGATATCAATAAAATAAGAACCGAAATTAACGAACACATATCGAAAGACCAACATAAACAGAAAGAGAAGTTTGATAAGACACGTAAGGAAGCTAAGATATATGCAATAGGGGATTTGGTAAAGATTCAAAAACAGATTGGTCATAATGAAGGCCAGAGTAAAAAGCTGTTACCTGTGTACTCGGGGCCCTACAGAATCTCAAAAGTTTTGGATAACGATAGGTATGAAGTCTCTAGCATACCAGGGTCTAACATTGGTAAAAAGAAGTACTGTAATATTTGGGCTATTGATCAGATACAACCGTGGATTAGCACAAGTATTGATGAAATAAGTTCAGAATCAGAGTCTGAAAAAGAATTGTCAAGTTAGTAGGTAGGAGATAAATCAAAACGATTGAGTATGAAATTGTTGATTGATTGTGTGTTTGGTTAAAGATTGTTATGACACTAGGAAAACAAATAGTTTATAGTTTAGATTTAGTGCATCGAATAACAACAATATGGCATAATAATGATTTTTGTGATTATGGGTAACGAAGGAATATGGAATATATGTTATTTTGTTAGAAGATATTTTATATTGCTGTGAGAAGAGAGAGATTTGAGAAATAATGAAGATGAATTATTTAATGTATGGTTACTCATTGGAAGTCGTATAGTGGCTGGTGGCAAGTGAGAGAGCTTGACCAGTGAAGCTTGCGGTGCAATGTGTAGCATATGTAGAGTGTGTTGTTACTCATTGGAAGTCTTATAGTGGCTGGTGGCAAGTGAGAGAGCTTGACCAGTGAAGCTTGCGGTGCAATGTGTAGCATATGTAGAGTGTGTTGTTACTCATTGGAAGTCGTATAGTGGCTGGTGGCAAGTGAGAGAGCTTGACCAGTGAAGCTTGCGGTGCAATGTGTAGCATATGTAGAGTGTGTTGTTACTCATTGGAAGTCGTATAGTGGCTGGTGGCAAGTGAGAGAGCTTGACCAGTGAAGCTTGCGGTGCAATGTGTAGCATATGTAGAGTGTGTTGTTACTCATTGGAAGTCGTATAGTGGCTGGTGGCAAGTGAGAGAGCTTGACCAGTGAAGCTTGCGGTGCAATGTGTAGCATATGTAGAGTGTGTTGTTACTCATTGGAAGTCGTATAGTGGCTGGTGGCAAGTGAGAGAGCTTGACCAGTGAAGCTTGCGGTGCAATGTGTAGCATATGTAGAGTGTGTTGTTACTCATTGGAAGTCGTATAGTGGCTGGTGGCAAGTGAGAGAGCTTGACCAGTGAAGCTTGCGGTGCAATGTGTAGCATATGTAGAGTGTGTTGTTACTCATTGGAAGTCGTATAGTGGCTGGTGGCAAGTGAGAGAGCTTGACCAGTGAAGCTTGCGGTGCAATGTGTAGCATATGTAGAGTGTGTTGTTACTCATTGGAAGTCGTATAGTGGCTGGTGGCAAGTGAGAGAGCTTGACCAGTGAAGCTTGCGGTGCAATGTGTAGCATATGTAGAGTGTGTTGTTATTCATTGGAAGTCGTATAGTGGCTGGTGGCAAGTGAGAGAGCTTGACCAGTGAAGCTTGCGGTGCAATGTGTAGCATATGTAGAGTGTGTTGTTACTCATTGGAAGTCGTATAGTGGCTGGTGGCAAGTGAGAGGGCTTGACCAGTGAAGCTTGCGGTGCAATGTGTGGCATACGTAGAGTGTAACGTCATTAATTTGAAGTCACATAGTGGCTGACAGGTGAGTGCCTGATCATTAAGCGTGCGATGCAATGAGTGACCGATGTAAATTATTATTAAAAAATTTCAATGAGGGAAGGAAAATGTATAACGAGTGCGATTACACTTGTTTTTATTTTAATAAATTGTTACTGATTCATTGTAATTAGATACTGCAATATTAACTTACTGTAATATTAACGTTTAGGTTCCCTACAACAATAATTATATAAGCAATTACTATGTTGTTAATGTCTTATAGTTTGAGGACAAACTTGATGTCAGTATGGCCGAATGTTAGCTTTTAGTTTTAATTTAACTAAATGTTGTAATTTATTTGAGACTTTTTGTAACTGACTTCCGGTATTAAAAATACTGACTCTGAGTAGTCGACGGAAGTCGTTACAAACTGCAGTAAAATAATATTTAATGTTTATTTCCGGAAGTTGATTAGCGCGCCAACTGGTGACCGTTTTTTTTTAAGTTTAAAAATGATATAAAAGACATGGTGGTGAACCTAAAAAGTTAGTTCAGTGAAAAATAAAATCAAGAACGTTACGTCGCTCGTTTTCTTGCTCCAATCCTCTCTGGTTTCTTATATACGTAGCAATAATGTTGTTTTGTTTATAAGTTTGATCTGTGTCGCAATTAAGTTAGGCCGTTTGCACACTGATATTTTGTATTTATACATTGTAATATTTTTGATGTGAAACATCTATAGGCGCACGTGAGACCGATTTCTGGCGTGGCGACGCATCGACTGTGCGTTTCTCTCTCACTCGATCCGGCGTTAAACCATCTCTTTCGCTCCACTGAGCTCGGAATCGACTGTGCGTTTCTCTCTCACTCGATCCGGCGTTAAGCCATCTCTTTCGCTCCACTGAGCTCGGACTCGGATACCTATAGTGTATACTCTGTTTATTACAGTACTCATAACCTGTGTTTTTCTGGTAAATAAATCATTTTTCTGTTCTGATAATAAAATGTCTGACCGTGATAATTTAGAGAGTGGAAGTGATCAGCCTCCTGCAAAGAAAGCAAAATCACACTATGACACATTATCAAGTCATCAGTAAGTTAATTATATTTTTATAATTAAAGTATGCATTTATCTGTGCATTTAGCACGCGTATATTTGGTGTGTATTGAGCGCCAGTAAATGTAAAATCTACTCTCTAGGTAGATTAAAATTCACATAAATTTCATTGCATATCATGTTTTTAAATTAATTATTAATTTTAATTTCATTCTTATTGAAATTAATGCATTAAAACAATTGCTTAGAGAATAAATTTATTAAGACTGACAGAACTTTATTTTAAAATCAGCTGATGGCGTGCAGCGCACGAATCTTTTTCTTATTTGTTATTAATTTAAACTTTAAAAAATTAATTAATTTTTCTAATCATAATGGAGTTTATAGTGAAACATTCATTATTTATATTTATAATTTACGATCTTTAGTAGTATATTGAAATAACTAGCTAAGATTCTTGACAATAGATGCTGTATTTATTAGATATCTTAATAATGTTATGTCCAATACTTTCGTATCGTACTTCAGTTTTTATTTATACCTGTTAATATTTTGTTTGTAACGGTTGCCCTTAGCTTTGGTCCCCACACGGTCTCGCGGAATTTATCGAGTTATTTACGCCCTTTTGTTATTTTCCGCGCGTTTTTAATTGAATTTAATTTGTTGACTTGAATTTGTGGCTTTAATTTGAAATGGCTCCCAATCCGCTTGCTACGGCAAAAGCAGAGGTTCAGGCCGCATTGCGTTGGCTCGCGGGTGCGGCTGCCCTGATTGTTCGTCAGGATCGGGTGCAGGCATTGTTGACCCGTTATGAAGGGTTGCCTGCGCGCATGGAAGGGTTGGAGCGACACGTTGTCGACTTCCATGCCTTCCTGACTTACCTCATCACGTGAGGGATAATCACAACATAGTATTGTTCGCGGATGACACTTCTCTTATTTTCAAAGTCAAGCGTCAGCTAGCAAATTTTGACGAAGTTAACAATGCACTTTCGAAAGTTGTCCATTGGTTTAATGTAAATAACCTTCTTTTGAATGAAAAAAAAACTAAATTCATTAAATTTTCTACGCCAAATGTTAGGCAGTTAAGTACCAATGTTCAACTGAATGGAGTAGAGTTGATCCCTGTCGAGTCGACAGTTTTTCTTGGATTGACTATTGACTCCAAGTTACAATGGGGTCCTCACATTGAGAAGCTGTCGGGTAGACTCAGTTCTGCCGCTTATGCTGTTAAGAAAATTAGACAGATAACTGATGTGAATACAGCCAGAATTGTTTATTTTAGTTATTTTCATAGTCTTATGACTTATGGGATTCTTCTCTGGGGAACTTGTGCGGACATCAATACCATCTTTGTTTTACAGAAAAGGGCTGTTCGAGCCATTTACAACCTTGGTCCTAGAGATTCTCTTAGAGAAAAATTCAGAGAGGTGAACATTCTGACTGTAGCTTCGCAATATATATTTGAAAATCTTATGTATGTACATAAAAATATATCTAATTTTAAGAAAATAAGCGAAGTTCATAATATAAATACCAGGAACAAACACAATCTTGCTGTACATCACACTCGTCTCCACAGAGTAGGCAACTCGTTCATGGGTCAATGTATACACTTTTACAACAAGCTTCCCATGGACATTCGAAACTTACCCATTAAACGATATAAAACCTATATAAAGGCCAAACTTTGCAAAAAGGGGTATTATAAAATCTCAGATTATTTAGAGGATAGAGAGGCTTGGGACTGAGCTGCTCGCTCTGTTAAGCATTGTTATTAAGCAATATGCGTAATTATAATGTAAATTATTGTAAACATTTTCATTTTTAATGTCTGGACTTTAAAAAAGACGATGATCCCTGAGTTTGTTTCGGCTATTTCTTCTCAGAGGTAGTCAGTTAGGAAATGCCGGCTTCATCTAGTTTTAAAAAAAAAAAAAAAGAAAAAATAAAAAAAACATGACGTGTAGAAGTGATCGGTGATCCTACTTGCTTAATAAACGATTTCATTTCATTTCATTTCATTACGTTTTGGAACACCCTCCAGCGGATGACGCCATAGTGGAGACCTTCAAAAGGGATGTCGACCAGGCGTACTAACTGGCCGACCAAATTACGGAGTCGGCCAAAGGGCTCCTGGCTGCCCGTAGGGGAGAGCCGACTTTGAGCGGGGAGGTTAAACCGACCCCGCCGGCTTTGTTAGGGAGACTGCCCACATTGGGGATTCCCCACTTTGACGGGGACCTCACGGCTTGGATGGGCTTCATCAACCTTTTTGACAGCTTGGTGGACTCCAGGGAAGATTTGTCCCCCAGCCAGAAACTGGCTTATTTGCGCTCCGCCCTCCGCGGAGAAGCCAGCGCAGTGGTCCAGCACCTGATAGTTAGCGATGCTAACTACCAGGTTGCGCGGCAGTTGTTGCTGGACCGCTACCAAAACGTCCGCTTGCTAGCGGACACCCATGTGGCAGCCATTTTGGCCTTACCGAAGGCAACGCGGGTTTCCTCCTTGCGGAAGGATTTGGTCAACCCGCTCTTGATCGCCATCCACTCGTTGCGCCGGCTGGATTTGCCGGTCGACCAGTGGTCCTTTCTTCTTCTGCACATCGTCCTAACGAAATTGCCCGCAGAGGTAAAGGGGCGATTTGAACAAAGGTACGGGGGCAATAGCGCCTCGTATCTCCCCCCTTCTCGGGCTTGCTTCGTTTTTTGGAGGACGAGTGCAGAGTGCTGGACCAGCTGACCGACCCCACACCGGGAACGAGCACAGGCACAGCAGCACAACCCCGCCGTCCGACCAAACAATACTCGGCTGTCCGAAGGGACTCCCCCCCCGCACCAGGTAAACGGTGCCGGTATTGCCGGGGGGACGGACATGACGTGCGTGCTTGCGCGAAGTTCGAGGACCTCCGGACTGCGGGTCGAAGAGCCCTCGCCAAGCAACGCGCCTGGTGTTACATGTGCCTGGGGGACCACCTCCAGTCAGTGTGCCCCCAGGCTAAGGTTTGTCCACATTGCGGCGGGAGACATCACGCTCTCCTGTGCTTGAACCGCAATGGTGGCGGGTCCGAAAGGGGCCCAAATTCCCCGCACACGGGCGGGGGCCCCAAGGGCGGGGGCCCCAAAGGCGGCGGGGGCCCCCCGCAGGATGTAGCGGTGGCCGTCGGAGGCTCGGGGAGGCGGGCAGGACGCTGCCCCCCCCCCCCCTTGATGGAATACCCTCGACTGGGGCGTTATGTTCCCCCGTATGCGGCCCACGGTTATTGGCCCACACCTCGGAGTAGAGTTGGAAGGACTCCCTATGTTGCGGAGTGGGACCCTCTCGCCTACTGTCGGCGACCCCCTCCGATCTTTTCGACTCAGTCCAACCGGGGTCCAGGGGGGCAATCACCCCCCTCGGATTTTCATTAATGCCACTGTCGGGCGCAACCCCCCCACCGGAGTTTGTGCTGTTGCCAACAGCCTCCGTGCGTGTTTGGGGCCCCAAAGGTGATTTTGTCACAGTGCGTGCCCTCTTGGATTCAGGGGCCCAGGGTTGCATAATTTCTACTTGGCTCGTCCGACAGTTGGGCCTAACTATCGTGCCGCATAGGGAATCGGTACGGGGCGTTGGAGACCTGCGGATTTCGGATCCGATCGGTCGGGTTTCGTTCTCCTTCTCCCCCCACTCCTCCTCAACGCCGAAAATCGGTACTTCGGCGATTGTTTTTGAAACGGTGGTCGGCCCGCTTCCGCAAGTGCGAGCCCCACACGCCGCCGTTGAATTGCCGGCTGGATTGGCTCTGGCTGATCCTCACTTCCACCGACCTGGCCCGGTCCATTTATTGATCGGGGTGAATGTGTTAGGTCGTTTGCTGCGTGGAAGCAAACGAGTTTTGCAGGCAGCCGGTTTTGTAGCCATATCCACCTCTTTGGGTCATGTAGTAATGGGATCGTTTAAGGACGTCCCAGACCCCCCTTCGGCAGACAGCGACCTCGCTGTTGGTTCTGCCTTGTCGGACATCCTCCAACGCTTTTGGGACGTGGAGGAGCCTCCGACCGCAAAACGAGTGGACCCGTTGGACGAGGAGTGCGAATTGTTCTACCAAAACAATACTGGTCGCCTCCGCTCGGGTCGCTTGATCACTCGCTTGCCCTTTTTGTCAGTTCGCCCCCTCTTAGGCAGCTCCCGGCCGCTGGCCGAAAAAAGGTTGTTGTCTATGGAGCGCCGAATGGCGAGGGACCCCGCATTTAAGCAGAAGTACGCGGACTTCATGCGGGAGTATGAGGAACTGGGGCACATGTCGGTTTCGCATCTGGATTGGCGAAATGAAGAATATTATTTTCTTCCCCACCACGCGGTTTTGAAGACTTCCAACGGGAAGATACGTGTGGTCTTTGATGGTCCAGCACTCACGTCAACCGGAGTGTCGTTGAACCAGTGTTTGCACGCCGGACCGAAGTTGCATCACGACGTGAGTGATGTTTTGACCAACTTCCGTCGACATGCTGTCGTTTTTGTGACCGACATCCGCATGATGTTTCGGCAGACTGTGATTCACCCGGAAGACAGGAGATACCAGCTTATACTTTGGCGAGAGGATCCCAGGGATCCAATGCTGGTCTACGAGCTGAACACCAACACCTATGGACTACGATCGAGTCCTTTTGTGGCGATCCGTTCGCTGTGGGAGCTCGCAGAGCGCGAACGGCTGCGCTACCCCCGCGCGTCTGTCCTCATTAAGGAGGATATGTACGTCGATGACGTTTGTACAGGCGCCTCGAGTGTACGAGAGGCCCTGGTCTTGCGAGATGAGCTAATCGCTCTCCTAGGAGCTGGTGGCTACGAGTTGAGGAAATGGGTGTCCAACTCGCCTGAACTCTTGGCAGATGTACCCAAGGACCACCAGCAGGAGCCTCATCTCTTTGAAAACCCTGATACTCCAGACATGCTGTCTGTTTTGGGAGTACAGTACAAACCAGTCCAAGATTTGTTTACCTATAGATTGGAGCTTCCGAGCCCAAAGGTCTGGACTAAACGCACAGTGCTGTCCACTGTAGCTCGCACCTTTGATCCGAATGGTTGGCTTAGTCCTGTAGTGTTCGCGATGAAGTGTTTCCTGATGAGCCCCTCTCCGGCAACTTGCTCCGAGACTGGGTGCAGTTTGTCTCATCCCTCCCGGAAGTCAACCGTGTTTGTATCCCTAGGCACATATTGCCTGAGGGACGGTTTTCCGCTAGCCTACACGGCTTTTGTGACGCGTCCGAAAGCGGATACGCGGCAGCTGTGTACATTCGAACAGTGGACACACGAGGTGTTGTCGCCGTTCATTTGGTTACGGCTAAGAGTAAGGTAGCCCCACTTCGGACCCGATGGACCATACCGAAGTTGGAGTTGTCTGGCGCCACTCTATTAGCTCGATTGCTTAACCAAGTCGTCGACACCTTGGGAGCTAGTGTCGACTTTAGGTCGATCTTTGCATGGTCTGACAGCCAAGTCGTCCTTTGTTGGCTGAAAAGTTCAGTCCATACCCTCGAGGTGTTCGTGGCCAACCGGGTGTCTCAAATTCAGACATCGAAAGCCCAGTTCATTTGGCGCCACGTGCCTGGCGAATTGAACCCCGCAGACTGCGCTTCCCGCGGCTGCGAGGCGCCCGAACTTGTGAATCACCAGCTGTGGTGGGTCCACCATGGTTGTTACAGCCGGAGGGTTCTTGGCCCCATACCCCCGCAGTGGTCAGGGCATCTACGCCAGGGGTGCATGTTCACGCCACCGAGACCGTAGCGGCTCCAGATCCGGAGTTTTTGCTTGAGCGCTACAGCTCTTTGGATAAATTGCTCGGCGTCACCGCCTGGATACGGCGTTTCATCCACAACTGTCGTAACCCTCGTGGCAAATTTGAGTCTCCGGTCCTCTCACCGCAAGAGCGCAATGACGCTCTGCTATATTGGGTGCGGATAGTTCAAGAGAGTGAATTTGCATCGGAGTTGAAAACCCTCCGCCAACGCACATCCAATCTGAAGGGACCCTTAGGGCGCTTGAATCCTTTCGTGGATGATCAGGGTTTGATGCGTGTCGGAGGTCGGCTTAGAAATGCTAAGCTCCCCTATGGGGCTCGTCATCCATTGTTGCTCCCCAAGAACGGCCCCTTGGTGAAGTTGTTGATCACAGACCGCCATGTGAAAAATGCACATGCCGGATGTAACGCTCTTACTGCGATCCTCCAACGTGAATTTTGGATTTTGTCTGCGCGGAGAGTGATCCGATATGTTATCTTTCGTTGTCTCCCGTGCTACCGCTTGAAGGCGGACATCGTGCAGCCCCAAATGGGGGATTTTCCTGCCGATCGAGTCACCGAATCGATGCCCTTTGCTGGAGTTGGTACGGATTTTGCGGGACCATTTATTGTAAAAGCTTCGCGATTCCGTAACGCTAAGACCGAGAAGGCTTACTTGTGCGTTTTTGTGTGTTTAGCTACTGAAGCGGTCCACCTCGAGGTGGTTAGTGCTCTCACGACAGAGGCGTTCGTCGCTGCTCTTGGCAGATTTGTTTCGCGTCGCGGACTGCCGTCCTTAATTCGATCCGACTGTGGGACCAACTTTGGGGGTACCGATCGTTATTTGAAGGATGTTTGTGAATTTTTAGATAAGCATAATGTTGAGATCGGATCCACACTCTCCCGCAGAGGGGTACGATGGCAGTATTCACCGCCGTCCTGCCCCCACTGAGGAGGTATATTTGAAGCAACTGTAAAGGCCGCCAAAACTCATCTTCGTCGCGTTATTGAAGATACTATCCTAACTTTTGAGGAGCTCGCGACCGTATTTTGTAAGGTTGAGGCGGTCCTCAACTCGCGTCCGTTATGCCCTTTGTCATCCGACGCGAGTGATTTGGAGGCCCTCACGCCGGGCCATTTTTTGATAGGGAGACCACTTAACGCCCTGCCTGAGTATCCTTATTTGGACATTAACTCCGGACGGCTCTCGCGATTTGAATTGCTTCAACAGCTTACGCAGAGTTTTTGGCGCCGTTGGCATCTGGAGTATTTGCACATTTTACAACAGCGCGTTAAGTGGTCAGACAAGATGAACCCACCAAGAGTCGGAGACCTCGTTTTGTTAAAGGACCCAAACCTGCCACCCCTCCGATGGCGTCGTGGACGCATTGTTAAATTGTATCCAGGGTCAGATGGTGTTCCCAGGTTTGTCAAGGTCCTGGTGGGGGACTCTGTCTTGAAGCGCGCAATCGCCACACTCTCTCGCCTGCCCTTAGATTGAATTGTCGGACCGTTTGTTACTGTCCGGGGCGGGGGGATGTTTGCGCTCGTTTATCGGTCGAGTCCGATTGTTAGTTAGTCGAGTTTGATGGATGGCGCGACCGGTACGGGCGAGCGTAATTATTATAATCTGTGGTGATCGGTGACGCGCTATGACACAACGTTTTCGAGAGAACGTTTAGACAGACCGTTGCTAGAAAGCCTTGAAGAATCATCGCGCGCGTGGCGCGTTTTGAACGATTGATTTTCGGGAAGTAAATACCACCGGCCGCGGTTTTGGACAGTTTTTCGCGTTTGTTGCCCGTGTTTTTGAAGTATTTACTTGAATTATATACTGTAACAGTGCCGTCTGTAAATTGAGTTGAATTTGAATCTGAAACGTGATTTCATTGCTGATCGTTTGTCGGGCGTGGATTGACGCTGCTAAATAACGGTTTCTTAGTGCTGGTGAGCTTTGGTGTCCTCCTGGAGGAACTTTAATGTGTCGACTGGTATTGGACAATCAGTGTATTTGAAGCCATCCGGACGGTGTTGAAGTCGGCGCGCGCGCGCTGACCCTCCGGTGGTACGACGGAACACACTGTGTCCTAAGGTAAGTGCCTTAGTTTTGCTGTGGAGTGTGGTCGGAGATTGATTTATTTGTTGTATAAGCCGTGACTAATGCGCGGTGAATGTACGTGCTGTACTGGGGCGCGTACATGCGGGGTCCCTCGCCATTCGGCGCTCCATAGACAATTACCTTTTTTCGGCCAGCGGCCGGGAGCTGCCCAAGAGGGGGCGAACTGACAAAAAGGGCAAGCGAGTGATCAAGCGACCCGAGCGGAGGCAACCAGTATTGTTTTGATAAAACAAATCGCACTCCTCGTCCAACGGGTCCACTCGTTTTGCGGTCGGAGGCTCCTCCACGTCCCAAAAGCGTTGGAGGATGTCCGACAAGGCAGAACCAACAGCGAGGTCGCTGTCTGCCGAAGGGGGGTCTGGGACGTCCTTAAACGATCCCATTACTACATGACCCAAAGAGGTGGATATGGCTACAAAACCGGCTGCCTGCAAAACTCGTTTGCTTCCACGCAGCAAACGACCTAACACATTCACCCCGATCAATAAATGGAGCGGGCCAGGTCGGTGGAAGTGAGGATCAGCCAGAGCCAATCCAGCCGGCAATTCAACGGCGGCGTGTGGGGCTCGCACTTGCGGAAGCGGGCCGACCACCGTTTCAAAAACAATCGCCGAAGTACCGATTTTCGGCGTTGAGGAGGAGTGGGGGGAGAAGGAGAACGAAACCCGACCGATCGGATCTGAAATCCGCAGGTCTCCAACGCCCCGTACCGATTCCCTATGCGGCACGATAGTTAGGCCCAACTGTCGGACGAGCCAAGTAGAAATTATGCAACCCTGGGCCCCTGAATCCAAGAGGGCACGCACTGTGACAAAATCATCTTTGGGGCCCCAAACACGCACGGAGGCTGTTGGCAACAGCACAAACTCCCGTGGGGGGGTTGCGCCCGACAGTGGCATTAATGAAAATCCGAGGGGGGTGATTGCCCCCCTGGACCCCGGTTGGACGGAGTCGAAAAGGTGGGAGAGGGACGGAGTCGAAAAGGTGGGAGAGGGTCGCCGACAAAGGCGAGAGGGTCCCACTCCGCAACATAGGGAGTCCTTCCAACTCTACTCTGAGGTGTGGGTCAATAACCGTGGGCCGCATACGGGGGAACATAACGCCCCAGTCGAGGGTACTCCATCAAGGGGGGGGAGCAGCGTACCGCCCGCCTCCCCGAGCCTCCGACGGCCACCGCTACATCCTGCGGGGGGCCCCCGCCCGTGGGGCCCCCGCCCTTGGGGCCCCCGCCCTTGGGGCCCCCGCCCGTGTGCAGGGAATTTAGGCCCCTTTCGGACCCGCCACCATTGCGATTCAGGCACAGGAGAGCGTGATGTCTCCCGCTGCAATGTGGACAAGCCTTAGCCTGGGGGCACACTGACTGGAGGTGGTTCCCCAGGCACATGTAACACCAGGCGCGTTGCTTGGCGAGGGCTCTTCGTCCCGCAGTCCGGAGGCCCCCGAACTTCGTGCAAGCACGCACTTCATGTCCGTCCCCCCGGCAATACCGGCACCGTTTACCTGGTGCGGGGGGGGGAGTCCCTTCGGACAACCGAGAATTGTTTGGTCGGACGGCGGGGTTGTCCCCTCGCCGCCACCGGACGACCCGTGCTCGTTCCCGGTGTGGGGTCGGTCAGCTGGTCCATCACTCTGCACTCGTCCTCCAAAAAACGAAACAGGTCCGAGAAAGGGGGGAGATACGAGGCGCTATTGCCCCCGTACCTTTGTTCAAATCGCCCCTTTACCTCTGCGGGCAATTTCGTGAGGACGATGTGCAGAAGAAGAAAAGACCACTGGTCGACCGGCAAATGCAGCCGGCGCAACGAGTGGATGGCGGTCAAGAGCGGGTTGACCAAATCCTTCCGCAATGAGGAAACCAGCGTTGCCTTCGGTAGGGCCAAAATGGCCGCCACATGGGTGTCCGCTAGCAAGCGGACGTTTTGGTAGCGGTCCAGCAACAACTGCCGCGCGACCTGGTAGTTAGCATCGCTAACTATCAGGTGCTGGACCACTGCGCTGGCTTCTCCGCGGAGCGCAAATAAGCCAGTTTCTGGCTGGGGGACAAATCTTCCCTGGAGTCCACCAAGCTGTCAAACAGGTTGTAACTGTTATCTTATTGTGTCTTCTTTGTCGTCACTTACGTTATTTATTGTGTATCAGGATGGAAGATGTTTCTTTATAGAAAACCAAGGATTTACTTCACTATTTATTATTCATACAACATATGAACATATATACCGCGGAACGGTCGCGAGAGGACTGAGGTGGCTACGCGCCGCTGCCCGCGCGCAGTTACATATAGCTGACAAAGCAAATTACTCGGGCGCGGGACCAAAGCCACCACAATACCCCCCTTCTTACAAAAAATAAAAAATAATAAAAAATACCAACTATAATAGATATATCCTTAACAGATTACAAAATTATTCGCAGTAGGTACCTAGGAACAAAAATTTGAGAACAAATTAAAACATTTTCAAACGAACAAAAATCACTTCCAATTTTGTTATTTTTGCAACTAAATGGTTGTATCCGATTAATATCATGTATTCATATTTTTAGACTTTGAATATTAACAAAATTTAAGCAAAATATTTTTATTTCATTAACAAATTTTTACAGTTAACTACCAACATTGTTTCTATCGATAAATGAAAAATACCTTATATATTTACTAAAATGCTCAACTACCGTTTGATACAAATAACACAATGAAACGCGCATAATACAAACGAACACATCATCACATCACAAATTAGAATTACATATAGTTAGGTTGCGCCGGCGTCGCAGCGGCTGACTGCGGCTGCTGAGCGGGTACAACCTGCACCATAGCTAGGTTTCTGGAATTTACGACTTCCTTTCTGACAGCAGAACGAAATCTTTTGAGACATCTTTGCCTCAAAAAGTATGACAATATCACAATTCCCAGTATAATAAATGCTATCATTACATAGCCATATTGGTTTAACTTATTTACCACACTCTGATGCTGTGCTATCTCGGCATTAATTACAACTTTATTGTCCAAATCTTGTTGTTTACTTTGATTATAACCCATCTTGAAAATACTTTTAACAAACTGGTACAATAAATACAAGTATGTAGGTACTCGATTGGATTACAAATGTGAATTACCTTATATACTAATGAAGTACAATTATATATTTTTACATACCGATAAATGACATACTTTAATATTCATTAGTAAGTAAACAATGTACATATAAATTTTGCAACAATCGTTCGTCAAAACAAATCTCAATAGCACATCTCGTCAGCAAAACGCACCGGTTGTTTCACCACTCTGCCACTGCGCGTGGTTTTCGCCACGGGCGGTAGCGTGTTAGAGTTACTCAACGAAATCGGTTCAGTTATCTTTTGGGACAAATTACCATCTCCGTCTTCACTTTCGTTTAACAAATATGCAGGCTTTAATCGATCTATAGAAGCAGATGCAGTTCTGTTCGGATACTGAATAACATATACCTTACCTGACCTACTTAATACTAAATATGGACCATCGTATGTTGGCTGTAAAGGCCTACGATACGCGTCGTTACGTACAAATACATACTTACACTTCTTTAAATCAGGGTGTACAAAAAATGACTTACTTTTAGAAATCGCTAACTCCTGTGGCTTATAACTATAAATAATTTTTCGCAATTGCTCTACATAATTATAATCATCAGTTTCATTGATTTGTTTATTAGCGTAAAAATCTGCAGGTAAACGCAATGTTGTACCATATGTTAGTAACGCTGGGCTCACACCACTATCATTTCTGATCGCTGCTCTGATACCTAATAACACAGTAGGTAGTTCATCTATCCAAGATGAGTGTACCGAAATTAGCCTAGCTGTCAAAGCTGTTTTAAACACACGATGCCATCTCTCCAGAATCCCATTCGAGATAGGATGAAAAGAGCAACATCTTATCTTTTCAATACCCAATAACTTCATAAGATTAGAAAAAAGTTGACTTTCAAATTGACGACCTTGGTCACTGGTTAATTTAATTGGGCACCCAAAACGCGTGATCCAACCGTTATAAAATGTTTTTGCTACAATTTCGGCTGTTATTTCCTTGAGAGGAAAAGCCTCTGGCCATCGTGTTCTTCTATCTATCACGGTTAAACAATATTTATAACCTTCAACAGTGGTAACTAAAGGACCTACTATATCTATGTGTATGTGCTCGAAACGATCGTTATTAGGAAAAGTACCAAACACTTCATTTGTATGCCTATGTATCTTAGCTCGCTGACAGTGTACGCAAGCCTTAGCCCATTGACTTACATCGCGATTCATACTCGGCCAGAAAAATCTGTCACTTACTAATTTGCGACTTGTTCTTATTCCTGGGTGACTTAAATTATGTATGGAATTGAAAACTAATTTACGAAATTGTACAGGTAGATATGGTCTTAATTTATCCGATGATAATTCACAGAAAACAGGTTTGCCATTAGAAGACATAACTACTTTCTTTAAAATTATATTACCTGGATTTTCAGATGTAAAATTCTTAATATAGTCATCATTACACTGGGCGTCCGCCAATTCCTCGAAATTGATAAGAGAAGGACATTCTATAGTTTCTATTCTCGACAACGTATCTGCAACAATGTTGTCGTGACCGCTAACATGCCTTATGTCTGTGCTATACTCGCTTATATAAGCTAACTGCCGAATACGCGTAGGAGTCTCTTTCTCACCTTTTGTTTTCGTAAATGCAAACATAAGAGGCTTATGATCGGTATATATAGTTAAGCTAAGCTAAGCTAAGCTTATGCTTAATGCAAACATAAGAGGCTTATGATCGGTATATATAGTTAAGCTAAGCTAAGCTAAGCTTTGTCCTTCAACTAGGTTTTTAAAATATCTAATGGCCAAATAAATCGCCAATAGTTCCCGATCATAGGTGCTATACTTTTGTTGCGCAGGAGACATCTTTTGGGAAAAATATCCTAAAGGTTTCCATGAATTACTCACGTATTGCTGTACAACGGCTCCAACGGACGTGGTAGATGCGTCGGTCATGAGTGCGAGCGGGGCGCCGGGGACAGGGTGCGATAACGTCACCGCATTCTCGAGGCTCCGCTTACATTGCTCGAATGCTGACTCGGCTTCCGGTGTCCACTCTATGGGTGTTCTGTCTTTCTTTTTAGCACCAACTAAATAAGTATTTAAAATTCGTTGATGTTCGACCGCTTTAGGTAAATGAGAACGATAGAAATTGACCATACCCAAAAATCTGCGAAGTTCCTCGACCGTTTTCGGTTTCGGAAAATCCTGAATACCCTTTATTTTTTCTTTAAGGGGCCTGATGCCGTCCTCGGAAACTTCATAGCCTAAAAATTCTATTTTCGATTGCGCAAAGACACATTTAGATAAATTAATAGTTAACCCATATTTTTCAAATCTTTCTAATATTAATTCTATGTGTTTTCTATGTTCTGAATCTGAATTACTCGCTATCAAAACGTCATCAATGTAACAAAAATGAAAATCGCTATTTTCTCCTGACTCAGAGTTTTCCCCTTGCAGACCTTGTAAAACTGTGTGGTTCATAAACCGCTGGAAAGTCTGTGCAGCATTACGAAGGCCAAATGAAAGTCTAGAAAATTCAAAAAGCCCAAAATTTGTAATTATTGACGTTTTCTCCACATCAGCAGGCCAAACAGGGATACAATGGTACGCCCTAACGACGTCTAAACGAGTAAAATATTTTTTATTTGCTAACATATATGTAAAATCCTGCAATCTAGGTATAGGGTAGCGATCAGGCTTGGTGATAGCATTTAGCCTTCTATAATCACCGCAAGGACGTATTTCACCATTTTTCTTGGGTACTACGTGTAGCGGGCTCGACCACGCTCCTTTAGATGGCCTACATATGCCTAACTCCTGCATAAGTCTGAACTCTTCCCTAAACTTCTTATATCTATGCGGAGGTAAAGGTCTCGCACGTGAGTGTACTGGAGGACCTTCTGTTTCAATATGATGGTAAACATTATGAGGCGGAGTTTCCTTATAATTCATAGGTTTCGTTAAATTTGGAAATCGATTCAATAGTTCGGCGAAGGGGTGATTTTCATTAACCGTGCACAAGGAAGATTGTCTAAAGCTGACGAGAGATGCTATAACATTGAGTTGAGTTACATTGTCAATTAACTTACGTGACTTAAGATCTACCAGTAGATTAAAATTCGCCAGAAAGTCCGCACCGAGTATAGGTTAGTTGATATCCGCCACTATAAATGTCCATTGATATGGTCGACGTAATTTTAAGTCTAAAGTCAATTTTTTCACTCCATATGTCCGAATTTCACTACCATTGGCCGCGAAGAGTTTAAAATCACTGCACTTTTTATCACAAAATAGTTTTTTACCCACTGGAATTGCTGAACAATTTGCTCCGGAATCTACGAGGAACCGCAATCCTGAATTATTATCTCGTACGCAAAGGCGGTAGCTAGGCAGAATAGTGCAAGTATCCGCCACTTCCTGCACTTCCGCTAGTTTTCCTGATTTTTATTCCAGGCACACGGCTGGTAACATTTGTGCGCACGCTCCTTGTACCGAAAATGATACGAACACAACCAATCCGGGTTAGCTGGAGAACGTCGTGGTTTCGAATCATCGCGTGTCCTCGAAACAGATCTATTATTTCGCCTTCCTCTACTAAAGTTGCGATGGCGTGGCCTTGACCTCTCTAGGTTAGCAATCTTTGCACTCAACTTCGCTATTTCTGCCAAAATCTGCTTATCTGTATTTCCATTCTGTGTTTGGGAAATCGCGGATACCTGGGCACATCCGGTAGTCTCCATTATCTTGTCAGCGATGGTAGCGAGGTTGTCCAGCCCTTTGCTTTCAGTCACAGCCAATACAGCACGCACAGACGACGGAAGGTGTCCTTGCCATAAAATTCTTAAAGTCTCGTCCGATATCTTCTCTCTGGCCAAATCCCTCATACGTCTCAAGAGTTGGGAAGGTCGCTGCTCTCCTAAATCCATCTCACTTATTAATTTTTGTATTTTCCGACTCTCTGACTCTTCATAAACGGTTAGTAATCTATTTTTTAATTCTGCAAATTTATTTTCTTGCGGAGGCTTCAACAGTATATCTGTAATTTGCTGTACGACTTCTTTCTGTAATTTTGCGACGACGATATGGTATTTCGCTTCGTCTCCCAACTTTTGAGGTGCCAAAATTGATTCCACCTGAGCAAACCAAACGCGCGGTTGATCCGTCCAAAATTCGGGTAATTTTGTCTGAAGTGACACGGCAGCAATAGAAGTCGCGCTGGCGTGTGAGTCCTCTACGCGTAACGCAGCAGGGGGTGGTCCTTGTCCAGGATTCATCTTCTGTCCGTGTTCTGTACGGGGTCCGTGTTCTGTACGGGATCACGTCGGGGTCACCACTGTAACTGTTGTTTTAATGTGTCTTCTTTGTCGTCACTTACGTTATTTATTGTGTATCAGGATGGAAGATGTTTCTTTATAGAAAACCAAGGATTTACTTCACTATTTATTATTCATACAACATATGAACATATATACCGCGGAACGGTCGCGAGAGGACTGAGGTGGCTAGGCGCCGCTGCCCGCGCGCAGTTACATATAGCTGACAAAGCAAATTACTCGGGCGCGGGACCAAAGCCACCACAAGGTTGATGAAGCCCATGCAAGCCGTGAGGTCCCCGTCAAAGTGGGGAATCTCCAGTGTGGGCAGTCTCCCCAACAAAGCCGGCGGGGTCGGTTTAACCTCCCCGCTCAAAGTCGGCTCTCCCCTACGGGCAGCCAGGAGCCCTTCTGCCGACTCCGTAATTTGGTTGGCCAGTTCGTACGCCTGGTCGACATCCCTTTTAAAGGTCTCCACTATGGCGTCATCCGCTGGAGGGTGTTCCAAAACGTAGGCATGGAAGTCGACAACGTGTCGCTCCAAATCTTGCATGCGCGCAGGCAACCCTTCGTAACGGGTCAACAATGCCTGAACCCGATTCTGCCGAACAATCAGGGCAGCCGCACCCGCGAGCCAGCGCAATGCGGCCTGAACCTCTGCTTTAGCCGTAGTAAGCGCATTGGGAGCCATTTCAAATTATCAAATTAAATTCAATTAAAAAACGCGCGGAAAATAACAAAAAGGCGTAAATAACTCTATAAATCCCGCGAAACCGTGTGGGGACCAAAGCTAAGGGCAACCGTTACAAAACAAAATATTAACAAGTATAAAATAATAAAAATATTACAATGTATAAATACAAAATATGACAGTGTGCAAAGGGCCTAATTTAATTGCAACACAGTTCAAAACTTACAAACAAAACAAAATTATTACTGCCAATTACAAAATAAATCAAACAAACGAACAGAATAAAATTATTACTGCGAATTACAAACTAAATCAAAACAACATTCAAAAACGAACTATTTGTGTTCGTACGAATACACGGGTTAACCAAATCAACAAAAACAAAACATTACTCGTAAAAATAACTCGTACTTACTGATAGCCGTAGGCTCAATGATTCAACAATGTACTTACTGGTAGCCGTAGGGCTCAATGATTCAACAACTAAACAAACTACCTACATTTTTTTTACATTTTTTCTTTGCCAAATTATAAATCTATTATCGGATCCACACAAGTGTGTGAAGGTGATCAGAGATTTAATTTTACGACTACCTACAACAAAAAAATGAAAAATCAAATATTTGCAAAATAGCCGCTGAGGGTTATTAAGATACTGGAATGTTACTCTAATTAATCAAATTAATCAACCACGCTCTGCTACCATCGCTGTACGCGCCCCAGTACAGCACGTACATTCACCGCGATCAGTCACGGCTTACACAACGAAGAAATCTCCAACCACACTCCACAACAAAACTAAGGAACTTACCTAGGACACCATGTGTTCCGTCGTGGGATGAAATACCGGAGAGCCGGCGCGCGCGCGCGACTTACAAAGCTGTCCGATGGCTTCCAACACACTAATTGTCCAATACCAGTAGACATTAAAGTTCCTCCATGAGGACAACCAAAGCTCACCAGCATAAAAAACCGTTATTTAGCAGCGTCAATCCACGCCCGACAAACAATCAGCAATGAAACCACGTTTCAGATTCAAATTCAACTCAATTTAAAGGCGGCACTGTTACGGTTTATAATCCAAGTAAATACTTCAAACACACGGGCAACAAAACGCGAGAACTGTCCAAAACCGCGGCCCGGGACTATACTTCCCGAAAATCAATCGTCAAAACGCACCCCGCGTGCGCGATGATTTTCTCAAGACTTCTCGAAACGTTCTGCCCCGCGCGCCACCGACCACACCCCAGATTATAATATTCCGCTCGCCCGTACCGGTCGCGCCATCTATCAAACAATCTTCGAACTAACAATCGGACCGACCGATAAACGAGCGTAAACATTGATTAATTTGTATAAATAAGAACTTTACTTTTTTTAACGTATTCCGATATTGTTAAGATGCGGATAATGCCACTGCATTATCCGCATCAATATTGTTATAATAATGCTATATTAATATTTGTAAGTATTTTGTATTGTTTATTATCCCATAATTAATAAAAATAAAATAAAAAAATATACCTAGATGGGTTGTAACTGTCATTAGGGCTCTGATGATGAATACAAAGGCTAGTTCAGGAAACTCCTCAACGGTTTACAGTAGTTCATTTGTGTTTGGAATAATTAATATATGATGAGCAATTTTCACCGATATGGATTATTATGAAAAGCTGCAGTAGATTTGATGATGAAGACCATAGAGAGTCGAGGGACTCCTCAACGATTCACAGCAGCCACCTTGCGTTTGTGCTTGATTAATTTGTATTGATAAGAAATTTACACCTACATATGTGGGTTAAAATGAAGGTCTGTCGGTTGTGTCCGTAAATCTGATGATGAAGACCAAACAGGAGTCGAGGAAACTCCTCAAAAACTTACAGCATTGAAATTTAACACTGAAGAACCAGTACCTACTTGTCATGTTTAAGCAACAATCAATTATAATCAAGAAATTGAATTTAAGTTGCGTAATCGCGTCGCCCATACCCCAATGTTTGAAGACTAAGATCTTCAACCAGTGCGTCCTACCCGTCATGACTTACGGAGCCGAGACGTGGACACTAACGATCAGACTAGTCCATATTATGTTTAAAGCCGCTCAGCGAGCTATGGAGCGGGCTATGTTGGGCATCTCTCTGAAGGACCACATCAGAAATGAGGTGATCTGACAGAGGACCAGAGTCACCGACATAGCTGTGAGGATTAGCAAGCTGAAGTGGCAATGAGCTGGTCACATATGCCGCAGGACCGACAACCGTTGGAGTAAACGAGTCCTCGAGTGGAGACCGCGTCTCGGCAAACGTGGTGTAGGACGCCCTTGGGCGATATGGAGTGACGACATCAAAAAGTTGGCTATTAGTGGCTGGCGGAGAACTGCTCAGGATCGAACTTGTTGGCGTGCCATGGGGGAGGCCTATGTCCAGGAGTGGACGAGTAGAGGCTGATAATGATGATGATCATGATGATGAACCGCGTCATGTCTAGGATTGTTCATACAGTCATTTTGACCTCATAGGAATTTTATAGAAATCGGTTGTGGTTTCGTTTTTAAACCAAAATTACGGATAAAAATTACATTAATCAAATTTACGTAGTTTTCTTACGGGTCTTTTCCTAACTATATTAACATCAGCGTGCATTCCACCTGGAAGCAGCTGAGCAGTACTTTTCACAAAACAAAAGTGTAAAATAAAAAAAAAATAGAAAAAAAAACCACCGTCTTCCAAAAAACACTCCAAAGTGAAAAATAACTAATTTCGGAAGTCGGTGTGTCTTTGGTATTAGTATATTCGTTTTTAGGAAAAAAAAAAGTACCTACTTACTGTAGTACGAGATCAAAATGAAAGTATGAGCAATGCTAGACACGAAGCGAGTACGCTACTTAAATTCAGTTTCTTGATTTTACTTGATTGTTGCATAAGCGTGACGAGTAGGTAGTGTTTGTCCTATAATAAAGTTAAATACTGTAAATTGTTGAAGAATTCGCTCGACTGCCTATAGTCTTCAGCATCAGATTTACTACACACCATCATTTTAACCCATATAGGTGCAAAGTTCTCATCAATATAAATGTATTAAGTCAAAACACAAGGTACCTACTGTTAACCATTGAAGAGTTCCCTGAACTGGCCTTTGTTTTTATCACCAGAGCCTTCATGACAGTCATAACCCATCTTTTGTAAAGTTCTTATCAATTCAAATTAATCAATCACAAACTCAAGGTTGCTGCTGTGAATTATTGAGGAGTTCCGTTGACTGTCTAGGGTCTTCATCATCAGATCAACTGCAGACCTTCATTTTAACCCACATAGGTGTAAAGTCTTCATCAATATAAATGAATTAAGTCCAAAACACAAAGTAGCTACTGTAAATCTTTGAGGAGTTCCCGGAACTGGCCTTTGTTTTCATCATCAGAGCCTTAATGAGACGGGGTAGGCGCGTTTGTGGGTGGAATGAGCATGTAAGGGATGCTCATCGAGAGGCCAGGTCTAGTTTTCAGGCCTGGGTGCTTAACAAGCGTCCCTCTTCGGGTCCTGTCTATGATGATATGCGGGAGAAGCGAAAAGTTTTTAAGAGCCGGCTGAAGTTCTGTCAAAACAATGCTGAGCAAATTATCATGGATAGGCTAGCCGAACAGCGGGCTACTAAAAAGTTCGGGGATTTCTGGAAATCCACCGGCAAGCTAGACAGTAGGCCGGGTCTACCTGCCAGTGTGGGAGGGATGAGTGATCCCCGAGGAATTGCGGAAATGTTCAAAGAGCACTTTCAAGTGCGTTCGCCTCTCGGTCCCTCAATCGTGAGGGAAAGTTCTGGGTCCGGCAGTCACGGAGATAAACCTCTGATGAGTTTCTCATCTAAGCAAGTAAGGGCAATCATAGACGGTATGAGTCGAGGCAAATCTCCGGGACATGATGGCCTCAGTATTGAGCATTTGAAACATGCGGGTGTACATCTGCCGCGAGTCCTGTCTATGTTTTTCACAATGTGTGTCAGTCATACGCACTTACCTGCGGATCTGATGAAGACCATTGTGACTCCCATTGTGAAGAACAAGACGGGTGATATCTCAGAGAAGGGTAACTACCGTCCCATTTCCCTTGCGACAATAATAGCAAAGGTGTTGGACGGTTTGCTTGATGCTTCTTTAAATAAGTATATTAATGTTCATGATGCGCAGTTCGGGTTTCGTCCTGGACTTTCAACTGAAAGCGCTATTCTGGGACTCAAGCATACCGTTCAATACTATAAAGATCGTGGGACGCCGGTGTACGCCTGTTTCCTTGATCTTTCCAGAGCCTTCGATCTTGTCTCGTATGATGTGCTCTGGGAGAAAATGGTAGGTAGGGGTATACCGGCGGAAATATGTGGACTACTTTGGCATTGGTATAGTAATCAAACCAATCATGTGAAATGGGATGGTGTACTCTCTGAACCGTATAGGTTGGAGTGCGGTGTGAGACAGGGGGGACTTACGTCTCCCAGGCTTTTCAACCTCTATGTCAATGACCTTATAGAGGGACTCAGCAGTATGCGTGTCGGATGTAGTGTTGATGGCGTTAGCATTAACAACATCAGCTATGCTGACGACATGGTGCTGCTGGGTCCGTCAGCGGGGTCAATCAGAGAGTTGCTCAAGACTTGTGAAGCCTATGCTGCTACACATGGATTAATATATAATGTAAAGAAGTGTGAGTACATGGTCTTTGAGGTCGGTGGCAAATGCCGTGAAGTGGGACCCGAACTACTTCTAAACGGGTCGGTAATTGAAAGGGTATCCACCGTTAAATACCTAGGCCACTTTCTTTCTGTAGACCTTAAGGACCATGTAGATATAGAAAGGGAGCGCAGGGCACTTGCTGTCCGGTGTAATATGTTGGCCCGTAGATTTGCTCGGTGTACGGATCTAGTTAAAATAACTCTTTTCAAGGCGTACTGCCAGAGTCTGTACACGGGTAGTCTATGGGTCAATTACACTAACAAGTCGCTGGATGTCCTGCGCGTCCAGTACAACAATGGCTTCAGGATGTTGTTGGGACTTCCTCGCTACTGCAGCGCGTCGGAAATGTTTGCGATTGCTCGTACCGACGGTTTTCACGCGATTATGCGCAAAAAAACAGCGTCACTTCTGCGGAGAGTGAGAGACAGTCCCAACAGTATACTAAGAACGATATCGGAGAGTTTCGGCTCTCCAATTGTAAAGCATTGTATACAGAGGGTGGTGGGTACTAACACTAGATAATAAGCAGTTTTTTCTTTTTGATGTTACTAACACTCTATGGATTACCTGGTCCGAAATAAAAATCATATTATTATTATTATTAATACAAATTAATCAAGCTCATACTCAAGGTAACTGCTATGAATAGTTGAGGAATTCCTTCGACTGTCTCCCGGCTCCATCATCAGCTACACCAGACCATTATCAAATTGTAGTTCTTTGAAATACTTAATGAAGATACTTAGAAATACACTAGTCGCCCCTACGATTCTTGGAAGTTCCTCTTGATTTCTCTAGTCTTCCATCATCAGATCCTGACTTGGTGACTATGGGACCAATTAAAAAGTTTACCTTTTCAAACAAAAAAAGAATTTAGTAAATCGGTCCAGGTGTCTGAGATTAATATCTAAGATTAATAAAGTGAACATACATAAAAAAAAAAACTGCTGCTTATCCAATCGCTTCACGCACTGGGCAAATGCTGCGCCCTGATTGGCCCATTTGTATTGGATCAACAACTGCCCAGACGCCAAAAAGGTGGATTTGTATAAAACAGCCCGTAATTATTGTTATTACTTATTATTATTTATCGTGATACATGCGAATTACATTTTCGGCCACGACGGAGGGTGCAAATGGAAACTATAATCACTTATACTACATTTATTTTAGTTAAGATTACATGGTAACTCCTAAATTTACTTAACCTAAGTGCGAATGCGTCCGAAGTTAGGACGACACTGCTACACTCTACTATCCTACATTATGTCTAATGTCTAAAATCTAATTCCCTTGCATCTGTCGAGATTCCTCTATATATGTGCTTTGGGTTTACGTCTAATGAGGTGATTGATGATTTAGCGATCCGCGGCTGGCACGAGGCGGCGACACGAGGAGACGACTCAGCCGTTGGGATGTTGTAATACTCCGCATAGCTTCAGTTGCATGAAAATAGGTATAATATCCTGATTCGGCTGATTTGGGCCTCGTGACAAGGTGCTGGTCACGTTGAGGGGACATGTGCTGGTACCGATACGTAACATGCGGCTCCGAACGGAGCTATATATTTATGGTCAAATGGCATCGGATCAACAAAAGGCCCCCGGATCAACAAGTGAAAATGGATCAACAAAAATTACTACCTATACGGCACGTTGGAGCCACAAAGTGCCCAAAGGGTTGTTTTGCTTTGCTGGTATTTTGGCGTGGTAGCTGGCATATGGTAAATAATTTCATTGTTGTAATTTATCGTGTTCATCACTATACGTGGTATTGTATAAAGTCATGTGTTTTTTTTTAATGAACAGACAGCTGTGCTGCTGGGGAGTTTCTTCCGCCACTTCTTCTTCCCAGCGAAAGCACTAATAATTCCTAAAAATAGTAAACATCGTATTTGAAGAGTGTTTTTCTCATCAAAGTGAAACTAGACACGTAAACAAACAGCGACAGTGTTATCATCATTTAGAGCCACCGAATTACAACATAAACATTGATTCTAAAGATAAACAAAATTTTTGGACGAAGAAACTCAATAATCTCAGTGCTACTTTATACCAGTGCATATATAAAACTGTTAAGACATTAGCCTACAAAACAAGCAAAATTAAAAAGTATTTGTAGACAGTGACGATAAAAAACTGTAATCTAAACAAAAAAATTAGCGCCGGCAGAAAATTGTTTTTATTCAAATACCGTACAATTTCATAAACATAGATTCTAAAAATATACAACGTTGGTTTAAAAAACTCAATTATCTCAGTGCTACAGTGCTAGCAGTGTATATCCAACTGTTAAGACATTAGCTCACAAAACAAGCAAAATTAAAATTAAAAATTGATACCGACAGAGCATCGATTTTTTTGTTCAAATACCGTGCATCTACTTGATGAGAAGTTATGACAACGCAACGCCATCTAGTTGAAACCTCATAAACCATTTATGTTGTCACTGTGCTAACATAAATTAGCAAATAAATATTCAATATTGCAAATAGCGATATCTATCACTAAAAAGAAGATGTACAGTATTAAACACCATTAGATCACACAATTTGCATAAATAGTTCATTGTTCAGGTGGCTGAGCGGCATAAGGATTGTCCTTCACGTATCGCCATATTTTACCACTGCGGTATAGGCAGTGCATCAGCAACACAGATCGTTTTGAATTGAGAAAATTAACTTAAATAAAAGTTATGTCGGTACGTCGCACTCCACCAGGATCACCGTCTGTAGAAAGAGGGCAGCCCCCTGTCTTTCATCAATCTGACCCTAACATTAATATACAGCATTCGGAATCGAGTGATTCTTACATGGATTTAAATATAACCAGGCGCAATAAAAGAAAACGTGACGGTCATGAGAATCTTGTCAACATGAACGAGTTGAGAGACGAAATATCAAACATACTTAAAGACATAATAAAGGAACAAACATTGTCACGCCGAGACATGGCAACAGCGCTGTTGGAAATTAAAAACCAGTACAGTAAACTTCAGGATTTCGTTGATTTTTCTGCTGCCAAATATGATGAAATGCTTGCAAAAATGCAGAAATATGAAGTGGAGAGGAAGGAAAATCAAGATTACATAAATACACTCGAAGAAAAAGTCGACCTCCTTGAAAAACAGTCAAAAATACTTTTGAAATTAAAAATGTCCCAAAAACTGCTGATGAATCGAAACTAGACCTGGCTAACGCAGTGAGAAAGATGGGCAATGTCGTTGATACCATCATTGTCCAATCCGATATTAAAGATGTATATAGAATAAACTCCAAAAGCTCAATGAATAATACTATCACAGTTGATTTTACCACCGTTATTCTAAAGTCAAAATTACAGCATTCAGTCAGGACATTCAACAAAAACAACTACAACAACAAATTAAATACAACACACCTTCAAACTGACGGCCCCAATGTAGCTATCTATATTTCCGACAACTTACCAACGAAAACCCGAAAGATATACTATCTAGCTAGAGCTTTTGCCGCTCAGCATAAATATAAACACTGCTGGTCAGCATATGGTAAGGTTTACTTGCGAAAAGAGGACGGAGCGCAGCGTGTCGTAGTGAACTCTGAAAGAGACTTAGCTAAGCTAACACAAATCTGACTGTGCAGTCATTATGTCATTATTACAAAAACTTGCATGTCCGTTTTTAATTATCGTTGTTGTTTCTATTGTTATGTACAGGCTTTCAAACCATGCTGCATGCCTACCTCTGATTATTTTCTTCATTTTTGTTATTTAATTTTGCAACTTTCTGGCTTTTCTAAATGGTTTTTTGTAATACACTTCCACACACACATTCAAACAATCACACTGGCACAAATATACACGCATTTTTGCATCACACCCACACAAAACATTTTCAAAATTTACAATTTCACGATCAAGACTGGTAATTGTTATTGGAGTTGGTTCTCGCATTTCCTTAAAATATTATAGGGACCAACATTTTGGTGGAAGAGTGATAATATTAAGGATACCGTACTATGTCCCTTTGGTTTTAAGCCTTAACATTCGATAATTCAAATAATGTAAATGACATGTTAGATAATCTGGATAATGTTACATTTTCAAATGCAATAACATGTGACCCTGAAGATTGCACAAAACTGTTGCCCAATAAGAAATGTCTAATTATTTTATCCCAAAATATTCGCAGTATAAGTGCTAACTATGCAGGGCTTTTAGCTCTTTTACAAAGAATTGTGGTGCCTAGTGACGTTATTATTCTATCAGAATGCTGGCTCTCCCACAACCCCGTCATTCCGACTCTAGAGGGATACATTTGTCATAACTCATGAAAAACTTTTAATCAGAATGACGGTGTAATTGTATACGTCAATAATTTATTAGCTAATGTAAAAGTTAAAGAACCTGTCATATCCGAAGCAAACTGTTTGACGATCACGATTGGAGCTGATGTAGCCATAATTGCAGTGTATAGGCCCTGTGCATTCAAAGATCCCTCAAAATTTATACAATCTATGGATAGTATTTTATGTGAGCTTAAAGCGTTTAGAAATGTTGTATTTATGGGAGACATAAATATTGATATTTCACGCAATAATAAAAATGCATATCATATCATTGAACTATTTGGATTTATTAGCTCACAACGGACTTTTTCCGGGACATGCGCTGGTCACACATGGATCTACATGTCTTGATCACGTCAATATAAAAAATTCCTTCCCTAACACAGTCATGGTGCTAGAATCCACTGTTACAGATCACTTTGCAGTTCTACTCTCTTTATCACTAAATAGATTCAAAATTTTAAATTCATGCCAAATAAGAAAAGTAAATGAGGACGAGCTTATTAACGATATCAGCAAAATAAGTTTCGATGCCGTCTATGCTACAAAAGATCCTAATTTAGCTACTGATTATTTAATGGAATCACGTCTCCTAGCATTGTCAAAAAACACTAAGACAATTTCAACTTCACGTAGACGCAGGCCGATTACTCAGGGAACCTGTAAACCCTGGATTACTCATGGATTACTAAAATGTGTGCGCCACAGAGACAACTTATATAAAAAGCTTAAAACAGATCCATCAAGTGATGTCCTCATGGTGTCCTACAAAAGGTATCAAAATTTTTGCACAAATCTGCTTCGAAAAGCAAAAATAGATTATGAGAGACTGGAATTTGGAAAAGCTGGTAGAAACTCTAAGCAACTATGGCGTGTAATTAAGGTTGTTGCTGATATGAATCAATTGAAATCATCAGCATATGATCTTATGGCGAAAAATTGCGATAAGCAGGACACTATAAATCGAATTAATGACTATTTCGTAAATGTGGGCAAACAACTAGCTGGTAAAATACATCATACAGAATACATACAGAAAGAATCATTTATACTACTTGAGACAAATGAACAAGAGGTGGAACGCTTAATCCTTTCACATAAGAATGATTATGCAATTGGCGGGGATGGAATCTCGTCTAGTTTTCTAAAGCGTCATAGGGACAGACCTGTGCCTCCGCTGACATATGTTTGCAACCTGTGCCTTGACTCTGGTGTTTTTCCTGACTGGTTCAAAAAAGGTATTCTCCACCACATCTTTAAATCTGGTGACCGTGATCGTGTCGAAAATTATAGACACACATCAGTTTTGCCTGCGGCGTCCAAAACATTAGAAACTATAATAAATAAAAGGCTAGTGGTATATTTAGAGTTACGAAATCTTTTATTAGTTAACCAGTTTGGCTTTCGAAAAAAACTATCTACAGCTGATGCTGTTCATAAACTGGTCAATCACATACCTCAGAAACTTGACAACGGTAAGAAGTGTGTTGCACTATTCCTGGATTTAGCGAAGGCGTTCGACACAGTCTCGATTCCCATCTTAATATCAAAGTTAGACTGTCTGGGCATACGAGGTACCCAACTGTCCCTTTTTAGGAACTATCTTACAAATAGAATGCAAAGTGTAAAAATTGGATCCTGCTGTAGCTCCCACCTAAATGTAGATTTCGGTGTGCCACAGGGCAGTATTCTTTGCACCAGTTTATTTCTAATCTATATGAATGACCTGTGTAGCCTCAACCTGGAAGGTTGTACAATATTTACCTATGCGGACGACACTGCTCTTGTATTTGCGTCGAACGACTGGGAAGAAGCATATCGCTTTGCTCAAGGGGGTTTCGATACAATCAGTAATTGGCTTAAAAACAACTTGCTTACCCTGAACATATTGAAAATTATAAATTTTGCGATTCGAAATACAAATGTGTCAATTATAAACTCGCTAAACGTTGTTGCCCAGTTGACACAGTCAAATGGTGGTAGCGGCGGCAGAGACAACTATGATTACTGCAACATCGAAAGGGTCAAGTCAATAAGGTATTGATTCCAGCCTTACGTTCAAAGAGTACAACAGAGTGCGCAAAATAATGTACATTTTTAAGCAACTACGCCAATCAGCAGATAGCGTAGTCATGAAAATGACATATCTGGCTCTGTGTCAGTCAATACTGGTTTATTGTATTTCGTCTTGGGGCGGGGCAGTAAAATCTCACTATATTCAGATAGAACGTGCGCAGAGAGCGGTTCTTAAGGTGTGCTGTTTTAAGCCACGACTTTTTCCCACCGTCAACCTCTACGAATATTGTCAAGTTCTTACGGTGAGGCAGCTGTTCGTTTTGGCCACTGCTATTACACAACATGCTATTTCCAACTATTTCTAACCTCTTTCAGTCATAGATTCTTTATTTTCCTTGGACCCTATCTTTACAATAAATTAAACCGCATTCTTTCCCTGCACTCTTTGAACAAATATAATTTTAAAATCACAGTGCTAGCCTGGCTGCAAAGCCAATCATATGCTGCCACAGAAGCCACACACACACACACACACACACACACACACACACACACACACACACACACACACACACACACACACACACACACACACACATTTTTTGTTACTTGCTGTGATATATTCATATACATATGTATGCTATCAAATATGTAATCATGAACAGGTGGAGAACCTGATTTTCTACTGTCATCCACGCCACTAGCTACTCATTCACCCGCTACTCATGCATCCGTTGCTCATGCATCCGATACCCATGCTCCCGCTTCTCAAATACCCACTGCTCAAACATTTGCTATGATAACTGCAGCAAGAACCACACGGCAGAAAGCTCAATCATCTTTTAGTAATAGCTCTAAAAAGGTTCCTCAGAAAAATAAAAAACATACGACCACTACAACGAATCTATCGAAACCGGTAGTCAAAGAAAGTTGGGATAACCAGGAAAATCTACACGATTTGACCAACGAAAGCTTGGCAGGAGGATCTGAAGAGCAGATCGTACCTGAACCTGAACCTGCACGAAAGAAAGATGTAAATTTTGACGAATTGTTTACGAGGTTGAAAGATATAGTATTTTTTAACAATTATAGCTTGAAAGAAAAAATTCTGAGTGTCATAAAATGTTGTATCGAATGGTTAGTTTCAGTAGTAGTAGATAACGTGACTGATTCTCCCATTATAAAAATATCATTAATTGTTTTAATGGCTGGGCACAATAAATTAATTAAATTAAATATTATGCAATGGAATGCCCAAAGTCTGAGACCTAAATTAACTGAATTTGAAAATATATTGTTAAGAGAAAAAATCCACATTGCTGCCATTAATGAAACTTGGTTAAAACCCGATAGTAATCTAAATATAAGCAACTATAACATTTATCGTAAAGACAGAGGGGATACTTACGGGGGAGTTGCGATATTTACACATAAATCTATCAAATCAAACTCATCTTTTGTACAAGTAAATAATCCGGATATAGAAATTCTTTGCGTCAGATTGTTTAATTGCGATAAAATGTCTTCCCAGTCTCTTTGACATGTACGCCCCGTAGGAGGACAATACAATGAAATCACATTTTCAAATTGAAAATGTGAAGACATTTTTGCGACTGTCAATTCAAAATCTTTAATATTAGGCGATTTTAATGGCCATCATATGACTGATGACCCAGATTCAGTCCCCTATAGAAACCCAATTTTTCTTTCAAATAACCCAATTTTAGAAACTCCTATTGCTATGTACGAACTAAATAAATGTATACGCTCAAAGGATACTACCCCAGGATGTGATGAAATTTCTTATTCAATGATTAGCCATCTACCTATAAATGGAAAAATAATTTTACTGTCCTTATATAACCATTTTTTTCCTCTAATTTCGTTCCCAGGCAATGGCGAGATATTAGAATTATACCTATCCCGAAACAAGGGCGTGAACTGAACACTTTATCTTCAATCAGACCCACCTCTATGATATTCTGTATATGCAAAATTTTTCATAACATTCTACTCGACAGAATAGAGTGGTTTACAGAAAAAAATGAGTTGTTGTCAACTAATATGTACTACAGGTTTCAGAAAATGCCGCTCAACACTTGATAACCTTACGACTCTGGTCTCAAGAATTCAGTCAGGTTTTTCACAGCGAATGACAACCGTAGCCTGTTTTATCGACATAGACAGCGCGTACAACAACGTTGACTTAATCAGTTTAGTAAAAGCTATGGATCGCGTTGGTATAGGTACTAAAATATGTTCTTATATATACAATTTCCTAAAAAGGAGAAACCTTAAAATCCGAGTCAAAAATTCTTATCTCACAAGGTGTACAAGTCGTGGTTTGGCTCAGGGCGAACCGCTATCGCCATTATTATTTAATATTATTACTATGAACGTATGTAAATCTATCAACAATGTATTTATCTCTCAATATGCTGACGACTTCGTTTTATACTTATAGCTCTAAAAACCCAACAGAAATATCGCAAAAATTACAATTTTCCCTAGACGCATTATACAGCCATCTTCTTAATATGGGATTAGAAATATCGTCATCTAAAAGCAAAATCTGTATTTTTGAACGAACCTTCTTTAGAACTAATATAGACCTTAAAATAAATAAAACGTCTATAGAAAAAAAAGATAATATAAAGTATTTAGGTTTGTGGTTGGACCGATCTTTGAGGTGGATCAAACAAATTAATGAATTAAAAGTAAAATCTCAAAAATTTTCAAATATCCTTAAAGTGTTAACTGGACCGGGATGGGGTGTACACCAAACTCATTTACGCCGTCTTTATATAGCAGTCATTCGTAGTCGTATGGATTATGCTAGTTTTTTGTATGGAAATAGTTGCAAAACGTCTTTAAAGAAATTAGAAATAGTCCAAAATCAATGCATGCGGGCCATCGGTGGGTTTGTGAAAAGTACCCCTATACACGTCATGGAGGCAGAGTTATACATTGAACCTCTTCACGTTCTGAGATATTACTTGGCTGGAAAATTTTGGCTTAAAGTTAAATCATTGCAAGGAAACGAAATAGATACATTGAATGAACTCTGTCAGACATCATTTTGGAGTAACAAAACTAAACCACTACTTATTAAAATTCATAATCATTTTAAAGACATACCAGTTTATAGCTGTAAAGAACTAGAAATATTTTCTTTAAAAACATGGATTAGCAATGTGGATTTGAAAGACACTGTAAAACCAAATATTAAGGGAGTAAACAAAGCAAAAAAGTCGTACCATGCCACCAACTTGAAACAACTGTGCTATGAATATGTATCCACTTCCTTTACTAGTCATTACAAAGTATGTACCGATGGTTATAAAAACACTGAAGGTGCAGCTGGGGCGGCTTATCTGGACTTACAAACTAATAATTTCATGAAGTTTAAAATTGACACGCACATTTCAATAATGAACGTAGAATTAATAGCAATAGCTGAGGCTATTTCATATATTGGCTCTTTTCAGAATGGCAAATATGTTATTCTGACTGATTCTAAGAGTGCCATTCAACACTTGAGTCGGTGTATAAAAGGTATTCGTGGTGCACCTGCAGCATACTCAATATTGAAAGATTTACACACTCATAAATTAAAAAATATATTTGTGGTCATACAGTGGCTTCCTTCTCACGTCGGATTCAGGGGTAATGAGGAAGTGGATCAACTCGCTATACAAGCAATAGTAGACGGTGTTCCTCTTAATTGTAAACCTTATTATCTGGATTTACTTCCTTTGGTAAGAAATCAATGCAGAACTAGTTGGAGGGAACATTTTGACGTAAGGTCGCTTAGTAAAGGTATATGGTACCGTACTATCCAGCCGCATTTGCCTCGTTTTCCCTGGTTCGATCATAGTTATATGGATAGGAATGAAGTGGGTATAGCACTACGGCTTCGCGCCGGACACATTCCGCTAAATAATTTTGGATTTTTTATGAAGAAAACGGCTTCACCAAATTGTACAGAATGCGGTGTCGTGGAAGACGCCTATCACATCATGACGGAATGTGTTCGTAACGAAGCAGAGCGAGTTTGCTTTTGTATAAAAAATGAGTTAAACTTAAGGGATGTTGGATTGTGTAACATCATATTGGCGTCACCCTTTTCTGACACAGCCAGGGATTTGTATAAAATTGTTAAGTTGTGTTTGGATTGATGAATGTAAGTATGTATATAGTTCTTTTTTTGTAATTTCGGGGGTGACATAATCGCAAGTGATCAAACCCCCTTGCAATAAATAATAATAAGAAGTTTCACTTCAGTCGTGTTTTTTTTATAAATTATAAACCAGCGCTTGACCGCAATCCCGCCTGATGGTAAGCAGTGAGGAGATCGTTGATGGTAAAGCGCGCTAGTTTATTAGACACTCAAATTGTAGTGTGACGGAAACACCGTCGCTGGCAAATTGTTCCAGTCCCTCGATGTACGCGGTATAAAAGAGGAAGCAAAACGCTTCGTCCGGATCGCAGTGGTGTCAACAACGTAAGGGTGGAAACTCGTCGTACGACGGGTCGTCCGATGATGGAACGGAGATGGGGGAATTAAATCATGCAATTCCTTTGCACACTCACAAGACTGCATCCTATAGAAGACCGAAAGGCTGGCTACTCTACGCCTGTGCTTCAGGCTTAGGAGACCGTTTCGAGTTAAGTCTAGGTCGCCAATCAGCCTCTTCGCACGCCTCTCCACTGAATCCAAAGTGGTAAGGTGCGAGGACTTCTCTATGCCCTTATGCAACACATCTACGAAAAACTAGATCAAAAAAGGATAGTTGCGCTTGTATCGTTGGACATAGAGGGGGCCTTCGATAGTGCCTGGTGACCAGCAATAAGGATCCGTCTGGCTGAGGAAAAGTGTCCAGTCAACCTTAGGCGGGTCATAGACAGTTATCTTAGTGACAGAAAGGTGATAGTTAGATACAGCGGGGAAGAATACAGCAAAGAAACAAATAAGGGCTGTGTTCAAGGCTCGATTGGGGCCCTATTTTGTGGAACCTGGTTCTGGATTCCCTCTTAAAGGCGACAGCAAGTAGAGGTGTTTACATACAGGCTTTTGCGGATGATGTCCTATTGGTCTTCGACGGGGACACAGCATTGGAAGTGGAAGAGTGTGCCGGTGCTGCTCTCGAACATGTTCAGGCGTGGGGTGTCCAAAACAAACTCAAGTTCGCACCACATAAGACGACCGCTATGGTGATTACGCGGAAATTAAAATACGATACACCACGCCTGAGGATGGGAGGGATCGACATCCGTATGTCGAAAGAGATCAAGCTCCTGGGTGTTACTGTCGACCACAAACTGACCTTTAACACCCATATATCACATGTTTGCAGGAAGGCAATCGACATCTACAAACAGCTGTGTGGAGCCGCAAGGGTCAGTTGGGGGCTTCACCCGGATGTTATACGGGTGATATATATGGCAACAGTTGAGCCCATAATACTTTACGCTGCAAGCGTCTGGGCACCGGCGGCCAAACAGTTGGGAGTCATAAAGCAGCTGGGGACCGTCCAACGTAGAATTGCCCAGAAAATGTGTAGGGCTTATCGCACGGTCTCCTTGAACTCAGCACTGGTGTTGTGATCTCCAAATTCGGGAGGCAGCGTCGTTGTACGAGGCCAAAAGGGGTGTGCCCCAGGCATCACTGGGGGACAGGGAATGGCTTCTGTACTCAAGGATCCCCACCCCGCAGTACAAGACACCCTGGAGAACCAAGAGCCACTGGATAATAACAGTAACTATGATGTTCGCATCTTTACTGATGGCAGCAAGATGGGAGGAGGGGTTGGTGCCTCATTGTCCATATGGGCGGGTGAGGCCGAGACCAGAGCCCTGAAACTTGTTTTATATAAATACTGTACCGTTTACCAGGCAGAACTCCTGGCAATAACAAGAGCAACCTGGGAAATAACCAAGCTCAAAAAGACCTCGTTTGGAGTTTTCAGCGATTCTAAGGCAGCCCTCCAAACAGTTACGAACCCCGGAGCACACCATCCCCTTGCTGTAGAAGCTAGGGATAATATAAGATCCGCATCCCACCAAAATAAGGTAGTGAACTTGTTTTGGGTCAAAGCTCACATGGGACTTCTAGGTAACGAGAGGGCTGACCAACTAGCGAAAGAGGCCGCTAAGAACTCCAAACGTAAACCAGACTACGATCGGTGTCCAATTTCATTCACCAAGCGAAACCTACGCAAGGCAACGCTTGATGAATGAAATCATAGATACAAGTCTAGCGACACCGCATCAATTACTAAACTGTTTTTCCCAAATGTGCGGGAAGATTATGGTGTCATTAGGAAAATAGGTGCGAGCGGCTTAAACACGCAAATAATGACGGGGCACGGTGGCTTCTCCGAGCACCAGAATCGCATCAGGCGCAAAGAGAGCCCATCTACTTCCGTAGAAATCCCACCCCATATAACCTAAATATACTACAATCTAAAGTCAGTATTGCCCAAAAACTAATTCGGATAGAAAAAAATAAATGTTGGTCTGACTTCTGTACTTCATTAAATCACAAAGTCACATCTTCGGAACTATGGAGAAAAATGAAATGGTTCAAGGGCAAAACATCAAATCATCAATACATTGATGATGAAAAAGCTAATGACTTATTACATAACCTCACCCCAGATTCAGTCCCCTATAGAAACCCAATTTTTCTTTCAAATAACCCAATTTTAGAAACTCCTATTGCTATGTACGAACTAAATAAATGTATACGCTCAAAGGATACTACCCCAGGATGTGATGAAATTTCTTATTCAATGATTAGCCATCTACCTATAAATGGAAAAATAATTTTACTGTCCTTATATAACCATTTTTTTCCTCTAATTTCGTTCCCAGGCAATGGCGAGATATTAGAATTATACCTATCCCGAAACAAGGGCGTGAACTGAACACTTTATCTTCAATCAGACCCACCTCTATGATATTCTGTATATGCAAAATTTTTCATAACATTCTACTCGACAGAATAGAGTGGTTTACAGAAAAAAATGAGTTGTTGTCAACTAATATGTACTACAGGTTTCAGAAAATGCCGCTCAACACTTGATAACCTTACGACTCTGGTCTCAAGAATTCAGTCAGGTTTTTCACAGCGAATGACAACCGTAGCCTGTTTTATCGACATAGACAGCGCGTACAACAACGTTGACTTAATCAGTTTAGTAAAAGCTATGGATCACGTTGGTATAGGTACTAAAATATGTTCTTATATATACAATTTCCTAAAAAGGAGAAACCTTAAAATCCGAGTCAAAAATTCTTATCTCACAAGGTGTACAAGTCGTGGTTTGGCTCAGGGCGACCCGCTATCGCCATTATTATTTAATATTATTACTATGAACGTATGTAAATCTATCAACAATGTATTTATCTCTCAATATGCTGACGACTTCGTTTTATACTTATAGCTCTAAAAACCCAACAGAAATATCGCAAAAATTACAATTTTCCCTAGACGCATTATACAGCCATCTTCTTAATATGGGATTAGAAATATCGTCATCTAAAAGCAAAATCTGTATTTTTGAACGAACCTTCTTTAGAACTAATATAGACCTTAAAATAAATAAAACGTCTATAGAAAAAAAAGATAATATAAAGTATTTAGGTTTGTGGTTGGACCGATCTTTGAGGTGGATCAAACAAATTAATGAATTAAAAGTAAAATCTCAAAAATTTTCAAATATCCTTAAAGTGTTAACTGGACCGGGATGGGGTGTACACCAAACTCATTTACGCCGTCTTTATATAGCAGTCATTCGTAGTCGTATGGATTATGCTAGTTTTTTGTATGGAAATAGTTGCAAAACGTCTTTAAAGAAATTAGAAATAGTCCAAAATCAATGCATGCGGGCCATCGGTGGGTTTGTGAAAAGTACCCCTATACACGTCATGGAGGCAGAGTTATACATTGAACCTCTTCACGTTCTGAGATATTACTTGGCTGGAAAATTTTGGCTTAAAGTTAAATCATTGCAAGGAAACGAAATAGATACATTGAATGAACTCTGTCAGACATCATTTTGGAGTAACAAAACTAAACCACTACTTATTAAAATTCATAATCATTTTAAAGACATACCAGTTTATAGCTGTAAAGAACTAGAAATATTTTCTTTAAAAACATGGATTAGCAATGTGGATTTGAAAGACACTGTAAAACCAAATATTAAGGGAGTAAACAAAGCAAAAAAGTCGTACCATGCCACCAACTTGAAACAACTGTGCTATGAATATGTATCCACTTCCTTTACTAGTCATTACAAAGTATGTACCGATGGTTATAAAAACACTGAAGGTGCAGCTGGGGCGGCTTATCTGGACTTACAAACTAATAATTTCATGAAGTTTAAAATTGACACGCACATTTCAATAATGAACGTAGAATTAATAGCAATAGCTGAGGCTATTTCATATATTGGCTCTTTTCAGAATGGCAAATATGTTATTCTGACTGATTCTAAGAGTGCCATTCAACACTTGAGTCGGTGTATAAAAGGTATTCGTGGTGCACCTGCAGCATACTCAATATTGAAAGATTTACACACTCATAAATTAAAAAATATATTTGTGGTCATACAGTGGCTTCCTTCTCACGTCGGATTCAGGGGTAATGAGGAAGTGGATCAACTCGCTATACAAGCAATAGTAGACGGTGTTCCTCTTAATTGTAAACCTTATTATCTGGATTTACTTCCTTTGGTAAGAAATCAATGCAGAACTAGTTGGAGGGAACATTTTGACGTAAGGTCGCTTAGTAAAGGTATATGGTACCGTACTATCCAGCCGCATTTGCCTCGTTTTCCCTGGTTCGATCATAGTTATATGGATAGGAATGAAGTGGGTATAGCACTACGGCTTCGCACCGGACACATTCCGCTAAATAATTTTGGATTTTTTATGAAGAAAACGGCTTCACCAAATTGTACAGAATGCGGTGTCGTGGAAGACGCCTATCACATCATGACGGAATGTGTTCGTAACGAAGCAGAGCGAGTTTGCTTTTGTATAAAAAATGAGTTAAACTTAAGGGATGTTGGATTGTGTAACATCATATTGGCGTCACCCTTTTCTGACACAGCCAGGGATTTGTATAAAATTGTTAAGTTGTGTTTGGATTGATGAATGTAAGTATGTATATAGTTCTTTTTTTGTAATTTCGGGGGTGACATAATCGCAAGTGATCAAACCCCCTTGCAATAAATAATAATAAGAAGTTTCACTTCAGTCGTGTTTTTTTTATAAATTATAAACCAGCGCTTGACCGCAATCCCGCCTGATGGTAAGCAGTGAGGAGATCGTTGATGGTAAAGCGCGCTAGTTTATTAGACACTCAAATTGTAGTGTGACGGAAACACCGTCGCTGGCAAATTGTTCCAGTCCCTCGATGTACGCGGTATAAAAGAGGAAGCAAAACGCTTCGTCCGGATCGCAGTGGTGTCAACAACGTAAGGGTGGAAACTCGTCGTACGACGGGTCGTCCGATGATGGAACGGAGATGGGGGAATTAAATCATGCAATTCCTTTGCACACTCACAAGACTGCATCCTATAGAAGACCGAAAGGCTGGCTACTCTACGCCTGTGCTTCAGGCTTAGGAGACCGTTTCGAGTTAAGTCTAGGTCGCCAATCAGCCTCTTCGCACGCCTCTCCACTGAATCCAAAGTGGTAAGGTGCGAGGACTTCTCTATGCCCTTATGCAACACATCTACGAAAAACTAGATCAAAAAAGGATAGTTGCGCTTGTATCGTTGGACATAGAGGGGGCCTTCGATAGTGCCTGGTGACCAGCAATAAGGATCCGTCTGGCTGAGGAAAAGTGTCCAGTCAACCTTAGGCGGGTCATAGACAGTTATCTTAGTGACAGAAAGGTGATAGTTAGATACAGCGGGGAAGAATACAGCAAAGAAACAAATAAGGGCTGTGTTCAAGGCTCGATTGGGGCCCTATTTTGTGGAACCTGGTTCTGGATTCCCTCTTAAAGGCGACAGCAAGTAGAGGTGTTTACATACAGGCTTTTGCGGATGATGTCCTATTGGTCTTCGACGGGGACACAGCATTGGAAGTGGAAGAGTGTGCCGGTGCTGCTCTCGAACATGTTCAGGCGTGGGGTGTCCAAAACAAACTCAAGTTCGCACCACATAAGACGACCGCTATGGTGATTACGCGGAAATTAAAATACGATACACCACGCCTGAGGATGGGAGGGATCGACATCCGTATGTCGAAAGAGATCAAGCTCCTGGGTGTTACTGTCGACCACAAACTGACCTTTAACACCCATATATCACATTTTTGCAGGAAGGCAATCGACATCTACAAACAGCTGTGTGGAGCCGCAAGGGTCAGTTGGGGGCTTCACCTGGATGTTATACGGGTGATATATATGGCAACAGTTGAGCCCATAATACTTTACGCTGCAAGCGTCTGGGCACCGGCGGCCAAACAGTTGGGAGTCATAAAGCAGCTGGGGACCGTCCAACGTAGAATTGCCCAGAAAATGTGTAGGGCTTATCGCACGGTCTCCTTGAACTCAGCACTGGTGTTGTGATCTCCAAATTCGGGAGGCAGCGTCGTTGTACGAGGCCAAAAGGGGTGTGCCCCAGGCATCACTGGGGGACAGGGAATGGCTTCTGTACTCAAGGATCCCCACCCCGCAGTACAAGACACCCTGGAGAACCAAGAGCCACTGGATAATAACAGTAACTATGATGTTCGCATCTTTACTGATGGCAGCAAGATGGGAGGAGGGGTTGGTGCCTCATTGTCCATATGGGCGGGTGAGGCCGAGACCAGAGCCCTGAAACTTGTTTTATATAAATACTGTACCGTTTACCAGGCAGAACTCCTGGCAATAACAAGAGCAACCTGGGAAATAACCAAGCTCAAAAAGACCTCGTTTGGAGTTTTCAGCGATTCTAAGGCAGCCCTCCAAACAGTTACGAACCCCGGAGCACACCATCCCCTTGCTGTAGAAGCTAGGGATAATATAAGATCCGCATCCCACCAAAATAAGGTAGTGAACTTGTTTTGGGTCAAAGCTCACATGGGACTTCTAGGTAACGAGAGGGCTGACCAACTAGCGAAAGAGGCCGCTGAGAACTCCAAACGTAAACCAGACTACGATCGGTGTCCAATTTCATTCACCAAGCGAAACCTACGCAAGGCAACGCTTGATGAATGAAATCAAAGATACAAGTCTAGCGACACCGCATCAATTACTAAACTGTTTTTCCCAGATGTGCGGGAAGATTATGGTGTCATTAGGAAAATAGGTGCGAGAGGCTTAAACACGCAAATAATGACGGGGCACGGTGGCTTCTCCGAGCACCAGAATCGCATCAGGCGCAAAGAGAGCCCATCGTGTATTTGCGACCAAGAGGTAAGCGAAACGGTCCCACATATTTTACTCGATAGTCCACAGTTCGTAAGACACCGATTTAACATTGAAACTATCTTAGACACGAACATAACAGCTGTAAGCGTCAAAGATATAATGATGAGCAAAAATGCGAAAATATTCCTCGATTATTGCCAATATGTCGCAAAAATAGTAATAGATCGAAACAAAACGCATAAGAAAAAATGCTTTCATAATATAGTGTGTTATATTATAGACTAGCATTATGTGAGATTAGCTTTGTAATATCTTGTAAATTGTATACATAGAAATAAGTTTAGAATAATTAAATGTAACTAGTAAGTAAACGCTGTATTAAAATAATATATTCTTTCGTGTCTGTAATTTTGAGCAGAAAATAAGAAATAGTAAGTAAATAAAAATTAAATTAAATATAAAATTTGTAAAATAGATGTAAGGATAGAATAAGTCGGTAGGCAAAAGAAAAACTTTATCAAAACTGGTCTCATTTACTGTGTACACCCTAAAACTTATAAATAAAAATAAATAACTAAGTATCTACTTAGTGATATCTATCTAGATATCAAAGATGGGAATCCCACCCAGTACAGACGCGAATGAGGAGGAATGATAGAAAGATTAAGTATGAGGCATGAAAGTACGAGAGGCATAAACGCGAGAACTTAAATGAAAGTGAAGCTTAGTACAGGCTCCGATTATGTTGGAGGTAGCAGTAAAAAAAAAAAAAAATTGGTGACATTTCGCAGCACCAGCCCGAATGTGGCTGCAGTACAAAGCACAGGTCCGCTCGTGTGTGGACACGAGCGGACCTGTGCTTTGTACAACACTATAAGCTGCCTTGGTGTGAAGTACCGCCGGACCTTCGCGATGACGCCTATTTTTTTTGCAGCCACCCTGACTTTGGACTCAATGTACCGCTCAAATTTAAGGTTCGAGGAAATCTCAACTCCCAAAAGCTGAAGGCGGTCGGTGCACTCCAAGGATACATTCTGAAAAGTAGGAGCCAAGGTGAACGGCGCCCTTTTGGCGGTGAAAAGATACGCCTGTGTTTTGGCGGCATTGAATACTACAAGATTGGCATTGCCCTATTCGGAGACTGCCTGTAGTGCAGCACTCGTACGCTCTACCATAGCCTCTCTTTCGGACCGGATTGTTTCCTTACTAGCCCTAGCTAAATTCCTGACTGCCTGCTATTTTTCTACCGGATTTGTTATCCGAACTCCTTTAAGTTATTTCATATTGCTTATAACTATTCAAACATTTAAATTGAAATATTTTGTCTCCACATTTTCAGAGACAAAATATTTCAATTAATATGTTGTATAGAAGCCAGACCGATTACATAAATAAATATTACTTATTTAAGTATACTTATTAAATACAGTTCTAACACACAAGGAGCGTTAAGGAGCGCTGCGAAAAACCCTTATAAGAGTCTACAAAAATATTTATATACCAACCAAAAACAAACGACAGGGAAATCCCCGTTCCGTTCCATAGATGTCATTATTGCCAACCTTATGGTAGTTTGGCTGGTCTTTTTTTATTTTAGATTTTACATATATTAAATTTAATTGGGCGGCAGCCCAAGTAGCCCATAGGTAGATCATCATAGGTTAATGGCGCACAGTAGATTCTGAAAATAATTGTTTTATTGACTTGCCAAGAGACGACAATATAACTCTGTGAGCTGAAGATACAAGAAAGGAGTTGGCCAACGGCCAATCGAGCTGACCGAAAAATCTTATTCATATTTCATTTTTTCTTCTCGTGCATAAACAGCGCCCCCTATCAAATGCTCCAAAAGTGGTGCAGCGAAAGGGCGGTGTTGCTTCGAAGCGAACGTGAGTTACAATCGCTTCGTAGTAAAACCACTTTTTGAAATATTCAGCCGGTATACTGCCGGTAGATGGCGCTAAGTGACACATTATTACTTCCTTACTGTGAATATAGATGGCGTAATGTCCCACATTTGTCTCGAAATAATAATACATACCAAAGTCAAACAAACAATATTTGCCTTTGTCCGAAAAAAATTGGGTCAACTTTCAGCTTGAATACCAGTATTTAACATACTAGACATAATATTTAACTACTGGCTAATCTCACTTAGAAGTGAAGTCTTACGTAGAACTACGTAAGACTTCAAAGTCAGTCTTTCATACCTACTACTCGTAAAGACTGTCGATTATCCACGAATGCAGCGGGGCTCAACGACACTTTAACGTGCTTTTCGACACATGGAGCGACAGATATGTCAATTTGATCTCCCATCTACACAGTAGGTACATCACGATGAGCGTATCACAAAGAGCAATTCACAAAAGTGTGATCTATCTCAATCTGTCAAAAATATTTAATATATGTAATATTTCACTACGTTTTGACAACATTTGGACATTTCTTTGTCGCCAAAATAATACTGCGATTAGATTTTGAACGTTTAAAATGGCAATTAGTGTTCTGGTCTATCTGGTGATTGACAGTCTCCGTAGCGTAGAGGTAGCAAACGCGGTCGCTGCGCAAGGAGGCGCGGCTTCGATCCCCGCGCAGTGCAAATATTTGTATGCATGAATATGAATATTTGCACTGGTCTGGTCGTGCTTCGGAAAGCACGTTAAGCCGTTGGTCCCGGTTGCCATACGAACATCTAGTGGCAGTCGTTACGGGGTGTTGGAGCCCTCAAAAGTTCAACAATAGGTCTAACTGCAATGCTTCGATATCGCCTTCAGGTTGTGGAGGTGAGACGGTAGTCGCTTCACGGAAAATATTTAAGTTTAGCCAAAATCAGCAGTTAGATTGGTAAAGGTGGACCCCACACTCCAAAGCTGAAAAAGCTTCGGATGCGACTTCGATTAACGCTGAGATGATGATGATGGTGTTCTGGTCGATCGAGCCACGCGGCTGTCACTACTTAGCCATAAGGCCCCAAATTACTGGGTCAGGGTTGTGGGTTGGTTAAAAAAGAAACCGTGGCCCTGGCCTACAGGCAAGTGGACAAACACGAGTGGGTTTTAGTCAGTAAAACTCTGATTCCGCTCCGCCGGGAGCAAAGCGGGTGAGGTCATTTGATGATTTCCCATCCCTAACAAAAAAAAAGACCCCAAATTCCCATCAAAGAAACCTGTGTAACCTGCAAGCCTGTGTTCTTTACTTCAAAAGAAAAATATGAATAATATTATATTTCATTCGAATTTTCCGGTTCACATTACCGTTTCTAAATACCCCTAACAATGCTTTGTGTGTAAAGTGCTTAACTATTTGGAGAACAAAGCGGAATATGGGCCAAGGCGACATTTGATTGGTCGCCGCTAATCCGCTCAGCACGTGCGGCGGATACCAACGAGGTGACTGTTTACTTACACTCATTATTTAGCGAAATCCAGCGATGTACCAATACCAAAGACCAATACTGAACGTGTTGTGGATATTGTGTTTGTACTTATCATAATGAGACCAGTGTGTTTGTTTTATTTGTATGTAAATAGGGAAAATATACAATCCATAGAAACTAACTCATTCTCATCGCTGCAGAAGTATCGGCCTAGAGTTATACCATAATTATTGGTTTCATGTAGCAATTTAACCCACTTATCGGAAAAGTCGATTGCTCCGGAATTGAGCTATACGGCTCTGCGTTCACTGCCTCTCCTAAAGTGTGTCATTTTTTAAAGCACCAATAGATTTTTTTTTTTTTTTTAATCAAAGCCAGTACCTACACACTATGCAGCCAAGCATATTGTACGTTACGGAATTGCATCACTGACAGAGGTGTTCAGCACTGGTGCAGCTACACAGGAGCTAAACTTAGTAATCGGGAACACTGTTGGAGCTGCTGAACCTTGGACAAAACTATCTTTGCATTGTGTAGATTCAATTTCTTAGTATTGTATAATTGCATGACACACGTGTGAGCACAATGTACTTACTGTAAAGCATCTATTTGTTAGGTTAGTCTTTTTTTGTTGTTGTTTTTTTTTTGTGTGTTTTCCATAATGGACGCTCTTAGCGTACAATATATTTCTGCATCGTTCTCACACGGTTGATTTAAAAATGAATGATGTAATCAAATATTTGTATCAACAGCTTGGTAATTTAAAAGAGTGTCCATGGAGATTCTTGCCCGTTCTTCTCCATAAGTACCTACTCTTAGGAATGGACGACTAGCTTCACCTTACTGACTGACCGACCTTCTGACAATTCAAAAGTGCCTGTTACTGGTTTATTTGAAATACTTAAATGCTTTGATTTTGATATATGTCCAGTAAGGGTAAAAAGGGGAGTACCACTTTTGACACTTATTGTTAGTGTAACAAAGTGGTAGTGTACTTTTGACCCTTACTGTACATAGTACATATATCTACATCTACCTCACAAAATTAGTTTTTCCTTCTCATCCTACGTTACGATTTTAGACGTGCCACTCGATAATACCCGCTAATACGTAATCGTGCGTAACTAGCAACAGGTTGCAAACCCGTCCCTAGAAAACCTGCCTTGGGCTCGAATGGAATCACCTCAGTCCAAGAGTGACTGATGTTACTTATTTTGGTAAGTGTATGTACTTAGTCCCCTCCGCTGTACGTAGTCCTTACAGGCTCACTCGTCTGTGATGTTTATTTTGGTAGGGTGTCACTCGAGCAGCCCTCACATTACCCTAAAATGAGAAGGTATTTTTACCTGCCTCAGATGCCATAAAAATACACAAATACACTTAACTAAATCAGTGAATAAAAGCTGAAAATGAGGTGGCTATTATATTGTTCCATTTTAACTTCTCCCGTGACCTGGAAAATAATTTGTTTTGTGAGCATTTAAAATGTAGAAAGCGCTTTTGTTGCTATTCACTCATTATAATTAGCAGCTCGTTAAAGTTAAAGTTTAAGTTTACTTGAGGCTGCCTACTAATTAGTGTGTCCTGTTACAACTACGCTGTGGAAGAACAAAATATAATGATTACAATGTTTAGGCAAGTGTTTTAAATCGGAAGGGTATTAATTAAAAGTTAAAATAACACTCGTTAAGGAATTCTATTACTTACCTATATATCAAAAAAATATCTGGCACACTGCTCAGCAGAGTCGATCAACGCACCTCGGCTCACAGTATCCTCTCCTCTTACAAAGAATCCATCCCTGTCCCACAAACGTGACGTTTGGGTACCTACTAGATTTAAATACGTACTTACTTATGTCGTTGATGAGTCGTTTTGGATAGCAGTAAATGTTGTTAAGTGTCATGATGAATCGGATTTGTTTTTCAGGCAATGCGTTCTCTGGGTTTTTCTTACCACGTGTAAGTGTATCCTTAACGGCAGGTTAATAAATCCCCAGTTTTTAAAGAATACACTTGTAATCACATAACTATTTACACGATACAAAAATAAACCAGTAGTTGGCCGAAACCATAGTGTCCTTTTAAAAGAGTTCCCCAGACAAATTGGAAGTTTTCACGTGTCCGTGCATCGCAGATCCTGTCTATGCAATTTGTATGCAGATTGGAGACATGCAGCGTTGCGGCTTTGTACTGCCAATCCACGAACAGGATACGCTGAATAGCGTTACGATGGTACAAAGTTGCATGTGTAACCGAATTGATTTCACTAGGACAAAGTGGCTTCAATGTTGCTGCGATGCTTTGTGCGTCTTTTGAAATGTGCGTTAGGCATTCGATTGTATTTTTCATGAAATATTGATCAGGAAATTGCACCGCTACAACATCTGGAGCTGGCAGTTGGATCTTCATACTTAAGTGATAGGATTCAAAGAGTTGACGTACTTAACGTATGAAGATCACCCAGATATGTAGTAACAGTGGATTTTTAGGGGTCCGTACCTCGAAAGGAAAAAACAGAATCCTAATACGATGGTCTGAAGATATCCCTCCGACGCGAAGGATGTTCAGCCCCCAACAATGACCTCACCAGACGCCCACGCAGACGCCATTTCTAATTTGCATTAGAAAGAGGTTTGAGGATTTTACTTTAGATTGAGGATTGGGCAACACTGGTCATATAAAAACGGTCTCTAAATTAATTACTTAAAAAAAAATAACAAAAGTGTTATAAATGTGTTAAATTAGTATAATATAGTCAAACCAAGAAATCAAATATTTTAAACAGTGATGTGTGTGATCCCGGGGAGTATTTTGTTTTTACTGAGTGAATGTAGTTAACACTGAACAACACAGGGTACTGCTCAGGTCTCTGAGCTACGTCCATCACACGTTGGCACGGTTTATGTCTCATTTTGCTTGACAATTAGTGGAAGCCAAATCGACGACGAAAACATTAGACCAGACAAAAAATACTTCAAAATCTACTGCACAGAATAAACTTATTATATGCTTATTTATATTGTAAAATCTGTTGTGTTTTAACTTCTTATTGACAATCAAGTTTCTTCGAGTTTTTCAATTGCAGCAGTTTTCCTTATAACTTCCCTTCTTTTCAACATCACCATCTGACTCTAGTTCTAGTAATTACAACTAATTTTAATATCTACTTGTTAACATTTCATTATTTATTACCTATTTTTTATATCTTCCTTCTTCTTTGTTTGACTCTACCTGCAAACAACTGCTCCGAGAAAGGGATGACAGTGAGGTGGAAATAAATTTAATAAATGACAGGAACACTGACCTTAACAAGTAGTTGGCTGAACTACATGTGCAGCATATTGACATACTTGGCCAGCATCAGCAGCTCCATCAACTTGTGTCAAATTTCAAAGAATGTAGTGACACCCACGAACTGGCTTTGAGACGCATTTTGTCAGAATTATGAAATTCCCAGCCGTTTCCGAGATATCCGGGATTTTAGGTAAGGATATGGGGAAGGACTTCGAGGTGGGTAAATATAGTAAAAATTTTATAAAAAGTTGGCGCGTAACGGAAAAATGTGACGGTAAATTTTTTTCCAACGCCGATAAAGAAGTTTCACTTCAACAAGCCAATTTAATGCAAGAGTTAAAGGATTGTAATAGAGAATTGGAATTGTGTAATAATATGTATGACAGAGACACACGGCACCTACAAGATGAATATTTGTCACAAAGTGTCACAAAAAAGTATTTAATTAAATGTATTGATTTGATGTTACATCTTGGTGAGACTAGCAATTGTAAATTTATTTTTAGTGCCTTGCCTTACTCTCGCTACTTAAACAGGGAGCAAAATTAGGAATAAGAAGGTTCTGGTTCAACGAGTACTGTATCGTCTGGACGTGATTAAGGCCAGTGGTGGCCCGTGTTGTCTCCTGTATTGACGCGCCTGTATCGCCTCTCATTTAGGACTGCTAGGAGGCGCCCGACAAGGTGGACCGACGACCTGGTGAAGGTCGCGGGAAACCGCTGGATGCGGGAGGCGCAGGACCGGTCGTCGTGAAGAACCTTGGGGGAGCCCTATGTCCAGCAGTGGACGTCTTTCAGCTGAAATAATGATGATGATGATGAACCAAATCAATGGAATTTAATAGACTGAATTTAAGTGGTACCCCGTGTGGTGCCCTACTTAGAATAATACCAACCCATATCCTCCCGTGGGTGTCGTAAGAGGCAACTAATAGAACTCAATATCAAATTACTGCGATCCCCAACCCGTCTTCCAAGCGTGGCGATTATGGCAAATCCTCCCAATGTGGAAAGCCTTGGGGGAGGCCTTTGTCCAGCTGTGGACCTCTACAGGCTGAAGAATAACAAGAAGAAGAATTTGAGTTGCATCATCGCCTCATCTCTAACAATGATCATACACTCAGTAAGGTTTGCTTGCTAGCCTATTCTCAACTAGGTGGGCAGTAGCGTCCACCCTGACCGGATGCAGCTGAACAGTACTTTTCACAATTAAAAAAAAAAAGAAAACCGACGGTACCACATGCATTTTTTTTTATCTTAGTTTACATATTTTATTATTCTGAAAGTAATGCAATGCGGAAGGAGACATTCGCAGAACGTGTGCGGCCGCTGACCTGGCAATCTTGAACACCTATTTCAAAAAGAAACCTTAGCACCTTGTTACCTACCGGGGCGGGCGGAGCGCTACCCAGATCGACTTCCTACTAACTAGGAGACACCACATCGGCAAAGTAGCCAACTGCAAAGTCATACCCGGTGAGAGCCTCACTGCACAACACCGTCTGCACCTGTCATGGATCTCTGCGGAAAAGGCCCAACGTAGACGTGTGGAGAAATGCCGGTGCCAGATCCAGTGGTGGCTGCTTGACGAAAATAAGTCCTAGGAGTTCGCGTCGGCTATCGGCGACAAGTAAACTGGCACCGATGGCGAAACTGTCCAAGTCCACTGGGACAGGATTCATTCTGCTATTGCTGGGGCGGTGCGGGTGGTTCTCGGCGTCTCTAAGGGCGGTCGTAAAAGTGACAAGGAGACCAGGTGGTAGGACGACACAATCCAGAGGGAGACTAGGGTGAAGAAAGCCCTCTTCAAAACGTGGTAAGCGACCGGATCTCCTGAAAATCGTGACAAACGTCGCCAAACGTGCCACTAAAAGAGCTGTAGCCAGAGCCAGACGAGAGCACTTGCAACCTCTCTACGAGAAGTTGGAATCGTCTGAGGGACAAAAGCTTATTTACAAGTTGGCACGTTTCAGGATTAAAGCGGCACAGGATATATCCAAGTGCCGTGTTGTAAAAGACCCTAATGGCGACTTCCTATGCGAGGACCTCGCTGCGAAGGAGAGATGGCTCGTAATTTCACGAGCTGCTGAACAAGCAGCACCAAGGGGTGCAGACACCGGAACTCCCTCCGAACCTTGGACTAGTGCCCCTGATAACGCCTGAGGAAGTCCAAACGGCTCTTCGTCGTATGGGGAATCGGAAAGCTATCGGTGCTGACGGAGTCCCTATTGAGGCTTGGAAGACGATGGGTGGCGATGGTCGCGGTGATAACGTTAATGTTAACTAACTTCCTGAATCGCGTGCTCCTGAACGGCAAAATCCCGAGCCAATGGGGGCTGAGTATTATTACTCTAGTCTTCAAAGGCGAGGGCTCGGTACAGGAGTGTGGCAACTGTCGCGGTATTAAGGCCATGTCCCACACCATGAAGATCTTTGAGAGGATTTTAGACTCCCGGATCCGGCAGGAGTGTGCTGTCTCGAAGTGCCAATATGGGTTTCGCCCAGGGTATGGAACCATGGACCCTATCTTCGCACTAAGGATCACCATTTTTTTATTAACTATGGACAACCAGGAGATTTGTTTATTAACTATGGACAACTTACAGCTAAAACAAACAGAATAAAAGAAACGTATGTCAAACTGACAGCCAATTATAAGTCATCACTTATAAAAACAGATTGTACAGAGATAGTGTGACAACACAACACAGCTACCAGGCATATGAAAATTAAAAAAGAACAAACACTACACTGAGACCAAAAATTAAAAAACAAGCAATATAATATTCCAGCTTAAGTTACACACAATGACAATGATATAAAATAAAACCCTAACATACAAAAAAGTCTCAACCAAAAAGGCTACGGCTCATACACTTTTTAGCTAAGGAGAGACTCGTTAAAAAAGGATCGAAATCATGCTGTTTAAACATGTTGTTAAAGCTTCTACTTGCTCGCACTGTAAATGAATTTTGTCTGTAATTTGTAGAGGTAAATGGAACACGCAAAGGTACATTCCATCGCTTTGACCTTCCGGGAATGTTAAAATAGAATTTTGATAGAATATCGGAATTATTAATAGAGTTATTGAAAATTTTAAATAAAGTAATTCTGTCAGATAATGTTCGCCGATTAATTAGGGGTAATATATGATACCTCTTACAGAGCTTGAGCTAATTTTCAGACCGGTAGGGCAATTAGCCTGAAACGTGCTTAAATATTATCTGCCCATAATATAGATGTTCTTCAAGGCACACGCCATTAATACCGGACAAATATATATTTGTACAGCAATTTCGCTCTGTATCAAACAAAATTATTCAAAACCACTTAGCCGGCTTCTCCACTCTTCTTAGCATGCGAGTGTTTTTTTACCTTCCCATCATTTATCAATTGGAGTATAACGCCTTTCTTCGTCTTCATACAATATATTGCTTTGCACGCGTTCCTTCAATTTTTTATGGATCACTTTTCATTACCGTGAATACGAATGCCATCATAATGTTGAACCAACGGCTAATGGTAGCAGGATAAATAGAACGCGTTTTTGTAATTTTATTCTTTAGCTCAATTTATATCTTTGTGTTATATACCGACGTACATGATACAGTTAGGTATTTATAGAGTGCCTGTCCTGCTGAGGGTCCTAAATATTTGATCGGCGCTACTACGTTTGTTTTGTAGAAATAATTGTTACTTAATTATTTTATGAAAAATTGAGTTATACTTTTTATCGTATTTAATTTATACCACAATAGAACAAATTACATCAGGCGAAGCTGTCCCCGCCCTGACTCATCTTCACTTTCAGTAGGTAGCTGTGGGCGCTAACCCCGAAGGCTGTGTCTGAACAATCTTCAACATAATTACAACATAACATGATACATGTTAATTAAGTTACTTATTTGATTAACTTGTATAAGTGTTTGGTCAAACCTACTTATATAAAATAAATCACTTATCATTTACAACGTTACGCTAATACAAACAGCGCGCTTAGAAAATTAAATAAAAAATAAAATAAGTTTATTTACCGAGAAGAAGTCATTATAGGCTGATTACCGAGGACTCACACAAAGTAATGGATGCGTACCTACATAAATATCTATTTTTGAAGGTATTATTTATCTCCGTTGTGCCCACTTTGTAAAAACACCTGCGTCTGAAGCTGGAATTAATCCACACAATAAATTTACAATTCCGAAAAATATACCTTGTTCTAAAAGCTCGTCTTTGATATCAAAGACACTTTTAATAACGTTCTTGTTGACATAAAGACGAATAAATCTGTGCGTGAAAGGTGTCGCGATCCTCGTTGTGTCGCTCACTGGGAACGTACTCACCGCGCTCTCGTCATGCTCGTCGTCCCAGCTAAAGTACTCCACGGAATATTTTCGTTTGTTTGTGAATTTTACCTATTCAAAGCTTTTTATTGCCGCTTTGTTAAATACTTGTTTGTTACTGTTTTCTGTATCTGTGTACTGTGTATGCCGTGTTCTACTGTGTCAAGAAGCTGTGTCGGCCGCATTTCTTTGCGGAACTTTATTGGATTTGTGTTTTGTGAACATGTATTATTCATAATATGTGTCGATTGCTGATGTTAAAATAACATTGTAGAAGGTTTCCTTTCATGTATTTTCAGCACGTTAGTTGGCTGTTTTGTGACTTCACACACTTCACAGACTCCACAAGCGCTTCCTTTGAATGTATACTAAGAATTGTACGGATTTAATCAACACAGATAATTGTGGAATAATTTATGAGGAATAAGAATAATCAATTTTGATGATTCACTCTGAGATGGGTTTCGAGTCCAGGAGGCTCTCCGCTATATCAAAAAGGATCATCCTCCTTCCCGGAGTAAAGCAACGTAAGGTCCCCTAGAGTTCTCAGCTCTCTGAATCCATTTCTGCGCACTTCGTTTAGATCGACTATATGCACTTTGTACCTTACCATTTCTGCTTCAGCTTGTGCTAATCGGCTATCCTCGCTCAGCGATCGAGCATTTCGGCAAACAATTCGTGTCCGTTTCTTAATGCCAAATGTAGTTGTAGTTTGATCGGTTCGGTTTTGCACTGTTTCAGTTTCTTTAATCGGTTTTGGGATTTACGGTGAGCGAGTGATTAGCCTATTATACCCTAGACAACTAGTAGGGTTTCGACCTCAGAGCCTATGGGAATGCTCGGATTTATTTCGGGTTCCCTCCCTAGTGAGACGATTCTAATTTTGGGGCGCAGAATATTTGCCTTTTACCTTTTAAATAAGTAATTACTACGACGTGTGGCTGCCACGAGACTGATGGCTGGCGTTCTTATAGTTGAGATTCTATCTTATTGTCTAGAATCTAGACATATATTCCATATTAAAAACAACAAAAATTTTCGAATAGGTTAAAAATATAATCATGATATTGGCTATGGGGGATTAGCGATATAAAATAGCGAAAATAATATTGTATTATTCTTGTGTTGGTATATATTAAAGACTTTAGATAATTAGACTGGTTTATTACACTTGTAAAATTATATTATATTGGACGACCTCTTCTAGGTCAGATCCTAAGTTACAATGACAAGACTATAGACAATATTCATAGACACTAATACATAGAGATGGTATTAGTTACTCGACTACAGAGTAGTGATGTATGATACAACATCCCCCTTGTTTAAGTTTAAATTAACCCTTGACAAACAATATTATAGAGACCTGACTTAGTTACAATTTAGACAATGACTTAAGACTATGGTTAGGTCTTAATCTAGGATACAATGTTCTACTTAATCTATTTCATCAATTAGCCTTCTGGTTGGCTTTACAACTCTTCCAAAACGAGTTACATGTTGACTTACTGAGGATTGAGATGAGAGCTCTTGAGGTCTAGACTCCTGCCTGTTACCTTCCTCTCTCCCCTGCGACGAATTGGATAGCATAGGAGAATATTTGTGTCTTAAATGAACCCTATTCCTCCTATACCTAACTCCATTGACATCCTCAACGACATATGACCTATTATTAGCCAACCTTAGCTTGACAATGGCTTGTTCCCAATTGCTATCAGGCTTTCTTTTAAAGTATACATGATCATTGGGATACAGTAATGACAATGACTTTGTATTTCTATTATAATATTTAGACTTATTTTTATTATTTTGCTTGACACATTCTTCATAATTTTTGAATGTAACCACTTTAGGTTTTAATTTCTTATAAGACATAGGAATGTTATTTCTTAAATTCCTGGACATTAACAATTGAGCTGGAGATGGTAAATTATTCTTAGGTGTGTTTCTATACTGTAATAAAGCTAAGTATGGATCAGATGAGTTTCTTTTACATTTTTTTAACATATTTTTGATAATTTTGACTGAACTCTCTGCTTGACCATTTGACTGTGGATGATATGGGCTAGTTACAATGTGTTCTATGTCCCATTCATGCATAAAATTCTTAAATTCTAATGACTGAAAAGGAGGACCACCATCAGACACTAAAGATAAAGGTATTCCATGACGAGCAAAAATGGACTTTAAATGTGTTATTACATTCTTTGCTGTACTGTTTTTATTTAACAAAGCTATTTCTATAAATTTAGAATAATAATCTGTGACAATTAAATAAGTAAGGTTATCAAAATACATTAAATCAACACCTACTTGTTGCCATGGATATTTATTTATTTCAAAATTTTTTAGTGGTTCCTTTGGATTATTAGGTTTAAATTGTGCACATACATAACATTGTTCTACCAAGTTTTTAATATCAGCTGACATGCTTGGCCAGTACAAAGACTCTCTAGCCAGTTTTAAGCATTTATTTATACCTTGGTGACCTTCATGAATTTTACCTAACATTTCCTTATACATTGACTGTGGTACTATTAATTTTGACCCTTTGAACAATAAATCTTTGACTACATGAATTTCAGCTTGTATATTCCAAAATGGTTTTATTGACTGACTGACATTATTTTTATTTTTTGGCCAACCTTCATAATAATACTTTTTTAACAATTGCAAAGTATCATCTTTCTTAGTGTGCTGTAACAATTTTGTACAGTACTCCTTTGTGACTGCTAGACTTGAATGCATTAAATTGACATGACAAGATATTTCTGACTCATTCTCAGGTATATAATGTTCTTTTAATGCTGCTCTAGACAGAGTGTCAGATATAAACATTTCTTTACCTGGAACATGTATAACTTCCAAATCATATTTTTGTAAAGTTAACATCATACGTTGCAATCTTGCTGGTACATCATGTAATGGCTTTTTAAAAAGATAGACTAAAGGTTTATGATCAGTATGAACAGTTACTTTATGACCGTACACATACTGGTGAAATTTTTCACAACCAAACTGAATGGCTAACAATTCTTTCTCAATTTGAGCATACCTTGACTGAGTTTGAGTTAATGTTTTTGAACTATAAGCAATAGGTTTATTATTCTGCATAATGACTGCTCCTAATGCTGACTTTGACGAATCGACTGACAAGACTAATGGTACATTGGGATTATAATGAGCTAAAACTGGTGAATTTGTAATTTCATCGATTAAACTCTTAAGACATTGACTATGATTTTCATCCCAAGTCCAGACTGAATCTTTCTTCAAAAGATTTCTTAAAATTTGAGTTTTTTGAGACAAATTGCTAATAAAGGGACCTAAATAATTGATCATACCTAATATTCTTTGCAATTCTTTGACATTTTTTGGTGTGGGCATATTGACAATTGCTTTTACTTTCTCTTCATCAACCCTAGCACCATCTTTACTAAAAACATACCCTAAAAAACAGACTTCTGAAACTAAAAATTTACATTTAGACTTATTGAACTTTAAATTGACTTCACGTGCTCGTTGCATGACTTTATGTACTCTCTCATTATGTACTGACTCGTTTGGTCCATATACCAAAATATCATCGATGAATATTAGAACTCCTTCTAAATCACCGAACAAATTCATCATGACTCTTTGAAAAATTTCAGACGATGCATTAATACCAAAAGGTAACCTTAAATATTTATATCTACCGAAAGGTGTTTGAAATGTACATAAATCAGAACTATATTCATCTAGTTTTAGCATCCAAAATCCTGAAAATGCATCTAAATGAGAAAAACAAACAGCTCCTGCTAGTTGAGATCTGATCTCATCTATTGACTTAAGTGGATAAATTTCCCTTATAATATTCTTATTCAAATTTCTAGGATCTAAACAAATTCGTAACTGACCCGTGCTTTTGACTGTTATGACTATACTGTTCACCCATTCTGTAGGTTTAATAACCTTTTCAATGACCTGCATTTTCTCCATGCGATCCAATTCATCTCGCAGTTTGTTCAGTAAAGCGAAGGGTACCCTTCTCGGAGCATCCACGCATGGCACTGCTTCAGGTTTGAGTTTCAGGCGACAGACTTGAGGTAGACATCCAAGACCCTGAAATACATCATTGTATTGTGTAAGAATTTGTTCACCAAAATTTTGTTGAGACACAGAGAAAACTCTTTGAATTATACCTAATTTTTCACAAGTTGGTAGACCTAAAACATTCGGACAAACTAAATCTGCGACTATAAACACTATATTTACACTAATAGTGCTATTATTTAAAGATAAACTACATTTTATATTGACTTTGCCCATGATGGGTATTGATATACCACCAAACCCACTAACGTTTATTTGACATTTCTCAAGTGACATTTGACTTTGACATTTCAAAAATTGAAAAGTTCTCTTTGACATAATATTGATATCAGCTCCCGAGTCAATAATGCAATTAATTTGTGTATGACCAACTAAAATGTTTATGTTCCATGACTGTTTAGAATAGTATTTGTTTTGTTTTGACTCGACTGTATTGACCTGTTTACTATGTGCTGACTTTGCTGTAATAATTCTACAAGTGTTTGTTGTGTGAGATTCCTCAGACTTGTGTCTGTACTCATCATTAAGATATGAATCTCGGCTAAGACTTTTTGACTTTTTTGACTTGACTGTGAATCTCTCAGACTGTTTAGTGTTTTCATCATTGAGATATGACATATGACAAGATGAGTCTTCATGAGATCTCTCGGACTTATCAGTCACCAGACTTTTTTCATCACTGAGGCATTTTTTATTAGACCTCTCAGATATGACATTATCACCACTTTCATCACAGAAATATGACACAGGATATTTTTTTTGACAAGATGAGTCTTCATGAGATCTCTTAGACTTTGACTGCGACTGGCCTATGTTCGACCTGACCGTTGATTGTAACTTGGGATGTGACTGTGACTGTGTGTATGACAACCTGCTATGTCTGTAATGATTTTGATTGTGATGACTTTGTGACTCTAAATGACAATTATATTGACTAGACTTATGACTATGACTGAAATTATGACAATTTAAAATTCCAACAAAATTATCTTGACTACCAGTTGAACTAAAAGACTCTAAATGACTGACTTTTTTATTATTTGAGTAACAAAATTTTGCAAAATGACCATAAGAGTTACATGACCTGCATTTAGCTCCCTGCGCTGGACATTTGTAGCGGTGGTGTTGTCCACAGCGGCTACACGTCTTCGAGCGCTTCTCAGGACTGGGACTTGACCTTGACCTCCCTGCGCTGGATCCCTGCCGACCGACTGGTGAAGCTCGCCGTCGCTGACGCTCCACTCGACCACGGCTCCTCCGACGCAGATGCATGACTTTTTCAGACTCTTGACTAGTGGACCTCTTGACAATTTGGTCTGCATCCTGCTGTGCGACGATGAGTGTCCTAGCTAGCTCTCGCATCCTCTGATATGTCAGATCAGGTTCCTGCAGCAGTCTCTGACGTACATGTGCTAAGTCCAAACTCAAGTTGGCGATAAAAATATCTCTGATAAGAGATTCTCTGAGCGTTCCAAATTCGCAATCTTGGCTCTTATTTTCGAGATCGGTTAAGAAATCCTCGATGCTTTCCGATTTCTGTTGACGTGTTGTAAAAAACATGTAACGACACATGGTAATATTTTTTCTGGGTTGAAAAAATTCGTCGAATTTGGCTTTGACGTCATGTAATGTGCTTTCTCCAATATTTATGTTGAATGTGTTGAAAATATTTAAGCATTTTTCACCAATGTGATGTAATAAAATGGCGATCTTGCGTTTCTCACCGGACTTGTCCAAACCTGTTGCCAACAAGTATAATTCGAACTGTTGCCACCAGCGCTTCCAGGCTTCGCAATTGTTGTTTGCTGCATCTGACGATATTTTAAGCGCCTTCAAGCCACTGTGCAATGAACAATGGCTTCCGGCATCATGGCCGCCAGCGACGCCATCCGACTTTTGCATTTTATGAATTTTCTTTCTTCGATCCCACTTCTGACACCATGTATTATTCTTGTGTTGGTATATATTAAAGACTTTAGATAATTAGACTGGTTTATTACACTTGTAAAATTATATTATATTGGACGACCTCTTCTAGGTCAGATCCTAAGTTACAATGACAAGACTATAGACAATATTCATAGACACTAATACATAGAGATGGTATTAGTTACTCGACTACAGAGTAGTGATGTATGATACAACAAATATCTCTTGTTTTGTGCCATAATAACAATCAGCTCATTTGTTATTATGGCACAAACCAAGAGATATGAAGTGGTCCACCTGTCTCGCTATGTACCTACATAGTGCAACTCTCAATAGAGCAAAGCAGCTTAAATATGATCGAGAGAGAGCGCATGTTATTACGTAGCTGTACGCTGAAATATGTAGACACGCAGATTTGCTTTATCCGTCAACGGTACAATAATTTGTTTTACTCTGATTGCCAGTCTTTGGATACCGGTCTGCAGCCCTGATATATGTAAAAAACTAAAAATACGTTACTTGTCCTGCGTGTGTATTACAAATACTTTTAGAATACTTACTGCTAGTGCTGCCAAGCATGTAGGATAAGACGTCCGTTGCAGTGCGTGTACTGAAGAGGCATCCGTACACAGCGTGTGTCACGGAATAGATAATGTCTTTTATCTGTTCTGTGGTGTGTGTACTGTTGCCGGGAGTCTTCAGAAGATGGTATAATTAGTATCTACTTTTTAAGTTACATTGATTGACGTTATTGTTCTTTATTTGTGTATGTCTGATACTAAATAGTTTAGAGTAATACTAATAAATTCATGGGTAATATTAATTAAAGAAAAATAAATATACTTATAATACAAATACGTGTTGCCCGTCGGCCGCGCCGCGCCGCGTCACATCGCGTGCCCGCCAGCACGGTATACTTTGTTTTCACTGACAGTAATTTCGTTCGTTCATAAAAAAGTCGTAATAGCAAGTAGCCTTAGGTACTTGGTGTACTTACTACTACAAATATAATGTACTTTACCTTGATTGAATTTTCCCTGTTTTTCGTCTCTGATAAAAAATATAACCCTGAATCAGCATGGCCGCGGCCGCGTAGGTTTATTTCTCCCGAGCAGAATTTGTTTAATTTTCAAACTTCAAAAAAGCATTGTTGGCTCTTCAGACTTCAAGACTAGTGATGGTATGAAAATACAAAACACCACGACGACGACGATAACGACATTACACCGAGTTCAGTGTGGGCCACTTAGTGTTTTATGTCGGGCTCTGGAGGGAAACTACTTTAAATCTTGTGTATTCCGTGACGAAACGGGTGACTCCCGCTTCGGCTCGTTCTTGTTGCGGTTTGTATAATTTGGCAGGAGTTGACTGACATTTGTTTTTGGATTTTATATTTTCAGTTAATTTGACTGAAGGTATGGAATCAGGAAGCAGATGTCAGTCATCATCATTTTCTTGTTTAACATATATTAGTTGACATTGTTTATTTTACTTAAAGGAGACATTCCTTTATTTTTAAAAATAAACATAACTTTATGCAAAGGATTTTTAACTTATCTCACCTGGGACCCGAACCAAATAAATAAAAAAAAAGCAATCACTTCATATTTGTTTATACCTACTAATCTATAGGATTAGTATTATTATTATATATTACTCGTAAACCAATACAACATCTAACAATCCCTCAAGCATGTTCTCAACAATATTTCTTCCACATATAGTAGAGAACTATAGAATAATTACGAACATTTAAGGCCAAGCCGCATTGAGCAAGCGTGATGATTACTCTCAATCCTTCTCTGTATGAGAGGCTTGTGTCCAGCAGTGGGACCATAAAAAAAGGTTGATGAGGATGGAAACATTGTTTAAGTTAATGTCAGGTAAAATGATAACTGTTACATTTACGGCACCTACAGCTAACACTTTTGTAAACCAGCATCACGTCACTACACACTATCACTAGCGATGGGTTTTTTTTGACAGTTCAACAACATTAGTACTCGTACATATCGATAGAATAGAAAAGATACAAAAAAGCTTTTGAACTCCCTAATTTATCTCATGAGACTGCATACGAAGATGCATAGCTTAGGCATAAACTGATAATTCTTCGCAACAGACTTGATACATTCGACATTATTCAGTTGTTCAAAATTTTGACTTCCTTAACGGATTCACCATCATTACTAGGTAAAATATCCCTAAAAGCACATGCTCGTCTACCCGTACGCCCCTCACGTACAAAACCACTTTTCGTTCCTCCTCGACTAATTAAAGTACCTATACACTCGTAACTCATAATAATACCGTGCCACTAACAACTATAGTAGACAATTTACAGACATAAATCTTTTTAACAAAAATTAAAGCTAAAAAGTAAATATGTCACCTAATTAAAACTTATCTTTTTTGCCAGTTTACGTACTTTCAAACTAATAATGGCATGTGTTTCAGTGAAATCATGTTTTGATGCAAAAATATTATGTACCTAAACATATTTATGTCTAACCGTCGTCTGAAGTTAGCATTATTTTAACAATTATTTAACATTGTCGGCACTAGAGGTCTATTATAAGAAACCAACTGTATTTATAACTTATTGTTTGTATATGACTGTTTGACGCCAAAATAAAATGAAATAAAAATAACATTCAATGGGTTATTTACATACGTTATTGAGCAGATTTCTAACATGGGATGGGACAATATGCTTGAAAATCACAGGTCCGTTCCTGTGTGGAATACTGCAGCCACATTTGGGCTGGTGCTGCAAAATGGCACCTGGCTACTTTGGATTCAGTGGAGAGGCGTACGAAGAAGCTAAATGGCGACCCAGATTAAGCTCAAAACGATCTCCAAAGTCTAATGGCAGTCGTTACGGGTTGTTGGAGCCCTCAAAAGTCCAACAATTGGTCTAAATGCAATGACCGATGACCGATTTTGATAATACTTTTTTCATTGGAAAGCTACATCGAGCTATTACCGAGTAACACAGGTTAAATTTTATTTTGGATTAAAAGAGGGTTCCGCAAGATATTTGGGTTTTTTGAACATAAGGTGTAAAAAATCAACCAAAATTATTTATTTCGCGTACGCTGCCTAAACTATAAAAGATAGAACCATGAAGTTTTCTAATTATTTGTAGATCTTATAAATATCTACAAAAAAGTCAGCGACACATTATACCTATCTATGTCGAGTGAGGCACAACTTTTAATTTGTTATTTAATAATCTTGAATTTTTTTGGACTCTGTTTAAACGCTTTTATTTTGCTCATGCTATTAATCCTTATCAAAATAAATTATTTCATCACTAAGTAAAGTTTATGTAGATTATATTTGGTATGTGAATTATTAAAATTGGACTATCGGTTTTGAAGTTATAGGGAAATTAAAATATTACGATTTCTACTGCACAGCCCGTTGCGAAGTGAGCGTTACCAAGGGACTCAGTGCACTACCCCCAGGATTTTTTTATTTGAAATTTAAATTCTCTGAACACCGCTGAGCTACCACCTCATGAACTGTCGTTAAAAGTTGGCACGCCGATAATGCTTATCAGAAATTTAAGCCCTCCCAACATGTGTAATGGCATGAGACTTCTTATAAAAAAATAAAAAAAATAAAATAAAATCTATTTATTTCAGGCAACATGCCCATATATTGTTAGTGTACAACTTAAAAACTATGTTAGTATTAAAAAATGAATAAAATAAAAATAAAGGAGCTAAAAGATAATTTAATAGTAGCGAAGATTATCACCGGCCCTGCAGCTGCTGAATTAGTTCATATACCACGAATACCCATGATTCATACTGATTTGCCTATACCCTTCAAAAGGTTAAAATTTCCAGTAAAAATTTCTTTCGCACTAACGATAAACAAATCCCACATTCAAATTAGTAGGAATTGATTTATGAAAAGAATGTTTTACGCATGGGCAACTTTACATTGCCCTACCACTTGTCGGGGCTCCCGATCAACAGTATTAATTATATTTATATATTTTCATCATTAACAACTTTAACATCCTCATAAAGACAATCTATGCAGCCTGCGGATAATGACTGCGACGATGTTATTGTCGGTGTCTGTGAATTGACTTCATCATCATCAACCTTTTTATCGTCCCACTGCTGGGCACAGGTCTCCTTTTATACAGAGAAGGAGTGAGCTGAGCGTAATCACCACGCAATGCGGGTTGGCGATTTCAAACTTATAAAGTCCAGGTTTCCTCAAGATGTTTTTCTTCACCTTCAGTCAATGGTGTCCATGATATACTTAGATAGTACATATAACTGTAGAAAAGGTACATTGGTGACCTGGAATCGAACCCGCGCACTCATAGTTGAGAGGCTGGCATTTTTCTGACCGTGTCTTCCCTGGGTAGGCGTTTTGCAGCGGTAACCGACATCCACGCGGGCGGAGCTGTGGGCAACCGCTATGAGTATAAAACAAAGTCGCTTTCTCTGTCCCTATATCCCTATGTATGCTTAAATCTTTAAGACTACGCAACGTTTTGTTAAATAGATAGAGTGATTTAAGAGGAAGGATTATATGTATAATAGATGCACCCGTGCGAAGTCGGGGCGGGTCGCTATAATTAATAAAAAAAAATGATTCCAACTGATATTAATTAATAAAATTTGATACGTAGTTAGGGTGTGGGTCACATACATATATAATCGCTGTCAGTGACACATGGTTTTAAATAAACGACGCACACGTCAACATGGGAACCATGAAACTAATTTATATCTTCATATACAGAAGTTACCATCACTTGAATGTCGCAGCCCAGTTTCAGCGCTCGCCGAAGGTTGCATATTGTTCGCTATATATAGATCGGAGAGTGCCATTTAATTTGGATCATAAAAGAGCTGTGTTTATAAAGGTGTTCAAGAATGAATTGGTTTAGTTTGCTTTCGAGAAGTCATCAAAGTATACGTTCAGTGGAGACAGTGACGGTCGAAGTGTGGAGACACTCCATACTTTTGTTAGGTAAATAGCAAGCTACAGGGCGACACAAACATGAGGTAATTATAGAGCAACAACACCAGTCTGTCTGACTCGTGCGAGCTCGACACCTCAACCTATATTTTATTTTCACATGACGTCTCTTCACATGACGACATTTAATATTCAGTCAATTGTAAAACCTTTAACCAGTCAACCTGTTCCACTGTCATTTGAACACGAAAATTATTTGTCGTGTATATTCAGAGTACGTCTTTGCTTGAAGTATTATCATTAAAAGGAAAATGTTGGAGTCGTTGTCTCGAGATAATAATGTCATAACTTTTACAACGCGGGGTGACAAAATTTTTCGCAAGTATTTAGTCGAAAATAAAACATTTTGGCACTTTTGATGAATAATCTTTGGTGGCTTCATTGCGGCGGCGGCGGTTAGGGGGCGCAGTCTTGGAAAACATAACATGAAATATACCTACTTACGATTATTTAAATAGAATAGGTACAAAGGTATATAAAAAATATAGGTATAGCCGGTATAGGTATGAAAAATATATAATGCCTGGCGGGGTGTTGCGGGTGCTCGTTAGCGCAACACGTGCACTTGCGACGGAAATGATCGATGTGTGACTGCAATTGGATTTAATCCATTTCCCGGTCAATTTGCGCCGAGATTTTCCTACAAGTTTTTCGCTATACTGGGTGCTCCTTTGAAATCATACTTATATAATTAATGAAATGATATCGTTTATTAAGCATGTAGGATCACTGATCACTTCATATTTTATATTATACTAGCGGCCGCTAGCGACTTCGTTCGCGTACAGTTAGTTATTATGCTCGGCTCCTGTAGTTCCTGAAATTAGCGCGTTCAAACAAAGAAACAAACAAACTCTTATATAGGTATACCTATAAGATTTATTAGATTGAGATCGTAGAGAGAACAGAAAGTTTTTGTGTGTTGAATATTTAGCTCCGTAGCCTAAAGGGCTAGCTAGATTGTAATATACGAGGCGTAGTTAGATTTGTAGTACCTAATTTTGGGAGTGATATATCCTAATATTTATGGATTGTATCTGCACAATTACTACAATTACAGGCGATAGGTCATAAATATTATTAATAGTATTGTTAACTAATAAGTAAAGTATCTATGGATTAATTAGTTGTTTATTGTAATAAAACTAAGGATGCTGATAGAGCCTTCCGCCATTCGCAGGTGTCGAAGAAGCCCGAGCTGGCAAGAAGAACAGCGCCAATACGTGATATGTGGCGCGGAGGCTCCATCAGCATCCTGAAAAGATCATGTGACAAAGTGATGGTCAGTGTGAGTATAAGGCGCGGCTGTGGGAGGCACGCGACAACTTGTCATCATCAACATCATCATCTCAGCGTTAATCGTAGTCGCATCCGAAGCTTTTTCAGCTCTGGAGTCTGGGGTCCGTTTTACCAGTCTAACTGCTGATTTTTGTCTAAACTACGATAGTTTTCGTGAAGCGACTTCCGTCTGACCTTTACAACCCGAAGGCGATATCGAAGCATTGCAGTTAGACCAGTTGTTGGACTTTTGAGGCCTTCAACAACCCGTAACGCAATGGGGTATGTTCGTATGGCAACGGGGACCAACGGCTTAACATGCTTTCCGAGGCACGGCCAGACCAGTGCAAATATTTATATTCATGCATACAAATATTTGCACTGCGCGGGGATCGAACTCGCGCCTCCGTGCGCAGCGGCCGCGTTCCCTACTGCTACGCCACGGAGGCTGTCAAGGCTGTCAACGTGCCGACGTGTGCTGTTTGTTTTACTCTTTTCAGTTCCCTATGATTTTTGCAGTCGGATTGTGGGTTTTGCAGCCCTATTAAAATATGTTATGTCACTGCGTCATGCTGAGATCAAGTCTTATGTTGTTTTAACAAAATAACCGCAGCTGTGATCGCGAACCTTTTGGTTCTAATGCTGCCTGCGTTTTGTCCCGGCCGTCACCCGCGCGATGTTACAGCGGCCATTAATAACTCCCTGTCAACAGCTTTTATTTTATGAAACGTCAGAGACATCCCCCTCCCCTCGCCCCATCTCGCCGTTTGAATAGTCATTATACAAAGACATTTTTCTTAATTCTGCTTGTTCCTTGTATACCCAATACTATAAAATTTTAAAGAATAATGTAAATATAAAATCTAAAATATCGTAAAACCTATCTACCCCTAAAAGCTTATTTTAAACATTTTCATAAATAATTCACTATGAACTGGTCTCAGGAATAACTCTCAGTGTTGGTTGGTTTGTTGTCAGGCGAGGTTTCCTCGTGTTTCATATTTGCTATGTCAAATAAATCTCCAGAATAGCCATATTGATGTAATATTCCCGAGCAGTAGTTCCAGCCTGCTGGCTCGGCGGACAAACAAGCCATCTACTTATTATTTTTATGTAAAAATGATTTATACTAATGGAATATTGTTAGATAGGTGAAATCCTTACTAATATTATAAATCGGAAAGTGAGTTTAATTGTTTGTTTGTTTGTTTGTTCCGCTTTCACGCCGTAACTACTGAACCGATTGCTTTGAAGTTTTATAGGCGTAAAATTAAAAATCCGGATTAAATAATACGGTACTTTTTATCACGGAAAATAATTGATATTCCCAAGGAAATCCAAAAAGCGCGATATAACCGAATTCTTCGCGGGCGAAGCCGTTGGAAAGCTAGTGTTATTCTTGTTGTTTTTAGGCGTTCTCATATCGAGAGTTCAAATATTATACCTATATGTACACATTTGAAATGTTAATATTAACGTTGTTGTTGGTCATTAACAATATCTAAACATCTTGTTTTGTTGGGTATTATTTAATGTACTAGTGTACTACATACTATACAACGGACCGTAAACACAGACGTCAGATGAGAGAGAGGCAATTATTTATTTTTAAAGAATTTAAGCTCAGTTGGACGATAGCTTACCGGCTCAACGAACAACGCGAGATCTTTACGTAAAACAAAAGCGTGCCGGTTAATATTTATGAGCTACTTATAAACTGTCGGTGTTCGATTGTTTTGAATTAGTTCCGTCAACGTCAGAATCTGAACATGCTATTAAGTTTGACGTTTTATATCTACCACATGGTAGTTTCTCTGATACTACAGAATCTTCAGGTTTATGGGAGTTCGCGTCTGCGTAATATATGGAGGGAGGTGGTACGCACTCACCAAACTGTCCTCCCGAAATTTTAAATTAGTACATTGAATTAGTTGAAAAAAATTTGTTATGACTCACACCACTGCTACTGACCAACTGTGGCCAAACAATTCAATTAATTACGATACTCTTCGCAAAAAGGTGTTAATTAATGCTAAAAACTGGACATAAATTATGATAAAGCTTGCGTAACTCGTAAATCTGTCAGCAAGCCAATTATTTCGCATTCCCTATCTTTGTAGACACAAGCGAGCCGAGTAAAGGAACCACATAATTGTAATACGTTGTTATAATGGTACAAGTAAAGTTCACGAGCCACGGGGCGCGTATTGTTGTTCTCTTTAACTTAGACCTTTTATATTGTATACAAAGATATTTTGTTTTGCAAATATAGGTAGCTATAGTACATGTTGATAAAGGGAAATAGGTTCAGCCTTATTTTACCAGGACACTAAATACAATACTTTGATAAATAGAACTCGAAACAGCACAAAACCAAACAATTATTATGTTAAACAAGTAAAAACAAATTTAATGTACACAATAATAAGAAATCCGCCGCAAAACTGCGCGCAGGAGCCCCGCCCGACTCCTGTGACCTGTGGGGTAGGGCTAACGTGTCAGGGACGGACACTGCTGAAGAAGCGAGCCCAAACCAGAAGAATCCGTTTCGCTTCGTGGAACGTTGGCACGCTAACTGGACGCGCGAGAGAACTGGCGGAGGATGGCCGTGGCGTTCCTGCAGGAGACTCGGTGGAAAGACAGCAGATCCCGGCTTATTGGAAATGGTTACAAGCTGATCTACACCAGTGAACCTAGTAGGAGTAATGCAGTCGCCGTGGTGTTGTGTGACGAGCACCAGGATAGCGTCTTGGAGTTGAATCGCATCAGTGATCGGCTAATGTCGGTGCGGATGATTGTCAATGGGGTTATAACTGACTTGATGAGTGCCTACGCTCCGCAGACTGGGTGCGGTGACGCCGAAAGGACATTGTTCTGGAACCAGCTTGAAGGATTGCTTTGCGGTATCCCGTTATCCCAGGGAATCGTTCTGGGTGTTGATTTGAACGGTCATAAGGGTGAGAAGTGTGACGGGTTTGAGCGTGTTCACGGTGGCTTTGGGTACGGTAGTCACAACGCGAAAGGGGACAACATTAACATAACAGTTTATACTGATTTCAAAAAAGCTTTTGATAAGGTCGACCATGTACTCCTATTGAATAAGATTGCGTTTAATGGTATACGCGGAAACTTGCTTCGTTGGTTCTCATCCTATATTACAAATAGAACTCAAAGGATTGTCGTAAATGGTCATCAGTCTAACGCAGTGCCTGTAACCTCGGGTGTTCCGCAGGGTTCAATCCTGGGGCCATTATTGTTTATTCTATATATAAATGACATAGACAAATGTTTTAAGAACACTAAATTTCTTGTATACGCTGATGACCTAAAAGCTTATAGATCTATACGGACTGTAGAGGATTGTCGACTCTTCCAACAAGATCTGGACAGACTTGCTGACTACTGTCTTAAAAATAAGTTACACCTTAATCTTACCAAGTGCAATTGCATCAATTTCACAAAGAATAAAAGCATTATCAATTTTGAATACTCATTGCACGATACAACGCTCAGTAATGTACACATGGTAAGGGATCTTGGTGTGTTGTTTGATGATAAGTTGTCCCTAAACCAACATGTTGAGAGTATTGTACATAAAGCATTTAAGATGTATGGTTTTGTTATGAGATCTTCTACTGAGTTCAAGCGGGTTTCTACATACCTTCACCTTTATAAAACTATTGTACGATCACAACTAGAATATGCCGTACCTGTCTGGAACCCGTTTTACCGCAAGTACATAGATTTAATTGAAAGGGTTCAGCGTAAGTTCCTACGAGCCATGCACTATAGGTGCCATAAAACGTATTTGTCGTACCCACAATTACTGCATAAATATGGACAGATTAGCCTAGAATCTAGGCGAATATATCTTGAAGCCTCTATATTGCATGGTATTGTTCGTGGAGATTTTGATTGTATCGATCTCACAAGCAAATTATATTATGTAGTCCCACGCACTGTTAACATTCGTAGTACCCGAGTAGATGCCTTATTTGCTGTCAAAGGCTGTCGAAGTAATTCTGGGTTGCGCTGCCCCATCCGTCGTATGGTTGAATCTTTTAATTGTAATCTTGTAGCAATTGATATCTTTGTATGCTCAAAATCAAAATTTAAATGTAATGTTATGAAGATTATTACTGATAATAATAAGAATGTTATTAGGAATGTAAACTAGGCTAGACTTTACTTATTATTTTATTTGTTATTAATGTTTAATTATTTTTATTATTTTCTAATTGCCAAGTAATAGAGTTGGATTTTCTATTTTGCATGATATTGCTAATATTTTTGATTATTTATTTATTTAATGATTGTTATTTGTTTTTTTTATATACATTTTTTTTTTATCATTAATGTGATATAATTAATAAGATACTTATTGCCTAACTAGTGGCACTCATTATCATATTTTTTTGTTAATATGTGGATAATGTAGTGGGCTACAATATTGCTAATATTTTTAATTATCCTTTCTGTGTGTGTATTTATATTGTTGCTGTTTATTGTCCCTAATTAAATAAAATAAAATAAAACATTCTCCGAACGCTGACCTGGCAATTGTGAACACCTATTTCAAAAAGAAACCCTAGCACCTTGAAACGCTACCCATATCGACTTCCTACTAACTAGGAAACACCACATCTGCAAAGTCAAACCTGGCGAGAGCCTTATTGCACAATACTGTCTCCCTGTCATGGACCTCTGCGTCAAGGCCCAACGTAAACGTGTAGAGCACTGCCGGCGCCAGATCTGGTGGTAGCTACTTGATGAAAATAAGTACCAGGAGTTCGCTTCGGTTATTGGCGACAAGTGCGCTGGTATCGAGGGAGAACCTGTCCAAGATCGCGGGGACAGAATCCAGGCAAATAACCAGGGCGGCGCGGGTGGTGCTCGGCGTGTCTAAGGACAGTCGTAAAAGTGACAAAGAGACCTGGTGGTGGAACGACACAGTCCAGAGGGGGACAAGGGTGAAGAAATCCCTCTTAAAAACGTGGCAGGCGACCGGATCTCCTGAAGATCGCGACGCATACGAGGTTGCCAAAAGTGCCACTAAAAGAGCTGTAGCCAGAGCCAGACCACTTGCAACCGCTCTACGATAAGTTGTAATCGTCTGAGGGGCAGAAGCTCATTTACAAGTTGGCACATTCTAGAGTCAAAGCGGGATAGGATATATCCAAGTGCCGTTGTGTAAAAGATCCTACTGGCAACCTGCTTTGCGAGGATCGCACCTTGAAGGAGAGATGGCGTTCGTACTTCCACGAGCTGCTGAATAAGCAGCAACAAGAGGTGCAGACACAGGAACTCCTTCCGATCCTTGGATTAGTGCCCCCGATAACGCCTGAGGAAGTCTACACGACTCTTCGTCGCATGGCGAATCGGAAGGCTGTGGAAGCTGACGGAGTCCCCATTGAGGTCTGGACGGCGATGGGTCCTCGCGGCGTGGGCATGTTAACGAACTTTCTGAACCGCGTGCTCCTGACTGGCAAAATTCCGAGCCAATGGAGGCTGAGTATAATCACTCCAGTCTTCAAAGGCAAGGGCTCGGTACAGGAGTGTGGACCGCGGGATAAAGGTCATGTCGCACACCATGAAGATCTTTGAGAGGTTTTTAGACTCCCGGATCCTGCAGGAGTGTACTGTCTCGACGTGGGTTCCGTCCAGGGTACGGAACCACGGACCCTATCTTCGCTTTAAGGATCACCACGGAGATATACAGATCGAAGAACACGCCTCTGCATATGCTCTTTCTAGACATGCAGGACCTTCCGTCCACACCTACACCGTTACATCTTGGACTGTACACAGTCCAAGGTCCACCGAGGGACACCTCGTTGGGCACTGAGGTCCAAAGGGTTACCAGAAGTCTATGTTGACATAATTCGAAACATGTACCTCAATTCCGATTCCGTTGTTAGGACCGCCGAGGTCTTAAATTCAATGTGGCGATGACAGTGTTATTGGCGAGCAACACCACAGACCCTATGCCTGTGTGCATAGGCGGAGACATGGTCGAGTGCACAGACCAATTCAAATACTTGGGGTCTGTGCTCCACGCGTCCGGCGACATTGATTGCGTCGTTAAGGCACGCATTTCCACAGCTTGGGCAAAATAGCGTGAGGTGATAGGTATCATTTGTGACCCCAAAATGCCGGTTAAGCTTAAGGGACAGGTCTCTAAGACCATCATTAGACCTGTCCTTCTGTATGGCAGTGAGGCGTGGCCTGTGTTTGAGCAACACAAGCAGGAGTTGCGTGTCACAAAGATGAATATGCTGTCGGACGGAGACTGATGGCAGTCTCCGTGTCCTTAAGATAGCTGATGAACTGCAAGAGAGTCGCCTGCGCTGGTAGGTCACGTCTTACGTAAACTTACAAGTTATGTGGGTAACAAATGTCTTGCCATGGCCCCTCCGCCGGGCCGGAACAAGCGAGGTAGACCAAAGAAGTGCTGGCTTGACGTTGTAAGAAAAGACATGCGTGCCAACTATCTCACACCACGGAATGCCCGAGATCGTGCGTTGGAGGCGTATTAGTAGGAAAGCGGACCCCGGGCTCCAATGCAAAGCCGCGGATGAAACCGGGATTATGCGATAATGATGATGAAATAAACAGAATCACAACTACAAAATTAAAAACTAACATTAAATTCCCGAAAGACTCTCTTTCATCTTTATCTAGGGATACTTTGGTACCATCGTATTCTGGAAGGAGTATTTTCTGGTCAACCTTGACTAATCTCATCTCATCATTTCAGTGTTAATCCCAGTTGCATCCGAAGTTTTTTGAGCTTTGAGTCTGGTGTCCGCTTTACTAGTCTAACTGCTAATTTTGGCTAAACTTCGATATTTTCCGTGAAGCGACTGCCGTCTGCCCTCCACAACCCGAAGGCAATATCGAAGCATTGCAGTTAGACCAATTGTTGGACTTTTGAGGGCTCCAACAACCCGTAACGACTGCCATTATATGTTCGTATGGCAACCGGGACCAACGGCTTAACGTGCTTTCCGAGGCACGACCAGACAAGTGCAAATATTCATATTCATGCATACAAAAATTGGCACTACGCGGGGATCGAAACTGCGCGTCCCTGCGCAGCGGCCGTGTATGCTACCGCTACGTCACGGAGGCTGCCAACCTTGACTAATATAGGAATGAAGTCACCATTTTATTTTTTGTAGCCAGGATTCACAGGAACAACTTCTCTATGAAAGACTTTGGACTTCTTGGGGATGACGACGCCGCCAGTGGTTTTTGTAACTGCTTCAGCCCTTTTAATTGAGTAGAGGAATCAAATTTTTCATTACATTCATGTTATTAGTTATCAATAATGGCTCTAATATAAATTAAGAGATGATTGTGATACCTCCTCAGTCCTCACAGCAACGATATTCCAAGTTTAAATCTTATCATTCAGGAATTCTGTTATACTTTATACAACATTATTTTTTATTTATACGAAATCTTAATACAGTTTGTTTGGAATTAGCAACTGAATGGATTCCAATCATTTTTACATCATGTTATATTTTTTTTCCAAAAATATTTACAAATGCTTAGCTGTGTGGTTATCAAGCGTACAATACAGTTCATGGTAGATCATTGCGGTCACTAGGCACGTGCACACAGCGGGATAGGGCCCCACCTCGACGTGCAGGGGTGCAATAATATAGGTCCCATAATTTGCGTCTTGATACTAGCAGTGCTTCTCTACCAAATTTACCTCATTGCGGAACTTCAATGTCTGAGGTTCGCATTAGGAACAAGGAGGTTCTGAGAGTACAGTGCCGTCTGGAAGTGAATAAGGCTAGTGGTCCAGATGGTATACCAGCGATTGTTCTTAATAATAATCGTTTAATAAATCGTTTATTTGCTAGACTGTAGGTATACAAAAATAAGGTCGTAAAAGAATATAAATTGAGCCATACATCCTGTCAAAGATTCGACATGCAAAATTTAAATTTAAATTAATATTATATTTATGTTGTATAGTATATATATCACAATTATCAATAAATAAAAAGTCAATACTACAAAAAAAAAAGAGAGCAATTCTAAATGCACACAATAAACATATAGGTAGTCAAAAACAAGATCAAACAAAATAGAATTAAAATGCCAGAATACAAACAATACTAATGTCACCAAATAATACAGATGTCAAAATATAAATAATACCAATGCCATTATACAATATAGATGTCAATATTCAATTCCAATGTCAATATACATAAACTTATGTCAAGAACAACAATAGATGTACTTATTAGCATGTCAACATTCTGTCATTAGGTTTTTGTCTGTCAGGAATTCCGAAATACTGTAATATGCTTTGGTCACAAGTAATGATTTCAGCCGTTTCTTAAATAAGCTTACGTTCAATTCTTTGATTGACGACGGCAAGCAGTTAAATATGACTGGCGCCATGCAAAAAACGCTCTTGTACATTAACGCCGTCTGGGATCTTTGTATGCATAGAGTATGGTTATCCCGTCGACTTCGGTTATTAATTTCTGACATTTTTTTAAACAAGTTTGGATTGGTCTTAACAAATACAGCCACCTCAAAAATATACAAGGATGGAAAAGTCAATATTTTATATTTAATAAACAATGGTTTACATGTATCTATGGGCTGCATTCCAAACATTGTCCTGATACATTTTTTTTGTGCTTTGAAAATTATTTCCCTATTGGTTGGATTCCCCCAAAAAATTATACCGTATCTTAGTACTGAGCCCATCAAGCCTTGGTACGCTGTTACTAAAGTGTCCACACTCATCAGTGAGGTAAGTTTGTAAAGAGCATAGACAGACCTACTAATTCGTTTTATTAGTTCCTCCGTATGTGGTTTCCAGTCTAATTTATTGTCAATTGTTAGTCCTAAGAATTTCGTTGTGTTTACTTGCGCTATCCGTTGGCTGTCATGGTATATGGTCATATTTGTGTTTAACCGTTGACTAAACATTGTCAATTTGGTCTTTGCAATATTTATTTTTAGATTATTATTATCTAACGATCGTACTATGGAGGTTATTGTCTTTGTAATTTCTTCGTTATAGTCTTGAACGTATGTGCTGTTAATGGTTACAGTACTGTCATCAGCAAATAGTGACATAGGGTGTCTTGTATCTTTCGGCATATCATTTATGTATATTATAAATAGCAGGGGCCCTAAAACACTGCCTTGGGGTAAACCATATGCAATTGTTCGATGATCAGACTTATAGACTCGTTGATATTTAGATCTATAATCTATTTCAGATATTTCAACGTACTGTTTTCTGTTATTTAAATAAGATTCTATTAAATTTAACACATTACCTCTAATGCCGTAGGCAGAAGCTTACTTAGCAAAATATTATGGTCCACATAGTCAAAAGCTTGAGTCATGTCGCAATATATTGAGCACACCGGTATTCTTTTGTCAACATTCGTATAAACATTATTTAGAAAGTCATAAACGGCCATATTGATCGTCTTACTTTTTCGGAAGCCTTTTTGTTCCTCTGTTAAAATATTTTGTTTTTCAAGGTATTTATATATATTCCCATAAATGTATTTTTCAAATACCTTAGATATTAATTTGCCTTAAGGCATGGGCGCGCTTGTATTTCCTCTTATTTATGACTGGTATAGTGCCCAAGTCTTGGATGCTTACCAACGTGGTGGTACCAAAAAGGGTAGTCGAGCCGATCCTACCAACTATCGGCCAATTTCGATAGCTCCATACTTTGCCAAATTATGGAATGTGTGCTGAACTCGCGCCTCTTGGCATACCTTGAAGGTACGAGCTCCTGTGACCGACAGTACGGGGTTCGCCGCAATCGGTCAACTGAGGACCTACTAGTGTATGCCACTCACTTGTGGGTCTCCCATTTGCTTTTTCGATTGCTGTCTCCTTTGATGTCTCGAATGCCTTTGACCGGATATGGAACACGGGCCCTTTGAGTAAGCTTCCAACGTACGGCATTTTCGCTGGTCTGACTGGCTGGGTAAAAAACTTCCTGACTGAACGGTCCCTCCGAGTTGTCATCGACGGATGCTCATCGGAGCCCATGTCGATCAATGCCGGTGTTCCTCAGGGGTTTGTTCTCTCTGCAACTCTGTTCCTGCTACATATTAACGATCTGCTGCTACCCGGTATCTATGGGTATGCACAGTTGTGGAGAGATACCTTCCGGAAGCTCGTAGGGAATCAATCCGGTCCGAAAGAGAGGCTATGGTAGAGCGTAAGAGTGCTGCACTACAGGCAGTCTCTGAATGAGGCGAAGCCAATCTTGTAGTATTCAATGCCGCTAAAACACAGGCGTGTCTATTCACCGCCAAAACGAACGTGCACCTTGCCTCCTACTTTTCAGAATGTATCCTAGGAGTGCACCGACCGTCTTGGAATTTTGGGAGTTGAGATTTCCTCAAACCTTAACTTTGGGTGGTTCATTGAGTCCAAGGCCAAGGTAGCGGCCAGAAAACCTGGCGTCATCGCAAAGGTCCGACGGTATTTCACACCAAGGCAGCTTCTAATGTTGTACAAAGCACAGGCCCGATCGTGTGTTGAGTACTGCAGCCATTTGGGCTAGTCCTGGAAAAATGTCTCCTGGCTACTTTGGATTCAGTGGAGAGGCGCAAAAATAGGCTAATTGGCGACCCAGACTTAACTCGAAACGGTCTCCAAAGCCTAGAGCACAGGCGTAGAGTAGCCGGTCTTTCGGTGTTCTATATCATGCATTTTGGGGAGTGTGTGAGGGAATTGCTTGATTTAATTCTCCCATCTCCATTCCACCATCGGACGACTCGTCGTACGGCGAGTTTCCACCCTTACGTTGTTGACACCACTGCTATCTGGACGAAGCGTTTCGCTTCCTCTTTTATACCGCGTACATGGAGGCACTAGAACAATTTACCAGCGACGGTGTTTCCGTTACACTACAATTTGAGTGTCTTCAAGACTAGAGTGAATAGGCTCTTAATAAACTAGCGCGCTTTACCATCAACGATCTCATCACTGCTTACCATCAGGCGGGATTGCGGTAAAGCGCTGGTTTATAATTTATAAAAAAAAAATTCTTTGTCCCCTCAAGAATTCCTCGCGATTCAATAACACCACTGTGGCCACCACAAAGGAGAACGGGTTTAGGCGCCAATTCCCCATAATTCGATTTGTAAGTATGGGGAATTGGCGCCTAACTCTACATTAAGCTATTTTTTTTTGTATGACTCCTAAAAACAATATCATTTTATTTAATAGGTATAAGTAGCGTACGATATTATCTAACAATGGTGTTTTAGATTTTCTTTAAGAGTTCTGTAAAAATTATACAGTTTTAAGCATCGCCTGAAAATTTGCTTATAAGGAGTTAGCGAGTTTTGTACGGTGGTAAATAATTATAGTGATCAAATTGATCTGCACTTTGACTCCTTGAACAAATTAAAAGCAATTTACAAATATCTTCCGGATTTAGATTAGCACTCACTCTCTGGCATGTAAAGAAACATATTTTTATAGTAATTTAAGTTCCCAATTAACTTAAGATTTCTTATACTTAACCTAAGTAACTTAGATTCTAAGTTATCATTTGACTTAAGCCAAATGATAACTTAGAACCTAAGTTTGTATAACTTAAGTTACTTAGTTTAAGTTTTAGCGCTAAGTTAAATTCAATTAATGATTGCTACAGTATTTTATTACCTTTTTTAAATCCCATGTACAGCACCAGTGTAAACAACTTTTGGTGGACCAGAATAGAGAAATAAACAAAAAATATATAAATATAATGATTTTATTGTTCTAATTCATTTTTATTCTGAGTATGTTTTATTGTTTTTGATTTGTACTGATTTTATTTAATTTGAATGGTATAATTATATTTTTATTATTGTTTTATATGAGTGTTTACGAATGGGTGTCATTTACCTGAAATAAATGATGAATGTGTATAATTTAGCCGGTCGTCGTGGAGATCCTCGGGGTGGACGTGTGTGTGTGTGTGTGTGTGAAATGATGATGATGATGATGGCTGGTGTGGTGTCAGCACAGACTGCGCTCTGTGTTCGGTTGCGTACATTTTTATCCAGCATGATGATTATATGAACTTCAATTAGCTTGATACCTAGTTAGTCCTTACATATGTAATTTATGATATTATCTACTGATTGTACCAAATTGTTAAAATAAGACTATGTGTAAAATAATATTACCTTAGAGAAACAACTATGAGTTTATGGAAAATACTTTCATTCTTATATTTATATAAACATCACATATCTTCATAACTTTTCAATGGTGTTAGTAACTCTTAAATCAATTTAATTACCACGAAAATAAAGTTGATAATATTTATTTAACTTAAAATGACGTCAATTTGAAACATAAATAATATTTAAATACTGATTATCCTTTGTCCTAAATAAACAACTAAATGAATGTCGAATTAACTGTTTAAACTACGAAGTAATGTTGGTTCAATGTTTCGCTGCGTGTACAGATTCTTGGTGGTCCTGCTGTCAGCATGTCTGAGGTGGGGGCCGCGGGGGGCGCACGCGCTGCTCTCCGATCCTTACACAATGCCTGTAGGAGTTGTGTTGACAGGTATTATATATTGATTGTGTCTTTATTTTGTCTTGCATCGAGAAATTACACTTACAGTACTTTCTTATTTTGCCTATGAGAGTCACCTAAGCCACCCACCAGTAACCAATTAGGCTTCGAGAATAATGATCTCTGTGATTATGAGTATGGCGCGAAGACAGAGCCGATATAACTGTCAAATACTGACACACTTTGTATTGTGATGATACATAGGAGACGATGAGATGACCCATTCGTGGCATAACGCATTGTATGTTCTATCAAAAATGCTAGTAGATAGTAGTAAATAGCCGTTGCACGTCACAACGTCACTCGGCAGTCACCCTCTGTGTGACGAGCGATATTCACGGACACAGGAGGTAGATATTATGCGTCAGTTAAATACATGTACTTATATGTAGTGTACCCCGTGTACAGACGAGCCCGACGTCAGCCGACGAGAGCCTCGACGGAAATGACTGTGAGCTGCCAAATCTTCAGATAATTCATGCCTATATCGATAGGAATTTATTTATTGAAGTGCAAACTTCTTTAGTATTGTTGTAATTTCCTTGAAAAGAACAAGTAAATAAAAAGAGACAGCTACATGAGTTCATAAATGTCGTAAGAGAAAATGAAATGAGAAAATAAATCTATCGAAAATTTAGGTAATTACTAGGGAAGTTTGCGAGAACAAAAAACGAAAGCTGTAAGCTATAGGGTAAGTTACAGGTAATATTTGACGTCTTATGATCCCTAGGGAGAGATTACTGGAACTTGATTATGTGTTAAGGTAATAGATGATCCAACTCCTGTAAACTTCCTTCACCGTTATAGGAACAACAAGAGGATATTATATAAAGAGCTTTGACACTGTTCCGCTGTAGAAAAAAGGAAAAAAATGCTTTCATACAGATAATTATTAATGACCGCCCTTATAACAGAAGGTCAACGGTATGACTACATCGTGGTGGGTGCAGGCGCAGCTGGAACGGCGGCGGCTGCACGGCTTGCTCTTGCCGGAGCCAGTGTGCTGTTGATCGAGGCTGGCGGAGACCCTAATCTCCTTTCCAAGGTACTAGCTTAACACGGATGCATCATAGTATGGATTTTTTTCAAAAAGTTTTAATTTTACCGTATTGATTCTATTGATACAGATCCCAAGTGCAGCCATGGCACTCCTCGGCTCAGAGATTGATTGGCAGTACAAGACCAACCCCAACAATATATCTTGTCTCTCGTCCGAGGGTCAACAATGCCGCTTCAGCCGCGGGAAATGCCTTGGCGGTTCCACCTCTATAAACTACATGCTATACACGCGCGGCAACCGTCGGGACTTTGATGACATCACCGTCCCTGGTTGGACCTGGGATGACCTGAAACCGTACTTTCTTAAGTACGAAGGTTTACAAGACTTAGATTTACTGCCACCCTCTTCTATACCATACCATAATACTACAGGGACAATGAGCGTTGGCTTCTTTGATAATTCACAAAATCCTTGGCACTCCAGACTCATAAAGTCATTGAAGTCTCTTGGGTTTCCGGAAAATCCTGACGTGAACGCGGAGTCGCAAATCGGTGTCAGTCAACTCGTCGGCTATGTGTATGATGGCAAGCGGATGAGCACTGCGCGGGGATATATAGCAAGAGAAGACGTCAAGAATACTCTGAAGGTGGCCAAGCATACGCGATGTTCCGGGGTCATTATAGATAAGACAAACATAGTCCGAGGCGTCACTGTTGTGCAGGGATTACTAAAAGTCAACATTTATGCACGCAAGGAAGTGATTCTCAGCGCAGGAGCTATTGGTACTCCTCAAATATTGATGTTGTCTGGCATCGGCCCGGCTGATCATTTACAGAGCATGGGTATAGGCGTTAAAGTAAACTTGCCGGATGTCGGAGCAAACATGACCGATCACGTACTACCACTTGTACTGGCTCTTGTAGATAAACGAAAGAACATTATCGATAACCTGGCGGGACTGGCGACGCGCACGGAACAGGCGGTACAGCTGCTGCTCGCGCACTCTGGACCGCTCACATCCATAGGACTCACTGACGTCAGCGCCTTCGTTAACTCGCACTGTTACGACTTCGAGCGGAGGACGCTACTTAACGAGAGCCTCGACGGAAATGACTGTGAGCTGCCAAATCTTCAGATAATTCATGCCTATATCGATAGGAATTTAGTTCCACTAATTAAGCCTGTGTTCAAGCAAACAACAAACTTTAAAACAGATATAGTAGAACAGATCAGCAATGCGAATAAAGATTACGCAATTATTGTGATATCTCCGGTGCTTTTGTATCCATATTCAGTCGGTCACGTTCGGCTTGCCAGCTCCGACCCGCTCGCTCATCCCGCTATCTTTCCGAACTATTTGGGTGACCAGAGGGACGTGGATAATATATTGCGATCTATAGGAATTGTGGAACATATGATTGAGGCACCGCCGTTCAGCAAACGAAACGCAAGTATTTTACATTTGGACCTGCCTGGATGTCCTCGTGTCGGTGAGGACCGGGTCAGCTACTGGCGCTGCTACATCCGGCACATGACTTTCGCGGTATACCACGCGGTGGGCACGACAGCGCTCGGCAGTGTGCTAGACGAGCAGCTGCGCGTGCGCGGTGTGAGGCGCCTGCGTGTAGCCGACCTGGGAGTGCTGCCCCGGGTGCCGCGCGGCAACACCGCTGCTGTGGCTATAGCTATCGGGGAAAGGGTCGCTGACTTTGTACTGGGAGATACGTGGCACTAGAGAAACGTTATCATTTTTAACGTGCCACGATCAAACATGATGTCATTGAAAATTTTTACGAAAAGACATCAATATAAGATACTAGCGGCCGCCCGCGACTTCGTTCGCGTGAAGATAGTTAATTGAACATTTTATTTTAACCCCAAAAGAGTTATTTTAAAATTGTAGTGTCTTATAAGATGGGTGGTAACTTCTGCATGATGTCTGGTGAAGCCGTATGGAGGACGGGTCTGAGCAGTTGTGTTGCGATGTGTGCCGGGTACGATGCCACTAATGTTGTTGTGTTGGGAGTTTGGTCGTGGAGGGTCTTCAGATCAATCTGCCTTTGGCGCAGCATCGTTGGTCGTGTTGTTGGGTTTAACATTGCATCACCTCGCTCAACTGCCATCTTCCTTCCTATTCGCTCAGTTTTTCTGAGTGAATAGGCTCTTAATAAACTAGCGCGCTTGACCATCAACGATCGCATCACTGCTTACCATCAGGCGGGATTGCGGTCAAGCGCTAGTTTATAATTATTAAAAAAAAAAAAATATGATATCAATCAAAATCAAGTGGTGTCAAGGAAAATTTAGTTCAAAAAATGAAATACTATTGTTAACTGTTAACTGATTTGGATATGGATTAATTGTAGGCGCCCCAGTACAGCACGTACATCTACCGCGCATTTGTCACGGCTTATTCAACAAACAAGGTCGGTCTACACCACAAGTAAATTAATCTCCGACCACACTCTGGTAAATCTACGGGACTTACCTTGGGATCCAGTGTGGTTCGTCGTGGAGTGAAGTCTCGGCGAGGTCGACGCGCGCGCCGACCTTACAATGACGTCCGAAGTCTTCCAATACACTGACTGTCCCATACCAGTCGACACACCAAGTTCCCTTAATAGGGCACCAAAGCTCACCAACGTAAGAAGTTATTTAGCAGTGTCAATCACGCCCGACAAAGATCGCCAATGAAACCACGTTTCCGATTCAAATTCAACTCAATTTACAGACGTCACTGTTACGTTTTATAGTTCAAGTAAATACTTCAAAACAAGGGCAACAATCGCGACAAACTATACAAAACGCGGCCGGTGGTATTTTTCCCGAAAATCACTCGTCCGAAACACGTCACGCATGCGAGGATTTCGTCAAGAAGTTCAAGCAACGGCCCGCCGTACGCGGCGGGGTCTCAACACGTTGTGTTATAATAATGGCGGCCGCGCGTCGCCATAGACAATACTAATTGCGCTAGCCCGTACCGATCGGGCATCTATCGACTCGACTAACTAACAATCGGACCCGATCGATAAACTAGCGTAACATCCCCCCGCCCCGGACAGTAACAAACGGTCCGACAATTCAATCTAAGGGCAGGCGAGAGAGTGTGGCGATCGCGCGCTTCAAGACAGAGTCCCCCACCAGGACCTCGGCAAACCTGGGAACACCATCCGACCCCGGATACAATTTAACAATGCGTCCACGACGCCATCGGAGGGGTGGCAGGTTTGGGTCCTTTAACAAAACGAGGTCTCCGACTCTTGGTGGGTTCGTCTTGTCTGACCACTTAACGCGCTGTTGTAAAATGTGCAAATACTCCAGATGCCAACGGCGCCAAAAACTCTACGTAAGCTGTTGAAGCAATTCAAATCGCGAGAGCCGTCCGGAGTTAATGTCCAAATAAGGATATTCAGGCAGGGCGTTAAGTGGTCTGCCTATCAATAAATGGCCCGGCGTGAGGGCCTCCAAATCATTCGTGTCGGATGACAAAGGGCATAACGGACGCGAGTTGAGGACCGCCTCAACCTTACAAAAAACGGTCGCGAGCTCCTCAAAAGTTAGGATACTATCTCCAATAACGCGACGAAGGTGAGTTTTCGCGGCCTTTACAATTGTTTCAAATATACCTCCCCAGTGGGGGCAGGACGGCGGTGAGTACTGCCATCGTACCCCTCTGCGGGAGAGTGTGGATCCGATCACAACATTATGTTTATCTAAAAATTCACAAACTTCCTTCAAATAACGATCGGTACCCTTAAAGTTGGTCCCACAGTCGGATCGAATTAAGGACGGCAGTCCGCGACGCGAAACAAATCTGCCAAGAGCAGCGACGAAGGCCTCTGTCGTGAGAGCACTAACCACCTCGAGGTGGACCGCTTTAGTAGCTAAACACACAAAAACGCACAAATAAGCCTTCTCGGTCTTAACGTTACGGAGACGCGAAGCTTTTACTACAAATGGTCCCGCAAAATCCGTACCAACTCCGGCAAAGGGCATCGATTCGGTGACTCGATCGGCAGGCAAATCCCCCATTTGGGGCTGCACGATGTCCGCTTTCAAGCGGTAGCACGGGAGACAACGGAAGATAACATATCGGATCACTCTCCGCGCAGACAAAATCCAAAATTCCCGTTGGAGGATCGTAGTAAGAGCATTGCATCCGGCATGTGCATTTTTCACATGGCGGTCTGCGATCAACAACTTCATCAAGGGGCCGTTCTTGGGGAGCAACAATGGATGACGAGCCCCATAGGGGAGCTTAGCATTTCTAAGCCGACCTCCGACACGCATCAAACCCTGATCATCCACGAAAGGATTCAAGCGCCCTAAGGGTCCCTTCAGATTGGATGTGCGTGGGCGGAGGGTTTTCAACTCCGATGCAAATTCACTCTCTTGAACTATCCGCACCCAATATAGCAGAGCGTCGTTGCGCTCTTGCGGTGAGAGGACCGGAGACTCAAATTTGCCACGAGGGTTACGACAGTTGTGGATGAAGCGTCGTATCCAGGCGGTGACGCCGAGCAATTTATCCAAAGAGCTGTAGCGCTCAAACAAAAACTCCGGATCTGGAGCCGCTACAGTCTCGGTGGCGTGAACATGCACCCCTGGCGTAGATGCCCTGACCACTGCGGGGGTATGGGGCCAAGAACCCTCCAGCTGTAACAACCATGGTGGACCCCACCACAGCTGGTGATTCACAAGTTCGGGCGAAGCGCAGTCTGCGGGGTTCAATTCGCCAGGCACGTGGCGCCAAATCAACTGGGCTTTCGATGTCTGAATCTGAGACACCCGGTTGGCCACGAATACCTCAAGGGTATGGACTGAACTTTTCAGCCAACAAAGGACTACTTGGCTGTCAGACCATGCAAAGGTCGACCTAAAGTCGACACTAGCTCCCAATCTCGGAGCAGGTTGCCGGAGAGGATGTCCGACAAGGCAGAACCAACAGCGGGGTCGCTGTCTGCCGAAGGGGGGTCTGGGACGTCTCTAAACGATCCCATTACTACATAACCCAACAACAAAGAGGTGGATATGGCTACAAAACCGGCTGCCTGCAAAACTCGCTCGCTCCCACGCAGCAAACGACCTAGCACATTCACACCGATCAACAAATGGTTCGGGCCAGGTCGGTGGAAGTGAGGATCAGCCAGAGCCAATCCAGCCGACAATTCAACGGCGGCGTGTGGGGCTCGCACTTGCGGAAGCGGCCCGACCACCGTTTCAAAAACAATCGCCGAAGTACCGATTCTCGGCGTTGAGGAGGAGTGGGGGGAGAAGGAGAACGAAACCCGACCGATCGGATCCGAAATCCGCAGGTCTCCAACGCCCCGTACCGAGTCCCTATGCGGTACAATATTTAGGCCCAACTGTCGGACGAGCCAAGTAGAAATTATGCAACCCTGAGCCCCTGAATCCAAGAGGGCACGCACTGTGACAAAATCACCTTTGGGGCCCCAAACACGCACGGAGGCTGTTGGCAACAGCACAAACTCCGGTGGGGGGGTTGCGCCCGACAGTGGCATTGATGAAAACCCGGGGGGGGGGTGATTGCCCCCCTGGACCCTGGGTGAACTGAGTCGACAAGATCGGAGGGGATCGCCGACAGTAGGCGAGAGGGTCCCACTCCACAACATCGAGACTCCTTCCAACACTACTCCGGGGTGTGGGCCAATAACCGTGGGCCGCGTACGGGGGGACGTAACGCCCCATTCGAGGGTAATCAATCAAGGGGGGGGAGCAGCGTACCGCCCGCCTCCCCGAGCCCCCGACGGCCACCGCTACAACCTGCGGGGGGCCCCCGCCCTTGGGGCCCCCGCCCGTGTGCGGGGAATCTGGGCCCCTTTCGGACCCGCCACCATTGCGGTTCAAGCAAAGGAGAGCGTGATGTTTCCCGCCGCAATGTGGACAAGCCTTAGCCTGGGGACACCCTGACTGGAGGTGGTCCCCCAGGCACATGTAATACCAGGCGCGTTGCTTGACGAGGGCTCTTCGTCCCACAGTCCGGAGGCCCCCGAACTTCGCGCAAGCACACACATCATGTCCGTCCCCCCGGCAATACCGGCACCGTTTACCTGGTGCGGGGGGGGAGTCCCTTCGGACAGCTGAGTATTGTTTGGTCGGACGGCGGGGTTGTGCCCTCGCCGCCACCGGACGACCTGTGTTCGTTCCCGGTGTGGGGTCGCTCAGCTGGTCCACCACTCTGCACTCGTCCTCCAAAAAACGAAGCAAGTCCGAGAAGGGGGGGAGATACGAGGCGCTATTGCCCCCGTACCTTTGCTCAAATCGCCCCTTTACCTCTGCGGGCAATTTCGTGAGGACGATGTGCAGAAGAAGAAAGGACCACTGGTCGACCGGCAAATCCAGCCGGCGCAACGAGTGGATAGCGGTCAAGGGCGGGTTGACCAAATCCTTCCGCAAGGAGGAAACCCGCGTTGCCTTCGGTAAGGCCAAAATGGCTGCCACATGGGTGTCCGCTAGCAAGCGGACGTTTTGGTAGCGGTCCAGCAACAACTGCCGCGCGACCTGGTAGTTAGCATCGCTAACTATTAGGTGCTGGACCACTGCACTGGCTTCTCCGCGGAGGGCGGAGCGCAAATAAGCCAGTTTCTGGCTGGGGGACAAATCTTCCCTGGAGTCCACCAAGCTGTCGAACAGGTTGATGAAGCCCATCCAAGCCGTGAGGTCCCCGTCAAAGTGGGGAATCTCCAATGTGGGCAGTCTCCCTAAAAAAAAACCGGCGGGGTCGGTTTAACCTCCCCGCTCAAAGTCGGCTCTCCCCTACGGGCAGCCAGGAGCCCTTCTGCCGACTCCGTAATTTGGTTGGCCAGTTCGTACGCCTGGTCGACATCCCTTTTAAAGGTCTCCACTATGGCGTCATCCGCTGGAGGGTGTTCCAAAACGTAGGCATGGAAGTCGACAACGTGTCGCTCCAACCCTTGCATGCGCGCAGGCAACCCTTCGTAATTGGTCAACAATGCCTGAACCCGATCCGGCCGAACAATCAGGGCAGCCGCACCCGCGAGCCCACGCAATGCGGCTTGAACTTCTGCTTTGGTCTTAGTAAGCGGATTGGGAGCCATTTCAAATGAAAGCCACAAATTCAAATCAACAAATTAAATTCAATTAAAGAACGCGCGGAAAGCAACAAAAACAAGCGTAAATAACTCAATAAATTCCGCGAGACCGTGTGGGGACCAAAGCTAAGGGCAACCGTTACAAACAAAACACTAACATGTACAAATAAAAAATATTACAAAGTATACATATAGAATATCAGTGTGCAAACGGCCTAACTTAACTGCGACACAGATCCAAACTTATTAGCAAAACAAAATTATTACTACCAATTACACAATAGATCAACAAACAAACAGAATAAAATTATTACTGTGAATTATGTAATAAATCAACAACAAACAGAACAAAATTACGACTGTTAATTACGAGCTAAATCAACAAAATTACGACTATGAATTACGAGCTAAATCAACAAAATTACGACTATGAATTACGAGCTAAATCAAAGCATTCAATCACGAACTATTTGGTTCGTACAATACACGAGTTGACTAAAACAATAACAAAACATTAGTCATAAAAATAACTCATAATTATTGATAACCGTAGTCAATGACTCAACATTTGGTTCGTACAAATACACAAGATAATCGAGTCAACAATAACAAAACATTACTCGTAAACATAACTGGCTGTATGGCGTATCGTGCCTTAGCCTACTCCGTTCCTCTGAACGGAAAGAAATGAACCAAAAATAAAAAACAATCTACCTACAATTGTTTTTACATTTCTTACTTTGTAAAATATCGGATCCACACAATGTATGAAGGTGGTCAGAGATATAATTTTACGAGTACCGACAACAACAAATAAAAAATCAAATTTTTGTAAATTAGCCTCTGAAGGCTACCAAAATACTGGAATGATACTCTAATTAATCAAATTAGTAATTAGAAACCGCACTCTGCTACCACAAAGATGTAGGCGCGCCCCAGTACAGCGCGCCCATCTAGCAGCGCGTTTAGCGCGGCTTATCCAACAAACAAGGTCGGTCTACACCACAAGTAAATTAATCTCCGACCACACTCTGGTAAATCTACGGGACTTACCTTGGGATCCAGTGTGGTTCATCGTGGAGTGAAGTCTCGGCGAGGTCGACGCGCGCGCCGACCTTACATTGACGTCCGAAGTCTTCCAATACACTGACTGTCCCATACCAGTCGACACACCAAGTTCCCTTAATAGGGCACCAAAGCTCACCAACGTAAGAAGTTATTTAGCAGTGTCAATCACGCCCGACAAAGATCGCCAATGAAACCACGTTTCCGATTCAAATTCAACTCAATTTACAGACGTCACTGTTACGTTTTATAGTTCAAGTAAATACTTCAAAACACGGGCAACAATCGCGACAAACTATACAAAACGCGGCCGGTGGTATTTTTCCCGAAAATCACTCGTCCGAAACACGCCACGCATGCGAGGATTTCGTCAAGAAGTTCAGGCAACGGCCCGCCGTACGCGGCGGGGTCTCAACACGTTGTGTTATAATAATGGCGGCCGCGCGTCGCCATAGACAATACTAATTGCGCTAGCCCGTACCGATCGGGCATCTATCGACTCGACTAACTAACAATCGGACCCGATCGATAAACTAGCGTAAACATTAATATTTGTTTATTTGTATGCTCCGCTCCTATTGGTCACGAGGTGTTATATAACTGAAAGCCTTTCTGGATTAGTGGACTATCCAACGCAAAAATATTTTTTCAAATCGGATTAGTAAGTAGTTCGTGGGATTAGTGCGTTCAAACAAACAAACTCTTCAGCTTTGTATATAAGTACAGATTAAGTAGACAAACAAACAAAATTATATATATAGATAATGTCATTTTTATCCTAGTGTTACTAGTGTGTGTCGGACAGACATAAGTACCATGAACTACATAGTTGGTGGTGATAAAGGTTCTATAGTGAACGTGTGCAGAACAATAAAACTTTCATCGTGATAGTATTACTGTTCGTGCACATACGAGTTAGTTTCGTTATTGAGTTAATATTATTTATTGTTTCACCGAGTGTTTGTTCCGTTAGCGTTATCTCACGCTCGTGTGTGATGTAGACCATCGCTTTCAAGTTATGTGTTTATCACAGTTATGAGGTTACATTACTATAATTCGATGTTATCAAAGAACTTAATGAAAAGTACCCGGCGTGGAAAATATACTTTACTGATGGGTCTAAGATCAAAAGTGGATGCTGTGCCGTTTGCTATAGTTTTGAGTTGTGAAATTTCGGCTTTCTTTAAATTTGTTGATATTAACGTAGATATCTGTAACGACGATGGAACTTGTTGCGAATTGCAATCCCAAAAACTGTCGAGAACATAATTTGTTGGGACAGTATGGATATTTATTCTGTGAAACAAAAGATTTACACGGATAGCAAAAGTGGTTTAATTACGGGCTAGGCGTATTACAATTCTGGTTAAAGGTTACAAAGTTTATTGTCAACGAAGGCACAGTTAATAGTAGCCAATGAAGTGCGTGTCGTACACTCACACAACAACACTACAGAAGTGACCCGATGCAGTCCTCAGAGTTCCCGTTGCAGTTGTCGCTAGAGATGTTTTCGATTGTCGCTTCGTACTTGCCGCTGGTTTCCTTTCGATAAACAAATGCCAGACTGACTCCGCGCTGGTGCCACACCGCTTTTTTTAGGCCAGCTAATGGAACATTCCAGATCTATCTATAAGTAATAATAATAGCGCTTAATTTTGAGTACGTTCAGCAGGTACCTACAGGCACTTCACAAGAGACAAGTTCCTAGTAATTTCATGTCGATGCTTCGTTGTCAATATTGATGAAAGCTGTAACATTCGATAGGCTATCCTAGGTCTAGCAATGCATTTTTATAGCGTAGCTCTACAATGCCTAGGTCTTAAGATATAGGGCTTAAAATTGACTGCAGCTCAGGCTATATTGAACCTTATTCTATTAACATAAGGTGCATTCGTAACAGTATTGTAAAAATACTGTGTTCTTAAGTGTCTTACTGTCCGTCTTGACGAGCTCTACGGGGTGGAAAAAACCCCCGATTTTTCACATAGTTTAGGTTGCAGACTCATACTGATAGCTTATATGTAATTCTGAGACTATTTTATGGACTTGGTGATATAATTAATGTGACTGACTTCATAGTGATGCTGCAATGGATTCCAGGTCATGTTGGTATATGTATAGTGAATCGAGGGGGCTGTTTGCTAAGAAAGTTATTTTGGAAGGATTAATAATTACTTAAAAAAAATAAAAAAATAAATAAACAGAAGTACTTGGCTACTACATGAACACATGCTACAGTCGTTTTTGACACGAAGTCTTAAGAAAAACTATAAGATATAGGACTATGGAAAGTGATGTGGGTGTCCTAGAAGCCCTTGGTTCGTTTTAAGTTACGCGAGGAGGTCGGATGTTGTTATGGCATATATATCAATCTGGTCATTTTTCGTCCTGAATAGTCGATTCCTGTAATTGCCAAGCGTGTAATAAAATCGAAGATATTCAATGTAATTCAATCGTGATGCGCGAGGTAGAAGTTAATATGTATGTTGTTGGGGCGTTTATTAGACTATTATCTACACCGAATTCGGGAGAATTCAAACTGATTTATGAAATAGTTGCAGCATCGCTCCCTCCCTCGCTTACAGAATAATAAATATTAGTATCAATGATATTATAATTTTATGTAATAATAACTGTAATGTATGATGAGACAGACGTGCTTTTGTAAGGTCTCTAAATAAATGAAAAAAAAAATATATATATTGTGTTTAATATTATCTGAACCAAGACACAGCTTATTGATTCATTAAATTAATTTTGCCTTTACATCAATTAATTTTAATGTAAAAACTTCTGTTTGCCAAAGACAATTTATCCATCAATATCGCCCACAATTATTTATAGACATCGAATTCAAACGATTAATTAATTATATTTTCGTTTGAGTGGTGTTGGCTTACGAAATAAGTTCCGATGCTAAATGATAATAATATTGAGTACCTTCAGTATCTATTTAGAAATATGGCCGCTTCACTTTAATTATAATTATAACACATTCTGTGATAGTCATTGGATATAGTTAAAACATATTAGAGTGTAGTGTTCGGCCAATCATATGTTATTATTACGTGTTTAGCATTAGACTTTAGCGACATTCACTTATTGATTATATAAGATTGTCTGAACACTAAAATGTACTACAACGGGGGGCCCCCAATGGTGACATTAAATTAACACACGAGTAGGGCTAGTGCTCACTAATCATATTACTTGTGATATTTTAAGATAACTAGAAAAATAAAAAAATAAAAAATTAAACAAAATAAATAATATAAAAGTAACCAAAATTGGGATCACCCTTGCAAAAATTTATTCATGCAATTACCTCGAAGGTCCTCGGAGCTGGAACGCGTCACTTCCCGTACCGAACTTGTTAGCGGGCTGGCACACAAGCGAAAATTGTACAGACGACAGCACATCAAGCTACGTTTACAATCTGTCAGATTTCTTTATGCGATTTTCAACTTTATCACTAAAGTATTAAGGCTCAAGGTTGATTGGGAACATCTGACTGTTTCGGGTAGCTTGACCTGCTGTCGTCCGTACCTACGTATTCGTAATCGGTAATACTGTTACGAATGCACCTTATGTCGATGGCATGAGGTTCAATATCACGTGACATGCAGTGCGTAACTTTTAAGTCCTATAACTCGAGACCTGAGAGAGAGAACCGAGAAAAGTAAAAAGCGTAAAAATAAGACAAAAAACGAAGGTCATAGACGTATTACAATATGTCCTAAAACAGAAGTGGCAGTGGGCGGGACATATAGCAAGATATACAGACAAGAGATGGACCTTAGAGGCAACTACATGGAAGGGACCAACAGGGAAAAGGAAAAGAGGGCGCCCGCGAAAAAGGTGGATAGATGATATAAAAGGGATAGCAGGAAGTGAATGGAGAGAGAAGGCCATGGATAGAGAGAAGTGGAAGAAGCTGGAGGAGGCCTTTACCCGAGAAGGGGTTCCGATCAATGTTACTGAAGAAAGCAATGACAGCGAGTAAAAGGAAAAGAGAAAAAAAATATATAAATAAATAAATATATATACTCGTACATAGATTTATAATTAAAAAAACTTAGCACTGGTTTACATTATATAATTGCAATAAATAAAAAATAATAGCATGTAAATAATTGTAGATTGGAAATAAACAGGCTTTATTATTATTATTCCTTTATTAGTCTTTTTTCTCATTAAGTTACATTTTTAAATATATTGATTTATAAAATACATACAAATACATTTAAAAATATAAAAAAATAGTGTTCCACCGATGACGGGAGCAGGGTCCAAGCTACCGGTGGTTAGGGCTCCAGAGACAGGAACCTCCTCACGATGCGGGCCGTATCAAGGAGTACTGCCTTTTGAATCAGGCCTTTGATCCAACTGCCTAACGAGAGCCTCAATAGATGTTGGTCGAGGCTCTTGGCTATCAGACCATTGGCCGATACGACAATCGGTACAATGACAGCCGAGTTCACATTCCACATGTCAACAACCTCGTGCGCCAAGTCGAGATACTTAATTTGTTTCTCTTTCTCAGCTTTCACGAGATTCCCGTCATGTGGAATGGTAACATCGACAATCATTGCGAGGCGCGCTAATCGATCTATCACTACTATATCAGGCTTATTTGCAACAATAGTCCTGTCAGTAATGATAGACCGATCCCAGTATAACGTGGCATGGTCATTTTCTAGAACTGGGTCGGGCACATACTTATAATACGGTACCTCAGAATCCACAAGTTTATATTTCAAAGCAAGTTGCTGGTGGATAATCCTAGCTACTTGGTTATGCCTGTGCAAATACTCGCCGTTAGCTAAACGAGAGCAACCAGAGATAATGTGTCTGATGGACTCACCCGGATGATGACATGCCCGACACACATCAATCGTCCCGTCCTTCATAATATATCTCCGGTAGTTATTCGTCAAGATAACTTCGTCCATAATTGCACAGATGAAACCTTCAGTTTCCCCGAAAAGGTCACTGAATCGTAGCCAGGAAACGGAAGCTAAGAAGTCTACATCGGTCTCATGAAGAGCCCGATAAAATCGCCCGTGAAGTTCCTTGCTTTGCCATATCATCTTGCGGTCATCAGTGGTAAGTATTATAGGCTTGTGCCAGTTCTCTTTCGCCATGGATAGCGGAGTAAGCCCCTTGTCTACTGTGACCACATCATGATGCATACCCACTACGGTTTTTAAAAAATGTTCTCTGAGACTGCATATCTCTCGGTTGTGGAGGGTCTTCGCATTTAAAAAGCCTCGACCCCCGCACTTCCGCGGAATATACAGTCTCATCACCGATGATCGTGGGTGATGCATCCTGTTTGCTGTCAGCAGTGTACGGACCCTTCTATCCAGGGCGTCGAGTTCGGTCTGAGTCCATTTAAGTATGCCGAAAGAGTACATCAAAACCGGCATGACCCACCCGTTGAAGGCGCGCACCTTATTTCCGCCCGAAAGAAGACTATTTAATACCTTCCTCAGGCGACCAAAGAAGCGCTCCTTCAACGATTGTTTCATGTCAGTATCGTTGATACCTAACGCTTCCGACATACCCAAATATTTATAGCTCTCGAATGAGGAGAGGGATCTAAGGTGTATGGAATCCGGGAGTGTAATTCCCTCGGATTCCATAATCTGCCCTCGCTTTACATGCATGACTGCACATTTATCCACGCCAAATTCCATTTTGATGCCACTACTAAAAGTTTCTGTTACATTCAGTAGCTTCATCAGATGCAATTTATTGGGGGCAAAGAGTTTCAAATCATCCATGTAGAGGAGGTGAGATATGACCTGACCACCTCTCTTCAATCGATAACCCAGACCTGAATCCTCCAGCAGTGTGCTTAGAGGATTCAGAGCTAAGCAGAACCATAGTGGACTCAGACTGTCGCCCTGGAATATTCCCCGCTTAATCCATACAGGTTCATCATTCCCCTGGATCTGTCGACTCCCTGGATAGCGAAGGACTGTCTTCCATTGCCCCATACACGACTTAAGGAAAGTGCGTAGAGTTGCATTTATCTTGTACAACTCCAGCACCCTCAAAAGCCATGTATGTGGCACCGAATCGTAGGCCTTCTTATAATCTATCCAGCAGGTTGAGAGATCCTTGCGGGATCGACGAACCTGTTGGCTGATGGCCATGTCTATGAGGAGTAGCTCCTTAGTACCACGGGACCCGCTCCTACATCCATTTTGAGAGACAGACATGATGGAGTTGCTGTCAAGATGTTTGTTTATTTTAGCTTTCAAAATGGATGTAAGAACTTTATAGACCGTTGGTAAACAAGTGATCGGTCTATAATTTTTGGGTTCCGCGGTGCTTCCTGATTTGTGGAGCAGGTGGGTAATTCCAGTTGTTAAGAACTGGGGTAGCGAACCAGACTCTAAGGATGACTGGAATTGAGATGCCAAACAAGTGTGTGAACTACTTAGCCATTTTAGCCAAAAGTTATGCAGCCCGTCCGGTCCTGGAGATTTCCAATTCGGTAACGAACGGACTGCTGTGGCTACATCTATTGGTGTTATTAAAATGGTATGCATTTCTGGTAAAATTTCACACACTTGCTCGACATCCTTTATCCAGTCACCCTCAGCGTGACAGACGGGTACTGACCAAATGCTGCGCCAGAATGCACTCGTGGCGGCCTCATCCGGGCGGTACACGTCGGTCACGTTTTGTTCAGAACGCTCCCAAGCTCTGTAAACCCACCTCTCATCACACTGGAACATGCGATTCTGCGTATAACGATCCACTCGCCTCTTATACCGCCGTATACGGCTCGCCCATGCACAAACTTTTTGCTTCAGGAAGTCGATGCGCTCTGTGACATGTGATATGTATTCTCGAGGATTGATTCCAGTCCCCGAGAATGCCTTTCTCACAAAGCGCATCACTCTTGGTCGTGTATTGCCCTCCCTGAAGCAGTATAGTTTGCCGATGAGTACCCTGGCCTCATCGATACGACGCTCGATCCTGTGCTGCCAGGCTGGTACGGCTGGTTTTGGTCGGTTAGCTTCATCACAGTTTGGGAACTTAATATTGGCTAATCGACATGCCGCCACAGCCGCGCAATACAGGATTGAGTGTGTATCAATGAGATCCTCGCTGCTCTCGAAGAAAATCTTGAGCTGCGAGTCCAAAGCACTCACCAGCGCCCTATTTTTTTTGTGCATAGGTAGCCGTGGTAACCGGGGTCTAAGGTTGGTCGGAGTGGATCTATATTCGCGGAACGCATCCTCCAGTGCGCTCCTCAGTCGATCGTTATACTGGCTACTTACTGGTTCAACCCTATCATCCTCTTCTTCAACACGATTGGACCGCGGCGGAACAGCATCAATAGTTGACGCTTGTGCCGCGGTCTGTGTCAGAGTCGGGGCGATTTGGTTGCTCAGTACCTCTGAGCGCAGCCTATCAAGTGCGATATCGTCCAACCTGTGATTGCGTTGGATGACCCGCACCTGATCCGACAGTCGTTGGGCCGAGACGTTGACAGTTGGTTCCAGTGCCTGAAACAGAGTTGTTATTATTATTATTATTATTATTATTATTATTATTATTATTATTATTATTATTATTATTATTATTATTATTATTATTCCTTTATTTCGCTTACATACACTTATTAATTACATTTTTAAATATTTCTACATAAAATATATATATAAAAAACATTTAAAAATATAAAAAATAGTAGCCCACCGGTATCGGGAACAGGGTCCAAGCTACCGGCGGTCAGGGCTCCAGAGAGAGGAACTTCCTGACAATGCGAGCCGTGTCCAGAAGTACAGCTTTCTGAATCAAGCCTTTGATCCAGCTGCCTAACGAGAGCCTCTTGAGGTGTTGGTCGAGGCTCTTGGCTATTAAGCCATTGGCTGTCACGACTATCGGCACAATGATTGCTGAATCGACCTCCCACATGTCGACAACCTCGTGAGCCAAGTCAAGATACTTGATTTGTTTATCTTTCTCGGCTTTCACGAGGTTCTCATCATGCGGGATGGTTATGTCAACAATCATTGCACGCCGCTCTGATCGATCCACCATCACTATATCAGGCTTATTGGCAACAATAGTCCTGTCAGTGATGATGGATCGATCCCAGTACAATGTGATATGGCCATTTTCGAGAACTGGGTCGGGCATATACCTGTAGTACGGTACCTCCGATTCCACAAGGTTGTATTTGAGAGCAAGTTGCTGATGAATTATCCTGGCTACAAGGTTGTGTCTATGCAAGTACTCTCCGTTAGCTAGACGAGAACACCCGGAGATAATATGCCGTATTGATTCCCCCGGCCGGTGACATGCCCGACAGATGTCAACTGTGCCGTCTTTCACAATAAATCTCCGGTAATTGTTCGTCATCATAACTTCGTCCATAATTGCACATACAAAACCTTCGGTTTCCCCAAAGAGGTCACCGAATCGTAGCCAGGCCACGGACGCTTGTAAATCTACATCAGGCCCGTGTAGGGCTCTGAAAAAGCGTCCGTGAAGCTCCTTGTTCTTCCATACCTCCATGCGATCATTGGTGTCAAGCACTGCTGGTTTATGCCAGTTCTCTTTAGCCAAGGAGAGCGGAGTGAGGCCCTTGTCAACCGCGACCACATCTCGATGCATCCCCACGTCGGTTTCTAAAAAATATTCCCTGAGACTGCATATCTCGCGATTGTGGAGGGTCTTAGCGTTTAAAAAACCCCGACCACCACATTTTCGCGGGATATACAGCCTCATAACCGATGATCGTGGGTGATGCAATCGATTTGCAGTCAACAGCTTACGGACCCTCTGATCCAGGGCGTCAAGTTCGGTTTGAGTCCATTTGAGTATGCCGAAAGAGTACATCAATACCGGCATGACCCAACCGTTGAAAGCGCGCACCTTGTTTCCGCCTGATAGAAGACTATTAAGTACTTTTTTCAGGCGGCCAAAGAAGCGCTCCTTCAACGATTGCTTCATGTCAGTAACATTGATACCCAACGCTTCCGACATACCCAAATACTTATAGGTTTCGGATGCGGAGAGGGCTCTAAGGTTTATGGAACCAGTGAGTTGGGTTCCCACGGATTCCATAATCTCTCCTCGCTGTACATGCATGACCGCACATTTGTCCACACCGAATTCCATCCTGACGGCGCTACTGAAAGTTTCAGTAATTTTCAGTAGCTCCCTCAGTTGCAAATCGTTGGGAGCAAATAGTTTTAGGTCATCCATGTAGAGGAGGTGTGATATAACTTGACCACCTCTCCTCAACCTATAGCCGAGACCTGAATCCTCCAGCAATGTGCTTAGAGGATTCAAGGCTAAGCAAAACCAAAGTGGACTCAAACTATCGCCCTGAAATATACCTCGCTCGATCCTTATCGGTTCGCTATTCCTCTGAATATTTCGACATCCTGGATAGTGAAGGACAGTTCTCCATTGCGCCATACATGTCATCAGGAAGGTGCGCAGAGTTGCATCTACTTTATACAACTCTAGCACCCGCATGAGCCATGTATGTGGCACCGAGTCAAAGGCCTTCTTATAATCTATCCAACATGTCGACAGATCCTTTCGGGAACGACGAACCTGTTGGCTAATGGCCATATCAATAAGGAGTAGCTCCTTAGTACCGCGGGACCCGTTCCCACATCCATTTTGAGAGGCAGACATGATGGAGTTGCTGTCAACATGCGTGTTAATTTTAGCTTTCAAAATGGATGTAAGAACTTTATAGACCGTCGGTAAACACGTGATCGGCCTATAATTTTTGGGTTCCGCGGTGCTACCTGATTTATGGAGCAGGTGGGTTATTCCTGTTGTTAGGAACTCGGGTAGCGAACCAGACTCTAAAGCAGTCTGGAACTGAGATGCCAAGCGAGCGTGCGACCTGGAAAACCATTTAATCCAAAAGTTATGCAGCCCATCCGGCCCTGGAGACTTCCAATTAGGCAACGGACGGACTGCACGAGCTACATCTTGGGGGCAGATGGTAATAGCCCCCATTTCTGGTATTGGATCGCAGGCTCGCTCAACATCCCGAGTCCAATCACCTTCGGTGTGACTGACAGGTACCGACCAGATATTGCGCCAGAATGAAGACGTGGCATCATCATCCGGTAGGCACGTGTCAGTGACACCTTGGTCTGATCGCTCCCAAGCTCTATAGACCCGCCTTTCATCGCTTTGGAATATGCGATTCTGAGAATACCGCTCCACTCTTCGCTTGTACCGACGAATACGGTTTGCCCATGCATATATCTTCTGTTTAAGAAAGTCGATGCGCTCTGTGACGCGGAACAAATAGTCTCGGGTACTAATATCAGTCCCCGAGAACGCCCGCCTCACAAAGCGCATCACTCTAGGGCGTGTATTGCCCTCCCTAAAACTAATCAGCTTGCCAATGAGTACTCTAGTCTCTCCGATACGACGTTCAATCCTGCACTGCCAAGCTGGTACACCTGATTTTGGTCGTGTGGCTCTGTCACTGTCTGGGAATTTGACATGAGCCACACGACATATCGCAACAGCTCCACAGTACAAGATTGAATGTGTATCAGTCAGATCTTTGCTGTCTTTTAAATAATTAGACAGCTGAGAGTCTAGAGCACACACCAGCGCCTTGTTTTTTTTATGCATGGGCAATCGAGGTAAACGTGGTCTAAGTTCAGGCGGAGTAGAGCGGTACTCACGGAGAGCATCCTCCAAAGCGCTCCTCAATTTTTCATTGCACCGGGGACTCACGGATATAGCCCTGTCATCATCCTCTTCAACAGCGTGGTTGGGTCGCGGTGAAACACTGTTAAGTTGTACCGCGACCAATGACGAAGCAGGTGTAACATGACTATTCCGTGACTCGAGGCGTAGGCGATCAAGCACCGCATCATCCAGCATATGGTTACGCTGGATGACCCGCACCTGATCCGACAGTCGTTGCGCCGACACGTTGACAGCTGGCTCAAGCACCTGAAACAGAGAGAGCATTCGAACACGGTACGCGGTCAGGTTGTTTCCTCCCTCTGTAGCCCCATAGTATGAGCGCATGACGTTCTCGTTGATTGATTGTGTCCATTTCATGCGCTGCACACTTCCGCCGGGAGCTGGGACCCTGTCAGAAGCCGATGGGCCTCGAGGTCCTAAGCGGTCCGGCGGCCGGCGTCCTCCCCGTCGGCGAACAGGTGGTGGCGTCGTCGGCGGAGAGAAGTACTCGTCGCTCGAGCTCGACGCAACTGCCGCGGCCGGGGTCGTCACAGCACTAACAGTGGCGCTGGAGACCGGCGGCGGCGAGGCGGAGCTGAGCAACGAGTCCGGAGATGGTGGGCGTGCAAGTTGTCTCGCGGCAGATCTTGTCAACATTATTTGGAATATATCATTATTTTATTTTCATTCCTGTAGTTTTATTTACGGTGACACCTGTCATGTCACTTGCGGATGATTTTCTTCATTTAATTATTTATTGTTTATATCCGTTAGTTAAAAAAGTATGAATATTCTATTGATTCCTGTGATTTTTCTTTCCTTTGAATATATTGTGTATAATAATAACTATTGTAAAATATAATGAAATCCAAAAAATACTAGTTGAATTAGTTGACGTACGTGCTGCCGTTTTTTTTTTTTTTTATTATTATTATTATTATTATTCCGTTTATAATATAATACAATATAATATTTTTTTTTATTATATCGTATTATTATTATTATTATTATAACTCGAGACCTAGCCATTGTATAGGTCCAATACAAAAACGCATTGCTAGATCTAGGGTGGCCTATCGAATGGTACAGGTTTAATAAACTTTGTCAACGAAGTGACGACATCGAAATTTCTAGAAACCCGTTTCCGGGAATTACCGTAGGTACCTACTGAATGTACTCGAAGTTATGCGCTATTATTATTACCTCTAGACGAATCTGGAATGTTCGATCAGCTGACCTATATATAGCGCCGTGACGCCAGTAGGCAGTCAGTTACGCCCGATTATGACATACGCTTGTCCTGTCTTCGCACACGCCAAGCCGCGTCATATCCATAGGATGCAAGTAGTCCAAAACCGTTTCTTGCGTAAAGCCACAAACGCCCCTTGGTTCGTCCTCAATGAGATCCTCCACCTCGATCTCAAAATCCCCACCATCCAGCAGTTCATGAAGCGTCTTTCCAAACGCTTCTTTGACACTGCTGCCAAGCACCGCAATCCCCTGATAGTAGCGGCTGCTAACTACACCCCCTCCACCATCTCCAAGCTTCGCCGCCCAAGGCATGCCCTCACAGACCCAGATGACCCCATTACCCTCCTCCAAGAGGCCAATAGGGCCACCAGCACTCTTACAAAGAACAGACCGACCTACCGACCTCGCCGCCGAGGTCCATCGCGACGCGTTCAACGTAATAGCCCCCTCCCCCGTCCCTCGTCCGATGAAGGCCAGCCCGCGCCGCAGCTGAGCCAGTAAATAAAAATTCGATCCAGCCATCCCTTGCTGTTCTCTCCAGCGACGCCCTAAGCCGAGGTCCGTACCCCGCAGGGGGTGCCCTTAGTGCGTAGTCGCTTAGTTTTTAGTAGCCCTGGCTGGAGGCTTTAAATTCATTTAAGGCATCCACAGGAAAGTCCGGTTAAGTAGTCACGGCCTCTCAAGGTCAACTACGAGATGCCATATCAAAAAAAAAAAAAAAAATAGGCAGTCAGTCTGTATTCGACTACCGAGACGAAAACAGTGACAGTTAAGAAGCGATCTTTGAGAATACCTACTGTGACAACTGTAACGAGAACTGTGAGTACTACGTAAAGTAACATCTGTAGTGTTATTGCGTGTTTGCAATACGGACTTCGTGGACGTAAGTGAAGACTTCGATGCAACGTCAGCAGCGTTCTACTTGTCATTGCCTACAATCGACTGTACCTTCATTGCCAATAAACTTCGCAACCCTTAACCGGCGTTTTAGTACCCCTAGCCTGTAACAATTTAAAATTAATCTTTTGTATGTTAGCACAGAGAAACAGATTGCTGATATGTTTACCAAATGCTTGCCTAAACCTAGGCTAGTTGATTTAAGGTTAGGTTGTATGTTAATGTGTGATTAAGGGAGGGTGTTGGAAATAATCACACTAACAACATTTTTATTAAGTTGATTTTTTTTGGTTGGCAACACTCTCACCCCTGAGGTGTAGATGACCGGACGTCGGGCGCTGTCTTTGGTTTTTCGCTCCAACAATTTTCATCAATTCGTTTTCTTTTATTCTAAATAAATACATCGGACCACTGAACCCAAACTATTTTATTTATTAATCAAAAACTATCACTATTTGACACCTACATACAAAATTTATAAAGACACAAAGCTTTTCAACATCTTGTAATGATCTATTGTAGCTCGTAAGCCCAACACTAGATGGCGCTACTAGGCTCACTCCAGTAGTTTTAATAAAGTGAGATTAGACAACGGACAAGTGACGGTAGATTAAACATAAAATGAAAAAAGACGGGGGATCGGAGGCTGTCAAGAGGTGACAGACAGGAGTGGAATGGTTGCTTGTAGTTATTTGCACAAAAGTCCCTTAAATTAAAGCTATTAGCCATATTCGGAAATTACTACGAAATATTGTAAGCTTAATTAGCTAAGATGTGGGTATTTTTGATAATATCCTATCTAGTATGTAACAATGAACACAATGCAATTGTATTGTAATATTATTTAAGAAGCAAATTGAAATAGTAATTATTATTAAAATTATAGTCGATTATTTAATTGTATCGAATCAAAGTTTAGGATGACAACACTGTATGACATTATTCGATGTATTCAAATCGAGGTAAAATGGAGGCATTGGCCATTTGACTGCGGAAACGATCACTTGTTATAAAATAAATCCGCTAATATTATCATAATCTTCGTTTAATTTGGGAGATAAAGAGTAGATCTTTTATCTCAGAAGTGGCATTATTCAGTTACGCCTACAATTTTGAAGCAATATTCTCAAACAACGTGTCCACGTGTTGCCACGCGTTTTCACCTTTTACCTGGTAACAATGGATAGAACTAGAGATAATCGCAAGAGCAATACGCGTAAACGTCGCCGTGACCGGAGCAGAGAAAAACGAACGAGAACTACGCATAAACGGAAGCAACGAAGGCAGCGTTCGAGCAATCGTGATTCTACGTTGGAATCTCTCCGTAGTGAAGATCGCAGTTCCCATGAGCAGAGTATGAGGCGCCGTCACCAACCGAACCGGAGTCGCAGTCGGAGTAGCAGCTACGAGCAGCGTCGGGACCTGGACGGGAGCCGCAGTAGGCGAGGCAGCAGTGAGCGAAGTCGCAGTAGGCGCTTAGAATCCAGCATCAAGCAACACACACCCCCAATTCCCGGGTACGTGAGTAACACCAATGTTCTTAACAATGACACGCAAGCGTTTTTGGCTACTTTAGTGGAAACTTTGACCAAAAGTCGACCTGAGGGCAACAAATTTCCTATGCTAGGCAATGTGATTCCAGATTTTGACCCTATGGTAAAGAGTCAGACTATTGTAATGTGGATCAATAAAGTTGAGGAATGTGCTAGGCTCTATGGTTGGGGCGACGATCAAATAGTACATTACGCTCTGCCTAAACTGTCAGGGATTGCCAAAACGTGGTACGAGGCTCTGCCATCAATGTCGTATTTATGGTCAGAGTGGAAGGACAAATTGAAGCAGTCATTCCCGAGTAGTGAAGACTATGCTGAATTATTAACCGAAATGTTGTCAAAACGTGTGAAGTTTAATGATTCGCTAGAACATTATTATTATGAAAAAATTAATCTACTAAATCGATGCGAAATACAAGGTAAACGTGCGGTAGATTGCTTACTATATGGGATTGAGGATCGGTCATTAAGATTAGGCGCTAAAGCAGCAAAATGTCAGGAGCCCGAGCAAGTTCTGGTATATCTTCAATCTATCAAGCAACATATTCGTGATCCAGATAGGTCGAGGGTAAATTACGATAGACGTAACAACACTACTTTTTTTAGTATCTAGTAATAGCTCTAAGCAGATTGGTAATAACAGCGAAGCTAAGACTTCGAAGCCATACAATAATGCGTCAATTGTATGCTTTAACTGCAACGAACATGGGCATTTCAGTTCTAAATGCACAAAAAAGATATTGAAGTGTAACGTTTGTTCTAAATTAGGCCATTTGTCAATTAACTGTCCCAGATTACCCTCTGACTCGGCTAATAAAATATATAGACCGAAAGAAAAAGATGTGATGCGCATTGAAACCAATAATACTAATGATTTTTAATATCTGATTAATCTGAAACTCAACGGTAGAGTTATTTAAGGCTATGTGGATTTGGGTAGCCAATGCACGCTGATTCGTCATAGTGAGGCTGTTAGGAGGGGAATCACGTGGACTGAAAACAACTTGCCGCCTATAAAATTTATAGGAGGGAGTATAGTAATACCAGTGGGTGTTTCAAGCGTTATTATTGAAATTCAAGGTATTATAGAGAAAGTCAACGCATACATCGTTATTGATAGCGTTATTAAATATTCAGTTTTAATTGGACATAGCTTCACAGAAAAACCAGGTATAGCTATAACGAAAACTACCCACTCGTTAATATTTAGTCGTGAACAACCAGTCAAATTACCACTGAGTTTAAAAACCGATATTGTGATACTCCCTAAGGATACGCTCATTACACGAGTGATCTGTACCAGTAATATTTCTGATATCAATTTATTAGATTTTGAAAATGCTGAGACTAAGTCTGCTTTCAATTATGGCAAACAGCTTAGTCAAAGTGAGATTAATCGATTGAAAGAATTGCTCAAAAGGTATGAAACATGTTTTTCAGACAACTTAAAAGACCTGGGATTAACTAATGTAGTTCAGATGGAAATTGAATTGAGTGATTCGCAGCCAGTAGTTTACCGCCCATATAGACTCTCCTTTCCGGAGCGTAAACAGGTTCAGACTATGGTAAAGGAAATGATCGATGCAGGCATAGTATGCGAGTCAAACTCGCTTTACGCTAGCCCAGTTTTATTGGTAAGGAAAAAGACTGGCGAAAGTAGAATATGTGTTGATTATCGTGTATTAAATAGTAACACAAAAAAGGAACACTATCCATTACCTTTAATTGATGATCAACTTGCCAGGCTAGCTGGCAATTGCTTATTTGTAAGTTTAGACCTTGCATCTGGCTACTATCAGAGGCAAAATCTCAAGACAAGACAGCATTTGTTACTCCTGATGGGCAATATCAGTTTAAACGCATGCCTTTTGATCTAGCAAATGCTCCTTCGATCTTTCAACGAGCAATGAGTAAAATACTGTCGAAAGTCGGTTATACGGTCGTTTATATGGACGACGTATTGATTCCTTCCCCAACATTTGACCAGGGAATGAGACGGCTAGAGGAGGTACTTCAGCTAATGAAAGACGCAGGTCTTACGCTGAAGTTGAAAAAATGTAGTTTTTTTTGTACTGAGCTAGACTTCCTAGGATTCCATGTTAGCGGTGAGGGGATACGTCAAGGGAAACTCAAAACATTATCTATAGAAAATTTCCCAATACCCCGGAACGTTCACGATATCAGGCGATTTATCGGCCTGACTAGCTTTTTCCGGAGGTTTGTTAAAGACTTCGCTTTTATTGCCCGTCCACTAACAGATCTCTTAAAATCTAAATTCAAATGGAAATGGACAGCGGAGGAGGCGGAGTCGTTTAGAGTTTTGAAGGCAAGATTAGTTCAACGTCCTATATTAGCTTTATACAATCCTAATTTAGAAACCGAAATTCATACGGATGCGTCGAAGCTAGGTATTGCGGGGATTCTCCTACAGCGAGGTACTGACGGTTTACTTAGGCTAGTGGCGTACTACAGCCGTAAAACTACGGTAGACGAGCAAAAATTTCATTCCTTTGAGTTGGAAACTCTAGCGGTAGTCGCAACTTTAAAACGATTCAGAGTCTATTTACTAGGGCTAAGATTTAAAATAGTCACCGATTGTAACGCACTTCGTACTACCTTAACTAAGAGAGACCTTGTGCCACTAATTTTGTACAGACAGAGTTCGCGAATGGCTCACGTAGATGCTCTCAGCCGTGCCCTGTGGGTGAACCTACTGATATCGATACCGAGCATGTTTTGATGTTCAACACATAGACGTTCATGATTGGATCGCTACTGTACAGGGTGATGATAGCGAAATAAAACGTATAAAAGACATCTTAGAAGATGACACGACTAAGTTTGTAGCTGAGATACGTAAGAATTACATGTTGAAGGGCAGTCATGTATATAAAATCTTAGACGAAGGATTACGATGGGTAGTTCCGAGGGGTTGTAGGTGGCAAGTGCTGCGCATGAACCATGATGAGGTAGGTCATTTTGGCTTCGAAAAAACGTTAAGTCGTATCAGGAGCATATTTTGGTTTCCAAAAATGCGTAGATTCACCATGAAATACGTCTCAGTCTGTTTGGAGTGTGCGCATCATAAAGCACCTGGCGGCCCCAAAGAGGGAGTGATTCATCCAATACCCAAATTGGAGAAACCATTCCATACACTTCATGCTGATCATCTAGGCCCATTCATTCGCTCTAGGAGAGGCAACACGTATTTGCTTGTTATTATAGATGCTTTTACGAAATTTGTCAATATACGAGCTGTTGAAGATACTAAGAAGGCTAGGGCTATTAAGACATTCAAGGAACATTTCAGTTATTTTGGTGTTCCTTCTCGTCTTATAATAGATCGTGGCTCTTGTTTCACGAGCGCAAAATTTAAGTTTTATGGACCAATTAAAAATAAATCATATTTTGAATGCAGTAGCTACTCCAAGAGCTAATGGACAGGTTGAAAGATTTAACAGAACGATAACTGATGCCCTGAGTTTAAATGTCAAGACGTAAATGACAACTTATGGGACGAATAGATTGGTGACGTACAATTAGGTATTAATACCACTATTAATAAATCAACAGGGAAGAGTCCCTCTGACCTGTTGTTTGGTTGCAGATTGATGAACGCATCAGAGAATTTATTGAGTGATGTAATCGCCGAAACAACTGAACGAATCGATGGTGATGCCTTACTAAAACTGAGGTCGAATGCTAGGAAAAGGATAGAAAAACAACAGAATTATGCTAAAAAAACAATTCGATAAGCGTAGGAAGAGTCGGGCTATATATAATGTAGGTGATTTGGTCAGGGTAGAGAGGACAGTTATAGGCAAAGATAATATAGGAAAATAGCACAAACTCCTCCCCAAATTTCAAGGTCCCTATCGAATCCTCAAAATATTACCTAATGATAGATTTCTTATCGAAGATACCCCTATAACAGGAAAGGGTAACAAGAGGTATGAAAATGTTGTCGCGCTAGATAAAATTCATCCCTAGATGAATTTTAAAGGTTACACCAGTGAGAGCTCTGATAGTGATCATAGTGAAACTACAGAAATAGAAATAGAGAAAGAGTGATGTATTACTCTATGTAGTAGGTAGTAACGATATTATTATTACATTTGGGGCACTATAATAATATACTAAATTACAAGAATTAATCAAGTTGTCTGATGGAAATGAGTAGGAATTGCGTGTCATTATTAAGGTCTATATATATACATATATGAGCAATCAGTGCAGATAATGAATGGCATTAAGAAATTGATGTCGCACGTATGATTGCAAGATAGTGAGTAAGATGTGAGCACAATTTGTCACAGAGGTCAGTGCAGATTATGAATGGTGCCAAGATAACGGTGCCGCACAGTTGACCAAAGATCGTGATAGATTGTGCAAGATAGTGAGTAAGATTATACAATGTGAGCACAATTTGTCATAGAGGTCAGTGCAGATTATGAATGGTACCAAGATAACGGTGCCGCACAGTAGACCAAAGATCGTGACAGACTGTGCAAGACTTGCAGATTTTGATGAAGATTTATGACTTTGTTAAAAACCATAAGTTAAACTCAGATGTAACATAATAATATACGTAGACTTTGAAATTTTGATTGTGATGAGAATTTATAACAGAGTTTGTGAAAAATATATAGTACGCAACTGTAACGAAATTACCTTATCATAAGAATTATTATATAAGAATCAAATTAGCTATAGAAGTATGTCCGATGATAGTCTTTATTTAGTCTTAATTTGTTTTTTTTTTGTGTTTATACTTATCTTTATATTAAATATTTTACACCAAACAAGTGAGAGGACTCACTTACACAGGATGGCCGAGCTGTAAGCTTAATTAGCTAAGATGTGGGTATTTTTGATAATATCCTATCTAGTATGTAACAATGAACACAATGCAATTGTATTGTAATATTATTTAAGAAGCAAATTGAAATAGTAATTATTATTAAAATTATAGTCGATTATTTAATTGTATCGAATCAAAGTTTAGGATGACAACACTGTATGACATTATTCGATGTATTCAAATCGAGGTAAAATGGAGGCATTGGCCATTTGACTGCGGAAACGATCACTTGTTATAAAATAAATCCGCTAATATTATCATAATCTTCGTTTAATTTGGGAGATAAAGAGTAGATCTTTTAATATATATACGTGTTGTCGTTGGTGCAAACTTGTTAATTGTTGTCCTCGTGACAGGAGAAACGGGGTAAGTGCTTACGACTATTTAACGAAGTGTAGGTTGCTTAGCTTGTATGTTTAACAAGGCTGACTGTTTTATTTTGTCATCAGCCTATAGAAACGCTCCTACCCTTCTGGCAAATTATTGCGGATCAAGACCTTTGCTGACTTCCTCGACACTGACCTTCTTCCGTTACCGACGGGATTCGAACCGATCACTAAGTGACGTACTCGCCACGGTACACGGGAAGCTAGCTGGTCTTGGAACAGTACCATACTAATGTTATTATTTAAGTTTATTGGTTCTGCTCGTCCGCATTGTAAGGGAACTTGTAGTCGTTAAGTAAATTGTAAGAAAGCTTGTAGTCGCTAAGTAAATTTGTATTTCTTGCCTAGCTTTGTCTTTCATTGCTCAGTAGCCGGAAACCCGGACATTACAATCTCTCGCATATATTTTTATAGGTAATACATGTATTTTAGTTCGTAAAATTATCGGTAAAAAAATATGAAACCGGTAATTTACCGGTTTTTGGGGCAACATTCAAATCATCTTTATCATTGTTCATTTATTCACGCATACGTCAAACTTTCCATTATATGTAATATTCGACACTTGACAGTAGCTTTGACATAAGCGGTTGTGATGTTTCGTGTCATTCATTAGTTTGTATAACTGTACTGTACAACGAATATCGAACTCATGTCAAATTTTCCAATGACTCCAGAGCTAGACGAACGTAACTAGTCTTACTAGCTTGGCAGTGCAGTATTGAATGCCGTATTGGTGGGGTTATCGGTAAACTAATCTGCTTCAGGGAGTGTGATACTATAAACGAATGATACTAATGTATATGTATAAGTATATATGTATATACACAGCAACTCATCATGTCTGCCTCTCAAAATGGATGTAAAAGAAGCTATTCCTTAATAACATGGCCATTACCCAACAAGTTCGTGTTTCTCGAAAGGATCTATCGACATGTTGGATAGATTATAATAAGGCCTATTATGGCCTATGTGCCAAATACAAGGCTCATGCGGGTGTTGGAGTTTTATAATGCAACTCAACACACCATCCTGATGACGTGTATGGCTAATGGAGGACTGTCCTTCGCTATCCTGGATATCGAGATATTCATAGGAATAGCGAACCGAGCGAGGTCTATTCCAGGGCGATAGTTTGAGTCCACTTTGATTTTGCTTAGCCTTGAATCCTCTAAGTACACTGCTGGAGAATCCACGTCTAGACTATCGGCTGAGGAGAGGTGGTCAGGTTACATCGCACCTATTTTACATGAGTAACTTAAAATTCATTGCTCCCAACAATTTTCAACTGAAGGAGCTACTGAAAATTACTGAAACTTTCAATAGCGTTATCAGGATGGAATTTTGTGTGGATAAATGTGTGGTCATGCATGTAAAGCGAGGAGAGATTGCGGCATCCATGGGAACACAAATCACGGGTTCTATAAACCTTAGAGCGCTCTATGCATCTGAAACCTATAAATATTGGGTATGTCGATTGCTTCATACCAATATGTATCGTATGAAGCAATCGCTGAAGAAACGCTTCGCATCTCATCATCATCTTTGCATCGCTAAAAAAGTAATAAATAGTCTTCTATCAAGCGGAAATAAGGTACGCGCCTTCAACGGTTGGATCATGCCGGTTTTATGTACTCTTTCGGCATACTCAAATGGACTCAGACCGAACTCGACGCCCTGGATAGGAGGGTCCGTACGGTGCAGACTACACATCAATTGCATCACCCACTCTCATCGGTTATGAGGCTGTATACCCCGTGAAAGACACTCCACAATCGAGAGATATGCATTATGCAGTCTCAGGAAATGTTTCATAAAAACCGACGTGGGAATGCATCGCGATGTGGTCGCGGTTGACAAGGGACTCACTCCGCTCTCCTTGGTTAAAGAGAACTGGTGCAAGCCCGTATACCTACTTGACACTAAAGATCGCATGGAGGTTTAGCAAGCTACATTGAGGTTTTTTCCGGGTCCTCCACGGGCTTGATGTAGATTTACCAGCATCCGTTGGCTGGCTGCGTTTTGAAAATGAAAATTGACTAAATTAATATAAAGGTGCGACATTTACGCTTGACTTTGAAAGGTCATTTTTTTTAAAATTGTGGGCCTATGCTCATTTTAAGCAATATTTAACATGTTCACTACCATTCTACCTTGTATTTATTTTCTGCTTTAAGACAACCGAATCATATTATTATATATTTTAAAACCAAAAAATGCGCTGCATGCCCTAATTACAAACAAAGTTACCTAGTCACGCAGTCGCACAGCGAGCCCGCCAACGCGCCACATGGCGGTTGATATCACAAAACTTTTAGAAACTACCTTCTTACTTTATAATGCGGCAAAATCTCACTATATTCAGATAGAACGTGCGCAGAGAGCGGTTCTTAAGGTGTGCTGTTTTAAGCCAAGACTTTTTCCCACCGTCAAGCTCTACGAATATTGTTAAGTTCTTACGGTTAGGCAGCTGTTTGTTTTGGCCACTGCTATTAAACAACATGCTATTTCCAACTATTCGCAGCAAACCTATCGCCGAAACCATATAGTTGCCTCAGCTACTCCTCTAAAAACCTTTTTCAGTCATAGATTCTTTATTTTCCTTGGACCCTATCTTTACAATAAATTAAACCGCATTCTTTCCCTGCACTCTTTGAACAAATATAATTTTAAAATCACAGTGTAAGCCTGGCTGCAAAGCTAATCATATGCTGCCACAGAAGCTCTCTTTGACGTCTTAGCCTAATCAGACCAATGCGCTATGTACACACACACGCACATGCACACCCACACACACACACCCTCACACCCACACACACACACACACACACACACACGCGCGCACACACACACGCACACACACACACACATACACACACACACACACACACACACACACGCACATACGCACACGCACACGCACACGCACACGCACACGCACACGCACACGCACACGCGCACGCACACGCACACGCACACGCACACGCACACGCACACGCACACGCACACGCACACGCACACGCACACGCACACGCACACGCACACGCGCACGCGCACGCACACACGCACCCACGCACACTATTATTATTTTTATTATAATCTTAAGCTCACTAATTGTTTCGATTTTTTGTTAATAGTAATATGTAATCATGAATAGGTGGGGACCTGCCACCTGGTGACCTGTATTACAGGTGTTACTACCTTTTTTTTTTTTTTTGCTGGGGTGGAAATCCTCATAGGATGCCCGCCGCCCTGGGGTGGGCGACGGAGTATGTCAGACTTTTACTGACTAAAACCACCCCGGTGTGTCTTCTATCACGAGCGCGCGTGGGGCCGCGGGAGTCTAAATTCTTCCACGGCCCCACACCCTCGTGCTGGCCCGGTCTGTCCGGGCCTCGTCTCCTGCACGGGGTAGTGGGGTGTTAAACTACCCCGTGCATCGCCTCAAAGGCGCGCGCCGACACTCGCGCGCGCCTCCGCCTCGGGGAGGTGTTACTACCTACCACAGGCACCAGCGATCCACAAACAAAAAAAAAGCTACTTCTTGTGTGTAACAATTTTTTATACTTGTTTTGTTTTTTTGTTTTTGTTGTAAGCTCTTGCTACTCCTGGACCACAAAAATGTACCTAACTTAGTCATAATAAGTATTTATTTCTGTAATGTGATTTGTAATCTTTAGAAAAAAATGTCTTCAAACATTAATTACATTAATTTTTCAACATTAATTTCAACATTAATTTTGCATGTCGAATCTTTGACAGGATGTATGGCTCAATTTATATTCTTTACGACCTTATTTTTGTATACCTACATTCTAGCAAATAAACGATTATTATTATTATTATTATTCCTTTATTTCCTTACATACACTTATAAATTACATTTTTAAATATTTCTACATAAAATATATATATAAAAAACATTTAAAAATATAAAAAATAGTAGCCCACCGGTATCGGGAACAGGGTCCAAGCTACCGGCGGTCAGGGCTCCAGAGAGAGGAACTTCCTGACAATGCGAGCCGTGTCCAGAAGTACAGCTTTCTGAATCAAGCCTTTGATCCAGCTGCCTAACGAGAGCCTCTTGAGGTGTTGGTCGAGGCTCTTGGCTATTAAGCCATTGGCTGTCACGACTATCGGCACGATGATTGCTGAATCCACCTCCCACATGTCGACAACCTCGTGAGCCAAGTCAAGATACTTGATTTGTTTATCTTTCTCGGCTTTCACGAGGTTCTCATCATGCGGGATGGTTATGTCAACAATCATTGCACGCCGCTCTGATCGATCCACCATCACTATATCAGGCTTATTGGCAACAATAGTCCTGTCAGTGATGATGGATCGATCCCAGTACAATGTGATATGGCCATTTTCGAGAACTGGGTCGGGCACATACCTGTAGTACGGTACCTCCGATTCCACAAGGTTGTATTTGAGAGCAAGTTGCTGATGAATTATCCTGGCTACAAGGTTGTGTCTATGCAAGTACTCTCCGTTAGCTAGACGAGAACACCCGGAGATAATATGCCTTATTGATTCCCCCGGCCGGTGACATGCCCGACAGATGTCAACTGTGCCGTCTTTCACAATAAATCTCCGGTAATTGTTCGTCATCATAACTTCGTCCATAATTGCACATACAAAACCTTCGGTTTCCCCAAAGAGGTCACCGAATCGTAGCCAGGCCACGGACGCTTGTAAATCTACATCAGGCCCGTATAGGGCTCTGAAAAAGCGTCCGTGAAGCTCCTTGTTCTTCTATACCTCCATGCGATCATTGGTGTCAAGCACTGCTGGTTTATGCCAGTTCTCTTTAGCCAAGGAGAGCGGAGTGAGGCCCTTGTCAACCGCGACCACATCTCGATGCATCCCCACGTCAGTTTCTAAAAAATATTCCCTGAAACTGCATATCTCGCGATTGTGGAGGGTCTTAGCGTTTAAAAAACCCCGACCACCACATTTTCGCGGGATATACAGCCTCATAACCGATGATCGTGGGTGATGCAATCGATTTGCAGTCAGCAGCTTACGGACCCTCTGATCCAGGGCGTCAAGTTCGGTTTGAGTCCATTTGAGTATGCCGAAAGAGTACATCAATACCGGCATGACCCAACCGTTGAAAGCGCGCACCTTGTTTCCGCCTGATAGAAGACTATTAAGTACTTTTTTCAGGCGGCCAAAGAAGCGCTCCTTCAACGATTGCTTCATGTCAGTAACATTGATACCCAACGCTTCCGACATACCCAAATACTTATAGGTTTCGGATGCGGAGAGGGCTCTAAGATTTATGGAACCAGTGAGTTGGGTTCCCACGGATTCCATAATCTCTCCTCGCTGTACATACATGACCGCACATTTGTCCACACCGAATTCCATCCTGACGGCGCTACTGAAAGTTTCAGTAATTTTCAGTAGCTCCCTCAGTTGCAAATCGTTGGGAGCAAATAGTTTTAGGTCATCCATGTAGAGGAGGTGTGATATAACTTGACCACCTCTCCTCAGCCTATAGCCGAGACCTGAATCCCCCAGCAATGTGCTTAGAGGATTCAAGGCTAAGCAAAACCAAAGTGGACTCAAACTATCGCCCTGAAATATACCTCGCTCGATCCTTATCGGTTCGCTATTCCTCTGAATATTTCGACATCCTGGATAGTGAAGGACAGTTCTCCATTGCGCCATACATGTCATCAGGAAGGTGCGCAGAGTTGCATCTACTTTATACAACTCTAGCACCCGCATGAGCCATGTATGTGGCACCGAGTCAAAGGCCTTCTTATAATCTATCCAACATGTCGACAGATCCTTTCGGGAACGACGAACCTGTTGGCTAATGGCCATATCAATAAGGAGTAGCTCCTTAGTACCGCGGGACCCGTTCCCACATCCATTTTGAGAGGCAGACATGATGGAGTTGCTGTCAACATGCGTGTTAATTTTAGCTTTCAAAATGGATGTAAGAACTTTATAGACCGTCGGTAAACACGTGATCGGCCTATAATTTTTGGATTCCGCGGTGCTACCTGATTTATGGAGCAGGTGGGTTATTCCTGTTGTTAGGAACTCGGGTAGCGAACCAGATTCTAAAGCAGTCTGGAACTGAGATGCCAAGCGAGCGTGCGACCTGGAAAACCATTTAATCCAAAAGTTATGCAGCCCATCCGGCCCTGGAGACTTCCAATTAGGCAACGGACGGACTGCACGAGCTACATCTTGGGGGCAGATGGTAATAGCCCCCATTTCTGGTATTGGATCGCAGGCTCGCTCAACATCCCGAGTCCAATCACCTTCGGTGTGACTGACAGGTACCGACCAGATATTGCGCCAGAAAGAAGACGTGGCATCATCATCCGGTAGGCACGTGTCAGTGACACCTTGGTCTGATCGCTCCCAAGCTCTATAGACCCGCCTTTCATCGCTATGGAATATGCGATTCTGAGAATACCGCTCCACTCTTCGCTTGTACCGACGAATACGGTTTGGCCATGCATATATCTTCTGTTTAAGAAAGTCGATGCGCTCTGTGACGCGGAACAAATAGTCTCGGGTACTAATATCAGTCCCCGAGAACGCCCGCCTCACAAAGCGCATCACTCTAGGGCGTGTATTGCCCTCCCTAAAACTAATCAGCTTGCCAATGAGTGCTCTAGTCTCTCCGATACGACGTTCAATCCTGCACTGCCAAGCTGGTACAGCTGATTTTGGTCGTGTGGCTCTGTCACTGTCTGGGAATTTGACATGAGCAACACGACATATCGCAACAGCTCCACAGTACAAGATTGAATGTGTATCAGTCAGATCTTTGCTGTCTTTTAAATAATTAGACAGCTGAGAGTCTAGAGAACACACCAGCGCCTTGTTTTTTTTATGCATGGGCAATCGAGGTAAACGTGGTCTAAGTTCAGGCGGAGTAGAGCGGTACTCACGGAGAGCATCCTCCAAAGCGCTCCTCAATTTTTCATTGCACTGGGGACTCACGGATATAGCCCTGTCATCATCCTCTTCATCAACGTGGTTGGGTCGCGGTGAAACACTGTTAAGTTGTACCGCGACCAATGACGAAGCAGGTGTAACATGACTATTCCGTGACTCGAGGCGTAGGCGATCAAGCACCGCATCATCCAGCATATGGTTACGCTGGATGACCCGCACCTGATCCGACAGTCGTTGCGCCGACACATTGACAGCTGGCTCAAGCACCTGAAACAGAGAGAGCATTCGAACACGGTACGCGGTCAGGTTATTTCCTCCCTCTGTAGCCCCATAGTATGAGCGCATGACGTTCTCGTTGATTGATTGTGTCCATTTCATGCGCTGCACACTTCCGCCGGGAGCTGGGACCCTGTCAGAAGCCGATGGGCCTCGAGGTCCTAAGCGGTCCCGGCGGCCGGCGTCCTCCCCGTCGGCGAACAGGTGGTGGCGTCGTCGGCGAAGAGAAGTACTCGTCGCTCGAGCTCGACGCAACTGCCGCGGCCGGGGTCGTCACAGCACTAACAGTGGCGCTGGAGACCGGCGGCGGCGAGGCGGAGCTGAGCAACGAGTCCGGAGATGGTGGGCGTGCAAGTTGTCTCGCGGCAGATCTTGTCAACATTATTTCGAATATATCATTATTTTATTTTCATTCCTGTAGTTTTATTTACGGTGACACCTGTCATGTCAGTTGCGGTTGATTTTCTTCATTTAATTATTTATTGTTTATATCCGTTAGTTAAAAAAGTATGAATATTCTATTGATTCCTTTGATTTTTCTTTCCTTTGAATATCTTGTGTATAATAACTATTGTAAAATATAACGAAATCCAAACCGCCGTTTTTTTTTTTTTTTTTTTTATCATTATTATTATTAAAAACACGTGATCTCTCTGCGATGGGAGCTACCGTTCCGGTCCACATAGTGAATTTACCGGTCGTGTAGGTATGCCCTGACAATGCCTTGTAGCTAGGGAGGCACTTCATGATGTATCAGTGCCTTCTTAATTGCAGCCCAGGGTAAAGAGTTGAAGGCGTTAACTATATCTAGACTGACCGCCAACGCTACCCCACACCGGGACACCACTTGGTCCGACAGTGCGTGGACGAAAAGAACGTATCTAAAGTAGAACGACGCTGCCGGAAGTCATACTGGTTAGCAGCAAGATCGGGACCAACTCGCGATAAGTGCTCGACGAGCCTTTGAGCAATCACTCTTTCAAAGAACTTGGAAAACTCGTCAAGCAGGCATGTGTGGCGGTATGCTAAGGTAGATTCTGCGACCCTGACCAAAGGCCTACCTACCTTCCAAAGCATTACGGTCATTCCGTCTGGTATCTTTCCATCGTCACGTGTCAAGCCATTGGGTTCTAAAACATGACTGATGGTGACAAGAGCACGACGGATGACATCATTAAAGGATATCCATCAGGATAAACCATGGTGTCCGAGGCAGTCAACATCTTCAGCGCATTGGTCGCGACGCGGAGCTACACAGTTGGCGCCCAGACGTAGACAAGTAGCGTGCCGGTAAGTGGCATCACTCTGCAAAGTGGGGTGGTAAAATATTGGGTGACGGTAACGCCTGAAACCAGATACCCGACTCCCACTTACCCACAGCCAGTAGGCGGGCACGCTCAAAAGTAGATTATTCCGTACCAACTTATAATTATATAAGTTATAATTATAAACTACTGCTTGACCGCTATCCCGCCTGATGGTAAGCAGTGATGCAATTGTTGAAGGAAAAGCGCGCTCGCACACTTTCTAAAATGCATGAGACCGTTTTGAACTAAATCTGGGTCGCCATTAGCGTCTTCGCACGCCTCTCCACCCAATCCAACGTTGCCAGGTGGCATTTTGCAGCACCAGCCCATATTTGGCTGCAGTGTGTGGAGTACACACAAACGAACCTGTGTTTTCTGTCTAAAATGTTGTGGCTGCTTCCATAAAGGGGAAGAGCGTACCTAGATAATATATAAAATTTGGGCCAAAACCAGGCAAACCAGGCTATCTAATCAAGGTGAATGCCGAATATAAATACGGTGCTCAATTTATATTTAAAGAAGTTAACACTACGCGGTTTTGAATTCTATTGGTAACTTATTGTATAAATTTAAAAGCCTTAACTAAAATTCCAAGCTTGAAGTAGAGAGGTCTGCTGTAACTGAGAGAAGTCACCGCTAAGCTGAAGCTCTTGTAAAAGTTAATGAAAAATTAAAATTAAATTGGTTTAGGCAAAGTTGTGATCTCACAGAGAGTGCGGAGTTCCCTCTCGCGAAAATTAACTTCACAAATTATAGAACGTTTGCGTCGACACGGAATCATTCTTCATGGAATTATTCGCGACGGTTCATTGGATTCTGTTGGGTGCTTTCTTGTACGAAACATTATTATGGAAATAACAATAATTTCGCTCTGAAATGTCTGCCTTAATTGATGTTAATTTAACTGTCAACTTGTTAAATATGTTGTTCGTTATTACTTTGTAGGCATTTCTGCTCATCATCAGTGCATGGTGTTTAAGATCACATCACTGAGGGTAGGTGACCTGTGGTAAACAGAGGAGGACTCTCTGAGAAGTAGTTTTCATGTATCATAGACTTGGAATTATTATTTTACTATTTGTTGCTTAATTTTTATGTATATGTACATATAATCTGCCTTTAAACGTCCGCTGAGTGTTCCGCTTCGTCAGGTCGAGCCACTACATTATTGTAAGCAAGGAAGCCCTTGAGCTAAGAATTAAACGAACTAAATTAAATAAGAAACCGTACTTCTTATTTAATTTCACGGACAGAAAGCATTGCTTCAAGTTTTAAGTAAGAAAATTAATTTGTGGGTATTACAAGCACTCGGAGAATAAGGAAATAACTTTTTTCTACGTTGTCAAACATGACACCAATGATGTAGGTACGTATATGTGTAATGTGAGCTGATGTTCGCAACACGTGGACTATGTATGTAGCTCTATGTTGTATATATTGACTCCCATTTCCAAGAAGCTTGTATGTTTTGGTTCCCTAACATAATATATTGCATTTGTTTATGATATTTTTCTCGCGTTTGTGCACGAAATCCTTAATGGAGAGTCAAATCCAATAAGGCAGTGGGTATTCGATGTTTCAAGATTTATTTCAGCTGATTTACTATACATAAGATGTGGTTGCGTAAGCTGGAATAATCTTGTGTTAGACCTGAGTTGGGTATGGATTAAAGTGTTCAGAGCGGAATTTGCTGGAAACAACAGTTTATTAGCCACATACAGTTTAAATGCAACATTTTGTTTTTATATGTATTGTTACGACTGGTGGGTAAGTGGGTTTATATGAAAATGAAATATACATACTTCTTTTTATGTAAAATCTATACTAATATATAAAACTGAAGAGTTTCTTTGTTTGAACGCGCTAATCTCAGGGACTCACGAAAAAATCACGCTGCGACCAATATATCGAAACCTACGCAGGTGAAACCACGCGGCGTAGCTAGTTTATTATAAACTAGCGGCCGCCAGCGACTTCGTTCGCGTGGAGTTAGTTATGCTTCGCTATTATTGGTCGCAGCGTGATGTTATATAGCCTAAAGTCTTCCTAGATTAATGGGCTATTTAACGCAAAAATAATTTTTCAAATCGGATCAGTAGTTCCTGAGATTAGCGCGTTCAAACAAATAAACAAACAAACTCTTCAGCTTTATATATTAGTATAGATTGAAAAACCTAATTGCTATCTAACGTTATTTTTTGTATATGCAAAACTTGAAACACGTGTCCAGTATTTTTAACTAAAGCAACTATGTATAAAATTTCAAAAAGATATCATGAAAAACCACAAATTTATGAGTGTGTTATCTTACCTAGTTGTTCCAACAAAAATATGTCCTGTCTCACGCGCCTAGTACTGTTATCTAACGCCAGCTGAGTCGTGCGCTCAGTAACCACACTGCAACAATTTCTAAATGTATTTGGGAAAAAATATAACATGGTGCAAAACTTATTGGAATCGTTTCAGTTGTTTATTCTGAACAAACTATATTCAGGTTTCGTATAATGAAAAAATAACGTTGTATTTATAAAATATGTAAACAAACCCCCGACCGAGTCATCAGGATAATAAAGGTTAGGTAAACACACGACCAAATAAAATATGAAATTTTACATAATCATCATAGTAACAGTAGGTACCTACTAACGAATTTTGAAATAATCTTTTTTTCCGCGAATTAATTCCAACTTTCCCAAAATTTGGAAATTTTTAAAAAAGTGACAACACCGTTTTTTACCGTATTATCAAAGTATAAAAATCGTTTTTAGACTGGTATTATTATGAGCGAATAGCGATGCATGAATAGCGATGAACTCACAAGCGGCCGCCCGCGACTTCGTTCGACAACTTTGTTCAAAATTTAATTTATATTATTTGGATGGTTTTTTTTATATATGCTTCTATTGGTCCCAGCGTAATGTTTGTTATAAAGCCTTTCTGGATTATTGGGCTATCCTACGCAAAAAGAGTTTTTCAAATCAGACCTGTAGTTCCTGAGATTAGCGCGTCCAAACAAACAAACAAACTCTTCAAATCGAATCTAAGCATTTATTTCAAACAAACCAGTTACAGGCACTTTTGAATTGTCACACAAAAAAACATCAACAAAAAAAGACTAACCCAACAAATAGATGCTTTACAGCAAGTACATTGTGCTCACACGTGTGTCATGCAATTATACAATACTAAGAAATTGAATCTACACAATGCAAAGATAGTTTTGTTCAAGGTTCAGCGGCTCCAACAGTGTTCCCGAATACTAAGTTTAGCTGCTGTGTAGCTGCACCAGTGCCGAATACCCCTGTCAGCGATGCAATTCCGTAACGTACAATATGCTTGGAAATTAAAACTACAAGATGAAAAATCAAACAATCAGTGTAAGTATAGAAGTCGGACGCAGCTCAAGCCCAAGCCTTTTTGTCCTCAATATAATCCTTAACACTATAAAATGCTTTCTGACACAACTTACGTTTAATGAAGGATTTGAATTTATTCAGGCTGAGATCTTGAACCACCTCTGGAAGTCTATTGTAAAAATGTATACATTGGCATCTAAAAGAGCCACCTATTTTCTTGAGCCTTGTTCTAGGTACAATAAATTTGTGCCTGTTCCTAGTATTTATATTATGGACAAACACCTTATGGACTTCACCTTTATATATTTATTAGTATATATATCTACGTGTCAGGAAGCTACCCTAAATGTAAAGCCAAGTAGACTGATCATTCACTATCAACTTCACCTATTAACTACCTAACTGGTTCAATTTGTAAGAGTTTGCGGTAATCAAAGGATAACGAATTCGAATCGATTCGAATATCTTCCGGGGATATGAATATTCTTTGCGTTATCATCATTCTAAAGGATGATACACTCATGAGTGATTCCCAAAGTTGTAGCAAGTTAATTTTATTGAATACAACTGAGTATCAGTTGATGCAGAGATGCATGCCCTCTGTGTAAAGTGCAACGATTAGAATTTCCTGGCACACAACAGTCTGACGTGTAAAGTGCGCAGTAAATAATATATGCGGCCTCGTAGCATCCACGTAGCGGCTACTACAGTCGGGAGCTAACTTGGCTAATCTTTACAGTGCTCTCACAGATTTTCTATTCTGTTTGACTTGAACGATTGTTGAAACGTTGTCTTATGAACTAAAACTTTGTTTGATTGTCACTTATATGTAAAAAAAATCGGTGTTAGCACTGTAAACACTGTGGGCACAGCGCTAGCTTTTGTGATTACTTTGATATGAAAATGAAAAATATTTTTACTTTACACTCTTAAGATTTATCGGTCACAAATTGTTAGATTAGAAGTATATATAAAGGTTACTTAGATACTGTGTCGAGTGTCTAGATTACATTGAAAGGTCAAGGCTCTCTAAATGAATCACTTTTGTATCGATGGAGTGGTCGGTGAAATCCTCTATCGTCTGTATGTACGAAGTGGACGTGTGGCTCCATTATTACTCGGTAATTGGATTGTGGCGTGTGCGTAATGAGGCGTAATGATGCGGGTTATCGGTGTTCATATCACTAGTGATGTTCGGTGACACAGAAGTGACAGGCTGCCGTCAACTGTGATGTCCATTAAAGGGATGACTTGCTATATTAGCTAGGATTTATAACATCACCGCTTGATGGTTCTCAAGATACAACACGGTAGAGTAACCGTGTTGTATCTTCTCTGAATGAATTTACTATTTTTACTTTACCTGCCCTGTCAGTGCGTAGCAACTAGTAGGCAGCACTGAACAATGAGTCAACTGATTTTAAATATTTCACGAGACACGCGAGGTCGCTGCATCGTCTCAAGGGTCTAGTTCTCATGTTTATTTAGTCTACCGAACGCATTGAGAATATATTTTTGAAGTGAAAACGTCTTTAGGATCGTTGTGACTTGAAAGCCGATATAACGAAAAAGCGTCAGTTTAAAGAGGCAGACACAAATTCATAAGATTTTATGAAGTAGAAAATGAGACAGTGTCTCTTATTCACTCGCTCGTTATTAAAATTATATATATTTTTTTTATTAAAATTATAAACTAGCGCTTGACCGCAATCCCGCCTGATGGTAAGCAGTGACGCAGTCGTTGATGGTAAAGCGCACTAGTTTATTAAGAGCCTATTCACTCTAGCCTTGAAGACACTCAAATTGTAGTCCGACGGAAACACCGCCGCTGGCAAACTGTTCCAGTCCTTTGATGTATGCGGTATAAAGGAAGAGACGAAACGCTTCGTTCGGATCGTAAGGGTGGAAACTTGCCTTACGACGGGTCGTCCGATGGTGGAACGGAGATGGGGGAATTAAATCATGCAATTCCTACGAACACTCCCCAAAATGCATCCTATAGAAGACCGAAAGGCTGGCTACTCTACGCCTGTGTTCTAGGCTTTGGAAACCGTCCCGAGTTCAGTCAGGGTCGCCAATCAGCCTCTTCGCACCACCGAATCCAAAGTGGCCAGGTGATACTTAGCAACATCAACCCAAATGTGGCTGCAGTACTCCACATACGAACGGACCTGTGCTTTGTACAGCATGAGAAGCTGCCCTGGTGTGAAGAACCGCCGGACCTTTGCGATAACGCCAAGTTTCTTGGCACCCACCTTGGCCTTGGACTCAATGAACCGCCCAAAGTTAAGGTTCGAGGAAATCTCAACTCCCAAATGATGAACGCGGTCGGTGCACTTCAAGGATACATTCTGAAAAGTAAGGAGCCAAGGTGAACGGGCTCCTTTTGGCGGTGAAAAGATACGCTTGTGTTTTGGCGGCATTGAATACTACAAGATTGGCATTGCCCCATCCCAGCACTCGTTAGCTCTGTCGTAGCCTCTCTTTCGGACCGGATTGATTCCCTACTAGCCCGAGCATCCGGCAGGTATCTCTCCACAACTGTGCTGTCATCTACATACCCAGAGATACCGGGCATCAGCAGATTGTTAATATACAGCAGGAACAGAGTTGAAGAGAGAACAGACCCCTGAGGAACACCGGCATTAGTCAACATGGGCGCAGATGAGCATCCGTCGACAACGACTCGGAGGGAACATTCAGTCAGAAAGTCTTTTACCCAGCCAGTCAGGCCAGGGGAAATGCCGTACGCTGGAAGCTTACTCAAAAGGCCAGCGTGCCATACCCGGTCGAAGGCCTTCGAGACATCAAGGGAGACTGCAATCGCTTCCCCATTTCTCTCGAGGGCCTCGCCCCACATGTGAGTGGCATACACTAGTAGGTCCCCAGTTGACCGATTGCGGCGAAACCCGTACTGTCGGTCACTGAGGAGAACGTTACCTTTCAGGTATGCCAAGAGGCGCGAGTTCAATTTTAAATTAAAAGTTGTTACATTTCGTTTTTTTGCATCGGTTCTTTATTTAACTCTATTTTTATGTTTGGACTTTTATGTTACACGAATATATCAGTTCGATTAATCAGATTCACTAGAACACATACATAATTAGTTTAATTTTAGATTATTATAATTCAAAAAAATAAAAGCGTCTTCACTACTATGGTTCGAGAGTACAGAATTTCATGACTCCGAACTGCTATTTGTCTAGATTCAATTTTTCCAAGAATTCCTCTCTCTGTATTACATTAAATGCTATTATATGCTATTAATATATTCCATCAACAAATGGTAGGTATACAAAATCTATTATTCCATAAGGATTATATTTTGGGGAAGAAACCTTTCCTATTAAAAAGGCAAAATTGTTTAATGTAATATGGTTCTGTTTCTGAGAAATAAAATAAACAGTTTCCTTCTTAATCGACTATATATAAAACACGGTATTGGATAGTTTTAGACCATATGCCCTTTTCCAATGATTCTATTTAAAATATTCAAATTAATTTATTTCACTTTAATAACAATTAATTTAATATCACTGTCCATAATTTCTTGTAATATCTACTTCAGAATAATATGATTTTACTTATTATTTTGTCCATCTGTAGTTTCATCCGTGATCTATCCACCTCCTCATTACCTTGTGCGAAGGAACCCACTGCAACCTCAGATCCTCTCTTTTTGGGGTTAATTCTTCTAGTTTCTGGTCTGGCTGTTTGTTTATATAAGCTTAAATGATGAAACACACCCACGATATAAGAGTAATTACAACTGTGGGCAAAAAAAAACACTGTCTCGTATGTTATCGCTGTACCTCTGCGACCAGAGCATCGAGCTATATGATATACTCGTAACTTACTGTCTGAACACTTCAAATTTACTTTGAAACATGATAGTGCATGATACACACGGTTTCAATATTACTTTAATGAAATGAAATGAAATGAAATCGTTTATTAATTCAATTCTTGATTAATGGCCTTTGTGGGAGAGATGAAAAATCGTTTAGTAAGCAAGTAGGATCACTGATCACGTTTACCCGTCATGTTTTTTTTTAAACTAGATATAGCCGGCATTTCCTGACTACCTCTGAGAAGAAATAACCGAAACAAACTCGGGGATCATCGGCTTTTTTCAAGTCCAGACATTAAAAATGAAAATGTTTACAATAATTTACGTTATAATTACGCATATTGCTTAGTAACAATGCTTAGCAGAGCTAGCAGCTCATTCCCAAGCTATTTTGTCTTCTAAATAATCTGTGATTTTATAATACCCCTTTTTCATAGTTTGGCCTTCATATAGTTTTTAAATCGATTAATGGGTAAGTTTCGAATGTCCATGGGAAACTTGTTGTAAAAGTGTATACTGTTCGCGCTGGTTTTATCGATCGGGTCCGATTGCTAGTTAGTCGAGTCGATAGATGCCCGATCGCACGGGCCAGCGCGATTAGTATTGTCTATGGTGACGCGCCGCCATATTATTACAACAACGTCTTGCGACCTCGCCGGGAGAAGGTCCGTTGCTTGAACTTGAAATATAACAACGTTTTTGGAACCGCGCCGGCAGCGGTCGTTGCTTGAAAATAACAACGTGTATAGACCCCGCCGCGTACGGGGCCGTTGCTTGAACCTCTTGACGAATATTCATCGCGTGCGTCGCATGTTCGGTCGAATGATTTTCGGGAAATTAGATATACCACCGGCGCGTCTTGTATAGTTTGTCGCGATTGTTGCCCGGGTTTTGAAGTGTTTACTTGAACTAGAATACGTATCAGTGCCGTCTGTAAAATGAGTTGAATTTGAATCGGAAACGTGGTTTCATTGGCGATCTTTGTCGGGCGTGTTTGACACTGTTAAATAACTTCCTACGTTGGTGAGCTTTGGTGCCTGTTAAGGGAACTTGGTGTGCAGACTGGTATGGGACAGTCAGCGAATTTGAAGACATCGGACGTCATTGTAAGGTCGGCGCGCGCGTCGACCTCGCCGGACTTCACTTCTCTACGGAGCACACTGAGTCCCAGGTAAGTCCCGTAGATTTACTAGAATGTGATCGGAGATTGATTTTACTTGTGTTGTAAGCCGACCTTGTTTGTTGAATAAGCCGTGACAAATGCGCGGTAGATGTACTCGCTGTACTGGGGCGTCTACATATACATTAACCCGTGAACGAGTTGCCTACTCTGTGGAGATGAGTGTGATGTACAGCAAGATTGTGTCTGTTCCTGGTATTTATATTATGAATATCGCTTATTTTCTCAAAATTCTATATACCTTTATGTTCAAACATAAGATTTTTAAATGTATATTATAAAGCTACAGTCAGAATGTTCACCTCTTTGAATTTCTCTCTAAGAGAATCTCTAGGACCAAGGGTGTAAATGGCTCGAACAGCCCTTTTCTGTAAAACAAAGATGGTATTGATGTCCGCCCTAAGTCGTGGTGGCCTAGAGGTTATAACACCAGCCTCTCAAGTATGAGTGAGCCGGTTCGATTCCAGGTCAGGCAAGTACCAATGTAACTTTTCTAAAGTTATATGTACTTTCTAAGTACAGTATGTTAAGAAAACCCTGTCCGACCCGTGAAGGTGTTGTTAGGTATCGATAACTGATTCTACTAATGCATACAAAACCGGGCTGAACTTAAAAAAAAATCCCCCTAAAAAAATAAATATTAATTCGCAAAAAGAGGTAACTTAATAAATGTGCGTTATGCGCCCTTCCGCGGGTGGCGGGCAGCAGGGCACGCGGCACGTGGTCGCATCGCTATTCGCTCATAATAATATCGGTGTTGTCACTTTTTAAAAATTACCAAATTTCGGGGAAGTTGGAATTAATTCGCGAGAAAAAAAGATTATTTCAAAATTCATTTGTATTGGTACTATGATGATTACGTAAAATTTTATATTATATTTGGTCATGTGTTTACCTAACCTTTATTATCCTTATGGGTCGGACAGGGTTTTCTTAACATACTGTATATCTTGGACAACAATGACTGAAGGTGAAGTAAAACATCTTGAGGAAACCTGGACTTTAAGTCTGAAATCGCCAACCCGCATTGAGCAAGCGTGGTGATTACGCTCAATCCTTCTCCGAATAAGAGGAGACTTGTGCCCAGCAGTGGGACGATAAAAAGGTTGATAATGATGATGATTGATGTCCGCACAAGTTCCCCAGAGAAGAATCCCATAAGTCATAAGACTATGAAAATAATTAAAATAAACAATTCTGGCTGTATCCACATCTGTTATCTGTCTAATTTTCTTAACAGCAAAGGCGGCAGAACTGAGACTCTGATCACTGTGGCCAGTTAACTAACTGGCCACAGTGATCAGACTCTAACTCATTTACAATTAAATGATCAGAAGGTTTTAAGTCAGTAAAGATGTTGTCTAAACAGGTTGTGGCATTTGTGGCAGTTATTCTAGTCGGCTCAAAGATTCTTGCGTAACAGTTATAAGACTTGAATAATGACATAAATTTATTAACTGTAGCTGATTTCTCTAAAATATTAATGTTAAAGTCTCCACAGACAACAACTGTTTTGTTACTGTGACAAGTCTTTAATAAAACTTCCTCCATATTTTTTTCAAAAATATCATAGGCACACACTTATTACAATGAACTGCTCAAGCTCGATGCAAGAAATTTCAATAACTCGCTCAACAGAGAGGCTTACAATATCAGCCCGTTCTTTAAATTTGATATTGTTACGGACAATTACTCGTATTAGGGAGCAATCCCTTATCATATTCACTCTGCTGAATTAGCTAGCAATCTGATGGTTATTAAAGCTGAACATGAACTGATGGGCTTTTAACCAATGTTCAGTAAGACAAATAATATCAATGTAACTACAGTTCATGAACAACTCCAATTCTAATTGTTTATTTATCACACCCTGTATATTTTGATGAACAATTTTAAGGTTTTTATTATTGATTTTATTTTGAAAATTAAAATTTGATGGGTGTGATATTAATAGACATAGGTTTACATTTCTGCTAGAGTTTAACTCTATTATCTCAATGTCCTTAGATAATGGGTACAAGTCTAATTTGTTATTTAAAATAGTGCTAGAGGTTGACTCTATTGTCCCAAGTTGTAATTTAAATAACTTGGAACAAATTCCAAGCTCTGCTCATTACCAGTAAGTGTATTACTTAACTGCTCAATAGAAGCAGCATAGTTAGCCAAACACTTGGCTGACTTATATATATAGTATAATAGCGATTCTGCTACTTGTCATTTAAAAAAAAAAATACAAAGATAATAGTTATCTTTGGTCGTAAAATCATCATCATCATCAACCTTTTTTTTTATCGTCCCACTGCTGGGCACAGGTCTCCTGTCATACAGAGAAGGATTGAGCGTAATCACCACGCTTGCTCAATGCGGATTGGCGATTTCAGACTTAAGGTCCAGGTTTCTTCAAGATGTTTTCCTTCACCTTCAGTCATTGGTGTCCAAGATATACTTAGAAAGTACATACAACTTTAGAAAAGTTACATTGTTACTTGCCTGACCTGGAATCGAATCCCCACACTAATACTTGAGAGGCTGGTGTTTTAACCACTAGGCCACCATAATTTTGACGATTAGAATGAATGCATTAGAGTCAATAAATTCAAATTTTTCGTTATGTAATGTCATAGTTCGTAATGTCATATACATCTATATCTAAGTTTATTTTCGGTCTGTGACAGGCCATTGCCATAAGGAAAGGTAAACGAAACTATTTTATTTGCATTTAACAAGGCTAGACTTTCAAACTATTTCTTAATCTTTGCACTGTTTGCATTTCCCCTTCTCCAAATCAAAATAACAATAGTTGTGGTTGGACTGTAAATACCACTTTTAACTTTATCTATAATTTGAAAATAGGATGCTTCAGGCATACAATAATTGACTACTTGATCATTTAAATGGTGTTGTAGTGTATGACCCATATTTTTACCGATATCATCGCACTACATCAATATTTTGTTTTTATTGTTTAACATTTTATTTGATACTAGCTTTCCGCCCGCGGCTTCGCCCGCGTTAACTTCGGTTGTATCGCGCGTTTTAGATTTGTCTCGGGAATATCAATTTTTTTTCGGGATATAAAGTACCCTATGATATAATCCGGACTTCTAAATTTACGTCTTCAAAATTTCAAAGCAATCGGTTCAGGAGTCACGGCGTGAAAGTGGTAAAAACAAACTCACTTTCCGATGTATAATATTAGTAAGGATATATTTGGTGTACACATACAAATATTCCAGTAATCTCCCTTGGGAACTTGATGTTTTTTAGGACCAAAAGTAGCCTATGTTACTCTCCATCTTTTCAACTAACTGTATGGCAAAAATCAGGTCGATTGATTGCTTAGCTACGGCGTGAAGGAAGGACAAACAAACAAACAAACACACTTTCACATTTATAATATTAGTATGGATTATTACTTCTGGTGTGGCGAGGGAAGTACTACTGAGACTGTCAAACTCCTCCACAGTATGAGTCACTGATGGTGCAGACTCATTAGAGACAGTTGACCGTGAACAGCCCGATGGATCATGATTACAATCAGGTCTTAGATTGTTCGTTAAAGAGTTGAACATTCTCTCATTCTCACTACACAAGTCCACCAGACCGTTCATTGCCAGAATATACTCTCCCATTTCCTTTTGAGAAATCTCATATTTAGATATATGTATTTAACACTATTCAAGGAATCCTGTAAGCGCAAGGTCTCTAACTGTGATTGTTGAATTTCAGCCTCATAATTATTTTTAATGCTATCTAATTTTATATTATGCTCACTAATTGTTTCTTTTAATTTTTGTGAACGGCATTGAAACTTTTTGAAATAGTATTTTTAATTAATTTTTAACACCTTTGGGTGTAAAGCTGATGTAATTCCACCGGTTTTAAATATGTAAAGCGGGCCATAACAAACGCGTGTGTTATCAAAGCAAATAGTTAAGTTATAGTCCATACAAATTCCTTAACAGCATTATTTGCCATTTCAAATAATTATGGAACTGATCGCCGCCGCAGCCAGTGAGCAGCGCGCTGCTCTATATTTGAAATGGCAAATAATAATACTAATGGCGGGAAAGCAACAGTGTGCATTCACAGATTGAGTTTATTTAAAATAACGGATGTCCTATCTGAAATAAACAATTTTTTATTTTATTTGTATTTGTAAAAAAAAACAGTTTATTCGGTAATTTAAAAACCTGGCTGCATGCTCTAGCGCCTTTGCCAACATTTTCACGCAGCTACGACAGAAAATAAACCTCGTGCCATTTTTCTAATCTTTGTACTTGTATTGTGAATATCTAAAAATGACAACTTTCAAAAACGAAGAAGAGCAATACATTAGTTCAACTCCACCGGATATACTAACAGAAGCGCAAACCGCATGCGACAGCTTGCTGCCGTCCATATCCAAGGACAGATACATAACCACGTATGAATATTTCTTGAAGTGGAAAAACATTAAAAATGCCACGTCATTTTCCGAAAATGTAGTTTTAAACGTATTTTAATGAACTAGCTAGTAAATATAAGCCTAGCTCTTTGTGGACAATATATTCTATGCTAAACAATCTGTCCAATCAACATATTTCTCTCTATATTAATTCTTTCATCACTGTGTTTCATATTCATTTGATAAAAATCTTTAGATTTATTTCAATATAAGTAAGTGACCTATGTTGTTAAGGTATACATAGATCTCCAACGGGACGACGGAAATTGAACATCTTCAATTTGTCCAATAACTGTTCGCTGTTAAGCTTTATGTAATCTTCTTTGTAGTTTGGTCACTAACCAATAATTGATGGTCAGATCCCTTTTCTCGTAGCCTTTGAACCATTTGCATAGCGTAATATTGGGTTAACTCCTTGCGATATTATGAAGAAAACGGTCCTGTCTAGGACACCATTCGTAGATGGCGTCGTAGACGGCATTCAGGCAGAAATCGCATAAAACGGTCCTGCGTTTTATGCGATTTCTGCCTGAATGCCGTTCAGCAACATCGCCTGTAGCACGATAACGTGACCATAACTTGGAGATTTCATTTTGGCCGTTTTGCAGAGTTTCAGCAACCATGCGTTATATAGCACGAGATTCTAACATGCCTACAGCTCTAATCTATTTTCCCCTTGCAAAGTGTTAACGCGACATAACAGTAAATGTAACACACGTGTAGATTACAATACAAACTGTGTGTTCGCTTTTAATTCATTAAAACTTCTCTGTTATATTGTAACATGAACTCACTTTTCGATCGCTAAATTCGAATAGGTAATCGATATTCTTTTGTTTTTAATTGTGTTTTTAATTTACTAATTTTCAAAGAGGTGATGGAGCAGAATATATTTTATATATAAACTTTTATTTTACTGTAAACAATTAAGATAAGAAATTTTTCATGGCCATGATCTATTAAGATAATATCCGTAGACATTGTTGATGTGTGTATATATATAATGGCTGGATACATAGCTCACTTGTTTATCGCCGTAGACTTTGCAAAACCATTTATAATTCTCAGTGCTCGATTTTGTATTTCCTGCATTTTATATAAGTGAGAATTCGCAATGTTGTCGTAAGTAAAACAACAGTCTACAAGACATAAAAAGTGCTGTTTCTAAGCCTCATTTGAATTTTGTTTTGGAAGTCATAGTGTTATCTATTGGAGACTTTACTGAGTTTACCGTGGAGTATTTCAAACGACCACATTGATTGTCCCGAACTCTTGTTGAATTTAGCAGCAATTTCAGGACAATCAATATTTGTTACGCAGCATTCGTCAACGACCAATATTAAATTTACCTATCAAAATGATCAAATTGTGGGCGGACTGTTGTCTGAATAAGAAGAAGCGCACTTAGTTTCAGTAGACTTCGTACCTTAATTTCGATTTTCCACCAGTTTATAGAAACTAAGACGGTTGGCATAGTATTTGTTTCTTGGGTTATTAACTAATTTATTACTTCTTTGTAATTTTTTTTATCGACTTTACACCTTCACATAAGTGAAGGTTTGTTATTAGCTAATGATTAATATTATATTTTTATATCATCGGGTTGTTAGTCTGCAAGCCTTCTTTAAAATAAAATAAATAAATAAATTCATTAATAATTTGGGGAAGTCCTTCATTAAGAAAAGTTCATAAGTATGAATATTTGCTGATCCCAACCTCTTTTCATATGCAGCGTTATTTTTTGTATATTTATGTGAAACCCAAAACACGTGTCCAGTTACCAATATTTACAAGTAAAGAATATGGCTCTCACATCTCACTGTGGCTCTGGCGCACGGTTTGGTCAACCAATCTCATACTTAGTTATTTCCCTCTCCCCGTCAAGTTCAGAAAGTTTCACGTTAAGAAGTTAAAAGAATTCGAAATACTTTCATCCTTTAATAAAGTTCCAACAAAATCATTTAATAAAAACAATTTTTTAACAGAATTTATGTAAAAGATCTTGTCTTTATGGAAATTTCTTAATTAAATCGAATCGTTTATATGTAAAACCACACCTGATATTTTTGAAACTATTAAACCGTTTGAAAGTTACCTCACTCCAGATAGACACAGGCTATATCTGTATACATATAATTCGTTTTCTTTCTATCTCTATACTTCAAATAAAATTTATTGGTTTGACCTTTCACTATCATAGAGCTTTTAGGTTTCGGTTGCCGAACCTGAATGCTGTAGGAGGTGCCTTCGTGGGTGCAGAGCGCTGGCCACCACCGTTCTTCAACATGCACAAAATAATACAACATTATTTTTTGTTTATGCGACACCCGAAACACGTGCCAAGTATTATTGAGTAAAGAATAACAATAATGAAAAACCACAAGGTTATGAGCTTGTTTTCCTACTTGGTTGTCCCAACAAAAATATGGTGAACGCTCCGCTCGGGCGGGCGAGCGGTGGGTTGACCTGTGGCGTCAGCTGTTACGCGTACTATGATCCACCACCAGCTGTGTTGTGCACTCGGTAACCACACTGCACCAATTCTTAAATGTATTTGGGAAAAATATTACACGGTGTAAAAATGATTAAATTGGAAACGATTCAGTTGCTTATCAAACTATATTCAGGCTTATAACAATAAATTATTTCAGTATCACAAGAACATCATACAGATAAGATTTGCCATTTACAGTATATAAATTGGCTAAAACGCAAAATGCCCCTTGCATAACTTTCACTGTGCAGACGTTTCACCTATTTGCCCATAGATGGCATTCTGCAATTACGTCATTTTTCTGAATTGCGGTGTTAAGTTATCGTATGGTTGTTGTTGTTGGTAGATGCCTCGTAATCGAAAATATCGTAATTTCGTTGCACGTTTGTTTTGTATGTTCGTAGTTTCGTTCTATCGTAATAATCGATAGTCAATAGTAGTCATAGTCAATAGTCATTTATTCATTCACAACAATCATTGTATCTGAAATCACATAGTAAAAGTGAAAATCAATACATTAAATTACATTAAACAACATGTTGAACATTACAAAAATTGCATATCCACACACACAGGAGTTCTGTTACAGATCGTTAACAGCATAAAGACACTTATTCAACAGGAAACGTTTAAGCCCACCCTTGAATGAATTTGAGTAAATAGCGCTTTTCGTGTCTAGAGGCAACTTACTAAATAATATAATTGATTGATATTTAGAACTGTGTTTTACAACATTCAAAGAAGGATGTACCTTGTAATGCATAATGTCTTGTCTACGTGTGCATTCTCTACTTTGTCGTTCTTCTGCTGTCTCACATTCATGTATGTATTTGGCCATGTTACATAGAAGTAAAAATACATAAATGCTTGGCACTGTAAATATATGTAGTCTTATAAAATGTTCACGGCAACTCTCTGCTGGATATGGACTAATGTGCGAATGGCACGTTTTTGCAACACAAAAGCTCTTGATGTCATAGTCATAACTTTTTCCCCAAAACATTATGCTATATCTGATTTTTGATTCTACCAACGCGAAATAGACTATTTTTAATTACTTTATGTCAATTTCTGTTCTAAGTGGCCTTAAAGCATAACATGCGAACATACCGATGCATTTATTGCAATTAATTAAAGTACTAAATATTATAATAATAGTATTAAATAAATTAACATTCCATTTTAGTTTAAAGTTAGGAGAACAAAGGATGACATTGGTATGCCTTATATTCGCAAGTTTATATTTTATGTGATTTGCTAATGCATTATAATTATTTGAAACTAGGAAATCTTTTTCCCCTAAGAGAACAATGCAATAATCATTAAAGCTGAAATTTATAACTTTATTTTCTATTGAATCCAAAAGTTCCACAATACCTGCATTCGGCATACAATAGTGACAAATTTTTGCTTTTGGAAAAGTAGTAGGCTTTGTGCTTAGTGCATCACTTTGTTCAGTGGTGCAGTCGAGCTTGTTTTTTACTTGTAATGGTGTTTCATGATTATTTGTTGATCTTTTCCAACCATATTTGAAACTAACGACGGCATGTTGTTTTCGGTTTCTTCACCATGACCTTTAAATTTTAGCTTCGTTGGAATAAGATTTTTACGCTTTATTTTCGCTAAGGACGTCTTTTGTTTTGTGCTGATACATATGTGTGTGAACTTGTCAATTTTTAGTTTGTAGTTAATGATGTGTTTAAGTTGGGAACTATTTTCTAAAAGCAAATTCTCTATTTCGGTTTCTGCGATTTGCAACTTTTCCTTGAGTAGATATATTCTATTTTGTAATACCTACTACTACATCGTCATTAGATCTATTGTACAAGTCAGGGTCGCTTTGGTTAAGGTCTTTGATTGAGTTTACGTTAGCAGTTGCGCCACATAAACACTGTAGAAGGTAGGCGAAAAAGTCCATCCGCTATGACTTGTGTTTGTTTTTAATTAAAGATTTTCGTTAAAGTGACTCAGACAAAATATTTTATGCGGAATCAAAGTTACTTTGATTCTTCCTTTTAGTCACTTTCACTTAGCCCATTTGCACTTAGGTAGGTTTATTATTATTTTGTTTATTATTTCACTGTTTGCACTTATTTTTATATCTTATATGCATTAACTTCACTTCCTTTTCACGATATTCCAACTTTTATTGTGTTATAGTTTGTTTTAGTGTTAGATAATAATGTCACCTATGCTTTAGAGGTTCTGGTACGATTTGCGAGTAATGGTATTTTAAAAGCAATCAATATTTATTTTTTAAGCAATAAAATAAAACGAGCTTAAAGTTCGCGTTCACGGTCTACCCACATCTGCATGATGGGGATGGTGTATGTGTGGGTGTGCACATCTGTGTGCGTGTGCGAGGGTGTGCTTGCGTGTGTGTGCGTGTGCGTACGTATGTGTGTGCATGTGTGCGTGTACGAGCGTATGTGGGTGTGTATGTATTTGCATGTGTATGTAACCTGTGCGTACCTTACTATGACACGGAAGTATACTTAAAGTGAACATCACTGTGAAATACCCAGAAGAAGCTCCTCAGTATTATTATAAATTAATGTTAGAAGATAGTCTCTAATTCAAGTTTTGCATTGGTATTTAAGGCAGCAGAAAATTTTTATTTTTTTGTTTAAAGGTTGTACATGATAGTGCTTATAACACAATATTGGCGTTTGGCAAAGGCAGTTCTATGGTGAACAGGAGGAAAAACATTGTGCTTGAGTCATCCTGTAGGTTCCTTTGAGGGACGTGCAGAGTTTTTGCGTAGGACACATAGGAGCACATAGAGTTGTCTGACAGAGAGGACCTTGCAGTTAGAGTACAGCTGTAGGTACTGTTGAATATCTTCGTGGAACAGAAAACATCACTTTAAGGATAGTTCTTTGGGCTCTCTTAAGGTGGATAAATACATTTTGTGTGGCTCCACCCCAGACGGGCAGGCAGTACATTAGGACGGACCGGCAAAGTGAAAAATATACTAGTTTTAAAATTTCACTATCAGCAGTGTTTCGCAGCTTCTTAAAGACATATATTAGTTTACGCACACGCGACGAGACATTGATTATATGATGGTGCCAGTTGAGATGCTGATCAATGAGTACTCCTAGATATCTTACGCAAGTAGATTTAGCAAGATAAGGCAGCTACACTGCGTGAAGGAACCACAGGCGTGACCTTTTAGAGTTAGGGAATTAGAGGAAGACAGATTTGGTCTAATGGCAAAGGGTATATATGTCGATTTATCTACGTTTAAGGTAAGTAAGTTATCGGAGAAGTAATTCACCATAGTAGAGAGAGCAATAACCATCGATGACAAGGGCAGTATCGTCCGCGTACAAAGCATAGATCTTGCAATTATCCGAAGACAGTTTGCAGAGGTCATTTATAGAAATGAGAAAGAGAGTAGGCCCCAGGATGCTGCCTTGCGGAACGCCGTAAGTAATTGGAATCTCGTCACTTTCATGTTGCCCGATTTTTGCCTTTTGAGAACGGTCGCTTAGATAGTGTGCGAAAATTTTCAATGGGAGTCCACGTATGCCAATACCTTCCATTTTACGCAATAAGACTGGTACAGAAACGGTGTCAAATGCCTTTGACAGATCCAGGAAAATTTCCAGGCACTTCTGATTACTATCCAACAGTCAGAGCACGTAATCGGAATTTAGCCCAAGGAAATAAATCAGCCTTCAATTACGATGCCAATATAGATTATGCACAACAAAACACTGTTATAATAGGCGAAATGAATAAAACATGTCCTAAGTGTTTTGCAAATAAATGGAGTGATGAACCTAATGATATGTGTTGTGCTGCAGGAAAAGTGGAAACTTTATGCCTACATTTAAAGTAAAAGGGCAAGTTTATCACTTGATTGGTAGTCTACTTCCTTCTCCAGGGCAAAGCCCGAAGTTTCTACAAATTTACTTCATTTCTGATGCCGTCCAACTTTGATGCCGATCCACGACCAGCATAACACGGTCATGCATTTGGCCATATAGTTAGAAAACGGGCAAAGGGTGTATTTCACACCAGGAACTGTGCGACAAGTTGCCCAAAGTCCGCGCAAAACCACTCTATTAGCGATTTTTGAACTCTGCAATACCAACGAATTTGCCAAAACGCTGTTGTACCACGAAGTTCCACACGTGGGTTAATAACAAATTTTCAAGACGAAGGCGCGGTCAAAACATCGATGGGCGTCCAGAAATAAAAAGAGATGAAGCTTTGGGAAGAGTATACGGTGTACATCGTCACAATCAGAATGCTTTTATCTAAGAATTTTATTGCACCACGTACGCGATCCCACATCATTCGAAGATTTGAAAACTATAAATGGAGTGGTCAAGGAGACGTATCAAGTGGCTTGCCGGGACAGAGGTTTGCTGGAAAATGATGATCACTGGGAGAAGACATTAAGTTTTGGTGAAATTATTATTGATGGCGTAACGAATAATAAAGTAAAAATATTCTTTTTAGATGCCCCAGGAGGCACAGGGAAAACATTCATAGCTAATTTAATATTAGCACATGTTAGGTAATCCGGAAAAATAGCTTCTTCTGGGAATGCGGCTACTTTATTGAGTGACGGTAAAACTGCTCACTCTACCTTCAAACTCCCATTGACAGTTTCATTGGGGCAACAGTCGGTATGTTCGATATGCAAAAATGGGCCCATTGGTCAATTGTTACAGAATACGTCGTTGATAATGTGGGACGAATGTACCATGAGTCATTGAGCTCATGTTGAAGCAGTGGATCGAACACTTAAGAACTTGAGAAACTCAGTCGCTGTCATGGGTGGTGTCACTTTTGTGTTTGCAGATGACTTTCTTCAGACACTTCCCATCGTCACAAGAGGGACACGTGCGGATATCATAAAGGCATGTCTAAAATCATCGCCCCTATGGAGTATAGTCCGAACTTTGAATTTACGTACGAGCATGAGAGTCCACGTTATCGGAAATATGGATAACGATTTTCCACAACAGCTGCTCAAAATTGGAGAAGGGTCTTTTTCTTCTCGTACCTTGGGCTCCAACTGTGCGGAAATTGTTATAAATGGGACACATAGCAGTACGCGCCTGTCGATCAGCATCTTTGAGTTCTGCAGTGACTTCCTTGGCTTCTACAGATATCCACCAATTTTTACATTTCAGGAAGTTTTTCACTTGGAACATCCAAATGTCGAAGTCCTGTGTACCCCCAAGCTTCCTTATTTAAAAACTCTGACCATCCGACTTCTTCGCTGTACGTATTTTCCAACTTCGAATTTATGATACCGGCTATATTCTGGGTCCATAACCTGATGGACAATGCTTCGTGTAGAGTCCACACGCAGTTCCTAATGCCGGTATCTATATTGGTTATTTTATATCACTAAAATACATCCGTTCGTCTCAGACTTTTATTCAGAACTATACATCATATTTTGAATATGACAATCAAGTCACTATGTGACAGATTACACACCTAACGACCAGTAGCATTCTACAGGAACCAATCTCCAACAGAAGATAATCCTTTTTCTTTTTTTTCTTCTAAAAATACGTTACCCCGCAAAAGGAATTTCTCCTGTATTTTGGGTGCGATTACAAACATTAACTCACATACACAAACAGTCAGACCCGGAACAGTTACTTGTAGGTCATACAAATGTTTGTTCCGTGTAGGAATCGAACCCGTGTCACGCAGCGCAGCAGTCAATAGCTTAACTACTGCGCTAACCGTGCAGTCAGAGAAAGGCATAAATATGCGAGACAGGATTCCCGTAATAAACTATCGGCTTCCCTACAAATTTGTATACAACCCTCGGTACCCGAGTCCGCATTTGATATATGATTGTTGTGGATCGGACTGTGAAAGTACGGTTGCCTTGGGTTATGGGTACTTAGTATGTAAGTACGGAACTGATATTGAGGATTTTTTACAGACATTTTCATAATCGTCACTCGGGTTTTTGTATTTCGGACTTCTTGTAAGTTAAACTGTTGGGTACGGACTTCATGCCCTGCCTGTAAAGTTTTACAAAAAACCTGCACGAGTGGCATTACTGATATACAAACACACCGCTGTGTATCCGACAGTTGTAGCACAACTTGAATAGAGCTAATGAAATATATCCAAGCGACGCGTGCACTTGTCATGACGACATATTATAAGATCACTTCACTTCAAGTTCTCTCTTTAGTGCATATCACACGTCACTCGCATACACTCGTGATAATAATACGGTTGGGGTGCAAAGTTTGAAGCTTGTTCAGTAAATCGAAAAAAGATTTTTATGAAAATCCACTATGTATATCCCCTGTGAGTTGTACGTTGTATATATGTCTGACTCGCACCTAGTTTTCATTCACACGTTGTCTCTCGCCAGTGTTACTTGGTACCGCTACCTATCTACCTCTGTTACTCTGTGTCCTTACATACAAGTGATTTCTCTAGAGACCGATGTCTAGGAGCATCGCACTGGAATCATTTCAACGACTCTCGCGGCGAACGTCCGATTTTAATGGCGGACTCTCGTGTGCCCGGTCTGGAGAGTATAGTTCTTGCTATTATTTGCAACAAATAATCTTGTGTTAATAAACATAATAACATTTGTTTATTATTTCTTAGTGTTTTGAACTCGTCCGTAACTAAGATGAACGAGTAAAATCTTAGGCACCTGTCCCATTAGTCTCGGAATACAGACATTAAACTGAACAGGTCATCAGGTACGTGTTACTAATACAGACATAAACTGAACAGCGCATCAGGTACGTGTTACTAATACAGACATTAAACTGAACAGCGCATCAGGCACGTGTTACTAACAGCTATTAGCAAAGACTGTAAATTTTTGATTTTAATTCATATTCGTAATGAATATCAAAATCAAATATTCTATTCCCAGATTTTGTATTAATTAAAAGTATATTCGCATTTACGAAAAGATATTATTTTATTTTTTATTTACGTGTCATGATTAGTGAGAACCCGTTAACGTTATCACTGTAACACGGAAAATGCAAAGAAATTTCAAATTTAAAGTTAAAAAAACATAGGTGATTAAAAAGCTCAATAATGATAAAATATGCAAAAATATTTCTGTAAAATTATTTGTTATCAATAAGCTAAAAACGGTACATATGTCGTACGTATAGTAATATTAAATAGACTTTCTACAAAAAATACAAAACGACATAGACAACTAACTTCTATACGGTGTAGTCATAAAGTTCAAATCAGGTGTTTTTTTACTGGACGCACGTTCATTTAGTTGAGGCGTTGTATGTATAAAATATATTATTGAAGAATAAGAGATGTTGACATCATTACCAAATGGGTTGTTACACCTGTATAAACTTCTTACAAACAATACCACCGACAAATCGTGAGCAGGCTAACTAAAAGCCTGTCAACACCTGTACCTAACGAAGTTTGTTCGTCTGTGCTACACGTGACGGACCGTCCACCGGCACGGATCACACGGACGCGGACAGAACAGACTAACTACATCTATTACACTAATGGACTAATAAAACCAATTTTATCACTCCACTTCTGTTGATTTACTACCTGGTAGGCTAGACAGGTTAGTGTAGCTGTCACTCACTGAACTACATGCCACCTGTAAGATATCATTCAGAGGAGACGAGTAGCTTTCCGGAGAACATATCGCGAGTAAAGTTTTGAACACCCTTAACACGAAAAAATACCTTCCCGATATGATAAAAAGATATAATGATAAGTGCATAAAGATTTACTTATTACTAGCTCAATGTGCATGTTCTAAGAAATTGTTAATTTCCCGCGCGAGCTGAGCAGCCAATTAATCACGTCGCGGTGCCTGCCACTGCCTGCCCTCGTAATCACTGCTTTGATTTATTCTCGGCTCGAGATGTTTTATTGTTATCATTGTTATAAATGGATACACATATATGTAATACACACCGAGATTGTTATAAATGGGAAAGTAAAACGGCTGCGCTTGTGAAATACGAGTAGGTACGACACATCGCAGATCGAACCGACAGTAATAGGGGAGCCGTAGATCTGCCACGTCAGGACAGACGCGGTGGTGTCTGTGCCTCTAGTCGCCTTGTTGATGTAAAGCTCGTTGTGTGCATGCTAAAAGATGCACACTCATTCTCTGATATCTTTTAAGATTTTCTGATTTGTGAGCAATTTTATGGGTTACATTGTGCTAATCTAATTATCTCTAGTTAAGCTTGACATGTAGTTGTTATTGTCCGTAACAAATAATAAATAAATTCTTAATAAAAACATGGCACGATGGCGATGACAATGGTCGCGGAGAATTTCTGCGAATGTTGGATTTGGAATTGTTACAATGTTAATTGTACAAAAACATCAATTAATACGATGTATAATTAATGATAAACATCACTAATTATACATCGCTTTAATATGTTGTTTCTCGAAGCGAACGAGGACTCGAAACGTAATAGACTTGTAGATACCTTTAGTTAATTTTGTCTACTAACGTATTTACATTTCGAAGCAATGAGTAACAATTTAAAATTTATTTACGTTACAAATAAATTAAATTCTACAATAGTAATGATTCAGGAATAATATTAATGTTTAAATGTGCGCCGTACAAAATCTTACTCCATTCCATACTTCAAGTACCCGTAGTACTTACCTTCCTATAGTTCACGAAAAGCGTTCACTTTCATTTATAGTGTCTATACATTGGCACAATTGTACTCAAAGAGCAACTTTATTTCTTAGCCTAAAAGTTTATTTTCTGGTTGCCGGTTTGTGTACAGACCTTGAATGTACGTTATGTGATTCCTCAATATTATAGTGTGTTCGACGGAAGGCACATTTTCTAAAAAGGGCTTTGTCCCAGCCAGTAAAATATATCAGCTGAGAATGACTATAAAGCTTTGGGTGCTACGCGCTACGAGAGCCTACGACGAATACAGCGTAGCGCGTAGCACGCAACACTGGAGGTAAGTGCTAGGTGCTATGAAGTCGCAGACTTATGATAGTTTTAATATAATAATATTAGCGGCCTCGGCTGCAGCGCGTCGACCATGTCGACGGATGGATGTAATGCCGTTATTTGTAAGAAGGCGGCATCCTTGTTACGACGGTTATTATAGCCGTCGGAATGGCATCCTGAAGTTGATTGTTGCGAAACTACTTCGTCCAAAGGTTTTGGGTAAAATACCATACGAAGCTCAGAGTTACCTACTAACATAGCACAATAGTACAAATTGGGTCTGAAATAAATAATTTTTGTTTTATTTATTTGTGTATGCGAATATTTATTCCGAAGAAACATTTTCTTTGAAGATTTAATATAAATCTACTCTGAGCGTGAGACGACGCGCAAGGCACGAGCGAGCGCAAGGGACTTCCTCCTCCCTTCCTTTCGATTTTCGCATTATAATTATACTACTGTTAATCAAGTTTTCAAGTCGAGCGGATTCCGTCTCCGTCCGCTTGTAAATGATAAATGATTAATTTCTGTAAGTAGATTTCGAGCACATTTACAAGTCTATATTGTCTACATTTAAAATCCTTTAGATGTTAGTCATATTTGAAATATCCCATGCAGCCACCCCCGAGACATGGTCTCTTTGTACCTATATATATGTAACAATAACAACATCCTGCTATCATCAATCTACTGGGAGATTATTTGCAGACCCCTTCTTATTTATACATACATAGTGGTTTATTTGAAGTCAAACCCACAGAAGGAATATTGAACTTCAAATACGTACCTGAAACAATATTTGATCTCCCCTCGAATTTCGGACTGAGTGAAACAGAAGATTGAATCAAATACAATGGAGTTTTATTGAAGGATGACGCAGCATCCGGCGTCGTTCCGACACGCATCGTCGGAGCCGCGGTGTTGCGGTGAACATACTGATACGATTTTGTTGTGGAAACAAATATGTTTTGTTTCATAGACTGTGACGTGTTTGTAGTTGAGATCCATTTGTGAACATTGAAGTGGAATCTGTTGGGTTTCTCTCTCAATCTGTGGAATTGAAATTCAAATTATTTTATCATTTAAATTACAGGTGTCAAGAAAATAGAAATAAAATTACAGCTTTTTATAGCAATTAACGAAACAACAAAAATACTGATTAATATAGATAAACATAAGTATAGAAAACTTTCCATACATGCCTCTTCTAGATGTTATACCATATTTTTCCCTTTATGTACCATGTCGGGATTTAACTCATTCAAGGTGAGAAGAGTCTTGATCAACTCTCTGTAGCTTTTTTTTTTAATAATTATAAACTAGTTCTTGACCGCAATCCCGCCTGATGGTAAGCATTGATGCAATCGTTGATGGTAAAGCGCGCTAATTTATTTAGCCTATTCACTAAAAAAAAAACTTAGGAAGGAATAGGAAGGGAGACGGCAGTTGAGCGAGGTAATGCAATGTTAAACTCAACAACACGACCAACGATGTTGCGCCACAGAGAGTTTGATCTGGAGTTCCTCCACGACCAAACTCCCGACACATTATTTGGCGCATCATAACCGGCACACATCGCAACACAACTGCTCAGACCGTGCTGCTTCACCACAAACTTATTATAAAAATTATGTACAAAGCTTCATCATCATCATCATCATTTCAGCCGAAAGACGTCCACTGCTGGACATAGGCCTCCCCCAAGGTTCTCCACGACGACCGGTCCCGCGCCTCCCGCATCCAGCGGTTTCCCGCGACCTTCACCAGGTCGTCGGTCCACCTTGTCGGGGGCCTACCCACGCTACGTCTTCCGGTGCGTGGTCGCCACTCGAGAACCCGTCGGCCCCATCGGGCATCGGTCCTACGGGCAATGTGTCCAGCCCACTGCCACTTTAGTGTTGCAATTCTTCGGGCTATGTCGGTTACTCTCGTTCTTCTGCGGATCTCCTCATTCCTGATTCGATCGCGCAGTGAAACCCCAAGCATAGCCCTCTCCATTGCCCTTTGAGTGACTTTGAGCCTTCTTATAAGGCCCATTGTTAGCGACCACGTCTCAATTCCATATGTCATCACTGGCAACACACACTGGTCGAAGACTTTTGTCTTGAGACACTGCGGTATTTCGGACGAGAAGATTTTTCGTAGCTTCCCGAAAGCAGCCCAGCCGAGTTGGATTCGACGATTGACCTCTTTCTCGAAGTTGGACCTTCCTAACTGGATAGTTTGTCCCAGGTAGACGTAACTGTCAACAACTTCGAGAACAGAGTCTCCAATCTTTATAGGAGTCGGTACAACATGGGCATTAGACATGACTTTCGTCTTGCCCATGTTCATTTTAAGACCGACTCGCTCGGAGGCTCTGCTGAGGTCTTCGAGCATTGTACTCAGGTCCTCCGCGGTCTCAGCCATGACTACGATATCATCAGCAAACCGAAGGTGTGTCATGTACTCGCCATTGATGTTGATGCCCAGTCCTTTCCAGTCCAGAACCTTGAAGACATCCTCCAATGCAGCGGTGAACAATTTCGGGGAGATAACATCTCCCTGTCTGACACCACGCTGGAGAGGTATTGGTTTCGAGGTCTGGTCCTGTATTCGGACTGACATGGTGGCGTTTTCGTACAAACCCTTCAGCGCTTCAATATACCGATAGTCTACTTGGCACCGCTGGAGAGACTGCAGTACAGCCCAGGTCTCGATCGAATCAAAGGCTTTTTCGTAGTCCACAAACGCCAAGCAAAGGGGTAGGTTATACTCCTCGGTCTTCTGTATAACCTGCCGTAGCGTATGTATGTGGTCTACTGTGCTAAAGCCCTTTCGGAAACCGGCTTGTTCGGGTGGCTGGAAGTCGTCAAACCTGCAGGCGAGACGATTCGTGAGGACTCTCGAAAACAACTTATAGACATGACTCAGAAGTGAGATGGGTCTGTAACAATGGACGACTTTATACCACGTCTATATCTTTGTGAAAATACAGTTTATCCGTTGTCCATTCTTTCATAAGTGGAGATTGACTTTACGATCCTGTTGTCAAGGAGACGTTTAGCAATCCATATTTATTGTACTGGCGAAGCTACCTGAATGATTGTCATGTTGATGAACGGTTTGTCTGGAAAAGGAAATAAAATAAGTCTATTAAAAATGATGCTATTAAAATAGTTATACAGTTTATTAAGAAAACCCTGTCCGACCCGTGAAGGTGTTGTTAGGTATCGATAACTGATTCTACTAATGGATACAAAATCGGGCTAAACTTTAAAAAAAAAAAGACGTGTGGCACTCGGAGACTGCCGCGGTAAAGCTATTGCATAGCCTTTTTTATCAACTATAACTTGCAATTATAATTATTTATTTATTTTATTTATACAGTAATTTTTCCTTTGTTTTTTTTTTCTTTGATGTTTTTGTCTTGTCTTCGTAGAAACAAACAATAACTTTTTTGCCTCATCAATGTCTTCCTCAGAAAAAGCCGACGAGCATATTTTTATTAAACTTTCGTTGTTTCGTTTCGGAGATAACAATATTACAACTCGTACACTTAAATGTACTCGTATTAACATTGTTCACCGACATCTTTCTGTAATATTTTATTTAATAAAAACTTCAATTTCAACTCTTGATCTGGTCCCTGTGGATAGATACCACAATTTTGCCAATAACACGTGTAACAAATTATAGAAATTCATTAATAAAATAATATTTCACAATAATGGCGGATATCGCCAATAACAGTTGAAAAAACGGCCGCGTGAGCACTTTTTACTCTATAAAATCACGCGCTTTTATTTAGTAAACAACACTAGAAATAATTTAAAAGTCCAATGAAAAATTAGCGTGACATTCATCTTAGCTTTTCCGTTAAAAAAAAACTATTTTATAAAAACACTACTAAATTAATTTGAATAAAAGTACTTAATAATTAATTATATGAAAAGTTTTTAAGGTAGCCATGACAACGTCGATGACGTCTATGACATATCTCTATAGAAGACCTATTTCAGAGAGAAAATTAATCACAAGTTTAGCACATCGCGACTATCAGTAACATGGCAAGTGTGTAGAACTTAGTTCGCGCCCTGCAATATGCATGCTCTTTTTGAAAATCTATAAATTGTTTTCAAAAGATGTAGTCGCACGCACACAAACATACCGTGCCGAAGACTGACGAACTGAAACGACGTTAGACGATGTACGGCCTTCAAGCCACACCTCCGTGCCCGTCGGAGTGGGGAGCGTGAGGTTTTTTCGTTACGGAATTTCTGGATTCGGTCCCCGCGCTCAAGGCCCGCGATAGAAGCTATGCAATAGCTTAAAAATCCTCCTAATAAAATAAATATTATTTCACAAAAAGAGGTAACTTAATAAATGTGCGTTAAGCATCCTTCCGCGGGCAGCGGGCGGCAGGGCACACGGCACGTGGTCGCATCGTTATTCGCTCATAATAATACCGGTATTGTCTCTTTTTTAAAAAATACCAAATTTCGGTGAAGTTGGAATTAATTCGAATTTCAAAATTCATTTGTAGGTATTGGTACTATGATGATTACGTAAAATTTTATATTATATTTGGTCATGTGTTTACCTAACCTTTATTATCCTTATGGGTCGGACAGGGTTTTCTTAACATACTGTATATACAATTCTATTAAAAATGTGTTGGGTCCCCTTGTGTGTAGTCATTACCATATTTTTAATTAAATTCATAAAAATACCGATTATTGTAAAATACTAAAATTTTTATAAATATAAATATTAAAATTTTTGTTGTTTTACATATAGTAATGAAGACAAAAGTGCATGGAGCGCCTGAGGTCGGCTTATGAATTACCTTTCACGAGACGACTAGGTGATGCTGTTCAAAAATGAAAAGCTAAAAACCCTTACTATACAGAGTCACATAATAAAGTTATTAGTACCTAAAATAATCACTAACATACATATAATAATATGTTTATATACAAATAAACAAATTATTTTATTTCCTCATTTCCGAGTACTTAATACAGCGCCATATTAACCAAACCAAGTATTCATTAGTACATAGTAAGGTATACGAATATTTAATTACCGACATACAAAAAAAACGAGTGTGCTTATGACCACACGACTGAAGTGAAACTTCTTTTGCACCATCAGTATGTATATATATATATATATATATATATAAACACCTCTTTGGGCACTTAGTTGATCCAGCCACGATGCCGTTCATTATAGACTCCACCTTTAGCATGGAATAACTTTGATCCAGTTGCATATTTCTTGGGGGGAGTGGCAACGTCGTATTCTATTTAGGGATGTGGCCAAATATATTCGTCAATTAGGACATATACTCGACAAAATTTTTTCAGCAATTTCATGCATTAGTGGGTCCGTAACGGCTAAATTTTTTGAACCCACCAGGACTTTTTAGCTCTGAATATATTTCAAAAATCAATAACTTGTGTTGATCCATATATATACTCGCACTTCCAGTAATACTTCTTTTGATCCGATACCTATACCGTAACGGTTGATCAATTACGAATTTATTAAACCTAATCTAGAAATTTTATATTCGCAATGCTCCATACATTGTAAGATCTATATATATTTGTTAACATTTCATGCATTAGTGGATCCATAACGTCAATTTTTTTTAAATGCTCGAAGACTTTTTGGCTCGAAATATATTCCAAAAATCATATACTTTGTTGATCCATTTAGCTACTCATACTTCGTAATACTTATTTTGATCTGAATAGGTAATTATTTTTAGTATGAATTGTTATTAATATTTAAAGAGGTTGAATTATATGTCTAGGGTTTTTATACTTTATTTCTAATTTACCATTAATTTTAAGGTTTTAAACTCTATTCATCGAAACCAATCTAATGGGTCTAAACATGATATCGCCGCTGTATGTTTTGTGCCGAAAATATTGTGTGGACGGCCTCTGTAACATTCAATGCAATTGACACTGCTTGTATAGACTCTTTTGGTATTTGTATGCGAATACATATTATTATTATTAAATTTTAATGTTAATTTTTAAGGGTTGAAGTTTCCGTAGCTGTTTTTTAGGAATTAATCATCTGATTAATTCCTAAAAAAACTGATCCTGAATGATTCCTGAACTAGAAAGAAAAATTCTTTATTCCGCCCAAACAGAACGCACATTATAATAATAATACACTAAAACAATAATAAACACATAATGAAGAAAAAGAAAAAAAAAAGGCGAAGAAATATAATTTACTAAAAAGCCTAGTACTCAAAATAAAACAATGTTATCTTGATGTCATAACCCGTGTCTGGAGTTTTGGCGGGAAAGTTAAGCCGAGTGTCACGTTAATTTTTCATTGGAGTTTTAAATTATGCATAGTGTTGTTTACTAAATAAAAGTGCCTGATTTATGTCGTAAAAAGTGCATTTAGTAAATAATTCATAAAGAACATTGAGATATCGCAGCGTAGTGTGTAAATTAAACATGTGTACCTCATTAATATAATAATATTTTTGTAAATTAAGAAAGATAAACTCAACCGCACGTTAGTGGACATAAAATCATATTTACTACTTAGTAATAAAGGTAATAAAGATCTAAGTACGAGTACATATATCCGCCGAAGTGCGTTTGATATTCTAGTAGATGTTTTCTCTATCTACTCATAGTTACATTCCTACGTGTATTATAAAAATTATTTCACTTAGTCGCGTTATATTTTAGCGAACACCATTACGATACGGACGAAGCGTTTCGCTTCCTCCTTTATACCGCGTACATCGAGGGACTGGAACAGTTTGCCAGTGGCGGTGTTTCCGTCGGACTACAATTTTATTGTCTTCAAGGCTTGAGTCAATAAGCTCTTAATAAACTAGTGCGCTTTACCATCAACGACTGCGTCACTGCTTACCATCAGGCGGGATTGCGCTCAAGCGCTAGTTTATAATTTTAATAAAAAATAAAATAAATAAATAAAAGGTACAGGAACGCATTAGACACATGGAATGTAAATTTAAGCGGCCGTAATTTCGAATTAGGTAGTTTGCGTTTCGTTCCAGCGTCCTAGTTTGAATTTCTTTCGAAAAAAAAAAAAAACTAAATTCGAAACATGGAACACCAAGGAGGTAACTAATAAAAGGTTTTATTTAAATTTCGGACTGTCTTGCAAATAGACACAATATTGAAATGATAAATAGTGGACGCTTTATTGAAAAAAAAAAAAAACAATGGAACATCATAATAGCGCCATAGCGTGGGAAAAATAATTATTGTTCATTATTCGTCATTGAACTTAAAAAATAAAATTATGTTTTTTATTTCATCGGGTTGTTTGAGAAAAGTAGTAAATAAGAGCCTGCGTGATTTGACCGTATAATGCTTAGTATGATACTATTATCATCGGCAGCAGCGCGGGCGGGATTGAGACGAGAGGATTCGACCCCAGGCATTTTTTCTAATACCGGGAATGAACTTATATTGGAAAAAGTTAGTAATCAATGTCAAAATCCTATAAAATTTAAATTGTCAACAGAAAAATTATTTTCTTTTGGCAATTTAAGTTTTTAACCGACTTCAAAAAGTAGGAGGTTCTCAATTAGTCGCAACCTTTTTTTTATGTATTTTCACTATTACTGTAAGAAGCCTGGATCCGTTTGCAAAATTCTTTTTTATTTAAAAGGGTGGTCCCATAGTCACCAGGCTCTGATGATGAAAGACTAGAGAAAGCAAGGAAACTTTAAAAATTTTTAGAAGCAAATTGTACATTTCTAGGTACATTTTTAAATATTTTCATTAAGTATTTTAAAGCACTACAATTTACTAATGATCTGGAGTAGATCTGATGTTGGAGTAGATATGAAGCCGGGAGACAGTTGAGGGAACTCCTCGGGAATTCATAGCAGCTACCTTGTATTTGAGCTTGATTAATTTGTATTAATAAGAACTTTACACTTACATCGGTTTTAATTGTCATTAGGGCTCTGATGATAAATACAAAGGCCACTTCAGGGAACTCCTCAACGGTTTACAGTAGTTCCCTTGTGTTTGAATTTAATTAATGTAAATTGATGAGCGATTTTCACCCATATGGATTACTATGAAAATCTGCAGTAGATTTGATGATGAAGAACATAGACAGACGAGGGAACTCCTCAACGATCCCCTGCAGCCACCTTGCGTTTGTGCTTGATTAATTTGTATTGATTAGAACTTTGCACCTATGTGGGTTAAAATGAAGGTCTGTCGGTCGTGTCCGTAAATCTGATGATGAAGACCAACAGGAGTCGAGGAAACTCCTAAAAAACTTACAGCATTGAATTTTATCACTGAAGAACCAGTACCTGCATGTCATGCTTAAGCAACAATCAATTATAATCAAGAAACTGAATTTAAGTTGCGTAATCGCGTCATGTCTAGCATTGTTCATACATTCATTTTGACCTCGTAGGAATTTTATAGAAATCGGTTCAGTGGTTTCGTTTTTAAACCAAAATTACGGGTAAAAATAACATTATTCAAAATTAAGTCGTTTGTTTACAGGCCTTTTCCCAACTATATTAGCATCAGCGTTCATTCTGACCAGATGCAGCTGCACAGTACTTTTCATAACACAAAAGTGTAAAAAAAAACAACCGTCTTCCAGAAAACACTACAACGTAAAAAATAACTAATTTCCGAAGTCGGGTATGTCTTTGGTATTAGTATATTCGTTTTTAGAAACAAAAAAAAAATGTGTGAGTGTACTAGTGTACACACGTAAGAAGTGAAATTTCTTAGAAAAAGATGGCGAAGAAGTTTTACTTCAATATAATAACATTAATAAAGATTAAAACTTAGCGTCCCCAATAGGGGGACGGTCCACGACTAAATACAACACCAAATTTAAAACTAAACTAACCGTGCAAGTCCCAACAATTGCACGCGCCAGCACCAGGTGAGTCAGTGTGGAATGCGAAATGCGGGATGCGGGATGCGGAATCCCCCGGGGTCAGAATGTTGGGCTCTTCCTCCCGATTCCGAAGAGGCCAAACTCGGCTAGTCTAGGACCTCCGGATCCCGAGATAGGCCGCGGGGGGGTGAGGTGGCCTGGAGAGCAAGTGGGGAGGGGGGTAAGGGAGTGTAGAGGAGAGGGGTGGGGAGGCTAGGTTGAGTCTAGGGGAGGGGGGAGAGGTAGGTGAGGGGGGGTTGTCTAAGTGTTGGGAGGATCCTGTCCACCTGGGGTCACAACATGAGGGGAGAGTGGGAGGGGACAGGATACTGGAATCTCCGAATGTATGTGCTATATGGGTATTGGGGGGTCAGGTACTATGGGGTCAAAATGGGGGAGGTTCCGGCTGTGAGGGGGGATTTTGAAATTCCCAGCCGTTTCCGAGATATCCGGGATTTTAGGTAGGGATATGGGGAAGGACTTCGAGGTGGGTAAATATAGTACGGGATGCGGAATCCCCTGGGGCCAGAATGTTGGGCTCTTCCTCCCGATTCCGAAGAGCCCAAACTCGGCTAGTCTAGGACCTCCGGATCCCGAGATAGGCCGCGGGGGGGTGAGGTGGCCTGAGGAGCAAGTAGGGGGGGGGTAGGTGAGTGTAGAGGAGAGGGGTGGGAGGCTAGGTTGAGTCTAGGGGGAGGGGGGAGGGGTAGGTGAGGGGGGTGTTGTCTAAGTGTTGGGAGGATCCTGTCCACCTGGGGTCACAACATGAGGGGAGAGTGGGAGGGGACAGGACACTGGAATCTCGGATTGTATGTGCTATATGGGTATTGGAATTAAGTCCAAAAACAAAGTAGCTACTGTAAACCTTGAGGAGTTTCTGGAACTGGCCTTTGTTTTCATCATCAGAGCCTTAATGACAGTGACAACTCATCTTGGTGTAAAGTACTAATTAATACAAATTAATCAAGCACAAACTCAAGGTAACTGCTATCAATCGTTGAGGACTTCCTTCGACTGTCTCCCGGCTCCATCATCAGCTACATCAGACCTTTATCAAATTATAGTTCTTTGAAATACTTAATGAAGATACTTAGAAATGCACTAGTCGCCCCTACGATTTTTGGAAGTTCCTCTTGATTTCTCTAGTCTTTTATCATCAGATCTTGACTAAGGGACCATTTAGAAACAAAAAAAGAATTTAGCAAATCAGTCCAGGTGTCTGAGATTAATATCTAAGATTAATAAAGTGAACATACATAAAAAACAAAACGGCTGCTTAACCAATCGCTTCGGGCCGCATATATATATATATATATATATATATAGATATCCCTTTGGGCACTTTGTGGCTCAGACGTGCCGTATAGGTAGTAATTTGTTGATCCATTTTCACTTGTTGATCCGGGGGCCTTTTGTTGATCCGATGCCATTTGTCCATAAATATGTGGCTCCGTTCGGAGCCACATTTGTCACGTTGAATAATAATAAACAATAACAATAATTAAGGGCTGTTTTATACAAATCCACCTTTTTGGCGTCTGGGCAGTTGTTGATCCAATTCAAATGGGCCAATCAGGGCGCAGCATTTGCCAAGGGCCCGAAGCGATTGGTTAAGCAGCCGTTTTGTTTTTTATGTATGTTCACTTTATTAATCTTAGATATTAATCTGAGACACCTGGACTGATTTGCTAAATTCTTTTTTTGTTTGAAAAGGTAAACTTTCTAAATGGTCCCTTAGTCAAGATCTGATGATGAAAGACTAGAGAAATCAAGAGGAACTTCCAAAAATCGTAGGGGCGACTAGTGCATTTCTAAGTATCTTCATTAAGTATTTCAAAGAACTATAATTTGATAAAGGTCTGATGTAGCTGATGATGGAGCCGGGAGACAGTCGAAGGAAGTCCTCAACGATTGATAGCAGTTACCTTGAGTTTGTGCTTGATTAATTTGTATTAATTAGTACTTTACACCAAGATAAGTTGTGACTGTCATTAAGGCTCTGATGATGAAAACAAAGGCCAGTTCCAGAAACTCCTCAAGTTTTACAGTAGCTACTTTGTTTTTGGACTTAATTCCAATACCCATATAGCACATACAATCCGAGATTCCAGTGTCCTGTCCCCTCCCACTCTCCCCTCATGTTGTGACCCCAGGTGGACAGGATCCTCCCAACACTTAGACAACACCCCCCCTCACCTACCCCTCCCCCCTCCCCCTAGACTCAACCTAGCCTCCCACCCCTCTCCTCTACACTCACTTACCCCCCCCCCCCCCCCACTTGCTCCTCAGGCCACCTCACCCCCCCGCGGCCTATCTCGGGATCCGGAGGTCCTAGACTAGCCGAGTTTGGGCTCTTCGGAATCGGGAGGAAGAGCCCAACATTCTGGCCCCGGGGGATTCTGCATCCCGTACTATATTTACCCACCTCGAAGTCCTTCCCCATATCCCTACCTAAAATCCCGGATATCTCGGAAACGGCTGGGAATTTCAAAATTCTGACAAAATTCCACCCCCCCCTTACTAGCCCCCCCCGCAGCCGGAACCTCCCCCATTTTGACCCCATAGTACCTGATCCCCCAATACCCATATAGCACATACATTCCGAGATTCCAGTGTCCTGTCCCCTCCCACTCTCCCCTCATGTTGTGACCCCAGGTGGACAGGATCCTCCCAACACTTAAGCAACCCCCCCCCCCTCACCTACCTCTCCCCCCTCCCCCTAGACTCAACCTAGCCTCCCCACCCCTCTCCTCTACACTCCCTTACCCCCCCTCCCCACTTGCTCTCCAGGCCACCTCACCCCCCTGCGGCCTATCTCGGAATCCGGAGGTCCTAGACTAGCCGAGTTTGGGCTCTTCGGAATCGGGAGGAAGAGCCCAACATTCTGACCCCGGGGAATTCCGCATCCCGCATCCCGCATTTCGCATTCCACACTGACTCACCTGGTGCTGGCGAGTGCAATTGTTGGGACATACAGGCTGTATCTTTAGGTTAGTTTAGTTTTAAATTTGGTGTTGTATTTAGTCGTGGACCGTCCCCCTATTGGGGACGCTAAGTTTTAATCTTTATTAATGTTATTATATTGAAGTAAAACTTCTTCGCCATCTTTTTCTAAGAAATTTCACTTCTTACGTGTGTACACTAGTACACGCACACATTTTTTTTTTGTTTCTAAAAACAAATATACTAATACCAAAGACATACCCGACTTCGGAAATTAGTTATTTTTTACGTTGTAGTGTTTTCTGGAAGACGGTTGTTTTTTTTTACACTTTTGTGTTATGAAAAGTACTGTGCAGCTGCATCCGGTCAGAATGAACGCTGATGCTAATATAGTTGGGAAAAGGCCTGTAAACAAATGACGTAATTTTGAATAATGTTATTTTTACCCGTAATTTTGGTTTAAAAACGAAACCACTGAACCGATTTCTATAAAATTCCTACGAGGTCAAAATTAATGTATGAACAATGCTAGACATGACGCGATTACGCAACTTAAATTCAGTTTCTTGATTATAATTGATTGTTGCTTAAGCATGACATGCAGGTACTGGTTCTTCAGTGATAAACTTCAATGCTGTAAGTTTTTTAGGAGTTTCCTCGACTCCTGTTGGTCTTCATCATCAGATTTACGGACACGACCGACAGACCTTCATTTTAACCTACATAGGTGCAAAGTTCTAATCAATACAAATTAATCAAGCACAAACGCAAGGTGGCTGCAGGCGATCGTTGAGGAGTTCCCTCGTCTGTCTATGTTCTTCATCATCAAATCTACTGCAGATTTTCATAGTAATCCATATGGGTGAAAATCGCTCATCAATATACATTAATTAAATTCAAACACAAGGGAACTACTGTAAACCGTTGAGGAGTTCTCTGAAGTGGCCTTTGTATTTATAATCAGAGCCCTAATGACAATTAAAACCGATCTAAGTGTAAAGTTCTTATTAATACAAATTAATCAAGCTCAAATACAAGGTAGCTGCTATGAATTCCCGAAGAGTTCCCTCAACTGTCTCCCGGCTTCATATCTACTCCAACATCAGATCTACTCCAGATCATTAGTAAATTGTAGTGCTTTAAAATACTTAATGAAAATATTTAAAAATGTACCTAGAAATGTACAAGTTGCCTCTAAAAATTTTGAAAGTTTCCTTGCTTTCTCTAGTCTTTCATCATCAGAGTCTGGTGACTATGGGACCACCCTTTTAAAAAAGAATTTTGCAAACGGATCCAGGCTTCTTACAGTAATCGGTGAACATACATAAAAAAAAGGTTGCGACTAATTGAGAACCTCCTACTATTTTTGAAATCGGTTAAAAACTTAAATTGCCAAAAGAAAATAATTTTTCTGTTGACAATTTAAATTTTATAGGATTTTGACATTGATTACTAACTTTTTCCAATATAAGTTCATTCCCGGTATTAGAAAAAATGCCTGGGGTCGAATCCTCTCGTCTCAATGCCCGCGCTGCTGCCGATGATAATAGTATCATACTAAGCAATATACGGTCAAATCACGCAGGCTCTTACTTACTACTTTTCTCAAACAATCCGAGGAAATAAAAAACATAATTTTATTTTTTAAGTTCAATGACGAATAATGAACAATAATTATTTTTCCCACGCTATGGCACTATTATGATGTTCCTTTGTTTTTTTTTTTTTTTTCAATAAAGCGTCCACTATTTATCATTTCAATATTGTGTCTATTTGCAAGACAGTCCGAAATTTAAATAAAACCTTTTACTAGTTACCTCCTTGGTGTTCCATGTTTCGAATTTAGTTTTTTTTTTTTTCGAAAGATATTCAAACTAGGACGCTGGCACGAAACGCAAACTACCTAATTCGAAATTACGGCCGCTTAAATTTACATTCCATGTGTCTAATGAGTTCCTGTACCTTTTATTTATTTATTTTATTTTTATTAAAATTATAAACTAGCGCTTGACCGCAATCCCGCCTGATGGTAAGCAGTGACGCAGTCGTTGATGGTAAAGCGCACTAGTTTATTAAGAGCTTATTCACTCAAGCCTTGAAGACACTAAAATTGTAGTCCGACGGAAACACCGCCGCTGGCAAACTGTTCCAGTTCCTTGATGTACGCGCTATAAAGGAGGAAGCGAAACGCTTCGTCCGTATCGTAATGGTGTTCGCTAAAATATAACGCGACTAAGTGAAATATTTTTTATAATACACGTAGGAATGTAAATATGAGTAGATTGAGAAAACATCTACTAGAATGTCAAACGCACTTCGGCGGATATATGTACTCGTACTTAGATCTTTATTACCTTTATTACTAAGTACCTTGCGCTTTACCATCAACGATTGCGTCACTGCTTACCATCAGGCGGGATTGCGGTCAAGCGCTGGTTTATACTTTAATAAAAAAAAATAACAAAAAAAAGTAGTAAATATGATTTTATGTCCACTAACGTGCGGTTGAGTTTATCTTTCTTAATTTACAAAAATATTATTAATGAGGTACACATGTTTAATTTACACACTACGCTGCGATATCTCAATGTTCTTTATGAATTATTTACTGAATGCACTTTTTACGACATAAATCAGGCACTTTTATTTAGTAAACAACACTATGCATAATTTAAAACTCCAATGAAAAATTAACGTGACACTCGGCTTAACTTTCCCGCCAAAACTCCAGACACGGGTTATGACATCAAGATAACATTGTTTTATTTTGAGTACTAGGCTTTTTAGTAAATTATATTTCTTTGCCTTTTTTTTTCTTTTTCTTCATTATGTGTTTATTTTTGTTTTAGTGTATTATTATTATAAAGTGCGTTCTGTTTGGGCGGAATAAAGAATTTTTCTTTCTAGATCAGGAATCATTCAGGATCGGTTTTTAGGAATTAATCATCTGATTAATTCCTAAAAAAACAGCTACGGAAACTTCAACCCTTAAAAATTAACATTAAAATTTAATAATAATATGTATTCGCATACAAATACCAAAGGAGTCTATACAAGCAGTGTCAATTGCATTGAATGTTAGAGAGGCCGTCCACACAATATTTTCGGCACAAAACATACCGCGGCGATATCATGCTTAGACCCATTAGATTGGTTTCGATGAATAGAGTTTAAAAACTTAAAATTAATGGTAAATTAGAAATAAAGTATAAAAACCCTAGACATAAAATTCAACCTCTTTAACTATTAATAACAATTCATACTAAAAATAATTATATATTCATATCAAAATAAGTATTACGAAGTATGAGTTTTCTAAATGGATCAACAAAGTCTATGATTTCTGGAATATATTTCCAGCCAAAAAGTCTTCGAGCATTTAAAAAAAATTGACGTTATGGATCCACTAATGCATGAAATGTTAACAAATATATATATAGATCTTACAATGTATGGAGCATTGCGAATATAAAATTTCTAGATTAGGTTTAATAAATTCATAATTGATCAACCGTTACGGTATAGGTATCGGATCAAAAGAAGTATTACTGGAAGTGCGAGTATATAAATGGATCAACACAAGTTATTGATTTTTGAAATATATTCAGAGCTAAAAAGTCCTGGTGGGTTCAAAAAATTTAGCCGTTACGGATCCACTAATGCATGAAATTGCTGAAAAATTTTTGTCGAGTATATGTCCTAATCGACTCGGTCGATCGGTGGAGTCTATAATGAACGGCATCGTGGCTGGATCAACTAAGTGCCCAAAGAGGTGTTTATATATATATATATATATATATATATATATATATATATATATATATATATATAAACACCTCTTTGGGCACTTAGTTGATCCAGCCACGATGCCGAACATTATAGACTCCACCTTTAGCACGGAATAACTTTACTCCAGTTGCATATTTCTTGGGGGGAGTGGCAACGTCGTATTCTATTTAGGGATGTGGCCAAATATATTCGTCAATTAGGACATATACTCGACAAAAATTTTTCAGCAATTTCATGCATTAGTGGATCCGTAACGGCTAAATTTTTTGAACCCACGAGGACTTTTTAGCTCTTAATATATTTCAAAAATCAATAACTTGTGTTGATCCATTTATATACTCGCACTTCCAGTAATACTTCTTTTGATCCGATACCTATACCGTAACGGTTGATCAATTATGAATTTATTAAACCTAATCTAGAAATTTTATATTCGCAATGCTCCATACATTATAAGATCTATATATATTTGTTAACATTTCATGCATTAGTGGATCCATAACGTCATTTTTTTTTAAATGCTCGAAGACTTTTTGGCTCGAAATATATTCCAAAAATCATATACTTTGTTGATCCATTTAGCTACTCATACTTCGTAATACTTATTTTGATCTGAATAGGTAATTATTTTTAGTATGAATTGTTATTAATATTTATAGAGGTTGAATTTTATGTCTAGGGTTTTTATACTTTATTTCTAATTTACCATTAATTTTAAGTTTTTAAACTCTATTCATCGAAACCAATCTAATGGGTCTAAACATGATATCGCCGCTGTATGTTTTGTGCCGAAAATATTGTGTGGACCGCCTCTGTAACATTCAATGCAATTGACACTGCTTGTATAGACTCCTTTGGTATTTGTATGCGAATACATATTATTATTAAATTTTAATGTTAATTTTTAAGGGTTGAAGTTTCCGTAGCTGTTTTTTAGGAATTAATCATCTGATTAATTCCTAAAAAAACCGATCCTGAATGATTCCTGATCTAGAAAGAAAAATTCTTTATTCCGCCCAAACAGAACGCACATTATAATACACTAAAACAATAATAAACACATAATGAAGAAAAAGAAAAAAAAAGGCAAAGAAATATACTAAAAAGCCTAGTACTCAAAATAAAACAATGTTATCTTGATGTCATAACCCGTGTTTGAAGTTTTGGCGGGAAAGTTAAGCAGAGTGTCACGTTAATTTTTCATTGGAGTTTTAAATTATGCATAGTGTTGTTTACTAAATAAAAGTGCCTGATTTATGTCGTAAAAAGTGCATTCAGTAAATAATTCATAAAGAACATTGAGATATCGCAGCGTAGTGTGTAAATTAAACATGTGTACCTCATTAATAATATTTTTGTAAATTAAGAAAGATAAACTCAACCGCACGTTAGTGGACATAAAATCATATTTACTACTTAGTAATAAAGGTAATAAAGATCTAAGTACGAGTACATATATCCGCCGAAGTGCGTTTGACATTCTGGTAGATATTTTCTCAATCTACTCATAGTTACATTCCTACGTGTATTATAAAAATTATTTCACTTAGTCGCGTTATATTTTAACGAACACCATTACGATACGGACGAAGCGTTTCGCTTCCTCCTTTATACCGCGTACATCGAGGGACTGGAACAGTTTGCCAGCGGCGGTGTTTCCGTCGGACTACAATTTTAGTGTCTTCAAGGCTTGAGTGAATAAGCTCTTAATAAACTAGTGCGCTTTACCATCAACGACTGCGTCACTGCTTACCATCAGGCGGGATTGCGGTCAAGCGCTAGTTTATAATTTTAATAAAAAATAAAATAAATAAATAAAAGGTACAGGAACGCATTAGACACATGGAATGTAAATTTAAGCGGCCGTAATTTCGAATTAGGTAGTTTGCGTTTCGTTCCAGCGTCCTAGTTTGAATTTCTTTCAAAAAAAAAAAAAACTAAATTCGAAACATGGAACACCAAGGAGGTAACTAATAAAAGGTTTTATTTAAATTTCGGACTGTCTGGCAAATAGACACAATATTGAAATGATAAATAGTGGACGCTTTATTGAAAAAAAAAAAAAAAAAAACAAAGGAACATCATAATAGCGCCATAGCGTGGGAAAAATAATTATTGTCATTATTCGTCATTGAACTTAAAAAATAAAATTATGTTTTTTATTTCCTCGGATTGTTTGAGAAAAGTAGTAAGTAAGAGCCTGCGTGATTTGACCGTATATTGCTTAGTATGATACTATTATCATCGGCAGCAGCGTGGGCATTGAGACGAGAGGATTCGACCCCAGGCATTTTTTCTAATACCGGGAATGAACTTATATTGGAAAAAGTTACTAATAAATGTCAAAATCCTATAAAATTTAAATTATCAACAGAAAAATTATTTTCTTTTGGCAATTTAAGTTTTTAACCGACTTCAAAAAAAGTAGGAGGTTCTCAATTAGTCGCAACCTTTTTTTTATGTATGTTCACCGATTACTGTAAGAAGCCTGGATCCGTTTGCAAAATTCTTTTTATTTAAAAGGGTGGTCCCATAGTCACCAGGCTCTGATGATGAAAGACTAGAGAAAGCAAGGAAACTTTCAAAATTTTTAGAGGCAACTTGTAGGTACATTTTTAAATATTTTCATTAAGTATTTTAAAGCACTACAATTTACTAATGATCTGGAGTAGATCTGATGTTGGAGTAGATATGAAGCCGGGAGACAGTTGAGGGAACTCCTCGGGAATTCATAGCAGCTACCTTGTATTTGAGCTTGATTAATTTGTATTAATAAGAACTTTACACTTAGATATTTAATTGTCATTAGGGCTCTGATGATAAATACAAAGGCCACTTCAGGGAACTCCTCAACGGTTTACAGTAGTTCCCTTGTGTTTGAATTTAATTAATGTATATTGATGAGCGATTTTCACCCATATGGATTACTATGAAAATTCTGCAGTAGATTTGATGATGAAGAACATAGACAGACGAGGGAACTCCTCAACGATCCCCTGCAGCCACCTTGCGTTTGTGCTTGATTAATTTGTATTGATTAGAACTTTGCACCTATGTGGGTTAAAATGAAGGTCTGTCGGTCGTGTCCGTAAATCTGATGATGAAAACCAACAGGAGTCGAGGAAACTCCTAAAAAACTTACAGCATTGAAGTTTATCACTGAAGAACCAGTACCTGCATGTCATGCTTAAGAAACAATCAATTATAATCAAGAAACTGAATTTAAGTTGCGTAATCGCGTCATGTCTAGCATTGTTCATACATTCATTTTGACCTCGTAGGAATTTTATAGAAATCGGTTCAGTGGTTTCGTTTTTAAACCAAAATTACGGGTAAAAATAACATTATTCAAAATTACGTCGTTTGTTTACAGGCCTTTTCCCAACTATATTAGCATCAGCGTTCATTCTGACCGGATGCAGCTGCACAGTACTTTTCATAACACAAAAGTGTAAAAAAAAACAACCGTCTTCCAGAAAACACTACAACGTAAAAAATAACTAATTTCCGAAGTCGGGTATGTCTTTGGTATTAGCATATTCGTTTTTAGAAACAAAAAAAAATGTGTGCGTGTACTAGTGTACACACGTAAGAAGTGAAATTTCTTAGAAAAAGATGGCGAAGAAGTTTTACTTCAATATATTAACATTAATAAAGATTAAAACTTAGCGTCTCCAATAGGGGGACGGTCCACGACTAAATACAACACCAAATTTAAAACTAAACTAACCAAAAGATACAGCCTGTATGTCCCAACAATTGCACGCGCCAGCACCAGGTGAGTCAGTGTGGAATGCGAAATGCGGGATGCGGGATGCGGAATCCCCCGGGGTCAGAATGTTGGGCTCTTCCTCCCGATTCCGAAGAGCCCAAACTCGGCTAGTCTAGGACCTCCGGATCCCGAGATAGGCCGCGGGGGGGTGAGGTGGCCTGGAGAGCAAGTGGGGAGGGGGGGTAAGGGAGTGTAGAGGGAGGCTAGTTTGAGTCTAGGGGGAGGGGGGAGAGGTAGGTGAGGGGGGGTTGTCTAAGTGTTGGGAGGATCCTGTCCACCTGGGGTCACAACATGAGGGGAGAGTGGGAGGGGACAGGACACTGGAATCTCGGAATGTATGTGCGATATGGGTATTGGGGGGTCAGGTACTATGGGGTCAAAATGGGGGAGGTTCCGGCTGCGGGGGGGGGGGGGGCTAGTAAGGGGGGGGGGATTTTATCAGAATTTTGAAAGTCCCGAATTTTGAATTTTGAGTTTCCGAGATATCCGGGATTTTAGGTAGGGATATGGGGAAGGACTTCGAGGTGGGTAAATATAGTACGGGATACGGAATCCCCCGGGGCCAGAATGTTGGGCTCTTCCTCCCGATTCCGAAGAGCCCAAACTCGGCTAGTCTAGGACCTCCGGATTCCGAGACAGGCCGCGGGGGGGTGAGGTGGCCTGAGGAGCAAATGGGGGGGGGTGAGTGTAGAGGAGAGGGGTGGGAGGCTAGGTTGAGTCTAGGGGGAGGGGGGAGGGGTAGGTGAGGGGGGGTGTTGTCTAAGTGTTGGGAGGATCCTGTCCACCTGGAGTCACAACATGAGGGGAGAGTGGGAGGGGACAGGACACTGGAATCTCGGATTGTATGTGCTATATGGGTATTGGAATTAAGTCCAAAAACAGAGTAGCTACTGTAAACCTTGAGGAGTTTCTGGAACTGGCCTTTGTTTTCATCATCAGAGCCTTAATGACAGTCACAACTCATCTTGGTGTAAAGTACTAATTAATACAAATTAATCAAGCACAAACTCAAGGTAACTGCTATCAAGACTGTCTCCCGGCTCCATCATCAGCTACATCAGACCTTTATCAAATTATAGTTCTTTGAAATACTTAATGAAGATACTTAGAAATGCACTAGTCGCCTCTACGATTTTTGGAAGTTCCTCTTGATTTCTCTAGTCTTTCATCATCAGATCTTGACTAAGGGACCATTTAGAAAGTTTACCTTTTCAAACAAAAAAAGAATTTAGCAAATCAGTCCAGGTGTCTGAGATTAAGATCTAAGATTAATAAAGTGAACATACATAAAAAACAAAACGGCTGCTTAACCAATCGCTTCGCGCCCTTGGCAAATGCTGCGCCCTGATTGGCCCATTTGAATTGGATCAACAACTGCCCAGATGCCAAAAAGGTGGATTTGTATAAAACAGCCCTTAATTATTGTTATTGGCTATTATTATTCATCGTGACGCATGTGGCTCCGAACGGAGCTACATATTAATGGACAAATGGCATCGGATCAACAAAAGGCCCCCGGATCAACAAGTGAAAATGGATCAACAAATTACTACCTATACGGCACGTCTGAGCCACAAAGTGCCCAAAGGGATATCTATATATATATATATATATATATATAAACACCTCTTTGGGCACTTAGTTGATCCAGCCACGATGCCGTTCATTATAGACTCCACCTTTAGCACGGAATAACTTGACTCTAGTTGCGTATTTCTTGGGCGGAGTGGCAACGTCGCATTCTATGCAGCGATGTGGCCAAATATATTCGTCGATTAGGACATATACTCGACAAAATTTTTTCAGCAATTTCATGCATTAGTGGATCCGTAACGGCTAAATTTTTTGAACCCGCCAGGACTTTTTAGCTCTGAATATATTTCAAAAATCAATAACTTGTGTTGATCCATTTATGTACTCGCACTTCCAGTAATACTTCTTTTGATCCGATACCTATACCGTAACGGTTGATCAATTATGAATTTATTAAACCTAATCTAGAAATTTTATATTCGCAATGCTCCATACATTGTAAGATCTATATATATTTGTTAACATTTCATGCATTAGTGGATCCATAACTACCATTTTTTTTTTAAATGCACGAAGGCGTTTTGGCTCGTAATATATTTCAAAATTCATTTACTTATGTTGATCCATTTAGCTCTCATACTTCGTAATATGTACTTAGGTATTTTGATCTGAATAGGTACTGATACCGTACCGGTCGATCAATTACGTTTAGTATGAAGTCAAAGTTATTATTTTTAATATTTAAAGAGGTTGAATTTTACGTATGGGGTTTTTATACTTTATTTCTAATTTACCACTTATTTTAAGTTTTTAAATTCATCGAAAGCAAACTAATGAGTCCGAAGACGATATCGCCGCTGTATGTTTTGTGCTGAAAATATTGCGTGGACGGCCTCGGTAAGGTTCCTTTGGTAGAAATTGTATGCGAATACATAATATTATTATTAAGTTTTAAGGGTTGAACTTTGCGTAGCCGTTTTTTTTAGGTATTAATCAGGTAGAAAGAAAAATTGTTTATTCCACTCAAACAGAACGCACCTTATTATAATAATACACTAAAACAATACTTAACACATAATAAAGAAAAAAAAACACACAGGATAGCCTCCGTGGCGTAGCGGTAGCGAACGCGGCCGTTGCGCAGGGAGGCGCGGGTTCGATGCCCGCACAGTGCAAATATTTGTATGCATGAATATGAATATTTGCACTGGTCTGGTCGTGCCTCGGAAAGCACGTTAAGCCGTTGGTCCCAGTTGCCATACGAACATCAAGTGGCAGTCGTTACGGGTTGTTGGAGCCCTCAAAAGTCCAAACAATTGTTCTAACTGCAATGCTTAGATATCGCCTTCGGGTTATGGAGGCCAGACGGCATCCGCTTCACGGAAAATATCGAAGTTTAGCCAAAATCAGCAGTTAGACTGGTAAAGCGGACCCCAGACTCCAAAGCTGAAAAGCTACGGATGCAACTGGGATTAACGCTGAGATGATGATGATGAAAAAAAAAAAAAAACAAAAATATAATTTACTAAAAAGCCAAGCTCAAAATAAAACAATGTTTTCTTGATGTCATAACCCGGGTCAGTTTTGGCGGGAAAGCTAAGCTGAGTGTCACGTTAATTTTTCATTGGAAGTTTAAATTATTTATAGTGTTGTTTACTAAATAAAAGTGCATGATTTATGTAGTAAAAAGTAAATAATTCATAAAGAACAATGAGATATCGCAGCGTAGTGTGTACTATAAACATGTATACCTCATTGATAATATTTTTGTAAATTAAAAAAGATACACTCAACCGCACGTTAGTGGAAATATAATCAGATTTGCTACTTAGTAATAAAGGTAATAAAGTTCTAAGTACATTTATCCGCCGAAGTGCGTTTGACATTGTGGTGGAGTTTTCCCAGTCGACTCAAAGTTAAACATACCTACGTGTATTATAAAAATAATTTCACTTAGTCGTGTTATATTTTAGCGAAAGAAAGCGCTGTTTTATAATGATTTGTGGTAGGTACTGGAACGCGTTAGACACATGGAATGTAAACTTTAGCGGTCGCAATTTCGAATTAGGTAGTCTGCGTTTCATTCCAGCGTCCTAGTTTGAATTTCTTTCAAAAAAAAAAAACGATATTCGAAACATGAAACACCAAGGAGGTAACTAATAAAAGGTTTTATTTAAATTTCAGACTGTCTTGCAAATAGACAGTAGTAGACTGTTTATTGAAAAAAAAAACAAAGGAACATCATAATAGCGCCCTAGCGAGGGAAAAATTGTTATTGTTCATTATTCGTCTTAAAAAAACTTATAAAATAAAATTATATGTTTTTGATTTCCGCGGATTGTTTGAGAAAAGTAGTTAGTAACTGCTTGCGTGATTTCACCGTATACTGCTTAGTATGATAGTATTGTCATCGGCAGCAGCGCGGGCGTTGAGAAAAGAGATTTCGACCTTGGGCCTTTTTTCTAATACCGGGAATGAACTTATATTGGAAGTAAAAAAGTTAGTAATCAATGTTAAAATCCTATAAAAATTAAATTGTCAACAGAAAAATTATTGACTTTATAAAAAAGGATGATGTTCACAATTCGCCGCAATCTTTTTTATGTATGTTCACCGATTACTGTAAGACGCCTATACCCGTTAGCAAAATTATTTTTTATTTTTAAGAGTGGTCCCATAGTCACCAGAGAAATCAAGGAAAACAATTGTTTTTGTCAAAATTTTTTGGGGCAACTAGTGCATTTCATGGTATTTTTATTAAGTATTTTAAAGCACTACAATTTAGTAATGATCTGGAGTAGATCTGATGATGTAGTAAATATGAAGCCGAGAGACACTTGAGGGAACTTCTCGACAATTCACAACAGCTACCTTGTGTTTGAGCTTGATTAATTTGTATTAATAAGAATTTTACTTTTTTTAACGTATTCCGATATTGTTAAGATGCGGATAATGCCACTGCATTATCCGCATCAATATTGCTGTAATAACGCTATATTACTATTTGTAAGTATTTTGTATTGTTTGTTGTCCCATAATTAATAAAAAAAAAAATAAAAAAATTATACCTAGATGGGTTGTAACTGTCATTAGGACTCTGATGATGAATACAAAGGCCAGTTCAGGGAACTCCTCAACCGTTTACAGTAGTTCCCTTGTGTTTAGAATAATTAATATATACAGTATGTTAAGAAAACCCTGTCCGACCCGTGAAGGTGTTGTTAGGTATCTATAACTGATTCTACTAATGGATACAAAACCGGACTAAACTTAAAAAAAAATCCCCCTAAAAAAATAAATATTATTTCGCAAAAAGGTAACTTAATAAATGTGCGTTAAGCACCCTTCCGCGGGCGGCGGGCGGCAGGGGACGCGGCATGTGGTCGCATCGCTATTCGCTTATAATAATACCGGTGTTGTCACTTTTTAAAAATTGACAAATTTCGGGGAAGTTGCAATTAATTCGTGGGAAAAAAAGATTATTTCAAAATTCATTTGTATTGGGACTATGATGATTACGTAAAATTTTATATTATATTTGGTCATGTGTTTACCTAACCTTTTGTTATACTTGTGGGTCGGACAGAGTTTTCTTAACATACTGTATTGATGAGCAATTTTCACCCATATGGATTATTATGAAAATCTGCAGTAGATTTGATGATGAAGACCATAGACAGTCGAGAGAACTCCCCAACGATTCACAGCAGCCACCTTGCGTTTGTGCTTGATTAATTTGTATCGGCGTTGGAAAAAATTTACTGTCACATTTTTCGGTTACGCGCCATCTTTTTATTATTTTTTTTTTACTATATTTACCCACCTCGAAGTCCTTCCCCATATCCCTACCTAAAATCCCGGATATCTCGGAAATGACTGGGAATTTCAAAATTCTGACAAATTCCCCCCCACCCCCTCCCTCCCTTACTAATCCCCCTCCCAGCCGGGACCTATATTCAGATAGGACCCCTAGACCCCATTTTGACCCCATAGTACCTGACCCCCAATACCCATATAGCACATACATTCCGAGATTCCAGTGTCCTGTCCCCTCCCACTCTCCTCTCATGTTGTGACCCCAGGTGGACAGGATCCTCCCAACACTTAGACAAACCCCCCTCACCTACCCCTCCCCCCTCCCCCTGGACTCAACCTAGCCTCCCCACCCCTCTCCTCTACACTCCCTTACACCCCCCCCCCCCCGCCACTTGCTCCTCAGGCCACCTCACCCCCCCGCGGCCTATCTCGGGATCCGGAGGTCCTAGACTAGCCGAGTTTGGGCTCTTCAGAATCGGGAGGAAGAGCCCAACATTCTGGCCCCGGGGGATTCCGCATCCCGCACCCCGCATTTCGCATTCCACACTGACTCACCTGGTGCTGGCGCGTGCAATTGTTGGGACATACAGGCTGTATCTTTAGGTTAGTTTAGTTTTAAATTTGGTGTTGTATTTAGTCGTGGACCGTCCCCCTATTGGGGACGCTAAGTTTTAATCTTTATTAATGTTATTTTACGCGCCACGCGCGTTACGCGCCTTTTTTTCTAAGAAGTTTCACTTCTTACGTGTGTACACTAGTACACGCACACATATTTTTTTATCACCAGAGCCTTCATGACAGTCATAATCCATCTTTTAAAAAGTTCTTATCAATGCAAATTAATCAATCACAAACTCAAGGTAGCTGCTGTGAATTATTAAGGAGTTCCGTTGACTGTCTAGGGTCTTCATCATCAGATCAACTGCAGACCTTCATTTTAACCCATCTTGGTGAAAAGTTCTTATTAATACAAATTAATCAAGCACATACTCAAGGTAACTGCTATGAATAGTTGAGGACTTCCTTCGACTGTCTCCCGGTTCCATCACCAGACCATTATCAAATTGTAGTTCTTTGAAATACTTAATGAAGATACTTAGAAATGCACTAGTCGCCCCTACGATTCTTGGAAGTTCCACTTGATTTCTCTAGTCTTCTATCATCAGATCCTGATTTGGTGACTATGGGATCGATTAGAAAGTTTACCTTTTCAAACAAAAAAGAATTTAGCAAATCAGTCCAGGTGTCTCAGATTAATATCTAAGATTAATAAAGTGAACATACATAAAAAAAAAAACTGTTGCTTATCCAATCGCATCACGCCCTTGGCAAATGCTGCGCCCTGATTGGCCCATTTGAATTGGATCAACAACTGCCCAGACGCCAAAAAGGTGGATTTGTATAAAACAGCCCTTAATTATTGTTATTGGTTATTATTATTCAACGTGACACATGTGGCTCCGAACGGAGCTACATATTTATGGACAAATGGCATCGGATCAACAAAAGGCCCCCGGATCAACAAGTGAAAATGGATCAACAAATTACTACCTATACGGCACGTCTGAGCCACAAAGTGCCCAAAGGGATATCTATATATATATATATATATATATATATATATATATAAACACCTCTTTGCATATTTCTTGGGGGGAGTGGCAACGTCGTATTCTATTTAGGGATGTGGCCAAATATATTCGTCAATTAGGACATATACTCGACAAAAATTTTTCAGCAATTTCATGCATTAGTGGATCCTAACGGCTATATTTTTTGAACCCACCAGGACTTTTTAGCTCTGAATATATTTCAAAAATCAATAATTTGTGTTGATCCATTTATATACTCGCACTTCCAGTAATACTTCTTTTGATCCGATACCTATACCGTAACGGTTGATCAATTATGAATTTATTAAACCTAATCTAGAAATTTTATATTCGCAATGCTCCATACATTGTAAGATCTATATATATTTGTTAACATTTCATGCATTAGTGAATCCATAACGTCAATTTTTTTTAAATGCTCGACGACTTTTTGGCTCGAAATATATTCCAAAAATCATATACTTTGTTGATCCATTTAGCTACTCATACTTCGTAATACTTATTTTGATCTGAATAGGTAATTATTTTTAGTATGAATTGTTATTAATATTTAAAGAGGTTGAATTTTATGTCTAGGGTTTTTATACTTTATTTCTAATTTACCATTAATTTTAAGTTTTTAAACTCTATTCATCGAAACCAATCTAATGGGTCTAAACATGATATCGCCGCTGTATGTTTTGTGCCGAAAATATTGTGTGGACGGCCTCTGTAACATTCAATGCAATTGACACTGCTTGTATAGACTTCTTTGGTATTTGTATGCGAATACATATTATTATTAAATTTCAATGTTAATTTTTAAGGGTTGAAGTTTCTGTAGCTGATTTTTTAGGAATTAATCATCTGATTAATTCCTAAAAAACCGATCCTGAATGATTCCTGATCTAGAAAGAAAAATTCTTTATTCCGCCCAAACAGAACGCACATTATAATAATACACTAAAACAATAATAAACACATAATGAAGAAAAAGAAAAAAAAAAAAGGCAAAGAAATATAATTTACTAAAAAGCCTAGTACTCAAAATAAAACAATGTTATCTTGATGTCATAACCCGTGTCTGGAGTTTTGGCGGGAAAGTTAAGCCGAGTGTCACGTTAATTTTTCATTGGAGTTTTAAATTATGCATAGTGTTGTTTACTAATTAAAAGTGCCTGATTTATGTCGTAAAAAGTGCATTCAGTAAATAATTCATAAAGAACATTGAGATATCGCAGCGTAGTGTGTAAATTAAACATGTGTACCTCATTAATAATATTTTTGTAAATTAAGAAAGATAAACTCAACCGCACGTTAGTGGACATAAAATCATATTTACTACTTAGTAATAAAGATCTAAGTACGAGTACATATATCCGCCGAAGTGCGTTTGACATTCTGGTAGATGTTTTCTCAATCTACTCATAGTTACATTCCTACGTGTATTATAAAAATTATTTCACTTAGTCGCGTTATATTTTAGCGAACACCATTACGATACGGACGAAGCGTTTCGCTTCCTCCTTTATACCGCGTACATCGAGGGACTGGAACAGTTTGCCAGCGGCGGTGTTTCCGTCGGACTACAATTTTAGTGTCTTCAAGGCTTGAGTGAATAAGCTCTTAATAAACTAGTGTGCTTTACCATCAACGACTGCGTCACTGCTTACCATCAGGCGGGATTGCGGTCAAGCGCTAGTTTATAATTTTAATAAAAAATAAAATAAATAAATAAATAAAAGGTACAGGAACGCATTAGACACATGGAATGTAAATTTAAGCGGCCGTAATTTCGAATTAGGTAGTTTGCGTTTCGTTCCAGCGTCCAAGTTTGAATTTCTTTCGAAAAAAAAAAAAACTAAATTCGAAACATGGAACACCAAGGAGGTAACTAATAAAAGATTTTATTTAAATTTCGGACTGTCTTGCAAATAGACACAATATTGAAATGATAAATAGTGGACGCTTTATTGAGAAAAAAAAACAAAGGAACATCATAATAGCGCCATAGCGTGGGAAAAATAATTATTGTTCATTATTCGTCATTGAACTTAAAAAATAAAATTATGTTTTTTATTTCCTCGGATTGTTTGAGAAAAGTAGTAAGTAAGAGCCTGCGTGATTTGACCGTATATTGCTTAGTATGATACTATTATCATCGGCAGCAGCGCGGGCATTGAGACGAGAGGACTCGACCCCAGGCATTTTTTCTAATACCGGGAATGAACTTATATTGGAAAAAGTTAGTAATCAATGTCAAAATCCTATAAAATTTAAATTGTCAACAGAAAAATTATTTTCTTTTGGCAATTTAAGTTTTTAACCGACTTCAAAAAAAGTAGGAGGTTCCCAATTAGTCGCAAACTTTTTTTATGTATGTTCACCGATTACTGTAAGAAGCCTGGATCCGTTTGCAAAATTCTTTTTTATTTAAAAGGGTGGTCCCATAGTCACCAGGCTCTGATGATGAAAGACTAGAGAAAGCAAGGAAACTTTCAAAATTTTTAGAGGCAACTTGTACATTTCTAGGTACATTTTTAAATATTTTCATTAAGTATTTTAAAGCACTAGGATTTACTAATGATCTGGAGTAGATCTGATGTTGGAGTAGATATGAAGCCGGGTGACAGTTGAGGGAACTCCTCGGGAATTCATAGCAGCTACCTTGTATTTGAGCTTGATTAATTTGTATTAATAAGAACTTTACACTTAGATCGGTTTTAATTGTCATTAGGGCTCTGATGATAAATACAAAGGCCACTTCAGGGAACTCCTCAACGGTTTACAGTAGTTCCCTTGTGTTTGAATTTAATTAATGTATATTGATGAGCGATTTTCACCCATATGGATTACTATGAAAATCTGCAGTAGATTTGATGATGAAGAACATAGACAGACGAGGGAACTCCTCAACGATCCCCTGCAGCCACCTTGCGTTTGTGCTTGATTAATTTGTATTGATTAGAACTTTGCACCTATGTGGGTTAAAATGAAGGTCTGTCGGTCGTGTCCGTAAATTTGATGATGAAGACCAACAGGAGTCGAGGAAACTCCCAAAAAACTTACAGCATTGAAGTTTATCACTGAAAAACCAGTACCTGCATGTCATGCTTAAGCAACAATCAATTATAATCAAGAAACTGAATTTAAGTTGCGTAATCGCGTCATGTCTAGCATTGTTCATACATTCATTTTGACCTCGTAGGAATTTTATAGAAATCGGTTCAGTGGTTTCGTTTTTAAACCAAAATTACGGGTAAAAATAACATTATTCAAAATTACGTCGTTTGTTTACAGACCTTTTCCCAACTATATTAGCATCAGCGTTCATTCTGACCAGATGCAGCTGCACAGTACTTTTCATAACACAAAAGTGTAAAAAAAAACAACCGTCTTCCAGAAAACACTACAACGTAAAAAATAACTAATTTCCGAAGTCGGGTATGTCTTTGTCTTTCTTTCTTTTCTTTCTAATTCGTTTTTAGAAACAAAAAAAAAATGTGTGCGTGTACTAGTGTACACACGTAAGAAGTGAAATTTCTTAGAAAAAAATGGCGAAGAAGTTTTACTTCAATATAATGGATTTTGTCAGATATTTGAAATTCCCAGCCGTTTCCGAGATATCCGGGATTTTAGGTAGGGATATGGGGAAGGACTTCGAGGTGGGTAAATATAGTACGGGATGCGGAATCCCCCGGGGCCAGAATGTTGGGCTCTTCCTCCCGATTCCGAAGAGCCCAAACTCGGCTAGTCTAGGACCTCCGGATCCCGAGATAGGCCGCGGGGGGGTGAGGTGACCTGGAGAGCAAGTGGGCAGGGGGGGTAAGGGAGTGTAGAGGAGAGGGGTGGGGAGGCTAGGTTGAGTCTAGGAGGAGGGGGAGAGGTAGGTGAAGGGGGGGGGGGGGTTGTCTAAGTGTTGGGAGGATCCTGTCCACCTGGGGTCACAACATGAGGGGAGAGTGGGAGGGGACAGGACACTGGAATCTCGGAATGTATGTGCTATATGGGTATTGGGGGGTCAGGTACTATGGGGTCAAAATGGGGGAGGTTCCGGCTGCGGGGGGGCTAGTAAAGGGGGGGGGGGATTTTGTCAGAATTTTGGAATTCCCAGCCGTTTCCGAGATATCCGGGATTTTAGGTAGGGATATGGGGAAGGACTTCGAGGTGGGTAAATATAGTACGGGATGCGGAATCCCCCGGGGCCAGAATGTTGGGCTCTTCCTCCCGATTCCGAAGAGCCCAAACTCGGCTAGTCTAGGACCTCCGGATCCCGAGATAGGCCGCGGGGGGGTGAGGTGGCCTGAGGAGCAAGTGGGGGGGGGGGTAAGTGAGTGTAGAGGAGAGGGGTGGGAGGCTAGGTTGAGTCTAGGGGGAGGGGGGAGGGGTAGGTGAGGGGGGGGTTGTCTAAGTGTTGGGAGGATCCTGTTCACCTGGGGTCACAACATGAGGGGAGAGTGGGAGGGGACAGGACACTGGAATCTCGGATTGTATGTGCTATATGGGTATTGGAATTAAGTCCAAAAACAAAGTAGCTACTGTAAACCTTGAGGAGTTTCTGGAACTGGCCTTTGTTTTCATCATCAGAGCCTTAATGACAGTCACAACTCATCTTGGTGTAAAGTACTAATTAATACAAATTAATCAAGCACAAACTCAAGGTAACTGCTATCAATCGTTGAGGACTTCCTTCGACTGTCTCCCGGCTCCATCATCAGCTACATCAGACCTTTATCAAATTATAGTTCTTTGAAATAATTAATGAAGATACTTAGAAATGCACTAGTCGCCCCTACGATTTTTGGAAGTTCCTCTTGATTTCTCTAGTCTTTCATCATCAGATCTTGACTAAGGGACCATTTAGAAAGTTTACCTTTTCAAACAAAAAAAGAATTTAGCAAATCAGTCCAGGTGTCTGAGATTAATATCTAAGATTAATAAAGTGAACATACATAAAAAACAAAACGGCAGCTTAACCAATCGCTTCGCGCCCTTGGCAAATGCTGCGCCTTGATTGGCCCATTTGAATTGGATCAACAACTGCCCAGACGCCAAAAAGGTGGATTTGTATAAAACAGCCCTTAATTATTGTTATTACTTATTATTATTGAACGTGACACATGTGGCTCCGAACGGAGCCACATATTTATTGTCAGATGGCATCGGATCAACAAAAGGCCCCCGGATCAACAAGTGAAAATGGATCAACAAATTACTACCTATACGGCACGTCTGAGCCACAAAGTGCCCAAAGGGATATCTATATATATATATATATATATATATATATATATATATATATATATGTGTGTGTGTACAATATATACATGTATAGACATATACATATATTAATTTTCTATAAATATTTAAATTTATTTCATGCTTTCATTTATAAATTAATATTTTTGCATAGACCTCCAATTTAAAAAAAAGACGTGTGGCACTCGGGGACTGCCGCGGTAAAGCTATTGCATAGCATTTTGTATCAATTTATGCAATTATAATTATTTATTTATTTTATTTATGCAGTATTTCTTTTTCTTTGATATTAATTCAAGTTACACTTTTTGAGCGTGGTGACGGATAAGAAAACAAATTTTTCTTTTATTAAATAAATAAAAAGTTAATATTATTTAAAATATTTTTATTATTTTACAATACATGTGGATTTTATTACCTTACAGTAGATGTTGGTTATTCAGGAATATTTATCATTGAAACTATAGGTTTATGATAACTGAAATAAGAAACATAAGTTTGCGACTTAATATCCTCTAAATACCCAGAAAATACCGCGTCAATGGTGGTCCCATATTTTGTTGTGGACTCTTGTGGATCATTATTCATTTTCAAATCAATGTTTTTGATAGAAAAGTTGTCAACCGCTCTGATTTTTTATCAGCGAAGTTAATGTTGAAATCGCCAGCCAAGATAAGTGGAAATTTATTACCATTTGTACCAAGTATTTTCGAGCCTTCTTCAGTGTACTCCAGTAAAGTGCGATGAATAAAATGCTCTACCTCGTCCAATTTTGGATTCGGAGAAATGTAAATTGCTACCATAACTATTTGTAGGCCATTTCTAAGTTTGCATAAGCACGCACAAATATCTCCAACAACTGAGCGCCTAACATTAACATGGCTAACGTGTGCAATATTTATTTCGATATTCGGAGTCATAATATTAGTAATATCAGTTTTATTTTGGTAAATAGCTACCCCACCTTTTGAAACAGTATCTCGTTTGAACTGAACAATACAATTAAAATTAGGTATTTCAATTGGATTATCATGCGTCATGCAAGTTTCGGTAAGAAGTAACACATTTGTTTGTCTCGTAACTGAATCTTGTAAATCGTATTTATGACTATTTAGACCTTGGCAGTTGAAAGTCATTATTGAAATGCCATTTCTATTACTAATGAAATCTAATACACTTTGAGCAATCGTCTGAACACTATTAAAAGACAGTCTTTTGAATTCTTGCAACAATTGAAAAAACGGCCGCATGAGCACTTTTTACTCTATAAAATCACGCGCTTTTATTTAGTAAACAACACTATAAATAATTTAAAAGTCCAATGAAAAATTAGCGTGACATTCATCTTAGCTTTTCCGTTAAAAAAAAAGCTATTTTATAAAAACACTACAAAATTAATTTGCATAAAAGTACTTAATAATTAATTATATGAAAAGTTTTTAAGGTAGCCATGACAACGTCGATGACGTCTATGACATATCTCTATAGAAGACCTATTTCAGAGAGAAAATTAATAGCAAGTTTAGCACATCGCGACTATGAGTAACATGGCAAGTGTGTAGAACTGAGTTCGCGCCCTGCAATATGCATGCTCTTTTTGAAAATCTATAAATTTTTTTCAAAAGATGTAGTCGTACGCACACAAACATACCGTGCCGAAGACTGCCGAACTGAAACGACGTTAGACGATGGGGAGCGTGAGGTTTTTTCGTTACGGAATTTCTGGATTCGGTCCCCGCGCTCAAGGCCCGCGATAGAAGCTATGCAATAGCTTAAAAAAAAAAAAAGTGGATTCCCTCGGGGCCAAAAGGTCGGGCTCCTCCTCCTGATTCAGGGGACCCCAAACTCGGGTAGTCCACGACCTCTGGTTCCCGAGATAATCCACGGGGGGGTGAGGTAATCAATGAGGGGGGTCGGGGGTGTTCGCAGCGTCATGTTCTCGAAGAAATTCATAGTTCTTAATCAATCAAGGTACTTAGCTTAATAATTGAGCTTATGAGGCTCGAAAGCAATTTGTACTTTGTGTCCAATTATCGTATTGTGACGATATCTTAAAGCTTCTATACTTTCAATTATATCAGAAATGTTCAGCAAAAATATATAAAACAATATAAAGGCCAGAACAGAACGAAATTTATAAATTTATTTGTGCACTTAGGTAATCAACTGTTAACAAATCTTAAAAAGATCCAAAAAATATATATTGCTTTCGGCGAGATGCGAACTCACAACTTCATACTCGACTCAATTGTTAACAAATCTTAAAAAGATCCAAAAAATATATATTGCCTTCGGCGAGATGCGAACTCACAACTTCATACTCGACAGGTCATGCAATATTTACATGAGCCAACTCTTTGTTTGTATTACAGACGAAATAGGACTATACTCTGCTTCCGTTCGCCTTCATCATTTTTTTTCCTATCATTTTTCGTAACGCTTTCGCTAGTTTACTCCCCAAGTCAAGCGTGCCTAAAGAAGTTTCACTTCAAAAAACCTTTCATATAATTGTAATGTATGTTGTAAGTAGGTAGTGTTACAAAATGTTTCAACATTGTACCCTCAACATTATGTGTGTATCGATCGCTGTCCTCTTAATAAACGGTTCGACAGTCGACCATATACTGCATTCAAGGAAGTCGTATTATTTCTCCAAAACCCCTATATATAATATTTGGCGACGAGTTGGACCATAGCGTGTTATACTGCGGTTAATACAAGATGTCTTTGGGAAAATTGGAAGTTTTTGACGTCGAAACTGATAATTGGACTTTGTACATTGAGCGGTTGAAGCAGTACTTTTTAGTGAATGATGTGAAAGTGGATTTAAAAGTATCAACATTGATAACGGTCATGGGAAGTGCGTGTTACGAATTATTAGTCACATTATGTACGACGAAGAAGCCTTCTACATTAAAATTTGATGAGATTGTTACGATACTGCAAAGTCATCTTCAACCGAAACCAAATGTACTGGCCGAGAGATTTAAATTCAGACAAAGGAAACAGTTGAAAGGGGAGAATATCGCAACTTATGTAGCTGAACTGAAAAAGTTGACGATGTTCTGTGATTTTGGGGAAACGCAACTAGCGGCAAGTCCGTGTGCCGCTTGCGGAGCATACCACGAGAAGAGTATGTGCCGTTTTAGAAGATATACGTGCCGTGTGTGTAATCTGGAAGGTCATTTAAAGAAGATGTGTCCTAGACTGAAAAAGGACAGAGATCTTATGTGGACACAAGTGAGGGACGAAGGGGAGGAGTCAGCCAGTAATAATGATTATTTCGATAACCTAGAACAGGTAAATTTAAATGTACTTCAATTAGATAATTCGGTGAAATATAAACCTTATTATATTGGCGTCTCAATAGATGAAAAAAATGTTTGTATGGAGGTAGATACAGGTAGTAGAATTTCGTGTGTAAGTTACGAGTTTTATAAAAAAAAATAAGTACCCTGCCTTTAATTACATGCAATTTAGTACTTAACTATTATACTGGCGAAAAGGTGTATCCACGGGGCAGAATTAAACCCTATGTACGGTTTGGTAATACTTGCAAAGAGTTAGATTTATTTATAATAGACCACGGTAAAGAGCCGTTATTGGGTCGAGAATGGTTATACGAATTGAAAATTAAGTTAGAAGTTATTGATAAACTCAATCAACAATGTATAAATAGTATGACTAGTACTAAAGTTTTTAATATTAATGAATTGCGTTACAGATACTCTGAGGTGTTTTCTGACGGTCTCGGCTGTTTTACTGGTGGTGAAGTGAGTTTGCGTGTACGACCCGATGCGAGACCGATATATTTGCGAGCGCGACCACTAGCATACGCGCTGCGGGAGCGTGTGGAGCAAGCGCTGGATCAGCTGGAGAGGGACGGTATCATCACACCTGTCGAGACGTCAGACTGGGCGACCCCGGTCGTACCAGTCATTAAGAAAGACGGCTCGCTACGATTGTGCGGTGACTATAAACTTACCTTAAATAAATGTTTAGAGGTTGACCGTTTTCCCCTACCTAGAATAGATGATTTATTAAGTAAATTACATTCGGGGCATAAATTTACAAAGATTGATTTATCTCAAGCATACGCACAATTTTGTCTGGATGAACCATCGAAATTATATACTGTAATCAATACACACCGGGGGTTATATAAATACAATCGTTTGATATATGGTTTGTCATCAAGTCCAGGGATATTTCAAAGAAAAATTGAACAAATTTTTGAAGGTATGCCTAGGGTAGGAGTTTTTCTTGATGATGTCATTTTGACAGGCCGGGACGAGGCAGAACATATGGATACTTTATTTAAAGTTTTCGATAGATTACAGCGGTACGGGTTAAAGGTTAAGAAAGAGAAATGTACGTTTTTTGCGGATGAGGTATCTTATTTAGGGTTCATAATTAGTAAAGATGGAGTAAAGACATGCCCAAGTAAAGTAGAAGCTATAAAAAAGGTACCTATACCGTCCAATGTATCCGAACTTAGATCGTTCTTGGGTATGGTTATGTACTATGCCAAGTTTGTTAGGAATATTAGTATGAGGCTAACCCCCCTTTACGAGTTACTAAGGAAGGATAATAAGTTTGTTTGGACAAAAGATTGTACGGAAGTTTTCAACAGCATTAAAAATCTGTTGTCTTCTAGTGAGGTACTCGCGCATTATGATCCGCGTATGCCGGTAACACTGACGACGGATGCGAGTGCGCAGGGGGTGGGAGCGGTCATAGCTCATGTGTGGCCCGATGGAACCGAGCGTCCGATCGCTTACGCGTCGCGGGTTTTAAACGCATCGGAAGCAAACTACTCGCAGATTCAAAGGGAGGCGCTTGCTATTATTTTTGGAGTAAGGAAGTTCCATCAGTACTTATACGGGCGAGAGTTTGTTCTCAAAACGGACCACAAACCACTAGTTTCTATTTTTGGGGATAAAACGGGCATTCCAACGATGGCAGCAAGTAGGCTACAAAGGTGGGCGGTAGTTCTCTCTGGTTATCAGTATCGAATTCAATACGTACCTACCGATAAGAATGGTGCAGATGCGTTGTCCAGGTTGCCAGTGGGTACAAGGAACAAAGAACAGAACGAAATCACATATATAAATTTCGTACAGGATTTTTTACCGATAACCAGTCAAGATGTCAGTAAACTGGGGAATATGGATAGTGTTTTGAGAAAAGTCATGATATATATAAGGTCAGGTTGGCCTCCTTCATGTCCCGATGCGGAGCTACAAGCTTATTTTGTTAGAAGGAATGAGTTGTATGTCGAGTCGGGATGTGTAATGTGGGGCTATAGAGTTGTGATACCAACGGAATTGCGAAGTATTATATTAAAAGAGTTGCATATCAGTCACATGGGCATTGTTAAAATGAAATCAATGGCTCGTAGTTACGTTTGGTGGCCTGGTATCGATGCAGACATTGAACGCGTTTGCCAGGAATGCAATACATGTCGGTTGGAAGCTCCAGCTCCACCGAAAGCACCCGCTCAACCCTGGCCCTATATCTCAGAGCCGTGGAGTAGGTTACACGTTGATTTCCTAGGCCCTTTTCAGGGTAAGACGTTTTTTGTCATAGTGGATTCGTCGTCTAAATGGATCGAAGCTTTTGAAATGAAAAGAACGACCGGAAAGGAAGTTCTTAAGGTATTAAGGGATGTTTTAGCTCGGTTTGGGTTACCAAAAGAGATAGTATCGGACAACGGACCTCCTTTTACAGGTGTTGAAATAGCAGAATTTATGCGTGTTAACGGTATTAAACATATTTTTACGCCTGTTTATCACCCTGCATCGAATGGAGCTGCAGAGAATGCCGTTAAAATTTGTAAAAATGCGTTAAAAAAGGCTTTTAGGGACGGTATAGAGGTTGATACGGCATTGAAGTCGTACCTATTTATTTATAGGAATACCGTGCATAGCACGACGGGAGAGTCACCGGCGAGGTTACTGCAGCATAGAACGTTAAGGTCTCGCCTAGATCTGTTGAATATGGGCAATAAGGTTCAAGGCGTTAAACAAAGAGTGGAAGAGGCTCAACAGAAACAGGTCAAAAGTGCGGGTGGTATAATGCGTGCCTTAGAGATAGGGGATGACGTGTGGGCTCGAGGTTTTGGAAGGGAGGATAAGTGGATTAAAGGTAAAATTGACGGGAACTTAGGATCTCGTTATTACTTAGTTAGTAGGGAAAATGGTCCACCTTTAAAAAGACATATAGATCAAATTTGGAGAAAGTCTCCACGGTCTATGTTAACTTGTCCACTCTCAACTGACGTTGGCGAACCTGATAGTGGAGTAAGTTCACTGACACCACCACCACCACCACCAGCAACAGCATCCGAGACCCGAAGTAAACGTGTAAGGAAACCGGTCACAAGGTACCAGCCATGAATAATATTATACTTAATTATTGTAAATTAGTTGTATAAGAGCAGTTTAGAATAAGTGGTAGGGTGTAATGTATGTTGTAAGTAGGTAGTGTTACAAAATGTTTCAACATTGTACCCTCAACATTATGTGTGTATCGATCGCTGTCCTCTTAATAAACGGTTCGACAGTCGACCATATACTGCATTCAAGGAAGTCGTATTATTTCTCCAAAACCCCTATATATAATAATAATATGTCACCCCTTTCATAAGTTTATATTGTAGATACCGGGCTCACGACTATACCTAGCAGCAATACTATTTTTCACTACAACATTTAATGATTTCTTCTACCTGTATAAAATTTGTAATTCTTTTGTCGTGTGGTCTTCGCGCCGGCGTAATAGTTTGTAAGCTAATAAATAGTTGGATAACGTTGCGTGGTCGCGCCTCATGATACATTACATGAATGTATGTCCTAGAATAACAAATTCATTGACTTGTGACACCTATCAACCCTCACGGAGAAGGATGCCTGTGTCCCGGCCGTGGGAATATTATAGGCTGGTCATGCAGATGGAACCCTCTTACTGACAAATAAACACCGCTCTTCCATCGAAGTGGTTACAATAAGGAACATATGACGTGATACGTTGTCGTGCGCTCCAAGGCCCTTTATCGTTGTGGGCGCGGTCATTGGGGCGACGTCCAGCCCGATGCCTGATCGCGTCCCAGAGGGTCATAGCCGTTCAGCTAGTTCGGGGATACCGCACTTTCTCCACTCAGGCGGCGAGCCTACTTGCCGAATTGCCGCCATAGGATTTGGAGGGCAAAGCCTTCGCCCACAAGTGGAAATGGCGAGAGGAGGCAAAACATGCCACAAGGCATGCCCTGCGCTGCCGAGACTAATCGCTGTACAGCGAACAGAGCTACAATAGAGGCGAACAGAGCTACAATAGAGGCGAAAAGTCCCCTATATCAGGAGTGGCTAGAGCGGCGCCCTCACCTTCCGTTTGACGCAAGTCCTCACCGGACACTGCTGTTCTGGGGGTTCCTGTTTCGGATAAGGCGGGAGGAAACGCCAAGGTGTCACCACTACGGGGATCGCCCTTAGGACATGATGGAGCATACGGTGGAGGTCTGCCTGACTTGGGCGGAGCGCCGTGTCCTCGTGGCAGCGATCGGTGGCGATTACTCGCATCCGGCCTTGATCCAGGACAAAATTACCGGACAGCGTGCAGTGGGCAACTCGCCAGGTAAGGATCAGACCCGCGTCGACGATACGTTTTGTTTCACGCGCACCTCAAAGAGATGTCAGCACATCGTAACGGGGTTCACGAGGACCGATACTTGCCAGGGCCGCGTTTTTTTTTTGAAAGAGGTACCGTGTTGCTGGTGCGTGCACAGGCAGGTGAAGGAACACGAGTGGGTTTTAATCAGTAAAAGTCCGACACGCCCTTCCGCTCCACCTAGAGCGGGAGAGCTCATTTGATGATTACACAACCACAATAAAAAATTACATTCAGCACTCTCAACACACTGCAGTGCAGTGCATTGAGCTTGTCGAAAAGTAGTGTAAGCTTAGCCAGACCTTAGATAGAGTAACTGGCATAGTGTGGAAAATACACAGTGATTGATATTTTCTTTTGAATACTTAAAGTAAGGTGCTTACCTTACTTTAAGTCCTCATTTAAGTCAGTGCAGAATTAAGGAAGTTTGAGTTTTAACTTCCCTGTTGTTTGTGACGGTGTATGTCGCCGCCCCGGGAGGCTGGCAGTCGCGGGACATGTCCGGACATGTTTCATTTAGCGACTTGTTGCGCTCCCGGCTTGCCGGGGTGCGGGGTGAGGCAGGGCGGGGGTACTTCAATTCTACGGGTATTGTTTACGAGTATTGCGAACGTATTAGCGTAATGTATTAAGTGCGGACATGTCAGAAGAGAGCTTAGGATTTCATTTGGTTGCTTTGCAAAAATCATGATGACTTTTGTAAACTAGCTCCTAGCTAGCTCTTAATTTCGTTATCTTGGAACATGACAAATCGTTTCCTGTCAGCTAGGTACGTCAGTAGGTAGATATTCAATATTAGTACGGTATCTACTGAGCATCATTTTGTTTGGATGACACACACTAGGACTGACCCACCTGTTCTTTGAATGTTCATCAAAAGGACTGTATTTACTGAGCACCCTCTTCTTTGGATGACCCACTCTAGAACTGCACCTGGATGTATAACTGTACCTACTGACTACCTTGTTATTTCTGTTGTCGTTCTAATTGAGATTGAACTCTTAGAGTGTTCGGCGTTTTCGTTGCAAGCGGGAACGTTCCCACTTCTGTGTAGCTATCTGTAGTACCTCGGAGTTAGTTCTGCGCCGCGATCAATAACGAGCCAACGTTAATTATCGCTTACTGTTGTGAATCACTTGAGAAAGTTTATTTTTGTTCAGATCCTAAGTATGATTAGTGTGGATTGGTTGAAAGTTTTATTTATTTAGTTCTTATACATAAATTAGTAGACTACTACTACGAATTTTATCATATGATAATTTTAAAAAACTTCAGACATTTTAACAAAACATGCCTCGGTGTCACCAATGAGTTTCGTAGTGTTACTATTGCTCACTTGTGTCGACAGCCTCCGTGGCGTAGCGGTAGCGAACGCGGCCGTTGCGCAAGGAGGCGCGGGTTCGATCCCCGCACAGTGCAAATATTTGTATGCATGAATATTCATAATATTGGCACTGGTCTGGTCGTGCCTCGGAAAGCACGTTAAGCCGTTGGTCCCGGTTGCCATATGAACATCTAGTGGCAGTCGTTACGGGTTGTTGGAGCCCTCAAAAGTCCAACAATTGGTCTAATTGCAATGCTTAGATATCGCCTCGGGTTGTGGAGGTCAGACGGCAGTCGCTTCACGGAAAATATCGAAGTTTAGCCAAAATCAGCAGTAGACTGGCAAAGCGGACCCCAGACTCCAAAGCTGAAAAGCTACGGATGCGACTGGGAGTAACGCTGAGATAATGATGATGACTATTGCTCACTTGTGCATAATATAACATTTCATTGAACAGTATGTGAGACGACAGCGGCCTGCCACGATCAACTATCAATCAACGAGGGTCGAACTAATTGAGGCTTCGTTAAGCTGTCCACATTGTTTCGGTGAAGATAATTATGACACATCATGTGTCATAATGCTTATTGTGCTAGATGAGACATCAGTCACGTTTAGCACTATAAAGCATCAGTACCTCTCAGTGATCAACGATGAATTACAACTTCGTCGTGCTTGTCTATAAAGCAATAACAAAAGACAACACTACTCTTGTGTTTATAAAAGTGCCTCAAGCAGTAATTTTCATTTTCAATTCTCTACAAAAAACGTAAAACAAAGCTCCAGTTTGAGATTAAAACGCTCGGACCTATCTCTCTCGTCCCTGTATCAATTAGAAGCCATCTGTCAGCTCGGCCGATACAAATTAAACTTTTGTTTGGGCTGCAGACGTGACACGACTGCAGAGTGCAGAGTTCGACCTCCGGCGGTGGCACTCATTGTTCTACTGAGCGTTGTGCGTGAGGCGGAGGTATTTCCTTTGTTTGTATTATGTAGTAGACAGTATTTAACAGCGTAGGTAATGACAATCTGAAATAAATACGCTTTTTATTACTACTTATATTTTTAGCTTAATCGTGCTTCGTAATTAGCATTTAATTTGTACCTCACCTTACTTAGTATTCAAGCTTAATGAAGTCAAGTATAAACATTTCATTTTCCTCGTTGTGTAGTACTCAGTTATTTATATAGAAGTTGGTCGGATCTCCACGCGCTCACGTTGTGATCGCACAAATTATTAACGGCGCCCGAACTCACTGGTTTACATATGTTTCGGATTACTCTGGAATACTGCAGACGTTGTACCTTAGTAAATTGTACCTTCATGGGCAAGATATGCTTTTCTTCATATATTAGCCTGGAACACATGTTTTTTAGTTTTTAAATAAGAACAAATAACAAGAATAGAGAAAACCCCTGATGTGGCAGGGGTGCAGGCGACGGGTCCAACTGTCGGGAGGCTATTGCATGTTCTGTGTCAATAGTATGTGTCCAAAAAGTAAAAAGCAAGGTGCTTTATTAAATGTTTGACGGAGTGAACATAATTTGGACGAATAACATTTTTAGTTTGCATGTAGGTGATAAGTCTGTAAGATATACCTACGCATGTGGTAGGTATGTAGCGGATGAGTTTGTAATATATATGTAGACAGTAGGCATGTAGCGGATGAGTTTGTAATATATATGTAGATAGTAGGCATGTAGCGGATGAGTTTGTAATATATATATGTAGACGGTAGGTATGTAGCGGATGAGTTTGTAATATATATGTAGACGGTAGGTATGTAGCGGATGAGTTTGTAATATATATGTAGACAGTAGGCATGTAGCGGATGAGTTTGTAATATATATGTAGACGGTAGGCATGTAGCGGATGAGTTTGTAATATACAGTATGTTAAGAAAACCCTGTCCGACCCGTGAAGGTGTTGTTAGGTATCGATAACTGATTCTACTAATGGATACAAAACCGGGCTAAACTTTAAAAAAAAATCCTCCTAAAATAATTAATATTATTTCACAAAAAGAGGTAACTTAATAAATGTGCGTTAAGCTCCCTTCCACGATCGGCGGGCGGCAGAGCACGGGGCACGTGGTCGTATCGCTATTTGCTCATAATAATACCGATGTTGTCACTTTTTTAAAAATGTCGAGGGCATAAGGTTCAATATCGCGTGACATGCAGTGCGTAACTTTTAAGCCTTATAACTCGAGATCTAGACATTGTCTAGGTGTAATATAAAAACGCATTCCTAGACTTAAGGTGGCCTATCGAATGGTACAGGTTTTATCAATTTGGCAACTAAGTGACGACATCGAAATTTCTAGAAACCTATTTCCGGGAATTACCGTAGGTACCTACTGAATGTACTCGAAGTTATGCGCTATTATTATTACTTCTAGACGATTCTGGAATGTTCGATCAGCTGGCCTATATATAGCACCGTGACGCCGGTGCCGAGTCAGTCTGCACTTGACTACCGAGACGAAAACAGCGATACTTAAGAAGCGATCTTTGAGAATACCTACTGCGACAACTGTAACGAGAACTGTGAGTACTACGTGAAGTAACATCTGTAGTGTTATTGTGTGTTTACAATACGGACTTCGTGGACGTAAGTGAAGAATTCGGTGCAACGTCAGCAACATTCTACTTGTCATTGCCTACAATCGACTGTACCTCGTTGCCAATAAACTTCGTAACCCTTAACCGGTATTTTAGTATCCCTAGCCCGTAACAATTGGTGTCAGAAGTGGGATGCCGGTCACGCCAAGGGAAGACGAAAGAGTTCGCACGCGACCACAAGCAGCGATGGATTTGGCGCGTCAAGAGGAAGAATCGCTTGGTGTCCCTGTACCCGTAGAAGATGTGGCCGTCGTACCACCGACAAATGTAAGTGCGCCTGCTACCACCACTATTCCTGGCAGTAGCGGATCCGATATATCGGCGTTACTAGCTCACTTGACGGCGCAAATAAAAGGTATAGCAGAATCCCAGACAGCAATCCAGGCAAAAATAGATAAATCCCAGGCAGAAACCCAGGTTCAAATAAAACAAACCCAGGCACAAATAAAGGAATCCCAGCAGCTGGTATTAGAATTAAACGAAAAAAGGGAAAACACCAAAGAAGAGGTCAACGAACTTAGAGTAAAAACAGCACAACAAGATGCACGTATGGACCAGCAAGATACGCGCATAGACAAACAAGAAGCGCGTATAGACCATCAAGATACGCGTATAGACAAACACGATGCTCGTATAGACAAACATGATGCGCGTTTAGAAAAACTAGATAATACCATCCTGGAGTTTGGGAAAGAAATAGAAAGAGTACAAAAAGGAGGTATCAAAGGTGTGGTGCCTGTACCCAGTGCTTTGCCGACGTTCAAAGTACCTCACTTCGACGGAACAACGTCATGGGTGGCCTTCCGTCTACAGTTTGAAAAGGTTGCAAAAGGCAATAATTGGGACGACGATCAAGCTGTAACCGCCCTTACGCTTGCTCTGCGTGGTGATGCGGTACAAATCATAGAAAATATTTCCAGCGATTGTAATACCCTAGCCTGTTTGTTGGAAGCGTTAGAGTCTAGATACGGAGAGAAAAACCTCGAACATGTCTTCAGGGCTCAACTCCGCGACCGGACACAGAAGAGCAGTGAAGGTTTGCAACAATGGGCTTCGGAAATAGAACGCATTGTTCGAAGGGCGTATGCATCGACACCAGCATTAATTGATGCTACTACGGTGCAAGCTTTTACGGATGGAATTCGAGATGCGGAAGTCAGGGCTGCAGTTCGTCTGGGTCACCATCAGACTCTGAAGGCAGCCTTGACACACGCTCTAGAGGTGGAAGCAGTACGCCAAGATGGCCGACAACACCACCGTATTCGTGAGGTCACCGCACTGTGCGGCGAAAAGGGGCATATTCGGATCAATTGCCCCAGGAAGTCCAAGGGAAGAAGTACCTCTGGGACACAGGTGGAAGCCGAGGATTTAAACTAGGAACAGCCAGGGCTATGGGGCGAGTACTGGCTGATCGTCACGAAGCCCCTATTATAACAGTATCACAAGTGGGTGACGGAAACAGTCTCATTATAGAAGGTGAACTGAATGGTAAATCCTGTAGTTTCACATTGGATACTGGTGCAACAAGAACTATTGCACGACCAGAGCTATTTCCTCGCACCATAGTATGGAAAAGAGGATCTTCACAATGCCGGTTACAAACTGCCACCGGCCAACCAGTACTCGTCCTTGGTGAAACAAATGTGACTTTGAAAATGGGTGATAAGACATTTACGCATCCTGTTTTAGTAGCGAATATTACAGATGATTGCATTATAGGACTGGACTTTTTGAAGAAACACCAATGCGTCCTAAATGTAGCAAAAGGAGTATTGAGTTTTCCAGAACAAGAAGTATTTCTTCAAGGTGCAAAACAAGGGTCAGTGTACTGTTTAAGGAAAACTGTATTACAACCAAGATCAGAAACTTTAGTAGATATTAGATTTTCACCAATAGGATGCCGCAAACGTTGCATTATAATAGAGGATTCTGGAGATCACCCAGACTGGATAACGGCAAGGACACTGATGATGATTTCCGATAAACCAAAAATACGCATAATCAACGTTAGTAACAAAGAAATAATTCTCGAAAAGAACCACATGGTGGGTGTGTGCGATAATGTAGCATCTTTGAGAAAAACAGAGGTGCACGAAAAGGAACTTGATAAGAAGTGGCAGGAACATGTATCGACACTATTTGAAAGTTGTAAGGGCAATTTAAACAAGTTCGAAAGTCACAAAGTTAAGCAACTGTTACATAACTTCCATGACATCTTCGCGAAGACCGACGGTGACGTGGGAAGGACCGGGCTAGTTAAACACCATATAGATACGGGTGATACACAGCCGATAAGACAGAGACCACGTCGTATTCCCTTTGCAAGAGAACAGGAAGTCACGGAAATGTTAAGAGATATGAAGAGAAACCGGATTATAGAAGCATCCACCAGCCCTTGGTCATCTCCAGTTGTACTAGTCAAGAAAAAGGATGGCAGTACAAGGTTTTGCGTTGACTACAGGATGTTGAATGATGCCACGAAAAAGGACAGTTATCCTCTGCCACGTATAGATGACACTTTGAACTTGCTAAGCGGCATGAATTGGTTCTCCACAGTTGACCTCAAAAGTGGATACTGGCAGGTGGAAATCTGTCAGCAGGATAAAGAAAAGACCGCTTTCTCCACTGGTCCTGGGAACGGTCTCTGGCAATTCAATGTCATGCCTTTTGGACTGTGCAATGCTCCAGCTACATTCGAGCGCTTAATGGAGCGCATTTTGGTGGGGTTGCTTGGTGATGCATGCCTGGTCTATTTGGATGACATCATCATTATGGGACGAAACTTCGAAGAGCACCTACGCAATTTGGAGAAAGTGTTCCAAAAACTGCGTGAAGCGAATTTAAAACTCAGTCCTAGTAAGTGTACACTATTCCAGAAAGAGGTTGGATACTTAGGACACATTATTTCGGCGCAAGGAATTCGAACAGATCCTGAAAAATTAAAAGCCGTGTCGAAGTGGCCTACCCCTCGTAACAAAACTGAGGTACGCTCTTTCTTGGGTCTGTGTGCATATTACCGTCGGTTTGTGAAGAACTTCTCCGAGTTAGCGAAACCATTACATCGGTTAACAGAGGAAAAGTGTCAATTTGAATGGAACCCTGACTGCGAAAAGGCATTTGCGCTACTCAAAACTCACTTGTGTGGGGCTCCTGTATTAGGTTACCCTAGTCGGGAAGGCCGATTTCTGGTGGATACGGATGCCAGCAATGTTGGCATTGGAGGAGTTCTTTCCCAAACACAAGGAGATCAGCAGGTCGTTATTGCATATTTCAGCAGATGTCTTTCCAAGCCAGAAAGAAATTACTGTGTTACACGCCGAGAACTTCTAGCCGTTGTTAAAACCTTACAACACTTCAAGAAATATTTGATTGGGAGACAGTTTACACTTCGCACCGATCACGCTGCCTTACAGTGGTTGCTTCAGTTCAAAGACCCAGAAGGACAAGTAGCAAGGTGGATAGAGCAGCTGCAAGAATTTGACTTTGTCACTGAACATCGAAAAGGCAAGTCACACAATAATGCTGATGCTTTATCTAGACGGCCTTGCGAAGAATCTTGCCGACATTGTTCCAAACAGGAAAAGAAAGAGAACGTAAGGATTATCCAGGTGAACGCTTTGGATGAAGACTGGGATAATCGATCATTAGAAGACGCACAAAAGGACGATAATGACTTGAAGACAGTAATCGAATGGAAGAAACGTGGCCACAGGCCCGCTTGGAGTGAGGTATCAGCGCTTAGCCCAATAGCAAAAAGTTACTGGGCTCAATGGGACAGCCTGATAATTGATAATGGAGTTCTGAAGAGGAAATGGGAATCACCTAGTGGACAGGAGGTCGCCTTACAGATAGTTGTCCCCTGTGATAAGGTCGCGTTGGTGCTAAGGCAGGTGCACGACGGAGTATCCGGAGGACATCTAGGAGTGAAGAAAACCCTGGAGAAGGTGAGAAAAAGATTCTATTGGGTGCATTGCCGCGAAGACGTAAAGGACTGGTGTAGAAAATGTGTAGCCTGCTCCTCAGTAAAGGGACCGCAAACGAGGGCCAGAGGTCGGCTGAAAGTGTACAATGTTGGTGCACCATGGGAAAGAGTTGCTGTCGATATAGCTGGGCCATTCCCTATTACTGAAGAAGGGAATAGGTATATCATCGTCATGCAAGACTATTTCAGCAAATGGCCAGAAGCTTTTGCAGTACCCAACCAAGAAGCTCATACTGTCGCCAAAAAGCTAGTTCACGAGGTGTTCTGTCGATTTGGCGTCCCCTTGGAGTTACACTCTGATCAGGGTAGAAATTTCGAGTCTTCACTGTTCCGAGAGGTTTGCCAACTGCTCGGGATACATAAGACTCGTACAACACCATATCACCCTCAGTCAGATGGAATGGTCGAGAGATTCAACCAGACGCTAGAGAATCATTTGGCCAAAGTAGTGGAAGAACACCAGAGGGATTGGGACCAATACATCCCACTCTTCTTAATGTCATACCGCTCTGCAACACATGATAGCACAAATTGTACACCGGCGAAAGTCAACTTCGGCCGAGAAATTAGACTACCCATAGATGCACTAACCGGAACACCACCCGATACCCCTATCCTAGCCGTCGACTATGTGGCCGAACTACGACGTAAACTAGATGGAATACATGAGCTAGTGAGAGAGAATGGTCTGAAAACCAGCGAGAAAATGAAGATCCGATTTTTGGTCGATCCAAGTTTTGGTCGAGTAGCTTCGTCATAATTTGAAAACTTGACTTTGGCTAATCGACATGCCGCTACAGCCGCGCAATACAGGATGTATTGCGCGGCTGTAGCGGCATGTCGATTATCGAGATCCTCGCTGCTCTCGAAGAAATTCTTGAGCTGCGAGTCCAAAGCACACACCAACGCCCTATTTTTTTTGTGCATAGGTAGCCGTGGTAACCGGGGTCTAAGGTTGGTCGGAGTGGATCTATATTCGCGGAACGCATCCTCCCGTGCGCTCCTCAGTCATTCGTTATACTGGTTACTTACTGTTTCAACCCTATCGTCCTCTTCTTCGACACGATTGGACCGCGGCGGAACAGCATCAATAATTGACGCTTGTGCCGCGGTCTGGGTCAGAGTCGGGGCGATTTGGTTGCTCAGTACCTCTGAGCGCAGCCTATCAAGTGCGATATCGTCCAACCTGTGATTGCATTGGATGACCCGCACCTGATCCGACAGTCGTTGGGCCGAGACGTTGACAGTTGGTTACAGTGCCTGAAACAAAGACAGCATCCTTTCACGGTACCCAGTGAGGTTAGTTCCCCCCTCTGTAGCCCCGTAATATGCGCGCATGACGTTCTCATTCATTGTCTGAGTCCATCTCATGCGCTGCACACAACCACCGGCAGCGGGGACCCGGCTCGGGGCCGGATGGCCCCTAAGTCCCAAGCTCTTCGGTGGCCGGCCTCTCCCCTGCCGACGTACAGGTGTTGGCAACGTCGGCGGAGAGAAATACTCGTCGCTCGAGCTCGACGCAGCGGCAAATCTTGTCAACATTTCATACTTATTTTACTGTTTTGCATTGTTGTATTGTACATAATTATGTATTTTCCGAGGTGACATGACAGATGTCACCTCCAATGATTCGGTAATTTTACCATTGTAGATATGTATATAAATACTTTTTATATATATTTTAAATTGCTTTAAGTTTGGGTTTCGGTTTTAATAATAATAAATAAATAAATATATACGAACAAATCACACAGATTGAGCTAGCCCCAAAGTAAGTTCGAGACTTGTGTTATGGGATACTAACTCAACGATACTAAATTTATAATATTTACATATATAGATAAACATCCAAGACCCAGGCCAATCAGGAAAAGATCGTTTTCCATCACGACCTGGCCGGGGATCGGGATTTGTTGAATATTTCACAGAATAATAATGAAAAACTGATATAAAATATTATTTCTTGAATTGATAAAAAAATATGATGTTGACGTTTGCTGTGTTGCCAATTTGTATTATTATTACTACAGAGGATTGTGTAGACTTGTTATAGACAGTAACAGGTAAAGTACCTGTGCAATGTGTGCAATACTTGTGTCACCTACATTATCGAAGTAAGTCAGAAGGCACGTGCTTCTATTTATTTATGTTTAGTGAGATAATGCAATCAACGAAACACAGACCCCGCCTCACTCAAACTCATCCGCTACATACCTACCGTCGTCTACATATATATTACAAACTCATCCGCTACATACCTACCGTCGTCTACATATATATTACAAACTCATCCGCTACATGCCTACCGTCTACATATACAGTATGTTAAGAAAACCCTGTCCGACCCATAAGGATAATAAAGGTTAGGTAAACACATGACCAAATATAATATAAAATTTTACATGATCATTATAATACCAATACAAATGAATTTTGAAACAATCTTTTTTTCCCGCGAATTAATTCCAACTTCCCCGAAATTTGGTAATTTTTTAAAAAAGTGACAACACCGGTATTATTATGAGCAAATAGCGATACGACCACGTGCCCCGTGCTCTGCCGCCCGCCGATCGTGGAAGGGAGCTTAACGCACATTTATTAAGTTACCTCTTTTTGTGAAATAATATTAATTATTTTAGGAGGATTTTTTTTTAAAGTTTAGCCCGGTTTTGTATCCATTAGTAGAATCAGTTATCGATACCTAACAACACCTTCACGGGTCGGACAGGGTTTTCTTAACATACTGTATATTACAAACTCATCCGCTACATGCCTACCGTCTACATATTGTTACGGGCTAGGGGTACTAAAATACCGGTTAAGGGTTACGAAGTTTATTGGCAACGAGGTACAGTCGATTGTAGGCAATGACAAGTAGAATGTTGCTGACGTTGCACCGAATTCTTCACTTACGTCCACGAAGTCCGTATTGTAAACACACAATAACACTACAGATGTTACTTCACGTAGTACTCACAGTTCTCGTTACAGTTGTCGCAGTAGGTATTCTCAAAGATCGCTTCTTAAGTATCGCTGTTTTCGTCTCGGTAGTCAAGTGCAGACTGACTCGGCACCGGCGTCACGGCGCTATACAGTATGTTACGAAAACCCTGTCCGACCCATAAGGATAATAGAGGTTAGGTAAACACATGACCAAATATAATATAAAATTTTACGTATTCATCATAGTACCAATACAAATGAATTTTGAAATAATCTTTTTTTCCAACGAATTAATTCCAATTTCCCCGAAATTTGGTAATTTTTAAAAAGTGACAACACCGGTATTATTATGAGCGAATAGCGATGCGACCACGTGTCGCGTGTCCTGCCGCCCGCCCCCCGCGGTCGGCAGGCGAAGGGTGGTCAACGCACATTTAATAAGTTACCTCCTTTTGCGAAATAATATTTATTTTTTTTAGGGGGATTTTTTTTTTAAGTAAAGCCCGGTTTTGTATGCATTAGTAGAATCAGTTATCGATACCTAACAACACCTTCACGGGTCGGACAGGGTTTTCGTAACATACTGTATATAGGCCAGCTGATCGAACATTCCAGAATCGTCTAGACGTAATAATAATAGCGCATAACTTCGAGTACATTCAGTAGGTACCTACGGTAATTCCCGGAAATAGGTTTCTAGAAATTTCGATGTCGTCACTTAGTTGCCAAATTGATAAAACCTGTACCATTCGATAGGCCACCTTAAGTCTAGGAATGCGTTTTTATATTACACCTAGACAATGTCTAGATCTCGAGTTATAAGGCTTAAAAGTTACGCACTGCATGTCACGCGATATTGAACCTTATGCCCTCGACATAAGGTGCATTCGTAACATTGCCCCCTTCTTAGTCGTGCTCGTCCCGAGCATGATTTGAACCATAATAGCGAGCTAGGCGGTCTACGTGTACGATCTTCAGCTTCCCTCTAGGTCCTTTCTTTATCCGGTAGGTGACATCGTTTATCCTCGTAACTATCGTGTACGGACCCTCCCATTTGGCTTGGAATTTCGGACTCTTTCCTTTTCTCCTTATGGGATTATGTAACCATACCAAAGTTCCCTCTTCAAGTCCGGGCACGTTAGCTTTGCGGTCGTATCGGATCTTCATTTTCTCGCTGGTTTTCAGACCATTCTCTCTCACTAGCTCATGTATTCCATCTAGTTTACGTCGTAGTTCGGCCACATAGTCGACGGCTAGGATAGGGGTATCGGGTGGTGTTCCGGTTAGTGCATCTATGGGTAGTCTAATTTCTCGGCCGAAGTTGACTTTCGCCGGTGTACAATTTGTGCTATCATGTGTTGCAGAGCGGTATGACATTAAGAAGAGTGGGATGTATTGGTCCCAATCCCTCTGGTGTTCTTCCACTACTTTGGCCAAATGATTCTCTAGCGTCTGGTTGAATCTCTCGACCATTCCATCTGACTGAGGGTGATCGCCAACTTGAGTTTGGACTTAGCACATGTACGTCAGAGACTGCTGCAGGAACCTGATCTGACATATCAGAGGATGCGAGAGCTGGCTAGGACACTCATCGTCGCACAGCAGGATGCAGACCAAATTGTCAAGAGGTCCACTAGTCAAGAGTCTGAAAAAGTCATGCATCTGCGTCGGAGGAGCCGTGGTCGAGCGGAGCGTCAGCGACGGCGAGCTTCACCAGTCAGTTAGCAGGGATCCAGCGCAGGGAGGTCAAAGTCAAGTCCCAGTCCTGAGAAGCGCTCGAAGACGTGTAGCCGCTGTGGACAACACCACCGCTACAAATGTCCAGCGCAGGGAGCTAAATGCAGGTCATGTAACTCTTATGGTCATTTTGCAAAATTTTGTTACTCCAATAATAAAAAAGTCAGTCATTTAGAGTCTTTTAGTTCAACTGGTAGTCAAGATAATTTTGTTGGAATTTTAAATTGTCATAACTTCAGTCATAGTCATAAGTCTAGTCAATATAATTGTCGTTTAGAGTCACAAAGTCATCACAATCAAAATCATTACAGACATAGCAGGTTGTCATACACACAGTCAGATCATAAGTTACAATCAACGGTCAGGTCGCACATAGGCCAGTCGCAGTCAATGTCTAAGAGATCTCATGAAGACTCATCTTGTCATAAAAAATATCCTGTGTCATATTTCTGTGATGAAAGTGGTGATAATGCCATATCTGAGAGGTCTAATAAAAAATGCCTCAGTGATGAAAAAAGGCTGGTGACTGATAAGTCTAAGAGATCTCATGAAGACTCATCTTGTCATATGTCATATCTCAATGATGAAAACACTAAACAGTCTGAGAGATTCACAGTCAAGTCAAAAAAGTCAAAAAGTCTTAGCCGAGATTCATATCTTAATGATGAGTACAGACACAAGTCTGAGGAATCTCACACAACAAACACTTGTAGAATTATTACAGCAAAGTCAACACATAGTAAACAGGTCAATACAGTCGAGTCAAAAGAAAACAAATACTATTCTAAACAGTCATGGAACATAAACATTTTAGTTGGTCATACACAAATTAATTGCATTATTGATTCAGGAGCTGAAATCAATATTATGTCAAAGAAAACTTTTCAATCTTTGAAATGTCAAAGTCAAATGTCACTTGAGAAATGTCAAATAAACGTTAGTGGGTTTGGTGGTATATAAATACCCATTATGGGCAAAGTCAATGTAAAATGTAGTTTATCTTTAAATAATAGCACTATTAGTGTAAATATAGTGTTTATAGTCGCAGATTTAGTTTGTCCGAATGTTTTAGGTCTACCAACTTGTGAAAAATTAGGTATAATTCAAAGAGTTTTCTCTGTGTCTCAACAAAATTTTAGTGAACAAATTCTTACACAATACAATGATGTATTTCAGGGTCTTGGATGTCTACCTCAAGTCTGTCGCCTGAAACTCAAACCTGAAGCAGTGCCATGCGTGGATGCTCCGAGAAGAGTACCCTTCGCTTTACTGAACAAACTGCGCGATGAATTGGATCGCATGGAGAAAATGCAGGTCATTGAAAAGGTTTTTAAACCTACAGAATGGGTGAACAGTATAGTGATAACAGTCAAAAGCACGGGTCAGTTACGAATTTGTTTAGATCCTAGAAATTTGAATAAGAATATTATAAGGGAAATTTATCCACTAAAGTCAATAGATGAGATCAGATCTCAACTAGCAGGAGCTGTTTGTTTTTCTCATTTAGATGCATTTTCAGGATTTTGGATGCTTAAACTAGATGAATATAGTTCTGATTTATGTACATTTCAAACACCTTTCGGTAGATATAAATATTTAAGGTTACCTTTTGGTATTAATGCATCGTCTGAAATTTTTCAAAGAGTCATGATGAATTTGTTCGGTGATTTAGAAGGAGTTCTAATATTCATCGATGATATTTTGGTATATGGACCAAACGAGTCAGTACATAATGAGAGAGTACATAAAGTCATGCAACGAGCATGTGAAGTCAATTTAAAGTTCAATAAGTCTAAATGTAAATTTCTAGTTTCAGAAGTCTGTTTTTTAGGGTATGTTTTTAGTAAAGATGGTGCTAGGGTTGATGAAGAGAAAGTAAAAGCAATTGTCAATATGCCCACACCAAAAAAATGTCAAAGAATTGCAAAGAATATTAGGTATGATCAATTATTTAGGTCCCTTTATTAGCAATTTGTCTCAAAAAACTCAAATTTTAAGAAATCTTTTGAAGAAAGATTCAGTCTGGACTTGGGATGAAAATCATAGTCAATGTCTTAAGAGTTTAATCGATGAAATTACAAATTCACCAGTTTTAGCTCATTATAATCCCAATGTACCATTAGTCTTGTCAGTCGATTCGTCAAAGTCAGCATTAGGAGCAGTCATTATGCAGAATAATAAACCTATTGCTTATAGTTCAAAAACATTAACTCAAACTCAGTCAAGGTATGCTCAAATTGAGAAAGAATTGTTAGCCATTCAGTTTGGTTGTGAAAAATTTCACCAGTATGTGTACGGTCATAAAGTAACTGTTCATACTGATCATAAACCTTTAGTCTATCTTTTTAAAAAGCCATTACATGATGTACCAGCAAGATTGCAACGTATGATGTTAACTTTACAAAAATATGATTTGGAAGTTATACATGTTCCAGGTAAAGAAATGTTTATATCTGACACTCTGTCTAGAGCAGCATTGAAAGAACATTATATACCTGAGAATGAGTCAGAAATATCTTGTCATGTCAATTTAATGCATTCAAGTCTAGCAGTCACAAAGGAGTACTGTACAAAATTGTTACAGAACACTAAGAAAGATGATACTTTGCAATTGTTAAAAAAGTATTATTATGAAGGTTGGCCAAAAAATAAAAATAATGTCAGTCTGTCAATAAAACCATTTTGGAACATACAAGCTGAAATTCATGTAGTCAAAGATTTGTTGTTCAAAGGGTCAAAATTAATAGTACCACAGTCAATGTATAAGGAAATGTTAGGTAAAATTCATGAAGGTCACCAAGGTATAAATAAATGCTTAAAACTGGCTAGAGAGTCTTTGTACTGGCAAGCATGTCAGCTGATATTAAAAACTTGGTAGAACAATGTTATGTATGTGCACAATTTAAACCTAATAATCCAAAGGAACCACTAAAAAATTTTGAAATAAATAAATATCCATGGCAACAAGTAGGTGTTGATTTGATGTATTATGATAACCTTACTTATTTAATTGTCACAGATTATTATTCTAAATTTATAGAAATAGCTTTGTTAAATAAAAACAGTACAGCAAAGAATGTAATAACACATTTAAAGTCCATTTTTGCTCGTCATGGAATACCTTTATCTTTAGTGTCTGATGGTGGTCCTCCTTTTCAGTCATTAGAATTTAAGAATTTTATGCATGAATGGGACATAGAACACATTGTAACTAGCCCATATCATCCACAGTCAAATGGTCAAGCAGAGAGTTCAGTCAAAATTATCAAAAATATGTTAAAAAAATGTAAAAGAATCTCATCTGATCCATACATAGCTTTATTACAGTATAGAAACACACCTAAGAATAATTTACCATCTCCAGCTCAATTGTTAATGTCCAGGAATTTAAGAAATAACATTCCTATGTCTTATAAGAAATTAAAACCTAAAGTGGTTACATTCAAAAATTATGAAGAATGTGTCAAGCAAAATAATAAAAATAAGTCTAAATATTATAATAGAAATACAAAGTCATTGTCATTACTGTATCCCAATGATCATGTATACTTTAAAAGAAAGCCTGATAGCAATTGGGAACAAGCCATTGTCAAGCTAAGGTTGGCTAATAATAGGTCATATGTCGTTGAGGATGTCAATGGAGTTAGGTATAGGAGGAATAGAGTTCATTTAAGACACAAATATTCTCCTATGCTATCCAATTCGTCGCAGGGGAGAGAGGAAGGTAACAGGCAGGAGTCTAGACCTCAAGAGCTCTCATCTCAATCCTCAGTCAGTCAACATGTAACTCGTTCTGGAAGAGTTGTAAAGCCAACCAGAAGGCTAATTGATGAAATAGATTAAGTAGAACATTGTATCCTAGATTAAGACCTAACCATAGTCTTAAGTCATTGTCTAAATTGTAACTAAGTCAGGTTTCTATAACATTGTTTGTCAAGGGTTAATTTAAACTTAAACAGGGGGGATGTTGTATCATACATCACTACTCTGTAGTCGAGTAACTAATACCATCTCTATGTATTAGTGTCTATGAATATAGTCTATGGTCTTGTCATTGTAACTTAGGATCTGACCTAGAAGAGGTCGTTTCCAATAATATAATTCTACAAGTGTAATAAACCAGTCTAATTATCTAAAGTCTTTAATATTTACCAACCGAACAATCATACAGTGAACTCGGCTGTCATTGTACCAATTGTCGTATCGGCCAATGGTTTGATAGTCAAGAGCCTCGACCAACATCTATAGAGGCTCTGGTTAGGCAGTTGGATCAAAGGCCTGATTCAAAAGGCAGTACTTCTCGATACGGCTCGCATCGTGAGGAGGTTCCAGCCTCTGGAGCCTTCCTGGCCCTGGATTTCATGTATCAATCAGGTTGTAATCAGCTAAATGTTCATTGAATTATACACCTAACCATTACAGAAATGTAGTTCTTTATATAAAAATGACAGCTGTCAATGTAACCCCGGCTACTGAGGAGGCGGCGGCGGCGTGACTAAATTGAAAATAAATGAGGACCGAGGAGATTGATCCAATCAATCAAACTAAGAGATCGATCAAAGCCAGAATTGATTTATTTTGGTGATATTATGTATATCATCAAAATAAATCAATTCCGGAATTTTTACATAAATAGGCACACGGGCCAAGCGTCGAGTTTAGTTGCTCCGCTGATAGCTAATGTCGTTGAAAGGTAAGCCCATCTGAAATGTTGAGCGAGTGGCGTTGAAACGTTATGCATGTGCTCGTGGAGGATTCAGCGATGCTCCGCGAGGGCCTTTCTTGACGTTATGAAACAAAAGATTTTGATTACTAGATAAATAATGACTTTACACGTACATCTCACTCTATACTTTCTAAAGCTCGCAATTTTATCCAAACTACCTACTAAAGTACTTAATAATTAAAATTAAAGTTTAATACTATGAACTACTAATATAACTACTAGATGTATTACAAATAGTTTTTATGTTATAATTCTTTCAATATTGACAAAAATCGCTGGCGTCCCAGGAAATGCGCGCTTCAAAATAGTCTGCAGTTATAAGTGTTAAGCTGAAATTTAAGAAACTACTATGCTGCTATAATATCTGAATAATAAAATTATAGTTACTTAAATATATTTATGTTGTATCATCCTTCTAGAAATCGCCAACCCGCAATGAGCAAGCGTGGTGATTACGCTTAATCCTTCTCTGTATGAGAGGAGACCTGTGCCCAGCAGTGGGACGATAAAAAGGTTGTTGATGATGATGATGATGATGATCCTTCTAGAGAAGGATGCTTTGAATTACTGAGATCCCGTTTTTAAGCGGGACCCTTCTGCGAACATCGTTGCCCATCCGTCTGTCTGTCAGTCTGTCAAGACCCTTTTTCTCAGGAACTCGTGGGTGTAATCTATCTATCTCTAAAATCTAGATGAAATTAATATCAAACACATCGGTCAACGGTCCCTTGAATTAAAAAAAAATAAATTTTGCCGAAGTAAAGAAAGACATTAATTAGTGCGACATATTTTAATTCTCCCAATAAATCAATATCCTATTTCCCGATAATGGAATGTAGGCCATTCCTAATATTCAAGGTTTCACTGTACAAGAAATATTCCTAAAATTATTTATTTACAGATTTACTCAGAATTAAAAAATTACGATAAGAAGCTTTGACGAACGTCATTTGGAAATTTGCCAGATCTGCCAGATCTACATACATTAAAACTAAATTACAATGAAAATTAAAAAAAATAGTAATGACGTACCTCATAGTCCTTACATTCAAAATAATAATAATCAAAAGTCATGTATTCAAATTAGACTGACATTCAGCACTTTGTGAACGTCAAAATAACAAAAGATAATAAAACGCACGCTCTTCTATTCAATAATAACATAATCAGCCCATAATGTTCACACTGACGGGACAGAGACCTCCTCACGATGAGAGGGAGTGTATAGCGAAATCTACACTCAGGCCTAGTGTGGGTTGGTACATGTCACATGTCCTAGAAGTTTTGCTTCTAGAACATGCGGGTGTCCGCACGATGTTTTCCTTCACCGTTTTGGAAGCTGTGGTGATGAAATAATTTACACAAATAGGTAAAGCGCCTGACGGTGATCGAACCCACAACCTCCAAGTTGTAAGTCGCGGCCGATGCCACTAGGCCACCACTCTTGTCAGCGGATAATAACTCTGCAGGACAGAAAACTTGATCCTCACCTGTTGCCTTTATTTGCCGGTTTGAGGGAGATTCGTAAGAGCAAACATGTCTTTACCCTATTTCTGGGAGTGTCCTGTAGGTAGTGGAGTATTTTTTCTCTTTTCCCAAACACTTATTAGTACATACTAATAGTTAAGTACATAAAAATGTATTTTTGTAACTAAAGCATAGGACACATGTCCCATGACTTAGTTTCAAAAATATTTTTTTTTATAATTAAACTAGTGCTTGATCGCAATCCCGCCTGATGGTAGGCAGTGATGTAATCGTTGATGGTAGAGCGCGCTAGTTTAATAAGCCCATTCACACAAGAAACTGAGTGAATTGGAAGGAAGACGGCAGTTGAGCGAGGTGATACAATGTTTAACCCAGAGGGAGATTGATATCTGGAGACTCTCCACGACCAAAAACTCCCGATACAACAACATTTGGCGCATCGTGCCCGGCACACATCGCAACACAACTTCTCAGACCCGTCCTCCGTACGGCTTCACCAGACATCATGCCGGAACACGACGAATCGCTTGGCGGCAAGACTTACATTTAAGTGACATGATTCCCTGAACAATGTTTATAGCTTTTCACAATCAAACCGTTAAAATGTTGGCTATGTTCAGTCTCTGTGTAACAACAAATGAAATAAAGTTTCCCGGTGTGTGTTCCGTAGTTAAATTGAAGTAAAATCTCCTTGTTCATGTTACGGCAAGTTGTCTCTTTGATGTGCTCGTTGTTATTGTGACTCGATACTGTTTGTATCAGTAACAAGCCGCCTGGCGCCGCTCGGCTGTAGGCGTTCACCCCGTACCTACACTCACTGCACTCCTGTATCAATGTACGCTTGGTATGTTAACAGTAGGTACACATGTTTTAGTAGGTAGGTACTTTACTGTTTATAGATGAATAAAGTGAGTATTCTATTTCTCATGATGTCAGTTTGAAGTTTTACACCGACATTACAATGTGAGGATAAACATAATTATCCTTATTAACATAATTATTTATTTTAAGTTCAACATTTTCTGAGTTAAAGTCGGTGAAAAGAAACCACATATATGTACGTATTTGTTATTTATATTATTCGATGAAGACTAGTTTGAAAGCGACTTTGTGTAACTTTTCCATAATATGCAAATTCCTTGATAGTCGCACACTGCGCTCCATAACGTTCATCTGCGAGTAAGACATTGCATACAACTCATTAAATAGAACATTAAGCGACTTTAATTCCACGACCCTAATGAATTAGCTGCTACTCACAATAAGGGCTGTCAAAACTACCTGCGGCTATTCCGCCGCCGCCGTCGCCGCGACAGTCACACTCGCACATCGCGACCACGAATGTGCTGTTTATAAATTACATGCCACTAACTACGTAATGAGAATTTTATTTCAGATCTTTTGGTCTTACTTGTTTTATCTAATCATAAAAAAATATATAAAAAATGGTAGTTCGTAGTTTAATATAAATAAATACTACGTAAATATTTTTTTAAGGTGTATTACTAAATTAAGCTGATCTTATTCAATAAAAAAAGAATAATAAATTAAAAATAAATAATAAAATAATAAAATTAATTCGTGATAAAAAAAAAAATATAACCTACGAAACTTGGTAATTATCAAACTTGATGATTTTCAAAATAATCTAGAGAAAATTGTGTTTGGCAGCCCTGAATTCAACGTGCGTGTTTCGTTTTGTTCGTCGCCGGCTCGACCTACTGCTGTGAGTGAGGCCGCCGACGACGGGGAGGGAGCTTTCGTGCAGGAACACGTTAATTTTTAAGTAGTCGCTTTTCATTTTATCTTCATGCACATTTAGCCATGTAAAGTGTACTGCGCCACACCCGCTGTCTCTACATATGAGGGTACAATTTATAGAATTACTGCCGGTAGACAAGCCATGATGATGACGACTTAATAATATGTTAGGGATGTCGTTAGTTGCGTCGTGATGTGTAGCCTGCATATCTTTAGAGCTTTGCAATTCTTTTCAGTGGTGAAGTGTTTAGTCCTCTCATGATTGCTTAACTGTTAGTTTGCTGTCATGTGAAACAAGTAGCGACTAGACATAACGAATTATCATTCGTATTGAGCTCCAGCCAACCTCAACTGCTGAGGATACGTTGTGGCAATTCCGTAATTATTTCTTGCCACCCATCGGGGTCCAACAAAAATTGTTTCTGTTATAATCTCTTTTCCTACTTTTTATTTGGAGGTTTATCATGTAGTTGTGCCCAACCTAACACAAAATTAAGAAACAAACGCTCTTTTACTTTAACTTAAGTAGTGTTTTTAAAGGCGTAGTGTGAACCATGCTTACATGCATGCCTCCACTTTACCTTCCGTTGCCGAAAGTGCGAGTCTTAATTTGTGCAACTAGAGCTAATGTAACGTGTATTAGTGTTGGTGAGAGAGTACGTGCCGCGCGCCGCTCGTGACGCACTGCTGCTCAGGGGAACTCACCTTGTTGAATATTTCATTAACGAGAGAGTTGATTGCGTTAAAATATCACGAGATATTTTATTCACAAGTTTACTGTTGATTTATGTTTATCTACTTGAATAATACTTTGGATATATTCTAAAAGTTTTCTAGTTTCTTCAGACAATAAAATCGTTGTGAATGAAAATAGGAATTTGTATATTGAGCGAACATTAGAAAAAAATACACATCAAAATTATAATCTATTTGTTTGTAATGAATTGCAGAAAATAGCTTAAAATGTTGTTTCCGGCACATACTCGTGTGTACAATAAACTCTCAAAACTCCAGTGGCGTGCTGAGGACACATTGCTATGAGCTGAACCAGTGAAACAGCGCGCAGCCAGTGCGCGTGCGTGTATGAGTGATGTGTCAATATTCCACAGATAATACACTGTTATCGTACTACGAGAAACAATATTATTATATGCAAAACTTGTTAGGTATTTTTGTTTATTTATAATCTATTCATGCTTGTTATTAATTTGTAAAAGTAAAATTATTACTTATTGTATTATTTTTTAACTAATTACGTGATTATGTATTTAATTTATCAAGTAATTATAATTAAGATAATATTATGTTGACAAGCAAACATAATATTACATTTAAAAAGTAACCAATTTCAGTTATGTAAACACGTTTTAACAATTATAAACAATTAACAATACCATGTATCATTACAAGATGACTGATTGATAATTGATCGATTATTATGAATTTTACAGATTACGAAATTTTAGTACACTTACAATGACAATGGAATCGTGTTGGAATGACATATTTATAAAAATGATTTATTTTGGATGGTTGTCCTACGTTAAAGTTCAATGCTGTAAAATTTTGAGGATTTCGCTCGACTATTTCGCTCGTCTATGGTCTTTATTATCAGATCTACTGCAGACCTTCATTACTTCATTATATGGATGCAAAGTTCTCATAAATATAAATGAATTGAGTTCAAACATAAGGTAACTACTGTAAATCGTTAAGGAGTTCCCTGAACTAACCTTTGTCTTCATCATCAGCTCCCTAATGAGAGTCACCACCCATCTAGGTGTAAGATTCTTATCAATACAAATTATTCAAGCACAAACACAAGGTAGCTGCTGTGAATCGTTGAGAAGTTCCCTCGCCTGTCTCCCGGCTCCATCATCAGATCTACTTCAAACCCTTATTAAATTGCAGTGCTTTAAAATACCTAATGAAAAAATTTACAAATGTATTAGCCATCCCTACAATTTTTGAAAGTTACCCTTGATTTCTCTAGACTTCCACAATCAAACCCTGATGTCCTTATTATGGGACCACCTTGGGAATGTCTTCTTTCCAAGAAAAAAAAAAAGAATTATCATAATCGGTTCATAAACGACGAAGTTATCCGCGAACAAACATAAAAAAGCATATATACGGTCGAATTCAGTAACCTCCTCCTTTTTGAAGTCGGTTAAAAAGATTACTGTGAGATGTTCCTCAAAGTAACGCTGACCTTCCATTATTTAAGTAGTAATCCTGAGACGTGACATACACTGTCTGTTCAAAAAGTACTCGGAATTTTCATTTTTCAAAAAAATATTTATTTATTCGTCTACATCAATGTGGTCCCCTTCAAATTAATCCCAAGATAAATAATACTGTTATACCAGGGTTTTTTTTTTTTTTTTTTGGTTTCTTTAACTTTGGGAACAGGAAAAGTCACATGGAGCCATATCTGGTAGATATGGAGATTGAAGCATGGCTACTGTATTTGTATTAGCCAAAAACATTACGAAAAAGCAACGACGAGTGAGCAGGTGCGTTATCGTGGTGTAAAAGCCATGAATTGATTTCCCATAAATAGGAGCGTTTTTTTCGGATTTCTTCAAGCAAATGTCGGAAACTTCAAGGTAATGTTCCTGCACTATGCCAATATAATCGAAGAAAACAGTAAGCAAAACCTTGAACCCATTTGATCGAACTTGACGTGTTTTCGCTCCTGGTGACGTTAAATGCTTCCAGATGGACAATTGGGCTTTGGTTTCGACATCATAACCGTACACCAATGTTTCAGCATCAGTTATGCAAAAAGCAAAATTCGATCGTCGTTGACGTCATTTAACAGCTCCTGAGCGATGTTCATCCGATTGGTCAACATTTAGCAGTTCAAACAAAAATCGCCGAGCTCATAAAAACACGTCGAACCTTAGCGACTACCACAGACTAAGTAAATAGTGAATATAGCTGAAAATTTCATCATATTTAAGGGATATGTGAACCAACACAATAAAATAAAAAATATGACAATCGGGCCCTTCAGACCCGCGAAACACTAAAATTCCGGGTATTTTTGAACAGACATCGTACATGGATGTTCCATCAGCATTTGGGCTCGCACATAAAGTTGACATTGATTTGTGTGCGATTACAGAGAGACGATTGTAATAGGTTTAACGCACTTCCTCTAACCCCTTAACGCTCTAATTTGTTTAGCGGCATACTATGATCTACACGGTGATACCAAGGTACTTTAGAGTCTGAACGCGTTTAAGAGGTGAACATGCGCAACTATGCGCAGAATCATACTTAAGTGAAACTAGGTCATCGCAAATGCGTCCTGGCCGGATCCCCGTCCTGGGACCTAGAAGCGAAAGTACTTGCGTCATTGTACCGATGGCGCGAGGAAGAGCGGACACAGGGCTCCAGTCCGGCGCAGCGACAGACAGAGCTCTCAGCACCCAGTCGTAGCCGATGTTCCACAGGAGCGATCCCAAGATCGATCCCTGTGGGACACTGTACGACATTTGGTGCCGACCGTCACCGTCACGTCCCTGAAATATGACGCATCTGTCCTCCAGATAAGCCCCTACTATACGGCGGAGATAGGGAGGCACCCGATGGTATTTCAGGGCCTCCCTAATACAGCTCAAGGGTAGGGTGTTGAAGGCGTTGGAAATGTCTAAAGACACCACCAACACCACCCCACCCCGGGACACCGTATCCTCCACCAGGGCAGTCAGAAAGGTAACTTTTGAAAATTTCAAGCTAGGTGACCCTAATGCCCAAACTTTCTAATTTGTCGAGAAAGAGACAGCTAAAAATGGTATCAAATGCTTTTGCCAGGTTAAGAAAAAAGATATTTTTTCCCTATATGCAAATTGGAACTGAGAAATTCAACAAGTTTATAGAATTATTGACTATTATTTTTTCGAGATATTTTACTACATGGTCTTATACATTTGTTCTAGAATATTGGAAATTGCGGGTAGCAAAGATATAGATGTATAATTATTTATACAACCTTTGTCTGCGTTATTATAGATCGGGCATCCTCTTTTTGGTGTCGATGGGAAATCATAAAATTACCCAAATAAAACGGCCACGTGCGTGTCGGCCTCACGCACAAAGGTTCCGTACCATTGATTTATGATTTTATTTTTTTTAAATATATATATATATATATGTCCGAGATCGTCGATATAATTTTAATAGAAGTTGCTGATTTGATTTACGTAGTAGAGGGGCGAACGCTTGTGACGTTATTTTGTGATGGCGTCACATGGACAGAGTCGCTTTGGGAAGTGGGGTTCGTCGAACGGTCACTTTGCATCGAGACGCGGACTAAGGCACTTCTCCGAACCGAAACTGTCGGTTTGCCTATTCAAATTGTTATTATGAAGATTGGAGGGTATATCTACACGTCGTGCTTTAATTCAAAACTCACCTACGAAACGGAACCTGTACCACCAAACCAAGATGCTGTCGACCCTACCGCTCTGCCGTCGCTGTCCCCGACATCAGAAGTTGGATAAAGAACTACACTGCTCACAATCTCATTATAAATCAAGGAACAGAATAAGTCACTTTCTGCCAATATTTTTAAAGTACTTGTGTGATTGTGTGGTAGTTGGTCATTGCCTTTGTATGACCTTCTGTAAATGCTGGATGTACTGGCAGTGAGGCTGGAAGTGAACGTCACGTTACGAGGTGCGCAATTGCTGACGCAGAAGAGATCGCTCCACGGGATAGTGCGCTGCAGGAGTGCGCTGCAGGAGTCCGCTGCAGGAGTCCGCTGCAGGCGTGCAAGTGCGGCTGGACGCGGCGCTAACGCGACAGTGCTGGCTGATGCTTGGCGCGCGACAGTGCTGGCTGTTGCTTGGCGCGCGACAGTGCTGGCTGTTGCTTGGCGCGCGACATTGCTGGCTGTTGCTTGGCGCGCGACATTGCTGGCTGTTGCTTGGCGCGCGACAGTGCTGGCTGTTGCTTGGCGCGCGACAGTGCTGGCTGTTGCTTGGCGCGCGACAGTACTGGCTGCTGCTTGGCGAGCTAGGTGCGCTTGCGGAACATGCAAGGTGTGCTTGCGAAGCGCGCAAGGTGCGCTTGCGGAACGCGCTTCTAGCTGCTTGATGAATCGCATCAATGGCGTATGGCGCTGCCGGAGCTGCTTGCGGCGCAGCCGAAGCTGCGTGCGCTTTACGGAACGCCCAAGGTTTCAAGACTTGAGCCTCTACTCTGCAGGCGATGAAAAGATTTCAAAATACCCAAAACGTTTGTGGTAACGTAATGGGATTTTATGAGAGCTCTGAGATGTCTGGTGTGCAACGGTTGATAACTGCCAAGTGGCAGGTGTTTGCGGGAAATTGCCACAATCCGGTGAGTCGTACTATTTTTATTTTGATTCCGTGGCCGAATGTTCTCTTGTCAAGCAATCTGTAATTTCATTGGTGTATGTACACACGCGCCAGTATATATACAGTGTACAAGGTGTTGTCATTGTATTGTGTACTGATCAATTTCTTTGCGACACGATAATAAGAGTTATTTGCAAATTTAATTTCTTGGACTACCCGTATTCTTTGTAATAATGGGCTGAGAAATTTTAAATCAGGATTTTAAAATTATGATGTCTGGTTTGCCTTTATTTCGAAACTAAAGTTCACTGTGGCCTATAGGTACGAGCTCACTTGAGCTTATGATAGTATGTGTGGCTAGACTATTAAATCTTCTCAAGAGAACAAGCGGTAACGAACATAGAAATGAGTGCTATTTACGAAAAATCTAAATTTGATAGAAGTGAGCTAAAGTAATGAAATTTAATATTGTTGAGTTGTTTGATGGCGATTATGGCGATCGTTACCTATTGAAATCGTTGATTGGGAACAGAACTTATAAGTACCCCATGATCGCATAGGTACGAAAGATTTTTCCAAGTAATGTCTGCTGAGGTAGATTTTCAAAATGTAGAAGATGGTGAGGAGGGTGCCTCCGCCAGCAAATAGAACACGTATCATGGCTATGTGGTCGCGCTGCACGCACTAGCCTGTAGTCGTAACTGCAATCCAGTGAGGGGTTGTTCAGAGCGCGATGGGCAGCTAGTGGTGTGGCGGGGACACTAGTAGGTATGGTCGCACTGCATGCACTAGTCTATAGTCGTAACTGCAACTCAGTGAGGAGTTGTTCAGGGGGCGATGGGCAGCTAGTGATGTGGCGGGGACTTTGGTAGATATGGTCGCACTGTATGCACTAGTCTGTAGTCGTAACTGCAACTCAGTGTGGAGTTGTTCAGGGGGCGATGTGCAGCTAGTGATGTGGCGGGGACCTGGGTCTCGGAGGAGACTATTAGTTGTACGGTCATGTGCTGACCTGGGAGTCGTGCACTCGTAGAGTTGGTCGTATCACAAGAGGTGATGACGATATGGGTGTCAACTATGAGTTGTCACTAGCTACTGTGGTAACGGGCGATGATGTGTTTTCTTTTTGATGATTATGATTTTGATTTGATAATAATGAGGCTTGGAGAAACCTTTTGTGTTTTCTTTTTGAAATTTGATAATTATGAGGCTTGAAGGAACCTTTTGTTTTCTTTTTGAAATTTGATAATTATGAGGCTTGAAGGAAGCTTTTGTGTTTAAGTTGTTAAAATAATTAAGTTTGGTTTTCTAATAGTAAATGTAACTAAACGTGATGTGTGACGGTCAGGTTGGCCGAGTTCTCAAAAATGCTTCAAAGTCGGTTTTCTGTGCTTTTTTTTAATTTGTTACAGACATGCACGAGGATGTGCAACGGGAAATATCGAAGTTTGCCGGAATCGGCGGTTGGCCTGGTGAACCGGATCCTGGACTCCGGGGTTGCGGGAGCTTCGGATGCGACTGGGATTGGCGCTGGGATGATGATGATGATGCACGAGGACGTGCAAATCGTCAGGCTGGCCGTGTCGGAGATCGTCGATATAATTTTAATAGAAGTTGCTGATTTGATTTACGTAGTAGAGGGGCGAACGCTTGTGACGTTATTTTGTGATGGCGTCACATGGACAGAGTCGCTTTGGGAAGTGGGGTTCGTCGAACGGTCACTTTGCATCGAGACACGGACTAAGGCACTTCTCCGAACCGAAACTGTCGGTTTGCCTATTCAAATTGTTATTATGAAGATTGGAGGGTATATCTACACGTCGTGCTTTAATTCAAAACTCACCTACGAAACGGAACCTGTACCACCAAACCAAGATGCTGTCGACCCTCAGCTCTGCCGTCGCTGTCCCCGACATATATATATATATATATATAAACTAGCTCTTGACCGCAATCCCGCCTGACGGTAAGCAGTGATGCGATCGTTGATGGTAAAGCGCGCTAGTTTATTAGTAGTAGTAGTATTAGTCTGGTGGGTGGTAACTTCTGCCGGCGGCCGATGTTATGGCCTACCACCGAGGAACAATAGGATATATTAATATAATATAATAATAGACAATACCAACGAGGAAATTATAGGATTTAAGTTATATGTATGAAAGATTACTCATCATTATCATCATTAACCTTTTTATCGTTCCACTGCTGGGCACAGGTCTCCTCTCATACAGAGAAGAATTGAGCGTAATCACCACGCTTGCTCAATGCGGGTTGGCGATTTCAGACTTAAAGTCCAGGTTTCCTCAAGATGTTTTCCTTCACCTTCAGTCATTGGTGTCCAAGATATACTTAGAAAGTATATATAACTTTAGAAAAGTTACATTGGTACTTGCCTGACCTGGAATCGAACCCGCGCACTCATACTTGAGAGGCTGGTGTTTTAATCACTAGGCCACCACGACTAACAGGCTACCACGACTAACTAAAAAGATTACTCGGTTTCGGAAAAAAATGGCTGTGACATAAGAACGGATATGATGAATGTATAAGGATTCCGTTTTTTGCCATTTGGCTACGGAACCCTAAAAATGGCCAGGCATAGCTGGGATACATTGTAATAAAGTTCTTAGAATACCTAATAGAAGCTTACCGCATGCTTTAAGCTAAGGACACTACGAGCCAATGGGATCCCCGAGCTTGGTAAGCTCAGACTCAAACTACGGAAACATTTCTATAGCGTCAAAGAGAGTAAGTAGGCTCACAGAATACTGGGAAATTATACATAGAAACCAGTAATACTTACAAAAAGCAACTCTGGATCGCCAGAACAATAACATGGCAAAAATTCTGCGAGTCCATAGAAAACAAATATGAAGCTGCAAGGGTATGAAAAATCCTATTAACTGATCATAAGGAGTGTTCGCCCTTGAATCGCTGAAAAGACCCGACAGCACATACATAATAACGGACCAGGAAACCAGCAAGGGCCTTCTGGAAACTCACTTCCCGAACTGTAGGACAGGGTCTAGGAGGCGACACCGGAATCGACCCCAACAGAGCAGGCCTGGTCCAGTGCCCACCGTAGTATCCAAGGTTAAATGCGCCGTGGACCACAAATGCTCAGCAATGACCGTCTTCATCGACATCGAAGGCGCCTTTGGCAAGACTATTTTAAGAAGCCGGCGACAACATAGACCTGTCACTGAGAGGCTGGATCGCTAATATGCTCAGATAAAGAGCTGAACAAGTGACCGTGAATGACACCACAAGGGCCGTCGTGGCGAAGGGATGGAAGTAGACTGGTTGGGAAAACCACCAATGGCCGCCATGGAATTGAATTGGAACAATTTGCCTTTGAAAGACGAGGCGAATCGCTCCACTTGATCGTGGTGGTATCTACAACCTAAGGTGGTAGATATGGTTGGTGGATACTCGCCGAGCGACGGGTCGTCCGATGATGAAACGGTGATGGCGGAATTATGCCTTCTTATTTTTAATGATAATTCTTCAGGTCGTTTTAAATTTATTCGTGGCCGAACAATTGTGAAAGTCATTGCGATTTTTGGGTCAATGTTATTATTTTCTTTAACCCAGCAGTGTATTGCTTCAATAAAAGTTTATTTTTAGAAGCGGCCCGCCTGTATTACCATAACATTTCTCTTCTACGCTTACTACTGAGCCTAATTCTTCCGGAAACCTTTTTACGCAGAGTGATTTTTACTTTCCTTAAAGGGAAATCGAGGCCATAAAAAGCTTAAATAAGTCATAGAAACAGTTAAATGCTTCCTCAGGGTTGTTTTATAGATGGACTTTACTATAACTAAAAATATGAAGAGAATTATTATTGATAAAATAGTCGAGATTTTGAGCATATGGAATAAGGCAGTGGGATCATGATTAGTACTGTGTACTTACAACCTTCTGTGTTATGAACAGTATTGTTTACACATTTACCACTAAACAATCGTGTAGACTGATGAAGCCCAGTTTTTAAGTAATAGTTTAAAAGGAGAGCAAAAAGACTCCTTTTTGAAATCATATTTCTATCGTTTAGGCTACACAGTCGCAAAATACCATCAACTAATGAATGATACACAATAAATCAATGTTTAGCCTCTTGTTCTCTAATTATTCTAAATGGAAAGTAAGAAGGTCTGATTTACTAATCAAGCTATTATAATTTTAATGAAAGATATCAATATGTATGGTAATAATGTATACTAAAATAATTGCTATTACCAGCTTTAGGCTTTAGGCACTTTGTATATCAAGACGCAGTAAATAATATTGTCATCAGGAAACTCTGTGACAGGATTTTGTAATTTTTAGGGTTCCGTAGTCTACTAGAAACACTTATAGTTTCGCCAAGTCTGTCTGTCTGACTATCCATCTGTCCGCGGATAATCTCTGACTATTAGCACTAGAATGCTGAAATTTGGTATATGTATAATAATAATAAACGTGTGATATATTGTGTGGGGTACATATGTATTTAAAAATGAAGGGGGTTTTACTAAAATCATTTTTTGATGATATTTATATTTTTGGAAATCGCTCCAAGATTAAAAAAACATCCCTTCTAACTTTTAAACCATAACTTTAAACTATATTTTAAAAATCTCAAAAGTAGAACTTTATGAAGACATCAACGATCGCATCACTGCTTACCATCAGGCGGGATTGCGGCCAAGCGCTAGTTTATAATTTATAAAAAAAAATTAAGACTTTCTAAAAATATTTTGTATTTGATGGATTTGATGGGTTGAACAATTTTTGAAAAAATGTGCACATTGATTTCTGAAATAAATTCGTAATTTAATCATATATGCAAGCATTTGTATTGGCTTAATATACATATTTTTTTATTCACAACGTATCTTCTTTAAATAAAAAGGGGTGTGACAAGGTCGTAAGTTTTACGTAAAGAATATATTTAACATGTAATTTAATATAATTATATACATATATAGCGTACATAGAGGGACTGGAACAGTTTGCCAGCGGCGGAGCACTAGTTTTAGTTTGACGGCACGGTTGGCGTAGTGGTTAAATGTTTGACTGCAGCGCTATGTGTCGCGAGTTCGATTCCCGAGCGGAACAAATATTTGTATGACCTACAAATAGTGTTGTTCTGGATCTGGTTATTTATGTATGTGTATAAACGCACCCACGATACAGGAGAAATTCCTAGTGTGGGGAAAATAATAAGATAAAGAATGATATATTTCTGTTCCATCCCCAACGAGGAAACTTACAAAATATCAATTCACATATTTATCTGTGCGCTAATGTGTTCCTACATATATTCTTAAAACTACAAAGAGGTAAGTCAATTTAACCGACAAGCTATTTGTGCTTTGTGAGATAGCTGATGAACTTTTGGTCGACAGTGTACATACTCGTACTTCTGAAACTTTTGTAATCTCGCGATTTGCGGCCCGATGTGAGGGAAATTGGAAAACTTGTTCCGAACACCAAGCGCTGCTCTACCGTGGTCCTGAAAACAGGACAACTACATTAAGGTATTAGGATATCACAGGAAATGGTTTCTATTAAGTACATTATATTCTGTTGTGACAATGTTGGAGCAGTGTGTGGGAGAATTGCACTGTTGTGAGTTTTTGTTTTCTTGTTTTGTTTTGCGATTATTGCAAAGACCTATGATGGTCTTTTATTTTTATTAGTACAAAGTATATAACAACTTCAAATGGACTACACATACTCTAAAACATTTGAATCTGTTGGCTGTAAACTGTATCTACGAACTCTTATACAGTCTGATTGATCAAATAAAAGCGTCCATAACATTAATCGAACAGATCTTCACTTACCTCACACACACTGGCGCAACTTGTACCTACTATTTTCATTTAGTTTATTAGTTCGAGATGTCGCTGCTTGAAAGTTGTGATACTGCACAAGGATCAGACATATGTAGTTGGGATATTGCACATGGATCAGACATATGTAGTTGTGATATTGCACATGGATCAGATATATGTAGTTGCGATTACTGAACGGTGACGGTGGAGTCTCTTGTCCGTTCTTCTCCCTGCTACCTTAGGATAGCAACTGGAATTATGTTTTAATACAAATGTTGTATGATAAACCTATTTGAAATATACGCTTTGTTAACTAGTAAATTTTTTTTCATATATTGACCTGACATAATTAAATTTGTAAGTTTTGCTTTTTTAAAAGTGCTTGATGAACCCCATTTACAAATTAAAATATTGTTTATCATCATTTATAGTGAATGAATCACCGGTACACCGGTAAAAAACACGATGTCAAAAGGAATGTTTTTGTCAGGTTGTCAAACTTGATGCCATAATATGGGCTGCTGGCAGAAGTTACCACCCATCAGATAAAGTCTTACCGCCAAGCGATTCGTCGTGTTCCGGCATGATGTCTGGTGATGCCGTACGGAGGACGGGTCTGAGCAGTTGTGGTGCGATGTGCGCCATGTACGATGTACCAAATGTTATTATGTCGGGAGTTTGGTCGTGGAGGGTCCCCAGATCAATCTCCCTCTGGCGCAGCATCATTGGTCGTACTGTTGGGTTTAACACGCTCAACTGCCGTCTTCCTTCTTATTCACTAAGTTTTTTTTCGGTGAATGGGCTTAGTAAACTAGCGCGCTTTACTATCAACGATTGCATCACTGTTTACCGTCAGACGGGATTGCAGTCAAGCACTATTTTATAATTATTAAAAGTAAAAAACATGAATCTTTCAGAACTGTTTCTAGTAGCCGATAGTAGACATTGAAATTGACATAAGTGACATTTGACACTTAATATTTTCATTTTAATGCTACGGCGAAGGTAATTACTTCGTTCTAATGGTGTGCTCAAACAGGGCATGCAAGGAGCGCGGCAGCTACGCGAGGAATTCACGGGACACAAATTTGCCGTGCGACTTGTTTAGACCTTTTGCGCGGCAGTCCTGAACGGCAGTGCTGCGCGGCATGTCCGACACTTGACGCGCTCTTTATTTCTTAATCAAACCACAATGAAAGCGGCTGCGTGTGTTGTAGCTCTGATCATTATTCGTAAATATTGGTAAAGAAGGAACAGAAGACATTAAAAATTTAAATTAAAAGCATAATTGTCGTTTTTTCCAATTCCACGTTATTTTTATTTAAGTGCGTTTCATTCTAAGGCTCCGTTTGATGTACAAGGTATTTTATGTAAGCTGAAAGATAAATGTTTGTGTATGAAAGTGGCATCTTTACACATTACCCAATATTTTTTTAAATACAATAACAGAACTGTACAGACAGTACGAATCTAACTGGTTTATTTGAAATAAATGCTTTGCTTTGATCTGCTGATCACATCACATGATCTCTCAGAGAAAAATTTAAAGAGATTAATGTACTGACCGTGCCTTCTCAATGTATTTATGAAAATCTTTTGTATGCTCATAAAAATATAAAATTGTTTAAAAAATACAGAGATGTCCATAATATAAATACTAGGAACAAGCACAAATTTATTGTAAATAGACTTCCAGAGGTGGTTCAAGATCTGAGCCTGAATAAATTCAAATCCTTCATTAAACATAAGTTGTGTCAGAAAGCATTTTATAGTGTTAAAGATTATATTGACGACAAAAAGGCTTGGGCTTGAGCTGCGTCCGATTTCTATACTTACACTGATGGTTTTTTGATTTTTCCTCTTGTAGTTTTAATTTGTAATTGTTTGTTTTTTTTTTACTCAAAGCCAGTACACACTATGTAGCCAGGCATATTATGCGTTACGGAATTGCATCGCTGACAGGGGTATTCGGCACTGGCGCAGCTACACAGGAGCTAAACATAGCATTCGGGAACACTGTTGGAGCTGCTGAACCTTGGACAAAACTGTCTTTGCATTGTGTAGATTCAATTTCTTAGTATTGTATAATTACATGGCACACGTGTGAGCACAATGTACTTGCTGTAAAGCATCTATTTGTTGGGTTAGTAGTTTTTGTTGTTGTTTTTTTGTGTGTTTTTCCATAATGGACGCTCTTAGCGTACAATATATTTCTGCATCGTTCTCACACGATTGATTTCAAAATGAATGATGTAATCAAATATTTGTATCAATTGATAATTTAAAAGAGTGTCCATGGAGTTTCTTGCCCGTTCTTCTCCATAGGTACCTACTCTTTGGAATGGGCGACTAGCTTCACCTTACTGACTGACCGACCTTCTGACAATTCAAAAGTGCCTGTAACTGGTTTATTTGAAATAAATGCTTTGATTTTGTTCACACACAACCAACACTAAAACCGTTCGCGACGAACGCCGTACGCGGCAGGTAGCTCGCGGCTGCCGCGCACCTTAATCGTCCAAACCGCGCCTAAATGCCGCTTTATGTCTGGACATACCTTAACGAAATAGTGACGTCTTCACACGTTTTAGGTTTTTAATTTTTTTCTCAGAAATAAATAAATAAAAATATTAAAAAATATATTTGCACTCAAGATACGACAATAAAGAAATAGTATTTGTAAGTGTGGTGTCACTTTTGAAATGTCAACTTTAATAAGTATGACAATGGCGCCGATGGTCTAGTTCACAAACTAAACTAATTTTAAGTGAAGTTCGTCTTTTTCTTTCTATTTCATAAAAAAGGATAGAAGGTAACATTTTACTTTAATCCTGTCAAATTAATATACTCAATAGACATTTTAGACGCGATTATAAACATGGCGGCAACTTGCGTCAGAATCTGAAGCGTTCTAATTTGACAGTTCCGAACTAGTATTTTATCTTCTGCAATTTTCTTAATGAAATATAAAGAAAAAGATACAATTAACTTAAATTTAAATTAGTATTATTAGTAATTTAAGTTTTTCACTGAGAGACAGAACCCAGCTAACAATCATTTCTACAAACAACAATCAACATACATATATTATATTCAGCTAAAAGCAGTCCTCTAATAAAAGACCAGCAAAGGTGACTGTAATAACACCGAAATGCTCTTCTATTAAATGCTCACTTACGTACAGACAACATCACTGCTTTGAGCTCAAAGTGTTCCGCTTGTAATTAAAAGGTTGTTGAAGGCTCGGCCGTATTTTTCTTTGAGCCCTGAGTGCATTGTCTTTGCAATAAGAGCAAACACAATGCGAGGGGCATATGTGATGAGTTGAATTTTTGATGTCCCGCATGTGGTGGTTGCGAGTCGTACATTTGGCGCAGTTTTTATCGGACCTGTGGTGGAGCATATTTTAGCTATCGTAACAAATCGTAACCGCGGTGTAGAATTTCGTAGAATAGGTAATTTCGCAAAGACTACGAAATTCTACACCGCGGCTACCATACCTAGGATTGTACCATACCATATTGTAGACGTAGCGTGACATATCGCAGTGGTAGTGTATAGTGTCGTAGTTGTAGCTCAGCATATCGTGGAGCTGTGGTTTACTATGTCGTAGGTGTGACGCTTATATCGTAACCAAGGTGTACTCTACACCTTGGTTACTATAGCGTAGCGTATGCCGTAGTCGTCACTAGCATAGTGTGATGTTGCGCGTACAAGCTGTGTTTCGCGCAACTGTATCGACTATAATACTATAGATTATAATAATGTCACATCATCATTTGTTAAAATTGCAGCGCACGACACGTTCGCTCGTGTCAATGTACTTGGCCAGCGACCTCACCGTCACACCATCCATCATAGTCCGTTGCTCCGTGGTCCGCGCCCTACTTACGTGTGCCGTGGGCGAGCACGTACCATGCCCCGCGGGATTACACGCTGTAATTAAAAAATGTGTATTGTTCGAAACACGGATACTATACAAATGGCTATAGACGTCACACCTGTCTTGGCAATCTTTACATTAAGATCTGGTTTTCGTCTCAGTTAGTGGTTGGTTTGTAGGATATTTGAGAATTATCAAAATTATTCGATTAAACAAATAAAAGCATTTCTAGCTATCCATTTAAGTGGTTCTTCTGTGCCGACTTCTTGATTGTACCCTGACCGTAAGTCTGGGGATGTAAGTCAGGCAGCCATGCATTAATCGTCCTGCAGTCAGTTTCTCATCTACATAACTAAATCACACTTACCGCGGCTAATTGCGACACACTAAGCTTCCCCGAGTGCCGTAATTAAGCGCGATCTTATCTCCGGATTAACAGATGAAATTAATTTTATTTCATTTCATTTATTCAGTTAATTATGCTTAATTTTCTTTCTTTAAAATAAGTTTATTTAAGGCAGGCATTTGTCCATGACAAAGTATTATATAAAGTACATATCATTTGATAATATTGGTAGCAATGTGAATGACAGATTAGTTTGTTTGTGTAGCTCACGTTGTGGCTCACGAAAGTGAGCCAGAAAACAAAAGAAAGCATATTAGTTCTGAAATTTACCCAGACACTATGAAAAGCTAAGTACAAAACAAACACTCAGTTATAACACATTATAGGTTGAGTATGATATCCCATCCTCGATAAGTACTAAACAAACAGTCACAATACAATAAGGTTCAGTTTACGTATTTTCCGGGCGGAGGGTTCCGTATTAAATCCTGAAACCACGGCGTTACACCAGACTGTATTATTTAGCGAATTCCGTGTAAAATAAGTAAATACAAAACGACTCGTTTTACCGGGACGCGGCTCTCGAACCCGGCTACCGTCCGGTAATCATGAAATATGAACCTGTATAGTACACCAATGGAGATGCGAATAACAAATCGCGTTTCAAATTATTCGAGTACTTACTTAAAATTTTCAATCATTATACAATCGTGAACGAATTACAGGAACAATCGACGAGACATTTCTTTGAACTTTGTACCATTCACTTAGTCTTGTCTAAGACAGTACATTTAATATTTAATAAATAGAATTACATAATTAGATTTCTTTATTAAAAGAAGAATGTCGACTATGCTAAGTTACTTCGCTGCTAACAATGGCGGTCAACTGAAGAATCAATCATTATTTTACTACACGTGGAATCAATTTATATTTAAACTATACCGACCCGCGACGGCTTCGCACGTGGACTAATAATATAGGTACTTAGGTACCGTTTCTTGAGGAAGGCCTAAGCCTTCCTCAATTAAATTCAATAAAAATAATGTCTACTGTGCGGTGCCGCCCGTCAGCCAATATCTAACTCTGCAAGATACATAGACCTTATTGCCCATGTATAGCCAGCTCCACCACCTTCAAACAGAATGAAAGCCTACTGGGGTAGCAAGTTTATTCGAAATAATGGTTCTCAGCTCCGACCCATTCCCTCCGCGGTTTAGGCAGAGAAACACTGAAGTAGCAGGCGGCCGGCACGGGCGCGAGCGGCACGCGAATTTTTTCTGGTGTTTAGTTTTGAATAAATCGTGATATCTCCTGAATGAAACAACTAATTCCAATAATTCAAAAAGAGGTCTTTTTCGACTGGCATTTTAATTAACTTTTAAAACATAAAAATATAGTTTAAAAAACTAAAAAAACTTGCTTTTAAAGAATACCAAACTAAAAAGTTAAAAATAATTTAAAAAAAGTGTGAGGCGCTTAATATACGAATATTATGGCACAAAGCGCCTCACGCTTTTTAAACTAAGTATACTTATTTATTTCCAACTTTTTAGTCCGATATTCTTTTTAGAAAAATGAAACCAACGAACGAACGTATTGAAAACGGTGGGACATTTTACAGTAATGAGCCGCTCACTCGTAGTCCAAAGAGTTAGAGCCGGACAAACAAACAAGCAAGCAAGCAAGCAAACATACAAGTGCAGCTAATAATAATCATGTAAAAAAGTAGTCATAATGAAGAAACTATAGTAGGTAGACATACTCGTATGGTGTCGCAAACTTTTTTGTAGGCATTTTTAAGGTCTACAATAGTATAGTACTACATTATTTTGATCTATCTCATAGGGTTCAGCCAGCTCAAAAAAAAACTTTTTTTCCACCTTGTGTTAGAAACCTCAAAAGTAATAGTATTTCTCCACTATTTAATGAATGTTATTATACATAAAAACCTTCCTCTTGAATCACTCTATTAAAGAAACCCTTATTAAAATCCGTTGCGTAGTTAAATATTGAATCATACAAAGCGACACAGGGAAAGTAAAAGTGACTTTGTTTTATAAATGTAGTGATTAACAAAGAATCAATGCTTTTGGTGATACTTGTTCAGTTCAGAGATTTAAAATAATAATAGTAATTTATTTGGCTCAGAACATATGTTACATTTGAACAGATATACAGGACTTATTGAAATTTTCTTAATTGTTTACATGGTAGAGAATATCTGTGCCTCAGTCTGCAGTGCTCTTTCGTATGTTGATCCATTACATTTCTAGCTTAATCAGACATATTATTAATAATAGAACGTATAGCATTACACAGAAAAAGAAAAAAGCTTTAAACAAAAAGTTGTGTGGAGTGTTACACTCTCGGTGATTAGTTTGTGAGAGTACGTGAAAGAGTGTAATTTGGAGGATTCATGATCGAAGTTAATCATATTCGCAATCGATATTCAATCAAAGTAGACAATTCATGGATTTGCCATATCTTTTAGAAGCTTTCTTCATGCTTTCTAATTTTATTTGCGATCGATCGTGAACCCCTCTAATGACATAATTGATTCCACTTGGATCCGGCTTACTCCGGATTGTGTCGGCTCTAACCGGTTTGATGCGGATCGGCTCACAATTAAACCGGTTTCGACACAACAATTACTGAACCGATATAACTCCCCAGAATGTTCCCTTTCGTGACTCCATAAGGAAACGAGGAATACGAAACGCTCATGTGGATGTATTTATCAATTTGTAATATATTGTAGCGAGGGAGTAGCGTTTCAGATGGCTGCTCGATATGTTGTAACATTCATGTTGATTGACAGGCGGCGCTCTCACCAGCCATTCAATAACTGGGGGAAATGCTGAAGAAAAGTATTTTGTGTTTTAAATCTTATTACATTTTAATCGAAGTTGTTTCTGATTTGAATATTGGAAAGCAATTGCCTGTTCATTCGAAACGAGCTTAAGCAAAAAACCATTTACACCTAATATATGCCTGTAATTTTATACATCTACGTCTTTTTTATATGAAACGTTTCTGTTTAACACAAGAACGACATAATATAATAAACATATTGATGTATTGTAGCAGTAAATCACAAAACTATATTATCAAGAAATATTGATGTATTGTTTGGTATTTGAGATAGTGATCGATGTGCTTCTGTTATGATGTGCTCGAGCGAGAGATTTATAATGTGGATACAATCGGAACACGTTTGTAACAGAGCGACGACGCCGCGTGCGATTTTACATATCTGAGAGAGGCATAATTTACTGTTTTGGAATAGCATCACATTTGTACAATAAATAATACGCAAAAGGAAAGTTCTTTCGAATTGTAAATTGTAAATTGTATTTAATTTATCTTTATCTTTAAAAGATTGATGTAGAATTTAGAGTCGGCTTGTTTTACAACAAGCTGACTCGATGTATTTATGCATAGTCTTTTTTTATCTAAGCGCACGGCAGTGCGCAGGTCACGTTCCAGCAAGGGGCCGCGCGCATGCCGTGCACTATTTACACGAACCGTTTCGACCCATTTTTGACAAACCTGTAGCTCAGTGCCTATTGCAAGTTCCTACAGATATAAAACTGTACCTACGTCGTTATATACAAGTACTAAAGCGGTATGCCAATAATTTAAAGCGGTATGCCGGTAATTTCATAGATATAGCTTCAGTATTTACTGAAATATGACCCTGTGAAAATAGCTAATTCTGGCATTGACTCACTAACTGAACGGTAATCAAAACCTTTAGACCACTTTTTTTTTAAATTATAAACTAGTACTTGACCGCAATCCCATCTGATAGTAAGCAGTGATGAAATCATTGATAGTAAAATGCGTTAGTTTATGAAGAACCTATTCACTACAAATAAGAATGAGTGAACATTTAAACTTGGCCGGTTTTTATGTTGTAAGTAACACTTGATTAATTGTATAATTAATTTAATTATTTATATAAATAAATTAATCTGCCAAGTCCAAATTTAGAAGTGTTATAATTTTATTTCATATAAACTTGGCATTGTATTGGATTTCAACCGTTTTTTAAACGAACAATTAGACGAAAGGAACTTGGCGCACTTTTTGATAAGTACGTTATTTTGTTTGTGTTTATAATACTAAGTTTTATATTGAAATGGTTAGTTTAAAAATATTCTATAAAATACACACGCTGCTATATCCCATACAGTCCGATGGTCAGCTACGATTTTGATAGTTCAGCGAGGGGCTTCTCACGACACCCACATGGTGATCTATTCTGAGATCAAATCACGGTATTCTTACGTAAACATCTAGTTTTTACACAAACATCACTTTTTACAGGAATTCTATTCTTGAGCTCGTAAAGTTGTGTTGCTGTGACCTCCGACAGGCGCGAGGTGCGCGCGCGCCGGACACGGCCGCGCCAGCTGTCGTTGTTTACTTGAACGCTACTCTTCGTGAGGTGCGCGTATTTTAAGTGATCATTGTAATATTTCTTCGCCCACGCGGAATTGCTTTCCATAATTTAAGAAACATTCCATGTCGGCGTAAAATGCCATTTGAATCCGTTCCCAGCTGTTGATCGTGGTTGTAAAAGTAATTGGTATCAACTTTACATTTCAAGAAGTTTGTGTTCCCAGCTCTTAGAGAGTAATGAGAGAACAGTTGTTGGGGTCATTGCATCAGAGTACATTCACAGGATCAGTTGATTGCAGATTGCATGAAGATTATTGTCATCGTACTACCAATTTCCCTATTACACCATGTCTATTACATTACTCCGATTACACACTAACTGCGATACCGAATAACCTTCAGACTCCCTCTCAGCAGCGACTGGCGAGTTTGTAGCTACTTGTGACTACACTGGTTCTGTCTGCACTATAAACTATTCACACTTCAGTTAGCAACTCTGCAAGTTGTCAAATATAATGTTCCAAGTTGTAGTTGAGCGATCCATTAACGTGCGGCGCCACCTGTGTGCTCTGTAGCTCACAATGTGTCTCTCTGGGGGCTTCAAGCAGACTAGAGCTATTCATGGAACGAATAACTATATTTGATGATAAACTACTTCTACTCTGATTTCGGGAAGAATTATACAAGAATAGATCTAATAAAATGGTAGGTACTATATTCTGTTTTTCAGTGATCGTCTTCTGCCTGGGATAAATGCAACATGCGCCGCAGACGACGTGCCGTAACAAATACAACATGTACAGTGGATGACGTGCCGTACATGTACATATGCAGTAGACAATGTGCCGTTCAAATACATGTGCGGTAGACAATGTGCCGTACAAATACATACATGTGCAATAGACGATGTGCCGTAAAAATACAACACGTGCAGTGGACGATGTGCCGTACAAATATAACACGTGCAGTAGATGGCGTGCTGTACAAATACAACATGTGCAGTAGACGACGTGCAGTAGACAACGTGCTGTACAAATACAACATGTGCAGTAGACGACGTGCAGTAGACAATGTGCTGTACAAATACAACATGTGCAGTAGACGACGAGCCGAACAAGTATAACACGTGCAGTAGACGACGTACTGTACAAGTACAACATGTGCCGTACTAATACTACATGTGCAGTAGACGACGTGCCGTACAAATATAACACATGCAGTAGACGACGAGCTGTATAAAAACAATATGTGTCGTACAAATACATGTACCTACCGTACAAATACATGTGCAGTAGACGATGTGCCGTACCAATACAACATGCACAGTGGACGATGTGCCGTACAAATACAATATATACAGTGGATAATGTGCAGTACAAATAAATAAATGATAGATAGAAAGTTTAAGTAGGTATGTATTTTTCAACTAGAAGAGTTCGGCGTTTCCTATCTGACTACTCAGAGAATAAAGTTTGAAACAAACAGAGAAGTTACAGTTTCTGTTAAAGTCCAGACATAATTTTGGTCAGATCATATGTAGAATCGATGTTTGAGATGGTCTTTTGAGGAAAGAACCACACAGATTGAGAGAATCCGTACAGTCAGTACACTCGCCTTTGTTAGAAATTGTGCAGCTCAACTCAAAACTTAAGGAGCTTAACGATTCCACGTCCCAGGCCATTTTGTCACCAATATAGGTTTTTTTTTGAGACAGCCTCCGTGGCGTAGCCGTAGCGAACCCGGTCGTTGCGCAAAGAGGCGCGGGTTCGATCCTCGCGCAATGCAAATATTTGTGTGCATGAATATAAATATTTGCACTGGTCTGGTCGTGCCTAGGAAAGGAAGATAAGCCCTTGGTCCCGGTTGCCATACGTGATACAAACATCTAATGACAGGCGTTATGGGTTATTGGAGTCCTCAAAAGTCCAACAATTGATTTCGCCAAAATCAGCAGTTAGACTAGTAAAGTGGACCCCAGACTCCAAAGCTGAAAAAGCTTCGCATGCGACTGGGATTAACGCTGAGATGATCATGATAATGATAGATTTTTTTGCACGGAATAGAGAAGTACCTAAGACTGGAAAGGTATCATGGGCGGGGCAGGCGTGCCATGAACGTGATACGGAAATCGTATGTCGACTGAAACATGCATTCACCGCGTTTAGTATTCTGCAAACTACTTCATAGACGGAGCTCTGTTTTAAAATGCCGTATTGTAACAATTACAACATGCAAGACAAAAAGTCAGGCCTCAAATATTAAGCGAGGAGGTATATCATTCCATTAGTAAATCGAAAATAACATTTTAATATTACATTTTAATTAGTAAAAAACACAAAATGTAGTGATAACTATGATATTCCAAACATTCACGATATTTTTGCACCAAGATACAAAAAAATATACATTGTTCGGTTTGTAATCGGTTTGTAAAAACAATAAGAAAGTCCGCGTACAATGTAGTGAATCCAATATGTCTTCTACACTTTACTCGTTGTCATTTTGACCTTTTCTCTGAATGGCCGAAATGCAGGGCGCCATATTTATCTATAGAGAGGTGCCCATATGGTAAAATTATTGATAGAATTCAGGACTATACGTATGATAGACATAATCTTTGAATTATTTTATATTTAATTAAAGATATTTTATTTTTAGTTTGACATATTTTAATAATGTATTACTCATTGAATAAATGTAATATAAAGGGCTATGTTAACTATGACTTTCTTATACCTTTAAACGAGCAATTCTTGTATATAAAATCCCTGACGGTATAGCGTTTCTTCCTTTTTTTTTTTTGGAGTTAAAAAAAAGAATGACGGCGTTGTCTAATGCTTTTTATTACATTTTATATAATTGGAAACGTTTTCTTTTTCGTTTATTAAATCAAGTGAAGAAATTTTGTTTTGCCTAATTTGTGGAGATGCAAGGTACCAGGGTTGCACAAAAGTGTAGAAGTCGAAACATCGCGTGTCTCTATAAAATTTTCAAAACAAAAAATACATAACGGGCGAATTTTTTAAATAATATTTTTTGACTAATGTTTTTCGATCATACCGACATAATAATAAAAAATATTATTAACTGTTATTTAAATATAAAATACGTGTGCAATTTAGTTTAACATTTTATTATAAATAGTACTTATAGTTTAACAATCACTTATATATTATCATCAATACATAGTTTAAGGTCTTAACCTAATACTTCCTTCCATACTATATTGCGGGTATGTCGAGGGTTTTCATTAATAATAACCATTTCACGTTCTAACGCACGCTGCCGCATATCTTGCAGACGTCGCTCCCGTTGCTCATCATTTTCGGCGGCCACGTGTTGTGCTGCACGCTCTCGTGAAACATCTAAATCATAAGATCTTTATGTTCTTAAAATGTTAGTCAAGTTTTGCAAGCATCTTACAGCACGTGTGGGATGAACGGAAACCTGATGATTTTCATCAAGTTCTTCTTCAAATGGGTCCTCATTGTGCGAAGTCTGACAAACACGTATGAGTTGAGCGAAAATCAGATTGTTTTCATGGAGGTTTTCTTCTGCTTCTTGAGATGAGTCACGGCTTCGTGGAGTTAAATTGTTTTTAAGCGTTTTTTTAATGTTCTTTTTGGCATTTTCGTGTAAAAAGACACATGATATTTTAAGAGCAATTTTCTGGGTCTAACCTCAAACCAAACATTGGTATCGTGTACCATGAATGTAAACGTCATCTACATCAAACCAAAGTACTATAGCATTATAACAAAAAAAAAAAGATGCAGAGCAAAGCTCGGTCGCCCAGCTACTTTATTATAATCTAAGTAGATTTTAATACTAAAATCTATACTAATATATAAAGCCGGAGAGTTTGTTTGTTTGAACGCGCTATTCTCGGAAACTACTGGTCCGAATCGAAAAGTCCGCCATTCCATATCTCTATCTTTTATACTTCTTTTATTGCATTAAAAAAATTTTTTTTCGGCATACTTATGTTTCGTTGATTATTTGAGACACAAAATATTAATTGTTATGACAATAAATTATTTCAGTATCACATAGATACAGATAAGATTTGCCATTTACAGTATATCAATTGGTCATACAGTTACGGAGACAATATAAAATAACTAAAACGCAAAATGCCCCTAGTAAACTTTCACTGTGCAGACGTTTTACCTATTTGCCTATAGATGGCGTCATAAACTTCTAGTCTGTAAAGAACCTAACAAATAAATTCGCCAAAAGGATCAACCTCAGCAGCAGCAGCAGAACAAGAACCAGCATGGGATCGAGCAAACTGAGTAGACTCTTATTCGCATTATCTCCCTTCCCTTGTCTATATAATATACAATATGTAAAGAAAACCCTGTCCGATTCGTGAAGGTATTGTTAGGTATCAATAACTGATTCTATTAATGGATACAAAGCCGGGGTAAACTTTAAAAAAAAAATCCCCTAAAAAATAAATATTATTTCGCAAAAGAGGTAAGTTAATACATGTGCGGTAGGCAACCCTTCCGCGGGCGACGGGGGCAAGGCACGCGGCACGTGGTCGCACCGCTTAATAATACCGTCAAAATGGTATTGTCACTTTTTAAAATTTACCAAATTTCGGGGAAGTTGGAATTAATTCGCGGGAAAAAAAGATTATTTCAAAACTCGTTACTATTGTTATTATGATGATTACGTAAAGTTTTATATTTTATTTGGTCATGTGTTTACCTAACCTTTATTATCCTTATGGGTCGGACAGTGTTTTCTTTACATATTGTATATATATTCCTTACGATTTATTAGACTAGACATCGCCGATAACGTAACTTATCAATTTTTGGTCAAAATTGTCAAATCTAGATTTAGTTTTAATATAACAAATTGGGCTCACATTGCCAATCTGTTACTTTGTGAAAATTTCTCGAATATTAGTGATTTACACATTTTTTTAGATTAAGTCGCGTAATTTGGCCTAAATCGCCATATACGTTAATTGTTTGCTTTAAATATTAACAAAATGAATATACAACTTATCCCAAAGGAAATCCAAATTATTCCCAGATTTGATGGTGATGATAAGTTATTAAACCTTTTTATTTCTAAATGTGAATATGTTATTAGAAGTTTCAGAGGGGAGAACAACCCAGCTCAACAAACCTATTGATTTCACTGTATAGCAAGTAGGTTAGCAGGAAGTGTTGCCGTTTTAATAATTGAACGCGAAAATATTACCACTTGGGAAGACCTAAAAGAATTCTCTGTTCAATATTTTGGTGACCCTAGATCAGAAGCTTGTATAAGCATAGAATTGGAAAACCATAAAATTAAACATGGTGAATCTTATTTAGACTTTTGCCACCGTGTACAGAACGTAAGAAACTCCCTAATTTCTAAAGTAAACCTTTTAATTGACGAAGGTACAAATGCAGCTAAATATATTATACATAATACACAGCTCTCAACGTCTTTCTATACAACTTGCCGGAAGATTTGGAAAAATTTGTTAGAATAAATAAATGCAACACATTACAATCCGCATTAAGTGTCGTTATCGAAGAAGTTAATTTCCAAACCAGATACAATTCCTGAAATAAGAATAAAACAAACTCTAACAGTAACAATCCCAGTTCAAACTACCCTAGACCCAACTTTACGCCACCTATTCAACCTAGGTTCGGTATTCCAACAAACAATAATCCACAACAGCCTTTTAAATCAAATCTTACTCCAAACTATAATCATGGTAATCAAAGATGTGGTCTTCGTCCGCAAGCACCTAAACCACAAAGCGAAAATCAGAATCAAAAACCCCAGATTCCTCATTAATCACAACAACTTCCACGGAGAACGAATAATTATATAAATTCAGGCTTCTTCAAAGCCAATCCAAATCAACAATTTCGTTTTGGTGTTAACAACCAATCACCCAGACAAAACACCGACGTTTCCATGAGAACGGTACAAAATAATATGTTGGATGAATCTATTAATTGTGTCTTCAACTATGAACTGTGTTTTTGCGAAAATAATCAGTGTGTAGCAATTCCGAGGAAGATAATAATCAACTATACTGCGTACAACACGAGTCAGAAAATGAAAATTTTACAGTAGAAGCCTCTTTAATGGACGAACATAAATAATACATTTAAATTATAATGCTCTTAGACTACCACATATCTATTTATTGGAGATAGAAGCAATTTTTCTAATAGATACAGGAAGTTCACGACCATTTATTAATGAAGAACTAGCCGACCAATTCTTTAAGTGCTATATAGATGTAGAACCATTTGAAGTCATTAGTACTCACGGACGTAGCAAGCATAGCGAAGTTGCATAAATTCCTTTAAAAGATACATGCAATGCAGACATCTATCATAAGTTCTATATTTACACAGATCAACAATATAATGGTCTTATTGGCTCAGACTTGTTAAAAAGGTTAGAAGCTAATATCGATATGAAAAATCAGGTCAATACCTGATTTTTCATAAATACTACAGAAATTCCTATTTTATATCATCCATCTTATCAGATAATAATACCACCTGGATCAGAAACACGCGTGAAGGTACCAACAATGTTAGACAATGACACTGCAATTTTAAACCACGTCGAATTCTGTCCAGGAGTTCGCATGCCTGACGCCTTAGTCAACTGCGCAGACTCTTTAGCTCAAACAGTCATTCAGAACACTACTCATACTGAAATTACTATAATATTTGAAAAACCATTTACTGTATATAACATAGGACAATAATTACCAAATAATTACATAGTAAATAACTTAAATAATGATTTAAATATTGACAGATTACTAAATGAAAACTTAAATAAATTACGCCTTGATCACCTCAATATAGATGATAAATCGCTAATATCGAACTTGTGTGCAGAATATAAGGACATCTTCCATTGCGAACAAGTACCTCTGACTTTTACAAACCAGGTCAAACATAAGATCCGCACTAAAATGAAGATCCAATATACATACACCCATATAGACAAAAAATAATATTATAACAGAATCACACTCACCTTGGAGTGCCCCGATTCATCTAGTCCCTAAGAAAATGAACTCCTCAGGTGTACAAAAATTTAGAATAGTTATAGATTATAGGAATCAACGAGATAACAATAGACGATAAATATCCATTACTTAATATAACAGACTTGATTTGATTTCAAAAGCACATTTTGACAGTTTGGGTAGCTTAGCCTGCCGTCCGTATGTAATTATATTTAATTAAAATAAACGTGAAAGACCTTTTGAATTTTCCACGTACATTGAAGAACTGGAAGAATAATTTACCTGCGGCGGTGTTTCCGCCTGAATACAATTTAAATGTCTTCAAGGCTACAGTGAATAAGCTCTCAATAACCTAACGCCCTGTACCATCAACGCTTGCATCACTGTTTACCATCAGGCGGAATCCCGGTCAAAACTTGATGTGCCTGCGTGGTTGATGCACTCGGACTGATCACTCTGACCGGTCTTTTCTCTGGAAAATTTGTGAATTTGTTAAAAGAAATTGTCTTTTGACTGCGAAAGGGCGGCCCTGCGAGGTCAGTATTTGTGAGGGCTGCGCCCTGATTGCATGGAGCCCCTAGCCCCGAACGCGACTGCGCAGCACTGACACGCCAAAGTGTGACAGTTTAACGTGTCAATACTTGTGTAAATAGTGAAAAATTGGTTTTGTATTTTATATTTTTTTGTGTCTGTTTTTAGTGTGTATATTATAAGTATGTAAGTGCTCATCGTTTTTATGATAGATAACGGCAATTATAGTGATGCCGGAAACAGCGCCAGTCAACCTACCACTTCGCACGATACCCAATTAGTGAGATGCTCGTATTGCTCACAGGCACGTTTTTTTAAAGGCGAACGGGGGCTGAGGATACATTATGGTAAGATCCACAAAATACATAGTGTATCACCTTGCCCCCCAGCTACACCCCCAACATCAACACCTCCAGAACAAACCTTGTGGCAAAGACTAGCAAAATACAAAAACTCTACCCCGGTTTTAAAGAGAGTTCCCCGGGGCGCTAGACAGTCTGTTGCACAAAATTTGTCGCGATGTCTCCGTCTTGTGACCCGGGAGAACTCGCTAAGTGCCTGGGAGCAATTACTCACCTTCCCTTATAGAATTCTACATGTTCAAAAAAAATTGGCAAACAAAAACACATTAACAAATCAAATTAAAGACAACTGCAACAATTCGACCCTATATTTAGATCCAAAATTAACTCCATTTAATAATCATTCACAAAAAGGCTTGTGTTCACATGTAGAATCCAAATTAAGTGAAGGTGACATCAGAGGAGCCGCTAGGATATTATTTAGCAGCGATGTGGTGGCGCCTTACTCTACCGAAACATTTACAGCTCTAAAGAGTAAACACCCGGCGCCTGTGGATGATCTCACTTTCCCCGACCCCCCTAACACAACCATCCTAAATTCAACCTTTTTAAATATTTCAGCCCACCAGTTAATTGCAGCCGTAATCTCTTTTCGAAGTGGTTCCGCCGGCGGCCTCGACGGTTTGACTCCACAACATCTCAAAGATTTGCTGAGTCCAGGCGCCGGAGAAGCTGGTGAATTACTTTTGAAGGAGCTTGCGGCCCTTATTAACCTCATGCTCACCGGCGGCGTGAACGAGGCCGTCCTGAATGTCTTGTACGGGGCCAACCTGTGTGCCCTGCGCAAGAAGGACGGCGGCATTCGTCCCATCGCCGTTGGGTGTACATACAGGCGTACAGCAGCCAAAATATGTTGTAAGATTTATAACGAAAAACTTACAGCTAAGTTTCAGCCCCTGCAGCTTGGTTTCGGTACGAAAGGGGGCTGTGAGGCTGCTGTTCATGCCCTTTCCACTTTTTTAAATTCAAACAAAGGTGAGATCATCCTCAAGGTTGACTTGAAGAATGCCTTCAATTCTATAAACAGGGACACTTTGTTGACTGAAGTCAAAAAGGAATTACCCGAAATTTATAGCTTTTTGTGGCAATGTTGCAGACACCCTTCCAAATTATTATATAAAGACAATGTTTTGGAGTCTGCAGTAGGATGTCAACAAGGTGACCCCCTTGGGCCAGTCCTTTTCAGTTTGGCTATTCATCCCATTATCCAGAAACTAAATTCAAAATTTAACGTTTGGTACTTAGACGATGGGACTTTAGGAGGTGATGTAGACACCATTTTAAAGGACCTACAGCTTCTTAAACAGGAATTTAAATCGATTGGCCTGGACCTTAACCCCTCAAAATGTGAAATTTACCTCTCTGACATTCTAACATCACCCTACAGACAATTGACCATAGAAAAGTTTAATGCAATAGCCCCAAACATAAAAATTTTAGATAAAAGCTCACTACACCTCCTTGGGTCCCCAATTTTGGAAGATAGTTTTTCTTTTTTCATCGAACAAAAAATTCAAAATTTTAACGACATTTCGGACAGACTCTGTAAAATTAATTTGCATTCGGCTTTCACCCTTATTAGATACTGTTGTTTTGGCCCAAATTTTATATATTATCTACGCTCTTCCCCTTTATGGAAGCAGCCACAACTTTTGGACAAAATTGACCAAATTATTCGCATCACACTAACAACCATTTTAAATGTGGCCTTGGACGACCGAGCGTGGATGCAAGCCACACTTCCCATCCGCTTAGGTGGCCTCGGCGTCCGTAAAATTACCAGTATTAGCTTACCGGCGTTCCTGTCCTCTGTCCACAGCACTGAAGAGTTAACCGGGAAGATTTTAGCCTCATCTCTGGTCGACTCTGAAGTGCCGTGCTCGACCGACGCGGTGAACGCCTGGAAAATAACTTGCCCAGATACGAATCTGCCCTTGAACCCATCTTCCCAGAGGCAGTGGGATGAGCCGCTCTGCAGGTTGGTGCGGAATAATCTTATTAATACGTCCACCAATACTGTTGAGCGTGCCCGCCTACTGGCTGTTGGTAAATGGGAATCGGGCCTCTGGCTTCAGGCGTTACCGTCACCCAACATAGGAACTTTGCTGGGTGACGCCACTTTCCGGCTCGCTACTTGTCTGCGTCTGGGCGCCCCTTGTGTGGCTCCGCATCGCTGCCAATGCGGAGAAGATGATAACTGCTTCGGACACCATGGCTTATCCTGCAGTAAAAGCGCAGGTCAGATAGCACGACACGCCAGCATTAATGATATTATCCGCCGTGCTCTTGTCACCGCCGGCGTGCCAGCTGTTTTAGAACCTTACGGCTTGACACGCGACGATGGGAAGAGACCAGACGGAATGACTATAATGCCTTAGAAGTTAGGTAGGCCTTTGGTATGGGATGCAACGTGTGTCGACACCCTTGCGCCATCCCATCTTCCAAATACGGTGAGTTGTGCTGCAGCGGCTGCTGCAAGTGCGGAAAACCTCAAACGGCGGAAATACTCCAATCTCATTGGAACCTATATGTTCGAGCCGTTTGGGGTTGAAACACTAGGGCCATGGGGTCCGAGTGCACATCTGTTATTCCAGGATATCGCCAAACGTCTAATCAACTGTTCACGTGACCAGAGGGCTGGGCTATTTTTTGGCCAAAGAATCAGCATTGCCATACAACGTGGCAATGCTGCCAGCCTTTTGGGCACGTTTCCTGTTGACAGCGATGCGGATGAATTTTTTGATGATGATGACTCTTTTTTTTTGGATGACTCTTTTATACATATACTTGTATATATTTTTATTTTTAATTTATAGGTTAATCTGTATTAAGATAAATTTGTATGATATTAAATAAAAATATAACAGACTTGTTCGATAGGTTAGTAAAAGCCTCTTACTTCTCGACAATAGACTTAGCTAGCGGTTATCATCAACTGGAGGTCGAAAAAGATAATCAACCTAAAACTGCATTTACAACACAATCAGGACATTCTGAGTTCACTCGAATGCCCTTTGGCTTAGAGACAGCTCCAGCAACTTTCCAACGAGCCATGGACAATGTGCTCCGCGGACTACAAAGCATACATTGTCTAGTATATTTAGATGACATAATTGTGTATTCAACTAGCCTTCAAGAACACATAGATAAGCTCAGGAAAATATTTGATAGACCTAGACAAACAAATCTTAAAGCTACTCTAGATAGATATGAATTCCTAAAAAAAGAAGTGTTATATTTAGGACATACAATAACAAAAGATGGTCCTAAACCAAATAACGATAAAATTTAGGCAGTCCTAAAATACCCTTTGCCTAGAACACCGCCGGAAATAAAAAGTTTCTTAGATTTAGTAGGATTTCTCTAAAATAACACAACCCTTAACTAACTATCTTAAAAAAAAAATAAAGCTACAATAACTAAGGAATACATAAATACATTCGAAAAGTGCAAGGGGTTATTAACCAATGCACCATTATTACAATTTCCAGACTTTAACAAGCCTTTCCTCTTAACAACAGATGCATCTAAATTAGCACTAGGTGCAGTCCTATCTCAAGGTCCCGTTGGCAGTGACAAACCTATAGCTTTCGCCAGTAGAACTCTCAACGATGCCGAAACGCGCTATAGTGCCATAGTAAAGGAACTATTAGCAGTTGTTTAGGCATTTAAACATTTTAGACCCTATCTGTATCCTATCTTAAGTGATCATAGCCAATGGGCTATTGGCATTACTTTGGTTAACTATGTATCGTCATAGACACATGTCTATGACGATACATAGTTACATTTTAATACATATTAAAATGATATAATTTTAATACATATTAAAATGTAAACTTAATCAAAATAAAAACGGAGGGTTATGCAAAGCCAACCCTTACCTCGCATTGTAACAGTGACACAACACCATAACATGCCACCCAGCTATTCTAGGTAGCCATTAAGCTCAATTTTAATTCTTATGAAATCAGTAACAAACAAAGCAATAAGCCGTTCACCTTGGCTCCTACTTTTCGGAATGTATCCTTGGAGTGTACCGACCGCCTTCAGCTTTTGGGTTTTGAGATTTCCTCGAACCTAAACTTTGGGCGGTTCATTGAGGCCAAGGCCAAGGTGGCTTCCAGAAAACTTGGTGTAATCGCAAAGGTCCGGCAGTACTTCACACCAGGGCAGCTTCTAATGTTGTACAAAGCACAGGTCCGTTCGTGTGTGGAGTACTGCAACCACATTTGGGCTGGTGCTGCTAAGTGTCACCTGGCCACTTTGGATTCAGTGGAGAGGCATGCGAAGAGGCTGATTGGGGACCCTGATTTAACTCGAGTTGGTCTCCAAAGCCTAGAGCACAGGCGTAGAGTAGCCAGCCTTTCGGTGTTCTATAGGATACATTCTGGGGAGTGTGCGAGGGAATTGCACGATTTAATTCCCCCATCTCCGTTCCACCATCGGACGACCCGTCGTACGGCGAGTTTCCACCCTTATGTTGTTAACACCTCTACGATCCGGACGAAGCGTTTCGCCTCCTCCTTTATACCGCGTACATCGAGGGACTGGAACAATCTGCCGGCGGCGGTGTTTCCGTCGGACTACAATTTGAGTGTCTTCAAGGCTAGAGTGAATAGGCTTTTAATAAACTAGTGCGCTTTTACATCAACGATTGCGTCACTGCTTACCATCGGGCAGGATTGCGGTCAAGCGCTGGTTTATACTTTAATAATAAAAAAAAAAGCATCGACTAACAGATTACTATTGTGAGTCACAGACACACAAGCAAACCTTCAAATAGTATATAAACACATGTAAACTACATTTATGTGTTGTTCTTTTGTTCCACATTATTCATTATTATTTTAAAGCTCATGCTGAGCTGACGTGAATTTTTTCAAATAAATATTTTTTTATTATAAATCTCTAACGCAATCACAACAATCAGCCTATAATGTTCGCCCTTATGGGACACGGGCCTCCATTTAAAAAAATATATACATACAAGATTTGAATTTACTGAAACTCAGTTCTTGGATAGGCTAGGAAGCTTAGTATAAAAACGTATCTATACATTGACATCTACGAACCTTTTCTTGAGTCTGTTGGACGACACAACAAATTTGTGTTTGTTTCTAGTAGGTATTTTAAAAATAGATTACTATTTTCATGTGTATATAAAAGATTATCATAAATGTACTGAGAAGGCAGAGTCATTATATTAATCTCTTTAAGTTTGTCTGTGAGGGAGTGTCCCCTGCATGACTTCCCATTTCGCTATTAATTACTTTCAAGTCGTTTTAATATGTAGCTATTGTTTTGAATTTCTAAACTCAAATAACGATATTAGGCCATAAGACAATTTTTTTTAACAAATAAATTATATTAATTAAGTTGTTTAATGTAGCGCCTGCCTCAAAGTACATAGAACACAGCAGGATTAAAAGAAAATTTTCTTATAGTAGTGTAGTGTAGACGCAGCATGCATTCATTATTACGTTGCTGATCATCCGCAGGCAAACATAATGAGAGTACGGTTTAAAAGACTTTATGATGTTCATTAACGATGCTGATATTAAATTACTATGGAGCTAGCTCGTGATGTGTGTGCGCCTTTAAATAGGTTAGACTTGCTAGATTGGCGTACGATGTCATTATTCTGTAGTATGTTGCCTGCATACGGCGCTGGAATGACGAGTTTATTAATAATGTTCTATGGAGTTCCCGAGAATCAATCACACAATCAATACTCAGGAAACCTATGCTGCCTACCAGCAAAGGTTTCTTATAAATTATTAAAGTTACTTTACATCTCTCATATTCTGTAAGTAGGTCCTTATTACCCCCTAATGGGGCTTGTATGTGACCAATTAGCGCTCTAGGATAATAATGTAGCTAGAAACTCTAGGGCGATAAGCAATTTAAAAAAAAGAACTCTTCATTCTTCCAAAAAGTTCGCGTACATCAAACCATCATACTGGCAATAGACATCACGCATTCAGCCCAATGATAAAAAGGTCCCTTCGCTATTCAGCATGGTCTTCGAACGACGAAGCTTAATTTCGTTGTTGAAAAAACAATTTAAAAAAAAAGGGTTGAAAGGCGGGCATAGAAAACTTTTACTTTGAAATGTTTTATCTTCTGATGCCGGTTTACCTACCTCACAATCGAGATATAAAACAGTGTAGTTGGTTCGGGTGTAAACATCAATTGCACCCTGAAACTATCTTTCTTCTTTCTTTCTTTCTTTCAATTGATGCCTTACAGCCCTTGCCTACTAATCTACTATAATAGCATAGTTATCTTGTGTAATAACATAACTAACTGTATTACAAGCACGTGTCAACAGTCATCATCATCTCAGTGTTAATCCCAGTCGCATCCGAAGCCTTTTTCCAGTTCTGGAGTCTGGGGTCCGCTTTACCAGTCTAACTACTGATTTTTGGTGGAACTTCGACATTTTTCTGTGAAGCGACTGCTGTCTGACCTCCACCACCCGAAAGCGATATCGAAGCATTGCAGTTAGACCAATTGATGGACTTTTGAGAGCTCCAACAACCCGTAACGACGCCACAAGATGTTCGTATGGCAACCGGGACAACAACTTAATGTGCTTTCGGAGGCACGACCAGACCAGTGCAAATATTCATATTCATGCATACAAATATTTGCACTGTGCGGGGATCGAACCCGCACTTCCTTGCGCAGCGGCCGCGTTCGCTACCGCTACGCCACGGAGGCTGTCAAAGCACGTGTCAATAGATGGCTAGTTATATATTGTTACGTATTTATACCTCTGTTCACCGTAATCGCAGGGGTCACGTCGTGCTCTGCTCTGCGGTAATGAATTGTACGTCCATCGTACTCCACCATCGTATAAAAATCGTTTCTTGAAAGACTTTGGAGGTCCCTTTTCAAAAATATCATGTTTGCGCGGTTAATCCAGTAAATCAACGGGTTACGATATTGATTATTGCAGTCATCCGTAAACTATACTATACCGCTTCACTAGTACTTAGCACTAGTTTATAATTATTAAAAAAAAAAAAACGAACATTTACCAGAGATTTTCCGATAGATATAAATTGTGCAGCGGTTGACATCGGTCGGGCACGTCAGGCTGGGATGCATATTACTCGTACCTATATCCATGTGTTCTCGTCTAGCTATTGGAAAGTACTTGAATGACACAGCCTTGTATTCCATCAACAACTTGCTCTAACATACTACCTTGTAGAATGGGAGGTGTCGTGCTACAGGTATGTGCCCGACCCAGTTCTCGAAAATGGTAATATCACACTGAACTGGGATCAATCCGTCATCATTGGAGACTATTGATGCCAATAAGCCTGATATCGTGATGGTTGATCGATCAGAGCGACATGCAGTGACTGTTGATATAATAATAATAATTTATTTTATTTAATGACAACAATGGTCCAATGGTTAGTAACTTATTTACTAGGGGTTAGTAACATTTCACAAAATTTGAACGCTCGAGTTTAGGTAAAAGGCGGTAACTTTATTGATGTGTTGTATTGTGTTCTACAAACACAGAACGCGATCAGTGTAGTGCTAGCGTTGAGTGAGACGGACTAAATAATCTTGAGTCGTTATAATTATTACGCCTTATTTTTTTTTTTTTGTATCAATTATTTACTATGGGGGTATATGTTACGCAGGTAAGTATAATTTAAAATTAACAGGAAAATAAGTCAAAGATACAAAATATTTTACTATAATATATAATTCAAGGATTATACATAAGTTTCAAAGTATTTTATTATAATATATGACATAAGTTCTTCCGCAGAGGTAAGTAGCAATAAACTTAAATATTTTTATGTTATATGTAGGAATAATCAAACTAATTGAAAACAACATTGACGATTCAATATTTATTTTTTACAGAATCCAATTCATGAGCATATATATAATTATAATTCATGAGCATATATATAATAATTATTATTAGAAGGAGAATCATTGATTTTCAACATTTTTTTGAGGAGTTGTTTGAAATTGCGATCCATAACGATTGCTTTGGATGTACAGTCGACAGCACATTAAGCATCATGCTTATTAGACTTTCAAGTTTATCTCTATAGGATTAAAGCTGAAGGTTCATTGGGAATATTTGACAGTTTCGGGTAGCTTGACCTGTTGTCTTCCATGCATTAAAGAATCATATACTAATAAAAGAAAATAAAATAGGGTTTCTTATCCAAATTCTTCATTCAATGTAATATGTGTGATTCTAAATTCAAATTGAGTAGTAACGACAAAACACAAACAAATGAACTAAATGTCAACGAAGGCGTCGTGATCAGGAGCCATCATTTCAGAAATGGGCCTCACAAATTTAAATGAAGTAGTTGCATCGATGGACTTACCTGTTATGTCAATATTCACTTATAGTAAATGTCATGATAAAGTAGGTGACATGTGGAAAAATGCCGCTAAAGAAAGTATGATTGTCACAGCTCAGGAGGTAACAGCTACTGCTCGATTATGAGGTGACACTCGTGACATTATGATGATACCAGTGAAACTAGTAAAAGCAAACTGTTGCTGGAGCAAACGCCCATATAAAAATAAATACATATAATGCATTGTCTGGTGTTGCAGCTACTATAGGACATTACTCAGGAAAAGCTCTCTAAATCGGGGTCCGGAATAAGTATTGTGGAATTTCTGCCACAACAACCTGGACAACAACCTGCTGCTTACAAATGCTTAAAAATCGCGTCGGTTCATCTTCTAGTATGGAGTCAGCAATACTGGTTGAGGGATTTAAGTCTTCCGTAGCAACTCGGCAAAGTCAACGACATAGCTCTGCGAATCGCTAAACTTAAGTGGCAGTGGGCAGGGCACATTGCTTTTGCAGCACATCGGTTTTGGCTATATTGTAGTAAAGAAAACAAACAGTTTTTACCACGTGACTGTTATTTGAACGACGCATTCAAAACATACATTTTCAATGTCTGTAACATGCAGTTTCACGTTTTATTGTAATACGCCTCTTAAAAACTAATCATGACTGCCGCACAAGCAATGCGATTAGCACTGCTTGTGCGGCACTGTATCGTACTGCATCGTACTTGTCGGCCATGATATGTAGGATGCTGTTAGCGTTGGTCCTAATTCAACCTAGCAACGCGGCCGCCTTCTTCCTCATGATGGCAAGTAAGTCATCATCCCGCACCAAAGCGAACATGCCGGACGCACTGCAGTACCTAGGTAATCCTAACAGCACCCGAAAACCATTATTATGTTGCATCCGCAGGGCATTTAGAGTCTTCGGCGTACAGTTAACCTACAGACCACCCGTGTAGAACGACTGACAAAAAGCTTTGAACAAACAGTGATTTTGACCCCATTACCACAACGAGCAAATCTGTGAGCCAACATGTTGCATCTAACTGCTAGCGCCCTGCGTTTGCATTCAATGTCTACTTGATCTTTGAGATCAGCAGTCCAATAATGGCCTAGGTACTTAAATTGGATAACCCTATTTAGTGGTTTCCCATTTAAACAAATTACGATCTCATAATACACCCTTCTCCCGGGATATAACCGTTCTCCATGCAAAGAACCTCATGAAAGACGAAAAAGCTAAACAAATCAAGTAGGTATATTGACTTGGCTCGCAAAGTTGTCGACATGTGGAATATGGATTCAGCAATCATTGTACCGATAGTCGTTACAGCCAATGGCTTAGTAGCCTAGAGCTTCGACGAACTCCTCGGGAGGCTCTCGTTAGGCAGCTGGATCAAGGATTTGATTCAGACTGGTAAGTACTTCTAGACATGGCTCGTATTGTCAGGAAGTTCCTCTCTCTGTAGCCCGAAGCTTGGACTCTGTTCTCGATACCGGTAAGCTACTATGTTTCATATTTTTAAATACTTTTATAATATACTTTTTATATTCTGATATTTAAAATCAAATTTGTTATGTTAAAATAAATAAATAATAATAAAAAAGTGGTATTTACTTAATCTTCATTCGTCCATAATAAACATTTATTTATTTCATTTCATTTAGACATTTATTTCATCTGCACGGTTAGCGCATTGGTTAAGCTATACCCTGATGCGCTGCATGTCGCGGGTTCGAATCCCGCGCGGGACAAATATTTGTATGACCTATAAGTAGTTGTTCCGGATCTGGATGTTTGTGTATGTCAATTTATATTGTATGTTTGTAAACCCACCCACGACACAGGATAAATTCCTAGTGTAGGACAACGTTTTTTTTTTAATAAATTAGATCAAATAAATAAATAATAATTTATAATAAATAATGTAATAAAGTAAATTAACATAATGCGTACGTTCTGGGCGTACCATTTCTGAATTTATTCAACTTCAAAATGTTGTTAAACCGCGGCTCATCCGTGGTAGTTCTAAACTTTATCGTTCACTGCTCTCCTATAGGATAGCAATTTATGCATGGGTTAATAACCGCAGAATGTACGTACCTGCTGAACCCTTTGTAGTCACCGGTATATTGGTTGTAAGTTGAGACGGTGCACCTCCCGGTCACGACCGCGGACGGTCTTTTATTTTGTTGAAGGTGACAGTCGAGCGTGAACCATGGACATAGGCATTGTATGTTATAGTTAGTTAGCGGACACCAAGCTCGATTATAGATACGGAGAATATTGAAATCTGTTGTAAATCACAGTACCAACTAAGGAACCAATAACACCCCACACTCTTTTTACAACGAACGATAAGACATGTAAAATGTTTGTAGGTATCTCTAACTCGTTGTTCTCTTGACGTGTGTATCACATGTGTATGTAGGTTACTTATCAGTGTAGGACGACAGTTACGATCTCGTCCTCGGAGAGCGTTGGCTAATTAGGTATATTGACCTGAAATAATAATAACCGGACGCCTGACTATATCTTCAAAACCGCGCTGTATAATTCAGTCGGCTATTATTGACTGCGAACGTGTCATGGGTTCATTCCCCGACGAAGCATTAAATTACTGTGTTGTAGAGGGGCTCGTAATTATGCAGTACCTACGTATGACTAGCTCCATAATACTCTCGTCTCTAACGGAGCTCATGCATAAATACTTATATACAGAGTGGTGCTGACAATAAATAATAATAATAATAATAAAGCCATTTATTCCATATCATAATTTTTTACATTACTGTATTTGTTAGTAAGTTATAGCTTGAAATTAAGAAAAAAGATACTTATAATTAATGTTAGTATTGTTTATGAGATATGGACCCCTGTTTGGGTAAAGGCCTCCTCCATCCTTTTCCATGACTCCCTGTCTTTGCCTGACTTCATCCAGTCGTCTCCTGCGACCTTTGTTATGTCATCAGCCCACCGTCTTAGTTGCCGACCAACATTCCTTTTCCCCTCAGGTCCTTTCCATCGTGTGGCTTCAATGGTCCATCTTCTATCTGAGTATCTTGAGATGTGCCCGGCCCATCTCCACTTTAAAAAGAGTGCGTGCTCGAGAGCGTCTGTAAGTTTAGTTTTTTGACGAATGTCTTGGTTCTTAATTTTGTGTATTTTCCTAATTTTTAGCATACTTCTTTCCATTGCTGTTTGACTGCATTTGATCTTTTGTTTTATTTTGTTTGTGAATACCCAGGTTTGGCAGCCATACAGCAAGAAGGGTAAAAGGCATGTATCATATATTGTCCTTTTCATGTGCAAGTTATAGTTCCCTTTTAGGATTTCTCTTAATGCCCAAAATTTCTTCCAAGTTGCGTTAATTCTTCTTGTTACTTCTTCTTCATTGCTTGACGTTTTTAACGAAATTTGTTTTCCCAAGTAGATATATTTACTGACGTATTCTATAATATTGCCTTTTATCGCTATCGGGCGTTCACGATTGTTGGTAATTATCTTAGTCTTATCTACATTCATTTCTAGGCCGATTTTGGAGCTTTCGCAGTCAAGTGATGTCATCATTTCTTCTAGGTCTTTTGCAGTTTCAGCTAATACAACAATATGACAATAAATTAAAAATCTTGTACCTCAACACATTCTCGTCTACCCATAAAAAATCATATTAATATGTGACATTTCACATTTTCTACATGATGTACATGTTGATAAGGAAGCGCTTACAGGTTAATGACCGCCGCATCCTGCGGTACCGAACTTTAATAATAATGGCGCCAAAAAGCATGTCGATACAGGATCGCGCTGTCGCGCCTGTCGCCGATCGGAGGTCAGTGAATCATTATTTTTAAAGGATGTTCTATTCAGTTTGCAATTTTACGCGTTGTTTTTTTTTATAAATTATAAACCAGCGCTTGACTGCAATCCCGCCTGATGGTAAGCAGTGATGCGATCGTTGATGGTACAGCGCGCTAGTTTATTAAGAGCATATTCACTCTAGCCTTGAAGACACTGAAATTGTAGTGTGACGGAAATACCGACGCTGGCAAATTGTTCCAGTCCCTCGATGTACGCGGTATAAAGGAGGAAGCAAAACTCTTCGTCCGGATCGCAGTGGTGTCAACAACGTAAGGGTGGAAACTCACCGTACGACGGGTCGTCCGATGATGGAACGGTGATGGGGGAATTAAATCATGCAATTCCCTTGCACACTCACCAGAATGTATCCTATATAAGACCGAGAGGCTGGCTACTCTACGCCTGTGCTCCAGGCTTTGGAGACCGTTTCGAGTTAAGTCTGGGTCGCCAATCAGCCTCTTCGCATGCCTCTCCACCGAATCCAAAGTGGCAAGGTGACATTTCGCAACACCGGCCCAAATGTGGCTGCAGTACTCCACACACGAGCGCACCTGTGCTTTGTACAAAATTAGAAGCTGCCTTGGTGTGAAGTACCGCCGGACCGTCGCGATGACGCCTAGTTTTCTGGCAGCCACCCTGGCCTTGGACTCAATGTACCGCCCAAAGTTAAGGTTCGAGGAAATCTTAACTCTTAAAAGCTGAAGGCGGTCGGTGCACTCCAAGGATACATTCTGAAAAGTAGGAGCCAAGTTGAACGGGCTCCTTTTGGCGGTGAAAAGATACGCCTGTGTTTTGGCGGCATTGAATGCTACAAGATTGGCATTGCCCCATTCGGAGACTGCCTGAAGTGCAACACTCGCACGCTCTACCATGGTCTCTCTTTCAGACCGGATTGTTTTCCTTACAAGCCAGAGCTTCCGGCAGGTATCTCTTCACAACTGTGCTGTCATCTGCATACCCATAGATACCGGGCATCAGCAGATCGTTAATATGCGGCAGAAACAGAGTTACAGAGAGAACAGACCACTGAGGAACACCGGCATTTGTCGACATGGGCTCAGATGAGCATCCGTCGACAACAACCCGGAGGGACCGTTCAGTCAGGAAGTCTTTTACCCAGCCAGTCAGGCCAGCGGAAATGCCGTATGCTGGAAGCTTACTCAAAAGGCCAGCGTGCCATACCCGGTCGAAGGCCTTCGAGACACCAGGAGAGACGGCAATCGCTTCCCCATTTTACTCGAGGGCCTCGCCCCACAATTGAGTGGCATACACTATTAGGTCCTCGGTTGACCGATTGCGTCGAAAACCGTACTGTCGGTCACTGAGGAGATCGTTACCTTCCAGGTAAGCCAAGAGGCGCGACTTCAATACACGCTCCATAATCTTGTAGAGTATGGAGGTTATTGAAATCGGCTGGTAGTTGGTAGGATCGGCACGACTACCCTTTTTGGGCACGGGCTGCACGTTGGCAAGCTTCCAGGACATGGGCACTATACCAGTCCTAAATGAGAGGCGATACAGGAGACAACTCGGGCGCACAAGCCTTAAGAATAATCGCTGGTATACCATCTGGACCACTGACCTTATTCACGTCCAGACGACACAATACTCTCAGAACCTCCTTGTTTCTAATGCGAACCTCCGGCATTGAAGTTCCGCAATGAGGTAAATTTGGTGGAGTAGCACTGAAAGTGTCCTTTTTTTATTTTTGATGCTAGGTCTTTTTTATGTGGTTTAGGATTATTCCTATGAACCAGCATTATTCGTGTTTTCATTTATTGTCGTATTGTCAGCACCACTCTGTACATGTATTTGGTTGTTATTGACTCTGTATATGATGATAAACGATGGTTGCCAACGCTCTGCACCTACGAAGGCACCTCATACAGCTCATTCAGGACCGGCATCAGTATCCTGAAATACAAGTAGGTATTGAATATAAAAACGTAAAAGCTCTATTATAGTAAACGGTCAAACCAATCAGTTTTATTTGAAGCATAGAGATAGAGAGACAGCCATACAAAAGAATTATATTATATACATAAATATAGCCTGAAGAAAGGCTAAAAGGTACCTAGTCCATCTGGAGTAAGGTACCTTTCAAGTGATAAAACATTTTTTATTAATATCAGTTGTGGTTTTATATATATAAATATTCGATTTAATTAATACATTTCCATAAGACAATACCTTTTACATAAATTCTGTTAAAACATTGTTTTTATTAAATAATCCTGTTGGAACTTTATTAAATGATGAAAGTATTCCGAAATCTTTTGAATTGTTATCGTGAAACTTTTTGAACTTGACGGGGAGAGGGAAATAACTAAGTATGAGATTTGTTGAGCAATCTGTGCTCGCCGCCGCGCGCCGCGCGGGGCGACAGTGGGTGCGAAGTAGGGCACGCGGGTCTGTTACTTTACATTATCTGCGAGTGAGATTTATAAGAGTAATATAATAAATTATGTCCTTAGTATATCCATGGCGTCACAACGGACCTTGTCAGAATTATTTATAATATTTTAATTTATTTTATTAAATATCGCAGAATTTAAGTTACTACAAGAGCCCTTTTGGCCTTACAAAGGTAATTTTTTCTTATTTTTAATAGTTTTTAATTTAATTTTGTTAATTGTTGTTGCTCCTTATTACTGTTGAACCTTTGGGTTGAACAGAAGCGGCGATGTGCCGATGTGGAGGCGATGTGCGATGTGCTGATGTGCCGATGTAGAGGCGATGTGCGATGTGCCGATGTGGAGATATTAGAACATTCCTGGGACTCGTATACGTGTACGTACGTAAGTGATATTAATGGATCTTATAGATGGTTAGATCACTGTGTGAAATCTGAAGCCGCATGGAGAACAGTTGTAGTCGCATAAATATTACATGGTGTTTATTGATCTAATCATATTCCCTTGCAGATAATGTGTAATTTTGGCTTACCTAAAACTAAGACAAATAATAAATAGGGATTTAAAACAAAATAACGTTTATCTATTCACCTTGTTGTCCATCCTACGCTGTAGATAACCTGGTCATGGGAAGCCGATGGATGTGGCCAGAACAAGACCGATCATTATGGAAAGCCTCGCTAGAGGCCTTTGTCCACCAGTAGACCTCTATAGACTAAGAAGAAGAATAATGTTTGTCAGAATTTATTAACGACGAGATTAAGATAAATTAATTTATTAACGACGAGATTAAGATAAATTAATTTATTAACGACGAGATTAAGATAAATTAATTTATTAACGACGAGATTAAGATAAATTAATTTATTAACGACGAGATTAAGATAAATTAATTTATTAACGACGAGATTAAGATAAATTAATTTATTAACGACGAGATTAAGATAAATTAATTTATTAACGACGAGATTAAGATAAATTAATTTATTAACGACGAGATTAAGATAAATTAATTTATTAACGACGAGATTAAGATAAATTAATTTATTAACGACGAGATTAAGATAAATTAATTTATTAACGACGAGATTAAGATAAATTAATTTATTAACGACGAGATTAAGATAAATTAATTTATTAACGACGAGATTAAGATAAATTAATTTATTAACGACGAGATTAAGATAAATTAATTTATTAACGACGAGATTAAGATAAATTAATTTATTAACGACGAGATTAAGATAAATTAATTAATTAACGACGAGATTAAGATAAATTAATTTATTAACGACGAGATTAAGATAAATTAATTTATTAACGACGAGATTAAGATAAATTAATTTATTAACGACGAGATTAAGATAAATTAATTTATTAACGACGAGATTAAGATAAATTAATTTATTAACGACGAGATTAAGATAAATTAATTTATTAACGACGAGATTAAGATAAATTAATTTATTAACGACGAGATTAAGATAAATTAATTTATTAACGACGAGATTAAGATAAATTAATTTATTAACGACGAGATTAAGATAAATTAATTTATTAACGACGAGATTAAGATAAATTAATTTATTAACGACGAGATTAAGATAAATTAATTTCATTCTGAGAGTGGAAATTCTTGTGAAATATTATGTTCAAAGGTAGAACATAGTGTAAGTATTATTTTATAAAATGTATAATAAACTTAATGACATATTACGTGGTGCGTCTTGTAGTAAGTAGTTAGTGTGGGCAGGAGCAAAACAAAAGAAGCTGTTGTTGAAGCAGATTGTTGAGGGGAATAGTGAGCCTGCAAACTAGTTCAAGAATCCCTTTGCAGTGTGGTCTCCTCTAGAGGCAGTGTTATTCTCTCGGCGGCGGCTAGGGAGACAGCAGAGGGAACACTATTAGAGGGTTTGGCTAAGGAAATATCAGCAGTTCATACCTTACAACAGGTATGAAGTGCGGGATATTTCCAGGACAAGGCCAGGCAAGGGTTTTTGAGCATCGAGCAATTATTAAACGCGGGTATAATTTCCGCTTCTTACACCTACTGTATGATTTAATGAATACCTTGGTTGTGCCCATCATAAAAATCCGCATTGGGGATGCTTCGGGCATAAATACCTATAGAGGTTTACTTATATCGTTGGCTGCGGTAATTGGAAGTGTTGGGCAGTGTACTGGACAAACAGTTAAATAGACATCTGTCGCTAAACGAGGCTAATTTGATTTCAGAGTAGGTCAACGGAATATGTTGCTCAATCGTACTGTTCGGTACTATACAGGTAGGAAGACCCTTGTGTATGCATGTTTTCCTGACCTATGAAAGCCTTCGATTGGTGCTCCTATGGTGTTTTGTGGAAGAAACTGAATAATCAGGCAAAGTTTCTGGCTGAAGTGGTTGAATTGTTTAAATATTGGTAGGGCCATCAAACCTGTACGGTGACGTAGGCGGGGTTATACGGTCAGACAGACTCGTCTGTCTTTATATAGATCTTCTGGTTCGTGAGCTCAGCAGTACTATGGTAGGTTCTTCATATGACGGAACAATTGCCAAAAATATAAGTTATGTCCATGAGTCCACCATTCCATGTTAGTTTTAAAGTTAATTAACGTAATTGGTTGCTTCTATATGAGTTAATGTAATTGGTTTGTACCGTTTTAGGTAACTGTAAATAAATAATGTAAAAAACAGTGTCTGCTACTCAAGGCAGTGGTACAACATAGGTACTAAGTTCTATGTTGTACCATATTGTTTAGCACGCGCAGGATCTACTCTAAAGTAGTTTATTTCTTTTAAATTATATCGGGGTCCTTGGTTTACTGATACACAGACCGATAGCATTGACATCGATACGGAACGTAGGCCGCTGTCAATCAGAAGTAATAATTATGTTGATCCGTAGGTTGCGAGGTGCAAGGTGGTATGGAAGCACTGAACGAGGACGACAGTGCTTCCTTCAAACTGTGCCTGGAAGTAGTGTATGTATGACGCCGTGTTTGTATTTGTGTTGCTATTGCTGACCCAGACGACACGGGTAAGGTTTAATTGGACGATGTGAAGTTTATTTTGAAAAGCTAATGAATTAAGAGAACATGGAATAATGTGTTTAAAGAGGTACAATTACTAATTGTCTGTTTGATGAAGGACATTCGCTTGAATGATGTAAGATAATGCAGTTCAAAGCAAAATGGAATGGCCATCTCGCGAATCTCCCAGTTTACTTTGATTTTCGGTATTAATAGTCATTCGTATAGAATGATGGAGTAGATGATGTTGTTGCGGACAGAATTCTTCTTCTTCTTCTTCAGCCTATGGATGTCCACTGCTGGACAAAGGCCTCCCCCAAGGCTTTCCACGCTGACCGGTCTTGTGCTGCCCGCGACCTTCACCAGGTCATCGGTCCACCTTGTTGGGGGCTACCCCTACGCTATCCCTACGCTGCGACTTCCAGTACGTGGCCGCCACTCCAGAACCTTACTGCCCCATCGGCCATCGGTTCTACGAGCAATTTGCCCTGCCCACTGCCACTTAAGTTTAGCGAATCGCAGAGCTGTGTCGTTGACTTTGGTTCTTCTGCGTATCTCCTCATTTCTGATTCGATCACGCAGAGAAACTCCGAGCATAGCTCTTTCCATTGCGGACAGAATTAACACCGGATAAATGAATCAGGTCTCGGAGATAATACGTGACTCGTTTGTTACCTACCGTGTAACCTAAAAACTGTTGGTTGTGGAGTGATAGTAAGCCACAATAACGATTATTTACTGCTTTTGGTTTTCCGTTGTTTTCTTCTCGGTCGATTGATTAGAAAGGACTGACTGTCTCGGCGAACGTCTCTCGTTATATTATTCAGCGATGGATTGATCCCGAGCGTTCGTAGTTTCCTGGAAAATAATAATAATAATACTTATGGCTAATTAAATCATACACTTGTTTGGCATCTCCAGTCATCTTTAGAGTCTGGGTCCCTACCGCAATCTCCGACAACAGGCGTTATCCACTTGTTCCATAAGTCAGGTAGTCCCGCGGAATCTAAAAATTATAGACCGATCACATGTTTTTTTATTTTTTTTTATTAAAATATAAACCAGCGCTTGACCGCAATCCCGCCTGATGGTAAGCAGTGACGCAATCGTTGATGGTAAAGCGCACTAGTTTATTAAGAGCCTATTCACTCTAGCCTTGAAGACACTCAAATTGTAGTCCGATGGAAATACCGCCGCCGGCAGATTGTTCCAGTCCCTCGATGTACGCGGTATAAAGGAGGAGGAGGGAGGAGGTGGTTGGTCAAAGGATTATAATTTTACATTTATTATGAGAGTGAAAATTAATACGGACATTGAAAATAACTGGAAAATGTCGGATTGTTAAAATGAATGCAGGAATGGGTCCCGCGGTACTAAGGAGATATGGCCATCTGCCAACAGGTTCGTCGATCCAACAAGGATCTGACAACTTCCTGAATATATTATAAGAAGTCTTACGATTCGGCGCTACATATATGGGTTATGAGGGTGCTGGAGTTGTATAAGATAAATGCAACTCTACCAATTATCCTTAAGTCGTGTATGGGGCAATAAAAGATGGTTCTTCGCTATCCAGGGAGAAGACAGATCCAAGGAAATGATGAGCCTGTGGGTTGGGTTAACAGTGAGTATTCCAGGTGGATTTGAGTCCACTTTGGTTCTGCTAACCCCTAAATCCTCTAAGTGCTTAGAGGATTTAGGGGTTAGCAGAGTTGAATCTTCAGCAGTGTGCACTGCTGAAGATTCAACTCTAGGTTATTGATTGAAGAGAGTAGGTTAGATCATATTTCTCATCCTCTACATAGAAGATTTGAAACTTTTTGCCCCAACAAATTCTGAATTGAAGCTTCTGAAATTAACTGAAACTTTTAGTAGTACCATCAGGATGGAATTTGCAGTGGACAAATGTCCAGTTATGCATGTAAAGCGAGGTGAGATTATGCAACCCGATGAAATTACACTCTAGGATTCCATACATCTTAGATTCTTCTATTCATTCGATTCCTCGGTCGCCTGAAAAAGGTATTAACTAGTCTTCTTTCGGGTGGAAATAAGGTGTGCGCCTTCATCAGGTGGGTCATGACAGTTTTAATGTACTCTTTCGGTATACTACTTGACGCCCTGTATAGAAGGGACCGCAAATCGAATGCATCACCCACGATCATCGGTGATGAGACAGTACATCCCGCGGAACTGCGGGGGTCGAGGCTTTTTAAAAGCGAAGACCCTCCACAACAGAGGTATGCAAGCTCAGAGAATTTTTTTTTTTTTAACCGAAGTGGGTATGCACCATTATGTGGTCGCAGTAGACAAGGGGCTTACCCCGCTATCCACGAAGAAAGAGAACTGGTTACTGGAACTGGCTACTATTTTGTATGTTTTTAAATGTTTTGTTCCATCATCGGACGACTCGTCGGAGTCGGACGGTGTTTCCCTTTGACTACAATTGAAGTGTTTTCAAGACTAGAGTGAATGGGCTCTTAATAAACTAGCGGGTTTTACCATCAACGATTGCAAATACTGTTTACAATTAGACGGGATTGCGGTCGAGCACTAGTTTATAATGACACAACGTTCTTTTTTGTTTATGCGGAACCTGAATATAGTATGTTCAGAATTCATTTTTACACCATGTTATATTTTTTCACAAATACATTCAGAAATTATTACAGTATGGTTACTGAACGCGCTACGCAGCTGCACTGCAATGCATCCGGCTCGCCCGTTCAAACGGAGGGCGGACCACATTTGTGTTGGAACAACCAAGTAGGATAACAAGCTAGTAACTTTGTGGTCTCTCATGATATCTTTTTGAAATTTTTGTGAGATGCTTTAGTTAAAAATACTGGACACGTGTTTCGGGTTTTGCATTAACAAAAAAATATGTTGTATGTATGACAACTACAATTATATACCTATATGTCGAGGATAATGATATCGTTTTAATAAAGAGTTGCTCATTTGATTTATGTAGTAGTGGGGCAAACGCTGTGACGTTATTTTGTAATGGCGGCACGTGCACACAGTTGTTTTGAAAAGTAGGGGTTATCAAACGGTGAGTTCACTTTGAGGCGCGGAGCGGGCACTACTTACTCCGCGGTGAAACTGTCGGTTTGCGTATTTAAATTGTTAATGGCGCCGATTCTGTTGTTCACAAACGAAACTAAAATAAATTTAATGAAGTAAACTGAATTAAATTTAAGTTCAGTGCATCTTTTTATTTCCACTTCGTTAAGAAAACTATAGACAATAACATTTTCTCCATAGACAGTTTAGCCGCGATTATAAACATGGCTGTTGTATCATACATCACTACTCTGTAGTCGAGTAACTAATACCATCTCTATGTATTAGTGTCTATGAATATAGTCTATTGTCTTGTCATTGTAACTTAGGATCTGACCTAGAAGAGGTCGTTTCCAATATAATAATTCTACAAGAAAAATAAACCAGTCTAATTATCTAAAGTCTTTAATATTTACCAACCGAACAATCATACATGGTGTCAGAAGTGGGATGATTGTGATGACTTTGTGACTCTAAATGACAATTATATTGACTATACTTATGACTATGACTGAAGTTATGACAATTTAAAATTCCAACAAAATTATCTTGACTACCAGTTGAACTAAAAGACTCTAAATGACTGACTTTTTTATTATTGGAGTAACAAAATTTTGCAAAATGACCATAAGAGTTACATGACCTGCATTTAGCTCCCTGCGCTGGACATTTGTAGCGGTGGTGTTGTCCACAGCGGCTACACGTCTTCGAGCGCTTCTCAGGACTGGGACTTGACTTTGACCTCCCTGCGCTGGATCCCTGCTGACTGACTGGTGAAGCTCGCCGTCGCTGACGCTCCGCTCGACCACGGCTCCTCCGACGCAGATGCATGACTTTTTCAGACTCTTGACTAGTGGACCTCTTGACAATTTGGTCTGCATCCTGCTGTGCGACGATGAGTGTCCTAGCTAGCTCTCGCATCCTCTGATATGTCAGATCAGGTTCCTGCAGCAGTCTCTGACGTACATGTGCTAAGTCCAAACTCAAGTTGGCGATAAAAATATCTCTGATAAGAGATTCTCTGAGCGTTCCAAATTCGCAATCTTGGCTCTTATTTTCGAGATCGGTTAAGAAATCCTCGATGCTTTCCGATTTCTGTTGACGTGTGGTAAAAAAACATGTAACGATACATGGTAATATTTTTTCTGGGTTGAAAAAATTCGTCGAATTTGGCTTTGACGTCATGTAATGTGCTTTCTCCAATATTTATGTTGAATGTGTTGAAAATATTTAAGCATTTTTCACCAATGTGATGTAATAAAATGGCGATCTTGCGTTTCTCACCGGACTTGTCCAAACCCGTTGCCAACAAGTATAATTCGAACTGTTGCCACCAGCGCTTCCAGGTTTCGTAATTGTTGTTTGTTGCATCTGACGATATTTTGAGCGGCTGAGCTGGTGTCAGAAGAGTGAAAAAACCCAATACGAAGAAAGAAAATTCATAAAATGCAAAAGTCGGATGGCGTCGGGGGCGGCCATGACACCGGAGCTGCAATGAACAGTGGCTTGAAGGCGCTTAAAATATCGTCAGATGCAACAAACAACAATTACGAAACCTGGAAGCGCTGGTGGCAACAGTTCGAATTATACTTGTTGGCAGCGGGTTTGGACAAGTCCGGTGAGAAACGCAAGATCGCCATTTTATTACATCACATTGGTGAAAAATGCTTAAATATTTTCAACACATTCAACATAAATATTGGAGAAAGCACATTACATGACGTCAAAGCCAAATTCGACGAATTTTTTCAACCCAGAAAAAATATTACCATGTATCGTTACATGTTTTTTACCACACGTCAACAGAAATCGGAAAGCATCGAGGATTTCTTAACCGATCTCGAAAATAAGAGCCAAGATTGCGAATTTGGAACGCTCAGAGAATCTCTTATCAGAGATATTTTTATCGCCAACTTGAGTTTGGACTTAGCACATGTACGTCAGAGACTGCTGCAGGAACCTGATCTGACATATCAGAGGATGCGAGAGCTAGCTAGGACACTCATCGTCGCACAGCAGGATGCAGACCAAATTGTCAAGAGGTCCACTAGTCAAGAGTCTGAAAAAGTCATGCATCTGCGTCGGAGGAGCCGTGGTCGAGCGGAGCGTCAGCGACGGCGAGCTTCACCAGTCAGTCAGCAGGGATCCAGCGCAGGGAGGTCAAAGTCAAGTCCCAGTCCTGAGAAGCGCTCGAAGACGTGTAGCCGCTGTGGACAACACCACCGCTACAAATGTCCAGCGCAGGGAGCTAAATGCAGGTCATGTAACTCTTATGGTCATTTTGCAAAATTTTGTTACTCCAATAATAAAAAAGTCAGTCATTTAGAGTCTTTTAGTTCAACTGGTAGTCAAGATAATTTTGTTGGAATTTTAAATTGTCATAACTTCAGTCATAGTCATAAGTATAGTCAATATAATTGTCATTTAGAGTCACAAAGTCATCACAATCAAAATAATTACAGACACAGCAGGTTGTCATACACCCAGTCAGATCCTAAGTTACAATCAACGGTCAGGTCGCACATAGGCCAGTCGCAGTCAATGTCTAAGAGATCTCATGAAGACTCATCTTGTCATAAAAAATATCCTGTGTCATATTTCTGTGATGAAAGTGGTGATAATGCCATATCTGAGAGGTCTAATAAAAAATGCCTCAGTGATGAAAAAAGGCTGGTGACTGATAGGTCTGAGAGATCCAATGAAGACTCTTGTCATATGTCATATCTCAATGATGAAAACACTAAACAGTCTGAGAGATTCACAGTCAAGTCAAAAAAGTCAAAAAGTCTTAGCCGAGATTCATATCTTAATGATGAGTACAGACACAAGTCTGAGGAATCTCACACAACAAACACTTGTAGAATTATTACAGCAAAGTCAACACATAGTAAACAGGTCAATACAGTCGAGTCAAAAGAAAACAAATACTATTCTAAACAGTCATGGAACATAAACATTTTAGTTGGTCATACACAAATTAATTGCATTATTGATTCAGGAGCTGATATCAATATTATGTCAAAGAAAACTTTTCAATCTTTGAAATGTCAAAGTCAAATGTCACTTGAGAAATGTCAAATAAACGTTAGTGGGTTTGGTGGTATATCAATACCCATTATGGGCAAAGTCAATGTAAAATGTAGTTTATCTTTAAATAATAGCACTATTAGTGTAAATATAGTGTTTATAGTCACAGATTTAGTTTGTCCGAATGTTTTAGGTCTACCAACTTGTGAAAAATTAGGTATAATTCAAAGAGTTTTCTCTGTGTCTCAACAAAATTTTAGTGAACAAATTCTTACACAATACAATGATGTATTTCAGGGTCTTGGATGTCTACCTCAAGTCTGTCGCCTGAAACTCAAACCTGAAGCAGTGCCATGCGTGGATGCTCCGAGAAGAGTACCCTTCGCTTTACTGAACAAACTGCGCGATGAATTGGATCGCATGGAGAAAATGCAGGTCATTGAAAAGGTTTTTAAACCTACAGAATGGGTGAACAGTATAGTGATAACAGTCAAAAGCACGGGTCAGTTACGAATTTGTTTAGATCCTAGAAATTTGAATAAGAATATTATAAGGGAAATTTATCCACTAAAGTCAATAGATGAGATCAGATCTCAACTAGCAGGAGCTGTTTGTTTTTCTCATTTAGATGCATTTTCAGGATTTTGGATGCTTAAACTAGATGAATATAGTTCTGATTTATGTACATTTCAAACACCTTTCGGTAGATATAAATATTTAAGGTTACCTTTTGGTATTAATGCATCGTCTGAAATTTTTCAAAGAGTCATGATGAATTTGTTCGGTGATTTAGAAGGAGTTCTAATATTCATCGATGATATTTTGGTATATGGACCAAACGAGTCAGTACATAATGAGAGAGTACATAAAGTCATGCAACGAGCACGTGAAGTCAATTTAAAGTTCAATAAGTCTAAATGTAAATTTCTAGTTTCAGAAGTCTGTTTTTTAGGGTATGTTTTTAGTAAAGATGGTGCTAGGGTTGATGAAGAGAAAGTAAAAGCAATTGTCAATATGCCCACACCAAAAAATGTCAAAGAATTGCAAAGAATATTAGGTATGATCAATTATTTAGGTCCCTTTATTAGCAATTTGTCTCAAAAAACTCAAATTTTAAGAAATCTTTTGAAGAAAGATTCAGTCTGGACTTGGGATGAAAATCATAGTCAATGTCTTAAGAGTTTAATCGATGAAATTACAAATTCACCAGTTTTAGCTCATTATAATCCCAATGTACCATTAGTCTTGTCAGTCGATTCGTCAAAGTCAGCATTAGGAGCAGTCATTATGCAGAATAATAAACCTATTGCTTATAGTTCAAAAACATTAACTCAAACTCAGTCAAGGTATGCTCAAATTGAGAAAGAATTGTTAGCCATTCAGTTTGGTTGTGAAAAATTTCACCAGTATGTGTACGGTCATAAAGTAACTGTTCATACTGATCATAAACCTTTAGTCTATCTTTTTAAAAAGCCATTACATGATGTACCAGCAAGATTGCAACGTATGATGTTAACTTTACAAAAATATGATTTGGAAGTTATACATGTTCCAGGTAAAGAAATGTTTATATCTGACACTCTGTCTAGAGCAGCATTGAAAGAACATTATATACCTGAGAATGAGTCAGAAATATCTTGTCATGTCAATTTAATGCATTCAAGTCTAGCAGTCACAAAGGAGTACTGTACAAAATTGTTACAGAACACTAAGAAAGATGATACTTTGCAATTGTTAAAAAAGTATTATTATGAAGGTTGGCCAAAAAATAAAAATAATGTCAGTCTGTCAATAAAACCATTTTGGAACATACAAGCTGAAATTCATGTAGTCAAAGATTTGTTGTTCAAAGGGTCAAAATTAATAGTACCACAGTCAATGTATAAGGAAATGTTAGGTAAAATTCATGAAGGTCACCAAGGTATAAATAAATGCTTAAAACTGGCTAGAGAGTCTTTGTACTGGCCAAGCATGTCAGCTGATATTAAAAACTTGGTAGAACAATGTTATGTATGTGCACAATTTAAACCTAATAATCCAAAGGAACCACTAAAATATTTTGAAATAAATAAATATCCATGGCAACAAGTAGGTGTTGATTTGATGTATTTTGATAACCTTACTTATTTAATTGTCACAGATTATTATTCTAAATTTATAGAAATAGCTTTGTTAAATAAAAACAGTACAGCAAAGAATGTAATAACACATTTAAAGTCCATTTTTGCTCGTCATGGAATACCTTTATCTTTAGTGTCTGATGGTGGTCCTCCTTTTCAGTCATTAGAATTTAAGAATTTTATGCATGAATGGGACATAGAACACATTGTGGCTAGCCCATATCATCCACAGTCAAATGGTCAAGCAGAGAGTTCAGTCAAAATTATCAAAAATATGTTAAAAAAATGTAAAAGAAACTCATCTGATCCATACATAGCTTTATTACAGTATAGAAACACACCTAAGAATAATTTACCATCTCCAGCTCAATTGTTAATGTCCAGGAATTTAGGAAATAACATTCCTATGTCTTATAAGAAATTAAAACCTAAAGTGGTTACATTCAAAAATTGTGAAGAATGTGTCAAGCAAAATAATAAAAATAAGTCTAAATATTATAATAGAAATACAAAGTCATTGTCATTACTGTATCCCAATGATCATGTATACTTTAAAAGAAAGCCTGATAGCAATTGGGAACAAGCCATTGTCAAGCTAAGGTTGGCTAATAATAGGTCATATGTCGTTGAGGATGTCAATGGAGTTAGGTATAGGAGGAATAGGGTTCATTTAAGACACAAATATTCTCCTATGCTATCCAATTCGTCGCAGGGGAGAGAGGAAGGTAACAGGCAGGAGTCTAGACCTCAAGAGCTCTCATCTCAATCCTCAGTCAGTCAACATGTAACTCGTTCTGGAAGAGTTGTAAAGCCAACCAGAAGGCTAATTGGTGAAATAGATTAAGTAGAACATTGTATCCTAGATTAAGACCTAACCATAGTCTTAAGTCATTGTCTAAATTGTAACTAAGTCAGGTTTCTATAACATTGTTTGTCAAGGGTTAATTTAAACTTAAACAGGGGGGATGTTGTATCATACATCACTACTCTGTAGTCGAGTAACTAATACCATCTCTATGTATTAGTGTCTATGAATATAGTCTATTGTCTTGTCATTGTAACTTAGGATCTGACCTAGAAGAGGTCGTTTCCAATATAATAATTCTACAAGAAAAATAAACCAGTCTAATTATCTAAAGTCTTTAATATTTACCAACCGAACAATCATACAATGGCGAATAAAAATACGCCAGTTTACGTTAGGAGCGCATTAATTTAACAGGTCTAAACTGACATTTTATCATCTATCCTTTTCTTAATGAAATAGAAAGAAAACTTGCACTGCAGTTAAATTTAATTTAGTTTGTGAACAAGGGACTTGGGCCAATGTCAAGATTGGAGGGTATATTTACTCTTCGTGCTTTCATCATATAAATGGAGCCCTCACCATCACACCGAGATGTTGTCGACCCTATCGCTCCGCCGCCACTTGACGTCATATACATTAAATACTAGCTGCGCTCCGCGGTTTCACCCGCGTAGATATAAATATGTTTATCTACTCCCATATCAAAAAATTAAAAATATAAAACTAAAAAGGAGTTTATATTGACGTACTTTACCCATACCATCATCGACCTTTTTAATCGTCCCACTGCTGGGCACAGGTCTCCTCTCATACAGAGAAGGATTGAGCGTAATCACCACGCTTGCTCAATGCATGTTGGCGATTTCAGACTTAAAGTCCAGGTTTCCTCAAGATGTTTTCCTTCACCTTCAGTCATTGGTGTCTAAGATATACTTAGAAAGTACATATAACTTCAGAAAAGTTACATTGGTACTTGCCTGACCTGGAATCGAACCCGCGCACTCATACTTGAGAGGCTTGTCTTTTAACCACTAGGCCACCACGACTTTACTCATATATCGAAAAATTATAAAAAAATTAAATTATAACATTATTTCTCTAACAAAATAATGTTATAATAAAATTTTTTTTCATTACCGTACAGATTACAAACCACAGATAGCACTATTTCATTTTTTCATCTGTGGCTGCGCGCGCTTTGGCGCGTGCGCGTTGATGCAGGGTGCAGAATTTTGTCGCTAAATACGTCTTTTCATTGCAAGTCGTTGTTGTGTTTCGCTGGACACATGATTATTATTGCTTCTTAAAATGTATGAGATTAGATAAAGTAGTGTATGAAACTGTACATAATTAGGTATTACACACTCGTGTGATACTATTAAAAAACATGCTTCGCTCGTTTTTTAAACTCACACTCGTGCATAATATCCTTCATTATGTAACAGTTTCATAAACTACTATTATTTTTATGCTCCGCTCGCATTGGTCACAGCGTGATGTTATATATCCTAAAGCCTTCCTGGATTATCTAACGCAAAAATATTTTTTCAAATCGGACCAGTAGTTCCTGAGATTAAGCGCGTTCAAACAAACAAACTCTTTGGCTTTGTATATTAGTATAGATTTAAAAATATAAATTGTATAATATATTATGATTATGATATAAAGGAAAAAGTATTAATAATAAAACAGTCCTTTAAATGTTGATGTTTCTTGCGATTCCAGAAGGTTACACTAGTGTCTAGAATGTTCTAGATGGTTCCAGCAAGTTCCCGGCGAGTTTCGAATGTTCTCGCCACAAATAATGGTTAGACCTGCTGTCTTGTATGGATCAGAATGTTGGGGGCAAAATACGGATATATGTCATGCCAAAGATATGTGAATTTTTTTGCATCTTATTTTTCTTCTGTCAATAGCTATGCTCAGAACGCGCATAATAAACACGATGCGGACTTATTAATAACCTTCAAAGCTATAGCTTGGGTTTATCTAATATTGTTATTAGTCGTGAAACTATATACAAGAAGCTAAAAAGATCTGGTCTAGATTGTAGTAAGGGTTTTGGGCCTGAAGGGATACCACCTATCTTTATCTATGAGTGCGCAACCGAGCTGGTTATTCCATTATCATTAATCTTTAATTAATCTTTAGGATCTGGCCTTTTTGCATCAAAATGGAAGGTGGCTAGGGCGGCGTCCAAATTGGGAGTGATCGTACGAGGGCGCGATGCGTTTTTCACCTCACGATCAAAGTGGTCGTGCGATGACCTAGTGCGAAGACCGCACGATCATACACATCGTACGGTCGTTACTAAGCATTTCATGTGCTCACACGATTAGTTGCGAGGTTCAAATAGAACATTCTGATGAAATCTGTATGTTTGAACTCATTGCACGAAGAGAATGCATCGTGTCATCTGCGATCTCCGACAATTAGGACAACGCCTAAGGCTGTGCCCATATAAAAAACTAGCAATGATGACTCAGTTTCTAACTACGGACCGATATCGATCTTGTCGACTCTCGCTAAGGTCTTTGAGTCTCTCACCTGTCCTTCCATTCAAAAACACTTGAAACTTTACTTGAGTGATGACCAACATGGCTTTGTGGGGTCCGGGTCTACAAGTACTAATCTCGTGTTATTCACGGAACTGTTAGTGAAATCGATAGATTCAAGCTACCAGGTTAATGTTATATAAACAGATTTTAGCAAAGCTTTTGACAAGGTCTCACATAGTATATTAATTGTCAAATTACGAGCATACGGCATTATTGGATCACTGCTTTCATGGCTCGGTCCATATCTTGTGGACAGGTCCTTCTTTATAGTGATCAACGGTTTTCATTCATACCCACGATATATTTCATCAGGTGTGCCACAGGGATCGCATTTGGGCCCGATTTTATTTAATTACTTTATCAACGACATTTCTTACTGTTTTCACAACTTAAGTTTATTTATTATTCAGACGACTTAAAATTTGTAAATATTGTTAAATCAAAAGACGATGCTCTCGAATTACATTGGGATCTAGATAGGCTGATAAATAGGTGTAATACAAATGATACGTACTTAAATTCAAGCAAATGTTATCATATAAAATTTACGAGAAATCACAAAATCAAAAGTCATTTAATCAAATTAGGGTGAGAATCAGCACTTTTTGAACATCAATATTGCATAAGACAGCCCTCCAAAACGCCCACCCATCGACACTTCTACAAGGAAGTGTGTCCCTGTCCCCTTCTATCTTTTTCTTAATGAAATAGAAAGAAAAAGATGCACATAATTTAAAATCAGTTGGTGTACAACAGAATCGGCGCCAATATCATTAAAAATCCTCTAAAATGCTGGGTTTTGTTATTAGAAATACCAAACATTTTAAGTGTTGTAAGACTAAAACGATGTTGTATAACGGCCTAATTCGAAGGGTGTTGGAGTATTGTAGCGTAATTTGGCGGCCACAGTATGCTTCACATTCGTTGTGGCTAGAACGTGTACAAAAACGTTTTCTATGGCATTTAGCGTTTTGCAACGGCTTGTCAAAAAAAAAAAAGTTCTTATAGTGATAGATTGAACCACTACAACATAATCTCCCTGGAGAAACGCCGCCGGCTAAATTACGCAACGTTTATGTGCAAAGTAATGACCCATAAAATTGACTGCCCCAGATATTGAACACTTTTAATTTCCGTGCCCTCTCAAGAATTCCTCGCATCCAATAACGCCACTGTGACCACCACAAAGGAGAACGGTTTTAGGCGCTAATTCCCCATATGAGAACGGTTTTAGGTGCCAATTCCCCAAATGCAAGATTTTGTAAGGTGGTGAACAATTGTAGATATTTGGTGATGGTATACTGATATTTCTTCGATAGCTGGGCTGCGTTTTTCAGGCGCGTCTTCTGGGAAACTCGGTGGAAAATCCACGGATCCGAAGCACATATAAATGAGCCAAGGGTGGACTTACGGGATTCCCAGCGCTGCACTCTCCGGGTTGTGAGGGAGGCCTCCACAGATGTTCACTTGGTCACTATGTTGGTGGTTTCAAGGGGTAATTATCGATTTATAGAATTTTTATGATAAGCCGGCCGGCGAGCATGGTGAACTTTTTCCGAAGTTGTTGAAGAGAGAGTGAGTGAAGTTATTCGTGAGCGCTGAATGTGAATGAATGGGAAGGAACCGGGAGATTTGAATGTGCTTGATATAAGAATGTTTGCATGCTTTAACCGTAGCTAGTAACTTTATCTCTTTTAGGAAACTTAAAGCCATAATTTACAAAAATGTCTTCCAGATTGCAATGAGCACTCAATTTCTGGCAATAAATGAAACATATTTTTCCAGTAACTTAGTTTAAGTTAATACTTACTTAGTGAAGTACTTATACAACTCCATTTTTGTATGCATGTGAAGTTCACCTAGAAGTGATTGTTAGAAGTGATTGTTACTCTGTTACCTTTTAAAATTACATGTTACCTTATGTAAAACACCTAGTGTAAACAGTTGTTGGTGGGCCAACATAAATAAATAAAAAAACGGTAGGCAGTGGCAAGTAACTGAGTTCAATAGGCCTAGTATGAGTTTTCAATACGAAACTCGATCGTTGATATTTGCGCGTTTGGCACTCTCATTGGTTGAGAGTTCTTACGACCTTGAAGCGGGCCAATCGCTGAGTCAAACGCGCTAGATATCGTCGAACGAGATTCGTAATGAAAACTCATACTAGGCCTACAGGATGTCAAGAGAAACGCCAATCGAAAGAATAAGGAATTAGTACATTATAGGAAGTCTGGAAGCTGTTGTGTAGAAATCGATTTTCATGGTATGTGATGCGAAGAAATGAAAAACATGTTGTGTGAAACGTTTTGAATACGAATCGTAATGACTACCTATAAGACTAAGAAAGGATTAAACTAATGATGATGAACTGTGGGAAAGATGAGAAGGTAGAAATGTAGTAGCTGCCTTCGTTCGCGTGTAGTTAGTCATTTGAACATTTTAAACCCAAAAGAGTCGCTGAAGAGTCGGCATCATAATAAAATATCAAAATCAAAGCATCCAACGCAAAGACAATTTTTCAAATTGGACCAGTAGTTTCTGAGATTAGCGCGTTCTAACAAACAAACTCTTCAGCTTTATATATTAAAAGTATAGATAAACACACATTATTAAAACAAATATAATTAAAAAAATAAAGGGACACTTCGTCTCCAAATCGTATTTTTTTTGTGGACAAATCACACAGATTGAGCTAGCCCCAAAGTAAGTTCGAGACTTGTGTTATAGGATACATATACAAGATACATATACAATATGTATGCAATATGTGACAATATGTCTTTACATATTGTATATGTATCTATTATAAGATACATATACAATATGTAAAGAAAACCCTAAAGAAATATAGTATCGTTGAGTTAGTATCCTAAATTTTATATTATATTTGGTCAAGTGTTTACCTAAACTTAATTATCCTTACGGGTCGGACAGGGTTTTCTTTACATATTGTATATGTATCTTATAATAGATAAGATATCTTATAATAGATACATATACAATATGTAAAGAAAACCCTGTCCGACCCGTAAGGATAATTAAGTTTAGGTAAACACTTGACCAAATATAATATAAAATTTTACGTAATCATCATAGAAACAATACTAATGAATTTTGACATAATCTATTTTTCCCGCGAATTAATTTCTACTTCACCGAAATTTGGTAATTTAAAAAAAAGTGACAACACCATTTGTGACGGAGCGAATAGCGATGCGATAACGTGCCGCGTGCCCTGTCCCCCTACACCCGCGCATGTACGCCTAACGTGTTGCCTACCGCACATGCATTAGGTTACCTCGATTTTTCGAAATAATAGTTATTTTTTTAGGGAGATTTGTTTTTAGTTTAGCCCGGTTTTGTATCCATTAGTAGAATCATTTAACGATACATAACAATACCTTCACGGATCGGACAGGGTTTTCTTTACATATTGTATAGATAAACATCCAAGACAAATCAGGAAAAGATCGTTTTCCATCATGACCTGGCTGGGGATCGAACTCGGGGGCTCCACGTCGTAGGCAGGCGTGTTTACCGCTGCGCCACGGGGGACGACATTGGAATAAGAGCAAAAGAATGATTATTGGGAACAGAATACATATCCCGTATTTACATACCTACATGAGATCTACTTTTTGTCATAAAAGTCGATTGTAATGTGGCTGTTGTAGATCCGTGGTCATTGATTTTTAGTAGGCTGTCTTACGCTATTGTATCACCGATCTCAAAAAGACCAAAAACTAAAAAAAAAAGTAAATTATGACCCAAGCTATGAAAACACCACAAGCAAAATGTTTAACAAACACGTACGCACATGTCCACCATGACAGCTGACAGCTGACGGTCATAATGCCTCATAACGTATAAACGAGTTGTTTGAATAATGCTTTATTAAAACATTTCATGTTGTTCATAGGCTCACCGACACCGACACGTGGGAGGGATGTTATCGATCATTATCACATACGTGACATACCTGCGATAGGGTGGACGGACATCTGCGAAATCATATGGTAGTAAACTCCGTTTTTAGGTGGCCAAAGCCTCGTTTGTAGTCCAGCCGGATGCACTACGAGGAACAAAGCAAAAACATTTATTCAGCACAGACTTGAAAGACACACAATACATCTAAAATACACATAATCAGTTTGCAAGAAATAAAAATTAAATAAGTATATTTTTTACATCTGAGTTATTAAAAGTAAAAACCCGATGAAAAAGTAAAGTGTGTCTCGCGGCTACACCACAAAGACCCAGTTCAACAAAAATTATAGACAAATAATGCTTGACGCTGGTTTTAAACTGAACCTGATGTGAGGTGACGGATGTAAATCAGCTTCAAACTACAACAGAACGTGTGTATGCAAATGGAAATAAAAAAATAAATACATGTTAGATAAAAGATGGAAACGAATATGTGCATAAATAGCGTGATTGACATTGATTAATATCTTAAAATCAACCAAGAAAACAAGTGCCGACAAATATAGTTAATGATAGACGTTCGCTTGTGTACATGAATAAATTGTTTGAACAACATAATCCTGGTTGAAACAAAAGCAATTTACACCAATAATAATATATAACTACTGACACAAATTAAAAATACATAAAATCCAATCATATAAAATTAATGCAAATAAAATGAAATGAAAAATCAAATAAAAAGTAAAAAATCCAATTAAATGAAAAAAAAAAAACATCAGATATCCAAAAAAATCTCATGAAAAACCACAAAGTTATGAGCTTGTTATCCTACTTGGCTGTCCCAATAACAATATGGTCCACGCTTCGCTCGGGCGGGCGACCGGTGCGATGACCTCTAACGTTAGCTGTGCTATGATCTATCGGCTGCGTAGGGCGCTCAGTAAACACACTGGAACAATTTCTAAATGTATTTGGGAAAAATATAACATGTGATAAAATGATTGGAATCGATTCAGTTGCTTATTCTGAACAAACTATATTCAGGTTTCGCATATACAAATAACGTTTCATAATTTTAATGCAATACTTACAAATAGAAATACTGACAAATACTCATAGGGTACTTAAATCATATGATTGAGATACAAGCAGCTGAGATTGACTGCGGCTCAATAAGATGGTAAGTGTGCTCCGTTACTCCTTACCAACCCACCTTAATAGCACATTAAAGCTACTTTATATACATGCTATGCATGCATATGTCCTTTAAAGACATTAATATGAATAGCATTCGTGCAAGTATAGACGATAACAATGCTGGTTCAGTCTATATGGGGAGGTCTTTTAATCAGTAGATAACAAATGCCACGAAATGATGACAGCGATGCCACATGAGGCTCTAAAGCGAGCTAATTATGTTCTCAATTACCAGTCCATAATGAACGATTAGAGACGATTGTCGTCGGCAAGAACGCTGGCAGGCACATTCGAGATCACACACCAAGCCAGAACATGCCAATTGCATTCGGTCTTCCTCTGTTTTGTTTCGAGGGTTTGAATTATTCAGTAGTTAAATATTTAGTTAGGGGACGCTTCTACATTTCAGAAAAAAAAATCTTTCGATAAACTCTACAACGATGCAGAAGTGGATAAAAGAATAACAATGACATGGAAAAGTCTTGGAGCCTAAAGAAAATTTTAAAGAGTCAGATGCCTATGAAACTCAAGAGCAAGGCCACGGACTCATGGCTCTTTCCTTCATTAACCTTGGCCTGTCAAACGTGGAAGTTCACACGAAGAGTAAAAAATAAAATCACCTCCTGTCCGTGAATCATGGAGAGGATTATCACAAAAATCAGGAAATGTCAGAAAATTCATCAAACTACTATTAGGCAAAGAATAGGAGTAATAGATGCTCTAAACTACGCTTTAAAGGTAAAATGGAAATAGGCAGGTCACGTAGCGAGAATGAGCCACGAGCGATGGACAATCCGCATGACGACATGGCCAGGTCCAACAGGCACTCGGAAAAAGGTAGACCTGTAACTAGATGGACAGACAGACATCAAGTCGGAAAGACAATACGAGTTGCATGGGAAATTAGGATGAAAGTAGCCAAAGACCGTGACCGCGGAGGCCACCTGAGGGTATACTTGTTGAGATATTTGAGGGGTTCATGCATGCATGCTATTTTCTCTAATTTTTTATTTAAAATTTTTTTTTTTATTTTATAATGGATATTGAACTCTTATATAATTATAATTGTTTGATAATGGTACTGATATATCTTCGATAGTTGAACTGCGTTTCTTAGGCGCGATTTTGGGAAACTACATGTGGCACAGTCAAACAGTAAAAAAAGGAAAAGGACTAATTGGAATTTTCAGCGCTGCACACTCCGGGTGGTGATGGAGGGTGAGGAGGTGGATGTAAATGTTCACTGGTCTCTTTGGTTGTATTATTCAAGGGGTAACTATTGATTTATAGAATTTTTATATTTGCCGGCCGGCGTACGATGATGTGGCTTTTTTGATCAAGTGTTGAAGCAGAGAGAGGTTGGTTTTTTTTGTAAGTTTTTCTGGCCCAATCTCTAGGCCGTTAAGCCAAAAATGTATGAAATTAGGAATATATGGAATCAAATGGGAAGGAATCGTGAAATTTGAATGTGCTTGATGTAAGAATGTTTGCATGCTTTAACAGTAGTATTGTGTATATAATATTTTTAATTGATTAATAGTATATTGTATTTAATAGTTTTGTATAATATATTGATATTGTTAAGTTAAATAATACATTTTGATTGCAATTATGAGAATGAAAACCAAACAATAATATGCAATTTAAATTAATTTATAAGTGTTAATCTTTTTATATATATTCTTATTAAGCAGATCAGTGCCGCATAAGTCGCATAAGTCGCACGCAGTGCGTATAAGTCGCACGTGTGCAGGTTGCACATACCTGGTGGTCACGATGTCACGTGTATAGCGTCACGATAATCACTGAAGCTACACACTATGAATGGTCTCACAGTGGTCTATTGTCGAAATACCATAGCGTTTAAAGAAGTCGGTTTACTGTAGTGCGTATGAACGCGGAGGTCGCCACGCCGTCTTGCCCAGTACTTCATACTGTGATTCATACCAGAACCTCATTAGAAATAGGGTGCGCGAAAAAAATTACTTGTAAATAACTGAATTGAAACATATATGCATACTTAATCGTGGTCTGTGGGTAACGTGTCTGTTCACATGCGAACGGCATCACAATCGTTACTAGTAGTTTAGTTTTCGTTTAGCACTAAGCTTAATGACTATTTTGCCATTCACCGTTATACCAATTTATAGGGTGCCATTTACAGCGTTGAGATCTACTTTCTGAGGAGTCACCAACTACATAAACACTGCCTCCGTACTCTCTGTATTGTGTATGTTGTGATGTGAGTATTTTGTACACATTACACACATTATTCCATTTTGATCTTTAGATCAACATAGGGTCTTATTCAAAACAATGTTTGAAATAAAACGTTTTATAAACTGAATAAAAAGAATGAAATAACAAGTCAAACACATTTAGGTTTTATTATTATTACAAGCATTTACCAGTTTTACGGTCTTTACGTAGGTGAGCGAATAATGGAGAGTCGAATAGTTTCCTTTCACTGTGGACAATCAATAAACCAGATTTAATGACGTATTTAAAGAAAACTAAATTCAAGCCTAAGTGAACGACAATATGGATTAGTAGGATTCGCTATAAACAAATTATTTGGCGATCAATTAAATATCTGCTGCTCAGAAACTTACTAATAAATAAATAAAATGCCTCTTATTTCTCTTATCCCTTATTGCTTAAGATCTATGTATGCGTTAGTTTTGTTTAGTTTATTCTCTGCCATTTGTTTCTCTCCTAGTAATATTTGTATCCTGACATATTAAATTATAATCTCTGTACATGTGTATAAAGCCGAAATGTTTGTTTGAACGCGCTAATCTCAGGAACTATTGAGCGATCAGCTAGGATTTGAAAAAATGTTTTTGCGTTGTATACAAGAAGGTTTTTAGTCACCGTCCAAATCTCCTTCCAATTAATCTTTGGCAAAAATCATTGAATACGTGTATCTATTAGCATCACTCAATATAAAAATATTGAGATATAACATCACAAAGTTATCTATAAAAAGTTGATGTTTGTCGACCACCACACGCACCGTGCGTACGCGCTTGGTAACTGCGCAGGCCAGCTCGCTCCGCGCGCCCTCGAAGTTAATTGAGCACAATCATAAACAAAGTAGTAAATTTGCCCTTCATACTTTTTTCACGGGCTTAGAACCACCAATTAGCAAAAGGTTTATGCTATGTTCACTATTGTTAGAAAGTAATCTTTAACCAATTATTAATAAATTACATAAATGAGAATCAGCTTTAAACCTTACTAAAACCGTGCTAGAACTTTTTGCGATTATTTAATTTTGTTGAGTACAATAGTGTCACTTTTCACTTGGTCGAATGCACGTACAATTTGCTCTTTTTTGGTCTAGGCTTTGGGTTTCCTCCACATACACTCGCCGTTTTATTTCGCACCACAAAAAAAAAGTCGCATGGAGTAAGATCTGGCGACCAAGGCGGCCCGGCGACTGGCCCCCCGCGACCGATCCAACGATCACCATGTTCCGTATTTAAATAATAAAGAACAGCGGCGACTCGTCCAGTCCACAAGTCAGAATAGTCCACAAGTTTAAAGCCTAAGCTATGGAGCGAGCTATGTTGGGCCTCTCTTTGAAGGACCGCATCAGAAATGAGGTAATCCGACAGAGAACCAGAGTTACCGATATAGCCGAGAGGATTAGCAAGTTGAAATGGCAATGGGCTGGTCACATATGCCGCAGGACCGACAATTGTTGGGGTAAACGAGTCCTCGAGTGGAGAACGCGTCTCGGCAAACGTAGCGTAGGACGCCCTTGGGCGAGATGGAGCGACGACATCAAAAAGGTAGCTGGTAGTGGCTGGCGGAGAACTGCTCAGTATCGAGCTTGTTGGCGTGCCAGGAAGGAGGTCTATGTCCAATAGTGGACGAGTAGAGGCTGATAATGATAATGAACGGCGGCGGAGTAATGAGGTGGTGCACCGTCTTGCTGATAATAAAAATCTCGATGGGAGATTGCCGGCACGTCACCCATGAAATCAGAAATTGGCTTGTATCCTAAAAAATAATTTAATGTCCGTCAGATAGCTTTATAAAAAATATTGAACACGTATTTTTTATTTTTTCTTTTATTCAAATACTTAGGAAGATATATTGATTTGAAATGTCGCATGACGTCACGCCATGGTGCAAAATATAGAACGGCGTGACGTAATTAGCCCCCACTCTGTAACTTTAATACGCTATATCTCAGTAATTTTTGGTAATTACGACAAAATAAAAAATACGGGTCTAAATTTTTTTTAAGTATCTTTAAGACGGACTAATTATTTTTTTGATTTTCATACCTTGGATACATCCCTATTACCGTGCGTAACATATCTAGGTACGTGCCCCCGGTCATACTTCTTTCAATGAAGCATGACCCCAGTATTCTGTTACCGACGATTCCAGCCCACACTTTTGCACGAAACTGCACTTGGTGATATGTTTCTCGTATCATGTGTGGTTTTCGAAATGACCACCACTGTTCATTATGCTGATTATACAGCCCCACACGAGTAAATTGCGCCTCGTCAGTTCACAAAATGTTAGATTCGGGGTGTGCTATCAGTCACTCGCAGAAGGAAGAACTCGGGGAACGGCGTCTGCGTCGTTCAAGGCCTGTACCTTTTAAAAACAAATTAAATTTGCCCCCATCCAACTTAAAATTACACTTATCTAGTCCATATTCTATGTCAATAAAAACATACAATAAATTACCAGAAGACATTAAACAACAGAATAAAACCAGTATATTTGTAACTAAATTAAAGCAACACTTAAAAACCTAAAATGTCTACAGATAATGCTGTACACCACCAACCGCCTATCTAGCTCAAGAACTAGATAAAAGTAACACAGTAGGAATTTTCCTGGACCTCGCCAAAGCTTTTGACACAATTTCTATTCCCATTTTGTTGCGCAAGCTTGAAGCCGTAGGCATCAGGGAAATTCAGCTGAAATCATTTTAGAGAAGATTTATCTAGAAGAACGTATGCAATGTATAAATATTAGGAATGCTATTACCGATGATGTAGAAAGCACAGCTTTCGGAATTCCCCAAGGAAGTATTTTGGGACCTTCTCTCTTTTTATATATATATATAAACGATCTCTGTAATCTAAATTTAGATCACGGCCATGTCGTTTGTTATGCCGACGACATTGCTCTTTTGTTTTCGGCTGACTTAGAAGAAAATGTCTGCAAGTTTTGCTCAACACGGATTTAATGATTATTTTTTTTTTTTTTTTTTTGGGATGGGAAATCATCAAATAATTTCTCCCGCTCTGGGCGGAGCGGACGGGTGTGTCAGACTTTTACTGACTAAAACCCACCCGTGTTTCTTCACTGGACTGTGCGATGGCCAGGGCCGCGGTTTCTTGTTTAACCAACCCGCAACCCTGACCTAGGAGGCATCGGTCTTCGTGGACCCCGTCACTATGTGCTGACATCTCTTTGAGGCGCGCGTGAAACACAACGCGCCGTCGACATGGGCCTGGTCCTTACCGGGCGGCGAGCTGCCCACTGCTCACCGCCTGCAGGCCCGCGCCTACGGTGGCTGGGAGTTAGGTGTTGTCTCCCGACCAGGGCGTCTACTGCGGCGGCTAGTCGCATGAGGGCGCTGGGATTCCCGTTGCCTCACGCGCTCCGCCTCCTCCTTTGCCAGCATCACTGCTTCGCAGAAGGAGGTGACGGCCTGTCATGCACTCTCGCTTCGGACCATGGCCTGGACCAGGGTCGGACGCGAGAGATTGCCGCCGATCGCCGCTACTAAGACACGGTGGTGCTCTACCCAAGCCGAGCAGACCTTCACCGTATGCTCCACCGTGTCCTCAGGGCGATCCACACAATGGTGACATCCTGGCGTTTCCTCCCGCCTAATACGGAACAGGAACCTCCCGAAACAACCGTGTCCGGTGAGGACCTGCGTCAGGCGGAAGGTGAGGGAGCCGTGGTGCCTCTCTAGCCACTCCTCAAAGAGGGGACTTACCGCCGCTATTGTGGCGTGCCCATCGTTTAAGCATCATATAGAAGCTGTGAATAATAGGATTCGTAAATTGATACTCGTATTTGTTTTTAAAAAGTTACGATACATTGCAGACCCAAAAATAATTAGACAAGTCTACTTTGCTCTATGCCAATCGATACTAACATACTGTATTACCACATGGGGTGGAGCGGGTAAAACATTGTTGCTGACAATTGAGAGCCCAGAGGGCAATTCTCAAAGTGTCTACTTTCCGGCCATTCCTTCTTCCCACTAAACTCCTATGCAAAGAATGTGAAGTAGTAACAGTCCGACAGTTATTTATAATGGCTATTGTATTAAAACAGCACGCAGATCTAGCATATAGCGCGGACTTTACTAACAAAAGACGTAAAAATCTAGTCTGTCCTCAAAATCATATCAAACGTGCTTTCACATCAAATTTTTACCTATTTTTTGGTCCTCTCCTCTACAATAGATTGAACATGAAATCAAACATTTATAGTTTAAATCAAGTTAACTGTAAGAGAATTGTTAATTGTTAAGGAAACTCTGCAAAAAATGTCCTACGATGATACAGAGAATTTATTGATTGTGCTAGTGATATTGTTTATATTTCATATTTTTACAGTTTTTGATAATTATAATTAAATTTTGAGTTTTTATACAACTTTTAGAATAACTATCTTGTAATTTAAGAAAATAGAAGTTAAGCTTTGGTAATATTAGAATAGTATAAGACAACTAGCCCACGTTTACAGATCGTTTACACATTTGTATTGTTAAGAATCCTTTTGATTATTTATTAATTTTAAATTGTTTTAGCTCTTTTCGCCTGAAACACAGGATATCCTAGTCTAGGCACATAAGACTAGTTTTTAAGCTTATATTTAAGACGGTATGCAATTTATCCTGAAAAGTTTTTTTAATAAAAAATATTATTATTATTAAAATATTATTCCTTTATTTCACATATAAATTACATTTTTAAATATTTCTATATAAACAATACATAAAAAACATTTAAAAATATAAAAAATAGTAGCCCACCGGTATCGGGAACAGGGTCCAAGCTACCGGCGGTCAGGGCTCCAGAGAGAGGAACTTCCTGACAATGCGAGCCGTGTCCAGAAGTACAGCTTTCTGAATCAAGCCTTTGATCCAGCTGCCTAACGAGAGCCTCTTGAGGTGTTGGTCGAGGCTCTTGGCTATTAAGCCATTGGCTGTCACAACTATCGGTACAATGATTGCTGAATCCACCTCCCACATGTCGACAACCTCGTGAGCCAAGTCAAGATACTTGATATTATTATAAAATATTATTATTATTATTCCTTTATTTTACTGTATATACATATAAATTACATTTTTAAATATTTCTATATAAACAATACATAAAAAACATTTAAAAATATAAAAAATAGTAGCCCACCGGCATCGGGAACAGGGTCCAAGCTACCGGCGGTCAGGGCTCCAGAGAGAGGAACTTCCTGACAATGCGAGCTGTGTCTAGAAGTACAGCTTTCTGAATCAAGCCTTTGATCCAGCTGCCTAACGAGAGCCTCTTGAGGTGTTGGTCGAGGCTCTTGACTATTAAGCCATTGGCTGTCACGACTATCGGTACAATGATTGCTGAATCCACCTCCCACATGTTGACAACCTCATGAGCCAAGTCAAGATACTTGATTTGTTTATCTTTCTCGGCTTTCACGAGGTTCTCATCATGCGGGATGGTTATGTCAACAATCATTGCACGCCGCTCTGATCGATCCACCATCACTATATCAGGCTTATTGGCAACAATAGTCCTGTCAGTGATGATGGATCGATCCCAGTACAATGTGATATGCCTATTTTCGAGAACTGGGTCGGGCATATACCTGTAGTACGGCACCTCCGATTCCACAAGGTTGTATTTGAGAGCAAGTTGCTGATGAATTATCCTGGCTACAAGGTTGTGTCTATGCAAGTACTCTCCGTTAGCTAGACGAGAACACCCGGAGGTAATATGCCTTATTGATTCCCCCGGCCGGTGACATGCCCGACAGATGTCAACTGTGCCGTCTTTCACAATAAATCTCCAGTAATTGTTCGTCATCATAACTTCGTCCATAATTGTACATACAAAACCTTCGGTTTCCCCAAAGAGGTCACCGAATCGTAGCCAGGCCACGGACGCTTGTAAATCTACATCAGGCCCGTGTAGGGCTCTGAAAAAGCGTCCGTGAAGCTCCTTGTTCTTCCATACCTCCATGCGATCATTGGTGTCAAGCACTGCTGGTTTACGCCAGTTCTCTTTAGCCAAGGAGAGCGGAGTGAGGCCCTTGTCAACCGCGACCACATCTCGATGCATCCCCACGTCGGTTTCTAGAAAATATTCCCTGAGACTGCATACCTTGCGATTGTGGAGGGTCTTAGCGTTTAAAAAGCCACGACCTCCACATTTTCGCGGGATATACAGCCTCATAACCGATGATCGTGGGTGATGCAATCGATTTGCAGTCAGCAGCGTACGGACCCTCTGATCCAGGTCGTCAAGTTCAGTTTGAGTTCATTTGAGTATGCCGAAAGAGTACATCAATACCGGCATGACCCAACCGTTGAAAGCGCGCACCTTGTTTCCGCCTGATAGAAGACTATTAAGTACTTTTTTCAGGCGGCCAAAGAAGCGTTCCTTCAACGATTGCTTCATGTCAGTAACATTGATGCCCAACGCTTCCGACATGCCCAAATACTTATAGGTTTCGGATGCGGAGAGGGCTCTAAGGTTTATGGAACTCGTGAGTTGGGTTCCCACGGATTCCATAATCTCTCCTCGCTTTACATGCATGACCGCACATTTGTCCACACCAAATTCCATCCTAATGGAGCTACTGAAAGTTTCAGTAATTTTCAGTAGCTCCTTCAGTTGTGAATTGTTGGGAGCAAAAAGTTTCAGATCATCCATGTAAAGGAGGTGCGATATAACCTGACCACCTCTCCTCAACCGACAGCCTAGACCTGAATCCTCCAATAGTGTGCTTTTTATTACAATTAATAAAAAATAAACAATAGGAATTTAATCATCATCATCATCAGTCTCTACTCGTCCACTGCTGGACATAGGCCTCTTTCATGGCACGCCAACAAGCTCGATCCTGAGCAGTTCTCCGCCAGCCGCTACCAGTCACCTTTTTGATGTCGTCGCTCCATCTCGCCCAAGGGCGGCCTACGCTACGTTTGCCGAGACGCGGTCTCCACTCGAGGACTCGTTTACCCCAACGGTTGTCGGCCCGGCGGCATTGCCACTTCAGCTTGCTAATCCTCTCAGCTATGTCGGTGACTTTGGTCCTCTGTCGGATCACCTTATTTCTGATGCGGTCCTTCAGAGACACGCGCAACATGGGCTATGTTGGGCGTGTCTCCATAGCTTATTTCCCATAGCTTATGCTCCATTTTCCCTAATTGCAACGTTTGTCCGAGGTATACATATTCTGAAACAACTTCGAGCGGCATTCCGTTTACGGCAATCGGTCCTGGAGTGACCCTTTCATTGAACATAATTTTGGTCTTGTCTAAGTTCATCCGGAGACCGATGCGTTGGGAGGATTCAGCATTTGTTCCAGCTGTTGCTGCGTTTCCGCCATGATGACGATATTGTCCGCAAATCGCAAGTGTGAGATGTACTCGCCATTGATGTCCGCAACCCTGCCAATCCAGCGAATTAAACATATCCTCGAGGGCATTGGAGAACAATTTGGGGGAAATAAAGTACCCTTGTCTCACTCCTCGCTTAAGAAGGATATTTTTAGTCTGCTGGTTCTGGACTTGGATGGACATTATATTGGACGGCATCGTAAAGACATCTCATCACTTGGATATATCGCAAATCGACTTGACATCGCTGCAAAGATTCCAGAACAGACCAGGTCTCGATGGAGTCAAAGGCCTTCTCATAGTCCACAAATGCTAAACACAGGGGCTGATTATACTCTTCGGTCTTCTGTTTGATCTGCCTCACTGTGTGTATATGGTCTATGGTACTAAAACCTCCTCGAAACCCGGCCTGCTCAGACGACTGGAATTCGTCGAGTCTGCGCGCTAGTCGGTTCGGCTCAAAAGCGGAATGGGTCTATAGTTCTGCAGTAAGGATTTACCACCTTTCTTGAAAAACAGAACCACTACGCTTCTGTTCCATGCCTTAGGAGTTCTCCCAGAAAAAAGATCAGAATTAAATATACTCTGAAGCTCTTTTAGCACAGGCGTACCTGCATCTTTCAAGAGCTCCGAGGTAATCCCGTCTTCTCCTAGGGCCTTCCCATTTTTAAGCTGTCCAAAAGCAACCACGACCTCGGCTAGGCTGATCTCAGGAAGGTTTTCGGTGTAGTGCCGTGTGAGAGTGGCTCTGGAATCTTCAGTGCGGGGAACTGGACTAGGCGCTTGCGAGGTATACAACTGACTATAGAAGGTTTCAACTTCCGCAAGTACCTCCTGCCTCAAAGTAATGACTCTCCCATCCGATGTCGTCAGATTCGTCAAATGGCTCCTCCCAAGCTTTTGTACGAAGACTTTCGACCCCCGGTTTAGCTCTATCGCTTCCTCTATGCAGCGTGTGTTGAAGCTCCGTAGGTTTCGCCTTACCGCTTTTGAGATGTTCTTATTGAGGCCCCTGAGTTCTGACGAGGCTGATGGTAGGTTTTCTCGTCAATCCTTCATGAGCCGGAGAGTCTCCTGCGAAAGTTTGGACCTTCTGCCAGTTCGTTTCATCCCGCTGAAACCGGCGCCTTCTTCTCGCAAGATTCCAACTACCCGATCGAGGTCCTGGTCAATGTCAACGTCAACTGTGGTTTCCAAGGCTGCGAATCGGTTTTCCAGTTCTAGCTGGAACCGGGTTTCCCATCCAGAACAAAAAAGGGGTTAAAAAGGGGGGGTACAAAGTTAGTGTGAAACTTTGCCGTTTTTGAAGTTATTCAAATGAAATTCTCTATGAAGGTTCCTTATTGAAAGCTATGAAAACTGTTTACTCTAGTTCGTCGGCCAAGTCCGATTGTTAGTTAGTCGAGTTTGATCGACGGCGCGACCCGTAGGGATGAGCGTAATTTAGTATTGTCTGTGGTGAACGGTGCCGCACTATTGAGACACAACGTCTTGCGACCTCGCCGGGAGAAGGTCCGTTGCTTGAACTTGAAATATAACAACGTTTTTGGAACCGCGCCGGCAGCGGTCGTTGCTTGAAAATAACAACGTGTTTAGACCCCGCCTCGGGCGGCGGCCGTTGCTTGAACCTCTTGACGAATAATCATCGCGTGCGTCGCATGTTCGGTCGAATGATTTTCGGGAAATTAGATATACCACCGGCGCGTCTTGTATAGTTTGTCGCGATTGTTGCCCGGGTTTTGAAGTGTTTATTTGAACTATAAAACGTAACAGTGCGTCTGTAAATTGAGTTGAATTTGAATCGGAAACGTGGTTTCATTGGCGATCTTTGTCGGGCGTGTTTGACACTGTTAAATAACTTCTTACGTTGGTGAGCTTTGGTGCCTGTTAAGCGAACTTGGTGTGCAGACTGGTATGGGACAGTCAGCGAATTTGAAGACATCGGACGTCATAGTACGGTCGGCGCGCGCGTCGACCTCGCCGGACTTCACTTCTCGACGGAGCACACTGAGTCCCAGGTAAGTCCCGTAGATTTACTAGAATGTGATCGGAGATTGATTTTACTTGTGGTGTAAGCCGACCTTGTTTGTTGAATAAGCCGTGACAAATGCGCGGTAAATGTACGTGCTTTACTGGGACGCCTACATCTTTGTGGTAGCAGAGAGCGTGGTTTCTAATTACTAATTTGATTAATTAGAGTATCATTCCAGTATTTTGGTAGCCTTCAGAGGCTAATTTGCAAAAATTTGATTTTTTTATTTGTTGTTGTCGGTACTCGTAAAATTATATCTCTGACCACCTTCATACATTGTGTGGATCCGATAATTTGCAAAGTAAAAAATGTAAAAACAATTGTAGGTAGATTGTTTTATTTTTTGGTTCATTTCTTTCCGTTCAGAGGAACGGAGTAGGCTAGGGCATGATGCGCCATACAGCCAGTTATGTTTACGAGTAATGTTTGGTTGTTGTTGACTCGATTACCAGTAGGTACATTGTTGAATATTGAGCTACGGATAAATAATTACGAGTTATTTTTATGACTAATGTTTTGTTATTGTTTTGGTCAACTCGTGTATTATACGAACCAGATACTTCGTGTTTGAATGTTTTGATTTAGCTCGTAATTCGTAGTCGTAATTTTGTTGATTTAGCTCGTAATTCATAGTCGTAATTTTGTTGAATTATTACATAATTCACAGTAATAATTTTATTCGGTTTGTTTGTTGATTTATTGTGTAATTGGTAGTAATAATTTTGTTTTGCTAATAAGTTTAGATCTGTGTCGCACTTAAGTTAGGCCGTTTGCACACTGATATTTTGTATGTATACTTTGTAATATTTTTTATATGTACATGTTAGTGTTTTGTTAGGTCTCGCGGAATTTATTGAGTTATTTACGCTTGTTTTTGTTGCTTTCCGCGCGTTCTTTAATTGAATTTAATTGTTAATTTGAATTAAAGGCTTTTATTTGAAATGGCTCCCAGTCCGCATGCTACGGCGAAGGCCGAGGTCCAGGCCGCATTGCGTTGGCTCGCGGGTGCGGCCGCCCTCATTGTTCGGCCGGATCGGGTGCAGGCTTTGTTGACCCGTTATGAAGGGTTGCCTGCGCGCATGGAAGGCTTGGAGCGACACGTTGTCGACTTCCATGCGTACGTTTTGGAACACCCTCCAGCGGATGAAGCCATAGTGGAGACCTTTAAGAGGGATGTCGACCAGGCGTACGAATTGGCTGACCAAATTACGGAGTCAGCAGAAGGGCTCCTGGCTGCCCGTAGGGGAAAGCCGACTTGGAGCGGGGAGGTTAAACCGACCCCGCCGGCTTTGTTAGGGAGACTGCCCACATTGGAGATTCCCCACTTTGACGGGGACCTCACGGCTTGGATGGGCTTCATCAACCTGTTTGACAGCTTGGTGGACTCCCGGGAGGATTTGTCCCCCAGCCAGAAACTGGCTTATTTGCGCTCCGCCCTCCGCGGAGAAGCCAGTGCAGTGGTCCAGCACCTAATAGTTAGCGATGCTAACTACCAGGTCGCGCGGCAGTTGTTGCTGGACCGCTACCAAAACGTCCGCTTGCTAGCGGACACCCATGTGGCAGCCATTTTGGCCTTACCGAAGGCAACGCGGGTTCCCTCCTTGCGGAAGGATTTGGTCAACCCGCTCTTGACCGCTATCCACTCGTTGCGCCGGCTGGATTTGCCGGTCGACCAGTGGTCTTTTCTGCTTCTGCACATCGTCCTAACGAAATTGCCCGCAGACGTAAAGGGTCGATTTGAGCAAAGGTACGGGGGCAATAGCGCCTCGTACCTCCCCCCCTTCTCGGATTTGCTTCGTTTCTTGGAGGACGAGTGCAGAGTACTGGACCAGCTGACCGACCCCACACCGGGAACGAGCACAGGTCGTCCGGTGGCGGCGAAGGGACAACCCCGCCGCCCGACCAAACAATACTCGGCTGTCCGAAGGGACTCCCCCCCCCGCACCAGGTAAACGGTGCCGGTATTGCCGGGGGGACGGACATGACGTGCGTGCTTGCGAGAAGTTCGAGGGCCTCCGGACTGCCGGACGAAGAGCCCTCGCCAAGCAACGCGCCTGGTGTTACCTGTGCCTGGGGGACCACCTCCAGTCAGCGTGCCGCCAGGCCAAGGTTTGTCCACATTGCGGTGGGAGACATCACGCTCTCCTGTGTTTGAACCGCAATGGTGGCGGGTCCGAAAGGGGCCCAAGTCCCCCGCACACGGGCGGGGGCCCCGAGGGCGGGGGCCCCACGGGCGGGGGCCCCACGGGCGGGGGCCCCACGGGCGGGGGCTCCCCGCAGGATGTAGCGGTGGCCTTCGGGGGCTCGGGGAGGCGGGCGGTACGCTGCTCCCCCCCCTTGATTGAATACCCTCGACTGGGGCGTTATGTTCCACCGTACGCGGCCCACGGTTATTGGCCCACACCCCAGAGTAGTGTTGGAAGGAGTCTCGATGTTGTGGAGTGGGACCCTCTCGCCTACTGTCGGCGATCCCCTCCGATCTTGTCGACTCAGTTCACCCGGGGCCCAGGGGGGCAATCACCCCCCCCCGGGTTTTCATTAATGCCACTGTCGGGCGCAACCCCCCCCACCGGAGTTTGTGCTGTTGCCAACAGCCTCCGTGCGTGTTTGGGGCCCCAAAGGTGATTTTGTCACAGTGCGTGCCCTTTTGGATTCAGGGGCCCAGGGTTGCGTAATTTCTACTTGGTTCGTCCGACAGTTGGGCCTAAATATTGTACCGCATAGGGAATCGGTACGGCGCGTTGGAGACCTGCGGATTTTGGATCCGATCGGTCGGGTTTCGCTCTCCTTCTCCCCCCACTCCTCCTCAACGCCGAAAATCGGTACTTCGGCGATTGTTTTTGAAACGGTGGTCGGGCCGCTTCCGCAAGTGCGAGCCCCACACGCCGCCGTTGAAGTGTTGGCTGGATTGGCTCCGGCTGATCCTCACTTCCACCGACCTGGCCCGATCCATTTGTTGATCGGTGTGAATGTGCTAGGTCGTTTGCTGCGTGGAAGTGAGCGAGTTTTGCAGGCAGCCGGTTTTGTAGCCATATCCACCTCTTTGTTGTTGGGTCATGTGGTGATGGGATCGTTTAGGGACGTCCCAGACCCCCCTTCGGCAGACAGCGACCTCGCTGTTGGTTCTGCTTTGTCGGACATCCTCCAACGCTTTTGGGAGGTTGATTTGGCACCACGTGCCTGGCGATTTGAACCCCGCAGACTGCGCTTCCCGCGGCTGCGAGGCGCCCGAACTTGTGAATCTCCAGCTGTGGTGGGGTCCACCATGGTTGTTACAGCTGGAGGGTTCTTGGCCCCTTACCCCCGCAGTGGTCGGGGCATCCACGCCAGGGGTACATGTTCACGCCACCGAGACTGTAGCGGCTCCAGATCCGGAGTTTTTGCTTGTGCGCTACAGCTCTTTGGATAATTTGCTCGGCGTCACCGCCTGGATACGGCGATTCATCCAGAACTGCCGTAGCCCTCGTGGCAAATTTGAGTCTCCGGTCCTCTCACCGCAAGAGCGCAATGACGCTCTGTTATACTGGGTGCGGATAGTTCAAGAGAGTGAATTTGCATCGGAGTTGAAAACCCTCCGCCAACGCACATCCAATCTGAAGGGACCCTTAGGGCGCTTGAATCCTTTCTTGGATGATCAGGGTTTGATGCGTGTCGGAGGTCGGCTATGCTAAGCTCCCCTATGGGGCTCGTCATCCATTGTTGCTCCCCAAGAACGGCCCCTTGGTGAAGTTGTTGATCGCAGACCGCCATGTGAAAAATGCACATGCCGGATGCAACGCTCTTACTGCGATCCTCCAACGGGAATTTTGGTTTTTGTCTGCGCGGAGAGTGATCCGATATGTTATCTTTCGTTGTCTCCCGTGCTGCCGCTTGAAGGCGGACATCGTGCAGCCCCAAATGGGGGATTTGCCTGCCGATCGAGTCACCGAATCGATGCCCTTTGCCGGAGTTGGTACGGATTTTGCGGGACCATTTGTAGTAAAAGCTTCGCGTCTCCGTAACGCTAAGACCGAGAAGGCTTATTTGTGCGTTTTTGTGTGTTTAGCTACTAAAGCGGTCCACCTCGTGGTGGTTAGTGCTCTCACGACAGAGGCGTTCGTCGCTGCTCTTGGCAGATTTGTTTTGCGTCGCGGACTGCCGTCCTTAATTCGATCCGACTGTGGGACCAACTTTAAGGGTACCGATTGTTATTTGAAGGAAGTTTGTGAATTTTTAGATAAACATAATGTTGTGATCGGATCCACACTCTCCCGCAGAGGGGTACGATGGCAGTACTCACCGCCGTCCTGCCCCCACTGGGGAGGTATATTTGAAACAATTGTAAAGGCCGCGAAAACTCACCTTCGTCGCGTTATTGGAGATAGTATCCTAACTTTTGAGGAGCTCGCGACCGTATTTTGTAAGGTTGAGGCGGTCCTCAACTCGCGTCCGTTATGCCCTTTGTCATCCGACGCGAATGACTTGGAGGCCCTCATGCCGGGCCATTTCTTGATAGGTAGACCACCTAACGCCCTGCCTGAATATCCTTATTTGGACATTAACTCCGGACGGCTCTCGCGATTTGAATTGCTTCAACAGCTTACGCAGAGTTTTTGGCGCCGCTGGCATCTAGAGTATTTGCACATTTTACAACAGCGCGTTAAGTGGTCAGACAAGACGAACCCACCAAGGGTCGGAGACCTCGTTTTGTTAAAGGACCCAAACCTGCCACCCCTCCGATGTTGTCGTGGACGCATTGTTAAATTGTATCCGGGGTCGGATGGTGTTCCCAGGTTTGCCGAGGTCCTGGTGGGGGACTCTGTCTTGAAGCGCGCGATCGCCACACTCTCTCGCCTGCCCTTAGATTGAATTGTCGGACCGTTTGTTACTGTCCGGGGCGGGGGGATGTTTACGCTAGTTCGTCGGCCAAGTCCGATTGTTAGTTAGTCGAGTTTGATCGACGGCGCGACCCGTAGGGATGAGCGTAATTTAGTATTGTCTGTGGTGAACGGTGCCGCACTATTGAGACACAACGTCTTGCGACCTCGCCGGGAGAAGGTCCGTTGCTTGAACTTGAAATATAACAACGTTTTTGGAACCGCGCCGGCAGCGGTCGTTGCTTGAAAATAACAACGTGTTTAGACCCCGCCTCGGGCGGCGGCCGTTGCTTGAACCTCTTGACGAATAATCATCGCGTGCGTCGCATGTTCGGTCGAATGATTTTCGGGAAATTAGATATACCACCGGCGCGTCTTGTATAGTTTGTCGCGATTGTTGCCCGGGTTTTGAAGTGTTTATTTGAACTATAAAACGTAACAGTGCGTCTGTAAATTGAGTTGAATTTGAATCGGAAACGTGGTTTCATTGGCGATCTTTGTCGGGCGTGTTTGACACTGTTAAATAACTTCTTACGTTGGTGAGCTTTGGTGCCTGTTAAGGGAACTTGGTGTGCAGACTGGTATGGGACAGTCAGCGAATTTGAAGACATCGGACGTCATAGTACGGTCGGCGCGCGCGTCGACCTCGCCGGACTTCACTTCTCGACGGAGCACACTGAGTCCCAGGTAAGTCCCGTAGATTTACTAGAATGTGATCGGAGATTGATTTTACTTGTGGTGTAAGCCGACCTTGTTTGTTGAATAAGCCGTGACAAATGCGCGGTAGATGTACGTGCTTTACTGGGGCGCCTACAAAAACAAATAAAATATTTTTTGTATTTTTTTTTTTTTTTTTGTTTGTTTGTATGAAAGTCCTATGTATTTGAAGTAAGAGAATTGAAATTTAAAATGTATGCTGTATATTATGGTCTAGAAGTATAATAATGTGTCTATAGAAATCGCCTCTTTTGGGGTTAAAATAAAATAACTAACTCCACGCGAACGAAGTCGCTGGCGGCCGCTAGTCTCCAATAAATTTGGAAAAAGTTCCTTTCATATTACAATTTTCTAGCAATTAGATCAATCTTAATAAATCACTTTATCTTTCCATCTCAATGAAATAACAAAAGTAAATGGCGCCACTTTCTCGCGATGACTCTTGTAAGTTGCGCGGAGCCCCAATCCGTCCGAGAGCCCTTAAACATCATAATTAACTAGAGCCAGTTAAATGGGTACTGGCGCGCCCCAAGTCCCCAATACACACTGAAAGTGGACACAATTATTTCTCCATTACCGCTCTTTGTTACTTACTGTTCATTAGTATTCCTCGTTACTCACGTAGTTTACCTCGCAGCTCTGGGGAGGATCATAGCTTATTGTGACTGCATTACCAAACCATTGTCCAGACGTGGGTAGGTTTGTGAAACGTAAAACACTCCAGTTGAACACAGGACTTCTATTGCAAAACGGTGGTGGTTATATAAGATAGCGGACTCGATAATTCATCTGTCACATATAGACATGAAATTCCCTGATTCTAGAAATTTAACAGGTAAGTAAAAACAATATAAGTGCATAAATCTGATATAAACACAGGTTACATGTCCTAAGATCTAAGAATATCATTCGATCCTGTTATGTAACATATACCTACTTATTTTCCTTGATATCGTGCAGTGCGGGAAAACATTCTCATTAGTGCTTATAGTAGTCAATACTGTCATTAGACTTTGTTGTTTTAATTAACCCTTAATAAGGCTCGCGCCTGTGTTAGGGCTAGAAAGTAAGTTACAGTGGAAATAGAGTAAATAGATACTGCAGAATTTTAAAAAAAAATATTTTGAAAAAGGGGGGATGGTTTTTACCCCCTTTTTTGGGTGGGAAATAATATCCCATTGCCCGATTATGTATGTGCACTGTGCCTCGAAGTGGGAAAATAATTCCCTTTGCCTATTTAGGCAAAGGGAATTATGCCTAGTTTTGTTGTTATTCATATACTAGTATTTCACCTGGTTTCGCTTATTACATTTTATTTATTTTTTTATGTAAATAAAATAAAAGTTCGTAACGCATTTCACTAGAGTTTTTTTCTTTATTCATAAAGAAAAAAAATCTAGTGAAATGCAAAAAAATTCATAGGTAAATAAAATAAAAGTTCGTAACGCATTTCACTAGAGTTTTTTTCTTTATTCATAAAGAAAAAAAAATCTAGTGAAATGCGTTACGAACTCTTCTAACTCCGTTTCCCTAAAATTTTTTTCTTATTCGTGGTGAATCCTACAAATAAATGATTAGGTACATGTACATTAAAATTTTAGCATTCTATCATTATTTGTATTTTGTATTGACTTGTATGTGAGTTCAAACTTTCATATATATAATAAGAAATAAATTATAAACTCAATCGGGCCAAGGGAATAATTTTCCCACTTAGTATTTCGCAGATTTTAACGCTATTATCAATGTTATACGCATAAAATCAACAAAAAAACATAGCTAAAGTTGTCATTTCATATAAGATGGAAACATATCTACTTTCAAGATTTTTCGTTGAACAATAAAAGATTTTTTCTCGGAAGTAACCAAAAATCGACCGTTATTTTAGCACCTTTTCACGTCACTGAACTTTGACATTGACATTTCAATATAAGGTAGTCATTTTTTTAAAAGTGTTGCAAGTTATGAAATTTAAAATCTTCTAAAGAATAGTATATTTCGGTTGCGTTCATTCTATGGGCTATCTTTCATGTAAAATAAACCTGTTTTTCAAAATAGTCTTGGTGGGAAACTATATCCCTTTGCCTTATTAAGGGTTAAGTTCCTGTTCTCAATCGGTGTACCCCGGCCTGAGCCCGGAGGAACAGGCCCTCTGACGCCGTCATTAATTGATTCCTAATCAATCAATCGACTGCGGGCTCCGGGTTAAAGGTTGGTTCAGTGGAGGGGCGATAAGGATTCAATTAAGGGTTCGTGAGGTAGCCCTCCTCGCAGGCAGTGGAAGGACAGAAGGCTCACCGATTACAACTCGTTGTAATCTTAATGTATACTTACAGTAAAGTCGCCAGACCCGGCCTATTTTTACAATATTATCGGAGAATGCATTAATTTTTGCAATGTGTTGTAGTCATCCGACAAGCAACTAGCTCGTGCATTGTTTAAAGTAGATGTTTGTTCAGATGGTGTTTGTGCTGGAAACGGTTATTTTGATACAAGTTTATAAAAGATACGAACAGTATTATGTCTAAATCCTATTATATAATTACAGCAATAATCAAGTAAGGGTTTGGATCCTGGTAAAATAAAAGTGGTTCGCATAGGAGTAGGTATATGAAAGTAAAGTTACATGGAACTAAAGTAACGTTACGTCGAACTAAAGTAAATACATCGAACTAAACCAGACCGCCCAGAGCGGGAGAAGTCTCCCGCTCTGGGCGGACACGAATTGGGTGTCAGCCATTTACTGACTAAAACCCACCCTTCACTTGCCTGTGCGCCGGGGTCACGGTATCTCTTACACGGGTTAGAACCGGCAATCAATACTCTTAATAAATAAATTAAAATTAACACTGCAGTAATAAAAATTTTACATATAATTGCATGATATTTTCGTTTGAAAGTATTTCTTTGTAGTCTACTTGGTATCCCACTGCTGTGCAAAGGCAGTATAGTGTTTCTAACACGACTTATACGCCTAACACCTATTATGGGACGCTCCATTGCTCATAGCTCATATGAGTTTTCTTTTTAGCGAAGAAGACTTAGACTTAAGACCTTTCAAGAGTCCAGTATCTCTTCTAAGTACTTTGGACTCGACTGTCGACTTACTTGTCTTGTCTGCTCTTGACACTATCTGGCCCAAAAATTTGATGTTCGCAGAGCTACTTGCTAGTGTGGTACCGGGCTTAGAATAATCCCATATCCTCCAGTGGTTGTCGTGAGGGGTGACTAAGGGAATTCTCAAACTACTGTGATTCCCAACCCGCCTGCCGCCAAGAGTGGGGACTATGGTAGTAAACCCTCCCAATGTAATGAAAGCCTTTGTCCAGAAGTAGACCTCTCTAGGCTGAAGAAGAGGAGGTCGAGCTACTTGTATTATGTATGAACGCATTCTGATTGTTATTGACGAGTAGGTCGGTGAAGGTCAAACGTTGGAGCGATACGGTACTCTATCTTCTTCATCTCAGCGTTAATACCAGTCGTATCCGAAGCTTGTCACCTTTGAATTCTAGGATCCTCGTCGAGCTTCATTGGTCGGCGTTTTTCTGGCGGTCTCTACTGTTGATTCTGGCTTTCAGGAGTTGCAGTGGGTGCAAGGGAATTGCATGATTTAATTCCCCTATCTCCGTTCCATCATCGGACGACCCGTCGTACGGCGAGTTTCCACCCTTACGTTGTTGACACCACTGCGATCCGGACGAAGCGTTTTGCTTCCTCCTTTATACCGCGTACATCGAGGGACTGGAACGATTTGCCGGCGTCGGTGTTTCCGTCACATTACAATTTGAGTGTCTTCAAGGCTAGAGTGAATAGGCTCTTAATGGACTAGCGCGCTTTACCATCAACGATCGCGTCACTGCTTACCATCAGGCGGGATTGCGGTCAAGCGCTAGTTTATAATTTATAAAAAAAAAAAAAAATTACATTAGGAACCTCAAAAATAATAGTATTTATCCACAATTTAATGGTTGTTATTGTATATTTATGAACCTTCATATTTAATCACTCTTTTTAAAAAAAAAAACGCCTCATCGTACATTTGTTTTATACTATGTATGTAGTGACAATAGATTGTATAAATGTCAAATGAGGCTTACAAATCGAAAATTCGGGATGTCACCTTTGTCTCCTTTCTTTTGTAGTAAAACTATGTTTATATTACATATTGCAGATAGCCCAGTCATATTAGGGCTTTCACCTCGGAATGAAAGATAATAAGCTGCAAATTGGTATGAACCTTTGTTTTGTCATTCTAAATGTTGTCTCAAAAGTCACAATCGTTATCGTGTCCGCGTCTCAAGATATTCAAGGTCAAAGGTCACAAAAATCGGTTTTTCGCGAATATCTGGCTTCCTATCGGTTAAATGAGATTTGCATTTATTATAAAAGTTGTAGGCTATAAAATTCCCTACAACTTTTGTTTAAACTTTTTTTTCATACGACCAACCGTTTTGAAGGTAGAGCGCGAAGAGTGCACATCGTACAGTCATATACGGCCTAATGCAAGGTCAAGCGTGAGTTATGGTTATCAGTACGTTATAAAGCCAATTATTTACTTGGAAATTATAATTATTAAACAATGCTCATTATTTATGTACTAACTATTAATTATTTATATTTAATTAAAGTAAGTAACTTGATTATTTATATATAATTATTCATATTTGCAACGCGTGCAACGGACAAGCTTGCCTCAACGCTTCACTGTATCCAAGTAATCCCGATATTCTGGAAGGTTTGGAGATGAACATGACAGATAATGAGGATGATGACAATGAATCGAACATTTTTGAGCGACAAGAAGAAGAAGACGACGAAGAAGAAGAAGATAATTAGCTTCCATTTCCAATTTCATTACAATTAAAATCAACAAAGATACTTTTGATATTTGAACTCACATTTTGATAAATGTATATTATGCCGTATTTAATAATAAATAAAAATATGTGTAAAATATATACTCTTACTATCATTTTAACTTAAAATAAAACTAAAATATATAATCCAGAATTAATAATATTTTATACTTAAATAGCTTGACCTTGCATTAGGCCGTATATGACTGTACGATGTGCACTCTTCGCGCTCTACCTTCAAAACGGTTGGTCGTATGAAAAAAAAGTTTAAACAAAAGTTGTAGGGAATTTTATAGCCTACAACTTTTATAATAAATGCAAATCTCATTTAACCGATAGGAAGCCAGATATTCGCGAAAAACCGATTTTTGTGACCTTTGACCTTGAATATCTTGAGACGCGGACACGATAACGATTGTGACTTTTGAGACAACATTTAGAATGACAAAACAAAGGTTCATACCAATTTGCAGCTTATTATCTTTCATTCCGAGGTTGACCCCTTTTTTTACCTAATATGACTGGGCTAAGAGGGAATTTGGCCCGTGTGTAAGATGGTGTTGAAAAGAGATGTAATATGAGATAGAAGAAAGTGTCGTCCTAACCATAAAACTTCTGTAGTTATTCCGTCCGTTCCATGACTTTTATTGTATTTCATCTCACGAAAGAGCACGTTGGACCTCGTAGGGACTGATGGTATCAACGAAGTCGGGGCAATAATTAGATCCTGGTATGTTTTATTGCAGAATTTTCAGGATTCGTCTATAATTTTTTAACTTCGTAGGTAATTCAAGCAAATGGGATAAAACAACCTTGTTTTCATCCATTAGGTTGGAAATTCAAGTTTTACCCTTCTTGATTCCTTATTTAGCAAATATTATAGAGGTCAAAACTTTTTCTTTTGATTCGTTTTAGTTAAACGAAGCAAAAGAAACCTATATTATTTTATTTCTTTATTGACCTATATTATTATATACTAAGTACTTGATTTTGCTTCAACAATTCTCTATTTTTGAACCGTTTCATTACTTAATTTGGTATAGTTTCTTCTTGCACTTTGATTTATTATTACTTAATAATTTTCTTGGTTGCTGCTTAAATAGCTTACATATATTATATTAGGTACTATATTCGCTCTCAGGGTTCTGAATGGTACCAATTGCTAGCAAAGTATTGTTATTACTACGTCGGTCAAAACGAAACGTGTAATATTTGCTTTACCGAATGTAAGAAATCTAGGACCCAGCATAGTTTTTTTTTATTAATTATAAAGTTACGGTTGAGCGCAAACCCGCCTGATAGTAAGCAATGATGCAATCGTTGATACGAGTAGTAAAGCGCGTTAGTTTATTAAGAGCTTCTCACTGTAACCTTCAAAACACTCAAACTGTAGTCCGACGGAAACACCGCCACTGGAAAATTGTTCCAGTCACTCGATGTATGCGGTATAAAAGAGGAGGCGAAACGCTTAGTCCGGATCGTAGTGGTGTTAACAACGTAAGGGTGGAAACTCGCCTTACCACGGGTGGTCCGATGGTGGAACGGAGATGGGAGAATTAAATCATGCAATTCCCTCGCACACTTACCAACCTATAGAATACCCAATCCTATAGAATTCCGAAGGGCTGGCTACTCTACGCCTGTGCTCCAGACTTTGGAGCCTCTTCGCACGCCTCTCCACTGAATCCAAAGTAGCCAGGTGACATTTTGCAGTACCAGCCCACATGTGGCTGCAGTACTCCACACACAAACGAATCTGTGCTTTGTACAACATTAGAAGCTGCCTTGGTATGAAGTACCGCCGGACCTTTGCACTAACGCCTATTTTCCTGGCAGCCACCTTAGCCGTGGACCCAATGAACCGCCCACAGTTTAGATTCGAGGAAATCTCTACTCACAAAAGCTAAAGCGGTCGGTGCACTCCAAGGATACATTCCGAAAAGTAGGAGCCAAGGTGAACGGGCACAGATCAGGTGCTTGTGAAATAGACCGTATGTCTCATATTTTTAAGAAGATTATCTGTATCTTCTATTTGTAACTGTGTCTTGGTTACACGAAAGATTCATACAAGAAATATTTCTGAAACATGAAATATTTTAACAGAATCATTTATATATCTAAAGAAGCTATAGCATTACAAAATTAATAACATTTTAAAAATGCTGGAGATATTTCGCATAAGCCCTTTATTCCGCTTCAATGACAGTAAATACTACGTTGAATGTAAATGAAGAAGCCAGTACATGTCAGGTATTTTTTTTATTTTGTTTCTAAATTAAATAAGACGCTTCAATATTATGTACTTTAATGTTTCTTTAGCACATATAGAAGGCTATTAAATTATTTCATGTTTCAATAAATGCACCTTGTTGCGTTTTTAGTGGTGTGTTTTTGCCTTGAGGCTAAAGCAATTCTTTAAAAATTGTTTTTTCGCAATTGACGTGACAAGAGAAGTGTACACCATCAATACATTAATGATCACCTAATAAAAATAATAAAAGTGTATTGTTCGCGCGAGTCACTGGCATGAACTTTACGAGTAGCTACACGAGCACAATCCGCAGTAAAGTCGCTCGAGCATTACTTATAGGTCAGTTTTGTGACGAAATTTATATTTTTATGTTTGTTTACAGTAAACTAACTTTCCTTTATAACTGACTTAATGGTTATAGGAAACAAATCTAGCCGTTCTCTGCGTATCATGTATTCCAGTCTGATTAAATGAGATCTACACAAGTTGCTGTGATTATATCTAAATTAGCCTAGGCTGATATCCACTGGTGCCCCGTAAAGGACTATGGACCGCACGATTCCCACGTAGAGCCTCCGGTAGCTGGTGTTTGGTCCCTCTAGATTGAGAAGGAGCTGTTTCAAGGCAGCCCAGGCCCATTCCAGTCTGAGAGCCAAACGTAGGAAGTGCTTCTGTTCTCCCGCTCTGGGCGGAGCGGAATGGAGTGTCAGACTTTTACTGACTATAACCCTGACCCAGGCATCGGTCTACGTGGACCTCGTCACGATGTGCTGACATAAGTTTGAGGCGCGCGTGAAACACAACGCGCCGTCGACCTGAGCCTGGTCGTTATCATCCTACGGTGGATAGGAGTTCGATGTTATCTCCCGAATAGGGCGTTAGGGCGTAGAGACTCCCGCTCTCTCATGCACTCCGCCTCCTCCTTTGTCAGCGCGTTGCTTCAAAGAAGGAGGTGAAGCCTGGCAATGTACTCTCGCTCCAGACCGTGGCCTGAACCAGGGCCGGAGGTGATACCCTGGTTTCCTCACGCATTTTCCGGTACAGGAACCTTCCGTAACAGCCATGTCTAGTGAGGTCCTGCGTCAGGCGAAAAGTGATGGCGTCGTGGTGCCTCTCTAGCTACTCCTCAAAGAGAAGTCTTACCGCCGCTATTGTGGCGTACCCATCACTAGATGCCCCATGTAATGATATTTTTCACCGAGGTGGTTCTAGAATTGTTCTTGGATAGGGGGATAACAAAATACCATTACTAGAATCCTTCATATGCAATGCCTGTAAGGCATATCTCACTGTTCACACAGGAACCCAGTCTTTCTCCGCAGTGGTGGTAATTTGCCATGGTCTTTTACCCAATCCTGTTCCGGTACGCACAGCCAGGCTTGGCTGTCCAGCTGTTAGTTTTAAATGATACACTACTCACTTTTATTACTACAGATGTCATTTGGATTACTAAACTATCGCGAATATTGAAACTTGTGCTGCACCACTGAAGCAACATGAAACTATCTCGGTTCAAATCACACATAAAAATGGCGCGCGTCCGACATTTTGTAAGCTTGTCCGACAAATCCGGCAATGTCGTCAAATTCGCGGACTGATTGGATTTTCAGGGGCGGGTCAGGGCTGGAACGGACGGGTTGAACGCAAAATGCGTTGGTTCTGGTTGGGCTATGTTTGATTGATGGGAGCGCACGGTGAAGCGGCTAATTGATTGAAACTGATCGAGTGGCAAGTCACAACTGGAACTAAGGCGATACGCCAATCGTTTAATCGACTGTCAGTCATGTGGGAAGTGTGTGCTAAGTAGGTATCTAGATGCCGTGTTACCAAAGTATCATGTCAGTCTGCTCGGGCTTAATTATTCGTCGTGTGTTTTGCGTCGCATTATAGTGGTTTTTTTTTTACATTTTATGCAAGATAACTTCGCTGCGAAGTAAGATGTTCCATAAACCAAAACTGTTTTAATACACAAGTTTGTTTGAAAGGAATTGTTTGCGGCATAAGTCTCACATTAAAGAAACATTAAAAAGTTTACTAGCCCCGGAAAGGAGAACAAGCTACCTAGTTATCTCAACAACTCTTCCTGGATTCATATTTTAAGAAGAACATTTTTTCAAAGTTTATTCAAAGTTATGTGTTGTTTGAAGAGAGGTCATTTAGCGGAGCGCCCTCCGGGAGGCCATTATGAGCTTGTACCGTGACCTGGAGAATTATTGAGCGGGGCCGGCCGGCCGATGTTATTGGCCTATTGAGAAATAATAATAAATGATTTATTTTCTGTAAGTAGGTTTGTTCAAATAATTTGAAAAGAAAATTATTATCTTTTTATTTAACTAGATCAATGTACCGTTTCCTATCTGACTACTATGAGACGAAACAAACTCAGACATTATGTTGGTTAGATTATATGAAGACCATGTAGCATCCATGTCTGAGATGGTCTTTTGAGGAATGAGCCATACAGGTTGAGAGGTGCACCCAGTCCGGTCCAGTCAGTACTTGCATTTGTCAGAAATAGTGCAGCTCAACTGAAAACTTTAGGAGCTCAGCAATTCGACGAACTATACCAAAGAAAGCACACTTCGATTGGCGACATAAATTAGTAATAGTAGTAACATAAAAAATAGATAATATTCTCATGTCTAACGAATATTATATATGAAATTTCATTAAAAGCAGTTCAGCCGTTTAGGTGGAGTTCGAGGACAAACACTGTGACATGAGAATTTTATGTAATAGATATATATAACTTTATTCAGTGAATGTTCATGTCATTCATGGCAGATACATTTGTTATCAATATGGTCTTTTACAGTTTAATTATATCAGAGAACTTCTCTGATATAATTTCACTTTATACAAGATTTTAATTTATTAACTTGGTTCTTATGTGGCGTGGCTAGGAAGTTTATTATAAAACGTATACATTCTAAATATTATATTAATCTCTTTTTGACTCCGTGGTAGTGACTGGGGTTTAATTTATAAATAGAACGAACTTTTTTTACATAAAAGATCAGCTTTTATGTAAAACAAAGTTGTTTGAATATCGGCGACATTCCCCACATCAGAACACCTTACGACATCACACTGACAATATGTAACTAAAGTAAACTAAACGGACTATCTCTTAATCACTTAAGTCACGAATTTTTCTAACGGTGAATGTTGCAGAGCAAAGATTTTCGACAGTTTTTGTTTTATATGGGCTGTAGGGCGGGTCAAGCTTCAATGGCGCCTTTGAAGCTTGACATCCAAATTTATGCCCAAGAATACCGCGGTATTCGGGTTTCAGCTGTTCATTTTTGATGCGAACCTTAGTTTCAACTTGTTGAACATGGGGTGTCGTAAACTTAATACATTTAGTTTTTTTCTTGTTATGAATTATTTACATGAAACAAGTTAACTACTTACCTCTACAAGGGACTTATTTACTTTGTCAGTAATCATCTGCAAATAAAACTGGATCATATTTATACCTTATGAGGTAAGGCAAGTCATTTATACAGTATGTTAAGAAAACCCTGTCCGACCCATAAGGATAATAAAGGCTAGGTAAACACATGACCAAATATAATATAAAATTTTACGTAATCATCATAGTACCAATACAAATGAATTTTGAAATAATCTTTTTTTCCCGCTAATTAATTCCAACTTCCCCGAAATTTGGTAATTTTTAAAAAAGTTACAACACCGGTATTATTATGAGAGAATAGCGATGCGATCACGTGCCGCGTGCCCTTTTTTTTTTTTTTTGTTGGGATGGGAAATCATCAAATGACTTCTCCCGCTCTGGGCGGAGCGGAAGTGTGTGTCAGACTTTTACTGACTAAAACCCACCCGTGTTTCTTTACTTGCTTGTGCGACGGCCAGGGCCGCGGTTTCTTGTTAAACCAACCCGCAACCCTGACCCAGGAGGCATCGGTCTTCGTGGACCCCGTCACGATGTGCTGACATCTCTTTGAGGCGCGCGTGAAACACGACGCGCCGTCGACTCGGGCCTGGTCCTTACCGGGCGGCGAGTTGCCCACTGCTCACCGCCCGCAGGCCCGCGCCTACGGTGGCTGGGAGTTAGGTGTCGTCTCCCGACCAGAGCGTCTACTGCGGTGGCTAGTGGCGTGAGGGCGCTGGGATTCCCGTTGCCTCACGCGCTCCGCCTTCTCCTTTGCCAGCATCACTACTTCGCAGAAGGAGGTGACGGCCTGCCATGCACTCTCGCTCCGGACCATGGCCTGGGCCAGGGTCGGACGCGAGAGATCGCCGCCGATCGCCGCTACAAGGACACGGCGGTGCTCTACCCAAGCCGGGCAGACCTCCACCGTATGCTCCACCGTGTCCTCAGGGCGATCCACACAATGGTGACACCCTGGCGTTTCCTCCCGCCTAATACGGAACAGGAACCTCCCGAAACAACCGTGTCCGGTAAAGACCTGCGTCAGGCGGAAGGTGAGGGGGAGGAGGCACGGCTCCCTGTCGTTCAGGGTGACGCAGGTACTGTCGGGGCACGGTTGCTTCGGCAAGTACCTGCGTCGCTTAGGCAGGGAGCCGGACGCTCGGTGCCACCACTGCGTCCAATGCGGGGAGGACACGGCGCAGCACACGCTCTCCGAGTGTGTAGCTTGGGAGGAGCAGCGCCGTGTCCTCACAAATGAAGTAGGAGGCGACCTGACGCTGCCGGCAGTAGTGCGGAGGATGGTCGGCAGCTCAGAGTCGTGGGACGCGGTGGTGTCCTTCTGCGAGGACGTGATGTCGCAGAAGGAAGCTGCGGAACGGGAGAGGGAGATATCAACTCCCTTCCCGGGCCGCAGAAGACGCACCGGGCGCCGAGGAAGGGCGGATAACGCCCTCTTCCGCCCCCCATGAATGGGTCCAGGGGCGAGGGACACGGGGAAGTCCCCGCCCCCCATTGATGGACCCCGAGGTGGAGGCGCGCGCGAGTGTCGGCGCGCGCCTTTGAGGCGATGCACGGGGTAGTTTAACACCCCACTACCCCGTGCAGGAGACGAGGCCCGGACAGACCGGGACAGCACGAGGGTGTGGGGCTGTGGAAGAATTTAGACTCCCGCGGCCCCACGCGCGCTCGTGATAGAAGACACACCGGGGTGGTTTTAGTCAGTAAAAGTCTGACATACCCCGTCGCCCACCCCAGGGCGGCGGGCATCCTATGAGGATTTCCACCCCGGCAAAAAAAAAACAAAAAAAAAAAAAAGGTGGAAGGTGAGGGCGCCGTGGCGCCTCTCTAGCCACTCCTCAAAGAGGGGACTTACCGCCGCTATTGTGGCGTGCCCAGCACTGGGTTGCGACAATCGCACTCTCCATGTCGCCATGAGATCCCGCCGGAGCTGTGTCCGCCGTGCCGCGATTTCTCGCGGCAGCAGAGTTATGCCCCGGCGTTTTGCCTCCTCTCGCCACTCCCACATGTGGGCGAGGGCTTTGGCCTCCAGATCCCATGGCGGCGTGCCCTGCCGCCCGCGCCCCGCGGAAGGGTGGTTAACGTAGATTTATTAAGTTATCACTTTTTGCGAAATAATATTTATTTTTTAGGGGGATTTTTTTTTAAGTTTAGCCCGGTTTTGTATCCATTAGTAGAATCAGTTATCGATACCTAACAACACCTTCACGGGTCGGACAGGGTTTTCTTAACATACTGTATAAATAATAAATAAAAATGGGCCACGAATTCATCCTTTGTGGACCCCCATTCTCAGTACAGATTCGGGAGACCTTTTCCATTCAATTGTAGGTACTCTCCGAATCCTATTAGGTACTTAAAAAGTTCACAAATTGCAGAAGATGCCAAAAACATTGCACTTCCCTCCTGCCATGCATTATAGTTAAATGTATCCTAAGAGATCAATTCCGGTATCGGTACGACTTCTTGTAGAACAGAATCGTTTGTGATGCCGTAATTTATTTTTATAAAAAAAAAAAAAATAAACTTTGCGATTGATTTAGAACTTTTTCCAAAAAGTGATTTAATTATATTGTCGTCATTAGGCTGTAGTCACTACTTCGGTTGCATAACATTCCCCTTTCGCTATTAATGACTATTGCCTGCAGCACATTTCCTTTTGTAGTATGATGGGATCACAAGACTCACGTTACTCAATTACAGATAGGTAGATTTATATGGCAGTCGATTAATAACCTCTGTACAGATTGTATGTGTCTTAAATATAAATAGTTATGCGTTTACGGAGTTTCATTGAAGAGTCCATGATACACAACTTCAACTAATATAAGAGGACACAACAGACTCTTCGAAGTCGAGGATTTCCGCTGGCCTGACTGGCTGGGTAAAAGACTTCCTGACTGAGCGGTCCCTCCGAGTTGTTGTCGACGGATGCTCATCTGAGTCCATGTCGACTAATGCCGGTGTTCCTCAGGGGTCTGTTCTCTCTGCAACTCTGTTTCTGCTGCATATTAACGATCTACTGACTCCCGGTATCTATGGGTATGCAGATGACAGCACAGTTGTGGAGAGATACCTGCCGGTAGCTCAGGTAAGTAAGGAATCAATCCGGTCCGAAAGGGAGGCTATGGTAGAGCGTACGAGTACTGCACTACAGGCAGTCTCCGAATGGGGCAAAGCCAATCTTGTAGCATTCAATGCCGCCAAAACACAGGCATATCTTTTCACCGCCAAAAGGAGCCCCTACTTCTTGGCTCCTACTTTTCAGAATGTATCCTTGGAGTGCACCGACCACCTTCGAATTTTGGGAGTTGAGATTTCCTCGAACCTAAACATTGGGCGGTTCATTGAATTCAAGGCCAAGGTGGCTGCCAGAAAACTTGGCGTCATCGCAAAGGTCCGGCGGAACTTCATACCAAGGCAGCTTCTAATGTTGTACAAAGCACAGGTCCGCTCGTGTGTGGAGTACTGCAGCCACATTTGGGCCGGTTTTGCGAAATGTCACCTGGCTAATTTGGATTCAGTGGAGAGGCGTCCGAAGAGGCTGATTGGCGACCCAGATTTAACTCGAAACGATCTCCAAAGCCTGGAGCACAGGCGTAGAGTAGCCAGCCTTTCGGTCTTCTATAGGATGCATTCTGGTGAGTGTGCAAGGGAATTGCATGATTTATTGATGACTTTCCACCCCTACGTTGTTAACACTATTACCACCCGGACGAAGCGTTTCGCTTCTTCTTTTATACCGCGTACATCGAGGGACTGGAACAATTTGCCTGCGGCGGTGTTTCCGTCACACTACAATTTGATTGTCTTCAAGTCACTCATAATAAACTAGCGCGCTTTACCATCAACGATCGCATCACTGCTTACCATCAGGTGGGAGTGCGGTCAAGCGCTAGTTTATAATGTATATAAAAAATACTACAAACTTTTTAATATTTTGGAATAATTCTTTACAAATTATTTAAATTCAGCTTTATTTACATACACAAAGCCGTTCATTCATAACGAATGTATGATAATTGTATAGGTAATATGAACGGCTTTGTATTTTTCTATTCTTATCTATATAAATGGTGGCTCTGTCAATGAAAATATTACAAAATGTATGTAATACATATAAAAATATCTTTATAATGTTGATTGGGATCATCATTAGTCAACAAAAGTGGTAATTTAGGTTTAAATGTTTCCAAGCGATTAGTGGCATTGAAGTTATATTGTCGCCGAGGCGAGGGCGCGTCGAGTGCCGGGAACACGGTTTGTTATTATAATGTACTGGGTAAGAATATCTAATGGCACAATCGGTAAGCCCCAACTACGTCGAGCACAACTGCACAACTTGAAGTCGTTATCTTTTGCACAAATGATTTCAACTAATATAAATGAGGGATTATTCTGGTCTGGTCGTGCCTCGGAACGCACGTTAAGCTGTTGCTCCCGGTTGCCATAAGAACAGTGGCAGTCGTTATAGGTTGTTGGAACCCTCAAAAGTCCAACAATTGGTCTCTTTTATACCGCGTACATCGAGGGACTGGAACAATTGGTGTTTCTGTCGGACTACAATTCGAATGTCTTCAAGGCTAGAGTGAATAGGCTCTTAATAAACTCTAAATACTGCTTAGCATCAGGTGGGATTGCAGTTAAGCATTAGTATATCTATATATAGAAAAGAAAGTCGTGTTAGTTACATCATTTATAACTGAAGAACGGCTATACCAATTTGGCTGAAAATTGGTAAGGAGGTAGCTAAGAACTGGGTGAAGGACATAGGATACTTTCTATGGCCGCTCCCCGTCGTTCCTGTGGGAATAAATGAGCTTCTTTGTTTCGACTTCTCCCACACTTTTATGCTACCCTGGTACCTTCCACGTTAAAAAAATATGCACAATAAACCTTCTTTCATGTATTATGATTATTTGATAATGATGAATGAATGAGGTTTATTATTGTTTCGACTTCTCCTACACTTTTGTGCTACCCTGGTACCTTCCACGTCAAAAAAATATGCACAACAAACCTTCTTTCATGTAATTATGATTATTTGATAATGATGAATGAATGACGTTTATTGTTTCGACTTCTCCTACAGTTTTGTGCTACCCTGTTACCTTGCACGTCCACAAACTATGCACAATAAAACCTCTTTCATGTATTAATTATGATGATTTGATAATGATGAATGAGTTTTTTATTGTTTCGATTTCTCCTACACTTTTATGCTACCCTGGTACCTTACACGTCAAAAAATATGCACAATAAACCTTCTTTCATGTATTACGATTATTTGATAATGATGAAAATGAGGTTTATTGTTTCGAACTTCTCCTAAACTTTTGTGCTACCCTGGTAGCTTGCACCTCCACAAAGTAGGAAACACGTGTCCAGTATTTTTAAGTTAATAATATTATGTACAAAATTTCAAAAAGATATAATGAAAAACCACAAAGTTATAAGCTTGCTATTTATTCTACTTGGTTGTCCCAACAAAAATATGGTCAAAGATCCGCGGGCGAGCGAGCGCGGTGCGTTGACTTCTAGGGTCAGCTGTTGCGCGCGCGCAATACTATGATGTATCCGTACGTAAGATGCGTGAAGCGCTCGGTGACTACACTGCAACAATTTCTAAATGTGTTTGGGACAAAATATAACATGGTGTAAAAATTATTGGAATCGATTCAGTTGCTTATTCACTATTTATATATAACTCAAGAACGGCTGAACCGATTTAGCTGAATATTGGTGGGAGGTAGCTAAGAACCCGTCCCCGTCGTTCCCGTGTGACGTGACATAAGACATGGTGTAACAAAACGCAACTGACATGGAATAACAATCCAACTCATTCAAAATGTAAGTCAGAAATTCATATATCAAAAATGGTATAACAAAAAGCAAATGACAGCTGAGCATATTTAAAAAAAAGTCTAACCGGTTGAAGCAATCGTTTAAAGCAAAGAATATAAATACTCTCTGCTGGTTTAAAGTTTCTAATAAAAAACCACAAAGCCAACTTCAACTTCAAAATTTCTAATATTGTATTGCTGTGCCATTTATCATCAATAAAAATATCATGCCGTGACCAAGACCATCAAATCTTTCTCGACAAAGCGGTAATGCAAGAGTAAATCGAAACATTCTGAATGAAAGCACTGAAGAAGAGCAAGAAATTGCACGTGCAGAGCGCCGTTTTAGTATGACTCGACTTCGTGCTTCTCACTCACAAGAGCAAAGGGAGGCGGCAGTCCGTGAAACTGTTCCGTTGACAATGCGAAATCGGCGAACAAACCTCAGAGATCATCATCATCATCATCAATCTTTTTATCGTCCCACTGCTGGAGACAAGTCTCCTCTCATGCAGAGAAGGATTGAGTGTAATCACCACGCTTGCTCAATGCGGGGTGGCGATTTCAGACTTATAAAGTCCAGGTTTCCTCAAGATTTTTTCCTTCACGTTCAGTCATTGGTGTCCTAGATATTATACTTAGAGAGTACATATCACTTTAGAAAAGTTACATCGATACTTGCCTGACCTGGAATCGAACCCGCGCAATCATACAAGAGAGGCTGGTGTTTTAACCACTAGGCCACCACGACATCTCAGAGATCAATAGCTAGATAATTTACGAAGCACAAGTAGAAATTCATTTCTTTCACAAGGTGCTACGCAAAATAAATGACAAATAAAAAAATCATGGAATACTTTTTAAGCTATTGCATAGCTACTATCGCGGGCCTTGAGCGCGGGGACCGAATCCAGAAATTCCGTAACGAAAAAACCTCACGCTCCCCAATATGTGCTCACCTGTCTGTTTGACCAGGTCTTCATAAATGCGTAAGAACATACCAAATATCCAATAACACCATAACAATTAATATACATATGTATATGCTGATGTGTAGTATGCTGAGTTACCAGGTCTTCATAAATGCGTAAGAACATAGCAAATATCCAAAAAAGATGTGTGGCACTCGGGGACTGCCGCGGTAGAGCTATTGCATAGCATTTTTTATCAACCTATGCAATTATAATTATTTATTTAAGTAGGTATTTTATTTATGCAGTTTTTTTCCTTTGTTTTTAAGGAGTGGGGGTGTTAGGTTATTTTCCGTTGATAAAAAATGCTATGCAATAGCTCTACCGCGGCAGTCCCCGAGTGCCACATTATTTTTTATTTTTTTTTTATTTACAGTGTTCCTAATTTAAAAAGTAAAAAATGTGATCATGTGATATTTATTGCCTTTAAGGCGGAACAAAGTTCGCCGGGTCAGCTAGTATTATTATAATTTATTTAAAAAAAAAAAATCAATGTCAATTAGCTATGCAATTTGCCCTTAATGCTGTCGTGCGGGAGGTTCCAAGTAATATTCGACTTCATTGTTATTTAATAAACACCAAAACACCGATAATTCTTATCAGAACGGAAAGACAAATAGCAGACGGTGGTAGAACCCACCGCCCACTCTACATGACAAAGTGAGATTGATGAACTCACCTTTCACCTATAGTAAATAGATCTAGTCACTCAGCACTAAGCCTCAACAAACTTACGTTAGTCGGGTTGTACATGAGCTCAGTAGTTAAGTAGCTCTGCGTCTTCCTTGGCCCAGACTGACGCTTAAGCCAGTTTGTAACAACTTCGCACTGACGATTCTATCCAATCTTCTAAGAATTAATGTTTTAGACGTGATGTTAACACAATTTAATTATTAAAAGTTTGAGTGACGGTTCACGTTCAGTCAAGGTCTCTCGTTTTTGTAAGATTTCGGGTTGTTTTGAAATACGATGATTACATTGTTCTTGCTTTGAAGATTAACCTTTCACGGTAAGAACAATATAATGTTTGTTTTGCGAAATCAACCCTTTAACTCACTTTTGACTTAGTTCTTCAGCAAATTAATCAAGGCCTTGATATGTCGGTGAAGTATCAAACGGGCCAATAAAGTACCGCACTGAAACAATTAAGTACCGCACTGAAACCGACTACAACCAGAGATGGTCACAGATATTCATGTAAAAGAAGTCACGGGAAGCAACTATAATATTATTTACTACTAAGGCGCCAATATACAAAAAGAAAAATAATAGAAAAAAACATATGTGTGTTTATATTATTATTTCTACTTTATGATATGTCTATCAAAATCGATCTCGGTCTCTGTGGGGCTGTGTGATTCAAGCTGCACCAAGAGGGAGTCACTAGGTCTGTGTGACTCATGCTGCACCAAGTGGGAGTCACTAGGTCTGTGTGACTCAAAGTGCACCAAGTGGGAGTTACTAGGTCTGTGTGACTCAAGCTGCACCAAGTGGGAGTCACTAGGTCTGTGTGACTCAGGTCTGTGTGTTGCATGGCCGGATGATACGGACTCACAGAGGAACCCACCTGATCCAGAGGAAGAGGCGGTATGGTTCCAGGATAAGATGGCGATGATTTGTGATGTTTCCATGCCCAGGGTCAGGTGCACCCAGCGTTCTGGTGCGGCCTATTGGTGGTCGGAAGATATCGCTCAGTTGCGTGTTATCTGTCTTAGATCCCGACGCCAGTATCAACGCACCAGACGCAGACGACAGCCAAGAGCTACGGAGGCAGAAATAGCCAGACTGTATACAGTGTATCGCGAGGCAACAATGGATCTCCAACACGCTATCGCGGAAGCCAAGTCAAGATGCTGGAAGAAGCTTCTCGAAAGGCTGGACAGGGATCCATGGGGAAGACCTTATAAATTTGTCATGTCAAAATTACGCCCATGGGTCCCCCCTATCACGGAGACAATGGATCCTGGTCTACTGGAGGGAGTAGTAAATACGCTCTTTCCAGTAATCAGAGACAGTCCTTCACCACTGGTGTCTTCTACAGACTGGTCTGAAGAGTTGGGGATTACCGAGCTAGACCGAGCAGTCAGACGTTTGGCGGCTCGTAACACCGCGCCAGGCCCGGATGGTATCCCTGGCCGAGCTTGGGTTTTGGCTTTGGCTGCTCTAGGGGACCGCCTAAGACGATTATTTAACAGTTACTTCCGTGCGGGCGTGTTTCCCTCCGGTTGGAAGGAGGCCGGATTGGTCTTGTTAAAGAAGGATGGCCGGGACCCTGAGTCACCCTCTGCTTACCGTCCCATTTGCCTCCTTGACGAGGTTTCCAAACTATTCGAAAGAATAATTTCCGGAAGGCTCGTCGGTCACCTATCCCGATCTTGTCCCGACCTCGCCGATTGCCAGTATGGCTTCCGACAGCGGCGGTCTACTGTGGACGCAATCCTACGTGTTCGATCGCTGTCGGAACAGGTGGTTTGCCGGGGTGGGGTAGTGTTGGCGGTAAGCTTGGACATCGTTAACGCCTTTAACTCTCTGCCTTGGGATGCAATTAGGGCAGCACTTGTACATCATAGAGTGCCTCCATACCTACAATGCATCGTCGGAGACTATCTTAGAGACCGACATATTCGCTATGTGGGTCGGGGTGGTAGAGTTCATCGCCGGGAGATTACGTGTGGGGTTCCGCAGGGATCTGTTTTAGGTCCGTTTTTGTGGAACCTCGCCTACGATGTTGTGCTGCGTACCGATCTCCCCGTTGGCGTTAGTGTCATTTGTTACGCGGATGATACGCTGGTGTTGGCTGGTGGGGACACCTTTGTCGAGACCATTCGGCTTGCCGAACTTGGAGTGGCAAGAATCGTGGGCACGATCCACGGGCTGGGCTTACAGATTGCACCTCATAAGACTGAAGCCGTCTGGTTTCACAAACTGCCGAGGAGCAGGGAGCCACCGAACTCGTTCGTTAGAGTGGGAAATGCGCAAATCCAGGTGGGTGGATACATTAAATACCTTGGCCTAACCCTGGACGGTCGGTGGGGCTTCGAGGAGCATTTTGAGCGCCTGGCCACCCGCGTAGGGAAAGCAGTGGGTGCTTTGCACAGATTGTTACCTAATCTAGGAGGACCTCGAGAAGAAGTTCGCCGCCTCTACGCCGGTGTTGTGCGATCGATGGTCCTTTATAGGGCACCTGTTTGGTCAAATAGGCTATCAGGTGTCCGACGCTGCAGGGCCAAAATCAACAGTTTGCAGCGGAAAATGGCCATTCGTATTGCACGAGGATACCGAACTGTATCATTTGAGGCGGCAACTCTCCTTGCACGCTTCCCACCGCTGGACATCTTGGCGGACATGGACGCGAGGGTTTATAGTCGAATCCGTGCCATATGCCAAAGTGGCGATGGTTTGCCGGGAATCACTGTTGTTCGACTCACGCGGCAGGAACGGCGACAAGCGCTCGAGCGGGGGCGTGAGCGGCTGCAGCAGCCGCAATATTCTCATAAGCGCGTTGTTGAGGTCGTTCTACCTTATTTTGAAGCCTGGATGAAAAGAGAAGAGCGAATCTCTTATAGGCTGATCCAGGTGCTAACCGGTCATGGTTGTTTTGGTGAGTACCTTAACAGGATTGGGCGTGAGACCACAGCAGGTTGCCACCACTGTGGAAGCAACCTCGACTCTGCACAACACACGCTCGAGGAATGCCCTGCGTGGGCTTCAGAGCGGCAGGTTTTGGTCGACAGGATCGGGCGAGATCTTTCTCTACCAGCAGTAGTAGGTGCTATGCTGATGGATCGAGAAAACTGGAGACAAGTCGCCTCCTTCTGTGAAACTGTGATGGTCCAGAAGGAGGCTACCGAGCGGTGTCGTGAGAGAGCCGATTCCGCTCCGAGAAGAAGGCGTGGAGGACGCAACCGCCTTGACGCCTAGCAAGCGGAAACCCCTACTGCATCATTTAAGACAGGCGGGAACTGGAGGTCGCGGGCGATTAGAGCGGGGACTTAGCCGGCTCACTGAGCGATTTCAGGGAAGGCGGCGCACAGAGGTTATGTGTTGTCGTACATAGCTGGGTTGGGGGAGACCCCTATACAGCCTCCCCAGAGATGTGCCCTAACAGGCGTTGCACGGCAGGGGCTCCGGATTGGTCTTTTGAGAGGTAACGGTGCCCCTGGTATGTGCAGATGGTGACACCGGGGTGGTTTTAGTGAGGTAAGAATCCCACACTCCCTGGTCCTATCCCCAAGGCCTAGGGGCCTTTAGAAGGTTTCCCCCCGATAACAAAAAAAAAAAAAAAAGTCTGTGTGACTCAAGCTGCACCAAGTGGGAGTCACTAGGTCTGTGTGACTCAAGGTGCACCAAGTGGGAGTCACTAGGTCTGTGTGACTCAAGGTGCACCAAGTGGGAGTCACTAGGTCTCTGTCGGACAAATATACTACAGGCTGATATTCTGCTAGATTAAAATGTAGTGACATTCGAACCCCAGCGCTGAGCAGACGAGATAACATGAGTGTTGTGGCAAATTGCTTAGTGTTTAGTGACATCATGTACGTAAGTAGTTATAATACCCACAATATAGGTCATGTATAGAAAAGTTTTGTTGTGGGAAACGTTCTTCTTCGTTAAAATGTATTGATTGTGTTTTGATAACTTGATTATTCATAAAGCCATAAATAAATATATTGTATTTATAATGACGTAGGTGCGGATTAAGTAAATTATACTCAATACTCGTTATCTTTACTGCTTTTTTATAACGAGTACTTAGGAAATTATTATTGAATTAGCTAGATTAAAATAATGCTTGAAATAAAGTAATGGTATGCAGTTTAGCATACTCACAGCAAAACAATAAAATAACAGGCTTATTATAATAAGTGTTTCCTTGCAACAAAAATTGTCCTTAATCTGTCCCTTTTATTTTCACGCTAACGTTATAAAGTGAGGGTTAAAATATGCCGCACATTAGAGAGGCTGTCGGTGAATGAGGGTTAATTCGTCGTTTGTATCAGAGTACTTGTTCGTAAGTGGCCTCATTTTTCACTGTGAAGGCTGGTTGACGCCTGCTCTGTTGCCCTGTGAGCCTCGACATGTCACCGCTTCACCCGCTGACAGCGAGCATGCCATATAACTTTTATGTCATTTATTTTTGAACATTTGATGATTTATGTAAATAGAGCGCCTGTTTAGGCAAACGCTAGTGTAAGACTGAGGAATTTTTAGATAGAATATTTATTTAAATATTTCAAAGTTAAAAAAAAAACATTTTTATACATAACATTGCAATCAATAAAGAATGGATATATTGAACAACGAAGAACAGTATAAAAAAAATCTCGAATAGAAAGAAAAATAAAATGAAATAAGAATCACTTGCACTAAACCTTTACACTTAAGTCTGTACTGTAGTTCTCTGGGACTCTTTTCATATGCCTTGCATGCTTTGAACACCATTCGGATGATGGTTGCAGTTGCAGTTATCATGACACGTGAAAATCACTGAAAATCACAATGATATCGGGGTCACCAAATGTAAGTGTACCTACTAGGTATGTACCTAGGTATATGTATAAAGGGGTTATGAGTCAGGTAAATAAAACGACTGTTTCGGCGAGCGTATTTTATTGTGTGTACATAAATAATAAAATAAATAATAATTTGCTTACGGATATATATAATAAATGCTGAATTCCATGAAAATACAATAGTTACAGCTCGTCGCAATAAGGCTCATTACCGAATCGGTCAAACTCTGCGTGACACCTAATACTATACCACATCGTCCGATTAACCCCCCAGAGAGCTTTACCGTATCTAATATTTCGCTTATTAATGTGAAGATAATTTTGTTTGATTCCTCGCCTGTGTTGAGGATACTCCACCATATAACGGGTGGAGCAAGGTCCCCGGGGCGCTATGGCCGCACTGCTGCTTCCACGCGAGTGCACACGGGGGCAAAGGTACACAGTTTGTACGGCTGGAACGTACAGTTATAACGTGTATATTTTTAGTTATTCGAACACGTTCGGCTCGTAAAAGAATAATGTTAACAATGCGCTATCGTGTTGAGTTCATTTGAACTGTTGGGTGTCAGACATCAGTGACGCACTGCGCCTGCTAGAGGCAGTCAAACAACCGCTGTTCCTGGCACACAACATTGTTACACTCACACAATCGTTGTTACTGACACAACATTGGTTACACTCACACAATCGTTGTTACTGGCACACAACATTGGTTAAACTCACACAACCGTTGTTACTGGCACACAACATTGGTTACACTCACACAATCGTTGTTACTGGCACACAACATTGGTTACACTCACACAACCGTTGTTACGAGCACACAACATTGGTTACACTCACACAATCGTTGTTACTGGCACACAACATTGGTTACACTCACACAACCGTTGTTACTAGCACACAACATTGGTTAGACTTCTTTTTTTTACGAGTGGAAATGCCTTTACGCAGCATACCCGCCGCTAGCTAGGCGACGAGCGTGTGTGGGACTCGCCTGGCCGAAGCCGGGAATATCCACTAAAACCACTCCTTTACCCTCGGGCCCTGCGTTGAGAGTGTCACGGGATCGGCCCGAAGACCTAATCACCGTGCCACTCTCAGAGATTACCGGCCTTGTTAAGGCCGGTTTCGGCGCCAAAGGAGATTACCGGGTACCGGAGTAATCCCCAGACGTGGTGACCAGGGGACTAAAGGAGACGGGGGTTCGTCCCCCGCCTTCTTCGCCCCACCCGTCTACGCCGGAGGGGAGCGGCAAGAGCATCTTCTTCCCGCTCCCTCTCCGCAGCATAACATTGGCTACACTCACACAATCGTTGTTACTGGCACACAACATTGGTTACACTCACACAATCGTTGTTACTAGCACACAACATTGTTACACTCACACAATCGTTGTTACTAGCACACAACATTGGTTACACTTACACAACCGTTGTTACTAGCACACAACATTGTTACACTTACACAACCGTTGTTACTAGCACACAACATTGTTACACTCACACAATCGTTGTTACTAGCATACAACATTGGTTACACTCAATAAACCGTTGTTACTGGGACACATCATGGGTTACACTCACACAACCGTTGTTACTGGGTAACATCATTGGTTACACTCAATCATCGTTAAACACTCAATCGTTGTTACTGAAGCGCCGTTTTCGTTACACTTTATATTTTTCCAAAAAAAAGGGTTAAACTTACAATTCTTAGCTGTATTGAGTATTTGTAGTTGTCTGTTACACATATACTTAGTTATGTAGTTGGCTGGAACGACATCGGATTATCAGGGCTCGGTTTCTGTTTAAACGCATTTAACTTTATTGATCTAGTTTACACCGTCAGTTCTAATAGAGATAGGTGTACAGAAGGTCTAAATAATCTGCTTTGGTTATTTATTAATTCGTCAACTTACTAAAAGTCAAACGCATTTGTGGCATGATCGAAAATTTTCTAAGCAACAGAATATTTTTAGCAGCTGTTTTTCCCTTCGCCAGATAACTGTTATTCCATTTGTTATTGGTCTTTCACAGTTTTTATACGAAAAATCTGTCAATATTACACACTGATTCCTCGAATAAAGGAATCATATGAATGAACAATCAGCCCTTTTTTATATGAAATATCAATAATGATTCCTCGAATAAAGTAATCAGATGAAAGAACAATCATCAGCCCTTGTTTTTATAAAAAAATCTGTCAACATTACACACTGATTCCTTGAATAAAGTAATCAGATGAATGAACAATCAGCCCAATCAAATGTTTGATTGAGATGAACAAATTGTATTTGACTTTTGAAATAAAGATATTTATATTGTATACATTACATTTTTAAATATTAGATTACATATAAATTATGTTTATAAATATTAGAAAACTTAACGTGAAAGTGGATCGCTGTAACAAATTAGCAGATGCTGAGTGAGCTTACTACAGTTTTTCTGTTCTGTGGCTCAAGGTCAAGTTCGCGTGGTTCCGGCTAAATGTAGGTAGGTAGGTACGCTACCTCGTCGGGCCCGGTCATGGGCCCCCGCACTTGTTGCTATCGATGCCATGAGCCACGGTGCTCAACACATGTTCACGTACATTTGTCATGTTGAAACAGCCCCTCAGGACAGGGGGGCTGACAAATGAGCCCATTGATGTTTGCACAGAGGTTTTTGTTACATGTGGAGCTAGTTGCGTATATATGAATGTTTTCGTCGTATATAACGTTGGCAATAAACATTAATAATGTTGCGATATATGTAGCTCGGGAGAGCTCGAGACTACAGAAAAGGTTCACAGTATCAGAAAAGAAGAAGCTCGAGTATCAGAAAGCTGAGCGATTTATAGTGTTGTTAATGTGAGGTACAAAGTCTGTTCGAATGGAATTACAAGATAATTATCACGAGCACTGTGCTGAAAATGATATCGCGCAGATAGGTGGGGGGCGTTTTTGTGCCGGGGAGGGCACTTTTTAAACTTTGAAAAATAAGTCATGTGAGGAGCTGTGTCCGTAAATTATAAATGCTATTTTGGCACATATTAGTAAAGTGCCTAGCTCCGCAATTTTTCATGTTTTCTCCGAGAACTTTAACAACAGCATTGCGTGACTCATATTATTGACTTACTAAAATTGACCGTTTCCTGAAAAATACTAAATAAGCGTTTTCCTGTTTTCCGTGGGCTTAAACATACTGGGTTTGAAGAGTTACATCAAAAGGACGGATTTGTTCAAGGACAGCATGCCTATTACGTTCGTACGTAGTGTGTGATCAGCCGCTGTACCCTGGTGACGTACATACATACATATGTTCGTAGGTACTGACACTGCCTGCATGTACAGTGCATCTGTGCACCAATTGTATTGAACTAAGTAATATCTGAACGCCGACGAACAACTCGAGCGCAACGCTGAGCTAAGCATATTAGTAGGTTTATACATATTATAGTATATTATACTGAGTGTGTCATGCATATAATTATAATTCTTGTTATTGACTAGCTTCTGTCCGCAGCTTCGCCCGTGTATACTATCAAGACCAAAAGTCGAGATACAATCTCAAAAAACTATGGCCAAGCAATACTAGTTGTAGTTACGACCTTCTTCTATAATAAAGTTTGATACACACTCATACACTTTGACAACTTGCTTCCCGCTTATGATTGTTAGGTACTACTAATTTCAACGTTTAGAGCAAGTGTTTCGATGGCCAAGCCAAGCCAAGCGGATAACGCCGTGATTAGCATTTGAGGTGGTTCGAGTTCAAATCTAATAACTAACAAAAAATTTTTTTAAATGTTTATTGGTGATTTATTGGTGGTTTTGACCCTCTTCCCTGAGCGAACGGGCACGTTCCCCCGGCAATGGCTTCACCATCAGCCACAGACTCTCTAGAAGAGGTGGGCACCGATGTCCCCGAGGTGACGCAAGCAGAGACGGGAGCGGCCGTGTCGCGGCTCCGGGCCAAGAACAATGCGCCCGGACCCGACGGAGTTCCTGGCCGAACTCTCGTCCTGGCTTTGAAGGAGCTCGAGCCCCAGCTGAGGGGGCTCTTCACGGCATGCCTCGAGCAGGGTCAGTTTCCCAGTGTATGGAAGGAGTGGAAGCTGGTCCTGCTCAGGAAGGAGGGGCGCCCTGTGAACTCACCGTCCGCGTATCGGCCCATAGTGCTGCTCGACGAGGTGGGCAAACTTTTTGAGCGTATTATCGCAGATCACCTCGTCGGCCACTTGTACAGAGAGGGGCCGATCCTGAACGACAACCAGTTTGGTTTTCGTCGGGGCGCTCCACCATAGACGCCATCATGCGCGTGAGGGCCCTGGCGTAGGATACGGTGTCCCGTGGTGTGGTGGTGTTGGCGGTGTCCTTGGACATCTCCAATGCTTTCAACACCTTACCCTGGAGCTGTATTAGGGAGGCTCTGAAATACCATCGGGTGCCTCCCTACCTCCGCCGCATAGTAGGGGCTTATCTGGAGGATAGATGCGTCATCTATGGGGGAAATAAACGGCCGTGCCGCTCGGCACCAAATGTCGTGCGGTGTTCCACAGGGATCGGTCTTGGGACCGCTTCTGTGGAACATCGGCTACGACTGGGTGTTGAGAGGCGAGCTCCTGTCGGGCGCCGACTTGACGTGTTATGCGGACGACATGCTTGTCACTGCCCGGGGGAGCTCGCACAGGGAATCGACGTTGGGAGCCACGGCTGCGGTGCCACTGGTGGTGAACCGCATCCGGCGCCTGGGCCTGGAGGTGGCCCTTGACAAGTCAGAGGCCATGGCATTTCATGGCCCCCGGCGTGCGCCAGCGCCGGGTTCACATATCGTGGTCAGCGGGGCCCGGATAGCTGTCAAGTCCACCATGAAGTATCCGGGATTGCTGCTCGACAGCCTTGACTGCTTTCTCTCTCGCCGTATGGGCCAGTGCTCCATCAGGCCTAACCAGCGGAGGTAGTGTGGGCCGATAGAAGTTCGCCTCAACCTATTTGGCTAGAGACCAGGAAGATCTGCTACCGGATGGTTGCGCAGAGAACTTGTTGCCAATATGAGTAATGCGGTCGAAGCGAGCCTTCTTAAGCGCCTTTTTGTAGGACTTGGCAGCATGGTTAAAGGTTCTCTTCTTTGAGCTTAGATCCGGAACACTGCGGTTACGAGCGTCAACCCAGGTAAGAAATGCCGTGTGCTTCGCTGTTCAGCTTGCACGGTCGTCGGCGTTGAACCATGGGCGAGCCGAGCCACCGACGGGCACGTCACTTAAGGGGATAAAATACTCCATAGCTTGACGCACCACATCGGATATAGCGTCCGCACAGCTCGATGGATTGTCAGAAGAGAAGCGCCAAGGATAAGACGCGAATAAGTGGCGAATCTCATCCCAATCTGCTGACTTGTATCGTAACATTCGCCGCTCACCACGCGAGTCGCAAACAGGTGGGGAAAAGGACGACACAGAGTTCACCAGACAGTGGTATGAAGTTCCTAACGTTGAGGAAACTGTAACAACACATTTATTCGGATCAGTGGTCAGCAGAAGGTCCAGACAATTGGCGCTATGACCAGCTACATCAGGCACCCTAGTCGCTTGTCCCACCAGCTGGGAAAGGCCCATTGATACCGCAAAGTTTCGCGCTTCTCTCCCAGCATGGTCGGTCCTCTGGTATGGGAAAAGCCAGTCTTGGTGACAGGCATTGAAGTCCCCTAGACCGACGAACTGTGCGTCAGGGTGCCGATGCAGCGCATTGTTAGCAGCTTCACTGAGGTGGTCAAACAATCGAGTCATCTCCTGGTCACCGCTGTGCAATAGGTAGACACAGGTGTAGACAATTTTGTCCACACCAGTGTCAACCAACAGCCATAAGGACGAAAAATTAGGGTCTTCGAGGTGACGGAGACGCCGGCAACAGATGTCATTGCGAACATATACACAGACCCCGGCACGTTGCAGGAAATATGTTGTTTATTTATGCATTATGGATAAATAACAAAAAAATGTCTATTTGCATAAGTTGATAAAAAATGCTATGCAATACCTCTACCGCGGCAGTCCCCGAGTGACACATGATTTTTTTTTTTTTTTGGTAATAATATTCTTGTCACGTTTTCAGGAAAACGTCAAGTTAATCAATTATAGAAATTGTATTGTTCGTACATACTATATATATATCTCTACTATTACTCGTATATATCCTTCCTTATCACTTTGATATTGTTTCAATTGTACAAATTTGTAGCTAAGTACATAGTACATACTAATATTTCCGCAGGCGGAAAATCTGGCCCGTTAAACTGTATTAACCCTTCCGCCCCGCCAGGTTAAGTTATCAACATTGACAACTTGTTAAAATATTTTCATAGAAACTTTGACATCCCCTAAACCATTCTTGAGGGGTAGCTAAATAAAATGAAACTTTACTTAGGGGTAGTAAAGTTTAATATATTTTATTTTATTAGAATATCAGCAAAGCAAAAAAAATACACTGAATACCACGCTAGCGTAGTTACAACTAAGCTTAGCTTAAGTGCTAGGTTTCAACCTACTTTATACAAATATGTGATAACTGATAATAATACAAATATAAGATAAACATTTAACAAACATTATCCCTCACTGACCACTGAAACAAATGGCCTATCAATCAATGACATACAATGTATTGTGTATGGGGTCATAAGTACTTAGGTATAATGCAGCTATTTTAGAGTTTGCAACTACTTCAAGTTAATAATTTTTTATAATATTGTTAGTCTAAAAATAGATAATCATGTCACAATTATTCTGCCGCAGTAACGAAAAAACACATATCTACATAAAGTTTAAAACGGATAAAATAATAGTAGTTTATGAAACTGTTACATAATGAGGGATATTATGCACGAGTGTGAGTTTAAAAAACGACCGAAGCGAGTTTTGTAATAGTATCACACGAGTGTATAATACCTAATTATGTACAGTTTCATACACTACTTTATCTAGTCTCATACATTTTAAGAAACAATAATATAATCAATTATGTGTCCAGCGAAACACAACAACGACTCGCAATGCAAAGAAACTTATTTGGCGCCAAAATTCTGCACCCTGCATCAACGCGCACGAGCCAAAGCGCGCGCAGCCACAGATAAAAAAATGAAATAGTGCTATCTATGGTTTGTAATCTGTACGGTAATGAAAAAAATTTTTATTATAACATTATTTTGTTAGAGAAATAATGTTATAATTTAATTTATTAATTTCCTTTCGATATACTATGAGTAAAGTACGTCAATATAAACTCGTTTTTAGTTTTACATTTTTAATTTTTTGATATGAGAGTAGATAAATACATTAATTGCATTATGAACCGACTTCAAAAAGAGATTCTCAATTCGACCGTATATTTTTATTTATTTATTCGGACTTCTAACAGACAAAACACCTTAAATGCTAGATAATATATATAACAGGATATGTCCTTGTGCTTTTCCATTTATAAGAACTACAATTTGATAAAGGTCTAGAGTAGATCTAATAATGGAGGCGGGAGACAGGCGACGGAACTCCTTAACGATTTACAATAGTTACCATATGTTTGGAGTCAACTCATTTATGATGGGTATATGGGTTACAATGAAGGTCTGCAGTAGATCTGATGATGAAGACCATAGACAGTCGAAGGAATTCATTGAAGTTTAACATACGACAACCAGTACCTATTTTTTTTAATATAAATTAGAACTAGCGTAAAAAAAAATAAAACTAGCGTTTGACCGCAATCCCGCCTGGTGGTAAGCAGTTACGTGATCGTAAATGGCAAAGCGTGCTAGTTTATTAAGAGCCTATTCACTCTAACCTTGAAGACACTCAAATTGTAGTGTGACGGAAACACCGCCGCTGGCAAATTGTTCCATTCCCTCGATGTACGCGGTATAAAACAAGACCTCCTCTCCATACTTATGCAATAATCAATTAGAATCACGAAACTGAATTTCAGTTGTTTAATCGCGTCATCTTTAGTAATGCTCATACTTTTATTTTGGCCCCATAGGAATTTTATAGAAATCCGTTCAGTAGTTTGGTTTTTCTACCAACATTACGTGTCAATAAAATTAAACTAAACAAAATTACGTCGTTTGCTTGCAGACCTTTTCCAAGTATGTTGGCGTCAGCGTGCAGTCTGGCCGGACGCAGCAGGAGAGTACTTTTCACACCTAAAAAGTGTAAGTGTAAAATAAAAACTTTTTTACAAAAAAAAGAACAACCGATTTCCAAAAAAACACTACAAACTGAAAAATAACTAATTTCGGAAGTCTGTGTCAAAAACCAGACACCGACTTCCGAAATGAGTTAGTTTTCATTTTGTGAAGTTTTTAGACTCGTTTGTTTTTTTTTTAAGTTTTTATATTCTTACTAGCTGCGCCCCGAGGTTTCATAGGTTTAGATATGTTTGTTTTAGATGCTCCGCTTCTATTGGTCGCAGCGTGATGTTATTCTGCCTTCCTGGATGAATGGGCTATCCAACGCAAAAATATTTTTTCAAATCGAATCAGTAGTTCCTGAGATTAGCCCGTTCAAACTAACAAACTCTTCGGCTTTATATATTAGTATAGATGACAGCAGTATTATTAAAATGAGATAAAAATAACATATACTGTCCTTTAAATGATATAACTAAAAATACTTGTGAATGTGACTTCACTCAGACTCACCCTTGGAAAAATAAATACGGGTGTAACCACCATTGACTCTATACCCTCTAAAAGACGAGATCTCATTGAACCAACAAGCCGTGAGTATACATCGGTATCCCGCATTTCCTCTCAAATTGAATTACAGTCACTCTCAAGAGCTTGTTTGGTTCTTTCATTTTGATGAGACCTTATTTGCTTCATAAGGCCCCAAAGATTTAGATCCGGTGAACTTGAAGGCCACGGAATTACACGTATGTCATTGTGTGAACGGAATCAGATCACGATGCTCGTCTCACGAATGGAACAATTATCTTGCACAAAATCGAATTGTAGGACTTCGTTGTCCGGGGAAACATTGGACTGTCTGTAGCACTGTATCGTGCAGCATGTCGATTTAAACACCACCCGCACTCATCCAGCTCCGAATATATATCTATATTTTTTATTAATTATAAACTAGTGCTTGACCGCAATCCCGCCTGATGGTAAAGCGCGCTAGTTTGTTAGGAGCCTATTCACTCTAGCCTTGAAGACACTTAAATTGTAGTCTGACGGGAAGACCGCCGCTGACAAATTGTTCCAGTACCTCGATGCACGCGGTTTAAAAACTAGGCAAAACGCTTCGTCCGGATCGTAGTAGTGTCAAAATCGTAAGGGTGGAAACTCGCCGTACGACGGCTCCACCCGTGATAGAATGGAGATGGGTCTTGAGCTAAATCTGGGTCACTAATTAGCCTCTTCGAACGCCTCTCCACTGAATCTAAAGTAGCTAGGTGGCATTTTGCAGCACCAACCCAAATGTGGCTGCAGTATTCCACACACAAATAGGCCTGTGCTTTGTATAATATTAGAAGCTGTCCTGGTCTGAAGTACCGCTGGACCTTGACTATAACGCCAAGTTTCCTGGCAGCCACCTTGGCTTTGGACTCAAAATTCGACCTGATTCTCTATTTGTGATTACATGATCATCTCTAGAATCAGAACGCCAAAGGTGGCTAATATAAAACATATTTGCTTCATAATACGCTGTATTAGACCAATCAAACTTCAAGTGCTGTCTAAGGATCGAAGTTCAGATGTACAAGTCTGTGAACTTCCGACAAAAACTATTTTTTTGACGTGATGCCTGTTGGACAACCCCATATTATTATTTTTTATTTTACTTTTTATTAAAAAAGAGTACGTTGCCCCATACTAGGAATTACTCCTATATCGTGGGTAGGTTTAAAACTATTTAAACTTACATTCACAAACAGCCAGATTCGCCAGATAAGCTATACAAATAATCCGACAGCGCAGCACTCGATCGCTCAGCCACTGTCCGTGTCCAACTGTGTCCTCATAATGTGGACTATTCCTTATTGTTTGTGCACTCACATCGAACATCACCGAAATGATTTGTTTATTTCTTATTCCCGTGTCATAAATACTGTGTCGTTATTGGAGAGAGCAGGCCGGCGATCGCTTCTTGTGTGATCTAGGTAATAAACTTTCCTACTCTTCTTCACGTCGAATCAAAAATGGGACACCACTTCTCTAAAATTAGATAATATATATTTTTATACTGCCGCATATTAAAATTACTAATAAGCTAAACTTGGAAACAATTCAACATTACATACCGATATATTTAAATTGCTCGACATCGCACTAATATCGAACGCCTCATTGTTCACAATTATTGTTAAAGAGGTTTTATTACTTACTTTTGTTTACAAATATATTTCAATTTTCTATGCAGAAATTATTGTCTTATCCATTCACAATAAAGGTTAAAATGTCATGCACATATAAGTGACCTTTGACGTACTTATTAATCAATTAGATTTGCGTAGATGTATCTAATGAGATTATTATCGGAGATTTCTTAACTTTAGATTTTGTTTGCATGCCTTAGTTAAGGTAGTCAGTATAAGGACCTTTCAAAAACTTAATATCTAAATTTTGTACCTACTTACTATGCAAATAAAGGACTATTCTATTCTATTCTATTTTAGATTTGCGTACCTCGTTCAGTGATATATGAACCTTGATGTACTTTTCCATGACTTGGTTAGTAAACTAAAACTGATGCACCACTTTTTGGGCGACTTTACACTAAATTACAAGCTTTGCGTAGAAGATTTTGAAAAACTTCTCGTGTGATTGAGTCGTAACCAGGGGATTTTGTACGATTGTAATTACATGGACGACCCGTCGCACGGCCAGATTCCACGCTTACCTTGTCAACACCACAACGATACGGACGAAGCGTTTCGCCTCCTCTTTTATACCGCGTATATCAGTGTTTCCGTCGGACTACAATTTGAGTGTCTTCAAGACTAGATTGAATACGCTTTCCTTACCATCAGGCGGAATTGCGGTCAAGCACTATTTTATAACATATAAAAAACACTTAATATCTCTCGATGCTTCTTTTGAGGTAATCAAATTAATATTTAAACTATTTTATACGCCTCGCATCGTAAGTCATTAAATATTTGTTCAAAATGTTCAGAGAAACCTCTGGCTTTTGATTCGACCGTCATCATCATCAACATCATCTCAGCGTTAATCCCAGTCGCATCCGAAGCCATTTTCCAGCTCTGGAGTCTGGGGTTCGCTTTACCAGTCTAACTGCTGATTTTGGCGAAACTTCGACATTTTCCGTAAAGCGACTGCCGTCTGACCTCCACAACCCGAAGGCGATATCGAAGCATTGCAGTCAGACCAATTGTTGGACTTTTGAGGGCTCCAACAACCCGTAACGGCTGCCACTAGATGTTCGTATGGCAACCGGGACCAACGGCTTAACGTGCTTTCCGAGGCACGATCAGACCAGTGCAAATATTATTATATATTCATGCATACAAATATTTGCACTGTGCGGGGATCGAACCCGCGCCTCCTTGCGCATCGGCCGCGTTCGCTACCGCTACGCCACGGAGGCTTTTGATTCGTCCGTGACTGCCCATTTTCCATTTTCTTCCTTGATAGGAGGAATTTGAATGATTGGTCGCTTTATGTGATTCGTAAACTTCCACTGCGAGTCTGTTTTAGAATAATTAGTTAATTGGAACAGGTAGCCGATTGCTAAGGAGTTGTTATAGTATTGATTTTTTTCGTATGGTGCTTAGTGAGTCATTATAGTGCTTGGTTGTTCAGCTTTCATATTATTGACACCTATTCTGAAGCCATCTGTTTTTTTTTTTTATTTCCGTTCTTCCGTGATAACTCTAATTCGTGCAATGTTGGCGGTTGCTTTGACACTGTGTATTATTCCCGATGTCTTTTTCCAGGAAGTTTGATTTGTACTCATGATAAAAGAAATCAATTCCAAATCTAGTTTTATACATGACAATGAAAATGCATTTAATTCTTTATAAAATAATATTCTAAATATTATTTCTGGTGGTGTGCGTTAAGTCTATAGAAGAATGAGTCATGTAGCTTGAGGTAACGATAATATGTACCAACAATAATGAATGTCTACAACATGATGCATATGATCATTGGATCTGTCCCACCTAGTCGCCAGTCCCGCCCTTCGCAATGTTCACGGTTACTTGATTTATAAGTTCCCATTACTTTATCTGACAGATTGTTTTCCTTTAATTCCGTCGCCGAAGCGTAATGTTGTTCTTTAATTAATTAACTTTATTTCGGCATCAACATCCAGCGCAGTAGAGCTACAGTCGGATCGATCACCGCTCGGTCATCTTATGGTAACAATAACGTTTTAGGATATTTACATCAGCCTTACAAATTGAATATTCTAGCAACCTCCTCGATTTGTTGTAACCTGTCCGGATCCTACCAAAAGACAAGGAAATCCAAGTTAAAATTAATTATCTAATTAAAATAAAGATAACACAAGTGATCCTACATAAAATAACTCAGCACTTCCGTGTTTTATTCTGATACACATTTTTTAGACATGGGAATTGTCTAACGGCTTATACAACTGTAAAGATGTTTTTTTATTTATTTATTTGATTAAGGTTCACCAAGAGTTTCTACAGAGATTTTACACCTTACAAATACATACAAATTATTGTGACTACTTAAATATATGTAACTGTACAACCAATTACAGGCAAACACCACATGCTAAGTGCTCTTTGTAATTTTATTAATGTGTGCTAATATTGCTAATGACATGCTAATGTGCGCGGGTTCGATTCCAGGTCAAGCAAGTACCAATGTAACTTTTCTAAAGTTATATGCACTTTCTAAGGACATCATTGACTGAAGGTGAAGGAAAACATCTTGAGGAAACCTGGATTTTATAAGTCTGAAATCGCCAACCTGCATTGAGCAAGCGTGGTGATTACGCTCAATCCTTCTCTGTATGAGAAGAGACCTGTGCTCTGGCTGATGATAATGATGATGATGATGCTAATATTCTGACTAGACTGGATTCGCTATAGAACTTAACACTAATGACGTCTGACACATATCGATATTGAGCGTGGACATCAGCCAGTCGCACATGCGAGGTACAAGTGAATGTTGTTATGAGTCTCCACATAATTGGTAACCCTAAGGGTCAGGGGAAGGCAGAAGACCCCAGGGTACGGTCTCCGTTTCAAAGCTGAATGAGAGCTACCATACGGGCTGAGTTTTTAAGAACCGTCCAAATTTTTTGATATATGAATCTTTGGCGAAAATCATTGAATTCCTTTTTATTTCTTTTAGCATCACTCAATGCAAAAATATTGACATATCACATCACAAAGTTATCAAAATTTGATAAAAAAAATATAAAAAGTTGATGTTTGGTGACATTGCGCCGTGCCATCGGCCAGCCCGCCCCACGCTCCACCAAAGTTCTTTGAACAAAATCGTTTTAAATCAGTGGAGATGCAGAGCGGATAATTATTTCGAGAAAATGATTTAATATGAAAATTTTAAGTATCGATTTTATTTTCAAAAATCGAATTAGTGAATGGTATCTAATGCCTAGAAAAAAAAATGGACGGTGACTAAAAAATTTTACTGTATACAGGGATTTTTTTTTCTAGTGCGCAAAAAAAATGGGTGGATCAGAATCAATAACAGAATATATCTGCATCAATAGTTAAAAAAAAAACATGTTTTTATCCGCCCTAAAATCAGTAAATGACAGACACCAAATTATTATCAATACCGTAGTATAGGCGCCGCGTGCGCGCGGTGTTTACCCCGCGCGGATTCTACGTACCTAGGGCTCGTAGGCCGTAGGTCAGTGGGACACGACACAGTGACTCACGCACGCCCTGGCCTGACGGTGTGTTTCGCGTGCAAAATCCGCCGCAGTTAACGGGCTCCGTTTACGAACAATTCGTAAACGGAGCCCGTCTCTCTCGAATTGAATCGTCGTCGAATCTCCACTCGGTGCCACCATTGCGTCCAATGCGGGGAGGACACGGCGCAGCACACGCTCTCCGAGTGTGTGGCTTGGGAGGAGCAGCGCCGTGTCCTCACAAACGAAGTAGGAGGCGACCTGACGCTGTCGGCAGTAGTGCGGAGGATGGTCGGTAGCGCAGAGTCGTGGGACGCGGTGGTGTCCTTTTGCGAAGACGTGATGTCGCAGAAGGAAGCTGCGGAACGGGAGAGGCAGATCTCAACTCCCTTCCCGGGCCGCAAAAGACGCACCGGGCGCCGAGGAAGGGTGGATAACGCCCTCTTCCGCCCCCCATGAATGGGTCCAGGGGCGAGGGACGTGGGGAAGTCCCCGCCCCCCTACTGATGGACCCCGAGGCGGAGGCGCACGCGAGTGTCGCCGTGCGCCTCTGACGCGATGCACGGGGTAGTTTAACACCCCACTACCCCGTGCAGGAGACGAGGCCCGGACAGACCAGGCCAGCACGATGGTGTGGGGCCGTGGACGAATTTAGACTCCCGCGGCCCCACGTGCGCTCGTGATAGAAGAGACACCGGGGTGGTTTTAGTCAGTAAAAGTCTGACAGACCCCGTCGCCCACCCCAGGGCGGCGGACATCCATGACATGAGAATTTCCACGCCGGAAAAAAAAAAAAGGGATACGAGCTCTAGAAATTGCAAACCCCACTGTCCCCAATGCAAGGACTATTTTAGCAGTTTCCCCAAGGGTGCACGACCATGGATTGATTGTCATTATTTAGGGGTAAGGATTTTTTTTTACTATTTTGGATTGAACATTATTGTACATAAGTAGTTGATTCCAATTTTTTAAATACGCCTTTATGTAGAAGTATGAACGCCAGCAGTTCAACCTACCCGAAACAGTCAACCTTTCCCAATCAAACTTGAACCATAATGTTTTAGCGATAAAGTTGAAAAACGCCAATCCTTAACGCGTTGTTCATAAGACATAGTTTTAAAAATACATTGCAGTAGTCTCTAATTTTATATTCATAAAATTGTGCCTTATGAGCTACATTAATAAGGAAAAAAATTAGATTAGAAATGCGAGCTCTGAGTTGCTTAGCCGTTTTTTATCTGTTTTTTTGTTAATTTGTTGTTTATTGTTAATCGAAGCTTTATTTTCTGCATTTTGATGGTCCTAAGCCCATAAAAGTATGAAGGAAAAATTGGAATTACTCTGCAAATAACAGCTAATTCGAACCTGATAAAATAGCAATCTCCTAAATGAAAAATAAAGGGCGTTGACCCAAGGTAACTACTGTAGGTAAGGCTGTGTACTGAACATGCGGGGGCCGCGTGGGGTGCCGGTACCTACAGGCCGCGTAGTGAACATGCGGGCGGCGCGGGTGCGCGGGGTTTCTGTGATATTTCCGCCGTCCGCATTCCGCCGAACATGAATGAGAGCGCGTACGGTGACCATAACATCGATTTCATAATAAACATCTTTCGTTATCAATAACTATTTCGTTTTTGTCCTAAAACATATCAAAGTAATAATATTTTTATCTATAAAACTTATTTAACTATAAGTTGACAAAGTTTGCGCACTGGATAAAATTTTTTCCTATATATTATATCACTACAAATTATAAAACAAAGTCACTTTCTCTATCCCTATGTCCCTTTGAAATGAAATAAAATGAAATGAAATCGTTTATTAAGCAAGTAGGATCACCGATCACTTTTACGCGTCATTTATTTTTATTTTATTTTTTTTAACTAGATGAAGCCGGCATTTGCTAACTGACTACCTCTGAGAAGAAATAGCCGAAACAAACTCACGGATCATCGTCTTTTTCAAGTCCAGACATTAAAAATGAGAATGTTTACAATAATTTACCTTATAATTACGCATATTGCTTAATAACAATGCTTAACAGAGCGAGCAGCTCAGTCCCAAGCTTTTTTGTCTTCTAAATAATCTGTGATTTTATAATACCCCTTTTTGCAAAGCTTGGCCTTTATATGGTTTTTAAATAGTTTAATGGGTAAGTTTCGAATGTCCATGGGAAGCACTTTCCTCTTTCTATATAAAACGTTAGTCCGTTCTCAGTTAGAATACGCGGTGCCCATTTGGAGCCCATTTTACGGAAAGTATAAGCACAGACTAGAAATGGTACAGAAAAAATTTCTTCGCACCACACATTATAGGTGTTACCACACTAGGATTTCCTATGCGGATCTGATAAATCGGTACAAAATATTAAGCTTGGAGCACAGGCGTACACTGCTTATGGTTGTGATGCTGTTTGGCATATGCAACAACAGGTTTGATTGTTTGGAGCTTGTAAATGAAATATGTTATGTGGTACCTAGAATTGCAAGTAGGCGTGAACTACGAGCAACCCGCTTGTTCTACACAGAGCAATGTAGAACAAATGCTGGGGAGAGGGCTCCTCTTCGCCGATTATTGGAAATTTATAATTCCTATTTTGCAAATTTAGATATTTTCGCTCTTAACCAGAGCGAGTTCAGAAAAATGGCTATTGATTTATGTTTGACTATTGATCTTTGATGTGACGTGATTGTGCCCATGGACCATATCTGGACGGGGTACGCTGTCTTGAATTTGTTTGTGTGATTTTTAGGGTTTAGTTTTATCATTAGTTTTATCATTCGTTACTTTCTCACTGTCTCCTTCTGTATACGTCCGTTTCCTTATGTCTTGTACAAACAATGTGATTCCGTGGACATTGGTGTGGGTTATATGTTTGTTTACTGTATTATACATTATCTAGATTGTTAAAATTGTAACATGTAACTGTTTTTTGTCCCTAATAAATAAAATAAAATAAAATAAAATATTGACCCATGAACGAGTTGCCTACTCTGTGGAGACGAGTGTGATGTACAGCAAGATTGTGTTTGTTCCTAGTATTTATATTATGAATATCGCTTATTTTCTTAAAATCCGATATATTTTTATGTACATACAAAAGATTTGTATGAAATCTTTAAAATTACGCATAAATAGAGTGATTAAAGAGGAAGGTTTATGTGTATAATAAAATCCATTAAATTATAGAGAAATACTATTACTTTTGAGGTTTATAATGCGATGTCGTAAATAATTACATTTTTTCCGCTTTTGCAGTGAAACGCAGGCTAAACCCTATGAGATTTATGAATATAATGTACCTACTAAGTATTGTATATTGGATAATTACCTTTTAGATAAATTAAACCCCAGAAAAGGATAAGAACAGTCCCTTTTAATTTTTTTTGCACAGGGATTCTTCGCAACAGTAGGTAAGTTATACTGTTTTGTTAGAATTGGTTACTTCATTAAGCGGATATTTTATTTTGTCGAATTCTCTTCTTTTTTTAACGTATCTTGGATGCGTTTATAAACATATAAACTCAAATACACAAACAGTCAGACCCGGAACAACTGATGGTGGGCTATACAAATATTTGTTCCGTGCGGGAATCGAACACCGAATATACAAAGATAGCTGGTAAGTTTATTGCATTTAAACTTTGTTTATTGCATTTCCTTCAGATCAAACAAAAGCGAGCAACAATGAAACGAGCATCTTTCAGTGACAAATATTAACACAAGTCACGAACTAAATCTGAATGTTTGCAACACGAGAGATTCACTACCGTTTAATGAAGAACTTGACGCGCTCGTTCCAGATATTGACTTCGTGTTCATCTGTTGTCAAGTCTATAAACGCGGTCCATACCGACGAGCTGCGGTGACTGCGCTGACTGGGCGACAAATGCACAGAAGATTCAGTATTTAGAAGAGGATAGACACAGTTGAGGTTGAGGGTTTAAGATTTGTTTTGTACACTGCGTTGTACCATATGCTCTTCATTTGTTTTGTACAGTGTAGGGGCCCCAGACGTTCTTCGTTTTTATTTTTAACCTTTGGGAGTCCCAGATGTTCTTCATTGTTTTGTTTTGTACACTGCAGGGGCCCCAGATAAGAAGAGTAGAATATGAATATATTTTGAAAATACTTGTTCCAATAGAGAGCCACATCATTTGTGAATGTCAAAGGCTATTAATAAAACCAAAAAAATTAAAAAAAAAACTTTTTCGTGGTAGTTTACCCCCCAACGAAATGGGCTCATGTCGGTTAATCGATTATTATATTTTTATTTGATTTTCAATCCGCTTTGCAATTACAATGTCCACAATATGGCTAGTGACTGCAAGTATCACTACAAGTGGATTTACTGTGGTGTGTCCATTTAGTGTCTCATTAAAGTGATCTGTATTCAGCTGCCGTATCTCGGTGTAATGTCATCTCGACACTAGTACTTTCTAAACTAACGTTTTCTCACTCGCGTCGAACGTGAACTGGTTTTATCCGTAGTTCACGTCGGAGAAGTAGTTACCTTTTACAATTATATTATAAGAACTAATTGTATTTCAAGCTATATTGGAGATGACTATCATGACTATTCTCTAGCATCACAAAAGTCTTTCATGCAGTGAGGTATGGTGGTGTCCGTGAGTAATGGTAGTTGATAGCTATTTGAATATTTTAGTTTCACATCATTCTGTGTAGCATAATATATATACAGTAGGTTACTGTTGACGCACAGAACAATGAAAAACGCGCCGTTGTTTCATTTGTACAGAAAGCACGTGTTCTTGTTCTTTGCTCTGCAGCATGCAATAAGGGCATCTCAGTTCACTGATGTTTATTTAAAGATCTAATATGATTGCAGCTACAGCCACTCCGGTCACGTATGATGTGCGCAATCCATACCAACTACGATACCCGATACGATACACTGTATTCCAACTACACTTCACCGTGTCGTAATGGAACAGCGTTACAGGCACTGTGCTGAACGCTGAGTTGTTGTGAGTGTAGCTAGCGGCACAATCAGCAAGTTAGTCGTAACGTGTGACGCAAACGTAAAATGAAAATAATATCACATTCATGTGAAACGATAAAGACAGGCATTTAGTACACGTTTGATGACAATAATTTAAAATAAAATAGTCCCTTAAGGCGTTTGTAGCGCCATTTTTATTTATCTCTGCAATCTTTATGTGACCGACAAACGGTTCTTAACTTCTAGACTGTTGAATAACTTCGATAGAAAGGAAACCGCTTTAGAGGATTTCGCTTAAAATATATTTAGTTGATATGCATTATTACTCTGTATGAGATATGAAGATGATGCATTATTTTAAACATATTCATGTCATTCATTATTATGGCGGCCTGTAACGACATAGAACACGGCTGAGCGGTGAGCGCGAGTGTTTGGTGGTTTGGCTGTGTTTGATTAGGAAAGGATGCATATGTGTGTGAGAACTGTGAATTTATCACGCAGTTGTGTGTGGTTTACGTAGACGTACGTGTTATTCTCATGTTTGTTTTAATTTGCAGTGTTTAATGCACAACAACAAGGGTTGGCGAGACCCGAGAACACAATAGATTGAAAAAATGCCACTGTGTTGTTCTCCACACTCAGGCGGTACAAAGGTTCGGTATGACCCGCAGATTGTATGCGGCCACCACTTACCAGTGGGGGTCGGTCGGGGGCAGCCGTACTTAGCCGTAATAGTGTTGTTGATTAAAATCTCCGTTTAGTGTACTTGTATTATTACAGTTGTTCATGTAAAACATTGTTTGGTAGTAAGATCCTAAATAATTTTCAGATAATGACGAGTGTTGAGTTCAATCCTTTAGTCACTTTTCAAAGTGAGGATTTTGTATTTTCTTTCGCGTTGCTTTATACAGTATGTTACGAAAACCCTGTCCGACCCATAAGGATAATAGAGGTTAGGTAAACACATGACCAAATATAATATAAAATTTTACGTATTCATCATAGTACCAATACAAATGAATTTTGAAATAATCTTTTTTTCCAACGAATTAATTCCAATTTCCCCGAAATTTGGTAATTTTTAAAAAGTGACAACACCGGTATTATTATGAGCGAATAGCGATGCGACCACGTGCCGCGTGTCCTGCCGCCCGCCCCCCGCGGTCGGCAGGCGAAGGGTGGTCAACGCACATTTAATAAGTTACCTCCTTTTGCGAAATAATATTTATTTTTTTTAGGGGGATTTTTTTTTTAAGTAAAGCCCGGTTTTGTATGCATTAGTAGAATCAGTTATCGATACCTAACAACACCTTCACGGGTCGGACAGGGTTTTCGTAACATACTCTATAAAACATAGAAAGACAAAACCTTCAGAAGTCCAAGTACAGCACCGCTCACCCGTGTGCACCACCGTTTCCTAAATATAAAAATACATCACCGAATAATGTTGGATTGTCAAAGTGAGCCTGAGTTCAGTGGATGTTCATCAGCGCGTGACATCAATGGCCGTTCATATTTCACAGCGGATTATTATGTCGCCCTCCTACCATCCTTACATCTGCCTTCCCTATCGCGTCTGAGACGATAGATGACGAGTCTTCACCAAACAAGTTGTGACAGTTTCTATTATGTCAGGTATTAGAATCTTTACATTACAATATCAGCGTACAGTGAACAGTTATTGATGTCCTGTAATCGATGTCCTGTTATTGTCAGATGCTATGCATTAGGATTTAGATTTAAACGTACCTATAAAAATATTCATAATTATATTGAAACCAAACTCAGTAATTTTTCATTAAATATTTTTTAGGCATTCATAAAAGTTTTGTACAATAAATCTGTCCGTCGAAGCAAGAACCCAGGCATGCGGAATATTCTATGTACCATATTCTAGCACATATAGCTGTGCAAAAGTGCGGGCAAAAGTGAGTGCACTGTAGTCAATATCTATATTTCAAAGTGAACACTTATAAGATCAAGGTCAATGACCGGCAAATTGCCTCTAAAAGGATCGCTACGAAGCTCGTAGCGCATATATCTACGACGTAGCACCGTCTACGAATTTGATACGATATTTACGAGCGACCGATTTATTTAGGTTGGAATGGTTTCTACTATACACAGGAATATAAATGTATATGTTGCCGAGATTGGTGAAGTTATATCACCCCAACAATAAAAGCAAGTTTAATCTTAATTTAGATTTAATTTGAAGGAAACATGTTCAGTACCCATACCATAAGCTATCCCGCTCGCTGTCCGTAAGCTGCACCCGAACGTTGTATGGAAATATACGTCACCTATAGGACCCGGGTCTTTTAGAGTAAACAAATATAATTTATTCGAGAGCCGATCTTCATTGCAAAACTCCGCCCTGTATATGCCTATTTAACACTTAGATTAGCTCTGTCTGTAAGGTGCGGCTTACAGTTCACTTTCCCATAAGTGGTAAGCCGTCTGTGGCCTGTGACTCTATCCATTCACCAAACAGCTGGTTCTAATGTAGTGGGTTTGAGCATTATTTTATTTTGCAATCATTAATGAGGTAACTTTAACTAGAAATTTTAAGATATATTTTTGTTTTGCACAGAGTTAGTAATTAGTGGTAGTGTTTTATTTTGTGTCGACAGAGACGTTTGCGTCGCAACGTTTACTAATTAGAAAATGTTCAATAAGTGTTTCAAAAACTTGTAGGGAAGCATGTGGCGAGCTGTTGGGCAGTAGCGACCTCCCGACCTCCCGACCTCCCGACCTTCCGACCTCCCGACCTCACCGACTCTATCCCCCGGGACTGGTCTTGTTCCTCACCACGTTATAAATTATTAGTTTATGCTCCCTTTTGTAGCAGGACCTACGTTAAACCAAGCACTTTGGTCAGTGATGCCATACCCTAACTTACAATATGCTTGGCTACATAGTGTGCGTTTAATACAAGATTTAAATTTATTTTCATTTAGTTCGAGTATGTGGAAGACGTAGCGTGGATAGGCCCCCGACAAGGTGGACCGACGACCTGGTGAAGGTCGCGGGAAACCTCTGGATGCGGGAAGCGCAGGACCGATTCGTCGTCGGGGAGAGCCTTGGGGGAGGCCTATGTGGTGATGATGATGATGATTGTACCGATTGATGTATCGGCCAATGATTTGATGGTCAAAAGCCTCGACCAACATCTATTGAGGCTCGCGTTAGGCAATTGGATTAAGGGCCAGATTCAAAAGGCAGTACTCCTCGATACGGCCACCGTGAGGAGGTTCTTATCTCTGGAGCTCTAACTACCGGTAGCTTGGACCACGCTCCCGCCATCGGTGGAACACTATTTTTTATATTTTTAAATGTTTTTGTATGTTTTTAAATAAATATGTCGGAGACAGCGACGGCAGAGCGGTAGGGTCGACAGCATCTTGGTGTGGTGCTACAGGTTCCATTTCGTAGGTGAGTTTTGAATTAACGCACGACGTGTAGATATACCCTCCAATCTTCATAATTACAATTTGAATAGGCAAACCGACAGTTTCGGTTCGGAGATGTGCCTTGGTCCGCGTCTCGATGCAAAGTGACCGTTCGACGAACCCCACTTTCCAAAGCGACTCTGTCCATGTGCCGCCATCACAAAATAACGTCACAAGCGTTTGCCCCTCTACTACGTAAATCTAATCAGCAACTTCTATTAAAATTATATCGACAATCTCCGACAAATATATAAAAATGTAAAACAATAATTGTATGTATAGAAAAATAAACGGATTAATAATAATAATTTATTTGCATCAAATTTTACAGTATATTGAAACTTGTCGCCACACTATTGTTTACATCCTTTTAACTGTATGTCGTTAAAAGGATGTAAACAATAGTGTGGCGACACCAGCAGCCTTGCTAAGTTGCCAAGACAACTTGTGCTAAAGATGCTGGGCCCGACCCTTTGATGGATGTTTTTTTGTTTCTTGTATTTAGGTACAATCAAGCCACTTTTAAATTATACGACTGGTTCGTTATATGGCATAACCCAAAAGAGAAAATAAAATGTTTTGAGTGGACTAGTGTAGTATAAGGGTTGTGCGAAGGTGTGTGAGTCTGTTTGAGGGTATGTGAGTGGGTGTATGAGTGCGTGTGTTATCTAGCGATAAGCAAATGATCATAGAATGAAGTTTAACAGGAGCTGTATTGAGTCAAGAATAAGCTTTCAGTTTTGTTGTAATTAAGCGTTTGCAGCCAAGTATTAATTTTCTTTTTAAATGACATTATATGGAGTGAGTAAAAGTTCAGTATTTTGTTAAGACTATTTTATAGGTGAGGACCTTGGAAACAGGGAAATCTTCTTGTAAAACAGTACTTGCAGCGGAAGGGTTGGCAAACCTTGTCTATGCGTCTTGTGGTGATTATTTCATAAGAGGTTCTCTGATGCTAATATAGTAGTACGTGCAGTACAAATAATTGTCTGACTGTAAGGACTTTACAGCTCCTATATAGTTCTTTAGTTGGGAAGAGGATGGACCGAAAGGTACTAATTTTTAGCACGGCTCTCTGAGTTCAAGTTTCAAAAGTACCATTTTGGGTGCACCACCCCAAGCGCATATACAGTACGTTAAGAGAGACTGACAGAGAGCAAAATATGCACACCTAATAATTTGAGGCTCTGCAATGTGACGAAAACTACTAAACACATAAATCAGCTTTCTGATTCTTTTTGTCAGTAGTTCTACATGAGGCGTAAAGCACAGGCCATCATCAAGAGTCACACCTAGATATTTGATGGTTCGACAACGTTCTAATTCAGGGCATGTACATGTCGCAGTGCCAGACAGTAAACATGAGTGTGCTACCAAAGCGTATGAATTTGTAGGTTGAGTGGAACGTTTGTGTACGTAAGTTTTAGTTTTGTCGGTATTGATTGTGAGAATGTGTCTTTTGAGCCATTGTAGAACAAATTAGTCCTTTTTGTGTGGAATCAAAGGTGTCATCGAGAAGGTAAGAACGGTGTCATCAGCAAACGCCACGATTCTTCCACTCTCCAGACTCAAATTACATAGTTGGTTGACGTAAATTAGAAACATGATGGGGCCAAGCACACAGTAAATGTAGGTATTGTAATCATTTATACATTTGAGTTTTTGCTTTGTTACTGAATTTGCTTTTTTTGGGAACAACATATTATTAATATTTACTTTATATTATTTAACACAAGAAATGTGTTTTTTTTAGTTTGAATTGTAGTAGTGAGTAGGTTTCAATTTGAATAGCATAGTTTATGAATACTTATATCGTTTTTATATGTATTTGTTCGTATCTTTTTGTATTTCTCTCTACAAAATATAATGTGTCACTGTTTGTTTTCCCAAGTAAATAAAAAAACGAAATACAATTATAGTCTGAAACCAGCACCCTTATTGCGAAACACACCATTACTATCAATTTGGATCAATTTGAAGCATATTGCTAATCCATTAATTCATACATTCGAAAAATTTGTTTGATCACCAACGGAAATAACGCAATGGATTTTGTCGAACTGTAGATACAAAACCCATTGCTTATGATAGTGTGTTAAGCAATTCCCCTGCAGACTGGACTAATTGGTCCCTATTTGGACTAATTGGTCCCTATTTGGACTAATTGGTCCCTATTTCTATTTCTAGTCCTGTTTTTCGCCTCTATTACTGAAAAGATTTAATGTTTTCCTGCTTTTTGATGTTGAAATAGATGTATTGACAAGGTAAGGACGACAGCAGGTCAAGCTACTCGAAAATGTCAAATATCCCCAATCAACCTTGAACTTGATTTCAATCTTGTAGCATTCAATGCCGCCAAAACACATGCGTGTCTTTTCACCGCCAAAAGGAGCCCGTTCACCTTGGCCAAGGATAAATTCCGAAAAGTAGGACTTTTCGGAATGTATCCTTGGAGTGCACCGACCGCCTTCAGCTTTTGGGAGTTGAGATTTCCTCGAACGTAAACTTTGGGCGGTTCATTGAGTCCAAGGCCAAGTTGGCTGCCAGGAAACTTGCCGTTATCGTGAAGGTCCGGCAGTATAGTAATGTTGTACAAAGCACAGGTCCGTTCGTGAATGGGGTGTACTGCAGCCACATTTGGGCCGGTGCTGCTAAGTGTCACCTGGCCACTTTGGATTCAGTGGAGAGGCGTGCGAAGAGGCTGATTGGTGACCCTGATTTAACTCGAGTTGGCCTCTAAAGCCAAGAGCACAGGCGTAGAGTAGCCAGCCTTTCGGTGTCCTATAGGATACATTTTGGGGAGTGTGCGAGGGAATTGCATGATTTAATTCCCCCATCTCCGTCCCACCATCGGATGACCCGTCGTACGGCGAGTTTCCACCCTTATGTTGTTAACAACATTACTTTCCGGACGAAGCGTTTCGCTTCCTCCTTTATACCGCGTACATCGAGGGACTGGAACAATTTGCCAGAGGAGGTGTTTCCGTCGAACTACAATTTAAGTGTCTTCAAGGCTAGAGTGAATAGGCTCTTAATAAACTAGTGCGCTTTACCATCAACGATTGCATCACTGCTTACCATCAGGCGGGATTGCGGTCAAGCGCTGGTTTGTAAATTAAAGAAAAAAAAAGAACGTTAAAGCTTTATCCATAAAGTTGAAAATCCACTTAAGAAATTTGACAAATTGTAGCAACTTGATGCGCTGGCACCTGTACCGTCGTGATGTTAATATCTTTACACAATTCGCCGGCGGAGGCCATATATCACTCTGATGGGTCCTTTCTGAAGAATAAAAATGGACTCGATAACTGTAGTTCGTTCCCACAGTAAAATGCCGTATCTACATTAGTAAATTTACGGATTTTTTTTATAAATTATGAACTAGCACTTGACTGCAGTCCCACTTGATAGTAAGCAGTGATGCGATCGTTGATGGTAAAGCGCGCTAGTTTATTAAGAGCCTATTCACTCTAGCCTTGAAGACACACAAATTGTAGTTTGACGGAAACACCGCCGCCGGCAAATTGTTCCAGTCCTTCGATGTACGCGGTATAAAAGAAGAAGCGAAACGCTTCGTCCAGATCGTAGTAGTGTTAACAACGTAAGGGTGGAAAGTGGGTCGTCCGATGATGTAACGCAGATGGGGGAATTAAATCATGCAATTCCCTTGCACAGTCACCAGAATGCATCCTATATAAGACCGAAAGGCTGGCTACTCTACGCCTGTGCTCCAGGCTTTGGAGACCGTTTCGAGTTGAATCTGGGTCGCCAATCAGCCTCTTCGCACGCCTCTCCACTGAATCCAAAGTAGCCAGGTGACATTTCGCAGCACCGGCCCAAATGTGGCTGCAGTACTCCACACACGAGCGGGCCTGTGCCTTGTACAACATTAGAAGCTGCCTTGGTGTGAAGTACCGCCGGACCTTTGCGATGACGCCACATATTCTGGTAGCCACTTTCGTCTTGGACTCAACGAACCGCCCAAAGTTTAGGTTGGAGAAAATCTCAACTTTCAAAATCCGAAGGCGGTCGGTGCACTCCAAGGATACATTCTGAAAAGTAGGAGCCAAGGTGAAGGGGCTCGTTTTGGCGGTGAAAAGACCTGCCTGCGTTTTAGCTGCATTTAATGCTACCAGATTGGCTTTGCCCCATTCGGAGACTGCCTGGAGTGCAGTACTCGTACGCTTTACCATAGCCTTTCGAACCGGATTAGTTCCTTACTAGCCCGAGCTTCTGGCAGGTATCTCTCCACAACTGTGCTGTCATCTGCATACCCATAGATACCGGGCATCAGCAGATCGTTAATATGCAGCAGGAATAGAGCTACAGAAAGTATAGACCCCTGAGGAACACCGGTATTGGTCGACATGGGCTCCAATGAGCATCCGTCGACAACAACTCAGCCAGCTAGTCAGGCTAGCGGAAATGCCGTACGCTGGAAGCTAACGTAAAAGGCCAGCGAGACATACCCGGTCGAAGGTCTTCGAGACATCAAGGGAGACGGCAATCGCTTCCCCATTTTCTTCGAGGGCCTCGCCCCACAAGTGAGTGACATACACTAATAGGTCCTCAGTTGACCGATTGCGTCGAAACCCGGTCACTGAGGAGACCGTTACCTTCCAGGTAAGCCAAGAGGCGCGAGTTCAATACATGCTCCATAATCTTGCAGATTATGAAGCTTAAATCTGCCGATAGTTGGTAGGATCGGCACGACTCCCCTTTTTGGGCACAGGCTGCACGTTGGCAAGTTTCGAGGGCTTGAGCACTGTACCAGTCCTCTAAATGAGAGGCGATACAAGCGTGTCAATAAATGAGACAACTCGGGCGCACATGCCTTAAGAACAATCGCTGGTATACCACTGGTTCCTTACAAAATGGACCTACATATAGTGCCGACAATGTTATAATATATTAACTAAAATTAATATAAAAAACTCCTTATAAGGAAAGACGGGTAAGATTCTTAGTGAGGTCATAAGTCGTCGCGTCGTTGGTGCGGCGAGTGCAGGGTAGCTCAAACAGCATGTTGGCCGCGCTTGCGGCAAGGCTTGATTGCTCTATCATCTCCCACTATTTTAGGCGGCATGTGGTTCGCTGATGCGACTAAACTGACCATAGAATTAGTTTATTTTTTTTTGCAGTATGTATGACTTTTTGATTTCATTTGTTGAATTTAGTAATATTTGTATTACTTGTTATGAATGTATGATTGAGTGTTGTATATTTATAACGAAGTCAAGGGTGCATGGAGAATTCCAAAGCAAAATAGTTTGTACAGGGATTCATCGCCTTAGTAATACCTACATAATATATCTTGGATGACATAGATGGTGCTAGTATAGTAGTTGGATTGGAAAATATACATCTCTTGTTAATGAATATTTATTTGTTTTTTGCTAGATACAATATTATTTAAATTCAGCACGAATTCTCCTACGAAATTACAAATCTTCTAAAGGAACGCACGGAATAACTAGGATTCGAATACGGTAGCATAAAACGTACCGTTACCATTAGCCACTGGACCATTGCGTCTTTACGCAATGAGTTGAAATGATCCTACTCTTTATTATATTGAAGTTATTTAGCGACTTAAACCCGTATCATAAAACGTACCGTTACCATTAGCCACTGGACCATTGCGTCTTTACGCAATGAGTTGAAATGATCCTACTCTTTATTATATTGAAGTTATTTAGCGACTTAAACCCGTATCATAAAACGTACCGTTACCATTAGCCACTGGACCATTGCGTCTTTACGCAATGAGTTGAAATGATCCTACTCTTTATTATATTGAAGTTATTTAGCGACTTAAACCCGTATCATAAAACGTACCGTTACCATTAGCCACTGGACCATTGCGTCTTTACGCAATGAGTTGAAATGATCCTACTCTTTATTATATTGAAGTTATTTAGCGACTTAAACCCGTATCATAAAACGTACCGTTACCATTAGCCACTGGACCATTGCGTCTTTACGCAATGAGTTGAAATGATCCTACTCTTTATTATATTGAAGTTATTTAGCGACTTAAACCCGTATCATAAAACGTACCGTTACCATTAGCCACTGGACCATTGCGTCTTTACGCAATGAGTTGAAATGATCCTACTCTTTATTATATTGAAGTTATTTAGCGACTTAAACCCGTATCATAAAACGTACCGTTACCATTAGCCACTGGACCATTGCGTCTTTACGCAATGAGTTGAAATGATCCTACTCTTTATTATATTGAAGTTATTTAGCGACTTAAACCCGTATCATAAAACGTACCGTTACCATTAGCCACTGGACCATTGCGTCTTTACGCAATGAGTTGAAATGATCCTACTCTTTATTATATTGAAGTTATTTAGCGACTTAAACCCGAATCATAAATCTCAAGAAATTAAGATTACTTTATTATTATTCTTCTTCTTCAGCCTATGATGTCCACTGTTGGACAAAGGCCTCCCCCAAGGCTTTCCACGATGACCGATCTTGTGCTGCCCGCATTCAATGGCTTCCCGCGACCTTCACCACGTCATCGGTCCACCTTGTTGGGGGCCTCCCTACGCTGCGTCTGCCGGTACGTGGTCGCTACTCCAGAACCTTACTGCCCCATCAGCCATCGGTTCTACGAGTAATGTGCCCTACCCACTGCCACTTAAACACTTGTGTAATATTGACTGTATAAAAATTATATCTTTTTGTTCAATCATAAGCTTCTTTATTATCTTGGAGCGAGTTAAGTTACGATTGCGTTTAAAAAGTTTTTAATATTTATTTTTATCCTAAGTTCACGTTCAAATATTGATATGGCGACTAGGGTCCAATTAATAGCATTGCATAATCAAGGCTTAAATTATTCTGAAATTTCGAGAGAAACTAGTTTAAATGTTAGTGATATTTTAAAATCACTGTTCGTTATTTATTTTACTATCCATGGTTCTTTATTTATACATGAAAATAATAAATAATAGGTATGCTTCCCTTTAGGTAAAGATTGTCACTCTAAGGATAAAGCGGTACAAGAAGAGGGTTCGTTGGAACACCGTAGTAGAGATTGTAGCGCGTAGGTCGTGTCGCGTAATTAAAACTCAGATAAATCGAACTTTGTGTATTGCACGAATGTAAAAGAGTACAATGAATTTGACGTGTAAAATGACGCGATACAAGAGTGTGATCAAGGAATGGACTGTAATGTAATAATGATGTAGAATATAATAATAAGGTTGTATAATGATGTCTTACAAGCTATGCACTCACTTAAATACTAACTATCTCTAAATAATAGTGGGATAACCAATAGCAAATCAGCTTGCTGTCCTGCGATGTCCACGCGGTGTTGCGTGCATTCTTGATGCTGATTCGTTAATCGAGGCAGGCCGCGGCGTATGATTGGTTGATGTAGAAAGCGCGCCAGTTCAGTCTTCACGTGCTAGACGACTCACTATAGTTCCCACGGACGTTGACCGTTGGTCCTGCAGATGTGTTCAGGGGTGATATTTATGGGAACCCTCGCTGCGGGAGTCAGGGTCGGAGGGACGCGCGCCATGACTTCCGCGTTCCTCGGTGTGATCTGGTGTGATTTATAGTCGACCTTTGTGTAGCGCTAGCTACACTATTCCCCCCTTTTTAGCAAAGCGTACGTAGCGTGCAGGCGTCCTGACGATCTCGCCTGATCTGGTACGTTGTTCCCTCGTATGCGGGTCTGCATGTAGGCTGGGTTGCTCATCTGTGGTAGCTGCAGGTGCTTGATTGGTCTCGCTGTTCGTATGCCTGGAACCATCTTCTGTGTTGATTGTATACGCAGGCTTGAGGCGATCAATCGATATATTGCTAATTCGTCCTGGTAATTGGATTGTAAAGTACTTTTCTTTACGTTCGATGATCTTGTATGGACCTTGGTATGGATGCTGCAGAGGTTTGTGGACGGTGTCATCGCGTACAAACACGTGGCAACATGTTTGTAGGTCGTTGTGGACGAACATACATCGCTTGTTTGCATGCGATTTGTATGTAGGTGTGAGCTTCGTGATAACTTCTTGCAGGTGATTGACGTAGTCGTGGTCCATTTTCGGTGTAGCTGGTGTTGGTGATATGAAATCGCCTGGTAGGCGTATTGCTTGACCGTAGGTGAGTTGCGCTGCGTTTGTGTTAGAGTCGGAGCGGATAGCGGCTCTGAGACCCATTAGAACAGCAGGCAATTCGTCGATCCATTTGTTGCTGTTTTCTAGCCTAGCCATGAGTGCGGCTTTTAATGTCCTGTGCCAGCGTTCGACGATTCCGTTACTCTGCGGGTGGTATGCAGTAGTACGGGTTTTTTCTACACCGAGTAATTGAGCGAGGTCTCGGAATAGTTGACTTTCAAACTGTCGTCCTTGATCAGTAGTGATTCTTGTTGGACAACCGAAACGAGATATCCATACTTCGTAAAGTTTTCTTGCGACGATTCAGCGGTTGTCTCTTGAAGTGGTACAGCTTCAGGCCATCGTGTGCACCGGTCGATCATCGTGAGCAAGTATTTGTGTCCACATGCTGACGTCGGTAGCGGTCCAATGATATCAACGTGAATATGTTGAAATCGTTCGCTCGGTGGGAATGTTGCGATGCCACTATGATTGTGTCGCTGTACTTTGGAGAGCTGACACGAATTGCATGTCTTAGTCCACTGGCCGATGTCGGTATTCATTGACGGCCAAAAGAATCGCTCTTGCATCAGCTTCCGCGTGGTTCGTACTCCTGGGTGGCTTGGGCTGTGCACGGCGTTGAAAGCTATGTGACGAAAATCAGCTGTTAAGTAGGGACGAACATGTGACGTTGATGTTTCGCAGAATATTGGCTTGTTAGTACCCGGTAAAATGATTTTCTTGAGTTGTATGTTGGTCTGTTGAGACAATGTCGGGATACAACTGTCGTTTTCTTGAGCTTGAGATAACTCGTCGTAGTTGATAAGTGATGGCACGTCGATGGTTTCGACGCGTGATAATGCATCTGCTACAACGTTCTGAGCTCCGCTCACGTGTCGAATGTCAGTAGTGAACTCGCTGATGAACAGTAACTGCCGGATTCGCCGTGGTGTGTCGTTATCGGAAGGAGGCTTGCGGATTGCGTAGGTCAGCGGTTTATGGTCAGTGTAAATCACGAGTTCTTTGCCTTCAAACATCTTTCGGAAATGTTTTACTGCCATATGTATTGATGAGAGCTCCCGGTCGAAAGTCGAGTACTTCTTTTGTCTTTCCGAAAAATTTTTAGAAAAAAATCCGAGTGGCATCCATTGTTCTTTGTTTCGCCTTTGTTGTAGAGATGCCCCGGCGCAGGTAGCTGAGGCGTCCGAAAAAATAGCGACACAACTCAAAAGCTTTTATCGATTCATTGTCCCACTTTACTTCCGTCTTGTCTCGTTTTTTTGAATTGTGAAGGAATGCATTAAGCGGTGCCTGGATGCTTGCGGCATTTGGGACATTGTCTCGGTAAAAATTTATCATGACCATAAATCTTCGTAAGTCTTGAATGGTTTCGGGTTTTGGGTACTCTGTGATTGCTTTGACTTTGTCTTGAAGTGGTTTGATTCCCTTGCTTGATACTTCATAACCTAGGAACTTGACGGTTTCGCTGCCGAAAACACACTTAGAGGGATTTATAGTGACACGTGTCTAATCGGCGTAAAACTTCCTGCAGATCTCCGATGTGGTTTGCTTCACTTTCAGATGCAACGATAACATCGTCGATGAATGGGAACGCGTATTCTATTCCGTTGAGTACTTCGTTTATGAATCGTTGGAATGTCTGTCCGGCGTTCTTGAGACCTGGGCACATTCGTGGCAATTCGAATAAACCGAATGGTGTAGTGATCACTGTCTTCTCGATATCAGGTTCAAAGATCGGTAACTGAGAGTAGGCTCGGTTTAAATCGAGAGTGCTGAAGATTTTCTTGCCGTGAAGCAGGTAGGTAAAATCTTTGAGGCGTGGGACTGGATAGCGATCGGGTTTGGTGACGTCATTGAGCCTTCTGTAGTCACCACAGATGCGTAAGTCGCCGTTTTTCTTAGGAACGACATGTAGCGGACTGGACCAAGAGCTTTTGCTTGGTCGGCAAATTCCTTGCTGCATCATGAGCTCGAATTCTTTCTTCACGGGCAGGTAGCGATGTGGAGGAAGAGGTCTGCACTTGTTGAACACTGGTGGGCCAGTAGTTTCGACGTGATGTTCTACCCTGTGTTTGGGAGTATCCTTCATGCTTGATGGTCGGATGGATATCAGGAAACTTACTGAGGAGCTGGTGATACGGCTGTTCCATGTCGATACTTCGAACTGTAGGTTCGGCGGAACGAATGACTGATGCTCTGACGGTCATGTTGGTAACTTTGTAGACGAGACGTCGGCCGGCTATGTCGACAAGCAGTTGATGACGCTTCAGAAAGTCTGCACCGATGATGGGTTTGCTGACTGCAGCGACGATGAATTTCCAGGTGTACGGCCGTCGTAGGTTGAGGTCCAGTTGTAGGGTTTTCTCTCCGTACGTTGGAATGATCGTGTTGTTTGCTGCGTACAAACAGAAATCTGTTTGTTTTGCTTTTCCGCCTTTTGTCCTCGGTATCACGGAAACGTTTGCGCCCGTATCAATTAGAAATGACAGACGCGAATTCCTATCAGTTATGAATAGGCGGTGAGAAGTGTTGTTCGCGTCAGTTGCCGCCTCAACCGACGCAGGCGTTAGTTTTCCGACTGGGCACTGTTGTTGTTGAAATTGCACGGACGTGTACATTTCCGCGCCTCGGTGCCGTACATGCGATGATAATAACAGATAAGTGATTGTTCTGAATACTTGCGGTTGCTATTATCGTTGCTTGTTGAACGCGATCATGAACGCCGTCTGTCGAGTGCTCTGTGTGATCGTGGACTGGATTCCTGCCTGTTCCTGACTTCTGCCAGTTCCAGAGATAACTGCCTTATTTGATCGTGTAGGGCAGCCACATCGCTCGTGCGTGAAATCAGCGCGACCTGGTTAGGTTGCGCAATACTGTCCATTACACTGTCTGCTACTTGCGATAACTTTTCCAAGTCCGTAGTGTTGCTCACGGTGAGGACAGCGCGTAATGAGGGTGGAAGTAGCCGGGTCCACATGATGCGCAGTGTACCGTCTGGTATTTTCTGTCCGGCTAGTTCCCGCATTTTTCGCAACAGCTGTGAGGGTTTCTGATCTCCGAGTTCCATCTCATCCATCAGCTTCTGCAGCTTTCGGCTCTTGGATTCCTCGTAGACGCTGATGAGTCGGGACTTCAGGGCTTCGTACTTGTTTTCAATGGGCGGGTTGGTTATAATATCACTTACTTGCTGAAGTGCGTCCAGGCCTAGTTGGGCGATAGCTGCTCGATAGCGCGCGTCATCACCTTACCTCTGTGGCGCCATTACCGCTTCGAAGTGTGTAAACCATAGTCTGGGATACGCCGGCCAAAAGTCAGACAGCCGTGCTTGTAGTGTGAGCGTGTCGACTTGCCCTCCTACCTGTGTTGCGTTGCTGGTCGCCATCCTGATTACTCTTCTGGTGTATCACGCAGCAATACCGTGAATATAGCCTCTTGAAATCCTAGTGGTGAGACCCGCTTGTGGGAAGCCACTAGAATGTGCTAATCACGAGTATTGTCACGTCTGTCTTGATTCACGTCGCTTAGGTCACCACTGTAGCGCGTAGGTAGTGTCGCGTAATTAAAACTCAGATAAATCGAACTTTGTGTATTGCACGAATGTAAAAGAGTACAATGAATTTGACGTGTAAAATGACGCGATACAAGAGTGTGATCAAGGAATGGACTGTAATGTAATAATGATGTAGAATATAATAATAAGGTGGTATAATGATGTCTTACAAGCTATGCACTCACTTAAATACTAACTATCTCTAAATAATAGTGGGGTAACCAATAGCAAATCAGCTTGCTGTCCTGCGATTTCCACGTGGTGTTGCGTGCATTCTTGATGCTGATTCGTTATTCGAGGCAGGCCGCGGCGTATGATTGGTTGATGTAGAAAGCGCGCCAGTTCAGTCTTCACGTGCTAGACGACTCACTATAGTTCCCACGGACGTTGACCGTTGGTCCTGCAGATGTGTTCAGGGGTGATATTTATGGGAACCCTCGCTGCGGGAGTCAGGGTCGGAGGGACGCGCGCCATGACTTCCGCGTTCCTCGGTGTGATCTGGTGTGATTTATAGTCGACCTTTGTGTAGCGCTAGCTACAAGATCTACGAAAACATTATACTTCACATTCCACATTCACATGAAAATTAATAGAAACATTTTAAGAAAATTATCTCAACAAAATACGTAAACAAATAATAGCAAGACTGACAACTGACGTTTCGACACAATAACCATAGATAAGAAAACAATCGGACGCATTTATGAAACGATGTAAAGACCTAGCGACATCTAGAATTCGGAGGAATAATCTACATTAACATATTGACAGTTATTGATCTGACAATCTGTCAAGTCACACACACGCATTGACCAATGACAACGCGGCAAGCATCAGCGACGTCTGGTGTCGAGTTGCGGAACCTCCCAACCGCCGATGTTAGAACGAGACACATAGATAAAAAAGAGTGCAGACATATGAACTTCCTGTCCGCGTAGCCGCGAGAAGATTCGGGACTATTCTGGGAAGCAATTCGAGAGAGTTCTCCGCTTCTGGTTTGACCGTATAAATACGCGTAAAAGCCGGCGAGTGTCATTCAGTTTACAGTTCAGTTTCTGAGTAGTTCGAGCTGATCTGCGAGTAAATAGTGACAGTGAACAGTACAGTAAAGTGAATAGTGATAGTGAACAGTGCAGTACAGTAAGTCATAGTTTACTAGTTACGTCTTTTTAAATACCTTTCCCGCCATAGTGATATAGTGTTGTCAGTATTGCTATAATTATAAATTTCTGTACCCGTCATAGTAATAGTGATGCCAACATAATAAAATAGTTTACCACAGTGTTTTGTACCGATCGATTTTATAGTAAAATAAATAGTATATACAATCCATAAATAGTGTTGTTTCTTCATGTACACATGGGGTAGTACGGAACGTATATGCTGACCCCTGCCCCGTACAGTACGTACCAATTATCAATATGACTTCAATATGGCGTCTTTTGCCAGATGGCAGAAGATATTGACTCAGATCAGCGTCAACTTATGGTGCAAGGTTATGAGGAGACTGGCTTTACACCAACAATATATTACACTGACTTGTTTGATACGTCATCTTTGCGGAGAGTGTATCGTGCTCTTCATAGTGAAGGTCTGCATTATCGTCGACATGCTATTAAGTCATTGCTAACCGAAGCTAATAAAAGAGCACGATTTTTTCGCTTTAAAATACAGAAATTTCGACTGGAGCAATGTCACTTACTAAAAAAATAATATTATGTATATAAAGTGTTGACTGTTGGATTGATTAATAACAAAAACCAGGGTAGCAGTGCTGCCATCTTTACCATCAACGATTGCATCACTGCATGATAAGCAGTGATGCAATCGTTGATGGTATTGCAGGCGGGATTGCAGCCAAGCACTGGTTTATAATTTATAAAAAAAAATTGGTTGTCTGTAGAACTCCGTCTACTGCCGATATTTGAACGTGACAACGTCTATTACATGTTTACACATCGGGCGCTCTAAGGGTGGGGGTAAAGTAGGCGTGGACTCCGTGTGGCGTCAGATTCGGCCGTTACGGTGTTTTCGAGAATGACTCCACGCCGTACCAATTTAATAGACGTTGTCACGTCAAAAAAGCCTATTCACTCTAGCCTTGAAGAAACTTAAATTATAGTCAGACGAAAACACCGCCGCTAGCAAATTATTCCAGTCCCCCGATGTACGCGGTATAAAAGACAAGGCGAAACGCTTCGTCCAAATCACAGTGGTGTCAACAGCATAAGGGTTGTCGCGGCGTCCAGCCTCCTTTGACTAACTGACTGGCTGGATGACGGACAGACTTTTTAAGTAATGACACGTTGACGGGACTTGACTGGTAATTAGGAAAAATAAAGGACGATTTTTCAACAAGAATTCACTTTTAATGCTTTTTTTCGACAAATAAGACGACAACGACCCAACAAAGTGGTCCTTCGAGTTAACTGACCCAACCCATGGTAAGAACGAGAAGTCAGACTAGGGCGATGATGTCAACGACGACAGCGGTCGTGCATGCCCCCGATCAGGATGGACAAGACGACACACAACCTATTCGGGACAGCCGCCCGCCTTCACCCTGCCCTTCCGCTCTCTCTACCACGAGCACGATGTCTACAGTGAAAAGACAAAGACTCTTGCAACTGCAACTGGAGGCCGCTGAAGAGCGTGCTGCAATCGACAAACGCCTATTGGAAGAAAAATTCAAAATCAAAATGCAAGCGTTCCATGATGATGACAATAGGTATGGATCTCGCGCTTCTCTCAAATCAGACAAGAGACCGACAGGTAACCCCAATTATTTGCCCAACAACATGACCGACAGGAGAGTAGTTAAGAATGATCAAGTGCATATTCCATCTACAAGTAATGAGGCAAACAATCTACAAAATAATCTGACTAAGCTCTTAGCCCGATAAACTTGCAATAAAGAGCTACCAGTATTCTCGGGGGAGCCTGAAGAGTGGCCTTTATTTTACAGCCAATTCATTTCAACCACACGTCTGTGTGGATACACTGACGATGAGAATATCGCAAGACTCTCCAAAGCCCTGAAGGGGCGCGCCCGTGATTCAGTCTACGCTCTTTTGGTTTCTTCTTCTAATCTAGACAAAATTATTTCTACTCTTAAAATCAGATTCGGTCGACCAGAATACATCATTGACATCATGCTACAGAAAATCCGAAATACAAAATTCATTCGACACGATGATATCCACCAAATTATAGAGTTTGCTACCATAGTACAGAATATTGTTGCTACGATGAACGTTACCAACGAAACAGGTCATCTATCAAATCCGACTTTGATCAAAGAGATCATCAACAAACTCCCTAGCAACCTAAAATATCTATGGGCATTTCATGTGAACAAACTTGACAAAACAGCCGTCACTTTAAATGACGTGTCAGATTGGCTTATGCAGATAGCCGAAGCAGCTACATATATTGCGCCGATGCCAACAAGCGACTATAAACAATCAACGAGACAACATTTTCATGACAAAAAAATAGTGTATGCAACGACGACGACATCGCCTAAAAGAAAGTGTATCCGTTGTCAAGAAGAGCACGCACTGAAGGACTGTAAAGTTTTCAAACAACTCTCTGTAGACGAGCGTTGGAGTTTCGTGACTGAACAGATGCTGTGTTTCTCCTGTTTATCTGAAAAACACCAGCTGAAAGACTGTAAACTTAAGAAGCGATGCCCAATATTAGATTGTGAGAGGGTACACCACCCTCTATTACACGCGCCACCTCGCAGATCGACTCGTGACGCGCAGACAGGCGAAATTGTGAGTACTGCTGTAGCCCCAGCGACGGAAAACAAGGAACTACGAGACCGGCGTGTGCTTTTAAAAGTGATTCCAGTGGTGATCTCTGGACCTAAAGGCGATGTCGAGACGCTAGCACTATTGGACGAGGGCGCAGCGGTATCACTTGTTGACTTATCTGTATTAGAACGGACCGGCATTAGAGGACAGGTATCACCGCTACAAATAAGAGGAGCTTCGGGCATGACGACGAAAGAGACGGATTCACAAATCGTGTCGCTAAATATTCGCGGAGTGAATGTGACTGATAGTTTTATGGTGAACAATGCGCGTTCGGTGCATAATTTAAACTTAGGTGTAAATAATATTAGTTATAATGATATTGTAAATAGGTACCCCTATGTAAATACTTATGTTAATGACTGTGACTTTAGGCGTAAAAAGATTGAGTTACTAATTGGACAAGACAATATTGAATTGATAGTGACAAGGAAAATTATTTACGGTGACAAAAATGGACCAATGATATCCTTGACTAAGTTAGGATATGTTGTTCATGGAAATATTGGACCTAGTAGTTTTCCAAATGACGTGACTGCTCTACATATTTGTGACTGTCATGAACTTAATGACCTGATAAAAAAATCTTTCTCTACAGAAACATTTGGTACAAAATATATGAACGAGACTCCTCGCTCTCGGGAGGATCAGCTCGCGCTTCAAATCATGGAGCGGACGACTCGGCTTCTTCCTGAAGGCCGGTACGAGACAGGTCTACTATGGAAATCGGAGACACCGGAGCTCCCTGATAGCCTGCCGCAAGCTAAGAAACGATTCCGCAGTATCGAAGCGAGAATGCGTAAGTGTCCCAACTTTGCCTCTAAATACAGGGAGAGATTCCATGACGATATCGCAAAGGGTTATGTGTCAAAGTTGGAACCCTATGATGCCGCCAAACGAACTATGAAGACCTGGTGGCTGCCGCACTTCGCGGTACTTAACCCCAACAAGCCTAAGCTACGCCTAGTACTTGACTGTGCAGCAAAGTCGGAGGGAAAATCTTTGAACGATTTTCTTCTGACAGGACCGGATCTCTTGACGTCGCTGCCAAGCGTACTTTTAGGATTCCGTAGCGGCAAGGTAGCGGTCACCGGCGACATCCAAGAGATGTTCCACCGGGTCATGATAAGGCCTGAAGACAGAGAGGCTCAGCGTTTGCTGTGGGAGGACGGCCAGTATGTGATGAACGTAATGACCTTTGGTGCCGTATGTTCCCCGTCCTCATCACAGTATGTCAAGAATCTGAACGCACGGAGATATGAAATATCTCATCCCCTCGCCTGTCATGTTATCACTGACCATCATTACGTCGACGACTGTATATACTCTATGGACAACGAGGATGACCTAATCCAGCTGGTGAGAGACGTCATAGAGATACACTCATCAGGTGGGTTTTTTATAAGGAATTTCATTTCTAATTCCAAGAAATTGTTAAATAGTATTCCTGAGGATAGACTTTCCGCAGCGGCAGTAAAGGTGATCAGTGACAGCAAAGATGAGGTCATTGAGGGGGTGCTAGGGGTGAGATGGACGCCCGACGACGACAACTTTATTTTTATATTGAACTGGTCTAATATATCAGACGAGTTGGTACATGGCGTGAAGAGACCGACAAAGCGGGAGGTATTAAAAATCATTATGTCGGTGTTCGACCCTCTCGGATTTCTTCTTCACACTACTGTCAAAGCCCGCATTCTTTTCCAGAATATCTGGCGTAGTAAGATAGGATGGGACGACGAAATAGAAAGTCTTCATTTTGCTGCGTGGCAGATATGGTTAACAGAATTAAAGTCTGTAAATAACATTAAAATTCCACGTTGGATATTGACAGATGACTACGGTGGTGTGGCAGAGCTGCACATCTTCTGTGACGCTAGTTCCAGGGCATTCGCCAGCGTCGCTTACCTGAGATCGCGCAAGACTGACGGGACCTGGCACGTCACTTTTCTGATGGCAAGAGCACGAGTAGCCCCCTTGAAGGTAATGAGCATTCCATGCCTTGAGCTCCAGGCAGCGCTATTGGGTGCACGACTATTTGTGAGTCTACAGCACTGCGAGATGGTAACCCTATCTAAAGTAACACTGTGGACTGACTCGAAAACAGTGTTGAGCTGGCTGCGGTCGGACTCAGGTAGATTTAAGCCGTTTGTCGCACATCGCGTCTGCGAAATAACGGAGCTGACAGACTATAAGCAGTGGAGATGGGTTCCTACTCACTTAAATGCTGCCGATGACTCCACGAGAGACACAGCGTTAGCTGATAATGGTGAGAGGTGGCTTAAAGGGCCTGACTTTTTATTTAAGCCTGACCGTGAATGGCCCACAAATATAGACGACGTTGACGCCATCGACGCTTACATCGGTGGCGACGAAATCAAGGCTGTCTGCTCTACTAGTGAAGACCTGTCATTAGAGTTACCTGACATAAATCGTTTTTCTCAGTACTGGCGACTGGTACGTAGCACAGCTTGGTTCTTCCGCGGAGTCCACAACTTTAAGAACAAAAAGCCGGACTGGCTTCGAAGTGAACTGACCGCAACAGAGGTGGTGAACGCAGAAGAAGCCCTCATCAAACAAAGCCAAAGACAGAGGTTTTCTACAGACGTCAACAATTTGAAAAGACATGGACGGGTAGATAAATCAAGCTCAATTCGTCAACTGAACGCCTTCCTAGACGCGCACGACATACTCCGAGTTGGGGGGAGGATTGAGATGGCGAACCTCGATTACGACGCTAAGCACCCAATAATTTTACACCCGGCCGATCGATTCGTTGTGCTACTGATGCTTCGCTACCACGTCGAATCTGCACACTCCGGTAGAGAAAGAGTTCTTAACGAACTAAGAAAGCGCTACTGGATTCTTAACGGTCGCAACGCAGTCAAAAAGACTTGGAATGACTGTCTTGTTTGCAAAATTAGACGCACGAGAGCATCACCGCCGCTCATGGGACAACTACCTGACTCTCGGCTTCAAGACGGACACCGGCCTTTCACATACACAGGTTTAGACTATTTCGGACCTATGTTAGTAAAAATAGGCAGAAGACAAGAGAAAAGATGGGGAGCCCTTTATACCTGTCTTACCATACGTGCAGTGCATGTAGATCTAGTCAACGACTTGACAACTAGCTCCGCAATTCTCAGCCTACGCCGTTTCATAGCTCGCCGTGGCTGCCCAGCGGTCATACACAGTGACAACGCGACGACATTCCGCGGAGCCGACCGCGAACTGAAACAGGCGGTACTAGCGATGGACCAGAGCGAGCTACTGCGTTTTGGCAGCACTCGCAACATTGAGTGGAGATTTATACCTCCTAACTCTCCGCACATGGGAGGCTGCTGGGAGAGACTGGTGCGTAGCATCAAGACGGCGCTACGTGTGACGCTAAAAGAGCGAGTACCGAACGAACAAACCCTTCGTACGCTCCTGGCCGAAGCCGAACAATTTGTTAATAGCCGACCCTTAACCTATGTACCAATTGACTCCGACGACGACTTACCGCTATCGCCTAACAGTTTTCTCTTTACAGACACCTTAGTGATGGACAGACCCTTCGGTACGTTTTCTGACGGTGATTTGCTGCGGCGCTCTTGGCGGGAGTCCCAAAGATTGGCGGACCTGACGTGGAAGCGGTGGGTACGCGAATACCTGCCCTCCCTGACGAGACGGGATAAGTGGCTGCAGGTAGCTGATAGGCCGCTGGCCGAAGGCGACATAGTAATAATCGCTGATGATCAACTTCCAAGGGGACAATGGCCTCGGGGCCGTATCGCGAAAGTATTCCCCGGAAGGGATGGCCAGGTACGCGTAGCAGACGTGGTTACGAGACAGGGTACCTATACACGACCGGCGACTAAACTGTGTAAACTGGACGTCGGCTCCCAATCTTGAGTATCAGCCTTCTGATACTGGGGGTGGGAATGTCGCGGCGTCCAGCCTCCTTTGACTAACTGACTGGCTGGATGACGGACAGACTTTTTAAGTAATGACACGTTGACGGGACTTGACTGGTAATTAGGAAAAATAAAGGACGATTTTTCAACAAGAATTCACTTTTAATGCTTTTTTTCGACAAATAAGACGACAACGACCCAACAAGGGTGTTACGTCTTTCAGTACAATGGCTCATCCCCGCGCACTGTCCAAAAGGCTTCCTATATAACAACGTCAGGTTAGCTACTCTTCACCCGTGCTCCAAGCTTTGGAGATAATTTTGAACCATCCAACCAAATCTGGATGGCCAATTAGCTTCTTCGGACGCCTCCCCACCGAATCCAAAGTTGCAAGGTGGCATTTTTCTTCATTTGGCAGTGAATAGACTTGCTTGCGAAGCTTGTATTTTGGCAGTGAATAGACTTGCTTGCGAAGCTTGTATTTTGGCAGTGAATACACTTGCTTGCGAAGCTTGTATTTTGGCAGCGAATAGACTTGCTTGCGAAGCTTGTATTTTGGCAGTGAATAGTCTTGCTTGCGAAGCTTGTATTTTGGCAGTGAATAGACTTGCTTGCGAAGCTTGTATTTTGGCAGTGAATAGACTTGCTTGCGAAGCTTGTATTTTGGCAGTGAATAGGCTTGCTTGCGAAGCTTGTATTTTGGCAGTGAATAGACTTGCTTGCGAAGCTTGTATTTTGGCAGTGAATAGTCTTGCTTGCGAAGCTTGTATTTTGGCAGTGAATAGACTTGCTTGCGAAGCTTGTATTTTGGCAGTGAATAGACTTGCTTGCGAAGCTAGTATTTTGGCAGTGAATAGACTTGCTTGCGAAGCTTGTATTTTGGCAGTGAATAGACTTGCTTGCGAAGCTTGTATTTTGACAGTGAATAGACTTGCATGTGAAGCTTGTATTTTGGCAGTGAATAGACTTGCTTGCGAAGCTTGTATTTTGGCAGTGAATAGACTTGCTTGCGAAGCTTGTATTTTGGCAGTGAATAGACTTGCTTGCGAAGCTTGTATTTTGGCAGTGAATAGGCTTGCTTGCGAAGCTTGTATTTTGGCAGTGAATAGACTTGCTTGCGAAGCTTGTATTTTGGCAGCGAATAGACTTGCTTGCGAAGCTTGTATTTTGGCAGTGAATAGTCTTGCTTGCGAAGCTTGTATTTTGGCAGTGAATAGGCTTGCTTGCGAAGCTTGTATTTTGGCAGTGAATAGACTTGCTTGCGAAGCTTGTATTTTGGCAGTGAATAGGCTTGCTTGCGAAGCTTGTATTTTGGCAGTGAATAGACTTGCTTGCGAAGCTTGTATTTTGGCAGTGAATAGACTTGCTTGCGAAGCTTGTATTTTGGCAGTGAATAGACTTGCTTGCGAAGCTTGTATTTTGGCAGTGAATAGACTTGCTTGCGAAGCTTGTATTTTGGCAGTGAATAGTCTTGCTTGCGATGCTTGTATTTTGGCAGTGAATAGACTTGCTTGCGAAGCTTGTATTTTGGCAGCGAATAGACTTGCTTGCGAAGCTTGTATTTTGGCAGTGAATAGACTTGCTTGCGAAGCTTGTATTTTGGCAGTGAATAGTCTTGCTTGCGAAGCTTGTATTTTGGCAGTGAATAGACTTGCTTGCGAAGCTTGTATTTTGGCAGTGAATAGACTTGCTTGCGAAGCTTGTATTTTGGCAGTGAATAGACTTGCTTGCGAAGCTTGTATTTTGGCAGTGAATAGACTTGCTTGCGAAGCTTGTATTTTGGCAGTGAATAGACTTGCTTGCGAAGCTTGTATTTTGGCAGTGAATAGTCTTGCTTGCGATGCTTGTATTTTGGCAGTGAATAGACTTGCTTGCGAAGCTTGTATTTTGGCAGCGAATAGACTTGCTTGCGAAGCTTGTATTTTGGCAGTGAATAGACTTGCTTGCGAAGCTTGTATTTTGGCAGTGAATAGTCTTGCTTGCGAAGCTTGTATTTTGGCAGTGAATAGACTTGCTTGCGAAGCTTGTATTTTGGCAGCGAATAGACTTGCTTGCGAAGCTTGTATTTTGGCAGTGAATAGACTTGCTTGCGAAGCTTGTATTTTGGCGGCATTGGCCCCGATTCTGTTGTTCACAAACTAAACTAAATTTTAGTTTAGTGCATCTTTTTCTTTCTGCTTAATTGAGAAAAGGACAGAAGATAAAATGTCAGTTTAGGCCTGTCAAATTAGTCCGCGCCTAACGTAAAGTGATGTATTTTTGGTCGCCATGTTTATAATCGCGTCTAAACTGTCTATGGAATATCTTAATTTGATAAGATTAAGCTTAACTTAAAATTAATTTAGTTTGTAAACAAGAGAATCAGCGCCATTGAATACTACAAAATTGGCATTGCCCCATTCGGAGTCTGCCTGTAGTGCAACATTCGCACGCTCTACCAGAGCCTCTTTTTCGGACCGGATTGATTCCTTACTAGCCCGAGCATCCCGCAGGTATCTCTCCACAACTGTGCTGTCATCTGTAAACCCATAGATACCGAGCATCAGCAAACAGCGAGCATCGTTAATATGCAGCAGGAACAGAATTGCAGAGAGTATAGACCCCTGAAGAACACCTTCATTAGTCGATATGTGGCTTCGACGAGCATCCGCCGACAGCATCTCGAGGGCCTGGCCCCATAAGGGAATGGCATACATTAGTAGGTCCCCAGTTGACTGATTGCGGTGAAACCCGGTTACTGAAGACATTTTTTCACAATCCCTATGCGATGTTGATGGTATCTAACAAAGGGTGATACAAATGGATTGGAACCAGCACTGTAGCTTGAGAAATTGCAAATAACAATTTGAATTCATAAAGTTAGCAGAGAGTTTTGATTTTGCTATAAAATTTTTATTTCTATGGTTTCTATTAGTCATTCTAATGTTTACTATTGAGGCTCGTAGTACCCTCGACTAGTTTAAGCAGAATGATTCGACTACAATCATAAATAACGACGGGCTCCCGGAAACTGTCGTCCCATTGACAACGTATTATATTGTCAAGATCCTCACAGAATCATTTATTAACAATGTTATTGTTATACTCTATTTTTTTCTTGTTCCGTTACTGTCGGAATATCTAAAACATATTGGTATGATTTGTCAATATGGTCTCTTCAATTGAAGAAATATTTGTTAAGCTTCAATGAGTTTCAATAAAGACGTCACCACTCGGTTTATCATAACAGAAGTATTATTAACACCACTTGTACACTTGTACGTATTCTTTGATATTTTTTTGTCAAAGTCTTGGTAGAATATTTAATAAGTGTTAGTGCACAACAATATGGAATTAATAATTCTAAACCAATATTATAAACCAATTAAATTAAATATTATCAAAAACAAATCTCAATTCAACTGTTATATTATATCTTATAATTTATATTTCTTATACACCATTATTTTTGTTTTTACGAAACCTGAATAAAGTTTGTTCACAATAAGCACCTGAATCGATTCCAACCATTTTTACACCATGTTATATTTTAACACAAATACTTTTAGAAATTGCTAAAGTTTTGAAATTTTGTACATAGATTCTTTACTTAAAAATACCGAACACGTATTTCGGGTTTTGCACAAACAAAAAATTCTTCTCTGTATGAGAGGAGACCTGTGCCCAGCAGTGGGACGATAAAAAGGTAGATGATAAGGATTATGATATACAAAAAATAATGTTGTATTTAATAATTGTTTATTTTCAGACGCACATCCATTAATTACTAATCCATTAAATACTATTAATTACAATCAAAATATTAAAAATGATCAAAAATCAAAAAATATATCAAAAATGACAAACACGGAATTAAAAATCAGAAAACAAAAAATAATCACAAATCAAATTCAAATAACAATTAGATAATAATTAAAAAATAAATCCACATTATTAAAATTACATTAAATAATAATCGCAGTGGCTAGCATGCAACTGCAGCCACCGCCGTAAAAAAGGCGAGTCCCACCGCTCGGACAACACCCTCAGGAGCCCTTTCGAACTATCAAGGGTACGGCGCAGAAGCGACGCGCTCCTTTTTCTTATGATATCGTGAAAGTCCTCGGTTCTAGCCTCGGAAAACATCAATGACTCGCTACAAAACCGTGGCAGCCCCAACAGAATCCTAAACGCGTTGTTGTACAGGACACTGTCATATAGCAAAATGTGACAGCGGGCGACATCTCTCGTATCTAGATGGAAACGACACTAGAGTTGAGCCATCGAGCCGAGAGATGGCGTCTCGCGATAACTCTACCAATAATTGATTAAAATGATTACCTAGTTAAATAAAATAAAATGGAATGGAAATAGGTAACATTTAACAGGCATTTAAAATAAAAACCAATTCAAGAGTCTTAAAATTAAATTCGTGGGATGCCTTGTCTATGGTTCAAGAAAAAAAAAATCATTGAGGAGGTACTGGCACGCGAGGTTGGCGTGATTGCGCCATGGACCCTATGTGGTTAAACGACGAGTGATTTGGCTGAAATTTCTATTTGGCTCTTTTTGTCGGGCCTAGGGTCGGGAACCCGTGTGGAGACGTCGCACCTTGGCTTGCCTCAGGTGGCCTCGAACCCGACAGGATCAGGCTTGTGGAGTAGTAGTGTGCTGGACCCTGGTGGTTTGACACACCCAATTCTCTTTCGACGACGACGCCAGACAGGTATAAACTGTCATCATTTCTTTGTTCCTGAAATTGTCGATTCCCGCAGCCCGCGTTGCACGTCTGTTAACTGACGCCCGTCAGTTAATGACGCCAAGGGATTTTGTACCGTAAATCAGAAGCGTTAGTCAGGAAGGCTAATCAGAAACGTTAGTCTGCCTGTATGGTTATTGTTGGATGTATCTAGTGAGAGAGAGTGAGTTTAGAATAGGTTGCGTCTAAATAAACTATACTTAATCAAGTTTTATTAATTTCTATATTGTGTACAACCTAAGATAACTTTTGTAATGATTGTGCTGTGGTCACAACGGTTCACCTCACGAATTCTTCTACAAGCGACCTTGAGCTTGTTAAATGTCTCATGTGGATTCCCTGCCACATTTCGGTACGGAGACGGAGTGAGTCAGGGAATTAACAGGTTAAGTTGGGAGTTTTTTTTCATATGGTTTGTTACTGATGACACAGGGTACTTCTATAATAAACTTGTGATTGCATCCATTTATTGTTTCATTTAGTGCTGCTATCTTACCACCTATTTCTTAAGTAAATTTACTGCGGCACGGTCAGAGGTTCTTCGGACCCAGAAGCCGAGTTACAACACGCAGAGCGTTGTACGCCCGCTGAGTGAAATTGGTCCACAGGCTACACGTGTTGAAGGTCTGGCATTACGCCTTGAATAGGGTTACCTTCACCTGCTTAGAACAACGTGCAAACCTGCGAGCCAAAATGTTGCAGCGGAGCGACAACGCCCTACGCTCCCGCTCAGTATCCGCAATATCAGACAAATCCTCAGTGACCCAGAGACCCAGATACTTGAACTGATCTACCTTGGTCAACAGTGACCAACAAAGAGTGACCGGAGGCACAGTTAGGAACTTTTAGCCCCCGCTTTAAAGACCATGTATACACTCTTCCTCTGATTATATTTAAGTGCCTGGGCCGCCGCATAGGATTCACAAATGCTCAAAAGTTTACATAGTGCAGAAAGCGAGGGACTCAGCAGCACCATGTCATCCACGTAACTGATGTGGTTCATACAAACCCGATCAATAGAACAACCGACTTTACTGCTGCCCAGTTCCCCAATCAACTGGTTCATATAAAGGTTGAAGAGACGCGGTGAGTTTATCCCCTCCTGCCTCACCCCGCACTCCAACCTGTATATATCTGAATAAGATCCGGCTCATCTGACACTATTCTGCTGATGACTGTACCAATACTCAAATAATGTTATGACATCATGTGACAATGTCGTCTCGTGTCGCAACTTGTGCCATAGCTTATCGTAACACACCATATCAAAAGCCGTTGAGGGGTCTAAAAAACATGCGTATACAGGTGTATTTCTAAATTATGTAGCACTGAACAGTTTACTTAAGGCAGAAGATGCCATTCTCAGTCAACGGACCCGGCCTAAAGCCAAATTGAGCGTCATTTAATTCTAGAATCACACATCACGGATCATAAGACAATAGTGATTAACATCCAAAAAAATCTCCAAATCGGGAAACAATCAGTAACTAAAACCTTCACAGATATCCCTAAAGTTAAAGCAGATCTAGGACAAAAAGATTTCACCACCGTGCTGGCTACAGAGGACGCCAATTTGGCTAAGAATATGTTTCTATCAATGATCTCTCACACAATTACTACACATAGTAATACAACTAAAATCACCCAGAAAAACCGTATTCTGAACCCGTGGACGCACGGTCTAATTAGATGTATCAGGAATAGAGATAAGCTTCACAAAAAATCTAAAAAATCCCCACTTAACATGATTCTCAAAACTACCTACACTAGATATCGTAACTATTGCAATCGTCTATTGCGTAATCTAAGAATAGCCTACGAAAAATCCCAATTGGAGAAAGACGGTAAAGACCCAAAAGCCTTATGGCAAACTATAAAAACAATAATAAATACTCGGAAATGCAAAATCAGTCCAGGCAAGCTATTACAATCCAAAAATAACCCAAAGGCATCTGCTAACTTTGTCTGCAAATTTTTCACAGACGTTGGTAAGTCTCTTGCTGATAAGATTCGTGCACTAAGTAATGGAAATATCTCCTACGGACCACCGACCTCCCACACCCTTAAGAGAAGTCCCCCAAATTCCCTGGTCATAGCTGAGGTGACACAAATGGATGTTGAGTCCATCATTTTACAACTCCGTCCAGACTGTGCTACTGGCTGGGATGGGATCTCATCCCAGATAGTAAGGCAATGTCGGAAGGAGCTGCCACCCTCCATCACTCACATATGCAACCGATCTATAGCGACAGGTGTCTTCCCCGAAGCGTTCAAAACTGGAATCATCCACCCTATTTTCAAGAAGACCGTGTCAACAATTATCGCCCCATAACAGTGCTTTCTACCATATCAAAAATAATAGAGAAAGTATTTAACCACTCTCTTAAGAAATTTCTGGACAAAAATCACATTCTAGCGGATAGTCAGTATGGTTTTCGATCAGGTCTCTCCACTGAGGACGCAGTAATGGATTTGAGTAATCTTGTGGTTCAGACACTAGACGACAATAATAATTGCTTATGCGTCTTCCTTGACCTATCTAAGGCATTTGACACAGTCTCCATCCCCATATTACTATCCAAGCTTGAGACGATGGGAGTCCGTGGCATAAGCTACAAAATTTTTGAAGACTATCTCACAAACAGGAAACAACGCGTTATAATTGGGGATTGTGTGAGTGATGAGGATACTGTCTCTTACAGCGTTCCACAAGGGAGTGTCTTGGCTCCCACCCTCTTCCAGCTTTATATCAACGACCTGTGCACAATGTTCCTACCTTACACCAGCATTTTCACGTATGCTGATTGACACCGCCATTTTGTTTGGGGTCCAAACTGGTACACAGTTAAAGAAAGAGCAGAATTCGCACTATCCAAGGTGAATAACTGGTTGACTCACTACCTTCTCACGCTAAATCTCTCCAAAACGCAATATGTCCCCTTCTCCATCAACAAAACTAAGGCTCCACCGCGAAGCTTTCTTTGTAAGCCCACACTTGTATCACATCGACCAAATGCCATTGCCAAGAAATTACTCTCACGGAATCGGTTAAATATTTAGGAGTACATATGGATAGTGGCTTGCGGTGGGACAAACATATAAGCAGAGTCAATTCCAGAGTAAGACGACTCATGCATGTATTTAAAACACTTAGAGACAGTGCAACCCTAGAACAACTCAAACTTGTATACATTGCCATTTGCCAATCTATTGTGCAATATTGCATCACTGTATGGGGAGGGGCAGCAAAAACGCATCTACTGAGCTTAGAAAGAGCACAAAGAGCAGTGTTGAAAGTGATGACAAGGAAACCATACCGACATCCAACATCTCAGCTCTATTCAGAATGCAAGGTCCTTACAGTTCGCCAACTCTTTGTGCTCAGAGCTATAATCAGGAAGCATCGAAGCGTGCCTTTGCCCAATCCCAACAGACGCAGCAAAATGCCCGTATGCCCTCAACAACCATGCAATACCGCCTTTGCAAGGAGACAGTACAAGGCTTTAAGTTGCAAGCTATACAACTCAATTCACAAGCAATTTAACATTACTTCTCTTAGCAAACATGAACTCAAAAATAAAGTTTCCAAATGGCTTCAATTGCTCGACTATCAGAAGACGGAACATTTACTGGCATAATACATGGCGTACCAAAAACAAAAACAGAAAACAACACTTACACTTATATTGTAACCCTCACACTCACTCATACTATACAAACCCACACCCTCACACCACACACACAACAACAAACACACATACTTATGCTAAATTGTTTTAAGTAAGAAATAGACTTAGACTAAGAAAAATTCTTAAGAACATGATGCGCTACTTCCTGCGACTGACCGCTGTTACCCAAAACACAAGCCTTGGCTTAGTTTGGGTGACAGTTAGCCCATAAAAGAATGTAAACACTTGTGACAATAAAGAATTTTTATTTTATTTTATTTTTTTTATTATACGACTTATTGCCAATATTATTGACAACATGCTCTCTGAGCTCTCTCGATGTTGTAAGCTTGTTGCAAACGCGGTCGAAGCGAGTCTTCTAAGAGTCTGTGGGCAGCTTTAAGCGCATTTTAGTAGGTCTTAGAAGCGCGGTTAAAGGCTCTCTTCTATCTACTTAGATCCGGAACTCTGCAGTCAAGAGCGTCAACCCAGGTGAGAAATGCCGTGTGCTTACACTGTTCAGCTTGGACACAATCGGCTTTGAACCACTTTTCTTTTTTCCTCGGTGGTAGGCCATAAAATCTGCCGCCGGCTGAAGTTGCCACCCACCAGACAAAGTCTTGCCGCCAAGAGATTTGTCGTATTCCGGCATGATGTCTGGTGAAGCCGCATGGAGGACGGGTCTGAGCAGTTGTGTTGCGATGTGTACCGGGTACGATGCGCCTAATGTTGTTGTGTTGGGAGTTTGATCGTGGAGGGTCTTCAAATCAATATCCCTTTGGCGCAGCATCGTTGGTCGTGTTGTTGGGTTTAACAGTGCATCACCTCGCTCAACTGCCGTCTTCCTTCCTATTCGCTCAGTTTTTCTGAGTGAATAGGCTCTTAATAAACTAGTGCGCTTTGCCATCAACGATCGCATCACTGCTGATGCCTGATGGTATCAGGCGGGATTGCGGTCAAGACCAACACGACCAACGATGCTGCACCAGAGGGAGATTGATCTGGAGACTCTCCACGACTAAACTTCCCACACAAAAACACAACTGTGTTGCGATATGTGCCGGGTACGATGAGCAGTTTCTCAGACCCGTCCTCCGTACGGCTTCACCAGACATCATGCCGGAACACGACGAATCGCTTGGCGCCAGGAGCATGCCTGGTGGGTGGTAACTTCTGCCGGCAGCCGATGTTATGGCCTACCACCGAGTAAATTTTTGCAGTCGGCCGCCCGCTTAACACCAACCATTCTTGGGAAACCTTTTGTTGATGGATTACTCGTCACCGCGCGAGGTTAGATGGATATCCCGCCATTTATCAGAGCCTCGTTGGTAAAGGCAGCAGGGAACACCGCGTGCCGGTAAGGTTGCAGCTTGAGGTATCTTGTTGTTGTGCACTTACATCCCAAGTTTTAATTACATTTTTAATTTTAATAATTATATTAGCGACGGTTCAGCACTAGAATGCTGAACACGGGCTTTGATCTGACAGATTCATCTTACTGGAGTCTGAACGACTGAATATCAAAATAAAAGAGTATTTTTAGATTGTCTTTTATTTTGACTAATTAAAACCCGGCTCAACGTCTATTTGGACCTGCTAGTCAGTACGTGTGTCAAAACCGAGAGCCCGTTATCGCGAAGTGCTTGAGATTACTTTTGGTGGATACTGATGAGGATTCTGAAAATAATGACAAATACTATAACGCTATTTTAAGCAGCTATTTTACCGAGCAAATATCTATGAATACTTTAGCAAAGTACTCAAAATTTGAGAAATATATTTAAGTTCTTTCTAAAGAATTTCAAGAACCTACCTTTTACCAAAAGTAATCTCGTAGATGATTCTAACTTCATTACATTTTGTTGATGAGTAAATTGTGACGTGTAATGGATCGAAAAAGAAAGATTGTTAAGGTGAAACCTACTCCTGAAAGAATTGTATTTGGACTTATTATATTTAAAATACTTTCTTTAATTTTTTTTTTTGGTTCAAGTGAAGCCCTTTTTAGCGGTTAATTCAAGTTATTTAGGACTTAGAATTATCTATGAATAAGTTCAAATTTTTATAAAGTACGTTAGCAGTCTATAGCACGTGTCGTCTATCACCGGTCAACCATCGACACGAACGATGTAAAATACTTCACTTCTACCCCTTTCTTGATCGCTTATTTATCTTTATTTCGGAGCAGGTCTGGCGTGGGTCAGGCTGACCCGCCTATTGAGTGGACCCTCGTCACCCGCTCCACCGCTCCATCGACGCCGATAATATGTTAAACGTAACAAATTACATCAAACAGTAGGTGGACTCGATACCAACTAAAATGCTATGCGCTGTTTATTTAGGAGGGTAAGAGGTTCTGTAAATGGATGATGTGATGCGACCGAATTTCGATAATGGATCCTTTTTATTGTTTAGAATATAATGACGATGATATATACTTTAATTTGTTTGTTTTCGCTGAAATAAGAGCCGCTTTATACACAATTGTGACGACAGCAGGAAAACACCTCATTTGTAATTTTATAACAGCATTATGTGCATCACCACGGCTGGTCACCGTGTCTTTGAGTTACAGACGTTGTAAAAATAATAAGTCTCTTAATTTTATAATACATTGTACAAAACAAATGAAAGTAACTACAACTCGGTCTCCTGTGAAACTTCTGCTGTTTAATTATTTCCTGCGACTAGGACTAGTTCCGCACTTTTTATACGACTGTGAATCAAGGGTCCTGTTTTCTTCACGGAGATTGATTTTGTGAGAGTTGTTCTGGAGAAAATATAGATTTACATGATTGATTATTTCCAATTCACTTAGGTTCTGCTCGATTAGGTCGCATCTACTTGCAGGTAACGAGGTCTTGATTCCCAATCAGCGTAAGTACGAAAAACCCATTAAGAAAGATGGTGACGAATATAACATGTTCGGAGCTCACATAATTAGTAGTCTGCGAAGAGAAATGGCAGCACATCACATGTAGCGTACAATCTGCGGTAATTCTGCACATTTGCCAGAGATTAGTTGGTACTTGCGCGCACTTCGACGCGCCGTTACTGACGTAAGTCAAGAAAAAAGGCCGCATGAAACTCGACCGTGAATACAATCGAATTAAGCTAAGTGTGTTTCATGATTATATCATTTATAAGAAAGTGTGCTGAAATATAGATAAGTCTGAGTGTCACTGTGTAGTATACGCAGACTAGTGAAGTCGCCGACACTCGGAGACACTGTATACTGTATGTACTATCACGACCAAAAAGTCGAGTTACAATCTCACAAAATTATTGCCAAGCAATACTTTTACAATATTAAAGGTGGTTCGAGTTCAAAACTAATAACTTACAAAAAAAAAATTTAAGTGTTTATTGGTGAGTTATGAATGCTGACGACAAAAATATGTAAAAATACCGATCCGCAACTTAACGATGATACTTTCTTTTAATATTTTTTCTATATTAAAGCCATTATAAAAAGATGAGGGTAGATTTGAAACAAAGTGAATCACTAGTTCACATAAAATATTCCACTACCTACCTATTAGCTGCAATATCTCAAATAATATTACTTAGCTGTTGTTGGGTGGTGAACATATAGGTACGAGCTTATGTTATTAGTTTTACTTTTTTAATCAATATGCAGGCTAATATTAGTAATATTGTTGCTTTTGTATAAGTTGTTTTTATTTTTATTTGGATAAGGTGCAAACCAATCGCTTATTGCAAGTGTGTAATGAACTTATTATTGTTTTAGAGAAATACAATAAGCCGACGGGTCAAGAGGTTGGAGGACGAAGGTAACTTAAAGAGTCGAGAGAAGTGGAACGAAACGATAATATTTACCGTTGAATAAACCTTTAAATCGTGCGAAGAATGGAGGTTACATTTTTGGTTTAAAAATAACACGCATTGGTCTGAAGGCCAATGCGTGTTGTTTTGTATGATCCGAAAAGAAATAAGTTCGTTAATTATTGAACTAAGAAATTGCTTGATCATTATAATCTCATGACATCAAACTCCGAAAAAAATCACTGCAAGATGGCAGCACTAGTAACATGCTATACACGCAAAAAATAGTAAATGTAAAAAGTACTGTTTTGTGTTCTATAAATTATTTTATCTACTCTCATATCAAAAAATTAAAAATATAAAACTATAAAGGAGTTTATATTGACGTACTTTACCCATAGTATATCGAAAGAAAATTAAAAACTTAAATTATAACATTATTTCTCTAACAAAATAATGTTATAATAATTTTTTTTTCATTATCGTACAGATTACAAACCATAGACAGCAATATTTCATTTTTTATATGTGGCTGCGCGCACTTTGGCGCGTGCGCGGTGATGCAGGGTGCAGAATTTTGGCGCCAAATACGTTTCTTTGTATTGCAAGTCGTTGTTGTGTTTCGCTGGACACATAATTGATTATTATTATTTCTTAAAATGTTAAGTGACAATGAAGAAAAGGAGAATGCCCATCGTCCCTATATCTCGGGGCCTACATGTTACAGTCATGAAATTGGTGTTATTTTTTCAAATAACACATCTGGTATAATGTCACTTAATTTCAATGAAATTGACAGTTGGTATTCAGAGATTTTTTAATTTGAATTTATGCCTAAGTGAGGTTATAAAATGGATTAAGTGACAAGCAACAATACAATTGAATCGGAAATCATTCTTATTTAGCCGGTCGATTATACAATTATAGTTACTGTCATTTCGTTTTACGTGTGGTTGTTACCGTAACTTGATATTTTTGTAGTATGTTGGTATCTACCTAGATTATTTTTTCAATAATATAACAGGGGGACTATGCAACAATGTCAAAGGCTAATTGCCTGCAAATATTTTTATTAAGTAATTAGTTTTATGATATTGTGTTTACAATAGTCTAAGAGTTTAATATGTCTATACTGTACAGTAAATGTGTACATATATATAGCACTTACATAGTTAGGTGACTTTTTTTTTTTTTCGGGTGGAAATGCATTTACGCACCATATCCGCCGCTAGCTAGGCGACGAACGTGTGTGGGATTCGCCCAGCCGAAGATGGGAATACCCACTAAAACCACTTGGTTCCCCTCAAGCCCTGCGATGAGAGCACCACGGGATCTGCCCGAAGGCACTATCCCCGTGGCACTCCCAGGGCATTCTGGCTAGGCCGATTTGCGCGCCAAAGGAGGATTACCCGGGGTACCGAAGTAATCCTCAGACGTGGTGACCATGTACAATGCGCGTGGGGAGCTACCCGCACGCGCTGGCCACACTCGGGGGCTAAAGCAAACGGGGGTTCGTCCCCCGCCTTCTTCGCCCCGCCCGTCTACGCCGGAGGCGAGCGGCAAGAGCATCCTCTTCTCGCTCCCTCTCCGCTGCCTACTTCTGTAAGAGGACGGTCTCACAGAAGGAGGCGGCAGCCTCCCATGCACTCTCGCTTTCAACCATGGTTGCCAGGGAGAGGCGTCCATCTCCAACATAGTTAGGTGCCTACTGGGACTGAAAATAAAAATAAACAGTTTTTTTTTTTATATTTCATTTGTCATTTATTCATCTTCATAAACAATTAATATATTATCAAGAAAGAGTGCAGGAGGTGATATATGGTCTTGATACCTAGCCCAACTTAAGTACCAGATTATGGACATAATGTGTGCACAACACCCTACTGTACGTCTGCCAACAATGCAGTTACAACAATATTGTAGGATTGCTTGCCTTCCAGTTAGAGAGCTGTCTATTAAAATGTAGATAAAATAAATCTTTTTACTAATATGTCTAGAATGTATTTTTCCTCTATACAAACATGTAGTATTAGAAGTAGACAACTCTCTTATTAGGCTACTATCAACCTCTCTGCACACTTCTATTACATAGGAGCCATCTGCCCTTACATGCTCCCCGTAATAGGAACGTGCCTGCTTTATTTGATACGTTCCCAGAGAAATTAAAATTAATTCATTATATGTAAGCTGAGGAAAATCTGTTACAATACTTTCATTTTCATTAAGAATCATCGGACTAAAATCAGCTCGTCTTCTATTTAAATGATTTTGTATCACATAATTGGCTAATGTATTTTCTAAGTACATGTTTTGATTAATAATTTCCAGAATTTCATCAGCGTCATCCCGGTCAGTTAAAACAGGATGAAACGAGTTTATGAGTGCGGCAGCCACTTTGAAATCATCCATTAGATGTTTGCTTGCATGATTAAAAAAATCCTGTCGTAGAAGTTTAAAATCCCTTTTGAATCTTCCATTCACAACTTCTACTACCCAACGGCAAATAGTGACTGCCCTTGACTTATTTGCATCTATTGTAGACAACTGTGTTTCACCCTGTTCTAATGACGCGGGTACATATGTACGATAACCACATGTATTAAGTAAGGGCAAGGCGTCCCTAAATCCCCTATCCAGCACGAAAGCATCGTCAGCCTCAAAATAATTTCTCATGACTGTTCCATCTTTGAATTCTTGATTCATTATGACTGCATCTGATGTTGTAGCTGGATAGGGGCCCAAAACGTCGATTATATACCCATCAGTACAAACCACTAAGAATGGTTTAACTAAATTCTTATACTTATGTAGGCTATATGTGTCCTTTTGGTACATATAATTTGTGCTTTTCTGTATGTATATATATGTTCCATCACAAATAATTACTGGTTTATATCTACCATTGTGATTCCCAAATAATCCTCGGGGGAATTGTCAGAGTTCTTGTACACAATTCATCTTTACTAATATGATTAATACCTAAATGCTGTGGCACATAATGAATAGGCAGCATTTCTCTCGCTTTATTCATTAGCCTCTCCAAAGTTGCTCTTGGGATCTTTAACAAACTTGCTAATCTTTCGTCGGAATCACCAGTACGAAGTTTTGTTATATATGCAGCTAAAGCTGTAACGCCTCTTGACATATGTGCCAATGCTGGTGTTTCATCAAGCACTTGGTGAAATTGTTGCTTGGTTAATCCAAGCCAATAGTAAAAAACATTGTCTTCAATACTATCCAAATCTTCAAAATTAAGTTCTATGGTTGTGGGAGATTTTAAAGCCAGCATATCTTGAATGTGACTAGCCGTAAATGTATTTAAAGAATTATTTGATAGACCAATTAATAAATCCAATCTTTCTATTGCATATAAATGATAATCACAGAGTCGGTTATTCTGAGACACATAATAATTGTGCATGTTCAAGAGATTTCTCCTCATAGCTGTGGGAATTCTGTTTCTTTCTCTCCGATTACAACCTTCTACAAAACATTTACTTTCAGTTTGAACAGGCCTCAGATAATCAGGTAATATTATTGTTTGTTGACTTATGCCATGTGCTGGTTCATTGGTTTCCACAGTTGGAGTACTTATATCAGACACTGGCATTTCTGATGTAGGGGTTTCTTGTGAAATGGATATGACAGTTGGTGAAGTTGGCACACCAGATGCAGATGCTGATGTTGATGGCTGTGAGACAAAGTGACGAGCAGATCTGTCTGCCCTCACCCAGCAAGAATGACATACTGCACTCTGAGCTCCAACCTAAAATAAATAGAATATTTTATTATCACTTTCTCATGATAACTAATTGTCTAATGAAATTATAATTATCATCTGTCTAAAAACATCCCACTTATGGCCCCAAATCTGTTTCAGATACAATTGGAGGGAAATTGTCCACTACCCAAGCAAGATGGGTTTATTTTCTTTAGTTTCTTTATAGATAAACAGACAACTGACATATGTATAAATACAACTGTAGTTATTTGAATAATACTTACAGTCCGGGGTAAAATCCATTCTGCTATAATATTTAGTATTCTTTGTTCTCATTCAGGATTGGATCGGAGACGGTGGGATCGTACAATCCTTAATGAACGTCCACAATGGATACACACTTGAATATGGCCTCGAGGAGCAGGAGTTTCTTCTGTTGCCTCAACTGACAGTAATGTATCAACTGCCAAATCCCAGCAAGCTTGACAGAGATGATAGCAGGGATCCACCTTAAATATAAATAATAGTTAAGAATTTATTTTCAAACCAAAGGAACAGACAAATACATCGACCGGTCCCAAGGACAAAGTGTTACGGTAAAATAAGACAAAATGTATTCTATTACGGATTCACACACACACGTATTACGTACTGTATACAAAAACCTATATGGCACTATTTTTTTTTAATATCCTTTTACTTATTGAAATAACCAATCAAACGTATCTTATTATTACACAAACCCCATACCGTATATCGATAATTATACGATTTTGTTCTTAGGACCCGTCGAAATATTCGCATGAGGAACGAGTACATAATTCTATTTTGGCACTACTTACTGTTTGCGGAGAAACCCATGCGCGTACAATAGATAAGATGGATTCTTCATTCAACGGCCCTCTGCCCGTTACATTGCAACGAGATATATTAATACCGCAATTAATGCAGTTATCCATACTGATTGTAAATATCGAAGTCCTTGGAAACAAGCCGTAGTCAGTCAGAGTAGCAGATAAAGAGTCCGTGTTTGAGCCGAGTTCGTCCGTGAAAGCAATATTCGTCAGATTCCCGAAACAAGCCAAAGTAGTTAGTAAGATCACAGAAAATACGAATTTCGTAGCAAAACACATTCACCGGCGCAAGCACAACAATGAACAAAGCGAATGCAGTGACGTTTGAGTTTGTTTGACAAACGAAAAAAAAAGACAACGGATTTTTTTAAAATCTGACACAATGTCTTTTTAGCTACATATCAATACATGGCTAGTGAGAGCTGTAAACAAAACAATAAAATGCATTTTTCTCAGTTTTCTAATTGTAAATTGTTTTTCTTTTTCGTGTATTTGTTTTATGATAAAATTACGATAATTTTGCAATATAATAGTTGACTGTACAGCGTAGGCCCAAAAATGGGCATTCTCCTTTGACGCCGCCCGATATTTTAGAGGCTGCGACAGCAGTCAGTCTTAATTTACTACCAATTAAGTCAAGAAAATTATACGATAAACGTTATCAAGATTTTTTAACATAGAAAAAATTAATAAAAGTGCTACTTCATATATTCAATACAATGTATGAGATTAGATAAAGTAGTGTATGAAACTGTACATAATTAGGTATTACACACTCGTGTGATACTATTAAAAAACTCGCTTCGCTCGTTTTTTTAAACTCACACTCGTGCATAATATCCCTCATTATGTGACAGTTTCATAAACTACTATTATGATTGTAATAATATTCAGGTTAAGCTTCAATCCTCTCTCTTTAAGAAAATGAATAATTAAGCTATAACCTCTTTAATGGTAACAGGTAGTATTAACATTTTCATATCTAAAAACCAAAAATGTGTTTAATATTTTTTACCATAATAATATCATAAGTTTGTCAGGTACTTTTATATAATATATTACAATGCTGCCATATCAACGAGTGTTTCATTTATTAGTATAAGTATATCTACACCTAATTTTCGCTCTGATCGATCCACCATCACTATATCAGGCTTATTGGCAACAATAGTCCTGTCAGTGATGATGGATCGATCCCAGTACAATGTGATGTGGCCATTTTTGAGAAATGGGTCGGGCGTATACCATTAGTAAGGCACCTCCGATTCCACAAGGTTGTATTTGAGAGCAAGTTGCTGATGAATTATCCTGGCTACAAGGTTTTGTCTATGCAAGTACTCTCCGTTAGCTAGACGAGAACACCCGGAGATAATATGCCTTATTAACTCTCCCGGCCGGTGACATGCCCGACAGATGTCAACTGTGCCGTCTTTCACAATAAATCTCCGGTAATTGTTCGTCATCATAACTTCGTCCATAATTGCACATACAAAACCTTCGGTTTCCCCAAAAAGGTCACCGAATCGTAGCCAGGCTACGGACGCTTGTAAATCTACATCAGGCCCGTTTAGGGCTCTGAAAAAACGTCCGTGAAGCTCTTTGCTCTTCCATACATCCATGCGGTCATTTGTGTCAAGCACTACGGGTTTGCGCCAGTTCTCTTTAGCCAAGAAGAGCGGAGTGAGGCCCTTGTCAACCGCGACGACATCTCGATGCATCCCCACGTCGGTTTCTAGAAAATATTCCCTGAGACTGCATATCTCGCGATTGTGGAGGGTCTTAGCGTTTAAAAAGCCACGACCTCCACATTTTCGCGGAATATACAGCCTCATAACCGATGACCGTGGGTGATGCAATCGATTTGCAGTCAGCAGCGTACGGACCCTCTGATCCAGTTCAAGCGTCAAGTTCGGTTTGAGTCCATTTGAGTATGCCGAAAGTGTACATCAATACCGGCATGACCCAACCGTTGAAAGCACGCACCTTGTTTCCGCCTGATAGAAGACTATTAAGTACTTTTTTCAGGCGGCCAAAGAAGCGATCCTTCAACGATTGCTTCATGTCAGTAACATCGATACCCAACGCTTCCGACATACCCAAATACTTATAGGTTTCGGATGCGGAGAGGGCTCTAAGGTTTATGGAACTCGTGAGTTGGGTTCCCATGGATTCCACAATCTCTCCTCGCTTTACATGCATGACCGCACATTTGTCCACACCAAATTCCATCCTGATGGAGCTACTGAAAATTTCAATAATTTTCAGTAGCTCCCTCAGTTGTGAATTGGTGTGAGCAAAAAGTTTCAGGTCATCCATGTAGAGGAGATGCGATATAACCTGACCACCTCTCCTCAACCGATAGCCTAGACCTGAATCCTCCAATAGTGTGCTTAGAGGATTCAATGCTAAGCAAAACCAAAGTGGACTCAAACTATCGCCCTGAAATATTCCTCGCTCGATCCTTATCGGTTCGCTATTCCTCTGAATATTTCGACATCCTGGATAGCGAAGGACTGTCCTCCATGTCCTCATACACGTCATCAGGAAGGTGCGTAGAGTTGCATTTACTTTATACAACTCCAGCACCCGCATGAGCCATGTATGTGGCACTGAGTCATAGGCCTTCTTATAATCTATCCAACATGTCGATAGATCCTTTCGGGAACGACGAACTTGTTGGCTAATGGCCACATCAATGAGGAGTAGCTCCTTAGTACCGCGGGACCCGCTCTTACATCCATTTTGAGAGGCAGACATGATGGAGTTGCTGTCAATATGCGTGTTAATTTTAGATATCAAAATGGATGTAAGAACTTTATAGACCGTCGGTAAACACGTGATAGGCCTATAATTTTTCGGTTCCGCGGTGCTACCTGATTTATGGAGCAGGTGGGTTATTCCTGTTGTTAGAAACTGGGGTAGCGAACCAGACTCTAAGGCGGTCTGGAATTGAGATGCCAAGCGAGCATGCGACCTGGAGAACCATTTAATCCAAAAGCTGTGCAGCCCATCCGGCCCTGGAGACTTCCAATTAGGCAACGGACGGACTGCACGAGCTACATCTTGGGGGCAGATGGTAATGGCCCCCATTTCTGGTACTGGATCGCAGGCTCGCTCAACAAACCGAGTCCAATCACCTTCGGTGTGACTGACAGGCACCGACCAGGTATTGCGCCAGAATGAATACGTGGCATTATCATCTGGTAGGCACGTGTCAGCAACACCTTGGTCTGATCGCTCCCAAGCTCTATAGACCCGCCTTTCATCGCTTTGGAAATTGCGATTCTGAGAATACCGCTCCACTCTTCGCTTGCCTACCGACGAATACGGTTTGCCCATGCATATAATTTCTGCTTAAAAAAGTCGATGCGCTCTGTGACGCGGAACAAATAGTCTCGGGTACTAATATCAGTCCCCGAGAACGCCCGCCTCACAAAGCGCATCACTCTAGGGCGTGTATTGCCTTCCCTGAAACTACACACATCAAAAGTGTCTAGGGATCAACATATATTTTTGCAATAACTTTTCTCCTGATTGATATTAATTAAAATTTTCTTTAAGGATTCATCAAATAAAGTGTTTTCGTTTGTCACAGTAACGATAAACCAAGTCACCTTTGCATTAATAAAGAAATTTGCCATTTTCCTAATAAAGGGATATTTGACATTTGAACCACTAACACAAAAGTTCGAAAAAAAGACTGAAATAACAGTTTTCTCTAAAATTTTATTGGGTCACTTAAACAATTAATAATCCGTGTTTCTACCGCGAACACTAACAACACAAGAACATCGGTTTGGCATACTCAAAATGAGTTCATCCAAATCACGCTGTGGAATGGCCGCCCATGTTCGTTGCAACAACAAAAAAAGGTCTTCTTGCGACTGGATACCCTCCATATTCGGCAGAGCTCTTCTCTGTAGCATATCCCATGCATGCTCAATCGGGTTCAAGTCTGGCGACTGAGCAGGCCAGGGCAGGACATTGATGTTAGCTGCGGCGAGAGTCTGTCTTACAACTGTTGCGGTGTGCGGTCGTGCATTATCATGCATTAACTGAAATAAGGGACCGATTTGCACTTGTAGAGGAACGATGACGTCTGATACAATCGTCTCAGCATAAATTTGAGCGTTGAGGTTGCCTCTGATCCAAATCAACTCAGTTCTTCCGCCGATCCAAATACCCGCCCATACCATGATGGTTCCACCACTATAAGGATGGACTTCCTGGCAGGATTTTAATCGCTGTTGGCGTCCAGGGGTTCTCCAGTGTCGTATACGTCTTGTATCCGGTTTCATACCAAAACGAGACTCATCAGAAAAGCACACGAAACGCCATTGTTCTTCTGCCCAATTTCTGTGTTCAAGAGCCCATTGATATCGAATCCTACGATTGTGCATTGCTATAGGTGGTACCCGTAGCGGTCTTCGGGAATGAAGGTTCACTTCATGCAAGCGGTTTCTGACTGTTTGGTCGCTAATTAAGTTCCCTGAAGAGTGATGAAGCCTCACGGCTAACATCATGGCGGTTATTGTTGGAGCTCTTCGAGTTAAGATTTGAATGTATCGGTCTTGTCTCCGTGTGGTGCAGCGATACCGTCCTCCATGGCGCTCAGCCACGGTACCAGTGCTTCGGTAACGTGTCCAAAGTCGACTGATAACACTCTGACTTGTATTCAGAGCTAAAGCCACAGTACGTTGCCGGGAACCAGCTTCTATCATTCCCACGGCTCTGAGCATTTCTTCCCTGCTTAAATGACGTCGCCGCTCCATAATAACGTTGGTTTTAATCAGTAGTAGGGAAACAGTAGCACTAATAATGTCTTCAATGCGTTGTATGTTTTTATAGGGAAAATATTGACAGCTGATTTTCATCTTTTACTCGAATTTGATTCACAGTTCCTGATTCAAATTATGAAATGCACCAAAAATGATCCATATAAATTTATAAAATCATAAATTTATTACAAAGCCACATCTCAATCTCAAGAAATCCGCATAAAAATGCTTGATCCCTAGACACTTTTGATGTGTGTAGTTAGCTTGCCAATGAGTGCTCTAGTCTCTCCGATACGACGCTCAATCCTGCACTGCCAAGCTGGTACAGCTGATTTTGGTCGTGTGGCTCTGTCATTGTATGGGAATTTGACTTGAGCCACACGACATATCGCAACAGCTCCGCAGTACAAGATTGAATGTGTATCAGTCAGATCTTTGCTGTCCTTTAAATAATAGGACAGCTGAGAGTCTAGAGCACACACCAGCGCCTTGTTTTTTTTATGCATGGGCAATCGAGGTAAACGTGGTCTAAGTTCAGGCGGAGTAGAGCGGTACTCACAGAAAGCATCCTCCAAAGCGCTCCTCAATTTTTCATTGCACTGGGGACTCACGGAAGTAGCCCTATCATCATCCTCTTCATCAACGTGGTTGGGTCGCGGTGAAACACTGTTAAGTTGTACCGCGACCAATGACGAAGCAGGCGTAGGCGATCAAGCACTACATCATCCAGCATATGGTTACGCTGGATGACCCGCACCTGATCCGATAGTCGTTGCGCCGACACGTTGACAGCTGGCTCAAGCACCTGAAACAGATAGAGCAATTAATTATTATTATTATTACAAATATAATTTGTAAACATTTTTACTTTAAGAGCCATTTCACAAAATTTGAACGCTCGAGTTTAGGTAAAAGACGGTAACTTTATTGACGTGTTGTATTGTGTTCTACAAACACAGAACGCGATCAGTGTAGTGCTAGCGTTGAGTGAGACGGACTAAATAATCTTGAGCCATTATAATTATTACGCCTTATTTTTTTTTGTATCAATTATTAACTATGGGTGTATATGTTACGTAAGTAAGTATAATTTGAAATTAACAGGAAAATAATTCAAAGATACAAAATATTTTACTATAATATATAATTCAAAGATTACATATAAGTTTCAAAGTATTTTATTATAATATATGACATAAGTTCTTCCGCAGAGGTGAGTAGCAATAAACTTGAATATTTTTATGATATAGGTAGGAATAATCAAACTAATTGAAAACAACATTGACGATTCAATATTTATTTTTTACAGAATCCAATGAATGAGCATATAAAAGTTATTGGAAGGAGAATCATTGATTTTCAACATTTTTTTGAGGAGTTGGTTGAAATTGCGATTCATAACGATCGCTTTGGATGTACAGTCGACAGCACATCAAGCACCATGCTTATTAGATTTTCAACTTTATCTCTATAGGATTAAAGCTCAAGGTTGATTGGGAATTTTTGACAGTTTCGGGAAGCTTGACCTGTTGTCGTCCATGCATTGGAGAATCTTATACTAATAAAAGAAAATAAAGTAAGGTTTCTATCCAAATTCTTCATTCAATGAAATATGTGTGATTCTAAATTCAAATTGAGTAGTCACGACGAAACACAAACAAATGAACTAAATGTCAACGAAAGCGCCGTGATCAGGAGCCATCATTTCAGAAATAGGCCTCACAAATTTAAATGAAGTAGTTACATCGCTGGACTTACCTGTTATGTCAATATTCACTTATAGTACATGTCATGATAAAGTAGGTGACATGTGGAAAAATGCCGCTAAAGAAAGTATGATTGTCACAGCTCAGGAGGTAACAGCTACTGCTCGATTATGAGGTGACACTCATGACATTATGATGATACCAGTGAAACCAGTAAAAGCAAACTGTTGCTAGAGCAAACGCCCATATAAAAATAAATACATATAATGCTTTGTCTGGTGTTGCAGCTACTATAGGACATTACTCAGGAAAAACTCTCTAAATCGGGGTGCGGAATAAGTATTGTGGAATTTCTGCCTGCGCAAATAAAGAGTAACAACAACCTACTGCTTACAAATGCTAAAAAATCGCGTCTATTCATCTTCTAGTATGGAACCAACAATACTGATAGAGGGATTTAAGCCTTCCATAGCAACTCTGAAATCAAAAAGAGAGTATAAACCCTGATGTAAAAAAAAAAAAGTTGCAATAAAGTGTCCCTCGCTGCCGCACCAAGAATATCCAGAGATTATAAGCGATTGTCCTGCTAAAGTAATATGAAATATTCTGTAGGTAGCAAAATTAGTTGGAAGCTACATTTTTTTTTATATTATGTACTCGTGCTTGACCGCAACTCCATCTAATGGTTAGCAGTGATGCAATCGTTGAGAAGCGCGCTAGTTTATTAAGAGCCTATTCACTCTAGTCTTGAAGACCGCTGGCAACTATTCCAGTCCCTCGACGAACACGGTATAAAAGACGAGGAGCAACTCTTTGTCCGGATCGCATTCGGGCAATCGCCGTATGACGGGTCGTCCGAAGATGTAATGGAGATGGGGAAACTCCCGCGCACACTCTCCAAAAAGCATCTTATAGAACACCAACAGGCTTGCTACTCTTCGCCTGCGCTCCAGGCTATTTATTTGTTGCAGAGACGACAGCACATCAAGCTACTACAATCTGTCAGTTTTTTTTAATTAGATTATTAACTTTAACGCTAAAGCATTAAGGGTCAAAGTTGATTGAGAATATATGATAAATTCGGGTAGCTTGACCTGCTGTCGTCCGTCCTTACTGAAATGCCTAGGTCTTGTGGTCGCATTTCTGTTGAATTTGAGGTCCCGCATTACCAAGCGAAAACGGAACACATTATCAGTAGCAATGGGTTTCGTTTTGACATTAATTAGCAACATTCAATGCGTTATTTTAGTAAAATCTACTTTATATGGATATTCCTTGGACCATGTAGCATCAATAAAATACGGCAAATGGGATAAAGGCTATTGAGCAACTCGCCATTCAAAAGAACTGTACAAAAATATGGTCTTTTCATTGATGAGTCTTTCATTGATCAATCTTTTCATTGTGGTTCGTTTTCCTATAAAATTAAAGAAATGTTAATATACTAACTAGGTTCTACAGAATGCAAAAAGGAAATCTAAAACACGTTATTATGTTACTGAAATTAAAATTAAAGAGATTAAACACCACGTCCACACTAATTGGAAGCATACATACTTACAGAGAAAAAAAACTAATTTCCAGCTGAACAGAACCTCCTCTTTATTACAGTCGGTTAAAAATGGCACTCATTAGTATTTTACCATGTGAATCGCTCCGACTATATTACTTGATGTTGAAGCAACTACATTCACCGGATTAACTCATTTTTTAATCTAAAATAAATATAAAGTATTAATATCTTTTTATTTCTTTGAACTCATAGAAACAGATTACAAAACAAATCACTCAGTATATCATTTTCACTATACGAATATAAATGTGAATATAGGTACTATCATAATAGCCAATAGCCTACACATTCGAGTCACTAGACGCAGTGAATGACAATGTACTTAACCTTACGAACATAAAGTGCGTTTGGATTTGAAGCTGATGGTCGCTGTGTGATTTCGCTACACATAAATTTAAAATTACAATTGATAAATGAAGATCGTAGTCCATTCTATTATTATCTCACATGAATTACATGAATTACATGCATAGTAGAGTCGGAATTCTGATCCTTATTTCTGGCCACGGTAGGTGCGGGCTTGCTTACGGCGAGCAGTGACGACGGCAAGGCGGCGGCGTCTATGCTTTCACGTGCTTCTCAAGGAGTTGGAGTCAGTAAACCGAAGGGATCCAACAGGCCCGTTTGTCCGCGTAGAATAATTATAGTCACATAGTAGAATAATCACGTACCTGATAACATCAATTACAAAACACGGTTTAACCTTTAATAAAAAATATAGAATTAAGTATTTTAAGACCCGCCGTACAAATAGAACTAAAAAGCTCTCGGACTACACTCTCGAGCTCATGGAGGATAGACGTGAGATGGTTTTGCGTTCGTCAATTGATGCTTGCAGATACCGGCAGCTCAATAAGCAGATCTCAAAGTCTCTGAAGCGCGACCTACGTCGGTATAATACCGAGCGTATAACGGAGGCCATAGAGCGAAACAGAGGCTCTAAAGTTTTCGCTAGGGATCTGACTATTGGGCATAGCCGGCTAAGCAAGCTGAAGACTGACGACGGCATGATCATAACGTCCGGGCCCGAGCTTTTGAGGGAAGTCGAGAATTTCTATGGACAGCTCTACACTTCGACGACAAAACCCGCATTAAATCTTACTGAAGACCCTAGAGCAAGATTAACCCGACACTACACCGAAGATATCCCGGACGTCAGCCTGCAGGAGATTCGATTGGCTCTGAAACAACTTAAAAACAACAAGGCGCAGGGCGATGACGGAATAACGGCAGAGCTACTGAAGGCGGGTGGTGAACCGATCCTTAGGCCCCTTCAGAAGTTATTTAAATGCGTCATAGTCAAGGGAAAAACGCCACAGGCATGGCACAGAAGTGTGGTGGTACTCTTTTTCAATAAGGGTGACAACACCCTTTTGAAAAACTACAGACCCATCTCACTTCTGAGTCATGTCTATAAGTTGTTTTCGAGAGTCCTCACGAATCGTCTCGCCTGCAGGTTTGACGACTTCCAGCCACCCGAACAAGCCAGTTTCCGAAAGGGCTTCAGCACAGTAGACCACATACATACGCTACGGCAAGTTATACAGAAGACCGAGGAGTATAACCTACCCCTTTGCTTGGCGTTTGTGGACTACGAAAAAGCCTTTGATTCGATCGAGACCTGGGCTGTACTGCAGTCTCTCCAGCGGTGCCAAGTAGACTATCGGTATATTGAACCGCTGAAGGGTTTGTACGAAAACGCCACCATGTCAGTCCGAATACAGGACCAGACCTCGAAACCAATACCTCTGCAGCGTGGTGTCAGACAGGGAGATGTTATCTCCCCGAAATTGTTCACCGCTGCATTGGAAGATGTCTTCAAGGTTCTGGACTGGAAAGGACTGGGCATCAACATCAATGGTGAGTACATGACACACCTTCGGTTTGCTGATGATATCGTAGTCATGGCTGAGACCGCGGAGGACCTGAGTACAATGCTCGAAGACCTCAGCAGAGCCTCCGAGCGAGTCGGTCTTAAAATGAACATGTGCAAGACGAAAGTCATGTCTAATGCCCATGTTGTACCGACTCCTATAAAGATTGGAGACTCTGTTCTCGAAGTTGTTGACAGTTACGTGTACCTGGGACAAACTATCCAGTTAGGAAGGTCCAACTTCGAGAAAGAGGTCAATCGTCGAATCCAACTCGGCTGGGCTGCTTTCGGGAAGCTACGAAGAATCTTCTCGTCCGAAATACCGCAGTGTCTCAAGACAAAAGTCTTCGACCAGTGTGTGTTGCCAGTGATGGCTTATGGAATTGAGACGTGGTCGCTAACAATGGGTCTTATGAGAAGGCTCAAAGTCACTCAAAGGGCAATGGAGAGGGCTATGCTTGGGGTTTCACTGCGCGATCGAATCAGGAATGAGGAGATCCGCAGAAGAACGAGAGTTACCGACATAGCCCGAAGAATTGCAACACTAAAGTGGCAGTGGGCTGGACAAATTGCCCGTAGGACCGATGCCCGATGGGGCCGACGGGTTGTCGAGTGGCGACCACGCACCGGAAGACGTAGCGTGGGTAGGCCCCCGACAAGGTGGACCGACGACCTGGTGAAGGTCGCGGGAAACCGCTGGATGCGGGAGGCGCAGAACCGGTCGTCGTGGAGAACCTTGGGGGAGGCCTATGTCCAGCAGTGGACGTCTTTCGGCTGAAATGATGATGATGATGATGATGATAGAATTAAGACTATTAAAATCAAAATCAAGTCATTTATTCAAATTAGGCTGAGAAACTCTCTCTATGAGAATTTCTCGGTGGTAAGCCATAACATCGGCCGCCGGCAGAAGTTACCACCCACCAGACAAATTCTTGCCGCCAAGCGATTTGTCGTGTTCCGGCATGATGTGTGGTGAAGCCATACGGAGGACGGGTCTGAGCAGTTGTGTTGCGATGTGTGCCGGGTACAATGCGCCAAATGTTGTTGTGTCGGGAGTTTGGTCATGGAGGGTCTTCAGATCAATCTCCCTTTGGTGCAGCATCGCTGGTCGTGTTGTTGGGTTTAACACTGCATCACCTCGCTCAACTACCGTCTTCCTTCCTATTCGTTCAGTTTTTCTGAGTGAATAGGCTCTTAATAAACTAGCGCGCTTTACCATCAACGATCGCATCACTGCTTACCATCAGGCGGGATTGCGGTCAAGCGCTAGTTTATAATGTTACGAATGCACCATATGTCGAGGGCATAAGGTTCAATATCGCGTGACATGCAGTGCATAACTTTTAAGCCCTATAACTCGAGACCTAGACATTGTGTAGGTGTAATATAAAAACGCATTTCTAGACTTAAGGTGGCCTATCGAATGGTACAGGTTTTATCAATTTTGTCAACTAAGTGACGACATAGAAATTTCTAGAAACCTATTTCCGGAAATTACCGTAGGTACTTACTGAATGTACTCGAAGTTATGCGCTATTATTATTACGTCTAGACGATTCTGGAATGTTCGATCAGCTGGACTATATATAGCGCCGTGACGCCAGCGCGAGTCAGTCTGCATTTGACTACCGAGACGAAAACAGCGATACTTAAGAAGTGATCTTTGAGAATACCTACTGCGACAACTGTAACGAAAACATTGAGTACTAAGTGAAGTAACATCTGTAGTGTTATTGTGTGTTTACAATACGGACTTCGTGGACGTAAGTGAAGACTTCGGTGCAACGTCAACAACATTCTACTTGTCATTGCCTACAATCGACTGTACCTTCGTTGCCAATAAACTTCGTAACCCTTAACCGGTATTTTAGTACCCCTAGCCCGTAACAATTGGTGTCAGAAGCGGAATGCCGATCACGCCAAGGGAAGACGAAAAAGTTTGTACGCGACGACAAGCAGCGATGGATTTGGCGCCTCAAGAGGAAGAATCGTTTGATGTCCCTGCACCCGAAACAGAAGCGGCCGTCGTATCACCCATAAGTGCGCCTATTACCATCACTATTCCTGGAAGCAGTGGATGCGATTTATCGGCATTGTTGGCTCACTTGACGGTTCAAATAAAAGGTATGGCAGAATCCCAGGTAAAATCTCAGGCAGAAATCCAGGCACAAATTGAAAGTGTAGCAAAATCCCAGGCAGAAACCCAGGCAAAAATAGACAAATCCCAGGTAGAAACCCAGACACAAATCATTAAAAGTGTAGCAGAATCCCAAGCAAAATCCCAGCAACTAGTATTAGAACTAAATGAAAAGTGGGAAAAAACCAAAGAAGAGGTCAACGAGCTTAAAATAAAAACAGAACAACAAGATGCGCGTATGGACCAGCAAGATATGCGCATAGACCAGCAAGATGCTCTTATAAACAATCATGATGCGCGTTTCGAGAAACTGGACAATACCATCATGGAGTTTGGGAAAGAAATAGAAAGAGTACAAAAAGGAGGTATCAAAGGTGTGGTATCTGTACCCAGTGCTTTGCCGACGTTCAAAGTACCTCACTTTGACGGATCAACGTCATGGGTGGTCTTCCGTCTACAGTTTGAAAAGGTTGTTAAAGGCAACAACTGGGACGACAATCAAGCGGTGACCGCTCTTACGCTTGCTCTGCGTGGTGATGCGGTACAAATCCTCGAAAATGTTTCCGGCGATAGCAATACCCTAGCCTGTCTGTTAGAAGCGTTGGAGCCTAGATATGGAGAGAAACACCTCGAACATGTCTACAGGGCTCAACTCCGCGACCGCACACAGAAGAGCAATGAGGGTCTGCAACAGTGGGCAATGAAAATAGAACGTATGGTTCGGAAGGCGTATGCATCAACACCGGGATTGATTGACGCTACTACTCTGCGATTCTTTACTGATGGGATTCGAGATGCAAAAGTCAGAGCTGCAGTACGTCTGGGTCACCATCAGACCCTGAAGGCAGCCTTGACGCACGCTCTGGAGGTGGAAGCAGTACGCCAAGATGTCCAACAACAGACCGTATTCGTGAAGTAACCGTACAAATAAAAGCCCGACGAGGACCAACTTGTTATGAGTGCGGCGAAAAGGGGCATATTAGAATTGATTGTCCCAGGAAGGCTAAGAAAAGAAGTACTTCTGGGGCACGTAAAGACGCAGAGGTATTGCTGTGGTGCAAGCGCGACGCCAAGGTCGAGCCCGAGCTCCCGAGCGAGCGCGTCGAGTGGCGCGAGCGGAGCGATCGGAGTGGGCGCCACGAGCGACCCGCTGAACGAGAGCGGGAACGCGTCAAGGACCGGGAACGCGAACGTTCTGGCAAGCGAGAACAAGAGCGAGAGCGGTCGTGCGGAAGGTCGTGGAGTGTGGCGGAAGCAAGGCGGGACAAGGAAGTCGAGAACGAGGCGCGTAAGAAGAAGCGCCTCGAGAAAAGACAAAAGGGCCGCCGTCGTCAGATTACTTCAGGGAGTAAGGACCGAGGTGAAGAACGCAGACAGGGAAAGAAAGAGAACGTGTGGATTATCCAGGTGAACGCTTTGGATGAAGACTGGAATAATCAAGCAATGGGAAACGCACAGAAGGAGGACGGCGATCTGAGGGCAGTAATTGAATGGAAGCAGGGTGGCCAGAGGCCCACTTGGAGTGAAATATCGGCTCTTAGCCCGACTGCAAAAAGTTATTGGGCTCAATGGGACAGCCTGATAATTGATAATGGAGTTCTCAAGAGGAAATGGGAATCACCCAGTGGAAAGGAGGTCACCTTACAGATAGTTGTCCCCTGTGATAAAGTCGCGTCAGTGCTAGAGCAGGTGCACGGCGGAGTAACCGGAGGACATCTAGGAGTGAAGAAAACCCTGGAGAAGGTGAGAAAAAGATTTTATTGGGAGCATTGTCGCGAAGACGTAGAGGACTGGTGTAGGAAATGTGTAGCCTGCTCCTCAGTAAAGGGACCGCAAACGAGAGCCAGAGGTCGGTTGAAAGTGTACAATGTTGGTGCACCATGGGAAAGAGTTGCTGTCGATATAGCTGGGACATTCCCTATTACTGAAGAAGGGAATAGGTATATCATCACCATGCAAGACTATTTCAGCAAATGGCCAGAAGCTTTTGCAGTACCCAACCAAGAAGCTCATACCGTTGCCAAAAAGCTAGTCCACGAGGTGTTCTGTCGATTTGGCATTCCTTTGGAGTTACACTCTGATCAGGGTAGAAATTTCGAGTCTTCACTGTTCCGAGAGGTTTGCCAACTACTCCGGATACATAAGACTCGTACAACACCATATCACCCTCAGTCAGATGGAATGGTCGAAAGATTCAACCAGACGCTAGAGAATCATTTGACCAAAGTAGTGGAAGAACACCAGAGGGATTGGGACCAATACATTCCACTCTTCTTAATGTCGTACCGCTCTGCAACACATGATAGCACAAATTGTACACCGGCGAAAGTCAACTTCGGCCGAGAAATTAGACTACCCATAGATGCACTAACCGAAACACCCCCCGATACCCATATCCTAGCCGTCGACTATGTGGCCAACCTACGACGTAAACTAGATGGAATACATAAGCTAGTGAGAGAGAATGGTCTGAAAACCAGCGAGAAAATGAAGATCCGATACGACCGCAAAGCTAACGTGCCCGGATTTGAAGAGGGAACTTTGGTATAGTTACATAATCCCATTAGGAGAAAAGGAAAGAGTCCGAAATTTCAAGCCAAATGGAAGGGTCCGTACACGATAGTAACCAGGATAAACGATGTCACCTAACGGATAAGGAAGGGACCTAAGGGGAAGCTGAAGATCGTACACGTAGACCGCCTAGCTCGCTATTATGGATCAAATCATGCTCGGGACGAGCATGTCTAAGAAGGGGGCAATGTTACGAATGCACCTTATGTCGAGGGTATAAGGTTCAATATCGCGTGACATGCAGTGCATAACTTTTAAGCCCTATAACTCGAGACCTAGACATTGTATAGGTGTAATATAAAAACGCATTCCTAGACTTAAGGTGGCCTATCGAATGGTACAGGTTTTATTAATTTTGTCAACTAAGTGACGACATCGAAATTTCTAGAAACCTATTTCCGGGAATTACCGTAGGTACTTACTGAATGTACTCGAAGTTATGCGCTATTATTATTACGTCTAGACGATTCTGGAATGTTCGATCAGCTGGACTATATATAGCGCCGTGACGCCAGCGCAAGTCAGTCGGGAGGCCTCCCGACAAGAAGAGATTCCCGCGCGACCTCATCACAGACGTCGCGTAATACCGGACTTGACGCCCGGGTAGGTCGCTTACACTTTCACACGCGGCCTACTCAGACAATAATATCGACTTTACAAGCGCAACACGACACCGTCGTGCGCATTGCGGACTAAGTTAATATAGGCGCTTTGCGTTCGACATACAGACATGCATCACTCAACATGCAGGCACACACACAGAATTCCACGCGAGCGGAGAACACGCACACACATACCGCTCGCTACTCACCACCACCCCCCGCACCCCGCAGCCAACCGTACATAGCTGGTTGAGCTGTTAGGGGTCGGGGTAAGCACCCACTGTAGCGGAGCGCCAAACAAAACCGGCGCTCGTTCGCTGGCCGACCCTTGCCGGGCCTTCTCTGGGCTACTGGAGATCCCACTCGGCAGGGGCCTGGTCGCACGGGCGTCGAGAAGCACTTAGGGCGCTCCTACAGTCACACACCACAAAGCACACTGATGACCGCCGGAGGGGAGGCACACCCCTCCAGCGGCCGACATAGGTGTGCGAAGACAGCACCCTTTGGGTGCAACCCGATGACGGGTCCCCACTTTTGGGGACCGAGAGCCTGACTTCACGGTCATGGGGCCAGAAAGGAGCCCCAAAACCGTCTCCTCGCGCCCCCATCTCGGGGTCGCAGAGAGGTACTCCGCCAGCCGCAAGTCAGTCTGCATTTGACTACCGAGACGAAAACAAGCGATACTTAAGAAGCGATCTTTGAGAATACTTACTGCGACAACTGTAACGAAAACATTGAGTACTACGTGAAGTAACATCTGTAGTGTTATTGTGTGTTTACAATACGGACTTCGTGGACGTAAGTGAAGACTTCGGTGCAACGTCAACAACATTCTACTTGTCATTGCCTACAATCGACTGTACCTTCGTTGCCAATAAACTCCGTAACCCTTAACCGGTATTTTAGTACCCCTAGTCCGTAACAATAATTATTAAAAAAAAAAACAGCACTTTTTGAACGTCAATAAATTAGGTACATATATAAAATTAAAAACTTACTTCTCTTGCTCTTTTCAGAGCTGCGATCTTTGTTCTTTTACGTATAGCAACGTAATTATAGCTGTGTTTATTTTTCCTCCTTTCGACTGGTCACAAAGCTCGAATCAGCTATAATAAAAATAACTACAAAAAATGACTATCTGTTAAACTAATAAAGTAAGAAATTTATACTAATTGAAATGATATATAGTTCGAAAATAAATATTTACGAAGATCAAAAATCGCGTCCGTAGTGCACACGCACACAATAGCAATGCGGACGCACACCACGATACGAAACAAACTGACGCAGATCCAACCTCGACAAGTGCTAGGGCAGTACTAAACGGAAACGGCTCCTACGATTTTCATGAAATTTTGTGTGCAGGGGGCTTCGGGGACGATAAGTCGATCTAGCTAGGTTTAATTTTCAGAAAATGTCTTTTTTCCATATTTTGAGGCACTGAACAATTGCTAAACTTCTCATAAGAAGCTAAATTTCGCCACTGTCCTTAATGATACGAACAGCTGAGGGGCTTCGCCCTCTGATTCGGAGCTCGTAGACTTCGGGTTCAAATCCCGGCTGATATAGTGTTTTTTCCTTTTTTTTTTTGGAGTTTTAAAAAAATAATGATGGCGTTGTCTAATGCTTTTTATTACATTTTATTGTTTTTTTCTTTTTTTTTTGGAGTTTTAAAAAAAATAATGATGGCGTTGTCTAATGCTTTTTATTACATTTTATATAATTGGAAACGGCGTCAACGAATTTTCTTTTTCGTTTATTAAATCAATGGAAGAAATTTTGTTTTGCCTAATTTGTGGAGATGCAATGTACCAGGGTCGCACAAAGTGTAGAAGTCGAAACAATTGTGAAAGAAATGATGTTGTATATAAACAACAATATTTTTTGTTGTAAATATATAATACCTCGAAGAACTTTTATTTTGCCTACTTTATGGAGGTGCAAAGTACCAGGGTATCACAAAAGTGTAGGATAAGTCGTAACAATGAAGCTCATTCATTTTAAAGATCAGCCTGAAGGAGCAGTCGAATTTACAACAGAATTTCTCAACAGTGTCAACATTTCAGACTTGCCACAACACGAACTGAAATATTAGTATTATTTCCTTTATTTCATTATGATACACTTATAAATTATATTTTTAAATATTTCTACATAAAAATATATATAAAAAACATTTAAAAATATAAAAAATAGTAACCCACCGGCATCGGGAACAGGGTCCAAGCTACCGGCGGTCAGGGCTCCAGAGAGAGGAACTTCCTGACAATGCGAGCCGTGTCCAGAAGTACAGCTTTCTGAATCAAGCCCTTGATCCAGCTGCCTCACGAGAGCCTCTTGAGGTGTTGGTCGAGGCTCTTGGCTATTAAGCCATTGGCTGTCACGACTATCGGCACAATGATTGCTGAATCCACCTCCCACATGTCGACAACCCCGTGAGCCAAGTCAAGATACTTGATTTGTTTATCTTTCTCGGCTTTCACGAGGTTCTCATCATGCGGGATGGTTATGTCAACAATCATTGCACGCCGCTCTGATCGATCCACCATCACTATATCAGGCTTATTGGCAACAATAGTCCTGTCAGTGATGATGGATTAGTATTATTGCCTAGCACCTCCTCAAAGTAGGCAAAATAAAATTCATCCATATAATATGATTTAATAATAATGATGAAGTACCTGGGCGACCGAGCTTTGCTCGGCATCTTTTTTTGTGTTATAATTATTATTATTGATTTATTTACATCAGACAATTGTTCATAGTCTTCATAAAAACACAGTACCTGGGCGACCGAGCTTTGCTCGGCATCTTTTTTTGTGTTGTAATTATTATTATTGATTTATTTACATCAGACAATTGTTCATAGTCTTCATAAAAACACAGTACCTGGGTGACCGAGCTTTGCTCGGCATCTTTTTTTGTGTTGTAATTATTATTATTGATTTATTTACATCAGACAATTGTTCATAGTCTTCATAAAAACACATAAGTACACAAAATACATTTAAATTATTTATGAACTATTATAAATAAAATAAAATTAAACTGATAATTAACATAATACTTTGATTTGATATAGATGACGTTTACATTCATGGTACACGAAGCCAATGTTTGGTTTGAGGTTAGACCCAGAAAATTGCTCTTAAAATATCACGTGTCTTTTTTACACGAAAATGCCAAAAAGAACATTAAAAAAACGCTTACGAACAATTTACCCCCACGAAGCCGTGACTCATCTCAAGAAGCAGAAGAAAACCTCCATGAAAACAATCTGATTTTCGCTTGTCCCACACGTGTTTGTTAGACTTCGCACAGTGAGGACCCATTTAAAGAAGAACTTGATGAAAATCATCAGGTTTCCGCTCATCTCACACGTGCTGCTAAAGTAAGATGCTTGCAAAACTTGACTAACATTTTGAGAACAGAAAGGTCTTATTTAGATGTTTCACAAGAGCGTGTAGCACAACGTGTGGCCGCCGAAAATGATGAGCAAAGGGAGCGACGTCTGCAAAATATGCGGCAGCGTGCGTCAGAACGTGAAATGATTATTATTAATGAAAACCCTCAGCATACCCGCAATATAGTATGGAAGGACGTATTAGGTTAAGACCTTAAACTATGTATTGATGATAATATATAACTGATGTAACTGATTGTTAAACTATAAGTACAGGGTGGCGCAATAGAACGTGCATTTTTAAAATAATTATTAAAAAACAAATACAAAAGGTATAGTTAAAATAAAACTAAGCAATTATTAAGTGATAACTGAAGTTTATTTTTTAAAAATAACATTATCTAAATGATGACCCTCTCTACGTTGGCACTCCTCTAACCGCAAACGGAAATTACCGAAAACTTTCTTAAGTAGTGCTGGTGTGATTGCTGCCATTTCACCACGAATATTCTCCTTGAGCTGACTGATGTTTCTCGGATTATTGGTGTAGACTTTGTGTTTGAGGTATCCCCACAAAAAAAAGTCAGGAAGCGTCAAGTCTGGACTGCGCGGAGGCCATGGGATATCACCTCTTTTCGAAATCAGTTTGCCAGGGAGCATCTGCTTCACAACCGCCATGGAGTCATTTGATGTGTGACTGGTAGCTCCGTCTTGTTGGAACCAAGTCCTAGAGTTCTTTATTCTTGAATTTTCAAGTTCTGGGGCCAAAAAACCTTCCAACATCGCAACATAGCGTTCGGTATTAACAGTGATGTTTTGCCCCCGTGCGTTTTCAAAAAAATAAGGACCAATTATTCCTTTGGCAGAGATTGCGGCCCAAACTGTCACTTTAGGGCTATGTAACGGTTTTTGATGTTTGAGTCTGGGATTCTCACTATTCCAATAACGACAATTTTGGCGATTTACGAACCCATTCACATGAAAATGTGCCTCATCAGAGAAAAGGATGTTTTCAAAATTTGAAAACCGATTGAGCATTTCATTAGCAAATGTGAGCCGTGCTATGAAGTCAGAGTCTTTCAATTCTTGAGTAAATTGCAGCTTGTATGGATGCAATTTAAGATTCAAGTTTAAAATTCGTTGCAAACTTCGTCGCGATATGTTTAGGACAGACGATCTCTTGCGAGTAGACATTTGTGGATCTTCTCGTACCGACTGCTTAACACTCTCAATATTGTCTTCGGTCCTAGATGTGCGTGGACGACCTTTTGCGTGTGGTTTAAACGTCGATCCAGTCTCTTCAAACCGCTTTATCCAGATTTTAATTAAATTAGCACCCGGAGACTCCCTAATTTGCCGTACACCATACTCAGAAAAAAATAGTCGCCTGACAACTACGTACGAACGAGAGTTTTCGTAAAATGCGCGCACGCAAAATGCGCGACGCTTCCCGTCGAAGTGACTCATAGTGGCTAAAACTTCATGAACCGCGCTACCCAACGATATCGGTCTCCCCTCGCCCACGCCCCTTCTACCCCGCAAAAAAAGTTGATGCAATATGCACGTTCTATTGCGCCACCCTGTACTTATTTATAATAAAATGTTAAACTAAATTGCACTCGTAATTTTATATTTAAATAACAGTTGATAATATTTTTTTATTATTATGTCGGTATGGTCGAAAAACATTACTCAAAAAATATTATTTAAAAAATTCGCTCGTTATGTATTTTTTGTTTTGAAAATATAGAGACACGCGATGTACCTAACAAAAAAAAAAAAAAAAAGATGCCGAGCAAAGCTCGGTCGCCCGGTACTTTAATTAAACAATAATAGTAGCGAATTAAAAACTAAAAATAATATCCTAGTTTAAGCAACTATTGATGAATATTTTGGTGTAAATTTCATTTCAAAGTAATGTAAAACTTTGGAGATATTGGGGTTTGTTTTGAAGCCTTTTCGGCCGATAATGTAATTATTGTAGATTTTTTTTCTTTATACAATAAACATGTAACTAAAAATTTTTATTGATATTATTGAAGTATAGGATATTTAAGAGCTAATTATTATTTTTGTGGTAGTAGATATACAGAAGAATCTCCAAATTAGAGCTCTCGATTCATGTCTCCGCAGGTTTTTGTCTAAACATGCAACGGGGGAAAGCTTATTACTAAATAATTAAATAAGTTACCTAAAATCGGTTTGGGCCATATTGTAGTAGAGAAAACAAACTGTTTTTACCACGTTATTGTGTACCGAAACCAAGTGACCCTACTACCGATTTGCCGCAAGTCTGTACCCCCACTTTGGCGTTGAAATCTCCCATGTCAACGTTGAAGTGGGCCTTTGTGGTGTTGTGCAAGGCCTTGGACATGTCCTCATACATCTTCTACTTCCTCATCCGAGTGTGTTGACGTTGGTGCGTACACTTGTATTATCTTTAGGGTATACCTTTTGGTTAAATTCATCACAAAGTACGCTACCCTCGTCGACACACTTGAGATATCGACAACGTTTTCACATACCATGTTCTATACCTCCCTGTGATGGCTGGTCACCCTCCCTGAAATACATAAGATGGCTTAAGTTCAATGTGACTGTATCCTCCCCCTCTCTTCGGATTTCGGACAATCCCAGGATATGCCATCTTATGTACTTCAGTTCCTCCTGTAACTGCTCGAGGTGGGCATCGAGACACAGTCTGCGTCCGTTAACTGTTGCCAGGGTCAGTTGGTCTTGGGTTTGGCAGCCTGCCGTACCCGGGGATTCCTAGCAGCCCCTGCCTTGACGTTACAATAGCCGCCGCCTTGGCCAGGGATATCAAGGCCGCCGGGAACAGGGGGCCATCGATTTGTTGTGCCTGATATGAAATGTAATGGCCTACTACTACCACGCTGGACAGACAGGTTGGTAGAGGGTTTTGTTTCGAGTTTTCCTTCTCTCGCACAGATGTTAGGTGCATAAGTGCCTCTTAGTCGCCTCCTACGACATCCCGGGCAAGTATAAGAGTGATGACAAAATGTATTCTAAGGCCGTCACCACACGGTACTGATGCGGGTGCGTTTACAAACATATAAAGTCACATACACAAACAGCCAGACTTGGAACAACTAATTAGCCAGTCCCAAACAAACAGGTATGTATTTGTTACGTGCGGGGATCGAACCCGCAACACGTAACGCAACCCGTGACGAGTGTGATGTACAGCAAGATTGTGTTTGTTCCTGGTATTTACACTATGAATATCGCTCACCTTCTTAAAATCCGATATATTTTTATGTACATACATAAGATTTTCAAATATATACTGTGAAGCTACAGTCAGAATGTCCACCTCTCTGAATTTTTCTCTAAGAGAATCTCTAGGACCAAGGTTGTAAATGGCTCGAACAGCCCTTTTCTATAAAACAAAGATGGTATTGATGTCCGCACAAGTTCCTCAGAGAAGAATCCCATAAGTCATAAGACTATGAAAATAACTAAAATAAACAATTCTGGCTGTATCCACATCAGTTATCTGTCTAATTTTCTTAATAGCAAAGGCGGCGGAACTGAGTCTACCCGACAGCTTCTCAACGTGAGGACCCCATTGCAACTTGGCGTCAATAGTCAATCCAAGAAAAACTGTCGACTCGACAGGGGTCAACTCTACTCCATTCAGTTGAACATTGGTACTTAGGTGCCTGACATTTGGCGTAGAAAATTTAATGACTTTAGTTTTTTTTTTCATTTAAAAGAAGGTTATTTACATTAAACCAATGGTGAACTAGTATTATGACCAGTAATTTCCTGTGAATGGCGACACTAGAACATACAATGTTTTCAATGAGTAATTTACTCAATGGGCCACCTCAGTTTCTAGCTCAATTTTCCTGGAGGGTATTTTATGATACGGTGTAAATACAAAGCATCGGACATAAATCAATTCCTCTAGAACGCTGTCGTCGCCACAACTCGCTGTCATTTGCGACGCATTTTTCTCTCAATTGTACGTCTCATGTACCTCTACCGGTAATGGATTTATAATATACCGACACTTCTACGCCCCCCACCCATCCCCACTCTCATCTCCGCGAATATTGCCGAAGATTTCCTTAATAGAGTGCGTCCAATTTTTGGAGGGCAGATGAGGGAACTCTGCAGTTATGCCTTCACAGCGCAGACTAACACAGAAGGGTTACTTATCGGGAACGCGAACTATATTATTAGATACATATATAATGTAATGTTGTTATGATTGGCCCGTCCGTTATATGACTGTAGCGGTATCTGCGACGCTGCCGGCGAACAGCGCGTCCTACTGACGGAAGGCAAATCTTGCATGTCGCAAGCAGAGTTTACCACGCAACTAGCACACATGCATCTTCCTGACAACAGCCGTTGGGCAAGTGCCCGCCAGACATAACACCCGTCTGGTTGGAATCATCCTCCAAATCATCCTCATCATCATAATTTCAGCTGAAAGACGTTCACTGCTGGAAATAGGCCTCTCCCAAGGATCTTCACCACGACCGGTCCTGTGCCTTCCGCATCCAGCGGTTTCCCGCGATCTTCATCAGGTCGTCGGTCTACTATGTCGGGGGCCTATCCACGCTGCGTCTTCCAGTGCGTGGTCGCCACTCGAGAACCCGTGTCGGCCCCATCAGGCATCGGTACTACGGGCAATGTGCCCGGCCCACTGCCACTTAAGTATCAATCACAATTATTATATTAATAAATAAAATTATTATTGTACTACAAGATCTATATTTTTGATTTTAACAATATACCATGAGCACGGCTTATGGGAAGGTTGATTAGCGTTCGGTACAGGGCAGAGATCTGAGCGTGCACTAAGCAGATTAAGATGGGCTCGTCACTCTTGCGTCAAACGGTCCTTTTGCGCCGATGTGGCGTGTCACAGCACAACTTGCTGCGTAAGTTGTTTTGTGACTCCTCGTATGTTACGTGTGTCATGCTATGTCCCGTGTGTTGTTTTTCCTCATTTCAGCCGTTTTATTTTATCTTCCGTGAAGTAAACGAGTTAGTGATTTGACATGTTTTCGTGTTTATTCAGCGCATGTTTATGTATATCATATCCAATTATTTATGTTACATTCGTCGTTGAGTCGGGCGCTCGCGATCTGGCGTTATGTGCCACAAGCGCTCATTTGAGTCGTCGTGCGGGCTGCTGCCACGCGGCTCACTCGCACTTGTGCGTCAGTGGCACGCGATGACGCGACCTGGCGGCACACGGCTCAAATAGAGCTTATGACATTAACGATCAAATTATACACGGATTGGAGTTATATTTACGATATAATCTTTCTCAGATCAAATGAAGACCGAGTAGTTCAATGTCATAGATAGTCTTTTGTGGATATAACCACATACACTCGTAGGTACATCACATGCTACATACACTCGTAGGTACATCACATGCTACATACACTCGTAGGTACATCACATGCTACATACACTCGTAGGTACATCACATGCTACATACACTCGTAGGTACATCACATGCTACATACACTCGTAGGTACATCACATGCTACATACACTCGTAGGTACATCACATGCTACATACACTCGTAGGTACATCACATGCTACATACACTCGTAGGTACATCACATGCTACATACACTCGTAGGTACATCACATGCTACATACACTCGTAGGTACATCACATGCTACATACACTCGTAGGTACATCACATGCTACATACACTCGTAGGTACATCACATGCTACATACACTCGTAGGTACATCACATGCTACATACACTCGTAGGTACATCACATGCTACATACACTCGTAGGTACATCACATGCTACATACACTCGTAGGTACATCACATGCTACATACACTCGTAGGTACATCACATGCTACATACACTCGTAGGTACATCACATGCTACATACACTCGTAGGTACATCACATGCTACATACACTCGTAGGTACATCACATGCTACATACACTCGTAGGTACATCACATGCTACATACACTCGTAGGTACATCACATGCTACATACACTCGTAGGTACATCACATGCTACATACACTCGTAGGTACATCACATGCTACATACACTCGTAGGTACATCACATGCTACATACACTCGTAGGTACATCACATGCTACATACACTCGTAGGTACATCACATGCTACATACACTCGTAGGTACATCACATGCTACATACACTCGTAGGTACATCACATGCTACATACACTCGTAGGTACATCACATGCTACATACACTCGTAGGTACATCACATGCTACATACGCTCGTAGGTACATCACATGCTACATACACTCGTAGGTACATCACATGCTACATACACTCGTAGGTACATCACATGCTACATACACTCGTAGGTACATCACATGCTACATACACTCGTAGGTACATCACATGCTACATACACTCGTAGGTACATCACATGCTACATACACTCGTAGGTACATCACATGCTACATACACTCGTAGGTACATCACATGCTACATACACTCGTAGGTACATCACATGCTACATACACTCGTAGGTACATCACATGCTACATACACTCGTAGGTACATCACATGCTACATACACTCGTAGGTACATCACATGCTACATACACTCGTAGGTACATCACATGCTACATACGCTCGTAGGTACATCACATGCTACATAGGTCTCGCAGACGTGTGCTTCGTCTCTGAAAAACACATGAAGGTCACCGAGCCGCTCCACCAGATGTAGGGAAACCGGAAAAACTCAGCGGAATTCACGTAGCGTGTTATGGAAAAAATAACTTGCAATAGAAATTGTCTTCTTACATGAATTATTGGAAGTAATTATATTGCTACATGAATTTTGGAAGGAGTTATATTTTGATTACATGAAATTCGTCTGACTTCGATGCTGGCCCCGAGCAAATATTAGGAGTTCACTCTTGCGTTCCCAACCGTCATCTTGAATTTTTTCAAAGTTGTAAACGACTAAGACAAATTAAGGATTTAATAAAAGTATTTATTAATCTAACAAACTCAATAATTTATAATTCTTTACTACACAATGACTGGGTACCGTTCTATGCATACAATATACATACATTGCTTGCTTGTTGATAAATCTATACTAATATAATATAAAGCTGAAGAGTTTGTTTGTGTGTTTGAACGCGCTAATCTCAGGAAATATTGGTCCGATTTGAAAAATTATTGTTGCGTTGGATAACCCATTAATCCAGGAAGGCTTTAGGCTATATAACATCACGCTGCGATAAATAGGAGCGGAGCATAACTAAACCACGTGAACGAAGTCGCTGGCGGCCGCTAGTCTATACTAATAAACAGGGATTTTTTTTCTTTAAAAAATGGGTGGCTCAGAATCAATAACAAAATATATCGCACACCTAGATCTAAACAGAGCTAACGCAAAAATTGTGATGTTAGAGATAGGCTCACTATCGAATTCCATAACTCCGTCCCTATCTACCAACAAAACAGAATTAAAAAAATTTCTACTACACGCTGATAGATGTTACCATAAGCCTTTCAAAATCAAAAAATCAAAATCAAAGCATTTATTTCAAATAAACCAGTTACAGGCACTTTTGAATTGTCAGATTTTTGACTTTATTGTTGAATGAGGGAGTCCCTCTTCCCCCCACCAAAATAGGAACATTGCTAGTTGCAACCAGTATTACAAGCTGAGCGCACGCATTCCTTGAAAACAAAGTGAAGTTATTTGGTGTTGTATCCGTATTTTTGAAAATTTATACTTTGATTAAATTTATTATTTTGAGTTGTCGCCATTTTAATGGTTAATGCTGAGTAAATTAAGACAATATTTTAACTTATACCCGTATTGCTGGAAAGGTAAGCTTTTTTTTAATTTTATTTAGAATTGTTAACGTATTGATGAAATATTTTTGAATTTGTAGTTGAGCCTGTTTTGTTATATAATTTAAAACATGTTTTTTTTTAACTATGGATGCAGATAATATCTGCATCAATAGTTTAAAAAAAAATATTTTTATCCGCTCTAAAATCAGCAAATGACGGACACCAAATTATTATCAATATCGTAGTAATAGCGCCGCGTGCGCGCGGTGTTTACCCCACGCGCCCTCTACCTACCTAGGGCCCGTAGGCCGTAGGTCAGTGGGACAAGACAGTGACTCGCGCGCGCCCTGGCCTGATGGTGTGTTTCGCGCGCAAACTCCATTGCCGTTAACGGACTACGTTTCCGAATTGTGCATCTCTTAAAAACTTAAAAACGCATCGGTCACTATGCCAGACTACACGAACCGCGAGTTTATCGAAATGTTGCGAGTGTTCTTACAAAGTGGTGAAAGATTACGTGTAGCCCGGAAACTGTACGCGTCAGAGAGTATACCTAGGATACGAGCTCTAGGAATTGCAAACCCCACTGTCCCTAATGCAAGGACTATTTTAGCAGTTACCCAAAGTTTGCTCGACCATGGACAGTTTCGCAATCCGAGCCACGCACTAGGATCTGGCAGATCACGACTGGCGGTCGATATCGAAGACCAAATTATGGAATTTTTCGAGTGAGATCTGCGATCCAGTACTTACAATACGGCACGACGCTTTGGTGTTAGTCAGAATGCAGTATGGAAGCTGCTTAACCAGCCCGTTCAGAAACTCCATGACCCTGATCCAGTATCACGTCGAGACTTATGCGAGTGGCTTTTAAGTCATCGCGACGCCAACATCTTGTGGACAGATGAAGCGTTGCTCACTCGTGTAGACCTCTACAACGTGCACAACGATCACTGGTGGACTTTTCATAACCCACATTTGGTGCGAGAGACGCATCACCAAGTGCGTTTTAGTGCCAATGTGTGGGCATAATTAAAAATAAAATAATAGGGCCCATTTTCATTGAAGGTGCCTTGACCGGGCCAAAGTACCTCGAAATGTTGGAAAACACAATAGAGGAGTTAGTAGAAGAAGTTCCGGTGTGCTATCACCGCAACTTCTACTACCAACGCGAGAGCGCTCCGCCTCACTACGCTGCCAAAGTACGCAATTACCTGAACAGAAAATACAGGCAAAATTGGATCGGGCGTGGCGATCTTACCCCTTGTGATTTTTATTTTTTATTTGTGGGGTGAAATAAAACGTCGCGTGTGGAAGAGTGACAGAAGACTTTCTCGGTGGTAGGCCATAACATCGACTGCCGGCAGAAGTTACCACCCACCAGATAAAGTCTTGCCGCTAAGCGATTCGTCGTGTTCCGGCATGATGTCTGGTGAAGCCGTACGGAGAACCAGTCTGAGCAGTTGTGTTGCGATGTGTGCCGGTTATGATGCGACAAATGTTGTTATGTCGGGAGTTTGGTCGTGGACAATCTCCATCAATCTCCTTGTGGTGCAGAATCGTTGGTCGTATTGTTGAGTTTAACATTGTATCACCTCGTTCAACTGCCGTCTCCCTTCCTATTCACTAAGTTTTTTTTTTTGTGAATAGGCTAAATAAATAAACTAGCGCGCTTTACTATCAACGATTGCATCACTGCTTACCATCAGGCGGAATTGCGGTCAAGCACTAGTTTAAAATTAATAAAAAAATAAGTGAAAAATGACACTAGTGTTTTAAATAAACTAAATGACAATTATTTATTTCGCGTGCATGATTATGCCTACAAAGAGGTGGACTACATTTTGAAAAATTATTAAAATACAGTGATTGATTTAAGATTGATTGACATTATTTAGGGGTCTGGTTTTGCGATAAAGTTGAAAATCTATCAAAGAAATCTAACAGATTGTAGTAGCTTGATGTGCGGCGACTGCGATGCGTTGACGTGATGCCAATAATTTGAATTCATTACGTTTTTATTAAAAGTGCATTAACTCATTTTTTTTGATAAACGCCAATCCTTAAGGCGTTGTTCATAAGACATAGTTTTAAAAATACATTCCAGTAATCTCTAAATTTGTATTCATAAAATTGTGCCTTATGAGCTACACTAATAAGGAATAAAATAGATTAGATTTGCGTAAATTGAGGTCTGAGTTGCTCAGCCGTTTTTTGTGTTTTGTTTATTGTCAATCGAAGCTTTATTTTCTGCATTTCGATGGTCCTTAGCCCATAAAAGTATGAAGGAAAAATTGGAATTACTCTGCAAATAACAGCTAATTCGAACCTGATAAAATAGCAATCTCTTAAATGAAAAATAAAGGGCGTTGACCCAAGGTAACTAACTACTGTAGGTAAGGCCGCGTAGTGAACATGCGGGCGGCGCGGGCGCGCGGGGATCCTGTGATATTTCCGCCGTCTGCACTCCGCCGAACATGAATGAGAGCGCGTACGGTGACCATAACATCGATTTCATATTAAACATCTTTCGTTATCAATAACTATTTTTTAGGGTTCCGAAGCCAAATGGCAAAAAACGGAACCCTTATAGATTCGTCATGTCTGTCTGTCCGTCTGTCCGTCCGTATGTCACAGCCATTTTTTTCCGATACTATAAGAGCTAAACTGTTGAAACTTGGTAGGTAGATGTATTCTATGAACCGCATTAAGATTTTGATGCAAAAATATAAAAATAATAATAAATGTTGGGGGCTCCCCATAATTAGAACTTAAACACATTTTTTTTTCATCAAATACATACGTGTGCGGTATCTATGGATAGGTGTTCAAAAATGATATTGAGGTTTCTAAAATATTTTTTTTCCAAACCGAATACTTTGCAAGACAGACGCTTCCAAAGTGGAAAAAGTTGGTCCTCCCCCCCCACCCCTCTAACTTCTAAAATAAAAAATCAAAAAATAACATATGATATACATTACTATAAAAACTACTAATGAAAATTGTTTTGGACGAGATCTAGTACGTAGTTTTTTTTAATACCTCGTAAATCGTAAACCGCTTATTACCACGTCATCTTTCATACAATTAACTGAAATCCTTTAATTTCATAAATTAATGGTACGGAACCCTTTGTGCGTGAGTCCGGCACACACTTGGCTGATTTTTTTGTACTTAAACATATCATAGTAATAATATTTTTATCTATAAAACTTATTTAAGTATAAGTTGACAAAGTTTGCGCACTGGATAATTTTTTTCCTGTATAAAGGTGAAGAATTTGTTTGTTTGAACGCGCTAATCTCAGGAATTACTGATCCGATGTGAAAAATTCTTATTGCGTTGGATAATCCATTAATCCAGGAAGGCTTTAGGCTATATAACATCACGCTGCGACCAATAGGAGCGGAGAATATAAAAATAACATATCAAAACCTACGCGGGTGGAACCGCTGGGCGCAGCTAGTGTAGAATAAAAACATAGTTTGTGCTCAATGGAGAGATGTGCCCGTAGCAGTCGGGGCAGCTGGGCGCCCTAGCCGCATCGTAACATGGCACTAATGGACTGGAAGTCAAATAAGTCATTCTCATTTACGAAGTGTCATTCAGGTTTAATTGCATGCCTAATAATGAAATAACTACAGCAAGCCGCAGTACATAAAACTGACTTAAGGATTTAGTGTTTCATGCCTTTATTTAAAGGCAATATTTTGTTATCGATAAGACAGTTTGCTACAGAGGACAAGAGACGTGGGTCACCTTTACAAGATTTAGCTAGTGACATGGGTCCAATATATTATGCAAATGACCTGCCGTGGCTTAGCTGTAATCTTATGAAAAGAATTGCCAATATAACAACTGTTTAGACCGTTGTGAAAAACACGTTAACATTTCGTCATTATCTCATATCAGCGCAATCAAGAGCAGAGGTTTTTCGACAGATTTAGACTAGGATTAGAATGCGTTCTTATAGATACAGGAACAGCCTCTGCGAGTTCACTTCGGAGAACAGCACTTCCCGAAGTGAACTCGTAGAATGCGTTACCCTCGGAACATTTCGGGACACTACACGCTTTTCAACTTCTGCTACATTTCTGTCAATTCACTAAAGCTGCACGACGTGGAGCTTCCTTCTTACACTCACTTATTATGTACTAGCTGGTGCCCACAATATCAGTCGTGTCAATTTCTGTTAATAAGAATTTATATATCAAATTTTTAGGGTAACTCAAAGATGAATTATTTTCCCTTTTTATCTCCATTTTCCACTGATTCTTCGCTTCTATTGGTCCCAGTGTGATTTTATATAGCCTAAAGCCTTCCTCGATAAAAATGGACTAGGTATTCAAACAAATGTTTAATTTGAAACCAGTAGTTTCTAAGATTAGCGCATTTAAATAGATAAACTTTTCAGCTATATAATATAAGTACGTATAGATTATTTATCTTAGACTCAGATATTATCATTCATGATAGTGTAAGATGTAAGCTCTGCCTTTATAACATTTTCTAAAGTAGATAGAAACGTTTCCGAGACTAAACGTTCATCCAATTTAATATTTATTTAAGTGTTAGAGTGAATACCTTTCAGAGTATTTCGGCGCGGGAATTTAATTAATTACATTTTCTTGCCAAGTTGCGAGACGTTGGTTTTATTTGTAAGTTCTGAACTTTCAGACAGAAATCTAAACGAAACAGACACGAACACTGCCGAGCGATGTTAACGAGCAGGAATGTACACGAAAAATCAAATTATTATACTTTGGTCGAGTCAGAGATCATTAAAACTTTGGTAATTAATATATTTCTATAATTACCGATAAAAATTGCCATCGGCCATAACGCGCCGAGCCGGCTTAGCGTGGCTTACGGTTCGGACCGGCTTACCCGCGCCGCAGTACTATCAATTTAAAACGCGTTCAATGTGAAAAGTTTTTCGGGTTCCGTAGTAAACTAGGAACCCTTTTAGTTTCGCCAAGTTTGTCTTACTGTCCGTCTGCGGATAATCTCAGTAAGCACTAGCACTATAAAGATAAAATAAGTCGTAAAAATAAAAAGTGTAACAAAATGTTTTATTAGAGGAGGGGGGGGGGGGGGGGGGGTCCCAAACCAATTAAAAAGTTTTCAACCCTTACGTGTGATAAATCGTTAGATAGGTATTTAAAAATCAATAGGGGTTCACTGAAATCATGTTTTGATTATGTCAATATTTTCGGAAATAATCGCTCCAAAAATAAAAAAAACAACGGGCCCCCATCTAACTTTTGAACCACAAGTTTAAAAATATTAGAAAATCTATAAAGTACAACTTTATAAAGACTTTCTAGGAAAATTAATTTGAACTTGATAGGTTGAACAGGTTTGGAAAAGTTTACAAAATGTCTGAACTAACATTGTAATTAAACCACATTATCAAGTGAAATGTTAACTTTAGTTTACATTTTTTTTTATACTTATAAACTAATACTTAACCGCAATCCCGCCTGATGGTAAGCAGTGATGCAACAGTTGATGGTTAAGTGCGCTAGTTTATTAAGCCTATTCACTAAAAAAAACTGAGTGAATGGGAAGGAAGACGGCGGTTAAGCGAGGTAATGCTGTGATAAACCCAACAACACGACCATCAATTTTGCGCCAGAGGGAGATTGATCTGGAGACCCTCCACGACCAAACTCCCGACACAACAACATTTGGTGATGCCTACACTAAGGCATCACCCGACCGCGCGGTCGAGTGGTACTCTTTAGTTAGCCGTCCGCGACGGTACGCGGGCCGTATGTGAATCGCCTTATAGCCTACCACAGAGAATACCGTTTTATTATACTAAAAGTGTTTTCTTTCAAATATAAAAATAATTATTAAAATCGGATCACGCAATCCAAAATTATCACCGAGTATCCAGCGTATGTAACGGGTGGTTAAATTTTAAGGGCCGATGTTGATTTTGAATAAAACACAAATTATTTAGGAAATTATTGTAATTACCTTTTATTATGACAACATGGTATATCTCAATTATGTATGGAACAAAATGTCGGCCAAATGACCGCCGCGTACTCGGCGGCACATCTCCATCCGATGGTCCAAATTTTCGATGACGCTGAGGCATAATTGAGATTCGATGCCGTTAATGTGCCGAATTATCTCATACTTTAGCTGTTGAATTATTGCTTATAGATGTACACATTTTCTTTCAAATAACCTCAAAGAAAGAAGTCCAACTGTGTCAAATCACATGATCTGAGTGAAGCTGAGTGACACACAGCCTGGTACCATTACACAGTCTAGGGGCATCGAGATTACGCATGAGCATCACCGGAACCCTTACTTTTATTTTTAATATATGAGAAGGCATCACAGATAATTCCAAAGAATTAAAGAACTCCACAGCATATGAGGTACTATGTTCTGATTCCAGCACTGTGTCTACAGATAAATATTCAATAGTTTCTCCCGTAACTTCAGAGAAAATATTTTCATTAATTGTAGTGACCATTTAATTTTTTGGCGCTAATATTGCGCGTTCGCAGAGCCATTGGTCATCATGTATGTATATTGTGATGCAAGTCAGTATAAACTTTTTTACCAACTCCGATTCGCTGCCCACAACATTACAAAACTATTCCGTTAAAGTAATCATTCCCTCTGTATCTACTGTCATTTTCCCATCACCAATTTTTCATAATGTTTCCGCGTAATGACCTGATTGAATGTCGTTGAATAATCTCACTCGCATATTTGTGGTTATTTGGAACTTTATGACGTGGTCCCATAACTTAGACGATTTTAGGCAAGCTTTTATTTCATCTGCTGGAGTCTCCCTTTGTATGACTGGTAGTGTTTGCCGGAAGTCACCTGCTAATAAAACTACCAATCCTCCCATTACATAAATAAATAAAATTATTTTTATTTCGGACCAGATAATCCATAGAGTGTTAGTAACATCAAAAAGAAAAACTACTTATTATCTAGTGTTAGTACCCACCACCCTCTGTATACATTGCTTTATAATTGGAAAGCCGAAACTCTCCGATACCGTTCTTAGTATGCTGTTAGGAACTGTCTTTTACTCTTCGCAGAAGTGACGCTGTTCTTTGCGCATAATCGCGTGAAATCCGTCGGTACGAGCAAGCGCAAACATTTCCGACGCGCTGCAGTAGCGAGGAAGTCCCAACAACATCCTGAAGCCATTGTTACACCGAGCAAATCTACGGGCCAACATATTACACCGGACAGCAAGTGCCCTGCGCTCCCTTTCTATATCTACATGGTCCTTAAGGTGAACAGAAAGAAAGTGGCCTAGGTATTTAAAGGTGCATACCTTTTTAGAACCGACTCGTTTAGAAGTAGTTCGGGTCCCACTTCACGGTATTTGCCACCGACCTCAAAGACCATGTACTCACACTTCTTTACATTATATACTAATCCATGTGTAGCAGCATAGGCTTCACAAGTCTTAAGCAACTTTCTGATTGATCCCGCTGAAGGATCCAGCAGCACCATGTCGTCAGCATCGCTAATGTTGTTAATGCTAACGCCATCCACACTACATCCGACACGCATACTGCTGAGTCCCTCTATAAGGTCATTGACATAGAGGTTGAAAAGCCTGGGTGACGTAAGTCCCCCCTGTCTCACACCGCACTCCAACCTATACGGTTCAGAGAGTACACCATCCCATTTCACATGATTGGTTTGATTACTATACCAATGCCAAAGTAGTCCATATATTTCCGCCGGTATACCTCTACTTATCATCTTCTCCCAGAGCACATCATACGAGACAAGATCGAAGGCTCCGGAAAGATAGGTTAGGTAAGGAAACAGGCGTACACCGGCGTCCCAAGATCTTTATAGTATTGAACAGTATGCTTGAGTCCCAGAATAGCGCTTTCAGTTGAAAGTCCAGGACGAAACCCGAACTACGCATCATGAAGATTAATATACTTATTTAAAGAAGCATCAAGCAAACCGTCCAACACATTTGCTATTATTGTCGCAAGGGAAATGGGACGGTAGTTACCCTTATCTGAGATATCACCCGTCTTGTACTTCACAATGGGGGTCACGATGGTCTTCATCAGATCCTCAGGTAAGTGCGTATGACTGACACACATTGTGAAAAACATAGACAGGACTCGCGGCAGATGTACACCCGCATGTTTCAAATGCTCAATACTGAGTCCACCATGTCCCGGAGATTTGCCTCGACTCATACCGTCTATGATTGCCCTCATTTGCTTAAATGAGAAACGCATCAGAGGTTTATCTCCTTGACTGCCGGGCCCAGAACTTTCCCTCACGATTGAGGGACCGAGAGGCGAACGAACTTGAAAGTACTCTTTGAACATTTCCGCAATTCCGCGGGGATCACTCATCCCTCCCACACTGGCAGATAGACCCGGCCTACCGTCTAGCTTGCCGGTGGATTTCCAGAAATCCCCGAACTTTTTAGTAGCCCGCTGTTCGGCAAGCCTATCCATGATAATTTGCTCAGCATTGTTTTGACAGAATTTCAGCCGGCTCTTAAAAACTTTTCGCTTCTCCCGCATATCATTATAGACAGGACCCGAAGAGGGACGCTTGTTAAGCACTCAGGCCTGAAAACAACACCTGGCCTCTCGATGAGCATCCCTTACATGCTCATTCTACCTAAAAACGCGCCTACCCCGTCTCGGTCCCCCCTCGCGTCTATCTCTAGACTGCCTAGCCGCCACACATAGAATTTCTACAATTTGTCCGTACAAATTATCCAGAACAACCCTATGCTCATCCAACCTGCAAGGTCCACTCCCGCAACTCTCAAACTCATGAGGGAAATCAACGTCACGCAACTTACTGTTACTGATATTATGATAGTTGATTGCTTCTGTCTTAGTTCTTTCACCCCATATAACAGAATTGCGGCAGCGGTTCCGATTCAATAGTTTAGGATGCACAACTTCTAGATTACACTCTACCCACATAGGTAGATGATCCGACACGTAAATATCCTCGGATACCTCCACATTCACAATTGTATCCCAAGCTGCTACAGATACTAAACAGTGATCCAACCACCTCTTACTTCCATTAACATCACTTATAAAAGTGTATGTATCACTATTTATACTCCGTGTTTGTACATCAGCACAAATCCAGGATTGATCAGTATCAGTGATAGTATACTACAGTAGTATAGTTCAGTGATAGTACAGTCAAAAACGAATGTACAAAAACCAAAGACATCGACTTCCAAAATTTGTTGTTTTTCACTTTTTAGTGTTTTTTGGAAGTCGGTTGTTTTTTTTTTGTTATTAATTTTCAGACCCGGTTTGCCCAAATTTTTGCAAGATTTTTCCAATTGTACGCACATTTGGATGAATAAATTGATCGAAAAAATCACGAAGTGTCCGATATGTATTTTAACTTTAACGTCCATTTTCATAATAAGCCTGTATAATTTCAACGCGTTGCTCGATTGTGTATCTTTCTATGGCTCAAATTGAGTTAGTCTGAAATGAAAAATCTTGAGGTTTAGGTGTGATCCACATTCAACATCGACCCGTAAAATATAACCGCCCTTTACATAACCTGTCAGTCTACATAATTTGTATAAATTAGTAACCCAATTTCTCGAGATGTGGCGTTGGACTGGCTACTTCGCGCAATTAAGATTTTTACTAATTTAATAGAGTCAGGACGGGTATGAGTTATATATTTGGAATCTACAATTATTTCTTTAGTTATCACTATTTTTTGTGGGCCCGTTTTAAGAATTCTGTACTTAGTATGTCAACTCAATGTAACAAATAGCTGATTTTGAGCAAATTATGAGCTAATTGAAATGGTAAAAAAAAAAAATTGAAATGGAACATATAAAATGCTTCATGAAGATAAAATAAAATGCATCATATGATGTAAATGACCTACAATACATAAAGTTCGGATAAAGAGAAATAGAAAGTTTGTATTATTCCTAGTGAAAGATACTGCACGTCTTTTGTGTGACTTTGCATGAGGAGTGTGCGTATATTATTGCGTACTATAATTTACTTCGAAATTAGTTAAGTTAGTAATGTGAGGGAGATTTGTCAGTTAATTGTGGTGTCAAGTTACTGGCGCCGTAGGTACTGCTGTAAGTTAGGGGCGTTAAGTGGTGTCACTTCGTTATGAGGGCGGGTGACCCCGTGCTGAGTGACGAGTCAGCAGAGTCATTATTTAACGTGTGAAGGTAACTTGGGTGAGTAAATGTTGCTCTGGATGGGTCACACTTGTGAAGTAACATTTACAAATACATAGCAGAGGACTTAATTGTCATTATTCTTGGTACTCACTAGACGTGACGTCTCAACGTCAATCATCACTCTTGGTGTGCACTATCTATGACTAGACGTAACGTATCAACGTCAATCATTACTCAAACGCATTACCTTGAAGTTTATGTCACGGCGTGACTGCAGTAACTGTACCCTCGGCGTGTACCTCGTTTTGCAGACGCTCGTTTCGCCTATGTAGGCGGGATATGTATAAGTACCGGTGTGTTCGGCTTTGCAGCACGCAAGCTTAATCGGGGTTCCATTAGAAGAGCTTTGCCGCTGCGGTTCTTGTTCATGAGTCTCCAGCAACGACTATCTCATCCAGGAGTATCTGCTCTTTGCTTCCGGGAGGCTGAGCCACTGCTGCTACCTGAGTATATCCAGGGGTACCCTCTTCAGCTACTGTTACTGCCCGCGGACAAGGAGGAGAAGGTACTCCTGGATAGTCTTGCCCATACAGGAGTACCTTCTCCTGCTTCCGGGACTCTGAGCCACTGCTGTTGCCTGTGCCCATACAATGTTCGCCATACAGTGCTCCCAATTCGTTTTGGACGCGAGACCTAGTAGACGTGCACTTTGTATTGATTTAATTATGTAAATTTATAAAATAAATATTTACAGTAAAATTATAATTATGCAGTGTTAGCTCTAAAAAGTGTGTCGCGTGTGAGTAACAGTTCTAGTAATAAGAGTGTAATCAGATCCTTTTTTCACCATGTTAGCGTAAGAGGGTAAGCGCTAACATGGTGAAAAAAGGATTCGATAACTTCATCCGTCCCGCAAATCTGAGTTCTGTGACCATTTACCCATGCGATAAGACCAAAACAAGCGAAAACACCAAGTCACTTGTGCAGAAAATTATATCCCAGAAGAACTGAAGCTTCACGTCCGTGGCCTGAAGAAAGTAAAAAATGGTGGCGTCCTAATTAGCACTGATAGTAAAGGTGACATTGAAAAACTAAGAAATTCGAATTCGACAAAACTGGTTTCATCAGGCCTTACAGTGGAAGAAGTTCCAAAACCATGACTCAGAATAGCTGTAATCGGAGTTCCAGTCGCACTTACTGAAAAGGAAGTGTTTGACTGTATTTAGGAGCAAAATGTTGCAGGTAAATTGTTCAATATTACCCGTGACACCTTTTTTGCAAATGTCAAATTGAGCCATAAATCGAGTAAAAAAGGACTACCTACCGGCAACTACATTTTGAAGCTTCCAGCCGCCGTCAGGAAAATTTTAATAAACCAAGGTCGAATTAACATCAATTGGGCATCCTGCCCCGTGAGAGATTTCACGATCGTCACGAGATACTACAATTGCCAGCAATTAGGACACGCAGCCAAGTTTTGCCGTGAAACTAGTTCTACTTGCAACCACTGTGGAGAACCTGGGCACGCTCACAAGGAGTGTAGCAGCAAATCTTCTAAACCTCGATGTGCGACGTGCAAGCGTCTCAAGAGAAAATGTGACCATCAGACTGGTGATGTAGACTGTCCTCCACGTAAATATGCAGAGGCTAATTATATTAATTCCATAGACTATGATGGCGCCTAAGAGCGCCGCATAAATAATTTCTTATAGTTTCCGTTTATCTATACGTTACTTAGAGTTTATATATATATTAATTAATAGTCGTTATGGCCAGTCAGCTTATCACTGACTTGGATGGTTTTTCTTTGTCTGAAGCCGATACATGTAATGTAGAGGACTGTAAGCTTCTTCTCCCTGCTTGGGAGAAAACACTTACCCTGCTTGCACAAAATATACGGAGTATAAATCGAAACATGCATGGTTCTACTACAAACTCTTGATATTAGCTGTGATATTATCGTCCTTACAGAATGTTGGTTATCGGCTCAGACAGCCAATCTACCTTCCCTTGAGATTGGTATCCATCTCACAAAACAAACTCAAGCATCAATCAAAACGATGGTATAGTAGTCTTCATCAAAAAAGACTTAAAAATAGTTGTGGAAGAACCTATAGTTCAAGATAGTAACCGTTAAATAATTAAAATTACTCCAGATACTGTAATTATGGCTATATATATATAGGCCTCCTTCTCAGAACGTCGACAGGTTTTTGGACTCCCTTGATGACAACCTAAATCATTTATCAGTTTTCGAAAACATCATTCTAACGGGCGACATAAATATTAATATTGCTTCCGAAATATACAATACACATGTTCATAAATACTTAAATATTTGTTCATTTCATGGGCACTCATTATTATCCCACGCACCAGAGCGGTTCATTTTTAGACCATTTCATCATAAAAACAAAAAATCCTTCAAAAACATTAGTTAAAGCAACATCAAGCTATTCTGTAATATCGCCACCTAGAATAAAATTCATGCGTAGATACACAAAAATTAATATAACTAATCTAGAAAGTGATGTCCGAGGTATTAAATTTGACCCTGTTTACGAAACAAATGATGCAAATATTTTCTTGCAGTAGGTACTTCATAAATATGCTTCAAGCTGCAATAAATAAAAATACATTTAGCAAAATAATCCCTAGAAGATATAATAACATTAAACCATGGATCACTCCTGGTCTTGGTTCGGTTTGAGTCCATTTGAGTATGTCGAAAGAGTACATCAATACCGGCACGACCCAACCGTTGAAAGCGCGCACCTTGTTTCCGCCTTTCTCAGCCGCCAGTTCTCTTTAGCCAAGGAGAGCGGAGTGAGGCCCTTGTCAACCGCGACCACATCTCGATGCATCCCCACGTCGGTTTCTAGAAAATATTCCCTGAGACTGCATACCTCGCGATTGTGGAGAGTCTTAGCGTTTAAAAAGCCACGACCTCTACATTTTCGCGGGATATACAGCCTCATAACCGATGACCGTGGGTGATGCAATCGATTTACAGTCAGCAGCGTACGGACCCGCTGATCCAGGGCGTCAAGTTCGGTTTGAGTCCATTTGAGTATGCCGAAAGAGTACATCAATACCGGCATGACCCAACCGTTGAAAGCGCGCACCTTGTTTCCGCCTGATAGAAGACTATTAAGTACTTTTTTCAGGCGGCCAAAGAAGCGTTCCTTCAACGATTGCTTCATGTCAGTAACATTGATACCCAACGCTTCCGACATACCCAAATACTTATAGGTTTCGGATGCGGAGAGGGCTCTAAGGTTTATGGAACTCGTGAGTTGGGTTCCCACGGATTCCACGATCTCTCCTCGCTTTACATGCATGACCACACATTTGTCCACACCAAATTCCATCCTGATGGCCCTACTGAAAGTTTCAGTAATTTTCAGTAGCTCCTTCAGTTGTGAATTGTTGGGAGCAAAAAGTTTCAGGTCATCCATGTAGAGGAGATGCGATATAACCTGACCACCTCTCCTCAACCGATAGCCTAAACCTGAATCCTCCAATAGTGTGCTTAGAGGATTCAATGCTAAGCAAAACCAAAGTGGACTCAAACTATCGCCCTGAAATATTCCTCGCTCGATCCTTATCGGTTCGCTATTCCTCAGAATATTTCAACATCCTAGTAGCGAAGGACTGTCCTCCATGTCCTCATACACGTCATCAGGAAGGTGCGCAGAGTTGCATCCACTTTATACAACTCCAGCACCCGCATGAGCCATGTATGTGGCACTGAGTCATAGGCCTTCTTATAATCTATCCAACATGTCGAAAGATCCTTTCGGGAACGACGAACTTGTTGGCTAATGGCCACATCAACGAAGAGTAGCTCCTTAGTACCGCGGGACCCACTCCTACATCCATTTTGAGAGGCAGACATGATGGCGTTGCTGTCAATATGTTTGTTAATTTTAGTTTTCAAAATGGATGTAAGAACTTTATAGACCGTCGGTAAACAGGTGATCGGTCTATAATTTTTGGGTTCCGCGGTGCTACCTGATTTATGGAGCAGGTGGGTTATTCCAGTAGTTAGGAACTGAGGTAACGAACCAGACACTAAAGCAGTCTGGAATTGAGATGCCGAGCGAGCGTGCGGCCTTGGAAACCATTTTATCCAAAGTTATGCAGCCCGTCCGGTCCTGGAGATTTCCAGTTAGGTAACGGACGGACTGCACGAGCTACATCTTGGGGGCAGATGGTAATAGCCCCCATTTCAGGTATTGGATCGCAGGCTCGCTCGACATCCCGAGCCCAGTCACCTTCAGTATGACTGACAGGCACCGACCAGATACTGCGCCAGAATGAACACATGGCATCATCATCTGGTAGGCACGTGTCAGCCACACCTTGTTCTGGTCGTTCCCAGTCCCTATAAACCCACCTTTGATTGTTCTGGAAGGTGCGATTCTGGGTGTACCGTTCTACTCGTCGTTTATATCGACGAATACAGTTCGCCCATACATACACTTTCTGCTTCAGGAAGTCGATGCGCTCCGTAACACGGGCCATATAGTTCTGTGGGCTGGTACCTGACAATGCCCGCCTCACAAAGCGCATCACTCTAGGACGAGTATTACCCTCCCTGAAGCAGATTAGTTTACCGATGAGTGCTCTGGCCCCACCAATACGACGTTTAATCCTGTGCTGCCAAGCTGGTACTACTGGTTTCGGTCGTGTAGCTCTGGAGTCATTGTGAAATTTGACATGAGCTACACAACAAGCTGCTATAGCTGTGCAGTACAAGATTGAATGAGTATCAGTGAGGTCTTCGCAGGTATCAAAATAATTTGATAACTGCGCATCCAGAGCAGCCATCAGTGCCCTATTTCTGTTATGCAAGGGCAAACGTGGCAGGCGTGGTGGTGGCGTGGTCTAAGTTCTGCCGACATGTAACGGTATTCCCGAATCGCAGACTCCAAAGCATTCCTTAATTCCTCATTGCACTGGGTACTTACATTTGTAGCCCTATCATTACTCCCCTCGTCAGTATAGTTTGTTGACTGCGGTGGTATCTCCGCAGTCTGCGACTGGTGAGCGATGACACGGCTACTCTGCATTTCATTTCGCAGGCGATCAAGCACAGTATCACCCAACATATGATTACGCTGGATAACCCGTACCTGATCCGACAGTCGTTGAGCCGAAACGTTGACAGCTGGTTCAAGCACCTGAAACAGAGAGAGCATTCGAACACGGTACACGGTCAGGTTGTTTCCTCCCTCTGTAGCCCCATAGTATGAGCGCATGACGTTGATGGATTGTGTCCATCTCATGCGCTGCACACTTCCGCCGGGAGCTGGGACCCTGTCAGAAGCCGATGGGCCTCGAGGTCCTAAGCGGTCCGGCGGCCGGCGTCCTCCCCGTCGGCGAACAGGTGGTGGCGTCGTCGGCGGAGAGAAGTACTCGTCGCTCGAGCTCGACGCAACTGCCGCGGCCGGGGTCATCACAGCACTTATAGTTATATATTTTAATATTATTATTATTCAACGCAAAAAAGATTTTTTCAAATCGGGTCAGTAGTTCCTGAGATTAGCCCGTTCAAACAAACAAACAAACTCATCAGCTTTATATACTCGTACAGGCTGTATCTGACATCCTAACGCAAACTTCGCGAAAAGGCTAGACCGCATGCCACTAATAAAATTATGACAGGCATATATGTCGTTAATGAACGGTTACAGAAATAACAGTGTTTAAAAAAGTGTCGGCGCTGCCTTTGATCGTTGCAAGCGTACCGCCGTGCAGGTTTGTAGATATGACGTTGATCCCTGATGTGAACTCTATTAAATCAGCTGATAAGACAGTTTTTCGAGTTTTTTTTATTGCACTTTTTTGTGTTTTTAGCGAATTAATTATTTTATTTCTAGTATTAATAATACCAGTCACCCTCCGCATAAACTGCTTTAAATTTTAAAGCCGAACCCTTCGCTACAGTTTTCAGGATGCTCCTGAGGAGCGATGTACTTTTAAATCTTATTGGGTTATAAAAGTATAGCAATTATGAACAGTCTAAAGTGAAAAAAACTACATTTTTTTTTTTTTTGAAACTATGAAAAAGCCGACGAAAAATTCCCCCAGTTCAGAATCATGTATTGGATCCATGATACTCGTTTGTGCGTCGATGTCAGATACACCCTTTATTAGTACAGATATTAAATGTACTACTATAATTTCTATTCTGAATTACCACATTTATCTACACTATATTTACTATTATAGCGTCGGTGGGGAGTGAATAAGGACTCAGTTATCACGATTACAGTTTAATGGTCCAGAAACACAGGCTTAACACAATAACACAAACAATAACTTATAATTTGGTGACAATTTACTACTTTAAAGCGCGAGCGGTTAGCGCGCACGCACCTGTTTACCGCCATGTCATAACTATATCTTTCTCTCTATGCCTCTCACGGATGGCATAGACAGCGCGCTAACGGGTTGCCACGCTATACACTCCCCCTCGAGTTCCAGAGAACGTCCTCGCTCTTGAACTCGCACAAAGGAAAACTTAAGAGCTAACACTAAATTTAAGACTTAACATACAGGACAAACATGCTTTCGAGGACGCCCTCTCTGACGTTTAGGCATCACGGGACGAGGAGGCGAACACTCTCTACTGTGGAACCGCGTAAGATCCGACACATGATACTTGCCCAATATGTTTTCAGGGTTATCTAAATTTGCAATTACGTAGGCTGTAGGGCTAACTCTTTTTACTATGACGTAGGGACCATCTTTCTTTGGAACAAACTTAGCTGTTATGTTCTTTGCAGCACTGCTAAGAACATGTGTCTTCAAAAGAACCTGATTTCCGACTTCAAAGACTTCGGCAGGGGTTTTGGCCTTGTCAGCACATTCCTTGCGTCGGTCCTGCTGTGTCTCAACTCTTTCCCTGACAGCGGTAAAAGAGTTAACAAAACTTTTCAAATATGGTGTTATTTGAGGTACGAAATTGTCCTTTTCGAGTATCGAACGAATGTCGTGTTGAACGTCGACTGGTGAGCGAAGTTCTCTAACAAACATTAGATATGCTGGAGATACACCAGTAGTCTGACAAACAGCTGAATTCATGGCGAACCTTATCGCAGGGAGGTGATGTGGCCATGACGAATGATCTGTTTCAACTAAACGTGACAGCTGAAATTTTAAATCCCTATTTTTACGCTCAGCTGGGTTAGCTGACGGATGATACAAAGGTAACAATTCTTGAGTAATGCCTAAAATGAACATGCATTGTTGCATAACGGCGGACACGAACTGGACGCCATTGTCTGACACAATGCGTCGAGGAAGTCCATAGCGCAAAAAATACTCCTCAATTAGAGTACGTGCACACATCTCAGAAGTTGCCTCCTTCAGAGCATATAATTCAGTCCAACGAGTTGCTGTATCTTCTACCAAGAGTACCCAACGTTCCCCATTGTCAGCAATGGGAAGCGGACCAAACAGGTCAATTGCTAACACTTCTCCTCTTTGACTTAAAACGGGGGTCTGTAACAGCCCAGGTGGCTTCTTGTTTGAGGACTTATATCGTTGACAAGTCGCACATGTTTTGACATACTCTGCTATAGCTCTGTACATACCTGGAAAGTAAAACCCTTGAGCGACTCGATTATACGTTCTATCGACCCCATGATGACCGCCTAGATCGGAGTCATGACATTCTTTTAGAATTTCCAGGCGCAGTGAAGCCGGAACGACCAGCTGTGCCTCTTCTGTATCGACATCGGGATTATACCTGTATAGGACACCAAGTTGCATGAAATACCCTCTTTCTGACCACCGCTTAGCGCCTATAGACTGAGCGTCAGACGTATCTTCCAATTCACTAATGATTTTTTTTAGTTCAAGGTCATCGAGCTGCGCGCGTCGTAGATCTGAAGCACTTCTGGCAGGTAAGTCCACGACAACAGAGCAAACACCGCATTGATCCTTATTATCCTCTTTACAAGTTGGGCGACTGAGCGCATCAGCTATAATATTAGCCTTTCCAGGCGTATATTGAAACTGAATGTTAAAGCACTGCAGCTTCAAAGCCCAACGAACGAGTCTACCGGACGGCGACTTTAAGGTAAGAAGCCACTTTAGAGGCTGATGATCGCTGCCTATTACCACCTCATGACCTTCGATATAACCCCTGAATCGTTCAACAGCCCAAATGACAGCGAGAGCTTCACGCTCTGTAGTACTGTAATTTCGTTCAGCTGGAATGAGAAGACGGCTGGCATATTCTATAGGACGTTCATCTTTACCTTCACCTTGTAGTAGGACCGCCCCAATGGCGTAATTGCTGGCATCTGTCCTTAACACGAACGGCTTGCTATAATCTGGTTGGATAAGAATCGGTGCCGTAGTCAAGCGCTTCTTCAGCTCCTGGAAGGCACCCTCCTGGTCTCTACCCCAAGACCAAACCTGATTCTTCTTCAGTAAGCGTGTCAAGGGCTCGGCTATTGCAGAAAAGCTTGGAATAAACTTCCTGAACCAAGAGGTGGTTTGTACAAAGGTTCTCAGGTGACGCAACGACGAGGGTGTCTTCATCTCTAGGATTGCCCTAACCTTATCGTCATCTGGCGAAACACCATCTTGGGTGATCACATGGCCGAGGTATTTTATCTTATCCCGTGCAAAAACACACTTTTCTCTGTTCGCACGCAATTTGAACAAGCGTAACCTATCAAAGACAACACGCAAGTCAGAAATATGCTTTTCAAAGCTACCTTCCGAGATTATGAGTAGATCATCTTGATAAGCTAGAAGCGTCACGTCCTTCAACGAAGCGCCTGATCGAAGTCTATCTATTAGACGTTGGAATGTTGACGGCGCGTTCTTCAGACCAAACGGCATACGCTTAAAACGGAATGAACCGAAAGGCGTTGAGAAAGCCGTTTTATCTCGGTCCTGTTCACGAACGCTAACTTGCCAAAATCCACTGCGCATATCGATGGTACTCATGAAAGATTGCCGTTTTGTTGATTGAATAAGCTCGTCTATCAAAGGCATGGGATAGACATCGGTCTTAGTAACCGCATTGAGCTTTCTATAATCTACACAGAAACGTACCTTTCCATTTTTCTTTGGAACGAGAAGCGCCGGAGAAGCCCACGCGGACTCACATTCCTCTACAATATCATCAGCCAACATCTTGTCCAACTCACTCCGCATGACCTCTTTCTTAGCAGGGGTTAACCTATATGGAGGGACAGCTATGGGGGGGTGGTCGCCGGTATCAATTATATGTTCGGCAAAAGAAGTCGCTTCTCCCCCTGGCTGGAAGATATCCTCATTTGAGACAAGGAGCTGTGCCAGAACTTCGCGTTGACTATCGCTAAGGGAGGTCGCCTCGTCATCCCGGAGCACTTCTACAGCGGCACACGAAGACACAAGTGACACTCCTTCAAACTGTATTTCGTATTTTTGGTCATCACTTTCAGCAAAATGCCAGCTGCTGTTACCAAAATTAAAAACAAGATTGAAGATAGTAAGAAAGTCTATGCCTAACAAACTCTCATTATTGTTTGCTTCAGGAAAAATAATAAATTTAATGGCTCTAGTTTTATGTTGGAGTGTCACCTGTACCTCCGCGGTAAGTACATTCATCTCCCTATTAACACCATCCGCTAACTTAACAATTTGTGTTGACGGCAATAACTGGTGTCCTAGCCTTAATAGGAGAGCGTAGAGCGTATGGCCGGCAATACATGTCTTAGCTGCAGAATCAACTAAAGCCGTACCACAAAACCCTAGAATGCTTATATTTAATATGGGGCGGCGAAAAGATGTACAGTCATTAACATTATTGACATACTCACAACTATTATAACAATTATAATCATAAAAACTAGGCGAACTTGTGTTTACATTAACTACATTACTGTTACAAAAATCCCCTACGGCAAGTGTAGGGTTACCTTGATTCGACATTGGCACTAACGGGTTGACTAACGACGACTGCGGCGCGGCGACGGTGGCAGGGACGGCGCTGGCGGCCGAGCCATGCCGGCGACACCTACGGTCGCGCGCTCGCGGCGATGCGCGGGAAACTGACGTACTTAGTACCCCGTCATGCGACGAAATATTCATGGAGTAGAATGATGACTGTCCTCGTGGTGAACAGTTTTTACACTTTGATTTGATTACGTTCGCGGCACCACAACCGTAGCACTTTACCTCACTTTCTGAACTTTGCTTATTGACGCTTTTATCACACTTATCACTAACACGTTTAAGCTTCTCACACGTTTCTTTATTGTGTCCTAATCGCTTGCAATACGAACAAAACGGCTTCTTTGACTTGGCGACGAGACCATCGCTGGCGCCAGCGGGTGACTCGGTCGACGACACGCGGCCTGCGGTACTCGACGTGTTGGCGTCTGTAGGTATATACCGCGACGATGACGATGAAACATTACGCGACGTGGAGTGTTTGCTGTTATTATTATCATATACTTCTTTTACAGAATCTTCGACCTGTCGACACTTGTAAAGCAACTCGTCGAAACTATTCACGCAGTCTCTCGTCACGCGTGTTCTAATGCGCGTATTGAGTAGTCCGTACGTCATATCTAATTGAACCTTCTCTGAAAGGTCGTCCTTTGGGAATTTAGCTAATATTGCACGTACCTTAGCAATAAACAAATCTGTGTTTTCGTCTTCATTGTGTATGAGGCTGAACAGTTTTCGGTAAAGGCGATGTGGCGGGTCCTGTTCACCGAAGGCGCACTTTATGCGGGTGACGGCTTCCGACCACGTACTGGTTGATTGCTTGACACCTTGCCACCATATTGCAGCAGGTCCTTCCAATAACATCGAAAAGCCGCGGAGAGCATTTACGTCAGATACATTTACGCAGTCTTTGTAGGTAATTACGGCGTCCATAAAATTATCTAACGACTCATCCGCGCGTCCGCCATAACGCGACGTACATTTCGCGAAGTTTCCATTCGCGTCAAAAACATACGATGCTTGTTGTGCTTCGGAGACGTTATGCGGCGTCGATGCGCGTACTTCTCGGATCAGCTGCTGGCAAAATTCGTTCTGAGTTTGTTGTATTGACGTTATAAAGCTTGCGAGGGTTTCTTGAGACATTGTTACATTCGCGGCGCCATTGGAGTCCGATTTTTCTTCTGACCGTGTTTTTGGCATTTTGGCTACTTCAAAACACGGGCCAAACAGGAAAAACACACTCGTAGGTTCGGTAAAGTCCCCTACGTCCACTTTTATTGTGATCGTTGTAAGTTATTTCGCGAACTGCGTAATACACGACACGAAATACCTACACACGTTGGGCAGCCACTTATAGCGTCGGTGGGGAGTGAATAAGGACTCAGTTATCACGATTACAGTTTAATGGTCCAGAAACACAGGCTTAACACAATAACACAAACAATAACTTATAATTTGGTGACAATTTACTACTTTAAAGCGCGAGCGGTTAGCGCGCACGCACCTGTTTACCGCCATGTCATAACTATATCTTTCTCTCTATGCCTCTCACGGATGGCATAGACAGCGCGCTAACGGGTTGCCACGCTATACTATTCGGAATTAGTACCTATATGTCTGTATGAATGTCAAATTTTTTCGTGTTATAAAGTACCTATTATTTAATCCAGACTACTAACTTTAGGACTGCAAAATTTTAAAGCAATCAGTTCAGTAGTTACGGCGTGAAAGCGAAACAAACAAACTCACTTTCCGAATTATAATATTATTAAGGATTTATAACTAGTCGTCCCGCACAGAACCCAAAAGGTAGAAAGAGAGGAGAGAAAGTTCCCTGAGGCCAAGTAGATCAGAGTCAAAGCGTAAGAAGCCACGACCTCCAACGCCGCAGGAGAAAAAGAGGAACAAGAACCTCCAAGTCTTGGAAAATTTCCTCAGGTGACTCACCCATAATGCTATCATCAAGGTACAACAGGTTCAAAGACGATTTCAATCCAGATCCAGATTTGTGGATTGCTAAACTAAAAACGAGTAGTCCTAAAGGATCTCCCTGCTGCTGTAGCTCAAATTATTAACAAATATTTAATATTATAATTTTTAATTATTATATTTTTTTTTTTATTTCCTACGAAAGAGTCCATAGTGTTAGGTGATAACTTAATATCAAAACAACATATTTCTAGTATTAATAATACCAATCACCCTCCGCATAAACTGCTTTAAATTTTAAAGCCGAACCCTTCGCTAACAGTTTTCAGGATGCTCCTGAGGAGCGATGCACTTTTTTGCGAATAATTGCGTGAAAGTCGTCATTATGAGCACGCAAACATTTCCAACACGCAGCAGCAGCTAGGAAGTCCCAACAACATCCTGAAACCATTATCGTACTGGACGCGAAGGGCATCCAACGACTTTGTACTATAATTATTATTGAGCCATAAACTACACGTGTACAGACACTGGCAGTACGCCATGAAAATAGTTATTGTTACTAGGTCAGTACACTGAGCATCCGCTCCCGGGACTCACGGGGTTTGACCGACCTCAAAGACCATGTATTCACATTTCTTAACTTTATAAAAATTAGTCCAGTAAGGCTTCACAAGTCTTAAGCAACTCTCTCATTGCCCGCTGATTGTTAGATGCTAGACTGTAAACGTTCTTAAAAATATGAAAATTGCCTTTCAGATTAGTAGCTAAGTACTATCACGACCAAAAGTCGAGTTACAATCTCACAAAACTATGGCCGAACAAAACTAGTTGTAGTTACGACCTTATTCTATAATAAAAATTAATACTCACTCATACAATTTGACAACTTGCTGCCCGCTTATGATTGTTAGGTACTACTAATTTCAACGTTCACAGTAAGTGTATCTATGGCTAAGTGGTTTACGTCGTAATCAGCATTTAAGGTGGGTCGAGTTCAAATCTAATAACTTACAAAAAAAAAAAACTTTATTGGTGAGTTATGAATGCTGACAACAAAAATATGTAAAAATACCGATTCACAACTTAACGTTGATACTTTCTTTTAATTTTTTTTCTACAGTCATTATAAAAAGATGAGAGTAGATTTGTAACAAAGTGAATCACTAGTTCACATAACCTACCTATTAGCTGCAATAACTCAAATAATATTATTTAGCTGTTGTTGGTTGGTGACTAGTTACTTATTATTAGTTTTACTTTTTCAATCAATATGCAGGATAATATTAATATCGAAGCTAAGGCAAATATTGTGGCTTTTGTGTAAGTTGTTTTTATTATTATTTGGGTAAGGTGCAAGCCAATCGCTTGTTGCAAGCGTGTAACAAAATTTCTATTGTTTTAGAGAAATACAGTAAGCCAAGGTAAGGTTAAGAGGTTGGAGGACGAAGGTAGTTTAAAGTGTCGAGAGAAGTGGAACGAAACAACCATATTTACCGCTGAATAAACCTTTAATTGGTGCGAAGAATGGGGTTGCATTTGTGGTTTAAATATAACACGCATTAATCTGAAAGCCAATGCGTGTTGTTTTGTGTGATTTGAAAAGGAATAAGTTCGTTAACTATTGAACTAAGAAAGCGCTTGCTTAATCTCATTCCATCAAACTCCGAAACAAGTGACTGCAAGATGGCAGCACTAGTAATATGCTATTCACACAAAAAAAATAGTAAATGTAAAAAGTACTGTTTTGTGTTCTGTATTTGTTTTGTATTTTATGAATGTAATAATATTCAGGTTTAGCTTCAATCCTCTTTTCTTTAAGAAAATGAATAATTAAGTTCCTCGTATATCCTCATCAAATCAAATTAAATCAAAGCATTTATTTCAAATAAACCAGTTACAGGCACTTTTGAATTGTCAGAAGGTCGGTCAGTCAGTAAGGTGAAGCTTGTCGTCTATTCCAAAGAGTACCTATGGAGAAGAATGGGCAAGAAACTCCATGGACACTCTTTTAAATTATCAAGCTATTGATACACATATTTGATTACATCATTCATTTTGAAATCAACCGTGTAAGAACGATGCAGAAATATATTGTACGCTAAGAATGTCCATTGTGGAAAATACACAAAAAAAAAAAAAAAAAATACGAGTGCGCTTATGACCACACGACTGAAGTGAAACTTCTTTTTCTCTCCATCTGTATGTATATATATATATATATGTGTACAATATATACATGTATACACATATACATATATTAATTTTCTATAAATATTTAAATTTATTTCATGGTTTCATTGGTATATTAATATTTTTGCATAGATCTTCTATTTTTATTGAAAAAAAAATATATTTTTGCATAGATCTTCTATTTTTATTAAAAAAAAAAAAACTAGTTGTAGACCTTGTAGTACCAAGCTCGCGCCACGGGCGCGTCTGTGCTTATATCCCCCACTTAACTTCCGTTCGCCTTGCCCGATCACTTTTCGTAACGCTTTCGCCAGCTTACTCCCCAAGTCAAGCGGGCGTAAAGAAGTTTCACTTCAAAAAACAACAACAAAAAAAGACTAACCCAAAAAATAGATGCTTTACAGCAAGAACATTGTCCTTACACGTATGCCATGCAATTACACAATACTAAGAAATTGAATCTACACAATGCAAAGATAGTTTTGTTCAAGGTTCAGCAGCTCCAACAGTTTTCTCGAATACTAACTTTAGCTCCTGTTTAGCTACACCAGTGCCGAACACCTCTGTCAGCGATGCAATTCCGTAACGTACAATATGCTTGCTACATAGTGTGTACTGGCTTTGAGTAAAAAAAAAACAAACAATTACAAATTAAAACTACAAGAGGAAAAATCAAAGAACAATCAGTGTAAGTATAGAAATCCGACGCAGCTCAAGCCCAAGCCTTTTTGTCCTTAATATAATCCTTAACACTATAAAATGCATTCCGACACAACTTACGTTTATTGAAGGATTTGAATTTATTCAGGCTCAGATCTTGATCCACCTCTGGAAGTCTATTGTAAAAATGCATACATTGGCATCTAAAAGAGCCACCTATTTTCTTGAGCCTTGTTGCACAAATTTATTGTACTTACAATAAATTTGTGCCTGTTTCTAGTATTTATATTATTGACATCACTGTATTTTTTAAACAATTTTATATTTTTATGAGCATACAAAAGATTTTCATAAATATATTGAGACGGCACGGTCAGTAGATTAATCTCCTTAAAGTTTTCTCTGAGAGAGTGTCTTGCACGAACAGCTCGTTTCTGCAAAACAAATATTGTTTAAATATTAGCATTTTCCCACAACAAAATGCCGTACGACATTACGCTATGGAAATAGCCAAAGTACACTAAACGGGCCGTCTCAATATCAATCAAATTACGAATTGTTCTAACTGCGTATGCAGCAGCACTTGGTTTTTTTGGCAATTTTTCTATATGTGGACCCCATTGAAGCTTAGCATCCAGAGTTATACCCAAGAATGCTGTACTGTCGTCAGATTTCAATTCTTTGCCCTTTATCAACAAATTAGTTTTCACCTGCGTAACGTGAGGTAGAGTAAACTCAATGCATTTGTTTTTTTTTCTCATTTAAGGGTAAATTCTTAACATTAAACCAGAGGACTACTTTGGAGATCGCCCTATATACATCATCAGTAACCTGCTGCTGACGTTTAAGTTTAAATAAAAGTGAAGTGTCATCTGATAACATTTCTTTAATGATAACATTTTTCTTATCCAAAAACCAAAATTGTTTTTTTTATATTTTTTACCATAACAATATCATAAGTATGTCAGTGATTACTTTTACATAAAATACTAGCGACCTGCCCCGGCTTCGCACGGGTACATGTATTATACATATAAACCTTCCTCTTGAATCACTCTATTTCTACCTCTAGTTAAAAAAATCGCATCATAATCAGTTGAAAAGTTCTAAAGATTTAAGCATATATAGGGATATAGGGACAGAGAAAGCAACCTTGATTTAAAGTACATAGCGGTCGAGGTCAATACATTTTGTTCATGAAGACGTTGGAAACGTTCCCGACTCGATTCTCGTGCACGTAACTCAAAGGTTCTCAGATTTTGTTGCGCAGGGCGTTGCGAACGTTCGATTCGTTCTCTGATTTTGTTCAGGAAGGCGTTGTGAACGTTCAGGTGAAGATTCTCCCATACGACGTATTGTTGCTGCCCGTGCTTGAGAACTATATTTAGAAAGTTAAGACCTGGCTCTCTTAGGCACTTTCAAATGTTTAAGAAAATGTTAACATCGTGTAATATTCTAGCTCTTAAAAGGCTTTTTTTTAAAATAATTTATAAACTAGCGCTTGACCGCAATCCCGCCTGATGGTAAGCAGTGACGCAATCGTTGATGGTAAAGCGCACTAGTTTATTAAGAGCCTATTCACTCTAGCCTTGAAGACACTGAAATTGTACTCCGACGGAAACACCGCCGCTGGCAAATTGTTCCATTGATCCATTGGTCGGTTTCAGAGTTAAACAACAGTGTTTAACTCTGAAAAGAACTGTTGGTTAGCCCAGTAAAGAACTGTTGGTTACCCCTGAAAAGAACTACTGTTAGCTCTGTAAAGAACTGTTAATTAGCTACGAGAAGAATTGATCTTTAGTTCTGAGAAGAACTTTTGCGTATTACTTGTTTTATTATGTTTAGATACTAACATAGTTGTTTTAAGTCATAATGTTACTAATAAAATATGGGGAAACCTGAAATAAACAAATTGTATTTTTTATTTTTATTTATCTTTTATTTACAACGAAGTTTAAAAAAAAATCGCACCAAAATTAAAGACTTCGCGCACCACCGCTGCGGAGGGAGCCGACTTCGCGTGTGAGCCGCAAACGCGAGGTCGGCTCCCTACGCGGCGACCTTACTCATAGATCTAAACTCCCATCTCGCATGCGTCGAAAGAAATCGTAATATTTTAATTTCGTAATAACGTCCAATTTTAATCATTCAAGGACCAAATATTATTTACATAAACTGTACCTAGTGACGAAATAATTTATTTTGTTAATGATAAATGGCATGAGTAAAATAAATGCGTTTAAATGTATTCCAAAAAAAAATTCAAGATTTTTAAATAAAAAAAAAATGGTTGTTGTGCCTCACTCGACATGGAAAGGTATAGCAGATTTTTTTTAGATATTTATAAGATCTACAATTAATTAGAACAATTTATAGTCATATATTTTATAGTTTAGGCAGCGTTCGCAAGATAAGTATCTCTTCTGGTTGATTTTTTACACCTTGTGTTCAAAAAACCCAAATATCTTACGGAACCCTATTTTTTCCAAAATAAAATTTAGCCTATGTTACTCAGTGATAATGTAGCTTTCTAATGAAAAATGAATTATTAAAATCGGTCCAGCACTTTTTGAGTTTATTCGTTACATACAAAAATACAAATCTTTCCTCTTTATAATATTATTATAGAAATGTAGATTACAATGCTGCCATTTCAACGTTTGTTTCGTTATTAGTATAAGTATATCTCCACCTAATAATATAGAACTTTATAATATATTGTATTATAATATGTTTTTGTTTGTTATTATATTACATCTATAGGAAACTAAAACATATAATAAAAACCTTTTTTCGTATAAATATTCAATAAATTTTCCTATTCGTTTAAATATTATTTGTAAACATTTTTACTTTAAAATACAAATCAATTATCATAATATTTTAACTTATATGAAACAACAAAAAGATTTGCCATTATGAAGGATCGTGGGTCTAAAGATGAACATGGATAAGACGAAGATCATGTCGAACTCTCATGTAGTACCCACTTCAATTCTAGTTGGTTGCTCTGCACTCGAAGTTGTTGACGAGTACATATACCTGGGACAAACAGTCCAACTAGGTAGGTCCAACTTCGAGAAAGAGGTGTCTCGTCGAATCCAGCTCGGCTGGGCCGCGTTCGGGAAGCTACGATACATCTTCTCGTCGTCCAAGATACCACAGTGTCTCAAGACTAAAGTCTTTGGCCCCTTTATCGATCAAGCTAATTTATCTTCAATCGATGTAACTAAATTTCACATTACTTTAAAGAAATACAAAGACGGCGATAAGAAAACGGTTCACTAATATTGTTTTCCTTGTATAGCATAGACTACATCCTTAATTCTTCGTAGAGATACTACACAACATGCGGTTGATTGGTTGGAATATGACACACACGGATTTAAAATAATGCGTTAGTGTGCCGCGGCCGGTTTAGCGCAGGCGACAGTAGTCTTTAAGGTGAAAGTGGAATTCTGTCGGTGATAGTACATACATATACATATGTGACTAATACATAATGCGAACTACATTAACTAGATAGTTATTGTAGTTCGCATTATGTACGTACGTACAGTTTAAGAATGCAATCACACATTGATGTATTTTTGTTGTATATTATATAAACATTTTATTATATTGTGGCGGTACCTACAAGGCAAAATATAACACCGCTAAATGTATTTGGGCGGTGTTATATTTTGCCTGCTTGCTATTAGCTTGTCTATTCACCACCAAAAGACCCTTGGCTTCTATTTATCGGATTGTATCCTTAAACCGCATCCTGCATCGACCGCCTTCAGCTTTTGCGAGTTGAGATTTCCTCAAATCTGAACTTTGGGTGGTTCATTGAGTTCAAAGCCAAGGTGTCTGCTAAGAAACTTGGCGTTATTGCAAAAGTTCAGCGGTACTTCACACAAGGAGAGTTTCTAAAGTTATACAAAACAAAGATCCGTTCGTGTGTGGAGTACCACAGCCACATTTGGGCTGGAGCTGCAAAATGCCATCTAGCAAATTTGGATTCGGTGGAGAGGCGTGCGAAGAGGCTAATTAGCGGCATAGATTTGGTTACACAGGCGAAGAATAGCAATTGCACGACTTAAATCCCTCATCCCCAGTACCATCATCGGACGACCCGTCATATGGTGTGTATCCACCCTTATATTGTTGACACCACTATGTCCGCGTATATCGACGAGGGACTTGTAGCAGCTGCAACACATTCGGACGGGACGTCCCGACGACCCGTTGTGAAGCGCCTATAAATCACATTAGGATCGCGGAAGTCATGACGGACGTGCCTATAAATCTCGCCCCGGAAGCACATTTGCTGTCCATCGACGATGTGCGTGGGAAACCACTAGCGTGCTGTCTTGCACGTGAACTGTGAATTGGCGTCTCTACCAATCACACGCCGCGCTATTCCTCGATCAACGAATCAACACCGAGAACGCACGCGCCACCGCGGGTATTTCTGCAGCACAGCAAACTGTTTTCCTATTGGTGATCCCACTATTGTTTAGATTAAGTAAAGTTTATTTAAGTCAGTGCACAGCTTGTAAGAGACATTGTTATTCACATTCTTGTTCATACTCTTGTACATATTGATCTATACATCACATTCTTATACACGTCATATACATTTTACTCTTTTACATACGTACAGTACACAACATTCAATTCATCTGAGTTTTAATTACGTAACACGCCCTATGCGCTACAGACTGGAACAATTTGCCAGCGGCGGTGTTTCCGTCGGACTACAATTTAAGTATCTTCAAGGCTAGAGTGAATACGCTCTTAATAAACTAGCGCGTTTTACCATCAACGATTACATCACTGCTTATCAGGCGGGATTGCGGTCAAGACTAGTTTTAATTTAAAAAAAACGCATCATAGTGACGTCACGCAAATCCTGCATTTCGTAAGTCGAGTTTACCATGCAACTAACACGCATACAACTTCAAGACATCAACAGGTGGGCAAGTGCAAGTCAGACAACATGAATCTGCTCAGAGGATGCTACCTTTACAATGAAGGATGAGTGATCTTTTCACCCTGTTCCTCTTACCTCTAAAATATGACAAGATAGTGTTATCATTAGGCTTTTAATTGTTTGCTGGTTTTCAATTAGGTACTGGCCATTGACTTATCATTGGCAAACTCTATGATAGTAGCCGACGGGGGTACAAAAATAAAGTAAGTTCACTAAGAACCAAATAAAAACGAAACAAAGAAATTCCACGTAATAATTGAGATAGGCAAAATAGATGAATAGTAAAACCTTGTACCTAATGATCTATCTACCATTAGTGTGAACAGTTTATCAGTTCATTTGACTATTCGTTTATATGTCCATTCGAAGGCCGCACAGGGTCGCCGTCCAGCGCCGGCCCAGTCACGGCGCATATTGCGATGTTTACATTCAGTCAACTTCAAAGCCGACGTTTTAAATTTCATATGAACACATATTTATGTGCTTAGCGATGTTACGTCACGCTATAGACGTTTGATACAGGTCTCGCCCTAACAGAATAACATTGATTTATGGTTCAAAGGGAGGCGTACCATGCTACTCACCGAACACATCACGTACGGCTTGCTGACTGATCACTGAGAATGTCTTACCAAGGTCTTACCATAGGTATTTTTTATTTTACTATTTTTTTTTTAAATTATGTAAATGTCGACAATGAAACTTTTGATACATCTAAACTTTTCCTTCATATAAATTACATGAACTCGAACAATCCAGTCGACATCAAGTTTCTAGTATTCTTAGGACCGTATTACAGAACCTTACTCAAGATTTAAGCATTACTTAAAACTAGTTTCAACCAATCAAATAGCTTCAAACGAGATTTAAGTAAAGCTTGAGTTTTGAGTGAGATTCTGTAATACGGACCTCAGTGCTCAAATAAAATATTATTTATCTATCTCTTTTATATTCCAATATTACCCACCGACAGTTTGCACAGGAATTCCTTACTGCCGTTGAGACCCACTCAGCCGCGGTATGGTGATAAAAGAGGTCACATTACCATCACAAAACGCAACCCCCCTCTCCCACCCGCTGCACCCCGTGTCCCCGGATTCAAGTAATGTCATTGTTGTGAACTTACGAAGAAACTTATTGTGTGTCCACAACAGCGGGTACGTTCGCAGTGTAACAGGTGGCCATAGTTGTTAAATTAATGAATGTCACTTCACCCGAACGAACATTAGCCATTGGTTTGGTTCCTGTCTGGCAAATGAGTGAGTATTTTTATTTATGTTTTTAAACAGCAAAATGTTTAAAATAAATGATAAGCAGCCATGACTTAATAAACCAAACATTTTTTTCTATGTATTAGTTAGTGTATTGTCGACTGCCGTTAATCATTCAAATAACACGCGGACGCGAAAATAAAACACATTTGATAAGATTCTCAATAAATATATCGCGAGAAGACTGAGTCATACATTCTAATTTAATTTAATGTTTGTATCTAAAGTCCTCACTAGGGTTGCCAGCCGTACTCTAAACACACTAATAGATTATGCTGTAATATCTACTCTTTTTCACACAATGTGTACTGCAGCCACATTTGGGCTGGTGCTGCAAAATGCCACCTGGCAACTCTGGATTCGGTGGAGAGGCGTTCGAACAGGCTAATTGGCAACCAACATATCTGCAGCGCGGGCGAAGAGTAATCAGCCTGTCAATGTTACGTGGACTTATATCTATAATAATTGTTTAACCTTGAAAAATTGTATATGTTGCTAAAATCGCATTTTTTTTAAATATAATTATAAACTAGCGCTTTACCACAATCCCGGCTGATGGTAAGCAGTGAAGCAATCGTTGATAGTAAAGCCTTAAATACCTTCTTAAAATATAAAGAAATAATAGTTAGTATTTTATACATATAAGTATGTACTCTTTATCAGATACACTATTTATTTTAATAAAACTTAGCAACCCTAGTCCTTACCGACACTCGTGTGCGGAATGCTCCGGCCGGCTGCGACGCGCTGTTATTTGACAGCTGTTTTATTAAGTTCTCAAGATATTAACAAAAAAAAATCTGTAAAAATACAACTGGCACTACGAAGATTCATTCTTGTTCTGCCGCTCAGAAATATCGAATACCAATAGAACAATCTGTAAAACACTTACCAAGTCTCGATGGAGCTGCTTAATTATAATAACAGAAAAATCGCAGTAACGAACCTTACACTTGGCACGACTTTACCAGTTTTCATTAATTTTCATGACACTCAAATTGTAGTCCAACGGAAACACCGCCTCTGGCAAAGTGTGCCAGTCCCTCGATGTACGCGGTAGAAAGGAGGAGGCGAAACGCTTCGTCCGGATCGTAGTGGTGTTAACAGCGTAAAGGTGGAAACTCGCCGTATGACGGGTCGTCCGACGTTGGAAGGGAGATGGGGGAATTAAATCATGCAATTCCCACGCACACTCCCCAAAATGCATTCTATAGAACACCGAAAGGCTGGCTACTCTACGCCTGTGCTCTAAGCTTTGGAGACCGTCTCGGGTTAAATCAGCGTCACCAATTAGCCTCTTCGCACGCCTCTCCACCGAATCCAAAGTGGCCAGGTGACATTTAGCAGCACCAGCCCAAATGTGGCTGCAGTACTTCACACACGAACGAACCTGTACTTTGTACATCATTAGAAGTTGCCCTGTTGTGAAGTACCGCCGGACCTTTGCGATAACGCCAACTTTCCTGGCAGCCACCTTGGCCTTGGACTCAATAAGCCACCCAAAGATTAGGTTCGAGGAAATCTCAACTCCCAAAAGCTGAAGGCGGTCGGTACACTCCAAGTATACATTTAGAAAAGTAGGGGCCAAGGTGAACGGGCTCCTTTTGGCGGTAAAAAGACACGCCTGTATTTTGGCGGCATTGTATGCTACAGTACGCTGGATTTTTGCAATGACAGTAATTTAATAATTGAAAATAGTGTTAGCTTTTGTGGTACAGTAAGTTGTATTGTAATTCATATTTATTGCGATATTTTATATTTAAATAGCTTTCTTAATGTCTGTGCTCGCGTCCGATCCTTTTGTTCAATACACTACTAGATAGTGTATTGACTAAGAGGATTTGACTCAAGTTGACACTAACGTCCGTTTGCGGAATTTGGTGGGAAACGGTAGAATGAAAAGAGTGGTACTCGTGAGCACGGGCATTCGGGTTTTGGCAGCTCATCGAAGAAGTTGGAAAAATTGTACGAACAAAGTGAATAAACGTAACTATCCTGAAGAACTTGTATTCTCATTTCTGACCAGTTAAAAGGCCAGAAGTGGGATTCCACCAGAAATCAAACGTTTTGGTGAAAACTTTACGCCCACTTAAAAAGGTAGGTAGTTGAATCTTTCTTTTAACATATTATTTTCGCTATCGCAACGTTACTTAGTCTGTAGTTTCAACTGTGTAAGTAAACGGTTGGACGCCTGAATATGGGTTGTAAGTAGGGGAGGTACGTACAAAATGACATATAGTTTTGGTTTTGGCTCATAACTTTTTAATGGTAAATCACAGCGCATTCATATTGCACACCAGTAATCTTAGGTTTCATATCTTTGAATTATAATAGATACTTAAAAGATAAACAAACTAGAAAAAATAATAATTTTAAATTTAACTGAGATCAACGAAATCCATTTTGTCCATATGCTATGGACAAAATGGCATACCACATACGGACTAAATGACATACACAGTACAAGTTATAAAATTAAAGGCAAAGCTCGCAAATGAACCGCTTGGTTCATTTAGAAACATCCGCGCAAGAAGCGTGGGCCCAATGTGAACATTTTAAACACCGCAACCAGTCTTCTCCAGGTTTTGATCGCGAATAAAGATCGTTGCAATAAATGCATGCGCAATCCTCTTCGTCATCTTGAGCGTAGTTCGGCAAATTTTCTTCTTCGCTGTCTTCTTGGAATATAGTTTTGGTAACCTTTCGTCTCTTCTTCTCTGAAGGAGATTTAGGCTCATTTCTTGCCTTAATTTCTGTCATATTTGGAGTTGAAGTCAAAACTAAAGAGGTTTGCTGTTTCTTTGGCTTACGTTTGCCTTGGCCACTTACGTAATGTCCTTTTGGAAGAGGAGATATAACTTCAATAGGCACTGCTAACCTATAGGATGAGGGGTGTTCTTCATTACCAACAGATGGACGATTTTGATTTACAGCATGTAAAATAAGGTCTTGACTAGTGTTTGCTGTTGAATCGTCTGGTGGTTCAGTAGAGTCGATTGTTTGACCTGTTGTGTTATTATTGTCAGGTGTTAAGGCGCGGATTAATTGTTGCTGAGTTTCAGGAGCTTGAAGATCGTCCGTTCCGGAAAGTGACATTAAATCGTCTAGCTGTTGTGTGGAGGGTCCTGCTGTGGGAACTGGAATAGGACCTATTTGCTGATGATATTGCATATTGGACGTGTCTTCCAGTAGTATGTTTGTAGTCTCTGCAGGTTCATACATATAATCGGGAAATATTTCAGAGTTTAGAGGCCAAATCTCAGTGCTTTTGAATCCGTTACAACCATTTTGCACTGTAGCTGCCTTACCATAAGCTTCTTTGAACAGGCCAGCAATTTGAAACTGTGTAACAACACGTCCTGGGTGTTGTTTAAGCCATTTGGATGTCTCTTGGTTGAAATATGTCTTCAAAGGCGCAACAAATGAGACATCCAAAGGTTGGAGACGATGAGTGCAATGTGGAGGTAGACACAAAATAATAATGCCGTTTTGTTTAGCATATTCTAAAGTTTCAAGCCCTTTGTGGCTTGCATGCCCATCGACAATCAATACTACTTTATCATCAATCGAAGATTTAACAAAACTTTGAAAGTGTTTGAGCCATTTCAGAAATAAATCCGTTGTCATCCATCCTGAAGGTTGAGCTACACCTAAAGTGCCAGGAGGTGCTTCATCGACCAATTCATTTTTCATATTTTTCCTAGAAAATATCATCATCGGTGGAACGAAGGTACCAATAGCATTAACACAACAAACAACAGTGGTGTTAGTTCCACGTTCTGCGCTAGTTATTACGCCAACTTGCTTCCTACCAGTAGTAGCCAATATCTTCTGCGGTTTTTGTACAGTAGACAGGCTTGATTCGTCGGCATTATAAATTCTGTGTGGCCCAATGTTCTCAGATTCCAGCAGATGTCCATAAATCTCAAAAAACTTATTAACTTGAGGTCGATTAAAAGCCTGAGCACGAGCAGCTGAAGTAGCTTCTGGTTTGCGTAAAGAAATATCTTTATTTCGTCTCAAAAATCCTTCTAACCATTCTTGTCCAGCTTTTTGTTTTTGCGGGTTAAATTTGTGTGCAAAACCGTTTTTTTCAGCCAACTGAAAAGCTAATTCTTGAACAGACGCTCGTGTCAGTCCAAACAAACGAGATTCAAGTAATTTCAAATGTTCAACTAATTTTCTTTCCACATCAGGTGTAAAAGTAGCTTTCCAACTTCCTAGACCCTTTGCAGAGGACTCCAAAGTTTTGTTACTATTCAAAGCATGTCTTCTTAGTGTTGCTTGTGGTACTCCAAATGTCTTCGATGCCAAAAGCCAGCCCATTTTGTTACTGCGAACTGCTTCCATAGCTTTACGCATTGATTCCTCACTCCAGGACTGATGATCAGTCGTCCGCATATAATTACGCGGCATTATCTGTAAAGAAATTAACAACTGATTACCAAAAAACGATATTGAGTACCTACAATTAACTCATTGAGTTCTTATGGACAAAACGACATACCTATTTCATTTTGTCCGTTACATATGTATGTCATTTTGTCCATAAAACGTTATAAAAAATCAAAATTCATCAATAAATGCAAAATGATTATTATTTTCGGAAAAAACTATTTGAAGGCAACAATAATTACTTAAGGGATGTAATTAATGTAAACACAAAATAATATTTTGAAAAACATAACATTAGTACACAAAAATCCCTGCATTAAATAAAAACTCGTAACTTACCAATGTTTATCGTCGGCCATGACACCCAAACGAAAGACTGGCGCGAGTTCACCTTTTGACAGGTTCGTATTTCTGGCTAGAGTCACGTGATGTAGTTATCTATGGCGAACTAGAAACGGCAGAATTTGAAATATGATGCCTGTGTCATTTTGTCCGTATATGTCATTTTGTACGTACTTCCCCTACACCTCTGAACAGGTATACCTTTAGAAACTGAGTCTGTTATTGTGTGTTTAAGTGGAAGTCAGGGATATTAATTTGAAGGCGATATTTAAATAAAAAAATATATATTTTCATTTCGTTGTTTGATTATAATGTCTAAATTACGTATCTTTGATTTGAATCGAAGTTTTGCAACTAAATATAGGATACTTAAATTTTTTTTTACGGTACCCACATGTTGTAGTTTTGTTTCACAAAATTAATATCGCAAATTCCGTTGTGAAGACTGACTATACGATTTATTCTTTTACCTGCTTCGTTTTCGAGACAGTGTTTGCTTGTTTGTTTTCTTTTATATTTTCAGCTAAGCCACAAAATGCCTAGCCATTGATCGCAAAAACGTGTAAGAGGCTGTAATGAGTCCGGCAGTGAGTGAGTCATCTACAGAGAGTCTACGTAGTCGCAGATCGCGCCGTAAGCATTCGACTCAGGAAGTCGCGGCAAGAAAAGAACACGAGGCGAGCCTGATCTCCTGAATTGGCTGAAGAGTCTGCAGAGTCACCACGCCCTGGGGCCAGTAATCATCGAAGTGGTCCTGCTGCTCTTGATCTAGCCGCGTCACCATTACCAAGTAACCAATTCACTGTTTTAGACTTAGTTTCGTGGACGTGTTTAGAGAACTAGTTAAATTTATTCGTCGGAAGGAAATTCTGAACGTTATCCTTATTTGAATGTTATACCTGAATTTGATCCAACCAAGCGATCAGAGTATTGATGTTTGGATTAGTAAAGTAAATGAGTGTGCAAAAATGTATAATTGGACGGTACGATAAATAATTCACTAAGCGTTACCGAAGTTAGTTGGGTTAGCGCAAAGGTGGTACCGAGAAATACCTAGTTTGTTATTTACATGGTCATAGTGGTAACAAAAATTGCAGTTTGCATTTCTATGCGACTATAATTATGGTCGATTGCTGACTGAAATGCTCGCCCGCATAGCACGTTTTGGGGATAATTTAGAAGAATATTACTACGGAAAGATCATCATCTTTCCGTTTTTGCTTACTGAGCTTTACTATTTAATAGCACCCTATTAAATGGTGAAGTTCAGTGAACGCCATTGATTGTTTATTATTTGGTATTGATAACAGATCGGTTAGGATGAGTGCAGAAACTGTTCAATAATATAAGGGGCACAAAAAGAGATGATAAGCCAACCGTGATTGCGCAGGCGAGCCCTTCCGATGACAAACTATCAAAATCGTTCAAAGATAATACAGCACCTTTATTGCGTAATACACTGTTACTATTAGCTGGAATCATTTTGAAGCATATCGCTTATCCATTGCTCCATATGTTCGAAAAATGTATCTGCTTAGCTACGTAAATAACGCAATGGATGATGATGAATTGTCTGAATGAAACCCATTGCTACTGATGGTGTGTTGCGTAATTACCCTGCTGGTATGGATAATACAGGTACGTATACAATAGATAATACAGGTACGTATACAATAGTTTAATGTTACAATTGTGCCACTGAAGGTCACTCATACTTGAAATGTAGACACCCAATTAAAATAGGTCAAAATAGGCCACTTACTTACCGATTGTCCCAGAAAACATGCAACCGATAGTAATAAGACCGCCTTAAATATTCCAAAGGAACAGGACGAAATATTTTAAAGATGCATTAGTTAACGGTCAGACCTTGAAATGTTTAATTGGTTTCGGTAGCCAATATCTATGCTTAAAGAATCAGATGCTCTCTCTTCATCATCTCAGGGTTAATCCCAGTCGTATCCGAAAGCTTTTCAGCTTTAGAGTCTAGGGTCCGCTTTACCAGTCTAACTGCTCATTTTGGCTATACTTCGATATTTTCCATGAAGCGACTGCCATCTGACCTCCACAACCCGAAGGTGATATCAAAGCATTGCAGCTACGCCAATTGTAGGACTTTTGAGGGCTCCAACAACCCGTAACGACTGCCATTAGATGTTCATATGGCAATCGGGACCAACGCCTTAACGTGCTTTCCGAGGCACGACCAGACCAGTGCAAATATTCATATTCATGCATATAAATATTTGCACTACGCGGGGATCGAACCCGCTCCTTGCGCAGCGGCGGCGTTCGCTACCGCTACGCCACGGAAAAAGAATCGGATGCTAAAATGATAAAAATAACTCTCTTACAATGATTTGCCGGTCCTAAGAGTCCTTGGAAATTCTTTAGTTCATTGTGTAGGAAAATACGAAGTCGAAATCGAAATTGCTTTAATAAAATCGCAAAACTACCGAGTGGAATTATTGATAGTTTTCATCATTAGTTGAAAGTATCATCATTGATCGGTAAACATTCATCAAAGATAAAGAAGTAAGAAGGCCCAAGGTGCATAGAGCTTTTTGTTCATGAGACTGTCACTATAACAGCTCCCACCGAAGTGGCTATATGTTCGAAACCATCATGACTGAGAGGTTTTGGTGGAACCTAGCCTATGTTCTCAACCTCAAAAGATGTTCGACATAATGCCTTGTATTTTACAGTTGGTTCATTGTAGAGTAACCCTTCTTTTGAACGGTTTGATGAAACCTGCCTTAACTTAAAGGCACTCTATTGTCTAGACCACTCATTTAAATCAAACTGTCTCACCATAAATAAAATTGAACAGTGCGTTAATAGTGACTTTTCTATTAGTAGTATTTGCACTGAAATGCTATGTTAGTGACCAAATCCTTTTACCACGAGTATGATAAGATGTATAACTAATGTTGAGATGGATATAAAGTTGAGTGATTTTACACCAATCGTTTACAGAAAGTATCGTATGCTTTTCACGGAACGACGGATTGTTCAGATCATCTCGATAATTTATCCGGTTAAAAAAACTAAATTAATCATATGTCAGAGGATTCTGTACACTTCCAGCCCTCATTACACCTACGGGCATTACGAATTTTATGGGATGCCTTTCGGACTTGTGAATGCGCCGTCAAATTTAATTTTGTTAGTTTAAAAGTACTTACGCTGCCATCCCTCTATATTTACGAAATTTCAATATTTGTTAAGGAGAATGTGTCTAAATTTGAAAAACTTAATACTAGACGTCACCAAAACACACTGAAATGAGTTTTTAGATGATAACAGTGTAAAATAAGAAAATGTTAACTTTAGTGTCCAATACTGTTTTTAATTAATTTGTACGCCTTGCAAGGCAAAACATAGTGATACAACACAAATTTTATACCATGTACCATATTACCTATGTTTAACAAATAAAATACTTTGACTTTGACTTTGACTTTGAATTTTCAGACCGCGATCAACAATATATTTGGTAGTGCCCGATTTTAAGAGGTGTTTGCTTATATGGACGATGTAATAATACCGTCCAAAACCATAGAGGATGGATTGCAAAATCTAAAATCTACAATTAGAATTGTTTCGCACCACTGGCATTACGCTCAAGTTATCAAAATATATTTTCATAAAGGAATCGATAGACTATCTTGGGTTTGAAGTATGTGCCGACGACATCGGACCGGAAAAGGCTAAAATAAATGCCCTCGAAGTATTTCCTCGTCCTACTGACCAACACAGAGTTAGACAGTTTTTAGGAATGTGTAGTTTTTTTCGTTGCTTTATAAAAAGGATTGTTATATAGACAGGGGCAGGAGATCGCTGTGGTACCTAAGGGGGATGGATGGCAGATGTTAAATACTCGCCGTGATAAAATAGATCACTACTCTTTCGATAAAATGAACGACAAAATTAACAGTACATTCTGATTCCCTAAAATGCGGCGGTTTATTAGTAAACTAGCTGTGCCGCGCGGTTTCATCCGCATAGGTTTCGATATCCGCTTCTATTGCTCGCAGCGTAATGTTAATAGCCTAAAGCTTTCCTGGATTAATGGACTATCAAACGCAAAAAGATTTTTTCAAATCAGACCATTAGTTACTGAGATTAGCACGTTCAAACAAACAAACTTTTCAGCTTTATATATTATTATAGATATATCCATTCTTTTCTGCAATGTGCTCACTCTAAAATATCAGCTGGTAAAAGGCGGGTGAACTTCATTCAATACCGAAAGTAGATCGCCATTTTCATACCTTGCATATAGCCCATTAGGGTCCATTTGAAAAAAAAAAAGAAAAAACATATTTGCTTCTCGTTGTTGATGCACTCACGAAGTATACCATATTAGCCAGAGTCAAAATTTCTGAATCGGTGATTTAGTTCGGGTAGAACGGGGAATCTCATAGACGGAGAGAAGTAGAAAACTAATCCCTACGCTTCGTGGCCCCTATCGTATTGTAGAGGTATTCGATAATAACAGGTATAAAATGGAAGATACCCCGGTGTCCCGTGAAGGTAGTAGAAAATTCACGGGAGTATTGTCTGTCTATTAATAGACAATTGACTGTTTAATAGGAATAATAAGTGATAGTGATTCAATTTCTGAAAATGCTGATGATTGAAGACTTGTTTCTTTGAGTTGGGTGTGGACAGGGAAATGCAAACATAGAATATAATTGTAACATTGTGCTATGTATATAATTAGGGTTTAATGTATATTACTTACTGGTACTTTATGTTACATCCAAATAAGATATGTATTTGGTTATAATAAGGTTAATTTATGTTATATCCAAATAAGATATGTATTTGGTTATAATAAGGTTAATTTATGTTATGTACATCCAAATAAGATATGTATTTTGTGATAATAATGTTAATTTTGGTTATTACTTATTTATTACATAGTAAAATTCATAGAATGAGTAAAATATTAATTGACACCCATTGTAAGGTCTTCATAATTGTGTTCTGTAAACTATGTGGTGGACATGGTGAAAAGTGTTCTTTTCTATTGTAATAATAATGTTATTGTAAGGGTAAACTATAGACATGCAGGGGCTATAGAGTATCATTTAGTGGTTATTATGGATATGAAGAGTCCATAGTAACTTGTTAAAAAAAAAAATAACCAATGTGAATTAGTGTGTTGTGGACATGAAGGGGCCACAGCATGCCAGATTTATAATAATAATAGACATATTATGAAGTAGTGTGTTGTGGACATGAAGGGGCCACAGCATGCTGGATTTATAATAATAATAGACGTATGAAGTAGTGTGTTGTGGACATGAAGGGGCCACAGCATGCGTGAGTTGCGGTGGATATGTAGAGGCCACCGTAATTCCTTCAATGTCCGTAATGTTTGTGTAAGTTATTTCTGAATTGTTATAAAAAATAAATTTTACTTGCATCTATGTCATTGTCGCTAGTGTGTTGTGGACATGAAGGGGCCACAGCATGCGTGAGTTGCGGTGGATATGTAGAGGCCATCGCAATTCCTTCAATGTCTGTAATGTGGGTATAGCTTTTGCAGCTGTCATTGTCATCAGTGTGCTGTGGACATGAAGGGGCCACAGTATGCTTGAGTTGCGGTGGATATGTAGAGGCCACCGTAATTCCTTCAATGTCAGTCATGTTTGTGTAAGTTATATTTGAATTATTATAATAAATAAATTTTACTTGCATCTATGTCATTGTCGCCAGTGTGCTGTGGACATGAAGGGGCCACAGTATGCGTGAGTTGCGGTGGATATGTAGAGGCCATCGTAATTCCTTCAATGTCTGTGATGTGAGTATAGTCTTTGTAACTGTCATTGTCGCTAGTGTGCTGTGGACATGAAGGGGCCACAGCATGCGTGAGTTGCGGTGGATATGTAGAGGCCACCATAATTCCTTCAATGTCAGTCATGTTTATGTAAGTTATGTCTGAATTGTTATAATAAATGAATTGTACTTGCATCTATGTCATTGTCGTCAGTGTACTGTGGACATGAAGGGGCCACAGTATGCGTGAGTTGCGGTGGATATGTAGAGGCCACCGTAATTCCTTCAAGGTCTGTGATGTGAGTATAGTCTTTGCAACTGTCATTGTCGCTAGTGTACTGTGGACATGAAGGGGCCACAGCATGCGTGAGTTGCGGTGGATATGTAGAGGCCACCGTAATTCCTTCAATGTTGTTCAAAAGATGTATTGCCAAGAGATCGATGTGATTATATAAATTAAATAAGGCAATTACAGTTATCAATGAAAAGCAAAATATTGTGAATCTAATTTATATAGGTACAAGGTTCTTTCTTTTGTTAATATTTGTATAATGTTAATTTTAAGACACTTTGTTTATTAGATAGGGGTCTTATACGGCAATTACACTTAGCAATGAAAAGCAAAATATTGTGAACCTAATATATATAGGTACAATGATCTTTCTTTTGTTAATATTTGTATAATGTTAATTTTAAGAACCTAATATATCAAATCAAATCAAATCAAATCAAATCAAATCAAATCAAATCAAATCAAATCAAATCAAATCAAATCATCTTTATTGTAGACTATAGGTATACATCATAGATACAGGTCTTAAATAATTAAAGGAAGTTCAGCCATGTCCCGCCGTTAAGGCATACAGTAATTGAATACAAATTAGATGTCAAAACACAAATTAGTCATATTAGTTTTTGATAAATTAATAAAATATTTCAAATTATAATTCATACAAATTCAAGTCATATTAGTCACAATTAATTATTACAATATTTATACTTATTTTTTCCTTTCCTGTCATTGGAATACAATATTTTTGTCACACAAGTAATCTCTGACATCATAATAACACTTGTTTATTAATAATGAATGTAATTTCTTTTTGAACTGTATAATTGGTAATTGTTTAATGTTATCGGGCAATTTATTATAGATTATGGATGTCATGCATAAAACACTTTTATTCAATAGTGCCGTTTTACCATAGGGTATTTGTACCTCTAACCTTTTTTTATCCCTTAATTTTGACAGCAGTGTTATAGTAGTTTAGATTTAATTTTACAAAAATATTTGCTTCGTAAATGTATAGGGAAGGCAATGTGAGAATTTTCAGATTTTTAAAGTGAGGTTGACAGCTAATTGTACTATTTATTTGGCACATTGCTCTAATGCACTTCTTTTGAGCTTTAAATATAAATTCCTTGTCTACCGAATTACCCCAAAATATAATACCGTATCTCAGTAATGGTGCTACCAGACCGTGATAAGCTGTTAAAATCGCTTCTTTGTCAACTATTTTGGAGAGCTTGTAAAGAGCGAATGAGGATTTGTTGATTCTTTTGCTGAGATTGTGTATATGGATTGTCCATGAAAGTCTGCAATCAATATGTATTCCTAGAAATTTTGAATTTGTCACAGATTCTACTGTCTGTCCATTATAATTTACATTAATACTTTTCGGTTGAGTTCTTTGATGAAAGTGCATAATATTTGTCTTTTCTAAATTTATTTTCAGATTGTTATCAATTAACCATTTAATTATAGTTCTTAATGTCTCATTTACTTCATTTTCATAGTCATTTTGACTGTCACATTTTATTAGTACAGTGCTGTCATCTGCAAAAAGTACCATGGGATGCTTTATATGTCTAGGGAGATCATTAATATAAATTAGAAAAAGCAAGGGACCCAAGACACTACCTTGTGGAACTCCTAATTTTATGGTTCTAGTTTGGGATCTATATGTCTTCTCATACCGCGCTTTAAGGCATATTCTAGTTATTTTAGTTAACTGACTTCTATCACATAGATATGAGTGAATAAGGTCTAGTGCTTTTCCCCTTATGCCATATAAATCTAATTTTCGAAGCAGTATGTTATGGTCAACATTATCGAAAGCTTTACTCATATCCATGAAAATAGCACATAATGGATTTCTTTTATCCATATTAGTCAAAACAATGTTAGTTACTTCATATATTGCAGCATTAATGGACTTACCCCTACGAAATCCTTTTTGTTCGCTAGCCAAGATATTATATTTTTCTAAAAAATTGTAAAGACGGCTATGAAGGGTTTTTTCGAATATCTTTGAAAAGATGGGTATCAAAGCTATAGGTCTATAATTTTCCATATTGCTTTTGTCATCTTTTTTGTGGAGAGGAACAACAACTGATATTTTGAGTTTTTCTGGGTAAGTTCCAGTAGAAATGCATAAATTTATGATATGACTTAGATGAGCTGCAATTGATTGAGATACTTGTTTTATTACTTTAGTACAGACGCCATCGTAACCCTCACTTGATGTATTTTTAAGTTGTTTGATTTCTCTGTCCACTTCTATTGGGCTTGTGGGGGTAAGGAAAATTGAGTTTAGGTTAGTGAATATGTTTAGATTTGAAGGTGCTTTATTATTATAATTATTTGTATGCATCGATTTTGTGGCTTGGTCAATAAAATAGTCGTTAAAATTATTCGCAATCGATGTTGGATCTGTAATGCTTGCTTTACCTTTTAATATTTCACGAATTGGTTCCCTGGGAAATTTAAATTTAGAGTTATTTATTAGTGACCAAGTAGCTTTCGATTTTAGCTGCGTTGATGCGATGGCTATTTTGTGCCTTTTGCGTAAGACATATAATTTTTTTAAATTTCGTAGCGTATTGCTTGAATTCATGTTTGTTTTTTTCCGTCCGGTGAGTTCTATATTGCCATAGTAATTTTCTTTTCTTTTTGCTACAAATTTTGATCCCTTTTGAAACCCATCTAGTTTTTTTGTATAACGATTTTGTTATTAATTTGTAAGGAAAACATAAGTTATAAAAGCACAGGAAAAGTTCCAAGAAACGATTGTAGGCTTCGTTTGGATCATTTGTCAGGTAAATATCAGAGAATGTCAAGTTATTCATACAATTTTTAAATTTTGTCAAATTTTCATCACTATAATCGCGTACTTTAATACGCCAGGACTTTAATAAACAGGATCTTTTGACTGGAAAATGCAATAATTGTGCAGTATGATCTGATAACCCTAATTCAATTATTTGGCTTTTGCATTTATGGATGTTGTGAGCAAAGTTGTCGATGCAAGTGCTACTTATTGACTCTAGTGGGAACCTTAATTTCTAGTTTTAGGTTATGACTGTCTAGAATTTGTTCAAAATCTAAAGTTTGTCGGTTTCTTTTTAACGTATTGATATTGAAATCCCCGCATACAACAACTTTCTTACTAGTGTTATCACATATTTTGTGCAGTAACTTTTCTAAATTATTAAAAAATGTAGACATACACGAGTTGGGTACTCTGTACACACAAACTATTATCAACTTATGTTCAATTAGTTCTATTGCACTATATTCTATAATACCTTTACTCGAAAACGTATTATTAAGTACAGCGTATGGGTGTCCTAATCTGATAAATATACATGCACCTCCCCTATTTACGTCTCTTGAAAAACTTGCTGCCAAGCGAAATTTGGGTAAATAAATTGTAGCCTCTTGTTGTGGTGTCATAAAATGTTCAGTTATACATATTACATCCACGGGTATATTCTTTAGTTCCAATTCTTCTAAATGTACTGTGAGAATGTCAGCTTTGGTTAGTAAACCAGCAATGTTCTGATGTAAAATGTATATATTATTGTAGAAGAAAAAACGGTGAGTTTTGCTTATTTTCGATAGTATCTACGTAAGGAAATAACCTTAAGTCAACTTTGATCCTCTCCATAATATTTTTAAAGATGAAACCTATTCCAGATTTATTTAGTTTCCCTGATCTGTCTGAAAACATATCAAATCTAGATACTAGGTCACTATTTGAGTCAAAAAAATATGCGTATTTATGATATTCTAGGTCCATGTAAAGTAGGTTATTAAATATATCGACTTTACAGTTATAGATAGGGGATCCCCGTATATACGTAGGTGTGCATATTATAATATTTGTGTGGGTCATTTGTCTCAAGCTTTCATTAATTACTTTTACGAGGTCAATATAGTTATTGTCAGTTTTTATATCTAAATCGCCTAATAAAATTATACAATAGTCATTTATAGTGAATTGTTCCAATTTTGTTTTAATATTAGTTAACAGATGTCTTATTTTTGAGTTGGGCATCAAATAGCTACAGTACTCAAAATCATTAGAAAAAAAATTTTCAATCGATTGTAATATGCCTCTATGTGTACTATTACTTAATACGCACAGTTTTCTTTGCTTGGTATCAACTCTTGGTCTCAAAGTGTCCTTCTTTTTTGGTGTCAAGTTATTTGTTTGGTTTAAGTTTTTATTTAGTTTCAGTTTAGGTGGACTGGTTTGAGTGCTTGTATCTTTGCAAGTATCTTTCCTCATTCCCTTCACGTCGTCAGTCCCGAAGGATTGAGTAGAGGCATCGAGGATTTGTTGCTCAGTGGAGTTAAGACAGGACTCCAATGCCTGATTTTCAGAGCCCTGCTTTGAAGGACGTCCGCCGTCCGTAATTTCCTGATCATTATTAATTGTATTCAGTTTAGAAAGTGTATGAGATTGAGTTGGTGTAGAGCAGCGTCCTTTTCGTTTATTAACACGCGATGACAATGGAGTCATGCATTGACTGTCTGACAAAGCAAGATTTTTATAAGCTTGAGTTGTTTGCAAGCTTTTGTTCAAATCATGTTTTAAGCGATAGTTTTCTAGGTTTAAATTCTCAATTTCTTTGTGAGCAATATCTAATTCTCTACTTAGACTGTCTATCTTTTCTCTAAGGTCATAAATAGTTTGGCTATCATTTAATGACGTGTTCGGTAAACTTGTCATTGTAGCGTCGAATAGATTTGTGTCTGTGTTCGAAACATCATTTAAGGAGAGTGTGAGATGAGTTTTTCTTTTGCGTAAAGTAATATTTTTCTCGGGCTCCATGTTTTTGTACTTTCTGTTCAATAAATATTTTTATATTCTACCAAGACTTTTTTTATTCTGGTATCACTAATAGTTTTGTGGCAACATTTTCCTAATTTATTTATAATAGCAACACTGGCCAGTATGTCAATTTTATTTTCGCTCCTAGACACAAGATGGCGCTGTTTGGCATTAAGTATTTGTTATTTGCAGTAGCAACCCTAATGTTAATGTCAATTTGCATACGTCAATGTCAAGATTTGTTTCGCTACTCACTACTAGGGGCGCCACATGTGGTACAAAGTTCACTTTTTAAAACAGAACATCGTACTTAACCGTTTTATATACATTTACTAGTAATTAATTCACCACTTATATGTTTTGAAAAGTTTTACTGATGAGAGTACATTTGTATAGGTTAATTAAAGTTGCGGTTGCCCGTTATTAGTTTTTTTTGAAGCACAATAATGTTTAAAGTTCAAATATTAAACACAATGTTTTTATTGCATGTCTTGGTTTAAAGAAGTCACCAACAATTTCACTTATGTAGTTCGATACGCCTATTAAGATTCACTACAATACACATCACTTGTACTATGATTTACTATTTATTTCGAATTTTAAATATGAGAGCAATGTTTACTTAATCCTGTGTTGCCAGGTTCCAGCTTACACATATTACAGCTTATATATATAGGTACAATGATCCAGATTACAGCTTATATATATAGGTACAATGATCTTTCTTTTGTTAATATTTGTATAATGTTGATTTTAAGACACTTTATTTATTAAGATATGGTCTTATACGGATTGCCGTATAAGACCGTAATTGTATAGAAACTGTAATTGTACAGTTAGCAATGAAAAGCAAAATATTGTGAATCTAATTTATATAGGTACAATGATCTTTCTTTTGTTAATATTTGTATAATGTTAATTTTCTTCTTTGTTTATTTATTAAGATAGTGGTCTTTCCACGGGACGTGTAAATGCCAGGAAAGGCCGACTGTTAGCTTTTGTGGTACACTTGTATTGTAATTCATATTTATTGCGATATTTTATATTTAAATAGCATTCTTAATGTCTGTGCTCGCGTCCGATCCTTTTGGTCAATACACTATTAGATAGTGTATTGACTAAGAGGATTTGACTCAAGTTGACACTAACGTCCGTTTGCGGAATTTGGTGGGAAACGGTAGAATGAAAAGAGAGGTACGCGTGAGCACGGGCATTCGGGTTTTGGCAGCTCATCGAAGAAGTTTGAAAAATTGTACGAACAAAGTGAATAAACGTAACTATCCTGAACTTGTATTCTCATTTCTGACCAGTTAAAAATAGTAAAAGGGGGTATCACCATATCTCTAAGCTGAGGCTAAAAAAACTTAGGTAATCACATAACCTAATAAAATTAGAAACTTTAAATAATCGTCATAGTAACAATAGTAATGAATTTTGAAATAACCTTTTTCTTCCGCGAATTAACTATAACTTCCTCAAAATTTGGTAATTTTTTTTAAAAGTGATATCACCATTTTCGACGGTATTATTTGGCGAAATTTCGTATGACCGTTTAAAGGCCTTAATCTGTAATGTGCCGATCAGCGCGGCGAGCTTTTTCGGCGACCTTAAAGTAATAATTAGAGATGTTAAATTTTTTGCGTAATAACGATTTTTTATCGCTATTAAAAATCAAAATCAAAGCATTTATTTCAAATAAACCAGTTACAGGCACTTTTGAATTGTCAGAAGGTCGGTCAGTCAGTAAGATGAAGCTAGTCGCCCATTGCAAAGAGTAGCCTATGGAGAAGAACAGGCAAGAAACTCCATGGACACTCTTTTAAATTATCAAACTATTGAAACAAATATTTGATTACATCATTGATACTCTCATACTGAGAAAGTCCATCGTGGAAAAAAAACTAACCCAACAAATAGGTGCTTTACAGCAGGTACATTGTGCTCACACATGTGCCATGCAACAATACAATTCTAAAAAATTTAATCTATACAATGCAAAGATAGTTTTGTCCAAGGTTCAGCAGCTCCAACAGTATTCTCGAATACTAACTTTAGCTCCTGTTTAGCTACACCAGTGCCGAACACCTCTGTCAGCGATGCAATTCCGTAACGTACAATATGCTTGGCTACATAGTGTGTAATACTGGCTTTGAGTAAAAAACATAAACAATTACAAATTAAAACTACAATCAAAGAACAATCTTTGTATAGAAATCGGACGCAGCTCAAGCCCAAGACTTTTTGTAATCAATATAATCCTTAACACTACAAAATGCTTTCTGACACAACTTAGTTTAATGAATGATTTGAATTTATTCAGGCTCAGATCTAGAACCACCTCTGGAAGTCTATTGTAAATATCTATACATTGGCATCTGAAAGAGCCACCTATTTTCTTGAGCCTTGTTGTTGGTACAATAAATTTGTGCCTGTTCCTAATAGTTATATTAGGGACATCACTGTATTTTTTAAACAATTTTTTATTTTTATGAGCAAAAAAACATTTTCATAAATATATTGAGACTGCACGGTCAGTACATTAATCTCTTTAAATATTTCTCTGAAAGAGTGTCTCAGACTTAATTAATAAATTACAGGAACAGCTCGTCTCTGCAAAACAAATATAGATTGAATATTAGCGGCATTTTCCCACAACAGAATGTCGTACGACATTATGCTATGGAAATAGTCAAAGTACACTAAACGGGCCGTCTCAATATCGTTGAAATTACGAATTGTTCTAGCTGCGTATTCAGCAGAATTTAGTTTTTTTTATAAATTTTTCTATATGTGGACACAAATTGAAGCTTAGCATCCAGAGTTATAATTAAGAATACTGTGCTGTCTTCAAATTTCAATTCCTCGCCCTTTATCAACACTTTAGTTTTCACCTGTCTAACGTGAGGTAGAGTAAACTTAATGCATTTGGTTTTTTTTCTCGTTTAAGAGTAAATTATTAACATTAAATCAGTGGGCAAGTTTGTATGTAGATTGCGCTATTTACATGCCGGTAACCTGCTGCTGACGTTTAAGTTTAAATAAAAGTGAAGGGTCATCGGCAAACAACTATAGTGTTGTTCGTGATTATCCTTTATGAGGTACGGCAGGTCATTGATGTAAATAAGAAACAAAAAAGACCAAGAATTGACCCCTGTGGGACTCCCATTGTTACTGAAGCCCCGGAAGATCTTTTTTCTATTAACGTTAACGCTTTAAATCCTACCAATCAAGTAAGATGTAATAAGATCCAGTACAGAGTTCCAGATTCCGTAGTGGCCGAGTTTCCTGATTAATGTATCGTGAAAAACGCAATCGAATGTCTTGGACAAATCACAAAAGATGCCCAAGGCATCGCATTTATCCTCCAATGCATTATAGATATGTCCTAGAAGTTCAACATCGGCATCAGTAGTTGTACAATCCCTTGTAAAACCGAACTGTTAGCTATCTGATAATTTATGTTTATTAAAAAAAACTTAGCATTTGGTTTAAAATTAATTTCTCAAAAATTTTACTAAAGGTGGGTAGTACAGTAATAGGTCTATAATTTGTGGGGTCTGATTTATTACCTGATTTGAACAAAGATGTTATTTTATTATTTTTCATGAGATAAGAACACTCTCCACAGCCAATACAAGCATTAAAGATAATAGTTACAGTGGGTGCCACAATATCAATAATAGACTTCGCAACTTCCACCAAATGACCCCATAGGTCAGCAGTCTTTTTTAGATTTGGAGTGTGAAAGATTTTAATTATATCTCTACTGATAACATGTTCAAAATGAAATTCTGAATCACAAACATTAACATTTTCTTTAAGCAAATACTGAGTAACAGAAGGTGATGAGTTTAGGGATTTAATAGTTGAAACAGGAATATCCGAAAAGAAATTTTCAAATGCCTCAGCGACTTGTGGGTCTGATTTTATTATCTTGTCATTAATAGACAGGCTATAGTCAGTATTTCTATTACTGGACCTTCCCGTTTCACTATTAATAATTTTCCAAGTCGTTTTAATTACATTACTACTGTTTTTTTATCTTTGAACTCGAATAACGAGACTTGGCCATATAACAAAATTTTCTAACATCAAATTAAATTCAACAGTGTTAATATAAGTCCTCTCATTGTACAGTTCATAAAGCCGAGTTCTAATTTTATGAATACCGATGGTAGCCCAATCAGATAAAGACGCGTTACTATTAACAGAGAACAAAGTTGGAATCAAATTGCTTACAGTATGTATCAAAAAATAATATCATAGAGATGATGATAGATATTATCCGAAAAATTCCTTTGAGTAATAATTCTGTGCAAAGACGAATTGATTAAATGGCTGAAAACATTGAAGAATCATTGTGCGATCACCTGAGGACAAGTCAATTCTCAATTCAGCTCGATGACTCTACTTTACCAACTAATGAAGCATTGTCTTACTCTCAAGTCAAGAACTATCATTTGCTAGAAATTTAGAGACCAATACAAAAGGTGAAACCATTGGAAAAGTTTTGCGATGAGAAAAAGATTCCTTTGAAAAATATTATTTCAGTTGCTACGGATGGCACTCCGGCTATGACAGGGTGCCATAAAGGCTTCATAGCGTACTTAAAAAATAAAATTCCAGATGTCCTTGGTGTACATTCCGTTAATAATAATAATAATAATAGGATTCAGCAATCATTGTGCCGATAGTCGTGACAGCCAATGGCTTAATAGCCAAGAGCCTCGACCAACACCTCAAGAGGCTCTCGTTAGGCAGCTGGATCAAAGGCTTGATTCAGAAAGCTGTACTTCTGGACACGGCTCGCATTGTCAGGAAGTTCCTCTCTCTGGAGCCCTGACCGCCGGTAGCTTGGACCCTGTTCCCGATGCCGGTGGGTTACTATTTTTTATATTTTTAAATGTTTTTTTATATATTTTTTATGTAGAAATATTTAAAAACATAATTTATAAGTGTATTGTAATGAAATAAAGGAAATAATAATAATAAGTTTATTTCATATAAATTTGTCTTACATTACATGTCAAGGAGTCTCCATTTAGGCATAGAAATGCCTGTAGTTGAAGGCTCCATTAATTGTAAATATGAAAGTAACAAAGTTATTCATAGACAACATTTAGTTGCTAGAAACTTAAGTGAAAACCTATTTCAATCACTGCAATATGTCATCAAAGCAGTCAATAAAATCCGCAACAGTTCTTTGAATGATAGATTATTTTATCAGCTTTGTGTTACTAATGACGAGGATTTCAACCGTTTGTTGTTTCATACGGAAGTTCGTTGGCTATCAAGAGGCAATTGTCTGACTCGATTTTACAACCTGTTTGACTCTGTTATAGAGGTCTTGGAAACTATAGATGCCGAATTGCAAGACAAGCTCATAACATCAAAGAATGATATAGCTTACATGACAGACCTGTATAAATTGTTCAACGACATGAATCTTCAACTGCAAGGCGATAAACTAAATTTAATTAAAACAAAAAACGTCGTTGCTGCTTTCGCAGCCAAACTGCTTCTACATCAAAAGAATCTGGGCAGACGAAAGTTTCACAATTTTCCAAATTTATCAGTATCATGCAGTAACGACGAATTTTTTGCCAACTGCCAACATTTGGTAAACCTCCACATTGACTTCACCGAACGATACCAGGACATTTTGGACTTGAAAATACCATACTGGGTGTTGGATCCGTTTTCAAATATCAACACAGCAATGTCACCTCAGCTGGAAGAAGAACTTATAGAATTGACAACAAACGAGGAAATAAAAATCAAGTTCAAAAATGGTTACCAAGAATTTTGGCTACAAAACCGATCCCGCAATTGTACCCTGGATTGTGATCAATCGTTCAACGATTCTTGATAACATTCCCATCGTCATATTTGAATGAACGTGGATTTAGTGCTGTGACAACTCTGCTTACTAAAAAGAGAAATCGTTAGCTTGTTACCGAACGTGGCGACTTGCGACTGTTCTTGAGTTAATTGGAACCTGATATCAACAAACTTATTAAACAGCATCAGATTCATCCTTCACATTAGTTTTTATATAAGGATTTATTATTTTAGTTATATTTTTAATAAAAGATACTCTGTTTTAATACTATAAAGTTGCGTTTCAGTAATCATTCTTATTGGCAGGTGGAGCCCGTAAGAGTTAACTTGAGACCTACGCGCCATTATATGTTACCTACTGCGCTAAGATTTCAAGTTGCGGTTTTAGTAAAAGTTTCGTTTAGAATTCTCCATTAATATACATAATATTCATATATACGTCACAATAACTAATTAATTTAAAGTTATAGTGGTTTTTAAATAGGTGAAAAAAGGGGGCGCCAAAAAAATTATTTATTCTCAAAGTGGGCAGTAGACAAAATAAGTTTGGAACCACTGGGTTATACAAAGAATATCAATATCATGATGGTTCATGAATAAATTTATCTCTAAATCTTTGTTCATAAATCCTTGAATATTTTGATGCACCAAATTGATATTATCTATTGACCTTAAATTTCCTCTCGAGTTGCTTTTGAAATTCTGTATATTATAGCTTGTGCTCAACTCTCTGGCTTTCTAGTACCTTCCATTTGCTATCATGGTCTAAAGAATAGAATGCTTTGTTGAAAAATCAAAATCAAAATCAAAAGTCATTTATTCAAATTAGGCTGAGAATCAGCACTTTTTGAACGTTAATATTACATAAGACAGTCCCCCAAAATGCCCACCCATCGACACTTCCTAGTGCTTTCGCTGGAAAGAAGAAGTGGCGGAACAAACTCCCCAGCAGCACAGCTGTCTGTTCATTTTTAAAAAAACACATGTCTTTATACAATACTATGTATAGTGATGAACACGATAAAATACAACAACAATGAAATTATTTACCATATGCCAGCTACCACGCCAAAATACCAGCAAAGCAAAACAATATATTTATATTTAAAAGAAAATGTAATTAACTAAAACTTGTTACTTAACTAAGAAGCCCCAGGCATAAAGGGCGTGAAATCCACGAAACGTAAGTAGTAAATTTTGTTGTATTCGTTATATTTTTGGAGTATCTGTCTTACGACCTGAATGTGGTCTATCGTTGAGAACTTACTTCGAAAGCCAGCTTGTTCCTTTGGATGGTTTTCACCGAGCGTGACAGCAATTCGTGATAGTATTATATTTGAAAATATCTTGTTTATGTTTGACATTAAGCTTATTGGTCTGTAGTTGTTCATGTCTCCTTTATCTCCCTTTTTGTGTATCAATACTATAGTTGACTTTGTCCACTCTTTAGGGACGTTTTCAGTTAAAAGGATGTCATTGAATAGTTCTGTAAGTCTAGGAGCAATTACCGGTGATGTACATTGTAATACCTCATTAGATATTTGGTCTGGACCTGGTGCTTTTTCTAGTTTCTGTGTTTTGATTGCTCTTATAGTTTCTTCCTGTGGTATTATCGGTACTGGTTCTAATTCTGTCATTATTTGTTCTTGGTTTTCTGCTCGTGATATTGTTTGTTTTTGATATAATATTCTATATAATCTGTGGCGGTTTCGAGTATCACTTTTCTTTTACTTGTAGAAGTTCCATGTTTAGTTTTTATGTTTGGCATCCAGACTTTTGTTTTGTTTAATAACTTTAAAGCTTTTTTGATCCCCCCAGTTTTTGCAATGAAAGTTTTCAATGTTTTCTGCCAGAATATTTTTCTGTCTTTTCTTAAGGGTTCATTTATCTTTTTGCTTAATTCAGATATTTTTTTACGTATTTGTTTGTGTTTTTCTTGGTGTATAAGTTCTTTCCTCTCATTAATCAATTGTTTATTTTCTAAGGATATTACATTTTCAGTTTGTTTTTTTGTTGTTCTAATTTCCGTTTTGAGCATATTTAATAAGTTGTCGTAACGTTCCTGAATTGATTTATTATTTATTTGTGGGGTCCTGTTTATTGCAACATCTATATTATTAAGGAATGCATCACTGTTTCCGGTGATTGTATGGGCTGTTTTGTATTTTTTATTTTGAAAATCTGCTCTACTTCGTACATGTTTTCCTGATAATAGTGTTCGTATCATTCTGTGGTCTGTATTAAAATTAAGCTGATTTACAATAAACACGTCATTAAACACCTTCCGGTTGTTTGTAAGGATTAAATCCATTTCATTCATGTGCTTTCCATTGGGAGAGGTCCATGTCCATTTCCTTGATCTTTTCTTCTTATAAAAATTATTTAGTATGCTTAGTTTGTTTTCTAGAGCAAAGGCGACTAATCTTTTTCTGTTTTTGCTTCTATGGCCATATCCGTATTTCCCAATTTTATATTTTTTTCCTTCTTTGCAAACTCCTATTTGACCATTAAAATCTCCCATCACAATAATGTTTTTATATGAACCCTGTATGGCTATTTGTAGATCTTCGTAGAATCTGTCAGTTTTTATGTTCTCTTCTTTATTATCTGAATCTGTAGGTGAATATGCCTGAATTATGGTCCACATTTCTTCTCTACCTTTACATGAGGGTAATTTGATGTTAAGGACTGCTATTCTTTCATTTATTCCTTTTATTTCTTCTATTTTGTTTGCAAGATTATTTTTAATTAAGAAACCGACACCATACAGGCCCGGTGTTTCACCAATGTAATGTAGAATGTTCTTGCCATTATGGTCTTCAATTCCTTCACCAAATCGCCTCATTTCGCTTATTCCGATTATGTCCCATTTGATGTTGTCTATTGCCAGTTCTAATTCCATTAGTTTTTCAGGTGTTCGTAGTGATCGCGTGTTTAAGGTCGCTATGTATATGTCCGAGATTGTTCTATTTGTTTTGCTTGTTTCTTCATTTTTTTCCTTTAGAGGGTCGTGGTCGTTTTCCCCCACGAGGACCAGTCGGCTTGGGGGAGGGTTTTGTTTTTCAGGTTTTCTCGGTGGTAGGCCATAACATCGGCCGCCGGCAGAAGTTACCACCCACCAGACAAAGCCTTGTCGCCAAGCGATTTGTCTGGCGTCTGGCGTCTGGATGTCTGGTGAAGCCGTACGGAGGACGGGTCTGAGCAGTTGTGTTGCGATGTGTACCGGGTACGATGCGCCTAATGTTGTTTTGTTGGTAGTTTTGGTCGTGAAGGGTCTTCAGATCAATCTCCCATTGGCGCAGCATCGTTGTTCGTGTTGTTGGGTTTAACATTGCATCACCTCGCTCAACTGCCGTCTTCCTTCCTATTCGCTCAGTTTTTCTGAGTGGATAGGCTCTTAATAAACTAGCGCGCTTTACCATCAACGATCGCATCACTGCTTACCATCAGGCGGGATTGCGGTCAAGCGCTAGTTTATAAACATTAAAAAAAAAGGTTTTCCGTTGTCTTTTTTAGTATTTAGTTTCATTTTCCGGTTTCCGTCTATTTGTTGCTATTGCTCATTCTTGGTAGGATTGTGAGAAAAGGAATTTGATCTACCTCTCAATACATCGAAGGCATTGGTCCTGTTGTTGTTTGACGTCCATGCAATTTGTTTTCTCGGTTGGGTATTAGTTTGTGGTGTGCGAAGATTGCTTTCTCTTTCGTTCATCCTTAGATTTGTTTTCTTTAATAATGAGTTTGTCGAATTTGAGATATGCAATATTTCCCTTCTTCCTTTCTTCTTTCAATTTTGTAATTCTTCTTTTTTTAAGACTTCTTTCGACAAATCATCTTCTGCATATAGGTTCCTTAATTTCTTTTTATGTCTCATGATTTCAGTTTTTCTCCATGCACTTACGAAAGACAGGAGAATTGGCCTGGGTTTATCCCCTTTGATTATTTTTCCAAGGCAAGTTTATTATATGGATGTCAAACATGGTCATTAACCGAGAAACAACACAAAAAAGTCCAAGTGTGCCAAAATGGGATGGAAAGGAGCGTAATTGGAGTGAATAGAAGGGACAAAGTGAGATTACTAAATATAAAGAATAAAACAAAATTCAAAAATATATAACTGTCTACAAATGCTTGAAATGGAGATGGACAGGACACATGCTAAGGGAGGAAAAAGAAAAATGGACTAGTGACGGAATGGTACCCCAGAGGCAGTAAAAGGAGCAAAGGCAGACAACTTAAACGATGGGAAGACGACATAAAAAAGATAGCTGGTCCAGAATGGAAACGTACTGCAAGGGACAGAACAAAATGGAAAGCTTTAGAGGAGGCCTTTGTCGAAGGACAAGCTGTGAAATTAAAAAAAAAAAAACCGGTTGCCGATATTTTAGTTAAAATGATATGTATAAATTTAAGTAAATTTTTGTAAATTAGTAATATTGTTAACTTTACAGCAATAAAGGCTTATTATTATTATATATTATAGCTAGAGGTTGGTTCTATTGTCTTAATTTCTAATTTAAATTATTAATAATGTTAACTGAGACAGCTATATATTCTAATAATTAGAAAGATACATAACATGGTTAGGTCTATATCTTGTCAAATATAAATTCTTTTTAAAATAATTATTTATGTCAATTAAATATAATATTTTATTATTAAAAGTCAAGTTGGACATTGTCACATTAAGTTCAAATCTAATCCTATTTTCTTCCTCTGGCAACTGGTTACTGTAAGGGAATCTAAACGAGACAACATTTCCAATATTCAGGTTGCTTAACGTTACACAACACTTAAGCAGTTTTTTTGCCCAAATTTCCCCTACTACGCACAAAAATTAACAAAGTTGTATCCTAGGAAAAGTTATCCTTAATATTTTTTTTCACAATTCCATATAATGAACATCCGGAGTTGTTTATTATACGGACCTTGTATAAACTAGAACCAATTTCCGTGCGTTCAGGCGCTTTTGCCATACCTATTATTGGAATCAATTGTAACAGCACATACCTACTAAAGACCCATTAACGTAATCAAATTATATTCCGTGGTGCTTGGCAATCTAGGCCGATTGGCCTAGTTCTGTTCTGTCTCCTGCTTGTTATGGAGGGAAGTGGAAAAAAATATCTTTTTTGTTACTCCTCCGCTATTCTTTTCTGATTAATTTCGTTGCGGGACCCACGACAGTTGAATCATTTCTCCGAGACTCGTCGAGCTTCATTGCTCGGGGTTTTTCTGGCGGTATCCACTGTTGCTTCTGGCTTTCAGAAGTTGTAGTGGGTGGGAAAAGGTGTGGCGGGTTTTTGTCCCATAAAAAAAAAAACTCGGCGAGTCTAAAAACATATTCATGTTTAGAGATGGTGGCCTGTAAATAGCCATAACTACTATATCAGAGTTAATTTTAATTAATAAGCAATTACAATCTGGAAACAAAGGTTCGTCTACTATTACGCCTAAGGTATTTTGAATGTAAGTAACTATGTCATCGTTTTGATTAGTATTTAAGTTTGTTTTATGTAACGTATAACCGTCAAGTGATGGCAAATTGTCTGCTTATTTTGATAACCAACATTCTGTTGGCACAATAATATCGCAGCATAAATCGGGGTTCTATAGGAGCAATTCAAAACCGGTAAAATTACGTTTAGTTATCATTAGTTAATAAATTGATATATTATAAGTGTTAATATGACCTACTGTTTTATTTAGTTAATATTTTTGTAAATAAATGGAAAACTCAAAAATAACAGCCGCGGGTTGTGTACAAATCCCACGAGTTTCAACTACAGTTAAGTGAGATGGCTCAAGCAAGCCAAGTAAAGGGTTCCTACAAAGTACCTAACTGGGCAAAGTTACCCTGACCATTTTCTTTTTTTCGGACAATCCGCATTTCGCCTTTAAAAGTGCCAAGCTTGGTACATTTCGGTAAACTGATCTTGAATTTTTTTTTCTTTTAAAATGTGTAGATTTTATACATTCTGGATCCAATTTAGCATCTTAATTTTTTTTAGTCAAATTCGTGATTAATGCTCTTTTTTCTGAAACAGACCGTAGAATAATATTAGAAGGCACGAAAAAAAAATTGCGGTATGTTGTACTTTAAATGTACTTACTTTAAAATACTCACAAACAGAAATCGGAATAAATACAATATTAATTTTATATTTATGAAAGAAAATATCATGTGGATAATAAAATGTTATAAAATAGTTAGCGATACACATAATATACAGTACAACAGGACATATTTATTATTTTAAACTAAAGTCATTCAATGTTTAATATTTAAAACCTTTCAATTGATCTTGAGGAAATATATCCTCGGTGGCAATGTTGGTGTATTACACTGTAATAAAGAATACCTTTTCCTCGAGGGGCAGATATGTTATTTTTTCCTCGCTCTGGTTCGCTACGATTATTGTCATGTCGTTCGTTTGTACAAACCTACTTAAGAAATAAAATCTTTTATCATTTACTATACGAGTTCCAAATACAAATGTAACCAACTTATAAAGAAACATCATTTATCTCTGAAATAGGCAACTGACTGGTCTTCGTAGCACGTAGTGCAAGGCCAGCAGAGCAGCGAGTAGTGCAACACAGAAACAAAGCCCGGGGGAATACTGAGCTGTATCGGAAGAATATTAGTTTCGAAAGTAAGTCCACTAGTTCAGGAGCTCGTGTTCACACCGAGCACATTTTATAACAACTCGCTTCAAATGGCGGGTTTGAGAACAAGCAATGAATGAATTTCATAAATCCTATAATTTGATAATCAATGCTGGAGCACGACTAGAAATCATGTTCAGCATAAATATTCAGGACTAGCAGGACGCGCGGCTCCGCCTGAAACAATTGTTACAATGTTCGGTGAAAGCATACAAGGGCATCAATAAGGTCCCCGCTCTGTCGCCGCATGTCGACAACTGGCACTTTATGGAGCAGATGGAGATCTTTTCCGATCACCGTTATATCTGGTTCAATGTCTTCACCCAGACCTCGAGCGCACCGGTCGCCGCCCAGGGCGGTCCACGGTTGGCGCTAAAGCAGCTAGACCGGGAGGTCCTCCTGGACTGGGTGTCACCACCGGGCAGGCCTGCTAACACCAATGACGAGGCGGAGTGCTTCCAGGAGGCCATGTAAGATATATGCGACGTAGCAATGCCTCGGGTCCAGTCAGAACGCATCCGGTGGCTTCAAGTGTAACTGTTGTCGCCGGAGTTCACAGCTTTGCGTGAGGCATGCATGGCTGCACTGTTCATCAGGCACCGCAAGCTCCGCATCCGTCTTCCAAATACGAAGGCCATACAGGCACAGGTATACGCAGAATACAGAGGGGCGAAAACCGCCCTCCGATCGGAGATCCTGCGGGCCAGGGGGTTGACCCGTGAGTAGTCTGTGGGGATTCTGAACAGACGCCCCTGTATAATCGTGCGGGATAAACTCCGCCCATGGGATCCCCTGCTTACACAGGGTCTCCGGCCCCAGCTCGTGGAGGACGCGGTGAGCCCTCAGTTACCCTAGCGAGGAGAACATACTCCTTCACCCATAGCTGCGCCTCCAGCGGTATGCGAACCACACCGACAATGTCGACGATGAGGACAATCGTCCAGAGGTGACCGAGATATAGCTGGAAGCGGCGGTAAATAGGCAGAATGCTAAAAATATCGCCCCAGGACCCGACGGCTTACCTGACAAAGCTTGGGCTCTGGCCTTAGGGGCTTTGGGGCCTCAACTAAAGGAGCTCCTAAGCCAGTTCCCGCTTCGTTTGAAGACATGGAAACTGGTCCTCATAAAGAAGCCAGGGCACACTGCGGACTCTCCATTAGCTTACCGACCCATCGTGCTGCTTGTCGAGGTGGACAAGCTCCTTGAAAGAGTGAAGTACCTGGGACTCGTCCTCGTCAGCCGGTGGAACATTGAGGAACACTTCCGACGTTTGAGTCTCCCCAATCTAGGGGTACCAAAAGCTTCTTGTCGGAGTCTCTACGCGGGGGCCGTACCAGTGCTTGACTACAATCCCACCTGATGGTAAGCAGTGATGCAATCGTTGATGGTAAAGCGCGCTAGTTTATTAAGAGCCTATTCACTCAAAAAAACTGAGTGAATAGGAAGGAAGTCGGCAGTAGAGCGAGGTGATGCAATGTTCCTATTTGATAGACCTGCACAGGATAGTTTAACACCCCATTACCCTGTGCAGGGGCTGAGGCCCGGACAGACCGGGCCAGCACGAGAGTGTGGGGCCGTGGAAGAATATATTCTCCCGCGGCCACGCGCGCACATGACAGAAGAGACACCGGGGTGGTTTTTAGTCAGTAGGAGTCTGATAGACCCCGTCGTCCACCCCAGGGCGGCGGACATGCATGAGCATTTTCAACCCCGGTACAAAAAAAGGTGATACAATGTTAAGTCCAACAACACTACCATTCATGCTGCTTTCCAGGACCAAAACATAAAAATTTTTGGCGCATCGTACCCGGTACACATCGTAAGACAACTGATGAGACCCATCCTCATTATGGCTTCACCAGGCATCATGCCGGAACACGACGAATCACTTAGCGGCAAGATTTTGTCTGGTAGATGGTAACTTCTATCGGCAGCCGATGTTATGGCCTACCTACATGACACCGGTATGGACGCTGTTCTTGAGGCTGTGACTAATCCGATACCTTGCCGTGTTCTAGAGGGTCATGACCATCCGGCCAGGCCGGGAATACCACGCGGTCGCTGCCGAAGGCGGTTCGCCTCCTTGCCGGATTGCGGTCATGGGATCTGGAGGCTGAAGCCCTCGAAGATATATGGAGAAGAGCTGAAACACCCTGGGCATAACTCCGCAGCCGCGAGAAATCGCGGTACAGCAGACAAAGCTCCGACGGAATCACATGGCAACATGGAGAGTCCGATGCGTAAGCATTGCAACAGTTGCATGCGCAGTACTGCGCACGCAACAATAGCGGCGGTAAGTCCCCTCTTTGAGGAGCAGCTGGACAGGAGTCACGGTGCCCACACCTTAATCCTGATACAGGCCCTCACCGGACACGGCTGTTTCGGAAGGTTTTTGTTCCGGATTAAACGGGAGGAAACACCAGGGTGCCACCACTGTGGGGATCACCCTGAGTCTTTCATCTTTGGCAGCATGGGCCATGGCCGGACGGAGGTTACCAAAGGAGGATACCGGAGATACCGTAGCATTGGCGCACAGGTAAATGAAGAAACACAAGTATGTTTTAGTCAGTAAAAGTCTGACCCACCCTTCCGCTTCGAATTTGAAGATTTCCTATCCGCAAAAAAGATGGTATCAATAAGGTGTAGCATGAACTTTCTTAGCGAACAATTGATAGCTAAGAATGGTGATGACAAACTTAACTTATCTGTAGCAGAACTTTGTTACGTTATAATACAATACATAGGACCCCGAAAAAGGGAAACTTTATAAAACAAGACTATATTTTGTTGTGATATTACAATAAGGATCTCATTTAGATAACGTCCATCAAAGCAAAGAACAATCAAGTATTTTGCATTTTCCTCTGTTGTATAACATCGCTTTAAGCTAATAAGAGTTACTAAATAAATTAATTACTGCTTATTAATTTATTTAGTTATTACTATTATATAATAGTTCTGCGTAACGAAAGAGTAACAAGCTCTCGTTACAATTTAATTAAAGTAAACAATTCGCGACTAACTTATCGGCGCTAAGTCTGTTTAAGTCCCGATATCGTGTTGTGCGGAGCTGAGACTGATTCATTACAATCATTATAATAATAAAGCAGCTGAACCTGCGCCGCTGTCTAGACCTAACAAAAATTTTGAAAGTACAAATATTTACTAAACGCTTTATTTTTATTAAGTTTTTTCAATTGTAATCCATCCGCAGCACCAGCATTGTGCCACTATTTATATTAGAGCAGTCGAGGCACTAGTTACCTTAGAACAGTCTTGGCACTAGTTACCTTAGAACAAACTTGGAACAGACCTTTTTTTTTAATAATAATAAACTAGCGCTTGACCGCAATCCCGCCGGATGCTATCAACCTCAGAGCAGTTCTGGCGCTAGTTACCTTAGAACATACGTGGCACTAGTGACCTTAGAACAGACGTGGCACTAGTTGCCTTAGAGCAGTCGAGACGCTAGTTAACTTAGAGCAGACGTGGCACGTTACCTTAGAGTAGCCGAGGCGCTAGTTACCTTAGACTGAGCAGTCGAGGCGCTATTTACCTTAGAACAAACCTGGCGATAGCTTTTTTTTAATAATAATTATAAACTAGCGCTTGACCACAATCCCGCCTGATGGTAAGCAGTGATGCGATCGTTGATGGTAAAGCGCGCTAGTTTATTAAGAACCTATTCACTCAGATTGAGCGAATAGGAAGGAAGACGGCAGTTGAGCGAGGTGATGCAATGTTAAACCCAACAACACGACCAACGATGCTGCGCCAAAGGGAGTGACCTTAGAACAGACTTGGTACTAGTTACCTTAGAGCAGTCGAGACACTTGTTAACTTAGAGCAGAAGTGACACCAGTTACCTTAGAGTAGCCGAGGTGCTAGGTACTTATTTATTCACAAATCATACAAATTGAGCTAGCCCCAAAGTAAGTTCGAGACTTGTGTTATGGGGTACTAACTCCTATTTCCTTTCCATTTTATTTTATTTAACAAGGTAATTATGTATTTAAATTCCGTTATTTAATTATTGATCGAGTTATCGCGAGACGCCATCTCTCTGCTCGATGGCTCAACTCTAGTGTCGTTTCCATCTAGATACGAGAGATGTCGCCCGCTGTCACATTTAGCTACGTGAAACTTTAAATACTGAGGGAATAGGAAAGAAGACGGCAATTGAGCTAGGAGATGCAATGTTAAACCCAACAACACGACCCACGATGCTGTGGCAGAGGAAGATTGATCTGGAGATTGCGGGGACGCCCGAACCCCTCCAGGGATCGCCATAGGGTAATTTGTCCGGTCGTGAACCAGTACGATGGGGCCACCCCGGGATTTTTCACAATTGGCTTACCACGGAGTAAACTAGAAATAAATGATCCTGGCTGGTGTCTTTCAATTAGACAGTTCTTACAGTAAGTCGCAAGAACAAACAAAAAACCTCAGGAGCAAGTGGGCGTAGTGTGTGTGATCGATGAGCTCTTTAGGCCGGGTTTCCACTGACGCGGAGCGGGGCGGAAAGGAGTTTACCGGTACACCAATTGACCAATCACTATGTTCGAAATCTCCGCTCCGCTTCAATGGAAACAGCACGTGCGGGTGGAGCAGAGCTGAGCAGATATTCATAATAAAAATAGACAACGAGCATTGGGGTGCAGAGCGGAGGACATCGGGGTGCTACTGTGCGGAGGAAAGCGGGGCGGTGTGGAAGGGGAGGGCGTGACTCGCGCGCAATGCCTCAGTTATCGTTACGTCATTCGGTGCATACTTATCAAAACGGATGAGAAGTTCAAAATTAAGCTCTGCTCTGTTTCGCGTCAGTGGAAACGCGACCTTATAGCCGCGCCGCGCGCCAGCCTGCTCCCTCATACCTTACGTATCGTGGGCACACGGCAACACAATCTGTGTATCTAATGAATGACGAATATTATAGGTAACTTTGTTGACTGTCACAGTAACAATAGACATGTTTATGAGGTACATTATTTAGTTCGCGTCTTTGATGCGCACCTGAAGGTAAAGTTACCTAAGTAGTGGAAATAAGTTAAGTTCGTATGATAATTAGGAAACCTTTATGAGAGTCAACACACTTGTGAAGTAGATAGGTAGAATGACTAAGTTGATACTCGTGCAATATGACAATGGCACTCAGCGACCGCCGCCGCCGCGCCGCCTTTCTGGGGATATCTATCCAACACTGTTTTTAATCTAGCGTGATTCGTCGTTTGTGCGTGAGTCGTGATTTTTCAAACCAGCGGAAGCCGTAAAAGTAGTAGTAATAGTAGTTTTGGTATTATTTAATGTACAAATCTAATAAAAACTAGTTTTTATTGCACACCTGATTAACTAATTATATTATTTGATTACTCATCACTACATAGTGCCTATAAAACAAAGTCGCTTTCTCAAATCAAATCAAAATCCTTTATTGCCATCCATAATGTATAGTTACAGGTGGTAAATATCATAATATAATATTGGAAACAATTATGGACCCTGTTGGGCACAGCAAGTTTCGGTGTTCTATAGGATACATTCTGGGGAGTGTGCGAGGGAATTGCACGATTTAATTCCCCCATCTCCGTTCCACCATCGGACGACCCGTCGTACGGCGAGTTTCCACCCTTATGTTGTTAACACCTCAACGATCCGGACGAAGCGTTTCGCCTCGTCCTTTATACCGCGTACATCGAGGGACTGGAACAATCTGCCGGCGGCGGTGTTTCCGTCGGACTACAATTTGAGTGTCTTCAAGGCTAGAGTGAATAGGCTCTTAATAAACTAGTGCGCTTTACCATCAACGATTGCGTCACTGCTTACCATCAGGCGGGATTGCGGTCAAGCGCTGGTTTATATTTTAATAAAAAAAAAAAAAAAAAAAGCAGAGAGAGGAAGAGCACCTCATGTTTCCAATTATCTATTTATTATTTATTTAGTTTTATTTAATTCCTCTTCATTTATTTTTATTAATTGTATTGCTATTGAGTATTTATTCTCTTGCTATCTCTTTATATTATAATCTCAATAAAAAAACATTTAAATTCAATAAAAATACATAACTGTAAAGAAACGTTCAAGAAAGAAAGGTTAAAAGGAAACTGTAAAAACATTTAATATACTAAAATACTTAATTATATATGTCGCAGGCAAACCGTATAATTCCGCCGTTTACATACGGCGTCGTCAGTTTTTAAACGCTCGCAGTTATGTATAATGCCGAAGGCAAATTGATGACTTGTTCAATTGTAATCATTTCGACGTTGGTTGTAGTTTTAGGGTTACCATGATAAAACACAGATTGGACAAATTAACTTTATTTCGACAATCAGGTAACTAATGAAGATTTCAAGCAAGATTAATATAATAAAATTATGCACTAAAGTAGTTAAAATATTTAAGTAACAAATAACATAATTAAAATAAGCAACATTGATAACAATATAATTATAACAATGGCACTTTTAAACAAATTGGTACTATTACCTAAATATTTTTGAAGACTTACATTTTCATACCTTAAGAGATCCAAACTAAACATAATTTCACCAAATAAAGAAAAATAAAAAAGATATTGGAAAAAAATAATATGCTAAGAAAATTTTTAATCACATAAATACTCATTTGTTTATATATTTGGTTATTTCTTCTTAATAATCTTCATTACCAAGTGAAGAATATTAAGATTTTTTTTCACGCAATTAAGTAGTAGTAGTAGACAATTTTTTATTTAATTTACATCTTCTTAAAAAAACTATCACATCAAAAGAAAATCACTTGCTTATTTGTGCATTACACAGTTACAAAAATTTCTTAATTTCTCAATACTGCAATTACTACACAATACAGTCGAAAAAATTTCAAGATAATCGAAAATATTAAAAAATAAGTGAAAAATAGTTAAAGGTGGGTATTGTATTTCGTAATTATTTATTTGTAATCCACATCACCAATACTCATTACCTCATATTTTTTTGACCAATAGTATTCTGCAGGTGTCCTCCGAGAACCACATTCGATTGACACCCTAGCGTTTTTGAGGTGTCGGATAACCTCCAAAACCTTGTCATTTGTCCACGGCTTTTTTATTGTTTCCGCTTGAGAAGAATACAATTTTTTTAGTTCTGTATAATAAATGTCTTTAAAATCACAATCTTTTTGTGAAAAGTCTGTTGCACACGTAATACTTTCACGGTTTTCACAAACTTTTTGTGTCGTGAAATCACTGGTTGACGCCATTTTGCTTGTTTTGATTAGCAGCGACGCGCGTGGTAGGAATCAGAACTAAATTCTTTAATTTGCCGCGGCACTATGTATACGGCATTCGAAATGTCAATGAAATGTTTCGGCATTATATATAATAACACGGCAATACAGATTTTGCCTTCGGCATTATACATAGCTGCGTGCGTTTATAAACTGACGAAGCCGTATGTAAACGGCGGAATCATACAAATTGCCTGCGACATATATACTACATTTAAAATAATTAACAAATTTTAATCGTATTTTAATACATAGTATTGATATTATTTTACATTTACAATAATGAACAAATTTTAATCGACTCGATTAAAATTTGTTCATTGTCGTAAAGTGTATTTAATTATTTAATAACATACAAATTTATCTTAATACAGATTAACTTATAAATTTAAAAAGTAAAAAAAAAAATATGTACAAGTATATAAAAGAGGAATGGAAATAACTTCTCTCGGTGGTAGGCCACAACATCGGCCGCCGGCGTAGTTACCACCCACCAGACAAAGTCATGCCGCCAAGCGATTCGTCGTGTTCCGGCATGATGTCTGGTGAAGCCGTACGGAGGACGGGTCTGAGCAGTTGTGTTGCGATGTGTGCCGGGCTCGATGCGACAAATGTTGTTGTGTCGGGAGCTTGGTCCTGGAGGGTAGCGGGATCCGAAGCACGGTGCTCCGCTGGCCGACCGCAGGTAGTTGGGGGCCCAAGTAGTGTGCCAGCCACACTCGAAAGGCTGCCCCGCCAACTGCGAAAAATCCCAGGGTGGCCCCATCGTGCCGGTTGGCGACCGGACGAGAGGACCCGATGGCGATCCCTGGGGGGGTTCGGGCGTCCCCGCAGTCTCCAGATCAATCTCCCACTGGCGCAGCATCGTTGGTAGTGTTGTTGGGTTTATCATTGCATCACCTCGCTCAACTGCCGTCTTCCTTCCTATTCACTCAACTTCTTTTTTTTCAAATGAAAAAGTCTAATAAGAAAAGTAGGTGTGCACAGCGGGCGCACGTCCTCTCATTTAAAGTGCACCTCTCAAACATTCGAGGTCTGCACTCCAGTATCGATGCAGTCCATCACCACCTTGAGACTGAAAAGCCCCACCTACTTTTCTTGACGGAGACCCAGATCAGATGTCCGTCTGATGCGGCATACCTCAACTACCCGGGATACTCTTTGGAGCATCATTTCCTGCAGCGTGCCGGGGTCTGTGTGTATGTCCGCAATGACATCTGTTGCCGGCGTCTCCGTCACCTCGAAGACTCTCATCTATCGTCCTTATGGCTGTTGGTTGACACTGGTGTGGACAAAATTGTCTACACCTGTGTCTACTGATCGCACAGCGGTGACCAGGAGACAACTCGACTATTTGACCACCTCAGTGTGGCTGCTGACAATGTACTGCATCGGCACCCTGACGCACAGTTCGTCGCTCTGGGGGACTTTAATGTCTGCCACCAAGACTGGCTTTTCCCATACCAGAGGACCGACCACGCTGGGAGAGAAGCGCGAAACTTTGCGCTATCAATGGGCCTTTCCCAGCTGGTGGAAGAAGCGACTAGGGTGCCTGATGTGGCTGGTCATACCGCCAATTGTCTGGACCTTCTGCTGACCACTGATCCGGACAGATGTGTTGTTACAGTTTCCTCACCGTTAGGAACTTCAGACCACTGTCTGGTGAAGTCTGTGACGTCCTTCTCCCCACCTGATTGCGACTCGGGTGGTGAGCGGCGAATATGGCGTTACAAGTCAGCAGATTGGGATGAGATGCGCCACTTCTTTGCGTCTTATCCTTGGCAGCAGGTCTGCTTCTCTTCTACCAATCCATCGAGCTGTGCGGACGCTATAACCGACGTGGTGCGTCAAGCTATGGAGTATTTTATCCCCTTCAGTGACGTGCCCGTCGGTGGCTCGGCTCGCCCATGGTTTAACGCCGACTGTGTTCAAGCTGAACAGCGTAAGCACACGGCATTCCTCGCCTGGGTTGACGCTCGTGACCGCAGAGCTCTGGATCTAAGCTCAAAGAAGAGAGCCTTTAACCGTGCTGCCAAGTCCTACAAAAAGGCGCTTAAGAAGGCTCGCTTCGACCGCATTACTAACATTGGTAACAAGCTCTCTGCGCACCCTTCCGGTAGCAGATCTTTCTGGTCCCTAGCCAAATCGGTCGAGGCGAACTTCTGTCGGCCCACACTGCCTCCGCTGGTTAGGCCTGATGGAGCACTGGTCCATACGGCGAGAGAGAAAGCAGGTCTCTTTGCATCTCTCTTTGCCCATAGTTCGCGTCTTGACACTGGCAATGCTACTCCACCTAATTTACCTCATTGCGGAACTTCAATGCCGGAGGTTCGCATTAGAAACAAGGAGGTTCTGAGAGTATTGTGTCGTCTGAACGTGAATAAGGCTAGTGGTCCAGATGGTATACCTGCGATTGTTCTTAAGGCTTGTGCGCCTGAGTTGTCTCCTGTATTGACGCGCCTGTATCGCCTCTCATTTAGGACTGGTATAGTGCCCAAGTCCTGGAAGCTTACCAACGTGCAGCCCGTGCCCAAAAAGGGTAGTCGTGCCGATCCTACCAACTATCGGCCGATTTCAATAACCTCCATACTCTGCAAGATTATGGAGCGTGTATTGAACTCGCGCCTCTTGGCATACCTGGAAGGTAACGATCTCCTCAGTGACCGACAGTACGGTTTTCGACGCAATCGGTCAACTGGGGACCTACTAGTGTATGCCACTCACTTGTGGGGCGAGGCCCTCGAGAAAAATGGGGAAGCGATTGCCGTCTCCCTTGATGTCTCGAAGGCCTTCGACCGGGTATGGCACGCTGGCCTTTTGAGTAAGCTTCCAGCGTACGGCATTTCCGCTGGCCTGACTGGCTGGGTAAAAGACTTCCTGACTGAACGGTCCCTCCGAGTTGTTGTCGACGGATGTTCATCTGAGCCCATGTCGACCAATGCCGGTGTTCCTCAGGGGTCTGTTCTCTCTGCAACTCTGTTCCTGCTGCATTTTAACGATCTGCTGATGCCCGGTATCTATGGGTATGCAGATGACCTCCACATTTGTGGAGAGATACCTGCCGGAAGCTCGGGCTAGTAAGGAAACTATCCGGTCCGAAAGAGAGGCCATGGTAGAGCGTGTGAGTGCTGCACTGCAGGCAGTCTCCGAATGGGGCAATGCCAATCTTGTAGCATTCAATGCCGCCAAAACACAGGCGTGTCTTTTCACCGCCAAAAGGAGCCCGTTTACCTTGGCTCCTACTTTTCAGAATGTATCCTTGGAGTGTACCGACCGCCTTCAGCTTTTGGGAGTTGAGATTTCCTCGAGCCTTAACTTTGGGCGGTTCATTGAGTCCAGGGCCAGGGTGGCTGCCAGAAAACTAGGCGTCATCGCGAAAGTCCGGCGGTACTTCACACCTGGGTAGCTTCTAATTTTATACAAAGCACAGGTCCGCTCGTGTGTGGAGTACTCCAGCCACATTTGGGCTGGTGCTGCGAAATGTCACCTTGCCACTTTGGATTCGGTGGAGAGGCGTGCGAAGAGGCTGATTGGCGACCCAGACTTAACTCGAAACGGTCTCCAAAGCCAGAGCACAGGCGTAGAGTAGCCAGCCTTTCGGTCTTCTATAGGATGCATTCTGGTGAGTGTGCAAGGGAATTGCATGATTTAATTCCCCCATCTCCGTTCCATCATCGGACGACCCGTCGTACGGCGAGTTTCCACCCTTACGTTGTTGACACCACTGCGATCCGGACGAAGCGTTTTGCTTCCTCCTTTATACCGCGTACATCGAGGGACTGGAACAATTTGCCGGCGTCGGTGTTTCCGTCACATTACAATTTGAGTGTCTTCAAGGCTAGAGTGAATAGGCTCTTAATAAACTAGCGCGCTTTACCATCAACGATCGCATCACTGCTTACCATCAGGCGGGATTGCGGTCAAGCGCTGGTTTATAATTTATAAAAAAAAAAAGAAAAAAAAATAATAACTAGAGGGCATCAAAAAATTCATCCGCATCGCTGTCAACAGGACACGTGCCAAAAGGCTGGCAGCATTGCCACGTTGTATGGCGATGCTGATTCTTTGGCCAAAAATAGCCCAGCCCTCTGGTCACGTGAACAATCGATTAGACGTTTGGCGATATCCTGGAATAACAGATGTGCACTCGGACCCCATGGCCCTAGTGTTTCAACTCCAAATGGCTCGAACATATAGTTTCCAATGAGATTGGAGTATTTCCGCCGTTTGAGGTTTTCCGCACCTGCAGCAGCCGCTGCAGCACAACTCACCGTATTTGGAAGATGGGATGGCGCAAGGGTGTCGACACACGTTGCATCCCATACCAAAGGCCTACCTACCTTCCAAGGCATTACAGTCATTCCGTCTGGTCTCTTCCCATCGTCGCGTGTCAAGCCGTGAGGTTCTAAAACAGCTGGCACGCCGGCGGTGACAAGAGCGCGGCGAATAATATCATTAATACTGGCGTGCCGTGCTATCCGACCTGCGCTTTTACTGCAGGATAAGCCATGGTGTCCGAAGCAGTCAACACCTTCACATTGGCAGCGATGCGGAGCCACACAAGGGGCGCCCAGACGCAAACAAGTAGCGAGCCGAAAAGTGGCGTCACCCAGCAAAGTTCCTATGTTGGGTGACGGTAACGCCTGAAGCCAGAGGCCCGATTCCCATTTACCAACAGCCAGTAGGCGGGCACGCTCAATAGTATTGGTGGACGTATTAATAAGATTATTCTGCACCAACCTGCAGAGCGGCTCATCCCACTGCCTCTGGGAAGATGGGTTCACGGGCAGATTCGTATCTGGGCAAGTCATTTTCCAGGCGTTAACCGCGTCGGTCGAGCACGGCACTTCAGAGTAGACCAGGGATGAGGCTAAAATCTTCCCGGTTAACTCTTCAGTGCTGTGGACAGAGGACAGGAACTAATATTGGTAATTTTACGAACGCCGAGGCCACCTAAGCGGATGGGAAGTGTGGCTTGCATCCACGCTCGGTCGTCCAAGGCCACATTTAAAATGGTTGTTAGTGTGTTGCGAATAATTTGGTCAATTTTGTCCAAAAGTTGTGGCTGCTTCCATAAAGGGGAAGAGCGTAGATAATATATAAAATTTGGGCCAAAACAACAGTATCTAATAAGGGTGAAAGCCGAATGCAAATTAATTTTACAGAGTCTGTCCGAAATGCCGTTAAAATTTTGAATTTTTTGTTCGATGAAAGAAGAAAAACTGTCTTCCAAAATTGAGAACCCAAGGAAGTGTAGTGAGCTTTTATCTAAAATTTTTATGTTTGGGGCTATTGCATTAAACTTTTCTATGGTTAGTTGTCTGTAGGGTGATGTCAGAATGTCAGAGAGGTAAATTTCACATTTTGAAGGGTTAAGGTCCAGGCCAATCGATTTAAATTCCTGTTTAAGAAGCTGTAGGTCCTTTAAAATGGTGTCTACATTACCTCCTAAAGTCGCATCGTCTAAGTACCAAACGTTAAATTTTGAATTTAGTTTCTGGATAATGGGATGAATAGCCAAACTGAAAAGGACTGGCCCAATAGGGTCACCTTGTTGACATCCTACTGCAGATTCCAAAACATTGTCTTTATATAATAATTTGGAAGGGTGTCTGTAACATTACCACAAAAAGCTATAAATTTCGAGTAATTCCTTTTTGACATCAGTCAACAAAGTGTCCCTGTTTACAGAATTGAAGGCATTCTTCACGTCAACCTTGAGGATGATCTCACCTTTGTTTGAATTTAAAAAAGTGGAAAGGGCATGAACGGCAGCCTCACAGCCCCCTTTCGTACCGAAACCAAGCTGCAGGGGCTGAAACTTAGCTGTAAGTTTTTCGTTATAAATCTTACAACATATTTTGGCTGCCGTACAAACAGGGTTGTACCTACAGGCATGTACCTGTATGGGTGTACATACAGGCATGTACACCCAACGGCGATGGGACGAATGCCGCCGTCCTTCTTGCGCAGGGCACACAGGTTGGCCCCGTACAAGACATTCAGGACGGCCTCGTTCACACCGCCGGTGAGCATGAGGTTAATAAGGGCCGCAAGCTCCTTCAAAAGTAATTCACCAGCTTCTCCGGCGGCTGGACTCAGCAAATCTTTGAGATGTTGTGGAGTCAAACCGTCGAGGCCGCCGGCGGAACCACTTCGAAAAGAGCTTACGGCTGCAATTACCTGGTGGGCCGAAATATTTAAAAAGTTTGAATTTAGGATGGTTGTGTTAGGGGGTCGGGGAAAGTGAGATCATCCACAGGCGCCGGGTGTTTACTCTTTAGAGCTGTAAAAGTTTCGGTAGAGTAAGGCGCCACCACATAGCTGCTAAATAATATCCTAGCGGCTCCTCTGATGCCATCTTCACTTAATTTAGATTCTACATGTGAACACAAGCCTTTTTGTGAATGATTATTAAATGGAGTTAATTTTGGATCTAAATATAGGGTCGAATTGTTGCAGTTGTCTTTAATTTGATTTGTTAATGTTTTTTGTTTGCCAAATTTTTCTGAACATGTAGAATTCTATAAGGTAAGGTGAGTAATTGCTCCCAGGCACTTAGCGAGTTCTCTCTTATTGTCGTAAATGTAGTATGTAAAGAAAACCCCGTCCGACCCATAAGGATAATAAAGGTTAGGCAATCACACGACCAAATAAAATTTGAAATTTTGCATAATCATCATAGTAGCATAAAAAAAGATTGTTTCAAAATTGATTAGTATTGCTACATACTAATCAATTTTGAAACAATCTTTTTTTTTCCGCGAATTTACTCTAACTTCCCCAAAATTTGGTATTTTTTTAAAAATAATACGATTTTAGGCGGTATACCTGTCGGCTTTCCTTTCATTCTTTTGTTAGATTTTTTATTTCTTTGGCGGCGTGGCGCGTGAGCATTGTCGGCGACGTAAAAGAAATAATTAGAGATGTACTATTTTTTGCGTAATGACGTTTTTTTGTATCGCTATTAATCTAAATTAAATTTTTTAATGTTGTGCAAATGGAGTACCAAATTATTTTCAAGACCAAAACCATTAAGCTTAATGGATCGTCTGTAGGATTTAACCAATGGGCTACTCCGGGTATTTATAAAAGTAGAGCGAGACTATACGAGCTATATGGTATGAAAAAATACAGGTTTGATACTCCCTTTCTAGAGTATATAAAAAAATATTCAAAATTATTCAAAAAAGTTTGTGTTTCTGCTAAATCAAAATTTCTAAGCGATACAATTAAAAATTCAAATAATAAAGTAAAAACCACTTGGAAAATTATTAATAATGAAACTGGCAAATCTGTTAAACAGGATAAGCAACTTGAGATCATGGTCAACAACAAATTAGTTCATAAGGCCGCTGACGTAGCTGAGGCATTTAATGAGTTTTTTGCTAACATACCAATAGCTACAACTCGCTCCTTAAATTCATCCCCATCTATAGCTGAGAATCTTTTGCATAGTAGTGTATCCAAGTGTAACCGTCTGTTTCACTTTGAACACGTATCCCCGCGTGATGTGGTTAATATTTTTAAAACACTTAAGTTGAAAAACACCGGTGATTATTGGGACATTTCCATTAAAGTATTGGGTAATATAATAGACATCGTAGCCCCCTATCTAGCTGTTAATTTTAATAAATGTATTGACCTAGGGACTTTTCCTGATTTAATGAAGAAAAGTAAAGTTATACCATTATTTAAATCCAGTAATAAAACAGACGTTGGTAACTTCAGACCGATTTCTATCTTACCTGCATTCAGCAAAATATTTGAAAAATTAATACTTAAGCAGTTGCTAAAACATTTTAATTCGAATAATCTCCTACATAGTGAACAATATGGTTTCACAAAGGGTCGTTCGACTATGGATGCGGGTGTTGCTCTACTGAAACACATATTTAACGCATGGGAGAGGTCGCAAAATGCTATTGGAATTTTTTGTGATCTCTCCAAAGCCTTTGATTGCGTGCACCATGACATACTTTTGCGTAAACTCCGCCATTACGGTGTCGAAAATGAGGCTCTCGATGTGATAGGTTCTTATTTACATAATAGATTACAGTGTGTAGATATTAACGGTGTGAAATCTTCCGGGCTACCAGTTCAGTTAGGTGTACCGCAAGGCTCAATACTGGGTCCATTCTTGTTTTTAGTATACATTAATGATTTACCATTCTATTTAAAGGGCACCTGTGATGTTGTGTTGTTTGCAGATGATACCTCTCTAATTTTTAAAGTAGACAGGAATAGACATAATTTTGACGAAGTAAACAGTGCACTCTCAACAGTTACAGATTGGTTTACGTCAAATAACCTAGCTCTTAACCCCAAGAAAACAAAATGTGTAAAGTTCGCCTTGCCTAACGTTAGAAATTTAGGACCTAACATCGTTTTAGATAAAGAGGTGCTTGAAACTGTGGGCTCGGCAGTTTTTCTGGGAATAACAGTAGATGCCAAACTTCAGTGGGGACCACACATATCAACCCTAGCAGGAAGGCTCAGTTCGGCCGCCTACGCCGTCAGGAAAGTAAGACAATATACTGACGTTGATACAGCTCGTTTAGTTTACTTTAGTTATTTCCATAGCGTTATGTCCTACGGTATTCTACTGTGGGGCAAAGCCGCTGACATACAAAATATATTTGTACTTCAAAAACGAGCTGTCCGAGCAATTTACCAGCTCGGTGTCAGATTTTCTCTGAGAAATTTGTTTAAAGACATTGGTATTCTCACGGTTGCTTCACAGTTCATCTTAGCCAACATCTTATATGTTAGGCAAAATATTCACGTGTACACCAGAAACTGTGATATTCATAATATTAACACCAGAAATAAGGACAAACTGCGAACCCCTTTTCACCGACTTCAAAAGGTCCATAACTCTTTTGTTGGGCTTGGTATAGCTTTTTATAACAAGATACCCTCTGCTTTGCTAGACTTGCCCTACAATGCATTTAAAGCACAAATTAAGTCCAGGCTCTGTTCAAAGGCATATTATTCCGTGAATGATTATTTAAATGATAAGAATAGCTGGTCGCTCTGATTAACTCAGGACAATGTTCGTGTTCTTTCTCAGTAATTAGCTTATTGATACGTTATATGAGTTCATATAATTTACTTTTTTACATTACATAAATATGTAAGCTGTCACGCCCTTTATGCCTGGGGCTTTTAGTTAAGTAACAAGTTTTAGTTAATTACATTTTCATTTGAATATAAATATATTGTTTTGCTTTGCTGGTATTTTGGCGTGGTAGCTGGCATATGGTAAATAATTTCATTTTTGTATTTTATCGTATCGTTTGTTTACATAGTATTGTATAAAGACATGTTTTTTTTTAAATGAACAGACAGCTGTGCTGCTGGGGAGTTTGTTCCGCCACTTCTTCTTCCCAGCGAAAGCACTAGGAAGTGTCGATGGGTGGGCGCTTTTGGGGGACTGTCTTATGTAATATTGACGTTCAAAAAGTGCTGATTCTCAGCCTAATTTGAATAAAAGACTTTTGATTTTGATTTTGATTTTTGAATCGAAACTTGTGTCTGGTTGAATAATCATTTGTTGTAAAAACCTAGATTACCCAATGGTAAAAGTACTTTTGTTTGTTTATCGATTAATTACTAATAATATTATTATAACACAAGTATTCGTAAACAGAGACGAGAAGGCCTTATGAAACATAATTTTAGTAAAGTTTTACAAATATTTTAACAGTCAATATCATTGATATTGAGACAGAAACTGAAATTAAAACTTTGGCATGATTTTCATTTACAGCAGTGTACATAACTAATTTGAGTTTTGTAAAAGTTCTAAACAATTCCATGCGATGTTGAATCAAGAATGAGAATGAGAATCTACAATACTAAATCGGTATCGATTGAAAAATCAATATTTTGATTTCTTACACATCTCTATTTGCTCAAAGCATGCTTTGAGCAAATAGAGATGTGTAAGAAATCAAAATATTGATTAAAAATAAAAATAAAATAATTTTTACTTTAAGGCCCTGTTATAGTGCGATGTGTAGGTATGAATTCGCTTCCTCAGCCCCCGCAAAATAGAAAAGAGTCGAGCGTATAGACGCAGCGAGAGAGCGCGCGAGCCGCGCGCCGTTCTCGTCGGTACTAGCATTTGAACATGCCACAAGGCAGTGATATTGCAGTAGGTAAGGTATGAAAAGTATCGGTTTCGGAAATATTGACGGAAGAGCGAACAAAATTACTGTTTTGTTTTGTTGGTATTGTTTCGTAATCAAATAAACATTTTCATTTTACATTTCCTTTAAAACTACATAAAGAATCTAACCACGTTAAAATACACTTTTCTAAAATCAATTGTGAATTAATTATTGTACAAACCAAATGTATTATGGATGTTCAATCTTGCCAGTCGTGTAATATTTTTCCCTTAAAAATAAACATTTATTTTCTCAGTGTTTATTTTTATACTTTAAAAAAAATATGTCAGGATTTATTATTCATAAAATTCCTATCTGTTTTCATTATTGTATTATTATATTTTTTATCATTTATTTTTATGCATATAGTTAGATATACAATATGTAAAGAAAACCCTGTCCGATCCGTGAAGGTATTGTTAGGTATTGATAACTGATTCTACTAATGGATACAAAGCCAGGCTAAACTTAAAAAAATGTCACCCTAAAAAAATAAATATTATTTCGCAAAAAGAGGTAACTTAATAAATGTGCGTTTACACCCTTCCGCGGGCGGCGGGGGACAGGGCACGCGGCACGTGGTCGCATTGCTATTCGCTCATAATAATGATGGTGTTGTCACTTTTTTTAAAATTACCAAATTTCGGGGAACTTGGAATTAATTCGCGGGAAAAAAAGATTATTTCAAAATTCATTAGTATTGTTTCTATGATGATTACGCAAAATTTTACATTATATTTGGTCAAGTGTTTACCTAACCTTTATTATCCTTACGGGTCGGTATATACGTTTTCATTATTCTATTATTATATTTTATCGTTTATTTTTATGCATGTGCATAATAGAGTATTATGTAATTGAAGGATCATATATAAAATAAAATATCCCTTTTTATTATTCTGATTTATAATGTATAGTTTATCCCAAATAATATAATATGTGTATACATAATATGTGTTATCAGTAGACTTTTTCACCAACTAATACGAAAATAGAAAATAAGCTAAATAGAGAGACCATACCACCACCAGGCCAGACCAGAGATATGTATAAATAGAGAGACCAGATAGAGCGGTAGCAAGTTTGTATGGAGAAAAAAAAAAGGATTTGACAGCAATCCTTAACTTTTTTTGCTCTCATTGAAGCGCTGCGAATATAAAATTTATGTAGTTGTTACTTCACGTTCTTAAAATTATACCCAGAATTTACAAGAAAAATACTTTATAATCCTATACGATAAGTCTACGTTATTGAAAAAAAAAACCGGCCAAATGCGAGTCAGACTCTTTCATTTTTTTTAATTTAAATTTAATTATTTATTTTTAATCTGAAATTATAACCCTATATTCTATGAACATTTCATGCGTCTATCTATTTCCGTTATTAATTGGAGCAAAAAACGTCAAAAATCACGTTTGTTGTATGGGTATACATAATCTCTGAAAATTTCAACTGTTTAGCTATTACGGTTTATGAGATACAGCCTGGTGACAGACGAACGGACAGACGGACAGCGAAGTCTCATGAATAGGGTTCCGTTTTACTTTTTAGGTACGGACCGGAACCCTAAAAACAAAATTATCGTTTGATCAAATTCAATCTGATTTGTATATAGGTACATACGACAGCACATCCAGCTACTAAAATCTGTCAGATTTCTTTATTAGATATTCAACTTTATCTGTAAACCGTCAATGCTCAAGGTTGAATGAGTATATTTGACAGTTTCGGGTAGCTTGACCTACTGCCATCCCTAAAAATTTTTTTTACTGTGGCGCGTCTAATCAAAGATTGTAAGTACATAAATAATGTTTGGAACTTTTACGCTATGAAACGAAATATTAACGGTAGATAAGTACGTTACCCATTTACTTATTTATTTATACTAAATTATTAGAAATTATGTAGGTACTTCATATAATCAATACAGAAGAGACAGCACTTGATGCCTATTTTTGATTGCTTCTAAGAGGACACCATATATGTATTTTTTTTTTCTCTTATTGCTTTCTTAGTATGTAACTGTATTAATTAATAAATCATCAATATTATGGCCGAAAAAAAATTACAATGGGGTTGTTGCAGTAATGAATGTGAGGCTGGTTCAGAAGCAAAATCCATTAAGTGCCCAACTTGTGCGAAGTGTTATCATTACGCTTGTGTAGCCCTTACTACAACTCCAAACAAAAAAGCTACCTACGTGTCTGTCATGTTTGAGCAAAACACCGAAGTTGGGCAGAGACGACTCAACTCCAGTTCGCAATGTGTCTACGACCAGAGGCTCGAAAAGGCAAGCCACTGAATCACCTTCACCTCCTTCTACGTCCACTGACAACGATGATCTGCGTGCCGTTATAGGAGAAGTAATAAAGTATGAGTTGAGTGAAATGTCGGCGAAGTTCAATAAAACTATTGTTGCCACGATTAGCAAAGAACTAGCACCAATTAAGAAGGAAATTGCAGATATTGTTGAGTCGATGTCTTTTATGAATAAGAAATTTGAAGACATAATGAAGGCACACGAGCTCTCTAAGGAGATTATCACAAAATTAGAACTGGAAAACACAGATCTGAAACTCACCGTAGAAGGCCTCAGCGACAGACTTTCTAACCTGGAGCAACAGTCGAGATCGAACAACATAGAATTGCAATGTGTACCGGAAAATAAAAATGAAAATGTTTACAACATTGTAGCTCAACTTGCGCATGTGGTTAATTGCGAAATCAATGAAAGAGAAATATTACACTGCACTCGTGTTGCTAAGGCCAGCCCATCAAGTAACTGCCCTCGCTCTATAGTCGTCCAATTACCAAGGATGCGTGATCATCTCCTGGCAGCGACAGTTAAATACAACCAACCTAACCTAACCTTTTTTTTTTTTTTTGTTGTCGCTGGGGAAAATGACAATTACGCATCCCGTACCCGTCGGGGGACGGGAGGGGTATGTGGGACTCCCCGGGAGATAGCCTCCCGGTATACCCACTAAAAACCCCACCGGCGCTCCGGCATCGCCATAGTGGCGGGGGAGTGGGAGACTAGCAAAGCCTGAGCTACCTCTCCCCCGCCGGCAAAACCCGCCTAATAAGGCGCAATAAGGAGGGGCAAATGAGGGCCCATTTGCCCCTCCTAAGGAGGGGGGCCGAAGCTCCCACATGGTGAGCTGTGCAAGGCGGGCGCAGGCACCCCCGTGCCTCACGCCCGCCGCTCACCTCAGGGCGGGAGAAACAGGGCGAAATCCCGCCTTCTCCTGCCCCTACGCCGCCTACGGAGCGCCGGAGCGAGGGGATCCTCCTCTCGCTCCCGCTCCGCGGCCTCCTTCTGCGACATCACGACCTCGCAGAAGGAGGCCATCGCCGCCCAGGCCCCCTCGCTCCTCACCATCGCTCTGACGATGGCGGGCAGCGAGAGGTACCCTCCTACCGCCGCGACAAGATCGCGGCGCGGCACGGCCCACGACGGGCACACCGCGAGGGTGTGGTCCGCCGTGTCCTCCGCCGCGCCGAAACCGTGGCACGACGGCGCGCGCTCTAGTAGCTACCCTTTGACAATGACTGATGGACAGGTTGTAACATCTAACGGTTCTGAAATCTGCGACCTTTTCGCAAACCACTTTGCTACTGTGTACACGACTGACAAGGATACAGATATTAACTGCCACACACAGTACCTCCAAGCACTACATAGTAATAGTCAGGGCCTGAATACTCCAGTAATTGACCGCGACTGTTTACTAAAGAAACTTAAAACGGTAAACATTAGCAAGGCACCTGGCCCTGATGGCATCCCAACTGTTTTTATTTCCAACTGTGCCACAGCTCTGGTGTCCCCCTTACTAATCATATATAATGCATCGCTGACTACGGGAACTTTTCCGTCAGAATGGAAAAAAGCCAAGCTAGTCCCAGTGCATAAATCAGATAAAAAAGATACCGTAAGTAACTACATGCCAATTTCAATTCTGTCCACATTTGCAAGGATTTTTGAATCTTGTAGGCGCCCCAGTACAGCACGTACATCTACCGCGCATTTGTCACGGCTTATACAACAAATAAGTCGGCTTATACCACAAGTAAATCAATCTCTTACCACTCCACAACAAAACTAAGGCACTTACCTTAGGACCCAGTGTGTTCCGTCGTGGAATGAAGTCCCGGAGAGTCGACGCGCGCGTCGACTTACAATGACGTCCGATGTCTTCAAATACACTGATCGTCCAATACCAGTCGACAAATTAAAGTTCCTCCAGGAGGACACCAAAGCTCACCATCGTAGGAAACCGTTATTTAGCAGCGACAATTCACGCCCGACAAGCAATCAACAACGAAACCACGTTTCGGATTCAAATTCAACTCAATTTACAGACGGCACTGTTACTGTTTATAATTCAAGTAAATACTTCAAAACACGGGCAACAAACGCGTACCTGTCCAAACCGCGACCGGTGGTATTTATTTCCCGAAAATCAATCGTTCTAGACGCGCCACGCGCGCGATGTTTTCGTCAAGATTTCTAGCAACGGGCCGTTCTCGACACGGTCTCGAAACGTTGTGTGTCAATAGCGCGTCACCGATCACCACAGATTACAATAATTACGCTCGCTCCTACCGGTCGCCGTCTATCAAACTCGACTAACTAACAATCGGACTCGACCGATAAAACGAGCGCAAACATCCCCCCGCCCCGGACAGTAACAAACGGTCCGACAATTCAATCTAAGGGCAGGCGAGAGAGTGTGGCGATCGCGCGCTTCAAGACAGAGTCCCCCACCAGGACCTCGGCAAACCTGGGCACACCATCTGACCCTGGATACAATTTAACAATGCGTCCACGACGCCATCGGAGGGGTGGCAGGTTTGGGTCCTTTAACAAAACAAGGTCTCCGACTCTTGGTGGGTTCGTCTTGTCTGACCACTTAACGCGCTGTTGTAAAATGTGCAAATACTCCAGATGCCAACGGCGCCAAAAACTCTGCGTAAGCTGTTGAAGCAATTCAAATCGCGAGAGCCGTCCGGAGTTAATGTCCAAATAAGGATACTCAGGCAGGGCGTTAAGTGGTCCTATCAAAAAATGGCCCGGCGTGAGGGCCTCCAAATCATTCGCGTCGGATGACAAAGGGCATAACGGACGCGAGTTGAGGACCGCCTCAACCTTACAAAATACGGTCGCGAGCTCCTCAAAAGTTAGGATATTATCTCCAATAACGCGACGAAGGTGAGTTTTGGCGGCCTTTACAGTTGCTTCAAATATACCTCCCCAGTGGGGGCAGGACGGCGGCGAGTACTGCCATCGTACCCCTCTGCGGGAGAGTGTGGATCCGATCTCAACATTATGTTTATCTAAAAATTCACAAACTTCCTTCAAATAACGATCGGTACCCTTAAAGTTGGTCCCACAGTCGGATCGAATTAAGGACGGCAGTCCGCGACGCGAAACAAATCTGCCAAGAGCAGCGACGAACGCCTCTGTCGTGAGAGCACTAACCACCTCGAGGTGGACCGCTTTAGTAGCTAAACACACAAAAACGCACAATAAGCCTTCTCGGTCTTAGCGTTACGGAGACGCGAAGCTTTAACAATAAATGGTCCCGCAAAATCCGTACCAACTCCAGCAAAGGGCATCGATTTGGTGACTCGATCGGCAGGCAAATCCCCCATTTGGGGCTGCACGATGTCCGCCTTCAAGCGGTAGCACGGGAGACAACGAAAGATAACATATCGGATCACTCTCCGCGCAGACAAAATCCAAAATTCACGTTGGAGGATCGCAGTAAGAGCATTACATCCGGCATGTGCATTTTTCACATGGCGGTCCGTGATCAACAACTTCACCAAGGGGCCGTTCTTGGGGAGCAACAACGGATGACGAGCCCCATAGGGGAGCTTAGCATTTCTAAGCCGACCTCCGACACGCATCAAACCCTGATCATCCAAGAAAGGATTCAATCGCCCTAAGGGTCCCTTCAGATTGGATGTGCGTTGGCGGAGGGTTTTCAACTCCGATGCAAATTCACTCTCTTGAACTATCCGCACCCAATATAGCAGAGCGTCATTGCGCTCTTGCGGTGAGAGGACCGGAGACTCAAATTTGCCACGAGGGTTACGACAGTTGTGGATGAACCGCCGTATCCAGGCGGTGACGCCGAGCAATTTATCCAAAGAGCTGTAGCGCTCAAGCAAAAACTCCGGATCTGGAGCCGCTACAGTCTCGGTGGCGTGAACATGCACCCCTGGCGTAGATGCCCTGACCACTGCGGGGGTATGGGGCCAAGAACCCTCCAGCTGTAACAACCATGGTGGACCCCACCACAGCTGGTGATTCACAAGTTCGAGCGCCTCGCAGCCGCGGGAAGCGCAGTCTGCGGGGTTCAATTCGCCAGGCACGTGGCGCCAAATCAACTGGGCTTTCGATGTCTGAATTTGAGACACCCGGTTGGCCACGAATACCTCGAGGGTATGGACTGAACTTTTCAGCCAACAAAGGACGACTTGGCTGTCAGACCATGCAAAGATCGACCTAAAGTCGACACTAGCTCCCAATCTCGGAGCAAGTTGCCGGAGAGGATGTCCGACAAGGCAGAACCAACAGCGAAGTCGCTGTCTGCCGAAGGGGGGTCTGGGACGTCCCTAAACGATCCCATTATTACATGACCCAAAGAGGTGGATATGGATACAAAACCGGCTGCCTGCAAAACTCGTTTGCTTCCACGCAGCAAACGACCTAAAACATTCACACCGATCAATAAATGGACCGGGCCAGGTCGGTGGAAGTGAGGATCAGCCAGAGCCAATCCAGCCGACAATTCAACGGCGGCGCGTGGGGCTCGCACTTGCGGAAGCGGGCCCGACCACCGTTTCAAAAACAATCGCCGAAGTACCGATTTTCGGCGCTGAGGATGAGTGGGGGGAGAAGGAGAACGAAACCCGACCGATCGGATCCGAAATCCGCAGGTCTCCAACGCCCCGTACCGATTCCCTATGCGGTACAATATTTAGGCCCAACTGTCGGACGAGCCAAGTAGAACTTATGCAACCCTGGGCCCCTGAATCCAAGAGGGCACGCACTGTGACAAAATCACCTTTGGGGTCCCCAAACACGCACGGAGGCTGTTGGCAACAGCACAAACTCCTGTGGGGGGGTTGCGCCCGACAGTGGCATTAATGAAAACCCGGGGGGGTGATTGCCCCCTGGACCCCGGTTGGACTGAGTCGAAAAGATGGGAGGGGGTCGCCGACAGTAGGCGAGAGCCACTCCGCAACATCGGGACTCCTTCCAACACTACTCCGGGGTGTGGGCCAATAACCGTGGGCCGCATACGGTGGAACATAACGCCCCAGTCGAGGGTATTCCATCAAGGGGGGGGAGCAGCGTACCGCCCGCCTCCCCGAGCCCCCGACGGCCACCGCTACATCCTGCGGGGGGCCCCCGCCCGTGGGGCCCCCGCCCTTGGGGCCCCCGCCCTTGGGGCCCCCGCCCTTGGGGCCCCCGCCCTTGGGGCCCCCGCCCGTGTGCGAGGAATTTAGGCCCCTTTCGGACCCGCCACCATTGCGGTTCAAGCACAGGAGAGCGTGATGTCTCCCGCCGCAATGTGGACAAGCCTTAGCCTGGCGGCACACTGACTGGAGGTGGTCCCCCAGGCACATGTAACACCAGGCGCGTTGCTTGGCGAGGGCTCTTCGTCCGGCAGTCCGGAGGCCCTCGAACTTCGCGCAAGCACGCACGTCATGTCCGTCCCCCCGGCAATACCGGCACCGTTTACCTGGTGCGGGGGGGGAGTCCCTTCGGACAGCCGAGTATTGTTTGGTCGGACGGCGGGGTTGTCCCCTCGCCGCCACCGGACGACCTGTGCTCGTTCCCGGTGTGGGGTCGGTCAGCTGGTCCAGCACTCTGCACTCGACCTCCAAAAAACGAAGCAGGTCCGAGAAAGGGGGGAGATACGAGGCGCTATTGCCCCCGTACCTCTGTTCAAATCGCCCCTTTACCACTGCGGACAATTTCGTTAGGACGATGTGCAGAAGAAGAAAGGACCACTGGTCGACCGGCAAATCCAGCCGGCTCAACGAGTGGAAAGCGGTCAAGAGCGGGTTGACCAAATCCTTCCGCAATGAGGAAACCCGCGTTGCCTTCGGTAAGGCCAAAATAGCGGCCACATGGGTGTCCGCTAGCAAGCGGACGTTTTGGTAGCGGTCCAGCAACAACTGCCGCGCGACCTGGTAATTAGCATCACTAACTATCAGGTGCTGGACCACTGCACTGGCTTCTCCGCGGAGGGCAGAGCGCAAATAAGCCAGTTTCTGGCTGGGGGACAAATCTTCCCTGGAGTCCACCAAGCTGTCAAACAGGTTGATGAAGCCCATCCAAGCCGTGAGGTCCCCGTCAAAGTGGGGAATCTCCAGTGTGGGCAGTCTCCCTAACAAAGCCGGCGGGGTCGGTTTAACCTCCCCGCTCAAAGTTGGCTTTCCCCTACGGGCAGCCAGGAGTCCTTCTGCCGACTCCGTAATTTGGTCGGCCAGTTCGTACGCCTGGTCGACATCCCTTTTAAAGGTCTCCACTATGGCGTCATCCGCTGGAGGGTGTTCCAAAACGTAGGCATGGAAGTCGACAACGTGTCGCTCCAACCCTTCCATGCGCGCAGGCAACCCTTCATAACGGGTCAACAATGCCTGTACCCTATCCGGCCGAACAATCAGGGCAGCCGCACCCGCGAGCCAACGCAATGCGGCTTGAACCTCTGCTTTTGCCGTAGCAAGCGGACTGGGAGCCATTTCAAATTAAAGCCTCAAATTCAAATTAACAAATTAAATCCGATTAAAAAACGCGCGGAAAATAACAAAAAAGCGTAAATAACTCGATAAATTCCGCGAGACCGTGTGGGGACCAAAGCTAAGGGCAACCGTTACAAATACAAGATATTAACAGGTATAAATAAAAAATATTACAATGTATACATACAAAATATCAGTGTGCAAACGGCCTAACTTAATTGCGACACAGATCAAACGTATAAACAAAACAACATTAATAATAATAATAATAATGTATAATATAATATAATATATAATTATAATGCACAAAAAAAATAGGGCGCTGGTGTGTGCTTTGGACTCGCAGCTCAAGAATTTCTTCGAGAGCAGCGAGGATCTCATTGATACACACTCGATCCTGTATTGCGCGGCTGTAGCGGCATGTCGATTAGCCAAAGTCAAGTTCCCAAATTGTGACGAAGCTAGTCGACCAAAACCAGCCGTACCAGCCTGGCAACGCAGAATCGAGCGTCGTATCGATGGGACCAGGGTACTCATCGGCAAACTATACTGCTTCAGGGAGGGCAATACTAGACCACGAGTGATGCGCTTTGTGAGACAGGCATTCTCGGGGACTGGTATCAGCCCTCGAGAATACATAAATAATGTCACAGAGCGCATCGACTTCCTGAAACAGAAAGTTTGTGCATGGGCGAGCCGTATTCGGCGATATAAGCGGCGAGTGGATCGATATACGCAGAATCGCATGTTCCAGAGCGATGAGAGGTGGGTATACAGAGCTTGGGAGCGACCAGAACAAAACGAGGCTGACGTGTACCGCCCGGATGATGCCACCACAAGTGCATTCTGGCGCGGTATATGGTCGGTATCCGTTTGTCACACTGAGGGTGACTGGATGCAGGATGTTGAACAAGGGTGTGAAAACTTACCAGAAATGGATACTATTTTGATAACACCATCAGACGTAGCCACAGCAGTCCGTTCGTTACCGAACTGGAAATCACCGGGACCGGACGGGCTGCATAACTTTTGGTTAAAATGGCTAAGTAGTTCACACACTTGTTTGGCATCTCAATTCCAGTCATCCTTAGAGTCTGGTTCGCTACCCCAGTTCTTAACAACTGGAATTACCCACCTGCTCCATAAATCAGGTAGTACCGCGGAACCCAAAAATTATAGGCCGATCACTTGTTTACCAACGGTCTATAAAGTTCTTACATCCATTTTGAAAACTAAAATAAACAATCATCTTGACAGTAAATCCATCATGTCTGTCTCTCAAAATGGATGTAGGAGCGGGTCCCGTGGTACTAAGGAGCTACTCCTCGTAGACTTGGCCATCAGCCAACAGGTTCGTCGATCCCGCAAGGATCTCTCCACCTGCTGGATAGATTATATGAAGGCCTACGATTCAGTGCCACATACATGGCTTATGAAGGTGCTGGAGTTGTACAAGATAAATGCAACTCTACGCACTTTCCTTAAGTCGTGTATGGGGCAATGGAAGACAGTCCTTCGCTATCCAGGGAGTCGACAGATCCAGAGGAATGATGAACCTGTATGGATTAAGCGCGGAATATTCCAGGGCGACAGTCTGAGTCCACTATGGTTCTGCTTAGCTCTGAATCCTCTAAGCACACTGCTGGAGGATTCAGGTCTAGGTTATCGATTGAAGAGAGGCGGTCAGGTCATATCTCACCTTCTCTACATGGATGATTTGAAACTCTTTGCCCCCAATAAATTGCATCTGATGAAGCTACTGAATGTAACAGAAACTTTTAGTAGCGGCATCAAAATGGAATTTGGCGTGGATAAATGTGCAGTCATGCATGTAAAGCGAGGGCAGATTATGGAATCCGACGGAATTACACTCCCGGATTCCATACACCTTAGATCCCTCTCCTCATTCGAGAGCTATAAATATTTAGGTATGTCGGAAGCGTTAGGTATCAATGATGCTGACATGAAGCAATCGTTGAAGGAGCGCTTCTTTGGTCGCCTGAGGAAGGTATTAAATAGTCTTCTTTCGGGCGGAAATAAGGTGCGCGCCTTCAACGGGTGGGTCATGCCGGTTTTGATGTACTCTTTCGGCATACTTAAATGGACTCAGACCGAACTCGACGCCCTGGATAGAAGGGTCCGTACACTGCTGACAGCAAACAGGATGCATCACCCACGATCATCGGTGATGAGACTGTATATTCCGCGGAAGTGCGGGGGTCGAGGCTTTTTAAATGCGAAGACCCTCCACAACCGAGAGGTATGCAGTCTCAGAGAACATTTTTTAAAAACCGTAGTGGGTATGCATCTTGATGTGGTCACAGTAGACAAGGGGCTTACTCCGCTATCCATGGCGAAAGAGAACTGGCACAAACCTATAATACTTACCACTGATGACCGCAAAATGATATGGCAAAGCAAGGAACTTCACGGGCGATTTTATCGGGCTCTTCATGAGCCCGATGTTGACTTCTTAGCTTCCGTATCCTGGCTACGATTCGGTGACCTTTTCGGGGAAACTGAAGGTTTCGTCTGTGCAATTATGGACGAAGTTATCTTGACGAATAACTACCGGAGATATATTATGAAGGACGGGACGATTGACGTGTGTCGGGCATGTCACCACCCGGGTGAGTCCATCAGATACATTATCTCTGGTTGTTCTCGTTTAGCTAACGGCGAGTATTTGCACAGACATAACCAAGTAGCTAGGATTATCCACCAGCAACTTGCTTTGAAATATAAACTTGTGGATTCTGAGGTACCGTATTATAAGTATGTGCCCGACCCAGTTCTTGAAAATGGCCATGTCACGTTATACTGGGATCGGTCTATCATTACTGACAGGACTATTGTTTCCAATAAGCCTGATATAGTGGTGATAGATCGATTAGCGCGCCTTGCAATGATTGTCGATGTTACCATTCCACATGACGGGAATCTCGTGAAAGCTGAGAAAGAAAAACAAATTAAATATCTCGACTTGGCGCACGAGATTGTTGACATGTGGAATGTGAACTCGGCAGTCATTGTACCGATTGTCGTATCGGCCAATGGTTTGATAGCCAAGAGCCTCGACCAACATCTATTGAGGCTCTCGTTAGGCAGTTGGATCAAAGGCCAGATTCAAAAGGCAGTACTCCTTGATACGGCCCGCATCGTGAGGAGGTTCCTGTCTCTAGAGCTCTAACCACCGGTAGCTTGGACCCCGCTCCCGCCATCGGTGGAACACTATTTTTTATATTTTTAAATGTTTTTATGTTTTTTATAAATATTTAAAAATGTAAATGAATATGTATATATATATAAATAAACGAAATAATAATAATAATAATAATTTATTTCAGGTAAGATACCCATAATTTCACATAGTAAATACAAATACACAGCAGACATGAAATACAAACAAAAGAAAAATAAAATAAAATAAATAAAGAATATACTAGAAACATTCATTAAATCATTCTAATTACATAATTAATTATAGTTGACATCGCATTAAATAAATAACATTATTACATCACATTATTGCTACGTATTACGCAATAAAGCAAACAACAAACAGAACAAAATTATTACTGGGAATTACATAATAAATCAAACAAACAAACAGAACAAAATTGTTACTGCGTATTACGTAATAATAATAATAATAATAATCGTTTATTTGCTAGAATGTAGGTATACAAAAATAAGGTCGTAAAGAATATAAATTGAGCCATACATCCTGTCAAAGATTCGACATGCAAAATTTAAATTTAAATTAATATTATATTTATGTTGTATAGTACCTATATATATCACAATTATCAATAAATAAAAAATCAATGCTACAAAACAAAAAAGAAAAAAAAAGAGAGAGCAATTCTAAATGCACACAATAAACATATAGGTAGTTAAAAACAAGGTCAAACAAAATAGAATTAAAATGCCAGAATACAATCAATACTAATGTCACCAAATAATACAGATGTCAGAATATTAATAATACCAATGCCATTATACAATACAGATGTCAATAATAATCAATAATAATAGATGTCAATAATAATAGTCAATTCTAATGTCAATATACATAAACTTATGTCAAGAACAACAATAGATGTGCTTATTAGCATGTCAACATTCTGTCATTAGGTTTTTGTCTGTCAGGAATTCCGAAATACTGTAATATGCTTTGGTCACAAGTAATGATTTCAGCCGTTTCTTAAATAAGCTTACGTTTAATTCTTTGATTGACGACGGCAAGCAGTTAAATATGACTGGCGCCATGCAAAAAACGCTCTTGTACATTAACGCCGTCTGGGATCTTCGTATGCATAGAGTATGGTTATCCCGTCGGCTTCGGTTATTAATTTCTGACATTTTTTTAAACAAGTTTGGATTGGTCTTAACAAATACAGCTACCTCAAAAATATACAAGGATGGAAAAGTCAATATTTTATATTTAATAAACAATGGTTTACATGTATCTATAGGCTGCATTCCAAACATTGTCCTGATACATTTTTTTTGTGCTTTGAAAATTATTTCCCTATTGGTTGAATTCCCCCAAAAAATGATACCGTATCTAAGTACTGAGCCCACCAAGCCATGGTACGCTGTTACTAAAGTGTCCACACTCATCACTGAGGTAAGTTTGTAAAGAGCATAGACAGACCTACTAATTCGTTTTATTAGTTCCTCCGTATGTGGTTTCCAGTCTAATTTATTGTCAATTGTTAGTCCTAAGAATTTCGTTGAGTTTACTTGCGCTATGCGTTGGCTGTCATGGTATATGGTCATATTTGTGTTTAAACGTTGACTAAACATTGTCAATTTGGTCTTTTCAATATTAATTTTTAGATTTTTTTTTTTTTTTTAATTGGGACAAACCCGCCACACTTTTCCCAACCACTGCAACTCCTGAAAGCCAGAATCAACAGTGGCGACCGCCAGAAAAACGCCGGGCAATGAAGCTCGACGAGTCCCGGAGAAACGATTCAACTGTCTTGGGTCCCGCAACGAAATTAATCAGAAAAGAATAGCGGAGGAGTAAGAAAAAAGATATTTTTTCCACTTCCCTCCATAACAAGCAGGAGACAGAACAGAACTAGGCCAAACGACACAAAGGGACATTATTGCAACTGGGAGAAGCCCAGATTGCCAAACACCACGGAATAAAATTTAATTAAGTTAATGGGTCCTAAGTAGGTATTAGCTGTTACAATTGATTCCAATAATAGGTATGGCAAAAGCGCCTGAACGCACGGAAATTGCTTCTAGTTTCTACAAGGTCCGTATAATAAACGACTCCGGATGTAACTTGTACACTATCCAACATAATATTGCGTTCATTCTGCCAAAGAACACACTCCCACAAGATGTGATGTGCGGACTGTTCAAATTCACAGTTCGATGTAGAACACTGACACAAAGGGGAAGGAACAAGTTTAAAAGAATACAGTTTACTTTTAAAGTTGCCATGACCTGTGAGAAATTGGGCAACGCAGTGGTCAACCACCAGCCATGTCTTAGCCAGCCGATCGCGAACGGATGGAAAGAACAGATGGAGGTGCCGGCCCTTGATGGAATTATCCCACCTACTTTGCCATTCGGATAAGAGGTCCTCCCAGACTTCAGTCTATTAATTCTAGTCTATAAATTACTAGACTTCAGTCTAGTAATTTTTAGATTATTATTATCCAACCATCGTACTATGGAGGTTATTGTCTTTGTAATTTCATCGTTATAGTCTTGAACGTGTGTGCTGTTAATGGTTACCGTACTGTCATCAGCAAATAGTGACATAGGGTGTCTTGTAACTTTCGGCATATCATTTATGTATATTATAAATAGCAGGGGCCCTAAAACACTGCCCTGGGGTACACCATATGCAATTGTTCGATGATCAGACTTATAGACTCGAATAAATCAAACAACAAACAGAATAAAATTATTACTGTGAATTCCGAGCTAAATCGTACTTGATACACAAATTGACTAAATCAACAAAACAAAACATTAATCATAAAAATAACTCGTAATTACTGATAACCGTAGCTCAATGATTCAACAATGTACTTGCTGGTGGCTGTATGGCTCAATGATTTAACAACAAAACGAACTAGCTACCAGGCTTTATGGCGTATCATGCCTTTGCCTTTTCCGTTCGGAAGTACGAAAGAAGAGAACCAAAAAAAAAACAATCTACCTACAGTTCCTTTTACATTTTTTACTTTGTAAAATTATCGGATCCACACAGGTGTGGTAGGTGATCAGAGATTTAATTTTACGAGTACCGACAACAAAAAATAAAAAATCAAATTTTTACAAAATTAGCCGCTGAGGGCTACCAAGATACTGGAATGTTACTCTAATTAATCCAATTAGTAATTAGGAACCACGCTCTGCTACCAAAAAGATGTCGGACGCCCCAGTACAGCACGTACATCTACCCGCATTTGTCACGGCTTATACAACAAATAAGTCGGCTTATACCACAAGTAAATCAATCTCTTACCACTCCACAACAAAACTAAGGCCCAGTGTGTTCCGTCGTGGAATGAAGTCCCGGAGAGTCGACGCGCGCGTCGACTTACAATGACGTCCGATGTCTTCAAATACACTGATCGTCCAATACCAGTCGACACATTAAAGTTCCTCCAGGAGGACACCAAAGCTCACCATCGTAGGAAACCGTTATTTAGCAGCGTCAATTCACGCCCGACAAGCAATCAACAACGAAACCACGTTTCGGATTCAAATTCAACTCAATTTACAGACGGCACTGTTACTGTTTATAATTCAAGTAAATACTTCAAAACACGGGCAACAAACGCAAACCTGTCCAAACCGCGGCCGGTGGTATTTATTTCCCGAAAATCAATCGTTCAAGACGCGCCACGCGCGCGGTGTTTTCGTCAAGATTTCTAGCAACGGACCGTTCTCGACACGGTCTCGAAACGTTGTGTGTCAATAGCGCGTCACCGATCACCACAGATTACAATAATTACGCTCGCTCCTACCGGTCGCCGTCTATCAAACTCGACTAACTAACAATCGGACTCGACCGATAAAACGAGCGCAAACAAATCTATTATATGTCCACACATTCAGCAACACTTAAGATTGTATCTTAATGATAATCAACACGGTTTTGTAGCATCTAGATCTACAGCTACAAATTTAGTGTCATTTACGGAGTCCCTAATAAAGGCTGTAGATGCAGGCAAACAATTTGACGTGGTATATACCGACTTCAGTAAAGCATTTGACAAAATGGCTCATTCTATACTGATTAATAAACTTACAGCATATGGTATAAAAGGGTCTCTTTTGAGTTGGTTCAAGTCGTATCTTACTGAACGCGAATTTTTTGTCATTGTAAACGGTTTTCGATCGGCTGCACACAAAATAACATCGGGCGCCCCCCAAGGATCTCACTTAGCACTTATACTATTTGTTATATTCATAAATGACCTTCCTGAATGTTTTCGTTTTGTAATAAAAACTACTTCCTCTCTTCTATTCTAATACATGGTAACTATTAATAAATTTTGCTTTGCTTTGCTGCGTAGCTGCACCAGTGCCGAATACCCCTATCAGCAATGCAATTCCGTAACGTACAATATGCTTGGCTACATAGTGTGTACTGGCTTTGAGTAAAAAAAAAGAAACAAACAATTACAAATTAAAACTACAAGAGGAAAATCAAAGAACAATCAGTTTAAGTATAGAAATCGGACGCAGCTCAAACCCAAGCCTTTTCGTCGTCAATATAATCCTTAACACTATAAAATGCATTCCGACACAACTTACGTTTAATGAAGGATTTGAATTTATTCAGGCTCAGATCTTGGACCACCTCTGGAAATCTATTGTAAAAATGTATACATTGGCATCTAAAAGAGCCACCTATTTTCTTGAGCCTTGTAAATAATACTAGGAACAGGTACAATAAATTTGTGCCTGTTCCTAGTATTTATGGAGATCTTTTTTATATATTGAGATCATATTTTATCATGGAGATTCTCTTAGAGAAAAATTCAGAGAGGTGAACATTCTGACTGTAGCTTCACAATATATATTTGAAAATCTTATGTATGTATATAAAAATATATCGAATTTTAAGAAAATAAACGATATTCATTATGCAAATACCACGAACAAACACAATCTTGCTGTACATCACACTCGTCTCCACAGAGTAGGCAACTCGTTCATGGGTCAATGTATACACTTTTACAACAAGCTTCCCATGGACATTCGAAACTTACCCATTAACCGATATAAAAACTAAATAAAGGCCAAACTTTGCAAAAAAGGGGTATTATAAAATCACAGATTATTTAGAAGACAGAAAGGCTTTTGACTGAGCTGCTCGCTCTGTTAAGCATTGTTATTAAGCAATATGTGTAATTATTGTTGAAGTAGTTGGTTTACTTTGAATAAAAGGTACTTATTTTATATTGGTTTTATTCTCGAAGCACATTTCGTTACACGGCATTGCAAAAGACAAGAAGTAATACAGATTAAAAAACTTTTTATCCTACGCGGATAACTTCCCCAATTAGTGCATAGATGGCGCTACATATATCATTTCAACGTTTAAGATTATACAATTTACCTTATTACAACGCGCCTCAATAATTCACTTTTTGACACGTTATATCTAAGCCCATAAGTCACCGCATATAGCGATCAGTCACCTCAGAGCATCGATAGATGGGCTCAGCAACACCATATCGTCAGCATAACTAATATTGTTTATGCATATACCGTCAATCAACCAACGGCGATTTTGGTCCTGGCAACATATAACACGCGCACACTACGGACCGATGAGAAGATTGTCGAACTGTAGGAAGAACTGAGCCGGTTGCGCTGGGACATCGTGGGGTTATCTGAAGCCCGAAGAGAGGGAGAGGAGTCGATAATACTGAAGTCTGGCAACCAGCTCTATTTCCGGGAAGGCGACCAGCTGTCCCAGGGTGGCGTCGGGTTTATTGTCCACAAGTGCCTCGTGAACCACGTTGTTAAAGTCGGGAGCTTTTCGACTCGAGTGGCGTACCTTGTACTCAGAATAACCAAACGATATTCATTAAAGGTTATACAGGTTTACGCTCCGACGTCTAAACACTCCGACGATGAGGTGGAGGCTATGCATGAGGACGTCAGTAGAGCCATATATTCCTCCAAAACCCACTACACTGTTGTCATGGGGGACTTTAACGCAAAACTGGGCATGCGAGAGGCGGACGAGACGAAAGTGGGGCAATTTGGAGTTGGAAATCGAAATCCCCCAGGTCAAATGCTAATGGATTTTATGGAAAAGGATGAATTATTTTTTCAAGAAACCATTGCACCGCAAGTGGACCTGGATTAGCCCCGATGGTCAGACCAAAAACGAGATAGACTTCATAATGTCTACGAGAAGGCAAGTGTTCAATGATGTCTCCATGATCCATGCGGTTAAAACCGGGAGTGATCACCGTATTGTTAGAGACATCTAGCCTAATGTTGAGGACATTAGGCTCAAACTCTCTCGACTTATGAAGTCTACGCTCCGTCCAGCGTCAACCCAACTCCAAAACCCCGAAAGCTTTCAGATCGAACTGCAAAATCGCTTCGAATGCCTCGGTGAATGCGGAGATGTGGACGACTATAACAACAGGTTTGTGGAAACTCTCCAAAGGGAAGGGTCCAAGTTTTACAAAACCCTCCGTTTAAAAGGACAGAAGAAGATCTCCGGTCCCACCCGTCGGCTAATGGAAGAAAGACGGGAGGTGATCTTAAAATCCACTGATGATATACCGATCCAAAACTTATTAAATTTCTTAGCAGAATGTTGTGAGGCAAGTATATCCATTTTTATCTGTTCCTGGTTGTTCTGACAGTACTTTAAGCGTGACTTAAATACTCGTCGACTTTCACACATTTTATCATACAATGATCCACTAACTGGTTTTCCACCTAAGACATACAATCGGTGGTCCAATCTAGCCTGCCTGTGCGCATCTCTGACATGTTTGTACCAACCATAAACCATAAACAAGCTGACTCAAGAAATTAATGTGTTAAAGTCGTTGTGTCACTCTTCTACAAATAAAGAAAGCAGCCCTATATGCTTTGATCAAAAGAAAAGACATTCTCGGCTAAGTCTAATTATGTCTTCAACTCCCTCCTCGCCGAGACTTACTAATATTGACAACCTTATATATTCACAATTGCAACAAAATATCACAGCCTTACAAGAAGAACTACAAATCGCAGGAAATGAGATAAAGCAATTGAATTTACAAATCCAGGATCTGCAGAAATCACTTAGGACTGCACCTAAACTAGAGCAGATTGTTTCAGCCAATACCACTACAAGTAACCCATTGGCCTCAGACCTAAAAAATAACTCAATTGGAAAAATAATTAGGATTTTTGGGGCGCAACAATGCGTCGGTCTGGCTTCTGCTCTTATACATTCAAGAATGACTACACAGTATGAAAAATATGGTGTCGTCGCTCTTGCGTTGCTAAATGCACAGAGCGACACAATAACAAAAAGCTGTACCAGCACACACCTTGGACCTGATGACAAAATTGTTATATCTTTAGGTGAAAATGACGGTAACATGGGACATGTTTTAGCACAGTTAAAAATTATATTAAAGACATTTTATAAGAATAGTATAATTATTTTAAACGTCTTAAAAAGTATCCATTTAGATGTCGACAAACTGAATTATCGCATCAAAAATATTAGCAAGCATTATAAAAATTGTCATTTTATTAATTCTGTAAACCATGACGTATCTGGTATTTGCAAAACCATAAACTACGCCTTAGATTTTGATTATTATAACCAAAAATACTTAAATCCAGCCGAGCTCAGGAAACACATCGCGAATAGCAAATCAAGTTCTTTACCTAAAAGGAAGACTAGTGTACCTAAAAAAGGAACTATTCCCTTTTATTTCAGACACAGTATTAGACCGGAACAAAACGTAGACTCCCATCCATCTTCTGTAGAGCACAAGAAAGGGACTATACCGTATTATTTTCCCACACTTGCAAAGAGCAATAAATTTTTTCGTACCCAATAACACAACACCGACATCTCATAACTTTAGAATACTACACCAAAACATTGCAAGTGTCTTATCTAAACGGGAACTATTGGAGTTAACGTTACAAGAAATGCGTGACTTACATAATGACCCCCATGTAATTTGTCTCTCCGAAACATTCATGAAGAAAGATAATGAAAATTATCTCAAGTTATTGGATTTTGAAATGGCTGCAAATTATTGCAGAGAAAAACACAGAGGTGGCACTTGCATTCTAGTCAAAAAGGGTCTACATTACAAAGAATTAGAGTTTATAAAATCATATGCAACGGTAAATACGTTCGAGGCATGTGGCATAGAGCTAGATAATAAGAAATTGGTGATTATTTGCTTATACCGAACACCTCTATCAGATCCTAATAAATTTTTAACTAAGTTAGATGGTATCTTGCACGATCTATACAGGAAATATAAGCCTAGAACTCGCGTAGTTGTAACAGGTGACTTCAATATTAATACATTTAAAAAAGCAATATCACTCAAGAATTTCAAGACTTAGCAAACAATCACAATTTAAAAATTCATATTGAGGTAGCTACCCGAAAGTTGTCCTGTATTGACCATATTTTGAGTAATATACCTGACTCAATACCATCAGTGCTGCCTCTTTATTTGTCTGACCACGGCACAGCACAGATGTTAAGCTTCCCTTTGACGTTTCAAACAATAAAACCCACGATATATCATACCTACAAAAGAGACTACAGTTTAGAAAATAAGCGCAAGTTCAATAATTGCCTACAAAACCTATCGTGGACAGATATTTATATGGAACTCGATGCAAATAAAGCATTCGCTGCTTTTCATGAATTGATGTGTCAGTTTCACAATCTCTGCTTTCATAAAGTAAGGGTAAAGATAAACTTTAACAATAAAATAAAGCGAACGTGGATAAGTACTGGCCTTAAGCAAAGTTCTAAAACGAAGCGCTACTTACGATATAAATACTACAGTAATAAAACTATAATGAACAAAAATAGATATGCCACATACTCGAAACTTTTACAAAAGTGTATTCACAAAGCCAAACGAAACGCTAATATAAAATTTATGTATAATAAAGACAATAAATGTAAAGCTGCATGGACAGTCATAAGAAACGAGATACACAATACGAGCCCCAAAGATAACATTGACCACATTAAAGTTCACAATGCCATAGTTACCAACCCAGCAGAAATAGCCTCTGCTTTCAACAGTCATTTCGCAAATTCTACTCCTACAGAATATCGTACAAATAGTTGCCGCAGTAATACCTTAACTGCTACCTCTATGTTCCTCACACCGGTAACCGAAAATGAGATTAGGAAAGAGATACTTTCGTTAAAAAATTCGAACTCTGAAGGTTACGATGAACTTAGCACTCGAATTATTAAGACCTGTGTAAATGAAATAAGCAGGGTGTTGACCTATCTCATTAACCTGTCCTTCTCACAAGGTGTATTTCCTAACGCTTTGAAAATATCTGTCGTCAAACCGATACATAAAAAGGGTGAGAAATGCGACATGAATAATTATCGTCCTATAACACTTATACCCATCATGTCAAAAATCTTTGAGAAATGCATGTATCAGAGAATAGCTAAATATTGTGAGAAATTTAATATTATAAAAAAGGAGCAATTTGGCTTTCAGAAGCATAAGTCCACTACCCTAGCCATCTTTTCACTCTTGAAAGAAATATTGACTCATATTAACAATAAACAGCTAACTACAGGGCTATTTTTTGATCTAAAAAAAGCATTTGACCTAGTTTCACATGAACTATTATTACTTAAACTTGAGAATATCGGTATTAGAGGAGTGCCGCTTCAGTGGATATCGTCGTATTTAGCTAACAGACAACAGAGTCGCTGTTACTAAACTTGACGAAAGCGGGAACATGACGGAATATTCATCTGAATATATACATTTAAAATGCGGCGTCCCCCAGGGTAGTATAATGGGTCCTATCTTATTCCTGCTATACATAAATGACTTTGAAAAAAAAAAATATACATAAATGACATAGTTAATGTAACCAATTATAAATGCTTTCTCTTTGCCGATGATATTTCTATTATCGTTGCAACCAATAAAAAGTTTAAATCAATGTTGGATCATGAAGCGGACATTAATAACACAATAGATAATTTAATTGACTGGTTGAGTGATAATAATTTGAGTATCAATCTTAATAAATCAGTATATATACAATTTAATCAATCATATAATAACTTATTTAATTTTAAACTGGACATACCGAAAATTACGCAAATGACACAAACTAGGTTTTTAGGAGTAATTATTGACGAATATTTAGACTGGAAAGCTCAGGTTGATGCTGTTTGCTGTAAGATACATAAATTTGTCTATGCTTTGAGACAAATAAAGAAAATCACCAATATAAAAACGGCTGTAATGTTATACCGCGCATACGTTGAGTCCACCCTACGGTATGGATTGCTTATGTGGGGAAATAGTACGGACTACAATAGAGCATTTGTAGCCCAAAAAAAAAAAATGTATACGTGCCCTATACGAAATTCCATCTGACGTTTCATGTCAACCTGTATTCAAGGAGCTTGGTTTGCTACCACTACCTTCATTATATACACACATCAAAAGTGTCTAGGGATCAACATATATTTTTGCAATAACTTTTCTCCTGATTGATATTAATTAAAAGTTTCTTTAAGGATTCATCAAATAAAGTGTTTTCGTTTGTCACAGTAACGATAAACCAAGTCACCTTTACATTAATAAAGAAATTTGCCATTTTCCTAATAAAGGGATATTTGACATTTGAACCACTAACACAAAAGTTCGAAAAAAAAGACTGAAATAACAGTTTTCTCTAAAATTTTATTGGGTAACTTAAACAATTAATAATCCGTGTTTCTACCGCGAATACTAACAACACAAGAACATCGGTTTGGCATACTCAAAATGAGTTCATCCAAATCACGCTGTGGAATGGCCGCCCATGTTCGTTGCAACAACAAAAAAAGGTCTTCTTGCGACTGGATACCCTCCATATTCGGCAGAGCTCTTCTCTGTAGCATATCCCATGCATGCTCAATCGGGTTCAAGTCTGGCGACTGAGCAGGCCAGGGCAGGACATTGATGTTAGCTGCGGCGAGAGTCTGTCTTACAACTCTTGCGGTGTGCGGTCGTGCATTATCATGCATTAACTGAAATAAGGGACCGATTTGCACTTTTAGAGGAACGATGACGTCTGATACAATCGTCTCAGCATAAATTTGAGCGTTGAGGTTGCCTCTGATCCAAATCAACTCAGTTCTTCCGCCGATCCAAATACCCGCCCATACCATGATGGTTCCACCACTATAAGGATGGACTTCCTGGCAGGATTTTAATCGCTGTTGGCGTCCAGGGGTTCTCCAGTGTCGTATACGTCTTGTATCCGGTCTCATACCAAAACGAGACTCATCAGAAAAGCACACGAAACGCCATTGTTCTTCTGCCCAATTTCTGTGTTCAAGAGCCCATTGATATCGAATCCTACGATTGTGCATTGCTATAGGTGGTACCCGTAGCGGTCTTCGGGAATGAAGGTTCACTTCATGCAAGCGGTTTCTGACTGTTTGGTCGCTAATTAAGTTCCCCGAAGAGTGATGAAGCCTCACGGCTAACATCATGGCGGTTATTGTTGGAGCTCTTCGAGTTAAGATTTGAATGTATCGGTCTTGTCTCCGTGTGGTGCAGCGATATCGTCCTCCATGGCGCTCAGCCACAGTACCAGTGCTTCGGTAACGTGTCCAAAGTCGACTGATAACACTCTGACTTGTATTCAGAGCTAAAGCCACAGTACGTTGCCGGGAACCAGCTTCTATCATTCCCACGGCTCTGAGCATTTCTTCCCTGCTTAAATGACGTCGCCGCTCCATAATAACGTTGGTTTTAATCAGTAGTAGGGAAACAGTAGCACTAATAATGTCTTCAATGCGTTGTATGTTTTTATAGGGAAAATATTGACAGCTGATTTTCATCTTTTACTCGAATTTGATTCACAGTTCCTGATTCAAATTATGAAATGCACCAAAAAGGATCCATATAAATTTATAAAATCATAAATTTATTACAAAGCCACATCTCAATCTCAAGAAATCCGCATAAAAATGCCCTAGACACTTTTGATGTGTGTATTAGTTATATGCGTATATATGCCGACTGACCAAACTGTGAATTTGCCGGAATTTACTCAGTTGTTGGGTGAGTTGAATGCAATTATACAAGACAATAGTGACGAGGTGGTATTTATGTTAGGGGATTTCAAAGCACATCCTGGTGCTCTATTTTGTGAAATACTTGATTTTTGTAAAGATAATCACTGGATTTGTGCTGATCTAGAAAAATTACGTATGTCATCTGAAACGTATACTTTTCAAAGTCAAGTATACGGGAGTATACTTGAGCAATATTCGAGTAAAAGATGAAAATCAGCTGTCAATATTTTCCCTATAAAAACATACAACGCATTGAAGACATTAATAGTGCTACTGTTTCCCTACTACTGATTAAAACCAACGTTATTATGGAGCGGCGACGTCATTTAAGCAGGGAAGAAATGCTCAGAGCCGTGGGAATGATAGAAGCTGGTTCCCGGCAACGTACTGTGGCTTTAGCTCTGAATACAAGTCAGAGTGTTATCAGTCGACTTTGGACACGTTACCGAAGCACTGGTACCGTGGCTGAGCGCCATGGAGGACGGTATCGCTGCACCACACGGAGACAAGACCGATACATTCAAATCTTAACTCGAAGAGCTCCAACAATAACCGCCATGATGTTAGCCGTGAGGCTTCATCACTCTTCAGGGAACTTAATTAGCGACCAAACAGTCAGAAACCGCTTGCATGAAGTGAACCTTCATTCCCGAAGACCGCTACGGGTACCACCTATAGCAATGCACAATCGTAGGATTCGATATCAATGGGCTCTTGAACACAGAAATTGGGCAGAAGAACAATGGCGTTTCGTGTGCTTTTCTGATGAGTCTCGTTTTGGTATGAGACCGGATACAAGACGTATACGACACTGGAGAACCCCTGGACGCCAACAGCGATTAAAATCCTGCCAGGAAGTCCATCCTTATAGTGGTGGAACCATCATGGTATGGGCGGGTATTTGGATCGGCGGAAGAACTGAGTTGATTTGTATCAGAGGCAATCTCAACGCTCAAATTTATGCTGAGACGATTGTATCAGACGTCATCGTTCCTCTACACGTGCAAATCGGTCCCTTATTTCAGTTAATGCATGATAATGCACGAACGCACACCGCAAGAGTTGTAAGATAGACTCTCGCCGCAGCTAACATCAATGTCCTGCCCTGGCCTGCTCAGTCGCCAGACTTGAACCCGATTGAGCATGCATGGGATATGCTACAGAGAAGAGCTCTGCCGAATATGGAGGGTATCCAGTCGCAAGAAGACCTTTTTTTGTTGTTGCAACGAACATGGGCGGCCATTCCAAAGCGTGATATGGATGAACTCATTTTGAGTATGCCAAACCGATGTTCTTGTGTTGTTAGTGTTCGCGGTAGAAACACGGATTATTAATTGTTTAAGTTACCCAATAAAATTTTAGAGAAAACTGTTATTTCAGTCTTTTTTTCGAACTTTTGTGTTAGTGGTTCAAATGTCAAATATCCCTTTATTAGGAAAATGGCAAATTTCTTTATTAATGCAAAGGTGACTTGGTTTATCGTTACTGTGACAAACGAAAACACTTTATTTGATGAATCCTTAAAGAAAATTTTAATTAATATCAATCAGGAGAAAAGTTTTGCAAAAATATATGTTGATCCCTAGACACTTTTGATGTGTGTACTTCACGTCAGCTCCGGTCACTACTTTGATCGCTACAATACGGTCAATTATACACTTCACCACAATAACATTGCGAAAGGCACTTTTCCGCCACAGTATTGCAACCCCACTGTGAGGTCTACCTCGTAGCACTCCAGCTTTCAAGTGCACCGCTGACTTCCCCGTGTACCCGAAGTTTTTGTCAATATCGCGCAATACTTGTATCTCGTAGGGTAGCAGCCAAGTTTCTTGGAGGGCTATCACATCCGCCGATTTACATAAAGTTCGCACACATTCCACACTCCTTTTAATATTTTTACAATTATAATTTACTAACGTACTATCTATTTATTTGAATGCAATATTTATCGGAAATCCGTGGTCTAAATCGTATGAATTTCCTAAATGTTATCCCATCAGGCCACAAGCTATTTTCAATAAAACTGCAACTTGGACAGATCCATATAATAATTTTATTCTTCACAACAGGTAACAGCCAATATATTATACTTAAATCGAATACATAACGGACGGACTCCAATATTTCTTAACTATTCCGACTGATTCGGATGACAACCAAGAACTGAGCGTACTGACTCTAAAAATGCTTATTTCTAATTTCAATCCCGCCACCACTTTGACGAATTAATTGAGGGTACTAGAGAGTTGGCGTAATTTCCGGTTTCGCTCTTGCTAGATAACTATATGAAATTTAAACAAAAACTGATCATTAAAATACTAATAAATGTTCTTAATATTTTAGAAAGAATCATTACATTACATTCGGCCATCCTACTTAGTGCAGCCTCCTGGCGCACTACAGCTAATATCAAGAATTCATAAATAACATAATATAGAAGTACACAACTTAGGTTCTATCGGACTTTCTACTCCAATAATATACAACAATAACAAATACTATTCAATAATATATTACTTAAAATCTCAGTTGATTATCAAATCAAGAAAAAGAATCATTACATTAAATTACCTTATTTAATTAATCATAATATAGAACATCTACTTCAGAATCGCACAGTTCATTTCTTGTAATCTGGCTTAATAATCAGAATTCAATGAATAGAACACACTTTGTTTTTAAATATGGCAATATTATGTATATGAATGTCAAATGATGGTGCATTTGAATGTCAAAATAATTAATAGAAGACAATTTGGTTAACAGAAAGGAGATTGTTTGTTCTGATGCCATAAACACATATGACAATTAATAAATTAAATGACAAAATGAAAGTGGCTGGACTATTTATCGGCCTCAGCTCAGCTTTTGATACTATTGACTATGAATTATTACTGACTGACTTAGAACATTACAGTATCGAGAGGCAAATCCTTAATTCTCATAAGATCCTACTTACATAATAGAAGAATGTCTGTAGAAATTAAAAGCATCGATAGCTATTTAGAATTAATAAAAACATTATACAAATTATGTACAAAGTTGAGAAATAAACAATTTATTTTATTTATTTATAGAAACAATCATGGAAGTTGTATACACGTCTAAAATCACAAAGATACAACGTGGTGTACCTCAAAACTCAATTTTGGGGCCTATTCTATTTATCATATTTACAAATGACTTGCTGAACTTTATGCATCACACTAAACTTAATGTAAAACTTGTCTTTGCGGATGACACTAACATAATAGGGGCCAATGACTTAAAAGAATTGACCCAAGCTGTAAACGAACCACTTAAAAATCTTTACGATTGGTTTACAGTTACCTTTTGCTAAATACAAGTAAAACCAACATTACTTTATTCAAGACAACAACTCGTAACAACGACAATCTAGACGTACAAATTGATGGAGACAAGATTGACTTAGTAGACAAAGTCAAATTCTTAGGTATTAACATAGATGTGAACTTAAATTAAAAACATGAGCTAGCTGCTATTGACTCTTCTATTTCATCAGCATGCTATGCACTCAGGAGCCTTAGAGATATTTTAGATTTAAAGCATCTAAAGGCTAATTATTATAGTGCTTAACGAAGCTAGATTGAGGTAACAGTTACAATTATACGTGTCAGAAAGCATTCATCTTACAGAAATGTGCTATAAGGACTTGAATAAGGATCTCACAAACAGAATCTTGTAGAGAGCATTTTTTTAAAAGTTGAATATTTTGACAGTACTAAGTTTATATATATTGGTTATTCTTTGTTACTTTGCCAAGTATATTCATCAGTATCAATCACAAGAGGAACGTAAGGTAAGAGAAAGCAGATGAAGAAAGGAGTTTAAACACAAGTTGTCACCAAATTTTAACGTGGTCAGGCATTGCTCCAGCTACCAAGCAGTTGAATTGTTCAATAGGTTACTAACTGATTTGAAATTGTTAATATATAATAGTCATTTATTTAAAAATAAATTAAAAACCTTGTTGGAAAGATGTTTAGTTTATAATCAGTATCAGAATTCATGTCAAATGATACAAAATAAAGAAAGTACCAGTGAACACGCTTTCGACTCGATTCCTTAACTTTGACTGTAACAATGCATTTGACATTATTTTATTTATTTTTTTCTTGTAATCATATCTGACATTTGTTTATATATCTATTGACACACTTAAGAATAATTGATTGACTTGTTAAGTTTGTCTGTGATTATTTATTTTATTATTTATGTACACACAATAAAATATTCAAATCGACATTTTTAATTTTTTTAGCTACATGTGGTATTTCTATTTTAATTTTATATGCAATATTCAACACAATGTAAATTGTTATGAATGGGTAATTGACGAAAATGAAAATAATGAAATAATGACAACTAGTTTGCCTCGTCATTCTCGTTTTCCTAAGCCAGCTGTCAATGGTTTGAGCCCTATAGGCCGGGTCGAATTCGGGAACTACATTATTTTAAATTTTAAAAATTGAAATGAATTTCCACTTGGTTCTCCTTTGAAGTCGGGGAGCAGCTTCAACAAGTCTTTTGCGGCCAACATACTCGATGTCCTACGAGCCTTCCTTGGTGTGGCCTCTTCGCTAGAAGTAGAAGTCGTTCTCCTTTTATTCTTTGATTGCCTCCTAGGCGGAGTAGTTGGAGGTGCCCCTCCTTTTTATCATCCTCGCTTGGTACCATGGCTGAAAATAAATTGAACCGAGTAGAAATCCATACCCCGATTATCCAAATGAGTACAAAAATATTCATTGCTAATAGTTTCATAAGCTTTAAGCCATTAATTTTATCCAAGCAACTACTGAACATAATCCACTCAGTCCTCACAATAATCTAGTGGACAAACATAGTCCACTCAATCTTAATAATAATCCAGTGGACAAACATAGTCCACGCAATCTTGACATTAATACCGTGGACAAACCTAATCCACGCAATCCTGACATTAATCCCGTGGACGAACCTATTCCACGCAATCCTGACATTAAACCAGTGGACAAACCTAGTCCACGCAATCCTGCCATTAATTCAGTGGACAAACCTAGTCCACGCAATCCTGACATTAATCCCGTGGACAAACCTAGTCCACGCAATCCTGACATTAATCCCGTGGACAAACCTAGTCCACGCAATCCTGACATTAATCCCGTGGACAAACCTAGTCCACGCAATCCTGACATTAATCCCGTGGACAAACCTAGTCCACGCAATTCTGACATTAATCCCGTGGATAAACCTAGTCCACGCAATCCTGACATTAATCCCGTGGACAAACCTAGTCCACGCAATCCTGACATTAATCCCGTGGACAAACCTAGTCCACGCAATCCTGCCATTAATTCAGTGGACAAACCTAGTCCACGCAATCCTGACATTAATCCCGTGGACAAACCTAGTCCACGCAATCCTGACATTAATCCCGTGGACAAACCTAGTCCACGCAATCCTGACATTAATCCCGTGGACAAACCTAGTCCACGCAATCCTGACATTAATCCCGTGGACAAACCTAGTCCACGCAATCCTGACATTAATCCCGTGGACAAACCTAGTCCACGCAATCCTGACATTAATCCCGTGGACAAACCTAGTCCACGCAATCCTGACATTAATCCCGTGGACAAACCTAGTCCACGCAATTCTGACATTAATCCCGTGGATAAACCTAGTACACGCAATCCTGACATTAATCCCGTGGACAAACCTAGTCCACGCAATCCTGACATTAATCCCGTGGACAAACCTAGTCCACGCAATCCTGCCATTAATTCAGTGGACAAACCTAGTCCACGCAATCCTGACATTAATCCCGTGGACAAACCTAGTCCACGCAATCCTGACATTAATCCCGTGGACAAACCTAGTCCACGCAATCCTGACATTAATCCCGTGGACAAACCTAGTCCACGCAATCCTGACATTAATCCCGTGGACAAACCTAGTCCACGCAATCCTGGCATTAATCCCGCGGACAAACCTAGTCCACGCAATCCTGACAATCCCGTGGACAAACCTAGTCCACGCAATCTTGACATTAATCCCGTGGGCAAACCTAGTCCATGCAAGCCCGACATTAATCCCGTGGACAAACCTAGTCCACGCAATCCTGAAATCCCGTGGACAAACCTAGTCCACGCAATCGGGATGACGACTTATAATAATTAATGTTCGATTCATCAGATACTTCTTCTTTTTCTGCTCTTTTTTTCTTTGTTTTAGGTTTAAAGAACTTTATTTCTCAAAAAGAACATAATACAGTTCACTTATATGAGATTTAACATTTAATGCACAAATTATTTCGTTTAGTGACGCAGCATGCAGATACACAATAGGTAAAACGATAAGAAAGCAAAAACAAAAGTGTGGGTAGTTACATAGTACATTTACAAACAAGTTAATACGGCTGGCCAATTAGAAACCGAGGTACCCTCTTATTTATTGATTATTTACTTTTTGAGCAAATTATTGTGTCGATGTGCTTATGTATGCAGCAAACTATAGTCTCAGAGACCGGTGATCGTTTATGTGTTTCATTTTATAATTTTGGCTATAATGTGTATGTTAGTTTTATGTTGTAATTATTACTTAGGTATACTTATTATTAAATATATTTAAATAAGTACATGTTTTTTATGCTTAATTTTCTTGATTTACAAGTAGTAATCGTATTTAATACTTTATTAATTTACCAAGTATTTCATAGTATGTTGCCAGGGTATTTATGTACAACTTACGTTCAGCGTAATATATTCCTTTAGTTTTCTTTTATAAATATTCATGCTTCTACACTCCTTGATTTCATTTGGCAATTTGTTATATTCTAATTTGTTAAATTTTTTTTCTCATACCTTATCCCTGTCCTAGCAATAATCCAATCCAGTGAACAAGCATAGTCCACTCAATCCTGACAATCCAGTGAACCAGCATAGTCCACGCAATCTTAACAATAATCCAGTGAACATACATATTATAGTTACTGTATCTGATCTGTGTCTAAAAATATCTGTTCAAACCATACCCTCAATTATTATGTTCATAAAAATATTTATTCTAAACATCTAGGTACCCAAATTACATACAGTTTCCTGTAGCTATCACGAACAACAATATTAAGGAGTCGCCTTAACCAAATGTTCGCCGCGATAAACCACAAAATGTGAATAAATAGCATTGTCAAGGAGTTGCCCTGACCGAACGCTGCCCATTCACGATTAGAAACTGTACGAACTTATACATTCAAAACTTCAACGTTGGTATATTGTCACCAAAACACCATGAGGGAGTTGCCCTCACCAGATGAATCAACGACAATAAAACCACCGATTAGATTTGGTTTACGTAAAATTAATATTTTAAATACTACATGGCATGGTTTGAAATAACGATAAATAATCATTTTTTTATAATCAAGAAATGAATATTGCTTATACATACCTTAATTTTGTGGGCTGAATCCTCTCTCACTTCTGAGATTTCAATAAAACTGCAACTTGGACAGATCCATATAATAATTTTATTCTTCACAACAGGTAACAGCCAATATATTATACTTAAATCGAATACATAACGGACGGACTCCAATATTTCTTAACTATTCCGACTGATTCGGATGACAACCAAGAACTGAGCGTACTGGCTTTAAAAATGCTTATTTCTAATTTCAATCCCGCCACCATTTTGACGAATTAATTGAGGGTACTAGAGAGTTGGCGTAATTTCCGGTTTCGCTCTTTCTAGATAACTATATGAAATTTAAACAAAAACTGATCATTAAAATACTAATAAATGTTCTTAATATTTTAGAAAGAATCATTACATTACACTATTATCTAAAAATGTATCAATTTTATTTATAAATTGATACATTTATTATTAATTATACAGAATAACAAAATCAAATTTTTCTTTTGTTGCATGAAGTTTTTCAACTGTTGTTTACTAATTTGGGTGCGCTGATTTCATATTTACCCTCCGATTTTTTGTAGCAGCTCTAGTTATTGAGATACAGGTACCCTCTTGAATTTACATGAGTAGTCGTTAGTTTATATCAATAGCGGTGTAACTTAACTAGTTCCTGTATAAATTTCATAATGTCTTCTTCAAGAAGGACGTGTTTAAATAATCCTGTTTTTGTGTTATTTGTGGCGAATATATGTTCAAAAAATTCCGTTTGAATGTGTCGGACTTTGTGAAAAACGCGTACTTGGACTACTTTGGGTTTCCGTTGCCGACAAGCGCTAAACCCTGGATACCAAGTTTGGTATGTAAAACTTGTGTTGAGTCTTTGCGACTGTGGGCAAACAAAAAAAGGCCCACTTTTAAGTACAAAAGTCCTATGATTTGGCGTGAACCATCCAACCATCATGACGACTGTTATTTCTGTGTTACGAAAATCATAGGAATAAACCATAAAAATTGTGCTAAGTGGGTATATCCAAACTTAAAGTCTGCCATAAGACCAGTCTTGAGAGCAACACATCAACACCACAGCAGCCATGTACATCTTCGCAAAATTCAGACCAGTGCAGCGGACAAACCAAAAACGACGACAGTGGTAGCGACAGTGATTTTGATGGCTTCGGTAGTCCCCGACCATTAAATCAAGATGATCTAAATGACTTGATCAGGGACCTTGGACTGTCCAAAACGGCATCAGAATTTCTAACTTCCCGATTGAAAGAAAGAAATTTGTTGGGCAATAGGAAGGCTGACGGCTACATTCAGCACGTTGAACAGTTGCTGATACACTTCCAGCAGCTTGGATGCAACATGAGTATTAAGCTTCATTACCTTCACAGCCATTTAGACTATTTTCCTGAAAATCTCGGTGACCTAAGCGAGGAACAAGGAGAGTGCTTTCACCAGGATATTCGCACAATGGAGGAGAGATATCAGGGGCACTGGAATGAAAATATGATGGCTGATTACTGTTGGAGCATTCAAAATAGTATTCATAATACATCTCATGCTAGAAAATCCAAAAAAAAGGAAATTTTATTTAGAATAAATATATTAAATACTTTTTTTAAACTTAAAGTATGTGCATTTTCAATGAAAAATCCTGTCACTTCATAACTTCAAAACTAAAGCTGCTACATAAAAACAGAGTATATTTTTAAAATCAGCGCGGAAAAACTATTCAGATTCATGTAAAAAATCTCATGCAACAGACATGCTGTTTTCCAATTATTATTATTCATCTATTTTTTTTTTTTGATTTGAAAAACTACTATGATCTGTTTCATAAAAATAATAATTTGAATTTGAAAAACCTTTTACAATTGATCTTAATTGATCGAGATTGCAGAATTTGAATTAACGTTTTCGACAGCAAGGTCGGGTGGAATAGGATTGAGAGAGTGTTGCGAAGAATAAAGAAAGTCCTATTCAACAACAAGAATAGAAAGATTTGAAATTTTTCACAACACATCATCCTTTGAAACACAATCTTTTATGAAAATTCGTCGTGCTACTGGGGACGCGACGCCAGCTCCAGGCTACGGTTGCTAGGGCTGCGCCGAATTGCGGCGCAACGGCCTAGGCCGCCTGCGAATGCGTCGCTCCTGTCGCCGATTGTCATCTCTGTCACCTAGACTTTTTGTTCATTTTCTAGTGTTTTTGTATTTCTTGTTATTTTTTTAGATATTGTAGTTATAAGGAGAATATTTTTATTTAAATGTTTAGTGGTAGGAGCATGTGACGGATATTAGTGCATGTCAACCTTCAACATCACAGAGCACCCTGGAAAAGTGTCCGCTATGTACCCAGACCCGGTTTTTTAAAGGTAAGCGGGGCCTAAATGTGCACATTGGAAAAGTGCACAAACCACAAAATGCAGTCGCCTCAGACCCTGTATCTATAGTTACACCTTCAACACCAGCTACATCCACTTTAAACCCACTTTGGAAAACCCTATCAAAATTCAAAAACTCTGTTTAAAGCGAGTTTCCCACGGCGCTAGACATCTAGTGGCACAACATCTATCAAGTTGCGTACGTCTTGCCGCCCGTGAGAACTCGCTAAGTGCTTGGGAACAACTACTCACCTTCCCTTACAGAATTTTACATTTGAAAAAGAACTTTGCTACCAAAAAGACTGACGGCACAAATTAAAGAAAATTGCAACCTTTCGGCTTTTTATTTAGATCCCTAATTGCAGACACAGAGATGTACGCCTACAAGAGGTATATCTCATCTCGTGGAATCTAAGTTAGGGGAGGGTGACATTAGTGGAGCTGCCAGGATTCTTTTTAGCAGTGATGTGGTAGCACCGTGTTCCCCTGAAATACTCGCTGCTCTTTTGAGCAAACACCCTGCCGCAGCGGATGGCCTCTCTTTTCCCAACCCCCCTGATCCTAATCACCACTCCCTCACCATTACAGGTCGAGATCTAATCACAGCCGTTCGCTCCTTCCGAAGCGGATCGGCTGGAGGCCTTGACGGTCTGAGTCCTCAGCACCTTAAGGACCTTATTTGTTCAGGCGTCGGGACAGCTGGTGAGTCGCTCTTGAAGGAGCTTACGGTTCTGATTAATCTTATGCTCTCCGGTAAAGTGAATGAGGCAGTCATCGATGTTTTATACGGGGTTAATACTGAAGCTAGGTTTCGGCTCCAAAGGGGGCTGTGAGGCTGCCGTACTTGTCGACCTACCTAAATTCTGGAAAAGGTGAGGTCATCCTGAAGGTTGATATAAAGAATGTCTTCCACTCTGTTAATAGGGACACCTTGCTGGCTCTCTCCACTAGAAAAGAAATACCCTAAATTTATAGTTTCATTTTGCAATGTTACAGACACCCTTCTAAATTACTATTTCGGGACAATCTCATGGAATCTGCTGTTGGCTGTCAACAAGGTGATTTTTAGTTTAGCCATTCACCCAATTATTCGACAGCTAAATTCCAAATTTAACGTTTGGTATCTCGATGATGGAACTTTGGGAGGCGATGTAGAAACAGTATTAACTGACCTTCAATTCCTACAAAATGAACTTCACTCCATAGGCCTCGATCTCAATCTTTCAAAATGTGAACTATACTTAGCCGACAGTACTGACAGACACCTGACACTCCCAAAATTTAAGTCAATAGCTCCAGATATCGAAATTATCGAAAAAACATCTCTTCGTCTCCTTGGGTCTCCAATCTTCGAGAGTTCCTTTCCCATTTTCATTGACGAAAAAATTCAAAATTTCAATGACGTTTCGGACAGATTGTTGCAAATTAATATGCAACCTTGATTCGTTACTGCTGTTTTAGCCCTAAATTAATTTATTTCCTTCGCGCTTCCCATTTATGGAAGCACACTCACCTTTTAGACAAAATGGACAAAATTATAGACGGCGATGAAATAAGCACGTCCCGTCCCGAAGATTTTTTCATAATGTCGGTATTTGATAAATTATGTGATAGACCTACCGGCCCACTGTCCCAAAAATATGCACCTCTTTTTTCCTTGTTAATATTTGGGTAGTTAACCACAAAGTTATTTTGAGATTGTCTAGGTCTATACGTACTGTTTCTACCATGTCCTAGTTTTCTTTAACTTCTTGTATGTCACTACGAAGTATCGTAATGTCCTTCAGTAATTTCGTAACATCAATATAATCAAATGATATTGGAGGCAATTTTTGTAAGTCCCGAGCAACGAAGGTGGGATTCACATCAGGATCGATTTCCTTAAACAGACAGATAATAATCCTCCAAGTCTCTTTGCATTTTACCAACCCGTCTTCTTGATTTTTTCCTCTTAGAAGTCGTTACGGATTCAAAAAACAATGCTTTTGCTTCATCGATTTCTGGTTCATAAAAGGCAGATATGCACACACCAACTATAGACTCGTTATCCCTCACATCATGTTTATTTTGAATGAATGCTAGTACTTCACTTACAATTATGCTGCAATTACAGCACTTCAATTTACTTACCGCGATTGTTTACAAAGGACGCGTACGCCTGTCAGCGCAGTTAGAGCGATACTGATTATGATTCAATATAAAATTTTAACAACTCGAAAGATAATGATAACAATGTAAAACCAAAACAATAACACAACAAGTAAATACTGGAAATCGGAAAAACCATCTGATCAGATAGCAGTCACAAATACCGACAAGCGATTGATAATAAAAGACAACTAAGAATTTCGGCGGAAGATATTTTAACCTGGCAAAATTAAAAACCAACCTGCTGTCATAAAGTATGACCGGATTAGTAAACATTTCAGATTTGTTAGACTTTGTAATATATAAAGCGTTCCTGACAACCCCTGATTCTAAATGGTTAATTACATTAGATGGACACTTACAGTGCTTAAGGTAAAAACTAAATAATTTATTTAATAAAATGCCTCATAAAATAGATAGTTCAATTGAGCAGTTGGTAATGATAAAATCAGGATCAATCTTAACTGTCACAAAGCACAATATACAGATACCTATTGTACTTTTATTACAAAGTCTAGATAGGTACCTACGTTAAGAATATTTTGTTTTTGTTTATCTTCTGTCTAGTGTTGTCGCGAATGGAGTATAGCATTTAATGACTGCGCTAAAGCAGCACCGTGCAGTAGTGTGCAGTAGTGTGCATGAGTATGCATTGTGATGTGAGTGCACATTAAGACTTCAGTGCACAAATGCGTGTAAATCTGTTCGAAATGAACGCGGTCGATTTTACTATAGCTTTTATAAGTTCATCAGTGAAATGTGATCAGGACCCCTTTAGTAGGTAAACTTCAACATTAGGTACTTTTATTGCAGGAAGGTACAGCACAAGCCCACGCTCGGAGTCGAGTATTCAGTGTACAGACATTGCGAGACAAGCCGCAAAGATCGAACACGTGCGTAAAATGATAACCACTGATAAACGAATTTTGATTTTCTTACTGAAGCTTTGTATTCTTAGTATCTTTTCACCTGGAAGGTATGTGTGCTAGATCGATTGCTGTCTGTCTACAAAACGAAACACCAGCCATCAGGCATAATATTGTGTAATGGTCGTTGTATCAGCTCCGGATGTTTGTTGTGCTGCCCGCGACACTCGTAGTCGGTCGCGCGGCGCGTGGCGGCGGCGTGCGGCGCGCTCCGCCAGTCGCCGAGCGAGCTCCGCGCGCGCTGACCGCCCCGCGCCTGACGCCCGGCGGACCGCGCCGTTCACCGTGCTACCGACGCTAATCGCTTATCGCGCTCCGACACGCTCAGTCGAGACGCCAACGCTACGACTATTTTCAGGAGTTTCAAAAAGTTTGGGAGTTATATTCGGTATGTACGAGTAGTATTTTGTTAGTCGTAAAATACTTAATAGTAAGCTTTCGCAGAACTTGTGCTCGTTCGCGGGTAATCACAAAATAAATAATCGTGCTGCGGTTAATATCGTAAATAAAAGCGGTATTTCAGTCACTACGTCGGATTCCATATAAAAATAGATATCATTTTGTATAAACTGTACCTACGTGGACGTGTGGTTACGCAGTTTAATGTCGGCGGCTACTAAATAAGTTTACGGTGGAAACAGTGTTAAAAGTGTGTGCCTCTGAGGTTACTGTTGAAGGAGTTCTGTTGGGAAGTTCTAGGAAGGGTTTGTATTAAATTTAGAGATATTACCTACTCGACTCATTCTAAATAGAAAGTTTCATAAATAAATTTTCTACACATTACTTAAGGCTATTTCTCCATTAGAGTCAGGAATTTGTCGCTGATGGCTGCTACAGATCAGTTAATAACCCACTGAAGGAGGTACATGTGAAACACATTGAGTTTCAATACACACTTATATTAGGTATACCAATGATAGTTATCGAGGGCAATGGCGGCCGGTCATAATGGTTTTACGAGTCCGCGACGGGCGTCGAGTCCTCGGCGTATCACTCGTGACATCGCTCGGTATCCCATAATTATTTAAAATACAATTCATCTTCATTGGGTCACAGTTAAATGCATTGTTACATTATATAGTATCGTCAGTGCGCGCTAATCGGCGTGGCACCGACTGCCACCCAATTATTTTAGTGGCCACTTCACGAGCGACAGCTTCATGCACTACAACTCTGAGCTCGTAAAAACCACATTTCTGGAACCATTTTCACATAACAGGCCATTTAGAAAACTATTCCGAATACGTTAAAGAATTGTCCCGCGGCCTTCGAATATTATCCCCACTGTGTTGTGACTAGAACATCAGGTGGTCTCTCGACGCGCAGCACACGCACGAACATGATCGCAATCTTCACAGTATTGTCTGATAATCTAATAACAACGATTTCTAGGCGTTCTCCTGTCCCATGTCGATGTGTGGGACGAAATGCTACCTTATTAACTTGAGCAGCTTTACTTGATTGATTTATTAAAAAGAGAAAATTTAGTTCCTTGTAAATTAATCTGTTCTGTGGTTTCGTTGCATCGATGATTGTAAAAGAGATAGCAGGCCGCGGGGGCTCCTCTCTCAAGGAGTGCTAACACACGGCAGACGCGCTCGGCACATGGAACAGTGGCAGTAAGATCTTCAACTAACTGTGCTGAGCACGTCCAACTGGTCCTAATTGATTATTCCCACAGTGAAATCACAATGAAGTTTATTAGGTATTCCCACAGTGAAATCCCAATGAAATTGCATCTATTATTATTCCATCTATTATGAAATTGCACATGTATATTATTTATAAAGGAATTGCAATATAATATAAGCCAGCCAAGTAACCTGTCTCATCATCTCAGCGTTAATCCTAGTCGCATCCGAAGCCTTTTTCCAGCTCTGGAGTCTAGGGTCCGCTTTACCAGTCTTACTGCTGATTTTGGCGACTTCGACATTTTCCGTGAAGCGACTGACGTCTGACCTCCACAACCCGAAGGCGATATCAAAGCATTGCAGTTAGACCAATTGTTGGACTTTTGAGGGCTCCGACAATCCGTAACGACTGCCACTAGATGTTCGTATGACAATCGGTACCAACGGCTTAACTTGCTTTCCGAGGCACGACCAGACAAGTGCAAATATTCATATTCATGCATACAAATATTTGCACTGCGCGGAAATCAAACCTACGCCTCCTTGCACAGCGGCCGCGGCCGCTACGCTACGCCACGGAGGCTGTCAAGCCAAGTAAGCTGTCTGTTAACCTCAACTTTATCTCTGATACCTGGAGCAAGGGCTTGGTTCCCGACGAACGAATGTAGATCAAAATCTGATACAGTTGTTATATCGCGTCGACCCGCCTACCTACTAAATAATTTTCAAAAAAAATCCTTTGTCCCAAACAAATACAGTTGTAAATCATCAATGAACAGGGCACAAATATTTACCCTCTCATATATATTTATATGTATAAGCGGACATGTATTGTGTTTCAGAATCTGAGAACAATATTCGTTGAACTAGATAAAATAAAAAAGGAAACATCCCTATTCCCTCGAGCGCGACTGTTTATTATCTTAATTATCTGATTTACTGCAGACTTTCATTATAACCCATATGGGTGCACAGTTTTTATTATTATAAATGAATTAAGTCCAAATACAAGGCCATCATCATCATCAACTTAGTGTTTATCCCGGTTGCAACCGCGGCTTTCACGTTGGAGCCCGGGGTCCGCTAAGTCTAAATACAAGGTATCTAGTATAAACCGTTGAGGAATTCCTTGAACTATCCTTCGTTTTCATCATCAGCCCCCTAATGACAGTCACAACCCAACTAGCTGTAAGGTTCTTATCAATACAAATTAATCAAGCACAAACACAAGGTAGCTGCTGTGAATCGTTGAGGAGTTACCTCGCCTGTCTCCCGGCTCCATTATTAAATCAACTGCAGACATTCATTATAACTCATATGAATGAAAAGTTCTCATCAAAATAAATGAATAAAATCTAAGCACAAGGTAGCTACTGTAAACCGTTGAGAAGTTCCCTGATCTGATCTTTGTCTTCATAATCAGCCCCTTAGCGACAATCACAACCCTTCTAGGTGTACGGTTATTAATCAAGCACAAACACAGCGTAGCTTCTGTGAATCGTTCAGGAGTTCCCTGGGCTGCCTCTCGGCTCCATCATCAGATCTATTCCCGATCTTTATTAAATTAAGACCTAGACATAAGTAAACTGCAGATGCACTGTAGCATTCTTTCCGGTATTCTCAGCTGTTGCATTTTTACCTGAGAATGGAAAGAAGGACATTATCGTATGCAGAGGAAATGTCTAAGAAGGTGGCGACTACAGATTCATTTTTGGAAAACGATGTGTGAATATCTGGCACCAAAACTCCAACACTATTCATGGCACTGAGTCCCTTTCCAAAGCCAAATTGACACCTAGGAGTATCTTGATTCTCCTAAAAATTCTAATCGGTTTTTGAGCAAGTGTTCAAATATTTTCGCAAGGATTGATGACAGAACGATTGGTCTGAATCTATTTGGGTCATCAGCCGGTTAGCTTGGTTTCAAGATAGGAATATTTGAGTTTTCCACTGTTCGGGCACCCAGCCAGTAATGTAACAAAATTTTAAAATATTTAAAAAGTGGGTTTTTGTTCCATGACCCGCATGTGTCAAAAAGGAATAGACAATCCCGTCTATGCTAGGGGCAGAGTCGTGGACATGGTTTAAAACTAAGTTAAGCTCCAGCATAGAAAATGGCGCATCTAGTGGATCATCAGAAGGAATGAGAGATGGCTGATTGAGTTCATTTTCTGCTGGTACATACGGAGGAGCCAGTTTGTCAAAGAACCGCTCAGCAGTTTTACGAGGGATGGGAGAGGAAATTGTAGGAGAACTGCTGGATCTAAACCAGTTGATCCTCTTCCATACAACTAGAAAGAAAGAAAGAAAAGAAAAATTTTTTATATTCTGCACAAACAAAACGCACCTTACAACTAAATACCATAAAAACCAAACAAAATACAGGAAAAAAAATAAATAATAATAATATCAAAAATCTCCTATCCTAACATGCAAAACTATAAACAGAGTTAATTTGATGTCAGAGCCAGAGCCATAGACCATATACGATGGAAGTAATAAGCACTACGTACAACGTAGCACTTACTACCTCCATGCCATAGGCATAGACAGCAGACATTCTTTGACAATTCGATCCAGGTATAGTATATTATCAATGATTCAAGAAAAATAGAAAAGGATAATATACTTAAGTCTAGGCTGTACGGCGTATCATGCCTTTGCCTTTTCCGTTCGGAAGTACGGAAAGAAGAGAACAAAAAAAAAAAAAAAAAATATCTATGATTCGATCTGTCTGTCATCCGCAACGCGCTAGCGACACTGGCTCATGTCAACAAACCAAACAAAAACAACAACTTAAAAATTTAAAAAGATAATTGTAGAAAGGAGTACATAATTAAGTGTGTTACAAAACAAATAACAGTTTAACTGTGCGTCGCATCTGTGCAAGAAAAGGTTGTTGCTCAGCAAAAAGCTGTGACTTCAGACGAACCTATTGTCATCAGCGCTGATTTTCAGCAACCACCTCTCGGATGACGTAATGACGTCCCAGCGTGTGAGACAATTTGTCGGGTAAGTGTAATTTTTTCACATGATCTTAAGTGATAAACTAGGTGAGAAACAGAAAAATATGTATAAATATTGTGTGTAGTGTAGTGTGATTTTCTATTAGGTACATAAATATCTTTGATTACTTAGTATTATTGCAATTTTAGCCTTTCAACTGATAAAGAACCACAAAGATTAACCCAGCCGGCGCGTTTCTTCCCTCGCAGCAATCTTTTAGATTTAGCGAGGATCTTATTGTATGTCATTAGGTTATCGCTAGTCATCGCCCCATTGTAGGCCCTTTCAGCATCGTTCCTTTCCTTTACGGCTTTTGTACATTCCTGGTCCCGTCATGGAGGAGAAGGATTTTTTCCACGAGCAGAATTTTTAAGGGGAAAGCATGAGTCAGCACTGGTTGTTATAGCAGAAATAAGGTTTTTATAACAGTTTGACACTTGTAAGGGACTAAGAGACTTAAAATTTTGTGAAACTAAATTTGGAAAAGAGTTAATTTTGTCCTCCAATAGTGAGGAATACTCCGTCAAATCAGGGTTGGACAGATTATACCTCAAGAGTGGGGGGTTCGATTTTTCTAAATTTGTTTTATCAGCCAAAGATATTAAAATTGGGTAGTGGTCACTTCCATGTGACAAACTGGTACACTCCCAGTGACACGACGCTGCGTTATCCAGTGAACAAAATGTAAGTTCAACACAACTCTTATGCTGTCCGGGAAGAGACCTACGAGTTGGGCAACCATTGTTTAATATACATAAGTTAAGGTCATCTAAGATTTCCACTAAACTTTCCCCAAAAGAGTCTCAACGTTCAGAACCCCACCTGAAGTGATGGCAGTTGAAGTCCCCCATAATAAGTACAGGGCCTTCTATGTATTCCAGGGTACGCTTCAGGACTGGTAGTAAACTTTGGTGAGGATGAGCAATATAGACTGATAGGAGGGTTATACCCTCCACCCTGCCGGCCACAATGGTAATATCATCCCCTACAAAAGCCAATGATACAGCCACAAGTGGAACACGATTGTTCATGCAGAGAGCCGACCCGCCATAGCCATCAGATCGGTCGCATCTGAGAATATTGAAGGAAAAGGTAAATGGAAATTAAGACTCGGAACAAGCCAAGTCTTAGCGAGAGAACAAACTAAGCGTTTGAATTTGTTTAAAATGAATGTGAGCTTGTACTCCTCACATTCCATTGAAGAAACACTAGTTGAGGCATTGTTGTAAGATTGAAGAAAGTTGAGAAGTGATGAGGCAACGTTGTGTTGGAAAGATTATTACTGGTTAGTAAACACAACCTAAACCTTGAAGGAATAATATGTCACTGTTCAAAATTAGAAACGTCAACGCCTCTTCTCGATTGTTCATGGCTCGTACGCTTTAGTATGTGATCGCCGTTGAACTATAATAAATCCGTTATATTTTTCATTTACCACGATAATTTCCAACATGGTAGCAGAGCGTGGTTGGTAAAAGTGAAAAAAATACTCATATTTTGGCGAAAATCATCATACTTGGAATAATTACCGGCACGAGGCGGCGTGACCCGGCATTCAAAAAAGATGGCTTCACCGGCGATCGGGCAAATCGGTGTTGAGAAACTGAAAGGTGCAGAGAACTACTCAACGTGGAAATTCACAATGCGCATGTTGCTTATCCACGAGGAATTATGGAATTGCGTGGAAGCAGAACCCAAAAATGATTGTGACAGGAAAAAGGCTGACAAAGCGTTGGCTCGCATTGCGCTTTCCGTGACACCGGCGGTAATCCCATATATTCGTGCAGCGAAGAGTGCACATGAAGCGTGGAAAATACTGCAAAAAGCCTATGAGGGACGTGGCCTGAGCAGAAGACTAGGTTTGTTGCGTAGTCTCTTCAGTACTAAGCTGTCGGAGAATAGCTCAATGGAAGTCTATTTAAACAAAATAAAAGAGATTTCACATCAACTCAATGAGATTGAATCGCCACTAGACGACGAATTCATTGCAGTTATCATGCTGAGTGGGCTCACAGATGACTACGACCCACTAATCATGGCGATTGAGCATTCAACTACCAAACTGTCTACGGATATCATCTCCGAAAAATTACTACAGGAAACCCAAAGACGGGAAGATAAAACTGAAGAAACAGCACTCATCACACAGAAGCAACCTAAGTGTTTTGGTTGTGGTACCAGGGGACATATGATAAGGTACTGTCCGAAGAAAAAAGGAACAGCCAAAGTACAAAACAAAGGGAATGACCCACCGACCCAGAAAAAAATCAGCGAAGAAGTCAGCGAGGAACAAGGGCCTTCTGACAGCTCTCTCGGTGAAAATTAATAGTGACGTGTGGTACATAGACTCTGGAGCGACGAATCATATGTGCAATAATGAAAAAGTGATGGTGAAGTGCAACCGTAGTAAATCCGTAGATGTCAGCTTAGCAAACGGTGAAAAGTTATCAACCGCGGGCTTAGGGGAAGTGCAGATTAATTTGAAAGACTGCGTAAGGACAATAAGTGATACTTATTATGTTCCTAATTTAAGTACTAACCTATTGTCTGTCAGTGCTATGACTAAAAAGGGATATGTTGTCACTTTTAATAGTAATTCATGTACTATTTATGACAATGATGAAATTTTAGCTACAGGTACTAAAGTTAATGGTCTCTATCAGCTTGATACTGTGTCAGACAACGGCTGTGCTGTGGAACAGGAGTGTACTATGATGGCATCGGCAGCAGTCGACTCATCATCCCAGGAGTTGTGGCACAGACGTCTAGGCCACCTAAATTCCAGAAGTATGCAACTACTACATAAAGGTATGGCAAATGTCATTTCTTTTAACACTTCTAATTTTCAGCAGTGTGTTTCATGTGTAGAAGGGAAGCAGAGTAGACTTCCTTTTCCCAAAAGGTCGTGTAGTAGAGCTACAGAGGTACTTGGTCTGGTTCATACAGACCTTTGTGGTCCCATGCAACAGCCGTCTCTAGGTGGTGCTAAATATTTTCTTAGTTTTATAGACGATTACACTAGGAAGCAGTTTATATATTTTTTGAAATCGAAAGATGAGACTTTTCAATATTTCAAACAATTTAAAGCCCTTGTTGAAAATGAAACAGGAAAGAAATTAAAAGTACTTCGAAGTGATAGAAGCGGAGAATATATGAGTTCTAAGTTTCAGCAACATCTCAAGACATGTGGAATCAAGCATCAGAAAACGATACCAGACTGTCCACAACAAAATGGTGTTGCAGAACGCGCCAACAGGACCGTTATGGAGAAGGTCAGATGTCTGCTGCGAGATGCTGGACTTGGAATGAAGTTCTGGGCCGAGGCTGTCAACACAGCAGTTTACCTAAAGAACAGAAGTCCTACGAAAGCTGTTACTGGAGTAACCCCTGAAGAAAAATGGACTAGTAAAAAGGTAAACCATTTAAGAATTTTTGGTTGTGTTGCATATTCTATTGTGAAGAATAGAAGAAAACTTGATTCTAAAAGCAAACCATACATATTTGTAGGTTATAATGAAGAGTCCAAGGGATCTTATTACATCCTACTTGAGTGGTAGGATTCAAAGCGTTGACGTTAATGGAAAAAGATCATCCGGATCTTTAGTAACAATGGGAGTCCCACAGGGGTCAATTCTTGGTCCCTTTTTGTTTCTTGTTTACATTAATGACCTGCCGTACCTCATAAAGGATAATCACGAAATAGTGTTGTTTGCAGATGACACTTCACTTTTATTTAAACTTAAACGTCAGCAGCAGGTCACTGATGATGTAAATAGCGCGATCTCCAAAGTAGTCCACTGGTTTAATGTTAATAACTTACTTTTAAACGAGAAAAAAACCAAATGCATTAAGTTTACTCTACCTCACGTTAGGCAGGTGAAAACTAAAGTGTTGATAAGGGGCGAAGAATTGGAATCTGAAGACAGCACAGTGTTCTTGGGTATAACTCTGGATGCTAAGCTTCAATGGGGTCCCCATATAGAAAAATTGTCAAAAAAACTAAGTTCTGCTGCATACGCAGTTAGAACAATTCGTAATTTGACTGATATTGAGACGGCCCGTTTAGTGTACTTTGGCTATTTCCATAGTGTAATGTCGTACGGCATTCTGTTGTGGGGAAATGCCACTGATATTCAGACAATATTTGTTTTGCAGAAACGAGCTGTTCGTGCAATTTATAAATTAAGTCCAAGACACTCTCTCAGAGAAAAATTTAAAGAAATTAATGTACTGACCGTGCCGTCTCAATATATTTATGAAAATCTTTTGTATGCTCATAAAAATATAAAATTGTATAAAAAATACAGTGATGTCCATAGTATAAATACTAGAAACAAGCACAAATTTATTGTACCTACAACAAGGCTCAAGAAAATAGGTGGCTCTTTTAGATGCCAATGTATACATTTTTACAATAGACTTCCAGAGGTGGTTCAAGATCTGAGCCTGAATAAATTCAAATGCTTCATTAAACGTAAGTTGTGTCAGAAAGCATTTTATAGTGTTAAAGATTATATTGACGACAAAAAGGCTTGGGCTTGAGCTGCGTCCGATTTCTATGCTTACACTGATTGTTCTTTGATTTTTCCTCTCGTAGTTTAAATTTGCAATTGTTTGTTTTTTCTTAACTCAAAGCCAGTACACACTATGTAGCCAGGCATATTGTACGTTACGGAATTGCATCGCTGACGGGGGTATTCGGCACTGGTGCAGCTGCACAGGAGCTAAACTTAGCATTCGGGAACACCGTTGGAGCTGCTGAACCTTGGACAAAACTGTCTTTGCATTGTGTAGATTCAATTTCTTAGTATTGTATAATTGCATGGAACACGTGTGAGCACGATCTATTTGCTGTAAAGCATCTATTTGTTGGGTTAGTCGTTTATTGACTTGATAGTGCTATGGCTGTTGAGAGTATGTCATGCTCACTCAAATGTCTCGCTGGTGGTGGCGTGTGTGTTGGGTCATTAGGTTCCCTTCAATATGGTTGAGCTGAATGATGCTGATCCATACGTCATGTTCGTGAACGGACGCCGTCAGAGGGGACTGGTCATCTCTTAGCTGCTACGGCGTATTTTAATTTCTGAATTGTTGTTTTTTTTTCCATAATGGACGCTCTCAGCGTACAATATATTTCTGCATCGTTCTCACACGATTGATTTCAAAATGAATGATGTAATCAAATATTTGTATCAATAGCTTGATATTTTAAAAGAGTGTCCATGGAGTTTCTTGCCCGTTCTTCTCCATAGGTACCTACTTTTTGGAATGGGCGACTAGCTTCACCTTACTGACTGACCGAACTTCTGACAATTCAAAAGTGCCTGTAACTGGTTTATTTGAAATAAATGCTTTGATTTGATTTGATTTGATTTGATACCGACTAATTGATCCTGATAAGCCCACAAAATTGAATGAGCAAAGAATCAGCACATACACAATAGATGACTCTGAGAGCGATGACCTAAGTGTTGAAACAGAGAATTGTTCGGATGAAACATATATTCCAGGTGAAGACTCAATAGCTGAGGCAGAGCAGTCAGATACCTCCTATGAAGAAGCTCCTGAGTCTCCCCTGCAGGCCAATTTTGTGGGACCGGTCGACAGTAACCCTGATGATCCTCAGACTGCAACCCAGGCGCTGAATGGACCAGATTCAGACAGCTGGAGAATGGCAATGACTGATGAGTATAATTCATTTATTAAAAATAAATGTTGGACTCTGACACAACGTGACCCAAGCCATAAGCCCGTTCAATGTAAATGGATTTTTAAAAGGAAGTATGGTGCTGATGGTGAGCTATTGAAGTTTAAAGCTCGATTGGTTGCAAAAGGGCATACACAAAAATATGGAATAGATTATCAAGATACCTTTTCACCGGTAGTGCGGTACTCAACAATCAGGATGCTGCTTGTAATGGCAGCTGAGTATAACTTAGACATTGAACACCTGGATGTGAAAACAGCGTTCCTAAATGGAGACCTGGAAGAAACAGTATACATGGAGCAGCCAGAATGTTTCAAGGTCAAAGGGAGTGAAGAAATGGTATATAAGCTCAATAAGGCTGTTTATGGACTAAAACAGGCATCCAAATCTTGGTATGACAAGATTACCAAGGTTCTATGTAACAAGTTGAAGTTTAACCGATTGATTTCCGAGCCCTGTGTTTACTTTAAGAGTGAAAATGGATTGATGATGATCATAGCATTATATGTAGACGATCTGATCGTATTTTCTTCTCCAAATTTCCCAGGGAAAGATAATATGAAGAAAAAATTACAGGATGAGTTTGACATCACTGATCTTGGGCCAGCTCGACATATAATTGGAATGAAGTTGATGAGAAAAGATGATAAAATTTACCTCAATCAATCGAACTACATACAGAAGATATTGAAGAAGTTTCGAATGGAGGATTGTAATGCCATTGCAACACCCATGGAGACAGGACTGAAACTTGCCAAAGAACCTAAGCAAGAAGGAACATACGACTACAGAGGTTTGATAGGTTCGCTAATGTATGTAGCAGTTTGTACAAGGCCAGATATAAGTCATGCAGTCAGCTATCTCAGTCAATTCAACGATTACTTTGGCGAAAGCCATTGGAAGGCTGCCAAAAGGGTCCTACGTTATTTGAAAGGTACAATTAACTTAAATCTTGTTTTTTCTAAAACAGGTATGAATATTTCAGCTTATGCCGATGCGGACTGGGCGTCAGACAACATAGACCGTCAGTCATACACAGGTTTTGTTTTTACTGTTGGTGAGTCTGTCGTCGCTTGGGAGAGTCGTAAGCAACGCACTGTTGCTTTGTCCAGTACTGAGGCGGAGTATATGGCGTTGTCTGACACATGTAAGCAGGCTCTTTTCATTAGGCAGTTCATTTTTGAAATATTTGGTACCAAGCCTAAAATCACGATTTATAATGATAATCAGTCGGCTATAAAACTGTGTAAAAACTTTATGTTTCATTCTAGACCAAAGCACTTTGTAAAGAAAAACATAGTCAGTTTGTAAGCCAGATGCTCACTGTGATTTAATTTTTGTTTTGTTGGTTTTATAACTGAACATATTTTATTGAGTTTGTTTTAGTTAATAAAACTAACATGTGAAAATGTATCTTAGTTCGAGTCTTATGTTTTATGCAAGTTTGTTTTGATAGACTTAACTGTGTAACTTATATGTAATACTGATGTAAGTTAATTAGTGAGATATGAGCCATAGGTAGGAAATATACCTTTGTTGTTTTTCTTTTCCGTTATATTGTGAAATATAGTTCAGCTTGTGTTTAAGGGCTAGTGTTGGAAAGATTATTACTGGTTAGTAAACACAACCTAAACCTTGAAGGAATAATATGTCACTGTTCAAAATTAGAAACGTCAACGCCTCTTCTCGATTGTTCATGGCTCGTACGCTTTAGTATGTGATCGCCGTTGAACTATAATAAATATGCTGAAATATCCGTTATATTTTTCATTTACCACGATAATTTCCAACACGTTGGACTGTAATTGAGTTTTATTAGAAGACATTAAAGTTAAAAGGAATTCACTGAGAAGTTCAATTACTGAGGACAAGTTTTCAGGAGATTGTGTAGTTGGAGTATTGAGAGCATAGCCGAGGAGAGAAACTTGCTTTACCGGCAGAGAAAATAAAGGAGTGCTAGTAAACTGCTGATGTAAAGATTTATTATAGGAGGGGGAAAGAGAAGCTTGAGTCTTTGGCTTAAGAAAGACAGTTTTGCGGTATGATTGGGATTGTGACTTCGTAATATCAGCATAGCTACGAGTAGAATTAGGGACTGTTTTACTTGCTTCAGCGTACGAAATCACTTTCTCAGCCATAATAGTTTTAATAGTCCTCTGCCTGTTGTACCCAGGACAGGACTTGCTATTAGCAAAGTGACTCCCAGAGCACAACACGCAGAAGGCATCACTTTCAGCAATGCTGCAACCAACACACGGGTGATCATTGCCGCACTTGCTGCAGCGGGGTTTGGAGTGACACAGGGATTCTACATGTTCAAATCGGCAACACTTGCGGCATTGGATAGTAGGGTATATATATTGCTCTACGGTAAGGGATGTGTAGAAGCAGAAAATGCGGTTAGGTAGAACTTGGCCATCAAATGTGATGACGCAAGTTTCTGTGGGCCTGTATTCTATTAAACCGTCTTTATTAACTCTTCAATTTATCCTCCTAACTGTAATTATAGGTCCACAGCCAGCTGGTACTTTTAAATACGCCAGGACTTTATCCTCCGAGAAGTCTTCAGGGATACCACTGACAATGCCCATGAGGGTTATGTTAAAAGATGAAATACACACATCAAAAGTGTCTAGGGATCAAGCATTTTTATGCGGATTTCTTGAGATTGAGATGTGGCTTTGTAATAAATTTATGATTTTATAAATTTATATGGATCCTTTTTGGTGCATTTCATAATTTGAATCAGGAACTGTGAATCAAATTCGAGTAAAAGATGAAAATCAGCTGTCAATATTTTCCCTATAAAAACATACAACGCATTGAAGACATTATTAGTGCTACTGTTTCCCTACTACTGATTAAAACCAACGTTATTATGGAGCGGCGACGTCATTTAAGCAGGGAAGAAATGCTCAGAGCCGTGGGAATGATAGAAGCTGGTTCCCGGCAACGTACTGTGGCTTTAGCTCAGAATACAAGTCAGAGTGTTATCAGTCGACTTTGGACACGTTACCGAAGCACTGGTACCGTGGCTGAGCGCCATGGAGGACGGTATCGCTGCACCACACGGAGACAAGACCGATACATTCAAATCTTAACTCGAAGAGCTCCAACAATAACCGCCATGATGTTAGCCGTGAGGCTTCATCACTATTCAGGTAACTTAATTAGCGACCAAACAGTCAGAAACCGCTTGCATGAAGTGAACCTTCATTCCCGAAGACCGCTACGGGTACCACCTATAGCAATGCACAATCGTAGGATTCGATATCAATGGGCTCTTGAACACAGATATTGGGCAGAAGAACAATGGCGTTTCGTGTGCTTTTCTGATGAGTCTCGTTTTGGTATGAGACCGTATACAAGACGTATACGACACTGGAGAGCCACTGGACGCCAACAGCGATTAAAATCCTGCCAGGAAGTCCATCCTTATAGTGGTGGAACCATCATGGTATGGGCGGGTATTTGGATCGGCGGAAGAACTGAGTTGATTTGGATCAGAGGCAACCTCAACGCTCAAATTTATGCTGAGACGATTGTATCAGACGTCATCGTTCCTCTACAAGTGCAAATCGGTCCCTTATTTCAGTTAATGCATGATAATGCACGACCGCACACCGCAAGAGTTGTAAGACAGACTCTCGCCGCAGCTAACATCAATGTCCTGCCCTGGCCTGCTCAGTCGCCAGACTTGAACCCGATTGAGCATGCATGGGATATGCTACAGAGAAGAGCTCTGCCGAATATGGAGGGTATCCAGTCGCAAGAAGACCTTTTTTTGTTGTTGCAACGAACATGGGCGGCCATTCCACAGCGTGATTTGGATGAACTCATTTTGAGTATGCCAAACCGATGTTCTTGTGTTGTTACTGTTCGCGGTAGAAACACGGATTATTAATTGTTTAAGTTACCCAATAAAATTTTAGAGAAAACTGTTATTTCAGTCTTTTTTTCGAACTTTTGTGTTAGTGGTTCAAATGTCAAATATCCCTTTATTAGGAAAATGGCAAATTTCTTTATTAATGCAAGGGTGACTTGGTTTATCGTTACTGTGACAAACGAGAATACTTTATTTGATGAATCCTTAAAGAAAATTTTAATTAATATCAATCAGGAGAAAAGTTATTGCAAAAATATATGTTGATCCCTAGACACTTTTGATGTGTGTAGTTGCTTCATAGTGATTTAAACCTAAAACATTATTAGACAAGAAGGCGTTGGTGTCCTGAGGCGATTAAAATTCCTTGGATACGCGGTTTCGGTCAACCCGCTTGACGGCAACAATATTGCTTAAGTTTATATTTGCTAAAAAGCAACCAAATGGGTGTAAAGTAGATCCAGAGTTAGTTGCGTTTCCAGACGGGAAATGTGAACAATGAAAGGTCCTTTATCTGTGACCGAGTATCTAGCTCGGCCTATATAGGATCTAGGTTGTTTTGTAGGGCGATTAGGAACATCCTCATCATTTCCGAGACGTTTTTGGATGTTAGTCTGAGAAGTAAAGGTTAGGGACTGGTTTAATTACTTAGGTTAGAAGGAGAGAAGTCGGATAGGGGTGTTGTAGGTATATCATCCGGAGGGTCCGGAGGTTTAGTTTTATCCATATTCCTGGATAAACATTTATGAGGTTATAATTCAAAAAAATAAAATAAAAAGGAATAAATTTTCATTTAATATATATACACAATAAACCTGACACCTAGTAACAACACAAAAACAAAGAAACAAGTCACAACAAACCCAATATAACCGAAAAACAACCAAAATTCTAGCGCACGGGTAGTCAAAAACACACCTACGGCGAGAAAAACTACCTACCAAGCAAATTTCAACAGTATAGCTCTTAGTTTCGGAATAAAATGGCTGTGACATACGGACGGACAGACAGACGTCAAATTGAGTAACCTCCTCCTTTTTTGAAGTCGGTTAAGAAGTATAGTATATATTTTTTTTAAAATACAATTGGTCTATATATCGACAGCAAGTTCGTTAGTTCCTGCGCAGGGTGGACTTCGTTTTATGACGAATTGAGATGGAAACTTTTGGAAACTTTCAATAATTATTAAAATTTAATGACGCCATAATTCAGCGTTCGGTTCCACGTCACGAACAGAGGTTTCTTTAACAATCAAATCATTTAAAATTATTTATTGTGAAAACAGATTTAGCGAGTTTAACTCGACGGTTGATGTTTTGTAAAATGTGTCTGTTTTGACGATAACGTACAGGCCTTAATTAGTAACACGTGGACAGTAATCATATCGTAACAATGATCTAATGTTTCTGTAGTCAATCAAATTGCTTCGCCAACATGAGTTTGTGAGCTCCCGTGACCCGTCACAAGAACATGCAAAACATATTATTATTTAATTTGCAAATTAGTTTAAAGATATTGGCGCCGATCTTGTTCACTAACATTTAATTAAGTAAGAGTACCTACAGAAGTTATATTACACACCTTTTTTTACAAATATCTACATTTTTACTAAAGATAGGTCAGGCGCCTAATATGACAACAATCATTGCTCCGAGACTAGACTAAATAACTGACCGACACTGTTTAGAAGGCAAGCACTCACGTGCAACAGGATGAGAGACAAATGAAAGAAAATCCTTTTATTTTCGGTGAACAAGACACAAAAAAATAAAAAAAAACAAGAAATGTGTCAGGGAAAAATGCATCACATCCACGCAAAACTTCTATCGCTCAGTATTATGCTGTGATCCTGGGCAATACTGAGCCCCATCGATGCCCTGAGGACGCGGTGCAGCATACGGTTGCGATATTACTTGGTCGGATCACCTTCGTACCCTCGTTTAACGTGTCACGTCCAGCTCTGGTCCAGGCCATAGTACGATGTGAGAGTGCATGGGAGGCCGTCACCTTCTTCGGCAAAGAAGTAATGCTCGCAAAAGAGGAGGTGAAGCAATCTTTGTTATCATATTGTTACCCGATAACTAGTGAGTTTATGCTCTATTCTGAATTAATTGGGGCAAATCCATACTAATATTATAAATGTGAAAGTATCTCTGTCTGTCTGTCCTGCTTTCACGCCAAAACTACTGAACTGATTGTAAAGAAATTTGGTACACAGATAGTCTAGAGCCTGATAACATAGCGCTATGATCAATAGTAGCAGAGCAGTAACAAAAAGTGTTGCGAAAACGGGAGCTAACGCGGACGTAAATATGTTCCCATTATTCGAACAGGCGCTTGTTTTATATGAACTGAGTCTTTTTAATGTACGGGAACCACCGCGCGCTGTTAGCTAGTTCTCCATAGTATTGTAACGAACGCCAGTCGCTAATACCTACTACCATTTACCACGGTAAGTAAGGTCGTCAGGCGGTAGGCTCGCCTTAAGCGATTATTGCCACTTCATCGGACACCAGTGTGTCCACACCATACTTGCCAAAGTGTGGTAGTTAGGAGGCTCACCTTTAGCGATTGTTCCCACGTTATCGAACACCAGTGGACCACGTCACACCACATGGGCCCTAGTTCGCACCGCGCTCTGTCGAGTACCAATCTGTTGAAAAGCCTTCCGAACAGCCCTCACCACTACATACCAATTCCGTTTATGACAGTCACTGTCATGTTTACAAAACCGTGTGAGTAACCATGGACCCGCTCACAACAATGAGCCGGATGACTGTATCGAACTTATGCGTACTTACTACGGCGCGTATTTCTTAATTATATCAATTTGCTTACGAAAAAGTTTTCTTTTAATTCTGGTATGCGTGGTATATTGCTAACGCACTGTATGTTAACGTAATACGATAACCACTAAATAAACTTGTCTAAAAGTTTATTTAGTTGATCATGCTCTCGTAGTTTTGATTTGTTGTTCGTCATCATAACTTCGTCAATAATTGCACATACAAAACCTTCGGTTTCCCCAAAAAGATCACCGAAACGTAGTCAGGCTACGGACGCTTGAAAATCTACATCGAGCCCATGTAGGGATCGGAAAAAGCTCATTTGTGTCAAGCACCACGGGTTTGCGCCAGTTCTCTTTAGCCAAGGAGAGCGGAGTGAGGCCCTTGTCAACCGCGACCACATCTCGATGCATCCCCACGTCGGTTTCTAGAAAATATTCCCTGAGACTGTATATCTCGCGATTGTGGAGGGTCTTAGCGTTTAAAAAGCCACGACCTCTACATTTTCGCGGGATATACAGCCTCATAACCGATGATCGTGGGTGATGCAATCGATTGGCAGTCAGCAGCTTACGGACCCTCTGATCCAGGGCGTCAAGTTTGGTTTGAGTCCATTTGAGTATGCCAAAAGAGTACATCAATACCGGCATGACCCAACCGATGAAAGCGCGCACTTTGTTTCCGCCTAATAGAAGACTATTAAGTACTTTTTTCAGGCGGCCAAAGAAGCGTTCCTTCAACGATTGCTTCATGTCAGTAACATTGATACCCAACGCTTCCGACATACCCAAATACTTATAGGTTTCGGATGCGGAGAGGGCTCTAAGGTTTATGGAACTCGTGATTTGGATTCCCACGAATTCCACAATCTCTCCTCGCTTTACTTTGCATGACCGCACATTTGTCCACACCAAATTCCATCCTGATGGCGCTACTGAAAGTTTCAGTAATTTACAGTAGCTCCTTCAGTTGTGAATTGTTGGGAGCAAAAAGTTTCAGGTCATCCATGTAAAAGAGGTACGATATAACCTGACCACCTCTCCTCAACCGATAGCCTAAACCTGAATCCTCCAATAGTGTGCTTAGAGGATTCAATGCTAAGCAAAACCAAAGTGGACTCAAACTATCGCCCTGAAATATTCTTCGCTCGATCCTTATCGGTTCACTATTCCTCAGAATATTTCGACATCCTGGATAGCGAAGGACTGTCCTCCATGTCCTCATACACGTCATCAGGAAGTTGCGTAGAGTTGCATCCACTTTATACAACTCCAGCACCCGCATGAGCCTTGTATGTGGCACTGAGTCATAGGCCTTCTTATTATCTATCCAACATGTTGAAAGATCCTTTCGGGAACGACGAACTTGTTGGCTAATGGTCATATCAATGAGGAGTAGCTCCTTAGTACCGCAGGACCCACTGCTACATCCATTTTAAGAGACAGACATGATCGAGTTGCTGTCAATGTGATTGCTAATTTTGGCTTTCAAAATGGATGTATGAACTTTATAGATCGTCGGTAAACAGGTGATCGGCCTATAATTTTTGGGTTCCGTGGTGCTACCTGATTTATGGAGCAGGTGGGTTATTCCAGTAGTTAGGAACTGAGGTAACGAACCAGACACTAAAGCAGTCTGGAATTGAGATGCCAAGCGAGCGTGCGACCTTGAAAATAATTTTATCCAAAAGTTATGCAGCCCGTCCGGTCCTGGAGACTTCCAGTTAGGTAACGGACGGACTGCACGAGCTACGTCTTGGGGGCAGATGGTAATAGCCACCACTTCACGTATTGGATCGCAGGCTCGCTCGACATCCCGGGCCCAGACACCTTCAGTGTGACTAACAGGTACCGACCAGATACTGCGCCAGAATGAACACATGGCATCATCATCCGGTAGGCACGTGTCAGCCACACCTTGATCTGATCGTTCCCAGTCCCTATAAACCCTTTCATTTCTTTGGAAGGTGCGATTCTGGGTGTACCTTTCCACTCGTCGTTTATATCTTCTAATACGGTTTGCCCATGCATATACTTTCTGCTTCAGGAAGTCGATGCGCTCCTTGACACGGGCCATTATCATTATTACTATAAAAACTACCAACGAAAATTGTTTTGAACAAGTTCTAGTGACTTTTTTTTTAATACCTCTTAAATCGTAAACCGTTTATATCGCATAATCTTTCATACAAATAACTTAAATCCTTTAATTTCATAAATCAATGGTACGGAATCCTTTGTGCGTGAGTCCGACACGCACTTGGCCTGTTTTAACGTAGAACACGATTATGTACTAGTGACTACTTAAATGATAATAATTAGAGTTAATGTATACATTTTTACAATAGGCTTCCAGAGGTGGTTCAAGATCTGAGCCTGAATAAATTCAAATCCTTCATTAAACGTAAGTTGTGTCAGAAAGCATTTTATAGTGTTAAAGATTATATTGACGACAAAAAGGCTTGGGCTTGAGCTGCGTCCGATTTCTATGCTTACACTGATTGTTCTTTGATTTTTCCTCTTGTAGTTTAAATTTGCAATTGTTTGTTTTTTTTTTTTAACTCAAAGCCAGTACACACTATATAGCCAGGCATATTATACGTTACGGAATTGCATCGCTGACAGGGGTATTCGGCACTGGTGCAGCTACACAGGAGCTAAACTTAGCATTCGAGAACACCGTTGGAGCTGCTGAACCTTGGACAAAACTGTCTTTGCATTGTGTAGATTCAATTTCCTAGTATTGTATAATTGCATGGAACACGCGTGAGCACGATCTACTTGCTGTAAAGCATCTATTTGTTGGGTAAGTCGTTTATTGACTTGATAGTGCTATGGCTGTTGAGAGTATGTCATGCTCACTCAAATGTCTCGCTGGTGGTGGCGTGTGTGTTGGGTCATTAGGTTCCCTTCAATATGGTTGAGCCTAATGATGCTGATCCATACGTCATGTTCGTGAACGGACGCCGTCAGAGGGGACTGGTCATCTCTTAGCTGCTACGGCGTATTTTAAATTCTGAATTGTTGTTTTTAAGCTATTGCATAGCTTCTATCGCGGGCCTTGAGCGCGGGGACCGAATCCAGAAATTCCGTAACGAAAAAACCTCACGCTCCCCACTCCGACGGGCACGAAGGTGTGGCTTGAAGGCCGTACATCGTCTAACGTCGTTTTAGTTCGGCAGTCTTCGGCACGGTATGTTTGTGTGCGTGCGACTACATCTTTTGAAAACAATTTATAGATTTTCAAAAAGAGCATGCATATTGCAGGGCGCGAACTCAGTTCTACACACTTGCCATGTTACTGATAGTCGCGATGTGCTAAACTTGCGATTAATTTTCTCTCTGAAATAGGTCTTCTATAGAGATATGTCATAGACGTCATCGACGTTGTCATGGCTACCTTAAAAACTTGTCATATAATTAATTATTAAGTACTTTTATTCAAGATTTTTTTGACAGGAAAGCCAAGATGACCGTCACGCGCATTTTTCATTGGACTTTTAAAATTACTTATAGTGTCGTTTACTGAATAAAAACGCGTGATTTATGCAGTAAAAAGTGCATTCAGTGAATTATTCATAAAGAACATTGAAATATCGCAGCATAGTGGCCACATCATAGCTTTGCATCAAATCTCCTAGTAGGCGGTTCACGCGGCCGTTTTTCAACTGTTATTGGCGATATTCGCCATTATTGTGAAATAAAAATTTTAAAGAATTTCTATAATTACACGTGTTATTGGCAAAATTGTGGTATCTAACCACAGAAGCCATTGAAGAGTTGAAGTAGTATTCACTTTTATTCAAATTAATTTAGTAGTGTTTTTATAAAATAGCTTTTTTTTTTTAACGGAAAAGCTAAGATGAATGTCACGCTAATTTTTCATTGGACTTTTAAATTATTTATAGTGTTGTTTACTAAATAAAAGCGCGTGATTTTATAGAGTAAAAAGTGCTCACGCGGCCGTTTTTTCAACTGTGATTGGCGATATCCGCCATTATTGTGAAATATTTTTTTAAAGAATTTCTATAATTTGTTACACGTGTTATTGGCAAAATTGTGGTATCTATCCACAGGGACCAGATCAAGAGTTGAAGTTGAAGTTTTTATTAAATAAAATATTACAGAAAGATGTCGGTGAACAATGTTAATACGAGTACATTTAAGTGTACGAGTTGTAATATTGTTATCTCCGAAACGAAACAACGAAAGTTTAATAAAAATATGCTCGTCGGCTTTTTCTGAGGAAGACATTGATGAGGCAAAAAAGTTATTGTTTGTTTCTACGAAGACAAGACAAAAACATGTATCGAGGCGTAAGAACAAAAAGCAGAAAGACCTAAAATATACGATTACGGTGTTTAAAATCACGGATCCCGAACAATCCCAGTTTTTGTGGCATATGACCTTCACAAATTGCCACCAGTTTGCTTTGACTACGTAGAACGTACGTAAAGAAGTTGATGAAGGATTTATTAATTCTACGGTCAGATGTTAACGCAATCAGAAGTGATTATGTTACTAAAGATCAGCTCGAAAATATTAAATTGATAACAAATAATTCGACACCGACGCCGTTCATCATCAACAACCTTTTTATCGTCCCACTGCTGGGCACAGATCTCCTCTCATACAGAGAAGGATTGAGCGTAATCACCACGCTTGCTCAATGCGGGTTGGCGATTTCAGACTTATAAAGCCCAGGTTTCCTCAAGATGTTTTCCTTCGCCTTCAGTCATTGTTGTCCAAGATATACTTAGAAAGTACATATAACTTTAGAAAAGTTACATTGGTACTTGCCTGACCTGGAATCGAACCCGCGCACTCATACTTGAGAGGCTGGTGTTTTAACCACTAGGCCACCACGACAAAACAGTGGGGTATATTGAAAAAGAACCTCGGAGTATTTGAGTATATTTCGTGGTGCTCCCTGTGCGCCGTTTCCGAGTCAACGAAATACCAGTTGGTAGAGTCATAAGGATACTATAGCTGTCTTGCCTGCCCCTCAGTGCCCGGCCGGTCTTGCGATTGCACCGAAACAGCACACAATGACAGAGATTATAAGTAATAGCATAGACAGACCTTACGGAGGAATTGCCCTATTGTAGAGGAAGTCCGCTTTCTCAAAGGTATCAGTGTTGTTGTGTAATAGTGATCTTTTAGTTCTCACACGGATCGTTCTATGTTAGTTTTCTCATTTTACATGCTTACTGACTCGAGTGATAACTGTACTTGTAAAATTTGTGTATAAAGTGTTTTGAATATGAATGAACAAAGTGCATTTATTATTAATGAAGAAAGTCACGAAAAAATAGTGAAAGAAAATGAGTGAGTACTCTATATACATACATTTTATTATTCACACAAATGCAGTATTAATTTTGAATTGATAATATAATACTGCTATAAAGATAACCTAAATTTTTGATATTAAAATGAGCGATATTAAAAGTAGCCCTCTTTTATAGACACAAACACACACACGCGTATAGTTTAAATTCTCAATTTAGATTCTCAAATGTATATATATATATATATATATTTATTTATTTATTTATTTAATAAAAGAAAAATTTGTTTTCTTATCGGTCACCACGCTCAAAAAGTGTAACTTGAATTAATATCAAAGAAAAAGAAATACTGCATAAATAAAATAAATAAATAATTATAATTGCATAAATTGATACAAAATGCTATGCAATAGCTTTACCGCGGCAGTCCCCGAGTGCCACACGTCTTTTTAAGTTATTATCATTATTTTTTTCATAATGGACGCTCTCAGCGTACAATATATTTCTGCATCGTTCTCACACGATTGATTTCAAAATGAATGATGTAATCAAATATTTGTATCAATAGCTTGATAATTTAAAAGAGTGTCCATGGAGTTTCTTGCCCGTTCTTCTCCATAGGTACCTACTCTTTGGAATGGGCGACTAGCTTCACCTTACTGACTGACCGACCTTCTGACAATTCAAAAGTGCCTGTAACTGGTTTATTTGAAATAAATGCTTTGATTTTGATTTTTTCATTTTAGAGAAATTAAAAAATAAATATGTTTTTATTTATTTATTTTATTTTTATATATGTACTAGGTACCTACGTAATGAATCGATTTTTTTTTATTTTACCAATATTTCCCTATAACAAAATATATTACTTAAGTATTCGGTTCTCGGTGAACTTAAATAAAAATAAAAAAATAATAATAATAGTTTAGGACGAATTGAGATCCTGCTCCTTTTTTTTTTTAATCGGTTAATGTAGTGGTCCACCAAGTTGAATATTTTTGTAACGGTGGTACGTGAATCTCTAATAGTTTGGTTGCGCTCTTCTGTTTTCTAATCAGGGTCACCAGGTACTCCAAATCTTCGATTATTTTATGTTTTTATAGTTTTGCCTTTATGTGGCCATTAAACCCTGGATCTGTATAAAATTTTAGGCCTCTGAGCTTATGGGACGTACTAGTTCTATTTTGATGATCGTGAGTGAGTGTCATAAATACTTACTTTCGCTTAACTTCAGAACTAAATGACCTACAAAACTTGAAATTTTGGATTATAAGTTTGTGATTATAGCTTACTGGAAGACGGAAATTTCTGCGTTGTGGTCTTATCTAGAGGTTCTTAAATAGGGGCCGCCTGGAAATGCAGTGAAATGGTTCGGGTAAAGAATGGTATGGCAGTGTTTGCGTCGCGCTCGACTTAGCGGCTGATACTACACACGTCTTAGTGCATTGGAGGCAAAGTTGACCAGTTGGGTATCCAGCTTTTCGGTATTCAATAGGAAGCATTGCAGAGAGTGTGTGGGTACCACGTGACTTAATTCCGCCATCACCGTTTCATCATCGGATGATCCGTTGTTGACACTATAATCCGGACGAAGCGTTTCGCCTTATATTTTATACCGTGTACATCGAAGAACTGGAATAATTTGTCTCTCAGTCTGATTGTAAGTTGTCATCAAGACTAGAATTAGTTAAAAGCTTTTAATAAAGTAGTTCGCGTTATCATTTCCATGAATGGGGAAATACCATCAAGCGGGATCGGTTTTTTTTTATTTATTTTAGAACTTTACAAACTAGAACAAAAATTCTTTTTTGCGTTGGATGGCCCATCCATCCAGGAAGGCTTTAGGTTATATAAATCACGCTCCGACCAATAGGAGAGGAGCATATAAAAAAAAAACATATCTAAACCTACGCGGGTGACACCGCGTGGCGCAACTAGTGCTCCTTACTAATATTATAAATCGGAAAGTGAGTTTGTTTGTTTGTTTGTTTCACTTCCACGTCGTAACTACTGTAATGCTTGCTTTGAAATTTTGCAGACGTAAAGTTAGAAGTCAGAATTTAAGAATAGGCTACTTTTATCCCGGAAAATTGATATTCCCGAGAGAAATCTAAAAGCGTGATATAACCGAACTCCACGTGGCTCCACTCCGCGGGCGGGCGCTAGTAAGTAATAGTAATACATAAATAATATTTTTTTTTTTTTTTTTATTAAAGTATAAACCAGCGCTTGACCGCAATCCTGCCTGATGGTAAGCAGTGACGCAATCGTTGATGGTAAAGCGCACTAGTTTATTAAGAGCCTATTCACTCTAGCCTTGAAGACACTCAAATTGTAGTCCGACGGAAACACCGCCGCCGGCAGATTGTTCCAGTCCCTCGATGTACGCGGTATAAAGGAGGAGGCGAAACGCTTCGTCCGGATCGTAGAGGTGTTAACAACATAAGGGTGGAAACTCGCCGTACGACGGGTCGTCCGATGGTGGAACGGAGATGGGGGAATTAAATCGTGCAATTCCCTCGCACACTCCACAGAATGTATCCTATAGAACACCGAAAGGCTGGCTACTCTACGCCTGTGCTCTAGGCTTTGGAGACCAACTCGAGTTAAATCAGGGTCACCAATACCCTGTTCTGCAAGTATACAATCCTCCTCTCTAGTGGCGCAGCTGCAAAAGTAAACTTATTTTGAGAATAGAGAAAGTAAAGTTATTTTGGTTTCCGGTTCGCATAATGGTGCGTCCAGACCGGGCAAGCAAGGTGCGCGGCTGCTACGCGCGGCATTCGTGGTACATAAATTTGCCGCGTGACTTGTTTAGACCTTCTGCGCGGCATGTGCGACACTTGAAGCGCTCTTTATTTCGTATTCAAACTACAATGCAAGCTGCCGCGTGTGTTGTAGCTCCACTTACATAAATTAAATGTTAAAATTATTTTTAACTTTTTAAACAATACGAGCCTCTGTTCGCAATATAATTACTTTACTCGATCCCGGCACACAAACACTTTATATACTATTTATTGTCATAAATTCAATTTTAAAATTAGTTTTAACTTTTTAGTTTGATATTCTTTAAAAGCATTTTTTTTTAGTTTTTTAAACTATATTTATTTTCAACTTTTTAGTTCGATATTCTTCTTTTAAATAGTATAATATAACACGAACGCTTAAGTGGTGCTCATTTGTTTTTACCAAACTTTCCTTGATCTCCAACAGACAGAATAGCAAGTGCTAAAATTCGTAATGATGTGTTACCCAAGTAACTAAACCTAAATCTAAAATTAAATCTAAACTAAAAAATACTTTGCCTGCACAAATTAATGTATGGTAAGGTTGAAAAAAATTTTGAGTTAGAGACGGACACACAAACAAGCAAACATACAAGTGAAGCTAATAAAAAGCACGTAAAAACGTATAAAATGGTTTGTATTGTTTTACTTAATTCCTCTGAATTTTGTTAATAATTTTTTCTCCAGCTCTTGTAATAACATTATTAAAATAAACCACTTTAATACCTAATAAAATAATGCATGACTAAATGTCTAAGTCTATTGATTGCCGAACATCACTATTGTAGCGGGTCACCATTTTTCGTATCAGTGACAGTCGCCCTTGTCATTTTTCTGATTCGAATTAAAATCCCACTATAGGCTGCAACGGGCGTGTCTAAATTGTATAAGAACGTGCTTTATTCAATGTTGTGAATGTTGTGATGGGCCCGTGATTAAGACTTCGAGCCTCTCGCAAGTTTCAAGGTTTCAAATTTGAAAAGTAATAATTTGACTTGTCCATTCATATGTACGTATTGTATATTGTGTTGTAAGTCAAACTATGAACTTGTGTTATTGTTGAACACGGTGAACGTGTCCGACTGCTGTGCACTTTGTACATTCACCAGTAATATCTGTACATAACAATGACATGTTAAATAGTGTACCGAATGGGACATTCTCAGTGTGGAATGTATTTTCTAAAGAATTTTAGAAAGTTTCAAATGACCGAATACTCAATTTTTTTTTTTAATTAAAACTAGCGCTTGAACTCAATCCCGCCTGATGGTAAGCAGTGACGCAATCGATGATGGTAAAGTGCAATAGTTTATTAAGAGCCTATTCACTCTAGCCTTGAAGAAACTCAAATCGTAGTCCGACGGAAACACCGCCGCTGGGAAATTGTTCCAGTCCCTCGATGTACGCGGTATGAAACAGGAGGCGAAACGCTTCGTCCGAATCGTAGTGGTGTTAACGACATAAGGGTGGAAACTCGCCGTACGACGGGTCGTCCAATGGTGGAACGGAGATGCAATTAACTAAATCATGCAATTTCTTCGCACACTCACCAAAATTAATCCTATACAATATCGAAAAGCTGGCTACTCTACGTCTGTGCTCTAGGCTTTGGAGACCGTTTTGAATTAAATCTGGGTCGCCAATCAGCCTCTTCGCACGCCTCTCCACCAAATCCAAAGTGACCAGGTGACATTTCGCAGTATCAGCCCAAATGTGGCTGCAGTATTCCACACACGAACGGACCTGTGCATTGTACAGCATTAGAAGCTGCCCTGGTGTGCAGCACCGCCGGACCTTTGCGATAACGCCAAGCTTCCTGACAACCACCTTGGCCTTAGATCTAATGAACCGCCTAAAGTTAAGGTTCGAGGAAATCTCAACTCCCAAAAGCTGAAGGCGGTCGGTACACTCCAAGGATTCATTTCGAAATGAAATGAAATCGTTTATTAAGCAAGTAGGATCACCGATCACTTTTACACGTCATGTTTTTTTTTTTTTTATTGAACTAGGTGAAGCCGGCATTTCCTAAATGACTACCTCTGATAAGAAATAGCCGAAACAAACTCAGGGATCATAGTCTTTTTTCAAGTCCAGACATTAAAAATGAAAATGTTTACAATAATTTACGTTATAATTACACATATTGCTTAATAACAATGCTTAACAGAGCGAGCAGCTCAGTCCCAAGCTTTTTTGTCTTCTAAATAGTCTGAGATTTTATAATACCCATATTTGCGAAGTTTGGCCTTTATATCGTTTTTATATCGTTTAATGGGTAAGTTTCGAATGTCCATGGGAAGCTTGTTGTAAAAGTGTATACATTGCCCATGAACGAGTTGCCTACTCTGTGGAGACGAGTGTGATGTACAACAAGATTGTGTTTGTTCCTGGTATTTATATTATGAATATCGCTTATTTTCTTAAAATTCGATATATTTTTATGTAAAAAAGAAAAGAAAAGTAGGAGCCAAGGTGAACAGGCTCCTTTTGGCGGTGAAAAGACACGCCTGTGTTTTGGCGGCATTGAATGCTACAAGATTGGCATTACCCCATTCGGAGACTGCATGTAGTGCAACACTCGTACGTCGATGTCAAGGCTGTGCCGATCACAGGCCTTCCAAACGCTATATCACCAAGGTGCGGGCCCATATGCCACGCAAACCCGGCCCTCACGGCCACGCTCGCGTCTTCGTTCGCGGCAAATGTTCTTTTCGGTCTAAGCGACACTCGACTCAAGCACGGCTAGCCTTGCCTACTCTGCGTTGAAAGGAGAGCCGCCCAAATATTACCAAAATAGCCTCTCTATTCTGAACAACGCCAGAGACCATAGATTTGCGTTTTCATAAAAACCAGTTTTGCTTTTAGAACAAAATAATGTGCTAGTATCAAAATGATTTCAATCACATTAATAGGGTTGCTATATGTACGACCGCAGCGTTCTCATTTATTTTCACGACTTTATAGACAGATTATATCATTTTAGTGTTCGAAAGCATTCTACTCAGAATGGAAACGTTATATATTGGGTAAAAATTAAACCTGCACCCGACCCCGCCGCCGGCGAGTGTCCGACTTCGGCGACACCAGTGAAACTCACTGTCCGGGGTGTCGGACCGGCGCGAGCGGCTCAGCGCGACACTCCTCTCGACAGCTTATTACTGCAGTGTCAGCACTTCCGGGACGCTTTCATGATGATCGCACATCTGCGGTGTCACGCCGGCTTGCACGCCGGCTGGAAAGCCGAGTGAATCCGACCTCATTTGAAATGACATGCCATATGCATTTCAAAATTTCAATTTCCAAATATATTTGTATTAATGTCAAACATTGTGAAGGACAGCTTACGGGAAAAGTAGCTCGCTTCTGAATATATACCTACGTCAGCGAATTACTATCAAAGCATTTATTTCTGATAAACCAATTAATTGATAAACCAATACAGACACATTTGATTTGTCAACGGGTCCGTCAGTCAGAAAGTTGAAACTAGTTGCCCATTTCAAAGCGCAGTAATATATAGGTACCGACGGAGATGAACGGACATGACTCTCCATGGACACACTTTTACATCAATTTGATATTGTTACATATTGATTATGCACTGATTATGCATTAATACTTTAAAATATGTATGTGACAACGACACAGAAAATTATCGTTAAACATGCATTCGTTATCATATTGCGATATCACTTTGAGGCTTTATACGTTTTATCGTTTTTAATTTATACAGTATGTTAAGAAAACCCTGCCCGACCCGTGAAGGTGTTGTTAGGTATCGATAACTGATTCTACTAATGGATACAAAACCGGGCTAAACTTAAAAAAAAACCCCTAAAAAAGTAAATATTATTTCGCAAAAAGAGGTAACTTAATAAATGTGCGTTTACACCCATCCGCGGGCGGCGGGCGGCAGGGCACGCGGCACGTGGTCGCATCGCTATTCGCTCATAATAATACAGGTGTTGTCACTTTTTTAAAAAATTACCAAATTTCGGGGAAGTTGGAATTAATTCGCGGGAAAAAAGATTATTTCAAAATTCATTTGTATTGGTACTATGATGATTACGTAAAATTTTATATTATATTTGGTCATGTGTTTACCTAACCTTTATTATCCTTATGGGTCGGACAGGGTTTTCTTAACACCCTGTATATATGTATAACGGCGCGTGATTGGTTAATTTTGAATTGTGATCTGTTTTATCGTATCAGTATCAATTAACCCTAAATTACTCTACTAGTTTTTGAAGTCGATTAATCGGTTGGTATTCGGATAAATTACGATTTTTATTAAGGAGTATAGTAGGCTCAATGACCTTGTGCATGTGGGCGGAGCTAAACGCCGTACTCCCGAATTCGTAAAATGCGCGCGGTGGCGCCCTAAACTAAAACGACAATCAAAGAATATCCAGAGATGCAGACAAGCCGCGTGTAGGTCGCGATTTGTGCCTACGATTTCAGACGGAAGTATGGATGCAAAACCGATAAATGTATATTTTGTATTGATAAATGGTAATATTGTACTATAATATATTTGTAGTATTCTTGATCAATGTTTGAATAAAATCAAGGAGTGCTCGTTACACAGTTTAATGGCCGATCACAGACTGACAGACATTTGTAAAACAAGTACCCATACATTATAATATATCATAACATTAATATAAAAATTAATGGTAGATGGTAATATCTAACGATTCAACATATTTGAATTTTTTTTTTCCACTACTTTTCAGAATATGAGTATCTATAGTAAGACCGTAACGGCGTCATGTCTTTGCAGTGGCCTTGAATTAATTACTAGTGCGAATAACATAACGAGTTTATCGCATTAACGTAAAACAAACTCGCACTTTGTGATATTATTATTTAAAAAAAAAACGTTGCCCCACAGTAGGAATTACTCTTATCGTGGGTGCGTTTACAAACATATAAATTCACAGACACAAACAGCCAGACCCGGAACAACTACTTGTAGAACATGTTCTGAATATTTGTGCCGCGCGGGAATCGAACCCGCGGCACGGAGCGCAGTAGTACAGTAGCTTAATTACTGCGCTAACCGTGCTTTATATAGATGCCATGAGATTACAAAGCGCATAGTTTCGGCCGTTTTCCATGAAGACATAGTACCTTATTTACACTGTGTCAGTGACGTCGGATTGAATGTACTCCGTCGTAATGAGGTTTCAAATAAAACACGAGTTATTTTAAAATCTGTAAATTTTAATTCTTCGATCCGTTAAATTACATTCTAGATTATAGGCAAATCTAATGCTGCAGAAAGTTCTTGCAGTTGAGAATGGCCAGCCTATTTCTATTCTTCCTATAACTGCACAGCTGATATTGATTTCTGTAGAATATGCAAAATGATTCCATACACATACGGCATTTTAAAATAAATAGGGAATGTAGTCCCACTTGTCGTTCTCCAACAATATCCACAGATTCTAAACCACAGTCTATAATTCTCCGTGCTTGGCAATTTTCTTTAGTTCGGAATAAAAGTAAGCAATATTAACTATGCGTCGCCCTTCGATGAAACAGCTTGAGATTTGTTGAGGTTTTGGTGATATTTTGAGCCAATAAAAGATATAAGTAACATACATTTTAATTAACCCTGACAACATTGTTAGAGATTTTTGTCAAGGAATTAATAGAAAGACTAAAGGGTGCGTACACTAGACGACCAATACCCGTATATAAAGCGTCCAATTAGTTCTATTGTAAAATTAAGTATGTAGTAATAATATATGGTAATTTTAAGTTAAGAAAAAATTACTAAGTACAACTTTTTTTACATGAATCGGATATTCTTTCAACTTTTGTGATCTTGTTAAAATATTATCGACTTTTTCAAGTATTTCCACAAATGAGTGATCAGGGCCGTCTCATCTCGTGAGTCGCAGTCTCATCTCAGTGCCAAACAAATGTCGTAACTTGTCAAAATAGACGGAATTTAGAAGTATTTTTTGACAGATTGATACTGAGATCAGACTGTCAACGTTCTTAAAATTAATAGAAGTAACCCCTCTGAAATGATCCACAACATTCTAGATCTATATGTTGTAGGTACTCTAAAGTATTAGCAGAACAAAAGATTAATTTTACAGGTATATGATATATTTGTAAACTAAAAATGTAGGTTGTAGGACATGCAGGCATAATTTTACCTGAATGATGATGATGGAACTTGTGTCGTTTTTTGTGCACATAGAGATATAATATTATAATTTTCTTGACATTCTGTATGGATGTCTGACCTGGAATCATCTGCGTTAGTGTTCGACCTAAAAAGCAAATTAAACTTTTAAGTTCTGTCGATTGGGTGCCAAAGCGTACTTGCAGATTGGTGTAAATCACGGAATAGATAAAATAAGGTTGGAACATGGCAAGCACGCCATAGTTACGATACATTTATGGGAAGCTCAACTCGACCGAAACATTAATTCACCGCGTTTAGTATTCTTCAAACTACTAAGACGGAGCTATGGTTTAAAATGCCGTATTGTGTAATTATAACATAAAAGGCAAAAAGTCAGAAAAACAAAAAATGAATATATACGGACAAATCACATAGATTGAGCTAGCCCCAAAGTAAGTTCGAGACTTGTGTTATGGGATACCCACTCAACGATACTATATTTATAATAGAAACATATATAGATAAACATCTAAGACCCAGGCCAATCAGGAAAAGATCGTTTTCCATCATGACCTGGCCGGGAATCGAACCCGGGGCCTCCTCGTCGCAGGCAGGCGTGTTGACCGCTGCGCCACGGAGGACGTCAAAAAAATTTACTGATAACTGTGACATTCCAAGCCCGCCAGCCCGTGTCCATCGGCTTCGGCTACTTTAAACTACTACTTATAAAAATAAAAGCCTATAAAAAGGAAAAAATAACTTTAAACTTATGTTTGTATGGGAGTACTTATGTATGGAATTTTTTTTATAATGTTATCGCGTCGGGGGACCGCACTATTTATTGGCTAAACGTTTGTCAAAGTTATTTATAAGTATTTAGGTAATTATTAAGTTTTTTCTTAGTCCTATTCCGCGTACCTTCCTGCTAATCTAATGAAGACCATAGTGGTTCTCATTGTGAAAAACAGAACAGGTGACATCGCTGATAAGGGTAATTATCGTCCCATTTCGCTTGCGACTGTAATAGCTAAGGTGTTGGATGGTGTGCTTGATTCTTATTTAAGTAAATATATACATCTTCATGATGCACAGTTCGGGTTTCGACCCGGACTATCAACTGAAAGTGCTATTTTGAGCCTCAAGCACACCGCTCAATATTATAAAGATCGCGGTACGCCGGTGTACGCCTGTTTCCTTGATCTCTCCAAGGCGTTCGATCTTGTCTCGTACGATGTGCTTTGGAGAAAGATGGGAGACAGGGGTATACCGGCGGAATTATGTGGGCTACTCCAGTATTGGTATGGTAACCAAGTTAATCATGTGAAATGGGACGATACGTTTTCTGAACCGTACAGGTTGGAGTGTGGGGTGAGACAGGGTGGTCTGACGTCTCCCAGACTCTTCAACCTCTACGTGGATGACCTGCTGGTTGCACTTAGCGGAATGCGTGTCGGATGCAGTGTTGATGGGGTTACAATAAACAACATCAGCTATGCAGATGACATGGTGCTGCTGGGTCCGTCGGCGGGAGCAATCAGAGAGTTGCTTAAAACGTGCGAGGCCTACGCTGCCGCGCATGGGTTAATTTATAATGTAAAAAAATGTGAGTACATGGTCTTTGAGGTCGGCGGGAAATGCCGTGGAGAAGGACCGGAGTTACTGCTAAACGGGTCATCAATTAGTAGGGTTACAACTTTTAAATACCTAGGGCATCTTCTTACCGCTGATCTCAAGGACGATGCAGATATTGAAAGGGAGCGCAGGGCACTTGCGGTCCGGAGTAATATGTTGTCCCGTAGATTTGCCAAGTGTACAGACCAAGTAAAAATAACACTATTCAAGGCTTATTGTCAAAGTCTGTACACGGGCAATCTGTGGGTCAGCTGTACTAAAAGATCGCTGGACGTCCTGCGTGTCCAATATAATAATGCTTTCAGGATGTTGTTGAGACTACCTCGTTACTGTAGTGCGTCGGAAATGTTTGCGCAAGCCCGTACCGACGGTTTTCAAGCAATCATACGCAAAAAGACCGCGTCGTTGCTGAGAAGAGTGAGAGACAGTCGGAACAGCATCCTGAAAACTGTAGCTGAGAGCTTCGGCTCTCCAATAATTAAAAAATTTGTTCAAACTTTAATAATTACTAACACTAGGCAATAAGTTTTTGTTTTCTTTGTATGCTACTAACACTCTTATGGATTTTTATGTCTGAAATAAGAATGATTTATTTATTTTATTTATATTCATTTATTTCGTTTGTGTTATGCTATGATGTATCGTATACTTGTATATGTATATATTATATTATTTTATATGTAGGTATATAGGCTTTGCTTCGAGAAAGCAACGCGCACGAATTATGTTGAATGGCGCGCACGAGTTGCATTGCATGCCGCCGCCCGCACGCAGCGCGGCGACGAACGCGGCAAGAAGCGAGCGCGGGCGGCGCGGGTGTGTCGCGGGAGGGGGAAAGTGGGCGGAGCGTATCGCTATCGAGTTTGGTAACCCGAGCGGGCAGACACGCGAGGGCAGACGTCGTTGATGGTTGTGTTTTACATTGAAAATTTTTCGAGTCAATTTAGTGTGAGTCATCGTAGAAATTTTGGTTTTAGTATTGATTAGTATAGTTTGGTTGTGTATTAAGTTTTTAAGTTGATTTACCTGGATTTCATAATACTATTTTTAACATTTTCGTTGTAATTTAATATTTTGTTTGGTTTCTAATTTAATATCTTTTATGTTTTGTGGTTAAGTTGCGGTCCCCCGACGCGATAACATTATAAAAAAAATTCCATACATAAGTACCCCCATACAAACATAAGTTTAAAGTTATTTTTTCCTTTTTATAGGCTTTTCCGTCTTAGTTATTTTTTCATAGGAATTATAATTGTTTATGGATATCTCGTTCCGTTCATTACATTTGGTTTTTATAAAGTCGGGGGTTTTTTTAAATTTTTAATTTATTTTTTTATTTCATGCTTTTTGTAGGAACTCCTTAGCGATTTTATTCCATTTCTTTTGATTTCTTTGTCGTACCTTTTAATTTGTATAGTTTGTGTTCATAGTTTATGCAGGTGTTTTTAATCAAAGGTTTTAAACATTTTCAATTTAATTTTTGTAGGGATTTCTTCAGGATTTTATTCCATTTCTTTAAATTTCTTTGTCGTACCTTTTAATTTGTATAGTTTAGGTAAGTTTTTAATAAGTCAAGTGATTCAAACACTTTGAATTAAATTTTTTGGTTCATGTTTTTTGTAGGGATATCATTTATTTCTTACGTTTTAAGTTGTTTATTATGAAAAAAATTGGAAGAATTTGGTGAAAATTTATGTCTTTTTTATAAACAAAATTAGAATTGTGAATTCATAGTGATTTAAACATTTTGAATTTAATTTTTTGGTTCATGTTTTTTGTAGGATTTCATTTATTTCTTACGTTTTAAGAATTTGTTGTATATTATTGTTTCTTTTGAAAAAAAAATGGTATAATTTCCCATTCTACCACATGTTATAAAAACAGGCAGGACCAACATTGCAGATTTAACTTTCCCAGACCGGCGAGTGATGACACAGTTTTATTGGGACCCGGCGAAACTTTACGGAATAATGGACGATTTTGTATTTTGACTAGAAAACCTGAAGAGCAATATGTTAATAACTACAATCCGCAGATACTAAAACTTTGGAAAGGAAATATGGACATCCAACCGTGTGGTAATGTTACTGCTGTTTCGGATTACATAGCTAAATACACTTCAAAGCACGAACCTCAGGATGTAGGTCAAGCGGTAAAAGATGCAGTAAGCAAAGTCAGATCTTGCCATGGGGATATTGGTAGGCAATTATTTGCTGTGTCTATGGCAATACTAAACCATCGCAGAGTGTCAGCTTGTGAATGCGCATACAGATTATGCCATTTGAAACTAAGAGATAGCTCTCGAAAAGTAGTTTTTGTAAACACATGCCGACCTCATGAACGCTACCGTATGTTAAGATATGACAGTGACGACGGTCAAACATATCAAAATATATTCGATAGATATATTCAAAGACCAACAAATCTGGAACATCTAAGTTTAGCAGAATTTGCCGTCAATTATGAACATACAAGTCGATTTGTAAACGACGAAGAAAACGGTGATACTGAGGCTTATGAAGACTTAGAAGAGGGCACTGAAACAACGCGAAACTCAATCAGACTTTTAAATGGAAGCATAATGAAAAGGCGAAGAAAGCCAGCAATTTTGAGGACACGCTATTATACACAAACAGGAGACCGAGAAGGCTATTTTTATAGCTATCTTGTAGCCCATGTGCCATTTAGGAATGAAGATGATTTACTGGCTGACTTTGAAACTTGCGAAGAAGCTTTTATGGAACAGCGAAATTTGTTACGTCCTTTTCATGGAGATTCTGTAGAACAGTTTCAGTTTATTGAACACGAGCTTCAGCAAGTCATTGGACAAGTTTTAGCGTTAGCTGAATCTCCTTTATTAAATAATTTCAATGGTCAACAAACAAGAAAACTTTGATGTAGGAGCGATTGTTGAAGGATATGATCCACGAATGGCTGATGCTGATGTCGATATCGAAGGAGAAGAAGTTGAAGAATCATCACACATCAATATCACGGACGCCGAATTTCATCACATGGTTAGGAGCATGAACTTAGAACAAAAGAAAATATATGATGAAGTAACAAAACGAATAAGAGATGAAGTGATAAATGAAGCAAACACAAATGTTCCACTTAAGTTATTCGTTACAGGAGGAGCTGGCAGTGGCAAATCTTTCGTACTTAAAACTTTAGTTCATCATATTCGACGCTGTTACGCTCCCACAGTAGATCAATTGTTGAATGCAAGTTTTGTTGAAGTTACAGCACCTACAGGAGTAGCAGCACGGCTGGTAAATGGAAAAAACACTGCATAGTGCATTTTCTCTCGGCATAGAAAAAGGTCGAGCCACAGTCTACAGGCAAATGACAGGACAACGTCTGGAAGACATGCGAAGAAAATGGCGTTATATCCGTTGGCTTGTAATTGATGAAATATCAATGGTACCATACGAAGTTTTACGTTCTATACATCTCCGTTTACAAGAATTCAAAAATTGTCCAGATATTTTTGGTGGAGTAAACATCTTAGTTTTTGGAGATATAATGCAATTGTCACCTGTAAAGGGTAGCTGGTGCTTTAAACAACCTCTTGTATTCCAAGGAGAGCCCCATCTATGGCATTATTTTGGACTTTGTGAGCTTCAAACTAATGTGAGACAACAAAATGATAGCCAATTTATTGATATATTAAATAATCTTCGGGTGGGAGAGTTGAGTATGGAGCAGTACGAAATTTTACTTGAGAGAAGTAGAGTACCACTGACTGGAGATTTTGCTGATGGAAATGCTGTACAGATTTTTCCTACCATAAAATTGGTAAATAATTATAATGACAAAATGGTAGAGTTAATGGCCGACTCAGTAAAAATTTATACAGTCAATGCTCATGACGAGTCTAAAGAACCTGCCACCTATAGCCAAAAACCTAACCACGTTTCAATACCTCAAGATCCAAACTGCACAGGAGGGTTGCTCAGTTCAATTAAAATTGCAATCGGAGCTAGGAGTGATGTTGAGAGTAAATTTAAAGGTGTCTGAAGGGTTAGTTAATGGCAGCATGGGGGTTATCAAAAAAATTGAATGGCATGGACTTCGCCGGGACCAACTCGAAGAAGGTGAACTTCCGAAAACAATATTTATTAAATTCGATGACGAGTCCATTGGCAAAAGTTCCAAAGACCAAAATGGCTTGATTCCTATACAACCACACAGCATAATTTTTCAAGGTCTTAGAGGGTATGGTAATATTGAAAGAACAATGTTTCCAATTATTTTAAGTTGGGCTGTTACTGTACATAAGTTGCAAGGAACCACCGTTGAAAAGGCTGTAGTATATTTGGGAAAAAAATTTTTTGCAAAAGGTCAAGCGTACGTTGCTTTAAGCCGAGTAAAAAGTTTAAGTGGTGTCGCTATTTGCGAGCTCGACCAAAGGAAGCTGTTTAATAATCCTCATGATAAATTGGCCTTGGCAGAATTGCAAAGATTGGGAAGCAGTAAAGATTGATTATTATTTTATATAATTCTTAAATGCCATAATTCTAGCTTGACAGAGTTCAAATTACATAAATTGTTATATATAAATATGTTAAATTTATTAAAAAAAATTATGAATTGATATACATATGTAACTATATCATTAGTGATATACAATTTCTTTAATTTTAACTTGTAAGGTTTAACATTCTAATTTGGTAAATAAATAAGCACACTTTTCCTTTTAAAACAGCAGTACAAGCCAAAATTTTGAAAAATATTTATTTGTTGCTTGTGGTAGTGTCCACTTTGCATTTTACGAGGTGAAATGAGGTGAAATTTTCATTTCATTACACCTTGTCCACGAGGTGGACACTACCACAAACAACAAATAAATGGATGGATATGGATATGGATATCAAATGATATCAATATATCCATAAAGCGCCATTTTGTAGAGGCAGCCATCTTGGATTTTAAATTTTTCATACCTAATAGTATTTCACTAGTCAAGCCCTTTCATTTGATACCCATATTGATCAAGTTGTAATAAAAAAATGTAAAGCACCATTTTGTAGAAGCAGCCATCTTGTATTTTAAATTTGTCATATCTAATAGTATTCTACTAGTCAAGCCCTTTCATTTGATACCCATATTGATGGAGTTTAAAAAAAATATCTAATCTGTCATTTTGTGGCGGCGGCCATCTTGGAACAATTTTCATCAAACTTACGTAAAAACACTCTCGACATTTTCTACTGTCAAACAAAAAAAACTAAATCAAAATCGGTCCATCCGTTCGGCGGCTAGAGTGGTACAGACAGACACACACACACACACACAGACACGTCAAACTTATAACACCCGTCGTTTTTGCGTCGGGGGTTAAAAATATTTACAGGAAGAATCATTTAAAATAATCGAAGTAAGAGTTTTTATTACACATTTTTGGTAATATCTCGAAAACTAAAAGTCCTATCAACTCAAATCTTTTTGTAAAACTGTTTTTACACCAAAACCCTTAATTGAGCCCTAATTTTTGGTTTCTATCACCATAAACAAAAAATCACATTTTCAAGTAAAATTTTTATTTTTAAATCTCCTTACAACCTATATAAATTATAATCTAAGTGCGAGTGTTTACTTACCTGAATAGAGTCTTCTATATTATCAGCGGATGTACTTAGTCGGATTATTGCCTTTCAGGTCTAAAAATTTCTTTCTAGATTTCCTGGAACAATTTGTAATTATATATTAGCCACCAGACGCATCTTCAATTCTCACTTGCGAGCTAATCTATGAACGTACACTGACATGATTCGCTCGTAAATATTTGCACCCACACAGACAAACACGCGTAGTCGGCGATAGCCGAGGCAGAGCAGCGAACGACACAACCCTCCCGTCTGAATGCTAACGCACGACTGCCACCCGCGCCCGCGCAGAGCACCTCTAAACCTGTGTTTCAAAATAAGGATATTTTCTTGGCAAATTTTGATGGATTTAAATACGCTGTGGCATATCTGTAGTACCTCTAACCACGAATTCTTCAGTGTAAAAATATTTCCACACATCAATGCCGTTTAGAAGTAATAACGAATATTAGCCAAAAATAGCGTTTTGGTAAATATTTTTTTAAGACAAAAGGCAAAGTCCTACGAAAAAATCATCTTTAGTAAATTTTGTACATGAATCAATAGACAAGATATATTTTTTTTCTAATCTCAAAACCAAGCCGTTAATTAGAAATTAGCTTCCTATAGTGACCATTTTACGCTACTAAATGAGAGTAAGGCCCTTAAGAGCGGGTAACACCATGGAGCGAATGGTAACACCGACTGGAGTTGCGTTTGACATAGCGATCGACCGTTGGCGCTGGGCATTCTTTGCTCAAGCTTTGATCGAGTGGGTTGGTCATATTCAAACTCAGTGGCTCTTATCTGTTTTAATCTGAGATTATCATTGTAATCCCTTAATATTAAAGTGATCTAAGTGTCTGTACAGTTAAAATAATAAGAATCGAACATCACAATATAGTTATTTTTCAACGTTTTATCAAAATATCGTCCGCGGTGGATGCTCATGCGGATGAGAAGACACCTCAACTATCCGGAACTTCGGACCCGCCTTCCTGACGGTTTTACCCCGTCATCAGAATTGGGATTAGCAGAATAAATGCTATATATAGTGGCTCATTCATTTTAGTTAGTCATCATCTCAGCGTATAATCCCGGTTGCATCCGCGGTTTCCGCGTTGGAGTCCAGGGTCCGCTTTCTTACACTTACTCCTCCATTTTGCACGATCTCTGGCATCCCGTGGCGTGAGATTGTTGACACGCATGTCATCTCTTTCGACGTCAAGCCAGCATTTCTTTGGTCTACCTCGCTTGTTCCGGCCCGGCGGAGGCGCCATGGCCATCGCCATCGCCATTTGTTACCCACGTAGCATGCCGATTTTCGTAAGACGTGACCGTACCAGCGTAGGTGACCCTCTTGAAGTTTGTCTGCTATGTCACGGACATGAAGGCCGCCATGGATGCGGGAGTTCCTGATGCGGTCTTTCCGCGTAATTCCACACATCTCCATGATACACAGCTCCTGTTTGTGTCGCTCAAGCACAGGCCCCGCCTCACTGCCATATAGAACAGGTCTAATGATTGTCTTATAGACCTGTCATTTAAGCTTAACCGGCATTTTGGGGTTACAAATGACACCTGGCACCTCACGCCATTTTGCCCAAGCTGCGGAAATGCGTACCTTAACGTCGCAATCAATGTCGCCGGACGCGTGGAGTACTGACCCCAAGTATTTAAACTGGTCTGTGCACTCGACCATGTCTCCGCCTATGCACACAGACATAGGGTCTGTCGTGTTGCTGGCCATGTACACCGTCTTCGCCACATTGAGTTTAAGACCTCCGTTCTCAAGCGAATTCTTCCACACATTCACCCGCCGCACCAACCTTTCCCTGTCCGCGTCTGCCAGCGCGATATCATCAGCATACATGAGCAGCCCTTGAGGTTGCTCATGTGAATTCTTGATGCTGTCTGACAAAACGTCCAATATCACGCTGAACAGAAACGGACTAAGGACGAATCTCTGGTGGACTCCGACGGTGATAGGGAAGGGTTTAGTGTCGCCAACAGCGGTCCTGACAATGGAATCGGAATTGAGGTACATGTCTCGAATTATGTCAACATAGGCTTCTGCCCACCAGATCACCCCTCGAGGGACACAGTCGAAGGCTTTCTGCATATCTAGAAAAAGCATATGCAGAGGCGTGTTCTTCGATCTGTATCTCGCCATGGTGATCTTTAGGGCGAATATAGGGTCCATGGTTTCGTAGCCTGGGCGAAACCCATATTGACACTCCAAGACAGCACACTCCTGCCGGATCCGGGAGTCTAAAATCCTCTCAAAGATCTTCATGGTGTGGGACATGACCTTTATACTGCGATGATTACTACACTCCTGGACCGAGCCCTTGCCTTTGAAGACTGGAGTGATGATACTCAGCCTCCATTGGTTCGAGATTTTGCCGTTCAGGAGCACGCGATTGAGGAAGTTCGTTAACATGCCCACACCACGAGGACCCAGCGCCTTCCAGGCCTCAATGGGGACTCCGTCAGCTCCGACAGCTTTCCGATTCGCCATGCGACGAAGATCAGTTTGGACTTCCTCAGGCGTTATCGGGGGCACTAATCCAAGGTTCGAAGGGAGTCCGGTGTCTGCACCTCTTAGTGCTGCTTATTCAGCAGCTCGTGGAAGTACGAGCGCCATCTCTCCTTCACCGCTTGGTCCTCGCAAAGCAGGTTGCCGGTAAGGTCTTTTACACAATGGCACTTTGGATATATCCTGTGCCGCTTTGACCCTGGAACGTGCCAACTTGTAAATAAGCTTCTGCCCCTCGGACGAATCCAACTTCTCGTAAAGCGGTTGCAAGTGGGCACGTCTGGCTCTGGCTACAGCTCTTTTAGTGGCACATTTGGCAACCTTATATGCGTCGCGATCTTCAGGAGATCCGGTCGCCTGCCACGTTTTAAAGAGGGATTTCTTCACCCTTATCTCCATGTGGACTGTGACGTCCCACTACCAGGTCTCTTTGTCACTTTTGCGACCACCCTTAGAAACGCCGAGCACCACCCGCGCCGCCCCAGCAATAGCTGGCTGGATCCTGTCCCAGTGGTCTTGGACAGTTTCGCCCTCGATATTGTGGTATCTGTAATTGTGTGTAATCTTAAGCCAAGGTCACTTCCAACTTAATTTGTCCGTCCGTGTATTAAATCTATCCCACCAAAAACATTCTATAAAAAACTTACCAAGTCTCGATGGAGCTGCTTGTTTATCTCTAAAAAGTAATAAAATCTAGACAGTCGAAATGAAATGAAATGAAATGAAATGAAATGAAATGAAATGAAATGAAATGAAATGAAATGAAATCGTTTATTAAGCAAGTAGGATCACCGATCACTTTTACACGTCATATGTTTTTTTTTTCTTCTTTTTTTTTTTTTTTTTAAACTAGATGAAGCCGGCATTTCCTAACTGACTACCTCTGAGAAGAAATAGCCGAAACAAACTCAGGGATCATCGTCTTTTTTAAAGTCCAGACATTAAAAATGAAAATGTTTACAATAATTTACGTTATAATTACGCATATTGCTTAATAACAATGCTTAACAGAGCGAGCAGCTCAGTCCCAAGCCTCTCTATCCTCTAAATAATCTGAGATTTTATAATACCCCTTTTTGCAAAGTTTGGCCTTTATATAGGTTTTATATCGTTTAATGGGTAAGTTTCGAATGTCCATGGGAAGCTTGTTGTAAAAGTGTATACATTGACCCATGAACGAGTTACCTACTCTGTGGAGACGAGTGTGATGTACAGCAAGATTGTGTTTGTTCCTGGTATTTATATTATGAACATCGCTTATTTTCTTAAAATTAGATATATTTTTATGTGCCAACTCTAAGGTTTCTTACTGCGATTTATTTGTTATTGCAGTTATATTCTATATATTTTGATGATCATGAGTGAGTGGCACGGAAATTTGCTTTTGCTTAACTTCAAACTAAATGAGCTGCAGACTTGAAATTTTGGATTTTAAGTATGTGATTATGCCTTACTGGATGACGAATATTGGTTCTGGTCTTATCCAGAAGTTCTCAAATAAGGGCTTGAAAATGCAGCGAAATGGTTCGAGTAAAGGATGGTACGGCAGTGGTTGCTTCGCGCTAAACTGGGAACTGATAACTGTCACTCTTGTACCGTTGTATGGAATGAATGTAATACGGTAAATTGACGAGAGTCTCCAATTGACTGCTAGCTTCCCCGACTACAACAAAATTATATAATTATAGTCGGTGGGTACCTACCTGTCCACATCACTGTGTGGCTGTGCTTACCTATCAACATTCCCGAGCATCAGTCGGTAATCGTCACAGTCCGGACGGCGTCGGCGGGGTTTCAGCGCTGGAATGTCGTAATTAAAACAAAAATCTCCAACTACTCACCATCCATTCCGCAATAACTTCTTATGTCTAAATTAAACACTAAGGGACATTCTAATGAAGTATGTAGTTGTTCGTTTGCATTTCTTAATAATACATGACGTAAAAACACCGGCGGCGGTAAGACTGTGGACGATAAACTCAGCACGTTGTTCTAGACCCCCTCGCGTAGATTTAAGTAGGTTATCAAAAAAGAAATCTGTTTTTTTCCATAGAAAACTGAATGAAACACGTACGGCCGTATACGGTATGTGTAATGTATGGAACAACAATTTTTCTTTTTCAACGACCGTTTGTAGGGTGATAAGTTATTATAGGTACAGAGTTATTTTCGCAACAATTAGGGTAGAGTTATTGCTACACCTCTCTCCCAAATTTTAGTTTTATTAGTATATATTTTGCAATAGTACGTATGTATATTTAGCCTATTTAAGTATTTTTTTAATAGTGTTAAGAGCTTTTTTTTCTTTCTTTACAATTTTTTTCAAACTAAAGCACATACCATCTTATCTCTTCACCACCTCTGGTTGACTGGTAGAGAATGCCTAAGGCATTAAGGCGAGGTTATACTACTTTTTCAATTTTTTAAACACCTGTAAATCCAAGAAAAATTGAAATTTCGGGTAAAAAGAAAATATTTCAGGAAAGTTGATCATATTGTTTAGAGTTCTGTGACGATAGAAACGTGAATTTAAATAATTTGTTTGATAAAAAAAACCACAAAGATGACACTAAATCGCTGTTTAAAACGTTTACCCTGAAAAAATTAAATGCTTAAACCATGTAAAAATTATACCAAAAGATAGGTACTATATAGAAAATTGATATCTTTGCAATATCGTCAATATTGGCACTCAAATTTCAAATCATTTACTGCAAATAAATAAGTAGCTAATTATTTACCGTAAATTACTTCGTTTATGACGTAAAGTTCCAAAAATTATTTACTTCAATATTTTTTTACGCTCGCCACAATACAAACAAGTTTGTACAGACGACAGCAGGTCAACCTACCCGAAACTGTGAAATGTTTTCCATCAACCTTGACCATTGAAGATTTAGCAATGAAGTTGAAAATTTAATATAGTAATCTGTAACAAACTATATATATTGTTTGCGCTAGTTTATCGATCGGGTCCGATTGTTAGTTAGTCGAGTTGTTAGATCCCCGACCGATGCGGGCTAGCGTAATTTAGTATTGTCTATGGCGACGCGCTGCCGCCATTATCACACAACGTCTTGCGACCCCGTCGCGTACGGGGTCCGTTGCTTGAACTTTAAATATAAATCAACGTTTTTGGAACCGCGCCGGCAGCGGTCGTTGCTTGAAAATCACAACGTGTTTAGACCCCGCCGCGTACGGGGCCGTTGCTTGAACCTCTTGACGAATAATCTCTCGCACGCGTGGCGTGTTTCGGACGAGTGATTTTCGGGAAATTAGATATACCACCGGCGCGTTTGTATAGTTTGTCGCGATTGTTGCCCGTGTTTTGAAGTATTTACTTGAACTATAAAACGTAACAGTGCGTCTGTAAATTGAGTTGAATTTGAATCGGAAACGTGGTTTCATTGGCGATCTTTGTCGGGCGTGATTGACACTGCTAAGTGACTTCTTACGTTGGTGAGCTTTGGTGCCCTATTAAGGGAAACTTGGTGTGTCGACTGGTATGGGACAGTCAGCGAATTTGAAGACATCGGACGTGATCGTAATCAACGCGCGCGCGTTGATTCTCCGGACTTCGCTTCGTGATCGAGCACACTGAGTCCCAGGTAAGTCCCGTAGATTTACTAGAGTGTGATCGGAGATTGATTTTACTTGTGGTGTATGCCGACCTTGTTTGTTGGATAAGCCGTGACAAATGCGCGGTAGATGTACGTGCTTTACTGGGGCGCCTACATATATATTGTATTGCAGAGCTTCAACGAGAACAAGAAAAAAAAAAACAAAATTATACTAACTTCTATATCCGAATAATCAGTCATTTGCGATTTACATACATTTATTATTTAAAGTTTATGTATTTATGTGATAATTACGGAATGATATTGTGTAATTACAATACCATTATCTGTAAGTATGCATATAAAGAGGAAAAAACAAAATAGAGAAATAAATTATGAATAATGCAAACAGATTTAGGAGAAATAAAAAATAATTAACATGTCAAAAGTGATTCATAATTATTTCAACAGTTTAAAAAGGATAAAAATAAACACTGAGAAAATAAATAATTATTTTCAGGGAAAAAAGTACATGATTGTCAAAACAAACGTATTACATATAATTGATTAGAATAATAATCATTTCACAATGAATTAGAGAAAAGTGTATTTTAAAGTGGTTCAATTCTTTTCGTATTTTGAAACGAAATGTAAAATAATAACGTTAATTTGATTACAAAACAAAAAAGCAATTTTATTTTCATTTCCGACATACCTTACCTACTGCAGTTTCGCTGCTTTGTGGCATGTGCAACTCTAGCATCGGCTAGTTTGGCGGCCGGCGGGTGCGCTCGCTCGCTGCGTCTTTACGTTCAACACATTATTATTTAGCGGGGGGTGAGGCAGCATGTTCATACCTACACACCGCACTATAACAGGGCCTTAAGTCCACCTCTGTACATTTCATGCGCGAAAGATTAAATTAATAAGTGCTTACTACACTTCTACACTAATATTATAAAGAGGAAAGATTTGTATTTTTGTTTGTAACGAATAAACTCAAAAAGTACTGGATTGATTTTCATAATTCTTTTTTAATTAGGAAGCTACATAATCACTGACTAGCATAGGCTATATTTAGAAATTCTTACTAAAACCAACCAAAGGTGTAAAAAAATTAGCCATAAAATGTCTTTCATCGCATAGGTATTAATGATAGGACAAAAAAAAAACGAGTGTGCTTATGACCACACGACTGAAGTGAAACTTCTTTCGCACCATCTGTATGTATATATATATATATATGTGTACAATATATACATGTATATACATATATTAATTTTCTATAAATATTTAAATTTATTTCATGCTTTCATTTATAAATTAATATTTTTGCATAGACCTCCAATTAAAAAAAAAAAAGTGGATTCCCTCGGGGCCAAAAGGTCGGGCTCTTCCTCCTGAATCAGGGGACCCCAAACTCGGGTAGTCCACGACCTCTGGTTCCTGAGATAATCCACGGGGGGGTGGGGTAACTAAAGGGGGTCGGGGGAGGATAGGTTTTGTGGGGTTGCGGGGGGGGGGGGGGAGAGGGGGAGTGGATTCTATTGGAATAATGTAAACATCGCCCTTGCCACAAATTAAAAATAGATGTAATACTATTTTTGGCCACCATCAGCGCTGCTGTCTATGCGTAAATTGTATTAATTGTCAAGTCATTGTACTTTTTCTAAATCGTGCAATAAACCGAAGTTTAATTTGTTTAATCTAATATTTGTATTATTTCCCACAGGTTATGGGCCGTCTCATATACCTTTATTAGATCAGTAATTAAATATTTATTGCAAAGTTTTAAGTACAGTAACATAAAACGCGCATCTGTTGTTCTGTTCTGTTCTGTCCGATTTACTTGAAACTCAGTATTTATACCTAGGATTGACAATCAATAATTAAGTGTAGCGGTGGTTTTGAAAATCTAACTTGATCATACATTAATGATATAATAATTATTGAAACGTAAAAACCAAACCATATTTCAAAAACAAGCCCTATCGGGATGAAAAGTTAGGTGTTTATGAACAAATACTCTTAATTTATAAACATTTATTTGGAAAAGCATCAAGGTTATCTTGATGCTTTTCTAGATAAATTATAACTATAACAACTGAACCATATAAAAAAATACCTTTCGGAGGGTGAGTGTGGCCTTAAAAAAATACGAGAAAGTACAAAATCTTTGCGGACGAAGTGCGCTTAGTGCGTTAACCCGAATGAAGCGTGTATTGAACTCGCGGCTCTTGGTATACCTGGAAGGCATATGTTGGATGGTATCGATCTCCTCAGTGACCAACAGTATGGGTTTCGCCGCCATCGGTCGACTGAGGACCTACTATTGTATGCCACTTACTTTTGGGGCGAGGCCTACAAGGGAAATAAGGAAGCGATTGCCGTTTCCGTAGATGTCTCGAAGGCCTTCGATCGGGTATGGCACGCTGGCCTTTTGAGTAAACCTCCAGCGTACGTCTTCCTGACTGAACAGACCCTCCGAGTTGTTACCGACGGATGCTAACCGAAGCCCATGTCGACTGATGTCGGTGTTCCTCAGGGGTTTGTTCTCTCTGCAACTTTGTTCCTGATCGTCAACCTTTTTATCGTCCCACTGCTGTTCACAGGTCTCCTCTCATATAGAGAAGGACTTTGTTCCTGCTGCATATTAACGGTCTGCTGATGCCCGGTATCGATGGATATGCAGATGACAGTACAGTCAAAAGAGATACCTGTCCGATGCTCGGGCTAGTAAGGAAACACGCCGTTCTGAAAGAGAGGCTAGCGGTAGAGCGTACAAGTGTTGCACTACAGGCAGTCTCCAACTGAGGCGAAGCCAATCCTGCGGCATTTAACGCCGTCAAAACACAAGGGTGTTTGTTCACCGCCAAAAAAAGTCCGTTCACCTTGGCCACTACTTTTCAGAATGTGCAGGAGTGCCCCGACCGCTTTCAGCTTTTGGGGGTTGAGATTTCCTCGAACCTAAGCATAGGTCCGTTCATGTGTGGAGTTTTGCAGCCATATTTTGGCTGATGTTGCAAAATGCCACCTGGCAAGTTTGGATTCGGTGGATAGGCATGCGAAGAGGCTAATTGGCGTCCCAGATTTGGTTCAAAACGGTCTCCAAAGCCTGGAGCACAGGTGAAGAGTAGCCAACCTGTTGGTTTTCTATAGTATGCGTTTTGGAGTGTCACCGGTAATTGCATTACTTAATTCCCCCATCTCCGGTCTATCATCGGCCCATCGTACGGCAAGTGTGCACCCTTACGTTGCTGACACCACTACGATCCGGACGAATTTCATACCGCGACTTATTTTGACGTTATTGCAAAGGTACTTCACTCCAGAACAGCTTCTAACGTTACTCAACGGTTGAGTCGATGCTGAATGTGTTTAATGATGCACAGTGGAGGATGGCGACTCTTCCTATCCGGTATGGGGGTTTTCTTGTGCGGTGAGTACGTGATGTGAGTCTGCCAGTTTTCCTGACGTCAACGCATGGAGTGCCTGACCTCGTCATTGTAATTCTGAACTCAAATGCTGTGGGGGCAAACAGCTCATTTATGTTGGATGCTAGGTCAGCTTGGTCTGTCCTCAGAATGGGTGTCGCAAACCCTGGCGCGGCGCATGTTCAGCGCGCCTTGGATGACGTCTCGTCTAAGCTCATCCAGGAACAGATATTTGTGGTTTACACGGGGCTGATTTAGCAAGACTTAAGGCTGTGTCGCAGTCCAAAGTTACGGCATTAAGCATTGAGTTGTTGTCGTTGCTCAGGGAGACTCCCGCGTCAGGATGTGTTCAATGTTATTGTGTGATTGGAAGACAATTTCCGTCGGCAGATGTCCCTTGTGTGTTAAAGCCCTCAGGTCTGTGCAGGACAGATGGTAAGAGGCCGGATAGTCTGATCCTGGTGCCTTGGAAATACGGCAAGTGTCTATGTAAGCCGTAAGTTGCGTCATCGCGGTTGCCGCTAGCCACTTTGGTCGCACCGACGTCTCGCCGTCGGTGGCAGCGAAAGACGCCGCTGAAAGGAAGAAGGTGAAGTAACAATTGGTGAACAGGTACCCCTTTATTTCCATGGAAACCATGGGTACTGAGGCCAAGAAACTCATAAGTGAGATAGGGCCCAAACTCCGTGACAAAACGGGTGACTCCCGAGTCCCGCTCCGGCTTGTTCTTGAGGCAAAGGATAGCTTCGCCATCCAGCGTGGCAATGCGGTAACTGTTGCGGGAACCTTTGCAACAGAAACAGTTAGGGGCGGATTATATGATTTCTCTGGACTGAACTAATAATGGGGTTAAAGTATGAAATTGCTGATTTGTACTGAAAATTGAAATTGTATATTTTTTAACTAATTTATTTAATCAAAATAGTTACCATTATTATCGATGCTTGGTGCCATCTAATAGGAAGGTTGCCCGATGTTGACTGAACTTCGTCGTTTATGAACCGATTTTGATAATTCTCTTTCTGTTGGAAAGAAGACATTCCCAAGGTGGTCCCATGATAAGGACATCAGGGTTTGATGGTGGAAGACCAGAGATATCAAGGGGAACTTTCAAAAATCGTAGGGGCAACCAGTGCGTTTGTAAGTTTTTGCATTAAGTATTTTAGCGTCAACATCCAGTCTAACCGGATAAAACTTTTTTACAAAAAAAAAAAAAAAAAAACAACAGACTTCCAAAAACGCTACAAAGTGAAAAATAACTAATTTCGGAAGGCGGTGTCATAAACTAATATACAAAAACCAAAGATACCGACTTCCGAAATTAGATATTTTTCACTTTGTAGTGTTTTTTGGAAGTCTGTTGTTTTTTTTTTTGTAAAAAAAAGTTTTTATGTTGATTTGGCGTAAATGAGCTAAGCTAATATTGTTGGTAAGGTAACGTTAAACCATGCCGCTAATTCCTGGGTAGTTTGACTAGGATTGGGTTTCACCATCTCTCTTAATTCATCATTATTCACTTGTGTGGGTCGTGATTCCTGGCTCGTTCTTCAAGTCGAAGTTTCCATTACGAAAACGTTTACATCAAAATTGCATGGTGCGTTCATTAGGAAACCCCTCTCCAAACGCAACATTGATATTGCGGGCTGTATCTGTGGCTTTAAATCCGCGTTGGAACTCTCTATGTTCTGTCAAGTCGTAACAACTGTGCGTGGCGCGGCCGACACGCTAGTTATTAACAATAAATGGATCACGCTTTCACAAGTAATACCATGTATTAGGAGTATTTCCGAGGCACTGAACGAGACTTTGTAGACAGGTGCAATCAGAAAGTAAAATGTTGTTGTGGAGGCGTCACGATAATGTCGCCAGGGCTGTCTCGGGACTTCGGGACATCGGAGGCGAAACACGATAACTTCGCTGTTTGACGCGGAGCTGCCGGAGCGCTGATTGCCGCCGTGGGACGGGCGCCAGTGCGGCTCGAAGTATGGATGCATTTGTTCAAGCTGAATCGTGACTTAATGTACTTTAGTGTTTTTCATATTAATTTACTTGCGTTCTACAAAGTAAGACAAGATGTTAACAAAAGCCGTTGTAGACCCTCTCAAGGCACAATAGATTAGACCACTATTTAGTACGTGTTTGTTTCAAAAAACATTGCCCCACACTATAAATTTCTTCTGTATCGTGGGTGTGTTTCCAAACTTATAACATCACATACACAAACAGCCAGACCCGGAATAACTACTTGTAGGTCATACAAATATTTGTTCCGTGCAGAAATCGAACCCGCGACACGCAGCGCAGCAGTCAATCGCTCAAACACTGCGCCCATTAAACACCTAGATGGGTACTTGTTCGTGATGTTGTTTACAAGGTGGCTAGTGGTGGTATCTGGAATGTGTAAAAACAGGTTTAAATTTATGTAGTCATTTGACGGACTGTATTAATCAAGTAGGTACACAATTTTGATAACCATTTGTAATCACTGTGCGACATTCAAATACTATGTCAGCTGCGAACTCATAGATCAACAGTTAAACAACAATTGGATTGCTTTTAATGCGGCCGCTACTATATTAACAACAGAACGGCTGTAACGAGCTATGAGCTGAGCCGGCGCCGGCGCGCTGCGGCAGTGTTGTCGTCACCTCTCGTCGTAACGCTCACATCAGAGTGTTCCACAGAAACATTCCCTAGTTGTTTCAATTATAACAAAATATGTAACACTGCTGGAGGTACAACTCCCCGATTCCCCGCACGCCTCGGTTCACGTCAGTCCAGCCCGACATAACAAGCGACTCATTATAAATAGAGCGCCTCCATGAAATTTACAGCGGCCGGCGCAGAGACTGCGATGCTACACCTCACTCACAGCTAGCTGCCTGACCCCGCGAGGGCGAGGACACACAATAAATATGGAACAGTACGGAAACTACCTAGAAACGTTCGAAACGGCACACTCACATAAACATGGGTATTGTGGAGACACCCAAGCAGTTCATGCGGTGCTGTCAGTAGTGCGTGCAGAGTCGAGGTCACGTTTAAGCTTATTTCCGTGACCTTTTAAAAATGCCACGGAAGCAACTTTACCAATGAAGCCAACTCAACTGTGATATTTCGCTTTCGCTTATTATATTCTCGTTTTACAGCATTTGGTAGTAATTTTACTGTTTTACATTACTAGGGCAGCATACTTTTTTTTTTATTGATAACTAGTTACATAGGTATAGTGAGTCCATAAAGTCGTGAAAATAAATGAGGGCGCTGCGGTCGCGCATTTTTTTTTTTATTAAAATTATAAACTAGCGCTGGACCGCAATCCCGCCTGATGGAAAGCAGTGACGCAGTCGTTGATGGTAAAGTGCACTAGTTTATTAAGAGCCTATTCACTCTAGCCTTGAAGACACAAATTGTAGTCCGACGGAAACACCGCTGCTGACAAACATATTAGCAACCCTGTTAATGTGATAGAAATCATTTTGATACTAGCACATTATTTTGTACTAGAAGCGAAACTGATTTTAATGAAAACACAAATCTATGGGCTCTGGCGTTTAAATAAAATGAGTACCTAATACAAAAAATAAAATCATACATATTTCTTATTATATGTTTAAACGTGATTTTACCAATAAAAAGTATTCCAAAACATAGTAATTGCTTTCATCATCTGATTCCAAATATTCTTCGTTAAAAAGTATTTTCATTGTCATCTACGTCATTAACAACGTCTCCGCTACTGCTGTCATCAGTCTGCTATCTTCACTTAAGCGAATAACTAATATATATCTTGATAAAGGGTTTACTCTCATATTTTGCTGAAAGACTAAAAATAATAATATGTAATTTCTATCAGAAGATGGATAGCACTAATTTTAATTCCGAACATGATATAATTCATTTTTAAATAAATTTAAATAATCTAAAATATTAAAACGCACCACAATATGGTCTACTCATACTTGCATTCTAACTTATAAACGCGTAATATTAACAATCCTTATTTTAGTCTTAAAATCGTTTACCGTAAATTTGAAACTTCTAGTAGATAGAAACAAACAGTAACATGATTACATACCTGTTTTAGCAACTGTTCAAGCATAAATATCATCCATATTTGGTAAAATTTGTTCAGCTTGGTGTACTAACAAACATTGATGATAAACTTTAAAAATAATTTCTTGAGCTCCACTTCGGTTTGTTTTTCTCATATTTCACACATTTCTTCGATATTTTGTTTAAATAGAATTGGACATTAATACAAATTTCAATAAATAACAAGTCACAAAACAAATCGATGACTGCCGATGACATTCGATGTACTTGTATTTACTAAGATTTAGTGTTGCCCTACTTTTAAAATTGTTAATTTCAGAAAGATCCATTTTCACGACTTTATATACCAGCTTTACTCTGTCAATCGTGCGAGAAAAACCAGTAGGAGTGGGTCGCTTTTTGTGTCTTGTAACTTTTGCAGTTTTAGCTACAGAAATTGTGTTTTTGCGCAAAAATAATATTTGATTTCATTAAAAAAACTTAGAAGGCAATCTTGTGCAGTGTTTTGGGAACTTGTGTGACTTTTATTGTCAATATATTTTTATTAACAAAAGGCAGAATGATATAGTATGCAGCTCAACCTCCAACTCTAAATATGCATTTACACACAAATTCTATAGGTACGTTCTTAGGGCTATTTTTGTGCAATAGATGATGATTTCCGACCGATTCGTCGATCATGCGCGAAGGTGGCTTATATATATTATATAGCCAATCTTCGCTGAGGATGCTCGTACGCACTGAGAGCACATAAGTATTCCGTTCACGGAAACTACACTAACGCCGATAGGAAGGTCAGCGCGCAGCACCCAGTCGTACCCGATGTTCTACAGATGCGGCCGGATCAATCCCTGTGGAACACTGCACGACATCTCTCTCCGGCTCCACATTCCTTGGTGACCGGGGTAGATGACAGCTCTGTCCGTCAGATAGACTTCGACGGACGGGTCTCTGTTCAGAGCCTCCGGCAACTCCTTACGGGCCTGCCCTTTAGCCCGCTGGATCTATGGTCGAAGGGCGGTTTTCGCCACTCTCTATATAGCTCCGCCTGTAAGAACTCGGTATTCGGTGGACGAATACTTAGCCTGAACTGCCTGGTGTACCGGTGTCGAGCAGCCTCGCACGAATTACGCAAAGACGTCCGCTCCGGCAACCACCAATACACCTGACGCCGGGCACATCAGGGCTGGACTTTGAGCATTGCCACGTTACATATCTCGGACATAGCCTCCCGTAACCACTCCGCCTCGGCGTTGGTGTCAACAGGACTGCAGTCCGGTGGTGCCACTCAGGCCTGCACGATCGTAGCTTGCAGGAGGAGCTCCCAGTCCAGCTGTTTCAGCGAACACCGCGGTCCACCCGGTGCTGGTCGGACCAGCGCGCTCGACATCTGGGAGGAGACGTCGAACCGAATAACCGGTGGTCGGATTAGGTCTCCCCCTCCGCCATGACGTGTCAGTCGAGGACGTGCGATGACAGAGCGGGCCTGGCGGACGAGATATCCACCTCTGAGTCACCCCGCATCCGCACAAATGTTGGGTGTAAACCCCGGAGAGAGCCAAGAGCCCCGTCTTCCTCCACCCTGCCCCGTGTGTACGTAAGCTGGGAACCCCAAGCCACTTTTGGCATTGAAGTCCCCAAGGACGAGCACGGGGAGAGACCGGAACGCTACGACAACAAGTCTCAACTCCGTAAGGAACTCTTTAGCATCAGGCGGGATTGCGGTCAACTAGCTTGTAAAGTTTATAAAGAAGCTAGTCCCTGCACAACACTACACACCACACAAATACAACATTGGCTATTTCATTTGTTTATTTAAGATAACTGAGATCCACTGTGTTAGTAACAATAATCTTAACCTATGTTAGTCACTAATACCTAATTAATACAAACTTACTCACAATTAAAACACTCCACCCCTGCTCAGTATGCTCACTGGTCTCGCAAAACATGAAGTTCAGTGAACCTACTGAGCAGAACGACACCGTTCTGCTCAGAAGGTTCTGTCACCAATCATCCTCAAAACAACAAAAAAAAACAAAACAATTTTTATTGCCACAATAAATTGTACAAAAAGAAATCACAAATAAGTAAATACTATGCAACTAGTGAAACAAGAGTTATTGTCGAGCTCTGGCACCCCATGTAAGATTTAACTTGTGTTTAGGGTGCCAGTGTCTTCACCTAATCATTGTACATCGTTAGTAGTAGTTGCGGGACAAGCACAGTACGTCATCATAATATTTTAAACTAGTGGTGTACTAAAAATTATGTATCGATGTACCTTTGTGTGTGTGTGTGTGTGTGCGTGTGCGTGTGCGTGTGCGTGTGTGTGTGTGTGTCTGTGTGTGAATGTGTGATAATAACTATGGTAACCTGTTTATATGTTCAATTAATTAATATGAATATATTAACTTATTCACAATATCAGCAGAACGAAATCTTTAATAACTCTTCAGTCTTACTATAGGTCAATGTCAAGAGCCACTTGGTGACCTCAGTTTTGCATTTATTTAGACACATGGGAGCAATGGGGCAGTATTTATTTATTTTGTTATATAAGTGGCTACTGACTTGACAGTATATTAAAATGACGGTGGGCAAGGGCCGTTCTACATCCCTGTGTTGCACATACTTCGAAGTGTCTACGTTTTTTGGTAGCATTCGGATCGTAAACCACACAGGGGTGTTTGCAGAGAATAGTAGCAAGAATAAACAGCTGTCTCACTGTGAGGACCTGACATTCGCTGTAGAGAGCCGTGGTGGGGTACCTAAATGGCTTCGAGGTCATAACCTTTAGAACCGCTCTCTGTGCTCGTTCAAGAGGGATGAAGACTGTCTTAGGGGTCCCACCCCACACTGTGATGCAGTAGTTAATTAAGCTTTGGCACAGGGAATAATAGACAGTTTTCATCGTAAAGCGATTAGCGGAGTGCCTTAGTTTTTTAAAAATAAATATGCACTTGCGGACTCTCGATATGAGATCATTAAGGTGAGGTTTCCAGCTCAGAGAGCCATCCAACCAGACACCAAGATATTTGACTGAATAGCATCTGTTGATTTGAGGACAGCCACATTGCGACGAAGATAGACCGAATGAACAAGTATGGGCTCTGAGCATCATTGATTCCGCAGGAGGTACCTCAGAACACTATTCGAGCTCCCCGTACTCGTCGCACCACCTACGCAACTTTTTTCATCTACGCTGGCGTCTGCAAACATACCGGATGCACTGCAATAACGAAGGAAACGGAACAGGGCCCTGAACACACCAACGCCAAGCTCGATAAACAAAGTAAAATTATCAAATAATTTTATTCACATACACGACCATTCTCGCTAAACAAAAAAAAAAAAAAACAACTGACTTCCAAAAAACACTACAAAGTGAAAAATAACTAATTTCGGAACTCGGTGTCTTTGGTTTTTGTATATTAGTTTTTGACACCGACTTCCGAAATTAGTTATTTTTCACTTTGTAGTGTTTTTTGGAAGTCAGTTGTTTTTTTGTAAAAAAAGTTTTTATTTTACACTTTTTAGTTGTGAAAAGTACTGTTCAGCTGCATCCGGTTAGACTGGATGCCGACGCTAAAATACTTAATGAAAAAACTTACAAACGCACTGGTTGTCCCTACGATTTTTGAAAGTTCCCCTTGATTTCTCTGGTCTTCCACCATCAAACCCTGATGTTCTTATCATGGGACCACCTTGGGAATGTCTTCTTTTCAACAGAAAAAGAATGATCAAAATCGGTTCATAAACGACGAAGTTATCCGCGAACAAACATAAAAAAAGCATATATACCGGTCGAATTTAGTAACCTCCTCCTTTTTGAAGTCGGTTAAAAAATAAGCAAATTTAGTTTGTGCCTACGTCGTTCTACGCAAGCGCTAGTGACGCAGCTGCGGTACGCGCGCATTATAAATTGTAATATATCTTAGCTAGTTTGCGCTAGCCCCAAAAGATGGCAGTGTTACTGTTTTAGATAGTGTTTTAACAGAATGTACTGTAGTACAAAAATTATGTTATAATACGATTCGGGTGTTCCGAATTAGAAAATGATAAGGGTAATTTTTCCATAATGGACGATCTTAGTGTACAATATATTTCTGCATCGTTTACACACGGTTGATTTCAAAATGAATGATCTAATAAAATATTTGTATCAATGGCTTGTTAACTTAAAAGTGTCCATGGAGTTTTTTTGCCCGTTCTTCTCCATAGGTACCTACTCTTTGGCATGGGCGACTAGCATCACCTTACTACTGATCGATCTTCTGACAATTTAAAAGTGCCTGTAACTGGTTTCTTTGAAATAAATGCTTTGATTTTGTTTTTTTTTTTATGCGGTGCTCATATGCCTCTATGGAGCGCACGCGCCTGCCAACATACTCGACCGAAACTTGAGCAAAGACTAATGCCTGCGCAACCGGTCGCCCGCTATGTCAAACGCAACTTCAGTCGATGCTACCATTCGCTACATGGTGTTACCCGCTCTTAATAAAAATCATAATTGATCTGAATACCGACCGGTTAATCGACTTCAAAAAAATAGTAGAGTAATTTACGGTCAATTGATACTGATACCATAAAACATCACTCACAAAATTCAAAATTAATCAATCACGCGCCGTTATACAGTATGTTAAGAAAACCCTGTCCGACCCATAAGGATAATAAAGGTTAGGTAAACACATGACCAAATATAATATAAAATTTTACGTAATCACCATAGTAACAATACTAATGAATTTTGAAATAATCTTTTTTTACCGCGAATTAATTAAAACTTCCCCGAAATTTGGTAATTTTTAAAAAGTGACAACACCGGTATTATTATGAGCGAATAGCGATGCGATCACGTGCCGCGCCCCTGCCGCCCGCCGCCTCCGCCGCCTCCGCCGCCGCGCGCGTATGTGTGGATAACGCAGATTTATTAAGTTACCTCTTTTTACGAAATAATATTTATTTTTTTAGGTGGATTTTTTTTTTTTTAATTTAGCCCGGTTTTGTATGCATTAGTAGAATCAGTTATCGATACCTAACAACACCTTCACGGGTCGGACAGGGTTTTTGTAACATACTGTATATGTATCAAAAATTTAACCTTTGGAATTAATTAAAAAAAAACGAGTGTGCTTATGACCACACGACTAAAGTGAAACTTCTTTCGCTCCATCTGTTTGTATATATATGTGTGTACAATATATACATGTATACACATATACATATATTAATTTTCTATAAAAATTTAAATTTATTTCATGGTTTCATTGGTAAATTAATATTTTTGCATAGATCTTCTATTTTTATTGGAAAAAAAAACTCGTTGTAGACCTTGTAGTACCAAGCAAGATCCACGGGCGCCTCTGTGCTTATATCCCTCACTTAACTTCCGTTCGCCTTGCCCGATCACTTTTCGTAACGCTTACGTCACGCGTTCGCCAGCTTACTCCCCAAGTCAAGCGTGCGTAAAAAAGTTTCACTTCAAAAAATTCAAATTAGGAAATTAGCTTACATGTGTCATATTTCATTTAAATCGGTTAAGCGATCTATAATATAATAATAATAGCTTTATTAAATCCTTACAGAGATAGATTTTCATATATTACGTATAACTTTAATTGTGTTAGTACTTATTTAATTATATCCTAGTTTGTTAGTATTTCTTCTGTGCTAAGGACGGCTCTGGCGGTGGAAGCCTCCCCGATTTCTCTCCATTTGTCTCTATCCCTTGCCAGTCTGTTCCTAGTAACTCCAGCCGTGGCTACTATGTCATCACTCTAACGTTTGGCTGGCCTGCCCTTTCGCCTTTTTGTGTATAGGGTACCAATTCGTGATAACATTGGACCATTTGTTACCTGGTGATCTTTGGACATGTCCAGCCCATTTCCATTTCTGGCTCATCATAGTGTTTGCTATGTCTGATACCTCGGTGATATTTCTGATATCTTGGTTTCTGACTTTCTCGCTTAGCTTTAGACCCCAAAGACTCCGTTCTATGCTATTTTGACACACTTTAACTTTGTGAGTCTGTTTAGCTGACAGCGGCCATGTTTTAGAAGCTTAGGTGAGACAAGGTATCGAACATAGCTTTGGTTTTCAGTGTTACCGGGAGACTATTCTTGAATATCTCTTTCATTGCCCAGTACTTGTTCCATGTCATTTTGATTCTTCGGTCTACTTATTTAACATTGCACGATTTGAAACATATATGGCCAACGTCTCTCGCACTTGCGATTTGCAGATGACATAGTATTTTTTTTTTTTAATTATAAATTATGACATAGTATTTTTTTTATAAAATTATAAACTAGCGCTTGACCGCAATCCCGCCTGACGGTAAGCTGTGATGCAGTCGTTGATGGTAAAGAGCACTAGTTTATTAAGAGCCTATTCACTCTAGCCTTGAAGACACTCAAATTGTAGTCGGACGGAAACACCGCCGCTGGCAAATTGTTCCAGTCCCTCAATGTACGTGGTATAAAGGAGGAGACAAAACGCTTCGTCAGGATAGTAGTGGTATTAACAACGTAGGAGTGGAATCTCGCCGTACGACGGGTCGTCGGATGATGGAACGGAGATGGGGAACCCAAAAGAAATAGAGTACATGATAAAGCCACTTAGCAAAGAAAGCGGAAAAGTAGGTCTAGAAATTAACCGGGAGAAAACTAAAGTAATGACCAATAGTCAAATTATACCAATAAAGTCAGAATTAATAGAAATTGAATACGTCGAAGTCTACATGTACTTGGATATTTAATATCTTCCAAATCGTAAGCGTTCTATGCAAATCATAAATAGCTAAACTTAAATAAACTGTTTACATTAGTAGGAAGTAGGAGGAAGTATGAAAATCTTCATGTAGAAAAGGTTGTTAGCATCTGTCTTTTAGGCGTAAACTACTCGTTGTCTAGCAACGGTTTGTTTACCTTTATTCTTTACTATTATATACTCTACTTACCTGATATCATTTAACGTAGTCTCGAAACTCTATATGACTTGATTAATTATGTTAATTGTTGTTATCCCGCCCAAAGTTTAATGTCGAGGACATTAAATTCTTCCATATTTTTGCATTATTTATAGTCTGAAGAAGTGAATACTTCAGTTAGTAAATTCAGGTGAATCAGGTCAAACCTCTTATTACAGTAGGTGCCGCGTTCACACAAAACGCTGACTTCTCCGAAGTAAATGTACGAGTTGGGTTCGCCGACATGATTCGAATTCAAATCATATTTCGGTTTGCGAAAAAAAAAACAATAACATAAAAGCACTTTCTCTTACAAAAATGTAAGCGAAGCGATTCGTCTGATCGAGAGGAGCCGAGCACGTTCCATTAGTGACGGTCTCAAAGGTATTGGGGTATATGTGTAGATGTGCCTGTGGCGGTGTAGCTATGTGCCTCTGCTGCTATGTGACACAAGCGATCCGTTTTACATTAACAAGCTGCTGTGAGGGAGGCCTGTCATCTGCCTTTGTGATCTTGTTCCGCTCGTTAACTCCATGTGCCAACTTCAAACAGCACAACAATTATCAAGTACAATCAACTGATCAGAATGGGCCATGTTGTATTATTGTCGTTTATTTAGAAACTAACATTACTTATAGTCCGTAGAGCACTTAGGGCCCTTCTTGTACTGTGCAGCCGCAAGCACACTCGAGTACTACTTGACTCTATATTTCAACCCACTTAGTCTTTTAACGACTGCACCGTGGAGCGAGGTGTAATGAGCTCACTCTAGTTCCGAACATTCACGAACATCGCATGTTAAAAACATAAATTTTGACAGCGCCACTATCCGCTTACCCCGATTAAGAGTGCTGAGTAACACAGCCCCAGCTACGTACGTCCACATACCACGCACACCACACCTACCGACAGCCTGTGGCGACAGCTTCGCACTCAATAACACCGCGATTATATTATTACGATCAGGTATTACAAGCGGCGGCGCCTCGATTGTGGCTCTCCCAAGATGTTCCTGGTACAATACTTTAGTACGTCAGAAGGTGTACGTCATCGAAATTGCTTCACATTGTGTGAGATGATACAAGGTGAAAACTTTGTAACATTCATTTAAGTGGCTACTGATTGACTCGCCAGACTGGTCAAAGTCGCCAAATCATACGGATTCGCTATTTATAGCTGCCATTAAAGCCTTAGGAAGTGTCGTGGACTAGTGGACCAACAGACGGACGGGCGGATGGCCGACCGACGTACTAATGGGCGGGCGGACGCGCGGACCTCAATTGCAATCAGTTTTTGCCTGACTGTTCAGACGTTGAAGTATATTTAATTATACATATATATTATATTGTATATAATTACAATGTATATTTAATTATACGTCTTAACTAATTTACTCGACAAATCGTTGTCGAATACAAAATGATCGAACAATAGTTACCTGTGCGATCTATCGTTTGGTCCGCAATGCACACACCAATACATGTAGCCGCCGCGCGCCGTACTCAAATATTATAGTACCTACGTATAGTAGGCAAAAGATAGCAAACTCGTCCCGGCTATTAAACTTGCTGCCATTAACGACACCTAATGGATGTTGGCGGTATTTTTGCATTGTTTGTATCTACATACCTATATTATACGTAGTTATACATGTTTTTTTTTTTAATTGTGCCATCTTTCTCTTCTTGCTTGGCAAGAATTCTTTTTTGCCAGTGTATATGTCCTTCTTTTGTCTTTTTTTTTCCGCTATATTTTTTGCGGCTTCTGCCTTGTCTTTTTTTTTTTTTTTGGGGTATTCTTTTCCCAAGTCTATTTTCTTTTCTTTTTATCATTTTTACAAAGTTATACATGTTTATAACTACGTACTTAGTTACATGTATACAGTATACATAACATAATAAATATAATTACTCGTACGAATGAAACTAGAAATGGGTAGAAGTTTAAATAATAAAACAGAAGTGTATTACAGATTTTCAGTTAAGTTCAAATTATTGTATAGTACTCTAAATTGCAAACATCACGTTTTATCTATCAATAAAACAACATATAACTTAACTTTTTGTAACAATAAATAAGTAAAAGAGATAATAACAACGATTTTCAACAAAAACAAGCAAACTAGTTATTAACAAACTAGTTATTAACAAACTAGATATTAACAAAAACTCTATTTGAAACTCTTGAACTTCTCGAAACTCTAAACTGCGTAGAAAACAAACGTCAATGATGTTTAAAACCTTTTTAAAATAAACCGTTAGGTAATCTAATAATAATATTTGGCGTAATAATATTTGCACCAACGACAGTCCCATTTGTGGTTCGGGAGAATCTGTCTATTCTTTGGTTGCCTGGAAGAGATCGCATTAGCATTAGCGATAAAGCCGCCCATTGTATGTTTTTTTGTGTGGAATGTTTTTGTTCGATGTTTGATTAGTGTACAATCAAACATCGTGGTAGGCCATAATATCGGCTGCCGGCAGAAGTTACCACCCATCAGACAAAGTCTTGCCTTCAAGCGATTCGTCGTGTTCCGACATGATGTCTGGTGAAGTCGTACGGAGGCAGTTGTGTTACGATGTGTGCCGAGTACGATACGCCAAATGTTATTGTGTCGGGAGTTTGGTCTCCAGATCAATCTCCCTCTGGCGCAGCATCATTGGTCGTGTTAGTCTTGGGTTTAACATTGCATAACCCTGCTCAACATCAGGCGGGATTGCAGGCAAGCACTAGTTCAGTCTTTCCCAAAGTGGGCCATAACAGAGAGACCTGCAGCGCCCACAAGGGGGTTGTGGGCGCTGCAGGTCTCAAGGGGGGCGGTAAGAGACCCAGAAAGAGATTTGTCAGAGGGTGGGGCCTCTTAAACAACGACTGCAAGAGCTCTCGACTCTCAACAACAACTTGTGAACATCAACTAATATGAATTAAAAGATTGCTCAAACTCGATTCTATATTTCTCTCCGCGTAGTTCATATATCTGTCCTATTTTATTGAATATAGAAAAAATGAAATCATGTCAATCGGTCGCTCCGTTTCGTAATGAAAGTAGACACAAACAAACAAATAAAAAGGGAATAGAGACACTTTCGCATTTTAATGCTGCTTAAGCATCCCTATATAAACAATGTAATATTTATTTTATTTTCATTTGTGGTCTCGCGCGCTATAGATGAGCAGTACTTACGCCTCCTCTACACTACTCGCGAAGTTGAACGTATTTCTCAAAGCAAAACAATGTCGGAAGTAAAAAAGAAGAGACGGCAATACTGTGCAGAATATATTAAATTCGGATTTATTGAAAACCCCACAAACCCATCGTCGCCTTTGTGTTTTCTATGTCTAAAAACATTTTCGAATGAAGCAATGAGGCCTTCAAGGCTGCAAGATCATTTGAATAAAATGCATCCAGATAAGAAAGACAAGAATGTAGCATATTTTCAAGACCTAGAGAAGAAGCATAATACTCAGCCAAGTGTAGCAAAACTATTTTCGGCGGCTGCTAAGCAAGATGACGACGGACTTCGAGCTTCGGACAATATCTCTTTGTTAATTGCTCAAAAAGGCAAACCACATACCATCGGAGAAGAGTTAATATTGCCAGCAATGAATGAAGTAACAACTACTGTGCTTCATAAGCCGGTCGCAGATATTATCCGAAAAATTCCTTTGAGTAATAATTCTGTGCAAAGACGAATTGATGAAATGGCTGAAAACATTGAAGAATCATTGTGCGATCACCTGAGGACAAGTCAATTCTCAATTCAGCTCAATGAGTCCACTTTACCAACTAATGAAGCATTGTTGTTGTCTGACGTGAGGTTTATTAAAGATGAGAAAATATGTGAAGAACTATTATATGCTAGAAATTTAGAGAGCGATACAAAAGGTGAAACCATATTCAATACATTGGAAAAGTTTTGCGACGAGAAAGAGATTCCTTTGAAAAATATTATTTCAGTTGCTACGGATGGCCCTCCGGCTATGACAGGGTGCCATAAAGACTTCATAGCGTATTTAAAAAATAAAATTCCAGATGTCTGTCTATTGCGTTATTCATAGACATTTAGTTGCTAGAAACTTAAGTGCAAAACTATTTCAATCACTGCAATATGTCATCAAAGCAGTCAATTTGTAGCGGTGCCTACACCGCAACATGTGAACAACGCGTCATACTGACGTCACGCGAATCCTGCATCACGCAATCAGAGTTTTCTGTGCAACTAGCACGCATACAAGTTCACCACATAAACCGACGGGCAAAGTGGCCCGCCAGACAACTAGTCTGGTCGGAGGATCCTCCCTTTTCTATGGAGGATGAGTGAACTTTACTCCCTGTTCCTCATTCCTCTACAAATTAAATCCGAAACAGCTCTTTGAATGGTAGATTATTTCACCAGCTTTGTGTTACTAATGACGAGGACTTCAACCGTTTGTTGTTTCATACTGAAGTTCGTTGGCTATCAAGAGGCAATTGTCTGACTCGATTTTACAACCTGTTTGACTCTGTTATAGAGTTCTTGGAAACTAAAGATACAGAATTGCACGACAAGCTCATAACATCAAAGAATCCGGTGAAGTCTATATTAATCGTGTGCCAAGGTACCGAAACTTTTGGTATAGAGTGTAGCTGCATAGGCTGAGCACCTGAGGGTCATTTTGCTGCCTTGCAGATGACGCAAGAGTCAGTAAATTCCCTATAACACTTGGACATCTGAGGGAACCAGTACTGTTCGAACAGTTTGTCCAGTGCTTTGTCACTACCCAGATTGCGTAATTCGTTATGCACGCGATTGATCAAAGTCTATATTAAGGAACGAGGGATGACCGGCAACCATGCTATAATCTTGTTTCTTACAACTTTCCTATAAAGAATACCAACCCTAACGTCATATGTCTGACCAACCCTTTCAGGAAAATCGTTATTATTGTGCTTGTTGGTCAAGTCTTGGACCTCTGCATCGCATTTCTGTTCTACGGAAGGCCAACCCTGATGCAATTCTACAAAATTTACTGTCTGAGTTGTAGGTTTTGAAGAAACTTGGGACGCGAAAACTAAGCTATTGGGGTCTGGCAGAAGATTTCTGGAGAGATAGTCCGCGTGTTCCATGCTCCGTCCGTTTTAGATTTCGATACCTTTAATGAGTTACAGTCCATGAAAACCTTGAAACTTCGGCCGTACAAATGATGCCGGAAGTGTTCTACCGCTCATACGACTGCCAGCGTTCCCAGCTCGTACGAGTGGTAACGGGACTCTACTTCAGAGGTTCGTTGGCTAAAGTATTCTACAACATGGGGCAGGTCTTTCTTTTTCTCTATCAAGATCGTCCCATATCCTTCGGAGCTAGCGTCGCAATGCAATTCAACGGGTAAGCCCGGTTTAAAGTTTATCAGAACTGGTTCGGAGGTAACTATCTGGTACTACATGAAATGTTAAGATTTTTTATAAAATTTCCAAGATTAACCGCACTTGAAATTTGTGCCGTAATATACACAGAATTATTGCTCAGAGTACCTGGGAACTTACTAGAATAGCTCTCTTTTATCAACGAGCAGGATGATCCGCTGACAAACAAAAAGAAACTGACTCACCGGATGACGTCCTCAAGGTTGCCCTCGATAACCGTTGTTCGCAGACATTAACCTCTTTCCTTGCAGGAGCTCCACTGCTATTTCCCTTTTCTTTGCAATTAGTTGCTATATGTCCTGGTTGACCGCAGATGTAATAGGTTATGGTAAAAGTTTTCTCGGGGGTAAGTGTTGTAGTTGAGGGAGGTTGCTGTTTAGTCAATCCAGACGAATCTTCTCCAAGACGTTTTTGCAGTCAGCTTGCCGGTGTCCGGAGATTCCACACCATTGACATTTACCAAGAAATATTACGTCCGCAGTTCTTGATGGCTTGAAATCAGGCTCTTGGATTTCATTAACCTCCGATCTTCACTTAAGGGAAATACCTCTTAAGATTCTAAACAGATGAGCTTTGGTAGTGATAGCGAGTGCGTTTACCTCACGGCGTATCAAACTATTCTTCTAACATAAGACCGATATGACGAATCTAGTTATAACATCTTCTGGCATTCGGGTTTTATGTATAGTTTCTATCATATTCCATAAGCGCAGGCCAGTTTCTGGTGCAGTTTATTTTGTTCCAATTTGAAAAAGCAATATTTCATCAAATAAGTCTTGAAATAATTTCGGTTGACAAAATCTGGCTATTAAACTTTGTTTTACGATCTCCCATGTCACCTCACATAAATTTAACTTGGTCAAGCAAGAGGCTGCTCGCCCTTTCAGTGCACTGGTAAGAGCCACAAGTAAATGTACACCCTCTAAATGTTTAGTCAGTACTATAAGCTCTGTTATCTTACAACAACCTTCTATATTCGCGTCAGCATCATCCGGATTAAACTCTACGAGTTTCACGGATACAGACTGGGCTCTAACAGTTGACACCGGTGGTTGCGTCGTAACTAACATACGAGTAAGTAAGATTTCCATATTACTCAACAACTTCAAGGCGCTATTTTCGTCAGGTGGTTGTTTTTCCTCGGTAGGTAGCACAAGGGATCCGTTTAGGCTTGTTTTATAACACAGGATAGCTAGATTACGTCATCAACGAACTTATTAAAGCAAATGACTATTTGTGTCCTCAATATGTCATAAACAAGGCAAGGCGATGGGTCTGTGATAGGAACAGCACTAATGACTGATTTATAGTGAGGCCCGTCGCACATAAGGCGCCACATGTCTGTGTGCTCCCACGCGGTCGTGACGTCACGGCATACGTATCGTTCCGCACGATGTGGTGTGGTGACGTCACGGGTCATGTCTCACGCTCCACACGCAACGGACCCACGTAGCCGTCATTTTTGCGATTCCACTGTCATCTGCTAATTGATATTATGATAATGAATGTTAACAAGCTAATGTCGTAATGGAATATTGCTGTACAGTGCCGCACTTTAAACGATAATAGAGAGTTCTGTGCAGAATAATAATGTGCCACCGCTCTACATAACAGTGGCCTGTAGTTGAATGCTTAACATTCAGCTATTAAATTAAGGTATTCCATTTATTTTAGTTTAACACTTTTACGCGAAAGTGTCGCGAGCCAGACATTTCCTAACTTTGGAGTATTAAAGTTTGTGACAGTGATTGAAAATATATGATCGTCCGCTGGCCCGCCAATGAGGGGCAGTTCGTTTGCGTAAACCTGGGTGGTATTTCTCGGAGGCAAGAGTCGGAGGGCGACGTAGAGGTGACCGGAGGCGGAGGCGTGGGGGGAGGGCCAATGAGCGGCAACAGGTGCTCCTCACGGAACACTTTATAGCTACCAAACGAGCCCAGGCACAGTCCACCAACAAACAGCAACCCAACTACTGAATGACCGCCTGAGGCGCAATTTCCACAATTTTATGTACATGCATTCTAATCTCAGTGTCAATTTATTTAGTTTACGTAAATTCATGACAAGTTTTTTAACATCGGCAAAGATCGACATACATTTAAATGTTTTCAAATTTTTGAATTGCGTAAACCGATTTTATGAATTCTTTTTTATTTGAAAGAATATACGTCCAGGATGATAAAATATGCAAATAAAGATAACAAATTTACTTGCATATTTATTCATATAAATTGCAAACCTAGTTCAAAAAATATTTTGTAAAAATTTACAAAAACTGTTCATCCCATCAAGTTCAAAATAATTTTCCTAAAAGTCTTCATAAAGTTGTACTTCCGAGAATTTTTTCATGTATTTTAAACTTATGGTGCAAATTTTAGAGGAGGGAGGGGGGTACATATTGTTTCTTTATTGTTGGAGCATTTATTTCCGAAAAACGTAACAATATGATTTCAATAAACCCCTATTAATTTTTAATTACCTTTCCGACAATACATCACACGTTAGGGTGGAAATTAAAAAAAACAAATCACTCCCCACAACCCGTACGGTGTTGGTCAGTGAGGAGATCGTTACCTCTTAGGTATACCACTCCATAATCTTGGGCACGGACTGCACGTTGGCAAGCTTGCAACACTTGGGCACTATACCGGTCTTAAATGAGAGGCGATACAAGAGCGTCAATACCGAAGACAATTTGGGTGCACAAACCTTGAGAACAATCGTTGGGATACTATCTGGTCTACTAGCCTTATTCACTTCCAGAAAACACAGTACACTCAGAAATTCCTTGTTCCTAATGCAAACCTCCGGCATCGAAGTGTCGCAGTGAGGCAAATTCGATGGAGTAGCACGACAGAAGTTCACTTTGGCAAAGAACTAAAATAATCTGCTACCGGCCGGCTGTGCAGTAGGCCGGTATGAGTAATACGGTTTGAGCGAGCCTTCTTAAGTGCCTTTTTGTAGGACTTGGCAGTACGGTTAAAGGTTCTCTTCTTTTAACTTAGATCCGGAACTCTGCAGTCAAGAGCGTCAACCCCGGTGAGAAATGCTGTGTGCTTACGTTGTTCAACTTGAACCATAGGCGTGATGAGACGGGCACAACACTAAACGGAATAAAATACTCCATAGCTTGACGCAGGAATCATAGGAATAGCGAAAAGTTTAGCGATTCTCTCTCTGCGTAGTCTGTCCCCTGTTATGGGAAAAACCAGTCTTGGTGGCAGGCGTTGAAGTCCCTTAGAGCGATGAACTGTACGTGTCGGTGCAGCTCATTTTCAGCAGCTTCACTGAGATGGTCAACTTGTCGTCTCCAGGTCAACGCTGTGCGATCGATAGACACAGGTGCAGACAATATTGTCCACACCAGTATCAACCAACAACCATAAGAAGTTAGGGTCTTCAAAATGACGGAGACCATACAGATGTCCTAGCGGGCATTCACACAGATCTCGGCTCGCTGCAGAAAATGGTGCTTCAATGAGTATCCTGGGTAGTTCAGGTATGCCGCATCTAGCGGATATCTAATCTGGGTCTCCATCAAGAAAAGCAGGTGAAGCTTATCAGCCTCTAGATGGTTGATGGTTGAATGTTGGTATAAGGAATCATTCCTGTGTCTGTAACACAGTTTATACTAGCACGGACACAGACGGTCACTCTGTCTCAAAACGCATAGCATTGGACTTAATTCTTTTCTTTCTTTTTTTTTATGTCAGATTGAGATGGAAAAAATGTATTTGGTTTTTGAAATAAAGATTATTATTATTATAATAAATAATGTCGGTAGAAGAATAAGATGATTTTAAAAGATAGTAGGTAGTTACACAACTTCTTCGATACTCGTAGATACCTATTCGACCTGATGGAGAAGAAATAGAATCAACCACAACAACAAAATTTCTTGGTCTGCATATGATAATAATTTAAAATAATTTAAAGTCATATAGAGTTTGTCTGTAAAAAACTGTCACAAGCGTCTTATGCTCTATATATGCTGTCAAAAAAAGTTAGTCTCCCCTCGTTGCTTGTGGCTTATCGCGGACATGTTGCTTCTCGTTTAAGATATGGTATCATCTTTTGGGGTAATGCTACGAACTGGGAGAAGATCTTTATATGTCAAAAAAGATGCATTCGTGCGATATGCGGTTTGAACAAAACCGAGAGCTGTAAGCAATCTTTTATAAATCTTAAAATAATTACAGCGCCATCATTGTATGTTTTCGAAATGGCCCTTTTTATCAAGAAACATCCATATTTGTTCGAAATAGTGTCGAGGTCACGCAATAGGACGAGGCTATATACAAAATTAAATACGCAATGTAAAACCATACTTTATGAAAAGAGTACATTCGTTATGGCGCCTAAAATATTCAGTAAAATTCCCAAGGACATTAGAGACTGTAATAATATCTTTAAATTCAAAAATAGATTAGGAATTTAAATTTCTTAATGAACATGCATTTTATTCAGTAAAGGAATTCTTAGACTTGAAATGACTTGACTGTATTGTTGAAGTTTGATTGAGTGCATCGTCATCAACTTTTTACCGTCTCACTGCTGGGCACAGGTCTCCTCTCATACAGAGAATGATTGAGCGTAATCATCACGCTTGCTCAATGCGGGTTGACATTTAGTGCATATAAATGTGTTAATAGTATTTCTTTATTTCTTTGTTTCTTTTTTTTTTGGGTTGGTTTTGTATATTTTAATTGTTTAATGAATTTGTGTGCCTGTGAGGCAGATCACAGCAGAAACTCACTTTGTATTTGTAAGACTTATGATTTATGTACCTGTGTATCACAAATAAACTATTTGATTTGATTTGAAACTTAAGTTTAAATTTAACAAACTGGCATGAAGTGTGCGTACGCGCACTGACTCTGTAACTAATTTGGTTAAAATACGCATAAATTAGTAATTAGTTGAACGCGGGCGGACGCAGATTATAAAATTATGTTTACTTTATTAATTACCTGGCAGCTGTCCAAATGGTCGTTAACAATGTTATGGTGCATAGCGACACGTCCAAACGATCATCTGGTTTGTTTGTCGCAGTTGATGTACTGATTGGTCGTCGCTGTGGCACGAGTGTTGGTAAACGATCATCTGGTTTGTTTGTCGCAGTTGATGTACTGATTGGTCGTCGCTGTGGCACGAGTGTTGATTGATGTACTGATTGGTCGTCGCTGTGGCACGAGTGTTGATGTACTGATTGGTCGTCGCTGTGGCACGAGTGTTGATGTACTGATTGGTCGTCGCTGTGGCACGAGTGTTGATGTACTGATTGGTCGTCGCTGTGGCACGAGTGTTGATGTACTGATTGGTCGTCGCTGTGGCACGAGTGTTGATGTACTGATTGGTCGTCGCTGTGGCACGAGTGTTGATGTACTGATTGGTCGTCGCTGTGGCACGAGTGTTGATGTACTGATTGGTCGTCGCTGTGGCACGAGTGTTGATGTACTGATTGGTCGTCGCTGTGGCACGAGTGTTGATGTACTGATTGGTCGTCGCTGTGGCACGAGTGTTGATGTACTGGTTGGTCGTCGCTGTGGCACGAGTGTTGATGTACTGATTGGTCGTCGCTGTGGCACGAGTGTTGATGTACTGATTGGTCGTCGCTGTGGCACGAGTGTTGATGTACTGATTGGTCGTCGCTGTGGCACGAGTGTTGATGTACTGATTGGTCGTCGCTGTGGCACGAGTGTTGATGTACTGATTGGTCGTCGCTGTGGCACGAGTGTTGATGTACTGATTGGTCGTCGCTGTGGCACGAGTGTTGATGTACTGATTGGTCGTCGCTGTGGCACGAGTGTTGATGTACTGATTGGTCGTCGCTGTGGCACGAGTGTTGATGTACTGGTTGGTCGTCGCTGTGGCACGAGTGTTGATGTACTGATTGGTCGTCGCTGTGGCACGAGTGTTGATGTACTGATTGGTCGTCGCTGTGGCACGAGTGTTGATGTACTGATTGGTCGTCGCTGTGGCACGAGTGTTGATGTACTGATTGGTCGTCGCTGTGGCACGAGTGTTGATGTACTGATTGGTCGTCGCTGTGGCACGAGTGTTGATGTACTGATTGGTCGTCGCTGTGGCACGAGTGTTGATGTACTGATTGGTCGTCGCTGTGGCACGAGTGTTGATGTACTGATTGGTCGTCGCTGTGGCACGAGTGTTGGTAAACGCAGGTTTGTATCAATTTTAATAATCTGAACAGATTCAACTCAAAACGGTCTCTAAAGCCTTTCGGTACTCTATACAATGCATTTTGGTGAGTGTGCGAGGGAATCGCACGATTTAATTCCCCCACCTCCGTTCCACCATCGGATGTCCATCGTACGGTGAGTTTCTACACTTACATTGTTATCACCACTAGGATCCGGACGAAGCGTTTCACCTGCTCTTTTATACCGCGCACATCGAGGGAATGAAACAATTTGCCAACGGCGATGTTTCCATCGGAATACAATTTGAGTGTCTTCAAGACTAGAGTGAATAGGCTCTTAATAAACAAGCGTGCTATAAAAAAAATATACGTGCGAATAACTGAAGTGACCTTTAATTTGGTCATCATCAGAATCTCAGCGTATAATCCCGGTTGCATCCGCGGGTTCCGTGTTGGAGCCCAAGGTCTACGTCACTACTTAACTTTAAGCAGCTTTTATGAAAAAGGGGGATAGTGTTTTAACTATGTATTGTATATGTTTGTATGGGCCTTGATGCCTGAAATAAATGAATAAATAAATAATAAAATCTGGAACCCTTATAAGATCACTATTTTTTAAGTCTGTTTGTCAATGAATCTTAATCATATACTCGTAAACTTTTGAAATGTGTTATAAATTTTATTTTCTTAGTTTACTTTAAACTAAGAAAAATTATGGTCGATCGTAAAAGATCGATTAATTACAGAAAGGATTTTTTTTTATAAAAGTTATACGGACATATTAAAAAGGACAACTATAAAAAACTTTCCTTGGATCTCAAGGAAGGTTTTTTGGATATATATATATATATATATATACTCGTAAAAATGAAAACAGCAGCTGTTCACGCGATCATTGGTTTAATACACGAAAAGGCCGAGATATTCCCAAGGCAACTGAAATTTGTATTCAAGCACGATGAGAGCTTTGCTGATGAGCATGAAATTGGCACAGTTTTGGATCAGGATCTACAAGTATGGATAACCTATTATACCAACAACATCTAAAGAAAGAATTCAGACTGCTGATCTCGAGAAAAGCCCGGGCTTCGACCTGGTCACGCCTTTCATACTGATTCACGTACCAACCGGCGGGGGCAGCGGGCCGCTGTGTATTTACATACAACGTTCACCGCTTTTCTGTAGTGCATTTAGCACACCAGCAATGCCATCCTGACATGATGACAGCCTCCGTGGCGTAGCGGTAGCGATCGCGGCCGCTGCGTATGGAGGCGCGGTTTCGATCCCCGCGCAGTGCAAATATTTGTATGCATGAATATGAATATTTGCACTGGTCTGGTCGTGCCTCGGAAAGCACGTTAAGCCGTTGGTCCTGTTTGCCATACGAACATGTAATAGCAGTCGATACGGGTTGTTGGCGCCCTCAAAAGTCCAACAATTGGTCTAACTAAAATGCTTCGATATCGCCCTAGGGTTGTGGAGGTCAGACGGCAGTCGCATCACGGAAAATATCGAAGTTCAGCCAAAATCAGCGGTTAGACTGTTAAAGCGGACCCGAGATATTTAACGCCGAGATGATGATGATTTAGTATCAGCAATGCATTGCACCGGTGCGAAGCCGAGGCGGGTCGTTCGATAAAAATAAAGTACGAGAATTGCAACCTGTAAAGTCATCTATAACGTGGTACCCTAAAGCCATTAAAGACTTACAGGACCCAATTGTCGGGCGTTATACGTAAAACCAACAACATACACTGCCTATATTAGTTAATGGGTGACCAAGGTGCGCTTGGCGCTTGGTTTGCTTGGAACGAAGAGGTTCGGGGATCGTCTACGAACATCACCACAAGGAACACCTAATCCTGCAACACCTATTAATAAACTCAACCTACCAGTTACCGAATTGTTGAACCCGACAGTGGCGGAGAAAAGTCTGCAGAGGGACCACCTTCTGTATGGGGGGAGAGCAAAAACTGCTCCGCCATAACGCTATTTGTCATGGAACGAATTCACCAAAGACTGAATGCAAATGGTATACGGAATTAAAAGATTTTTTTTTCATAGCGAGCTCTCCAATTGGCGACTTGGTGTCAATTCCTCTACGGAATCAAAGAAGCATCAAACGCTGAATACTACCAATTACTTGTCAGAAGTTTTCTCTCTTGTGAACAACCAGCAACCAAATGCTCCGCATTTCGATGTCTTACAGAAACTTGAGCGGGCAGTAAACAAACACTTCTATCAGCGGCGGCGCGAGCGCCAGCAGCAGGGGTGGATGTAAATCTACTATATTATTTTTGTGTTTGCATTATAAAACAGTGCAGTAAAAGTTTACAGAGGGCACATCTCGCGAAATGGCGACAGAACAATAAACTTGTCCAATCAACATTTTATGGAACTCCGCAATTTTATTACGTCAGCGTCTGTGGATGTGGAACCTTGCGCAGGTGTACTTGACGGCATTGGAACCGACTATCGCTAGGTCACCGGTTCAACATTATCAACATAATATTATAATGATTGGGCACTGTGATGATCACCTCCACCAATGGATCGATTCCTATTAATGGAGAAGGTAGTAATGAAGACAAAAGTGCATGGAGAGCCTAAAGTCGACTTATGCTTGTGAGGTTTTGCATTACGTTTCATGAGACGGCTAGATGGCGCTGTTCAGAAATGAAAATAACACTGCAAAGCCTAAGTAATAATAATATATTTATATTCAGCAGATTGGGATGAGATGCGCCACTTCTTTGCGCCTTATGAATGGTCTCCGTGGCGCAGCGGTCAACATGCCTGCCTGCGACGTTGGAGGCCCCGGGTTCGATCCCCGGCCAGGTCGTGATGGAAAACGGTCTTTTCCTGATTGGCCTGGGTCTTGGATGTTTATCTATATATGTATCTATTATAAATATAGTATCGTTGAGTTAGTATCCCATAACACAAGTCTCGAACTTACTTTGGGGCTAGCTCAATCTGTGTGATTTGTCCGTATATATTTATTATTTATTTTATTTTATCCTTGGCAGCAGGTCTGCTTCTCTTCTGACAATCCGTCGAGCTATGCGGATGCTATATCCGATGTGGTGCGTCAAGCTATGGATTATTTTGTCCCCTTCAGTGACGTGCCCGTCGGTGGCTCGGCTCGCCCATGGTACAACGCCGACTATGTGCAAGCTGAACAGCGAAGCATACGGCATTTCTCACCTGCGTTGACGCTCGTGACTACAGAGCTCCGAATCTAAGCTCAAAGAAGAGAGCCTTTAACCGTGCTGCCAAGTCCTACAAAAAGGCGCTTAAGAAGGCTCGCTTCGACCGCATTACTCATATTGGCAACAAGTTCTCTGCGCAACCATCCGGTAGCAGATCTTTCTGATCCCTAGCCAAATCGGTCGTGGCAAACTTCTGTTCGCCCACACTGCCTCCGCTGGCTGGGCCTGATGGAGCCACTGGCTCATACGGCGAGAGAGAAAGCAGGTCTCTTTATATCTCTCTTTGCCCATAATTCGAGTCTTGTCACTAACAGTGTTACTCCACCTAAATTACCTCATTGCGGAACTTCAACGCCGGAGGTTTGCATTAGGAACAAGGAGGTACTGAGATTATTGTGTCGTCTGGAAGTGAATAAGGCTTTTTTTTATTAATTTATAAACAAGCGCTTGGCCGCAATCCCGCCTGATGGTAAGCAGTGAAGCAATCGTTGATGGTTAAGCGCACTAGTTTATTAAGAGCCTATTCACTCTAGCCTTGAAGACACTCAAATTGTAGTCCGACGGAAACACCGCCACTGGTAAATTGTTCCAGTCCCTCGATGTACGCGGTATAAAGGATGAGGCGAAACGCTTCGTCCGGATCGTAATGGTGTCAACAACGTAAGAGTAGAAACTCGCCGTACGTCGGGTCGTCCGATGGTGGAACGGAGATGGGGGAATTAAATCATGCAATTCCCTCGCACACTCCCCTAAATGTATTCTATAGAACACCCAAAGGCTGGCTACTCTGTGCCAGTCTAGGCTTTGGAGACCAACTCGAGTTAAATCAGGGTTACCAATCAGCCTCTTCGCACGCCTCTCCACTAAATCCAAAGTGGCCAGGTGATACTTAGCAGCACCAGCCCAAATGTGGCTGCAGTACTCCACACACGAACGGACCTGTGCTTTGTACAACATTCGAAGCTGCCCTGGTGTGAAGTACTGCCGGACCTTTGCGATAACGCCAAGTTTCCTGGCAGCCAACTTGGCCTTGGAGTCAATGAACCGCCCAAAGTTTAGGTTCGAGGAACTCTGAACTCCCAAAAGCAGAAGGCGGTTGGTACACTCCAAGGATACATTCCGAAAAGTAGGAGCCAAAATGAACGGGCTCCTTTTGGCGGTGAAAAGACACGCCTGTGTTTTGGCGGCATTGAATGCTACAAGATTGTCATTGCCCCATTCGGAGACTGCCTGTAGTACAGCACTCGTTCGCTCTACCGCTCTATTATTCATTAATTATTTAATATTATATTTATTTGCTGATTTTGTTATTGATAATATTCCTTCCAACACGTCAGATAATTATCGCAGAAGCCACGGAAATTTCAATGATGGGACTTCTATTCATCTTGCGTTTAAATCTTTAAATCATTTTTCTATAAAGAAAGTAAAATATATTACCTAAGTCTCACATATACATTTATTTAATAAAATATCGGGGTATCAATGTGCTTGCATCTCACATAGATGCCTACTACAATCGAAATCAACATTTTATAAAAATTAAAGCAATAAATAATCAAAAAAATTAAGTTTATTTAATACGATGACAGATATGTACTTACCAAATGTCTTAATATAACACAGATAACACTAAATAAATTAGAAGAATCACATCCGAAAGAAAACTACAAAAAGGACAATGCCAAGTCTCCATAGTAACTTTGGCTCAATATGAATTTGTTGTGTGCAGTGAATATTCTTACGTTTTTTTGTGTGGTTTAATGTCAAAAGTATGTTTGTGATTTCCATTTTTAAATTGAACTTGTAAGAAAGAAGTTATTCAGACATTTTAAATTGGAGGTTATGCATTTCTACGCAGAGAAAATTAAAGAACAAATAAACTGATGAATAGTTTTATTCTTTTTTACCATAATCATTCATTATCATCAGCATCAATTTCATTATCAAATTCGATTAACAATTCATCAAGAAACTGTTCAGGGGGTTCAATATTGTTTTGGTGTCGAGCCCACCCTAAATACCATAAAATGGTCATAATGTGGGAACAGCATCCCACAGTTCGTTTGCCTACCTTACAATTGCAATAATATTGACTTATTGCCTCTCTCCCATTTAAATTATTATTAATCAAAACATACACAAAATATTCTTTTCTTCTTATATGGCGACTTTGAATTTTCGCTCTTAAAAGCCAAGAGCTTTGAGAGAGAGACAATTGTTCTCTTAGATTACCGATTGATGCCTCCCTACACACTTCTATCTTATATTGGCCACTAAAACGGATGTGCTCACCATAGTAAGATCGAGCCTGACGGAGTTGGTAGGTACCACAAGCTATTAAAATCTAATCATGAAAATCTAACTGGGGAAACTCAGCGACATTGCTGTTATCAACATTTATATTTGAGAACTGTGCCCTTCTTCTATTATAATTATTTTGTATAATAAACTCACTTAAAGTATTTGTTTGGAACATTTTTTGTTGGATGATTTCTAATATCTGGGCAGCATCAAACCTGTCTGTGAGCGGTGGTCGAAATCTATTAATTAGGGCAGCAGCTATAGAAAAGTCAATCATGACATGTGATGAAGCTCTGTTGTTGAACTCGTGTCGGAATATTTTAAACTGTTGCTTAAAAATCCCATTCACAACTTCAATCACCCATCTGCAGATATTAACAGCCCTAGTGTAGTTTGCTGGCATTGATACAACAGAGGCTGTAGAAGGTTGATAAATACTTGATGATATGGGGTAAGTTCCCTTGAACAGAACGGTAACTTCTTTGCCAACATGGGTGACAGATCTTATCTGTTGATCTAAACTGTAACAAAAACAAAAATATCTTATTGCAATCAGAATAAATCATCAATCAGTAGCAACACATAAAATCATTGAAGGATATTGCTTACCTGTAGTGATTCGATCTGTTGCTATATCACGCATCTGATAGCGTATTCTCTTTCTTAACGAGACCACACAATGAATGACCGCAACCAATATAAAGATTTCAATGCACAATATATTCATTTGGGGCATTGCTGCTTGTTGGATTACAACACTGTTATTTGGAATCTAAAACAAACAAAATACAGTTATGTTACAATTCAACATTTAGATCAACTAAAATAGTTGACATTCTATTAATATGAATCGTACTTTACCTCAGAAAGTGAAGTCCATTGCCGTAATAATGCTTATACATCATCATATTCAACACAATAAGTCCGTTACTTACGCAAACGCAGAGGAATACGAAAAGAAAACAGCGAAAGAAAACCGAACCGTTCTGAGTTCTCAGAAAACAATACGAGATTTTGACAGAAATGCAATTAACAGGGTTGCCATTACAAGACGATTATGTTATCGATCACAGATGGAAAATCGATTTTTTTAATTTCGTTTTTTTATAATAATCTATGAAACTATTAACTGTAAAATAGGACGAACGTATTAATTAAGAAAATATAAATAAGAAAAAAGAATATTGAGGCAGTAAATATAAGTAAAGAGTATATTTTTTATTTAAAACTATCTAAACAATAAAAAAATATTTTTACAATACAATTATCGATTACAGTAGCAGGATTTTATTTATTTTGAGTTATCAATTACAGTAACAAGATTGGCAACATTTTTGGTATTCAAAACTTGAATTCAAGAACTTAAATTAATTACTTATTAAAATGATTTTTTATTGGACACGTTTCCGTAAAGTACTAAATATGTTTTTTTAAGTTTGTAGTTTATATTTAAATTGTTGGGAGTAAGAACTTAGTGAAAACATGAGTTTAATTTTAAAAGTTGTGTAGGCCGAAAGTTGGCATTCTCCTTTTGATGCGAACATCAGAAACAGTTATATACGCGCCAGTCGCTAGTCGTCGAGTGAACGTTGCTCTGCGCTAGTGTGCGTATAGGCTTCATTATATACCTTCTTATCGGTGGCGGATAGCTCTTCTAACACGTTTTGTTTTCGATAAATATTGACTGTATTTATGTGCCCCTTGTATCAATGTACCCCTTCTCCCCCTAAATATTATGCTACCGAGTTCGAATCAGTAAATATTATTCTACCGAGTTCGAATCCTACTTATATATCACCTAAAACAACGCACGTAGCGTTGTTTTAGGTGATTTGTGATATAGTAGAAGAATTCGTCCTAAAATTAAGGAATATTTGTAACTAGCACAAAAGAAGTTAATATTCTTTAACAAGAGATGCATATTTTCCAATCCAACTTCTATACTAGCGCCATGTAAGTAATTCAAGACATATTACTAAGGCGATGAAACCCTGTACAAAAGATTTTGGTTTGGAATTCTCCCTGCACTTTTGACTTCGTTAGTAAGCGTAACCGTCTATTAATAAATAGGTAGCAGATTTCATAAAGTGCACGCAGCTGCGGCCAGCAGATGATAACTATGTCCGTCCAAGTGATTGTACAACAGAGTCGATCTAGTCTCGCAACAATAGCGTCGAGTCAAAGTAAATGATTGTAGAACAGAGTCCATGTAGTCAGGCAACAATAGCGTCGAGTCAAAGTAAATGATTGTTGAACAGAGTTCATGTAGTCGGGCAACAATAGCGTCGAGTCAAAGTAAATGATTGTAGAACAGAGTCCATGTAGTCAGGCAACAATAGCGTCGAGTCAAAGTAAATGATTGTTGAACAGAGTTCATGTAGTCAGGCAACAATAGCGTCGAGTCAAAGTAAATGATTGTTGAACAGAGTTCATGTAGTCAGGCAACAATAGCGTCGAGCCAAAGTAAATGATTGTAGAACAGAGTCCATGTAGTCAGGCAACAATAGCGTCGAGTCAAAGTAAATGATTGTTGAACAGAGTTCATGTAGTCAGGCAACAATAGCGTCGAGTCAAAGTAAATGATTGTTGAACAGAGTTCATGTAGTCGGGCAACAATAGCGTCGAGTCAAAGTAAATGATTGTAGAACAGAGTCCATGTAGTCAGGCAACAATAGCGTCGAGTCAAAGTAAATGATTGTTGAACAGAGTTCATGTAGTCGGGCAACAATAGCGTCGAGTCAAAGTAAATGATTGTAGAACAGAGTCCATGTAGTCAGGCAACAATAGCGTCGAGTCAAAGTAAATGATTGTTGAACAGAGTTCATGTAGTCAGGCAACAATAGCGTCGAGTCAAAGTAAATGATTGTTGAACAGAGTTCATGTAGTCAGGCAACAATAGCGTCGAGCCAAAGTAAATGATTGTAGAACAGAGTCCATGTAGTCAGGCAACAATAGCGTCGAGTCAAAGTAAATGATTGTTGAACAGAGTTCATGTAGTCGGGCAACAATAGCGTCGAGCCAAAGTAAATGATTGTAGAACAGAGTTCATGTAGTCAGGCAACAATAGCGTCGAGTCAAAGTAAATGATTGTAGAACCGAGTCTATGTAGTAACGCAACAATAGCGTCGAGTCAAAGTAAATGATTATAGAACAGAGTCTGTAGTCACGCAACAATAACGTCCAGTCAAAGTAAACGTTTCTCTCGCCACTCAATTTCACTTTAAACGGCGAGTATTTCGTGTAATAATGAGCCGTCCCTTGGGCGCGTCCTATTTAAACTACGGCGCTTACAAATTGAATCTGATAAAGAGATGATAAAGGCAACAAATGAACTGTAGTTTGGAGTACAAACGACGATATATGAGTTTATATAATTGTCTAACTTTTACAATTATGTTAGCTGTCATGCCCTTCACCTACCTGGTGGCTTTTATTTAGGTAATAAGTTTTTACTTACATTTCCTAATCATAATTTTGTTCTTTTATGGCATATTTTTATGACTAGCTGGCATATGGTAAATAATTTAATATTTATAATTTACCATTTTGCGGCGCACGCTTACGGACCAGACGAGGTCTAATCAACGCAGTTGAATCAATTGCAACAAAACATTTTAATTGTTTAATAAATTTGTATGCCCCTGAGGGCAGATCACAGGAAGAACTTACTTTGTATTTGTAAGACCTATGATATATACCTGTGTATCACAAATAAACAATTTGATTTGAATTATTGTCCCAAGTACCCTGTATCTGTTACAAGTTTTGCATCATAGTTTTGGTTGCACAGAGACTAAGTCTTAATATGGTGTCATCATATCGATTTCTTATTGCAGTTAAATGTTTATTTTTTATATAATTATAAACTAGTGCCTGACCGTATTATCCCGCCTGATGGTAACCAGTAATGCAATCGTTGGTGGTAAAGCACGCTAATTTATAAAATCCTATGCACTCAAAAAAAAACTCAGTGAATAGGGAGGAAGACGGCAGTTGAGCGAGGTGATGCAATGTTAAAGCCAACAACACGACCAACCATGCGCCAGAGGGAGATGGATCTGGAGACCCTCCACGACCAAGCTCCCGACACAACAACATTTCGCGCATCGTAGTCGGCATACATCGCAACACAACTGCTCAGACCCAGGCATCACCAGACATCACACCGAACACGACGAATCGCTTGGCGGTTCTGTAAGACTTTGTCTGGTGGGTGGTAATTTCTACCGGCAGCCGTTGTTATGGCCTACCATCGAGATATTTATTGATGGGTTTGTGTTGTTTTGTTATTATGTCTTCAGTCCTTTGTAGTACATTGTGATTTGTTTCAACGATCGATGTCAAGTCCTTCCATAACGGCCCTTTTTGTTTCTGATTACGGTGCATCAGATCAATGACCTGGCTGTATTTTTCTGCGAATCTTTCATCGAAATGTGTCATTAAAAGTCAATCTACACTTACAAAAAGAAAGCTTTGCCAGACTTGTGTTTTAATAAAAAGGCCCCATATACCCATCAACGACTATTTAAACAATAAGAATAGTTTGTCGCCCTGATTCTTATCATTATCATCATTTCAGCCGAAAGAGGTCCACTGCTGGACATAGGCCTCCCCCAAGGATCTCCACAACGACCGGTCCTGCGTCTCCCGCATCCAGCGGTTTTCTGCGACCTTCACCAGGTTGTCGGTCCTTTGTCGAGGGCCTACTCACTCTGCGTCTTCCGGTGTGTGGTCGCCACTCGAGAACCCGTATCGGCCCCATCGGGCATCGATCCTACGGCCAATGTGCCCGGCCCACTGCCACTTAAGTGTTGCAATTCTTTGAGCTATGTCGGCTACCTGATTAAATCAAGATAATGTTAATGTCCTTTAATTTTTTAATTTGTATGTAGATATTGTTGTTTTACTTGGTTATTATATTGGCGTGGCACTTTACATGTCTAGTACTGTATACAATCAGGTGTCACGTAATTAAACAGACAACTGTCTGCACCTCGGGTGTTGTGCCCGCCACAACTTCTTCCCGGCGAATACACTAGGAAGTTGTGTTGGTGGGCGTTTTGGTTAGACTGCCTTTTGTAATTTTTGTATTTTTTAATTAAACTGCTGATTCTCAGGTTAATTTGAATAATTTACTTTTGATTTTGATTAAATTAGTGATCTGTGGTTGGAGACTCTGTTTTGTTATTGCTGGACATATTTGCACCTCATTACATAAATTATGAACATGCGATTGAACTATTAAAGTTAAAATTCGTTTGAAACTCTCTGCACTCTACAATAGTCCTTTTGTATTTGTTTTGATTGTTGTTTGGTTTGTTGTCATGTGCCAGTATCGCGGACGCACCACACATTACTTGCTTTTGACTTTATCATATGCGCATTTAGTTGGTTCGGGATCAACAATATTTTTTTAATTCGTCCAGTTCATTGATTTACACAACCTTGTTATGAAACCGTCTGTATGAAAATATAGCGTTACGCTTTATTATTTCAGAAAAGGATGATAAATTCTGAAGAGTCCCAAAGTGTCGACACTTGGAACCTAATTGAACCTCGTGTGTTGCGTGCTGATGTCTGTATCGTCACTACTTGTACCACAAGTTGGTAGCGAGCCGACTATATACAATTAACCGCCTGGCGAAGTTTACACGAGGATCGTTTTATACGATCCTTCTGAAAATAGTTCTCGAGACTGTGTTTAGTTTTTTTATATGACGTGAGCTTGTATTTATGTATAAACGTTTAGCGTGTGATGCTCATGTTCTGGCGGAATTCGAAACAAGTTTATTTGAACGTCGCTCGACCATATTGACGATAATCGGAGAATTGTAAGCGCAACGGGAAATTGATAGTAAGACTTTATCACTTTAACAACAAAGTTGGAATTGAGTTTGTAGGAGTGTCGGCAACTCGGCAAAAATCTCACTTCAAAGAATTTCGAGTACAAACTAAATATGTATGTACCTACCTTGTTTATAGACAGAAATTAGTATGAGTGACTAGTCAATTATTAATGTTTGAATTATTAAGTAAGTAGATTATATTACGTGTAAAATAAAAAACACTGTGCACTGTCTCAAATAATAAAACCAGCGGCCACCCGCGCCTTCGATCGCGTGGAGTCAATTCATCATCATTTCAGCCGAAAAACGTCCACTGCTGGACATAGGTTCTCCAAGGTTCTCCACGACGACCGGTCCTGCGCCTCCCGCATCCAGCGGTTTCCCGCGACTTGGAATTGGTCCTTCGGGCAATATGTCCAGCCCACTGCCACTTTAGTGTTGCAATTCTTCGGGCTATGTCGGTTACTCTCGCTGCAGATCTCCTCATTCCTGATTCGATCCCGCAGTGAAACCCCAAGCATAGCCCTCTCCATTGCCCTTTGAGTGACTTTTAGCCTTCTTATAAGGCCCATGTTAGGGACCACGTCTCAATTCCATAAGTCATCACTGGCAACACATACTGGTCGAAAACTTTTGTCTTGAGACACTGCGGTATTTCGGACGAGAAGATTTTATGTAGCTTCCCGAAAGCAGCCCAGCCGAGTTGGATTCGACGATTGACCTCTTTCTCGAAGTTGGACCTTCCTAACTGGATAGTTTGTCCCAGGTACACGTAGCTGTCAACAACTTCGAGAATAGAGTCTCCAATCTTTATAGGCGTCGGTACAACATGAGCATTAGACATGACTTTCATCTTGTCCATGTTCATTTTAAGACCGACTCGCTTGGAGGCTCTACTGAGGTCTTCGAGCATTGTACTCAGGTCCTCCGCGGTCTCAGCGATGACTAGGATATCATCGGAAAACCGAAAGTGTGTCATGTACTCGCCATTGATGTTGATGCCCAGTCCTTTCCAGTCCAGAACCTTGAAGGCATCCTCGTCAACTGCGTTTTCGTACAAACCCTACAGCGCTTCAATATACCGACAGTCTACTTGGCACCGCTGAAGAGACTGCAGTATACCCATATGGTGATCGCTGCGGCATTTGAGCGAGTTGATCACTGAGACATCATTGAATATGTCCCTTTTGGTCGTCGTAATGAAGTCTATCTCGTTCTTAGTGACCCCGTCGGGACTGATCCAAGTCCACTTCCGCTGTTCACGCTTTTTGAAGAAGGAGTTCATCATAAAGAGTCCCTCCTTCTCCATGAAGCCAGCTAACATGTGGCCTCGGTGGTTCCGACGCTCAAATCCATAATTTCCCAGTCTGAGTTCTTCACCGCTCCGTTTCCCAACTTTAGCGTTGAAGTCCCCCATGATAACGTTGAAGTGAGTTTTAGAGCTATGTATGGTTTTAGAGATGTCCTCATACATAGTCTCTACTTCATCGTCGGAGTGTGCCGAGGTCGGGGCGTATACCTGAATGACCTTCAGTGAATACCGTTTGGTTATTCTGAGTACCAGGAACGCCACTAAGGTCGACACACTCTCGATCTTCACTATATTGTCCACAAGGGACCTGTGGACGAGGAACCCGCCAGCACCTTGGGACTGATGGTCGCCCTCCCGGAAATAGAGCAAGTTGCCGGATTTAAGAATTATCGAGTCGTCACGCTCTCTTCAGACTTTAGATAATCCCAGGGCACCCCATCGTAACTTGCTCAATTCTTCCTCCAGTTCAATAACCTTCTCGTCGGTCCGCAGTGTGCGCATGTTCAGTGTTGCCAGGTCAATCTGTCGTTGTTTGTGGTAGCCGGATCTCTTCCGGAGATTCTTCACACCCCTTGCCCCGCCGTTACCTTTGGCCGCTACCACAATGACCAGGAATAGCGGAGCTGCCGGGGACTAGGGGCCTTAGCTTAGTCGTGTGCATCATTTGGGGTTGCCATAATCCCCACGCTTGGCAGGCGGGTTGGGGATCGCAGGATTTGATATTCCACAGAAGAAGCGCTGCTGCCCGCTTCCTTGGTGAGAGTTCCCTTAGTCGCGACAGTCTTACGACACCCACGGAAGGATATGGGTGGGTACTATTCTAAGCCCGGTACCACACGGGGCAGTCAGTTATTTGAACATTTTATTTTAATCCCAGCAGAGTCGATTTCTATAGGTACATTATTACACTTCTACGTCATAATATACCGCATACATTTTAAATTTTAATTCTCTTACATCAAAAACATAGGACTTTCATACAAACTTTCAAACCCCCTTTGCCCCCTTAGGAATGATTTTCGTCAAATATTTTATATATTTTCATAGGTTTCAATAAGGAACCTTCACAGTGAATTTCATTTGAATAACCTCAAAAACAGCAAAGTTTCACACTAACTATGCCCCCCCATTTTGTTCTAGATGGGATATCAATCACCTCTCCTGCTCTGGGCGGGACAGAAGGACATGTCAGACTTTTACTGACTACACAACACATCCGTGTTTTTTCACTTGCCTGTGCGCCAGGGCCACAGTTTCTTTTTTAACCAACCCGCAACCCAGACGCAGGGGGAATGTCTTCGTGGAGCCCGTCACGCTGGGCTGGCATCTCTTTGAGGCGCGTGTGAAACACAACGTGCCGCCGATCCGGGCCTGGTCCTTACCCGCAAGCCAGCGCCTACGGTAGTCGGGAGCTAGATGTTGTCTCCCAACCAGGGCGTTTCCTGCGGCGGCTAGAGGCGTGAGGGCGTTGGGATTTTCGCTCCTCCTTTGACAGCATCACTGCTTCCCAGAAGGAGGTGAGAAGGAGGATACAAGCTCTGGCAGAAGAAGTCTGTGATTGTGACACTGACTTTATGAATACCGAATAAAATCTGATGATAATGCAGATCACACACATTCAACAATGGCATCGCCAAAAATAAAACTAACATGATAGGAACATTATTAGAACTGCGAGATGCAGGATTCACATGACGTCAGTATGACGCGTTGTCCGCACGTTGTTTTGTAGGCACAGCTATGCACATTTAAGATATTAGTAAGTATAGATTGTAGCCTATCAACAACCCTACCTAAACCGAACAACCTAGCCAACCAACTATGTAAGTATTTTTTTTAAGGTAAGCAGTAATGCGATCGTTGATGGTAAAGCACGTTGGGTTTTTCATTAAGAGCGCTCGAACATTGAAATGAAATAAAACAATCTGTTTAAGTGATATTACCACATTTTTTATTACATTTTAAAGAATATTCAATGTCATTATGTGTGGAAAATAATATCAGCCAAATGGCCATCACGACTTCGCTGTAGATAGTGTATTCTGGTGGAACTATTTTGAAGGACGTCTTCGCATAACTGGGGCTCAATTGAAATTGAGCCCCATTATTTTGACATTTGATATTGAAAAAAAGCACAAAAACCACAGTCAATTTCTCAATTGACTGTGGTTTATGTGCATACACTAGATATTTCACGTAGCCCCACAGAAAATAATCGAGCGGTGTTAAGTCACACGATCTCAACACAATGCGCCGTCGACTCATGCCTGGTCCTTACCGGGCGGCGAGCTGCCCATCACCACTCACCGGCCGCAAGCCCGTGCCTATGATGGCCGGGAGTTCAAAGTTGTCTCTCGACCAGGGCGTGAGAATTAAAATACTCTACTTTAGAAAAAGACACGATAACACAATACCTGGTAAGTCTAGACGGAAGCAATGTTTATGCGAAAGTGATAATTTAAAGTAAAGGTGATTTTTATTTCATAAGTATAGACAAACAGGGTCATGGTAGAACCTGTTTGTCTATATTTATGAAATAGTATTTTCATATGGTAAGCTACTGTATGGTACGCTTTGACTAGAGATGTAAAAGTACTCAAAATATTGATGGATACGATACGGTTTACTCATAAATATTTTTGGTATCTATTTAGTATTGCAAACTCATTCTCATTCTCTATTCAATATCGCATGGAATTGTTTAGAACTTCCACAAAACTCAAATTAGGTAGGTCTTGGTACATTAAGGTCTTGCTTTGCTCCAAAGCAATAACATGCCAAAGTTTTAATTTCAGTTTCTGTCTCACTGTCGATGATATTGACCATTAAAATGTTTTCATTGTTTGTAATACATTAAAATGTTTTCATTGTCTGTAATACTTTACTCAAATCCTGTTTCATAAAACCTTCTCGTTTCTATTTACTAATATTCGTGTTACACTAATGTTGTTAGTAATTAATCGATAATGAAACGAAAGTATTATATTATACTATTATGTAATCTGTTTTTACAACAAATCATTCAACCAGATACACGGATTTTTAACAGCAAAAAAAAAACGTTATCACACAAAAAAGTTTACATCTTTAGTTATTACTTCGAGGTCGCCCGCTCCAGTTATTCAGATTATTTCAAAATTCATTAGTATTGTTACTATGATGATTATGTAAATTTTATTTAGTCATGTGCTTACCTAACCTTTATTATCATAATGGGTCGGACGGGGTTTTCTTTACATATTGTATAATATTGTTTATTTTAATTTTGTACGCTACATAAATTGGCAAAACATAGTGCACATATCTGTTTATACTATCTGTTACCACACCTATGTGTACCAATGATTGATTAATTGATTGACATTAGTTAGACTAACGCACTTATGTGAAATAGCTGATGAAGTCCAATAATTTACTGACAAATAACTAATGTTGACTACTTGACATTCACTTGGTTCACCGTGGTCGCTGCCCTGCTGCGTTTCATAATCTCGCGTTAACAGTATATAAGTACATATTTTTGTTTAATAATTATAAACTAGCGCTTGACCGCAATCCCGCCTGATGGTAAGCAGTGATGCGGTCGTTGATGGTAAAGCGCGCTAGTTTATTAAGAGCCTATTCAATCAGAAAAACTGAGCGAATAGGAAGGAAGACGGCAGTTGAGCGAGGTGATGCAATGATTAAACCCAACAACACGACCAACGATGCTGCCTCACTTTTCCTTCTTTTGCTGTGCCCGACGGGGTGGGTCCACGATTGATTCTTATGTCAAAATTTACCACCTAAGCCTACATTGTGGAATGCTCTAAATACTTGAATGTTGAGTGCCAGGTATGGCCGAACAGGACACGGTGGTGCGTGGGTTACATGACAGGGAGTTATTACTGTGTGCTATGCCATTTGATATAATAATTATATGTTCGATGGGTATATCTCCCCACTGTGTGCTTCTGTCTTATACAATCTCTGCTCACCCGGTTAGCACTCACACAGGACATATTTATGGGGGACAAGATAATTATGTTTTTATAGAGAAAAACAATAGTTTTAAGAAATACAATTGTTAGGCCGCGAGTAATCGAGAATTTACGATAAAAAAATACATGATTCGTTTGGAGCCCACTGGATCACACCGGCCATATCGCTCAACAGTTTAGTTTCATGTTTAATGATAAACCTTCGGTCGGAAGTATCCTGCTCTGCGCGACATTTCCTCCCGCGAATCATAGTGGAACTTTGTTTTACACATGCATATTAATACAGATATATATATATATATATATATATATATATATATAAACACCTCTTTGGGCACTTTGTTGATCCAGCCACGATGCCGTTCATTATAGACTCCACCTTTAGCACGGAATAACTTTACTCCAGTTGCATATTTCTTGGGGGGAGTGGCAACGTCGTATTCTATTTAGGGATGTGGCCAAATATATTCGTCGATTAGGACATATACTCGACAAAAATTTTTCAGCAATTTCATGCATTAGTGGATCCGTAACGGCTAAATTTTTTGAACCCACCGGAACTTTTTAGCTCTGAATATATTTCAAAAATCAATAACTTGTGTTGATCCATTTATATACTCGCACTTCCAGTAATACTTCTTTTGATCCGATACCTATACCATAACGGTTGATCAATTATGAATTTATTAAACCTAATCTAGAAATTTTATATTCGCAATGCTTCATACATTCTAAGATCTATATATATTTGTTAACATTTCATGCATTAGTGGATCCATAACGTTAATTTTTTTTAAATGCTCGAAGACTTTTTGGCTCGAAATATATTCCAAAAATCATATACTTTGTTGATCCATTTAGCTACTCATACTTCGTTATACTTATTTTGATCTGAATAGGTAATTATTTTTAGTATGAATGGTTATTAATATTTAAAGAGGTTGAATTTTATGTCTAGGGTTTTTATACTTTATTTCTAATTTATCATTAATTTTAAGTTTTTAAACTCTATTCATCGAAACCAATCTAATGGGTCTAAACATGATATCACCGCTGTATGTTTTGTGCCGAAAATATTGTGTGGACGGCCTCTGTAACATTCAATGCAATTGACACTGCTTGTATAGACTCCTTTGGTATTTGTATGCGAATACAAATTATTATTAAATTTTAATGTTAATTTTTAAGGGTTGAAGTTTCCGTAGCTGTTTTTTTAGGAATTAATCATCTGATTAATTCCTAAAAAAACCGATCCTGAATGATTCCTGATCTAGAAAGAAAAATTCTTTATTCCGCCCAAACAGAACGCACATTATAATAATAATTTTTTTTTTTTTTTTTTTTATAAATTATAAACCAGCGCTTGACCGCAATCCCGCCTGATGGTAAGCAGTGACGCGATCGTTACAATAATAAACACATAATGAAGAAAAAGAAAAAAAAGGCAAAGAAATATAATTTACTAAAAAGCCTAGTACTCAAAATAAAACAATGTTATCTTGATGTCATAACCCGTGTCTGGAGTTTTGGCGGGAAAGTTAAGCCGAGTGTCACGTTAATTTTTCATTGGAGTTTTAAATTATGCATAGTGTTGTTTACTAAATAAAAGTGCCTGATTTATGTCGTAAAAAGTGCATTCAGTAAATAATTCATAAAGAACATTGATATATCGCAGCGTAGTGTGTAAATTAAACATGTGTACCTCATTAATAATATTTTTGTAAATTAAGAAAGATAAACTCAACCGCACGTTAGTGGACATAAAATCATATTTACTACTTAGTAATAAAGGTAATAAAGATCTAAGTACGAGTACATATATCCGCCGAAGTGCGTTTGACATTCTGTTAGATGTTTTCTCAATCTACTCATAGTTACATTCCTACGTGTATTATAAAAATTATTTCACTTAGTCGCGTTATATTTTAGCGAACACCATTACGATACGGACGAAGCGTTTCGCCTCCTCCTTTATACCGCGTACATCGAGGAACTGGAACAGTTTGCCAGCGGCGGTGTTTCCGTCGGACTACAACTTGAGTGTCTTCAAGGCTAGAGTGAATAGGCTCTTAATAAACTAGGGCGCTTTACCATCAACGACTGCGTCACTGCTTACCATCAGGCGGGATTGCGGTCAAGCGCTAGTTTATAATTTTAATAAAAAATAAAATAAATAAAAGGTACAGGAACGCATTAGACACATGGAATGTAAATTTAAGCGGCCGTAATTTCGAATTAGGTAGTTTGCGTTTCGTTCCAGCGTCCTAGTTTGAATTTCTTTCGAAAAAAAAAAACTAAATTCGAATCATGGAACACCAAGGAGGTAACTAATAAAAGGTTTTATTTAAATTTCGGACTGTCTTGCAAATAGACACAATATTGAAATGATAAATAGTGGACGCTTTATTGAAAAAAAAAAAAAAACAAAGGAACATCATAATAGCGCCATAGCGTGGGAAAAATAATTATTGTTCATTATTCGTCATTGAACTTAAAAAATAAAATTATGTTTTTTATTTCCTTGGATTGTTTGAGAAAAGTAGTAAGTAAGAGCCTGCGTGATTTGACCGTATATTGCTTAGTATGATACTATTATCATCGGCAGCAGCGCGGGCATTGAGACGAGAGGATTCGACCCCAGGCATTTTTTCTAATACCGGGAATGAACTTATATTGGAAAAAGTTAGTAATCAATGTCAAAATCCTATAAAATTTAAATTGTCAACAGAAAAATTATTTTCTTTTGGCAATTTAAGTTTTTAACCGACTTCAAAAAAGTAGGAGGTTCTCAATTCGTCGCAACCTTTTTTTTATGTATGTTCACCGATTACTGTAAGAAGCCTGGATCCGTTTGCAAAATTCTTTTTTATTTAAAAGGGTGGTCCCATAGTCACCATGCTCTGATGATGAAAGACTAGAGAAAGCAAGGAAACTTTCAAAATTTTTAGAGGCAACTTGTACATTTCTAGGTACATTTTTAAATATTTTCATTAAGTATTTTAAAGCACTACAATTTACTAATGATCTGGAGTAGATCTGATGTTGGAGTAGATATGAAGCCGGGAGACAGTTGAGGGAACTCCTCGGGAATTCATAGCAGCTACCTTGTATTGGAGCTTGATTAATTTGTATTAATAAGAACTTTACACGTAGATCGGTTTTAATTGTCATTAGGGCTCTGATGATAAATACAAAGGCCACTTCAGGGAACTCCTCAACGGTTTACAGTAGTTCCCTTGTGTTTGAATTTAATTAATGTATATTGATGAGCGATTTTCACCCATATGGATTACTATGAAAATCTGCAGTAGATTTGATGATGAAGAACATAGACAGACGAGGGAACTCCTCAACGATCCCCTGCAGCCACCTTGCGTTTGAAAAAAAAAATGTGTGCGTGTACTAGTGTACACACGTAAGAAGTGAAATTTCTTAGAAAAAGATGGCGAAGAAGTTTTACTTCAATATAATAACATTAATAAAGATTAAAACTTAGCGTCCCCAATAGGGGGACGGTCCACGACTAAATACAACACCAAATTTAAAACTAAACTAAACTAAAGATACAGCCTGTATGTCCTAACAATTGCACGCGCCAGCACCAGGTGAGTCAGTGTGGAATGCGAAAAGCGGGATGCGCGATGCGGAATCCCCCGGGGTCAGAATGTTGGGCTCTTCCTCCCGATTCCGAAGAGCCCAAACTCGGCTAGTCTAGGACCTCCGGATCCCGAGATAGGCCGCGGGGGGGTGAGGTGGCCTGGAGAGCTAGTGGGGAGGGGGAGTAAGGGAGTGTAGAGGAGAGGGGTGGGGAGGCTAGGTTGAGTCTAGGGGGAGGGGGAGAGGTAGGTGAGGGGGGGTTGTCTAAGTGTTGGGAGGATCCTGTCCACCTGGGGTCACAACATGAGGGGAGAGTGGGAGGGGACAGGACACTGGAATCTCGGAATGTATGTGCTATATGGGTATTGGGGGGTCAGGTACTATGGGGTCAAAATGGGGGAGGTTCCGGCTGCGGGGGGGGGGCTAGTAAGGGGTGTGGGGGGAATTTTGTCAGTATTTTGAAATTCCCAGCCGTTTCCGAGATATCCGGGATTTTAGGTAGGGATATGGGGAAGGACTTCGAGGTGGATAAATATAGTACGGGATGCTGAATCCCCCGGGGCCAGAACGTTGGGCTCTTCCTCCCGATTCCGAAGAGCCCAAACTCGGCTAGTCTAGGACCTCCGGATCCCGAGATAGGCCGCGGGGGGGTGAGGTGGCCTGAGGAGCAAGTGGGGGGGGGGGTAAGTGAGTGTAGAGGAGAGGGGTGGGAGGCTAGGTTGAGTCTAGGGGGAGGGGGGAGGGGTAAGTGAGGGGGGGTGTTGTCTAAGTGTTGGGAGGATCCTGTCCACCTGGGGTCACAACATGAGGGGAGAGTGGGAGGGGACAGGACACTGGAATCTCGGAATGTATGTGCTATATGGGTATTGGGGGGTCAGGTACTATGGGGTCAAAATGGGGGAGGTTCCGGCTGCGGGGGGGGGCTAGTAAGGGGTGTGGGGGGAATTTTGTCAGTATTTTGAAATTCCCAGCCGTCTCCGAGATATCCGGGATTTTAGGTAGGGATATGGGGAAGGACTTCGAGGTGGATAAATATAGTACGGGATGCGGAATCCCCCGGGGCCAGAACGTTGGGCTCTTCCTCCCGATTCCGAAGAGCCCAAACTCGGCTAGTCTAGGACCTCCGGATCCCGAGATAGGCCGCGGGGGGGTGAGGTGGCCTGAGGAGCAAGTGGGGGGGGGGGTAAGTGAGTGTAGAGGAGAGGGGTGGGAGGCTAGGTTGAGTCTAGGGGGAGGGGGGAGGGGTAAGTGAGGGGGGGTGTTGTCTAAGTGTTGGGAGGATCCTGTCCACCTGGGGTCACAACATGAGGGGAGAGTGGGAGGAGACAGGACACTGGAATCTCGGAATGTATGTGCTATATGGGTATTGGGGGGTCAGGTACTATGGGGTCAAAATGGGGGAGGTTCCGGCTGCGGGGGGGGGGCTAGTAAGGGGTGTGGGGGGAATTTTGTCAGTATTTTGAAATTCCCAGCCGTCTCCGAGATATCCGGGATTTTAGGTAGGGATATGGGGAAGGACTTCGAGGTGGATAAATATAGTACGGGATGCGGAATCCCCCGGGGCCAGAATGTTGGGCTCTTCCTCCCGATTCCGAAGAGCCCAAACTCGGCTAGTCTAGGACCTCCGGATCCCGAGATAGGCCGCGGGGGGGTGAGGTGGCCTGAGGAGCAAGTGGGGGGGGGGGGGGGTAAGTGAGTGTAGAGGAGAGGGGTGGGAGGCTAGGTTGAGTCTAGGGGGAGGGGGGAGGGGTAAGTGAGGGGGGGTGTTGTCTAAGTGTTGGGAGGATCCTGTCCACCTGGGGTCACAACATGAGGGGAGAGTGGGAGGGGACAGGACACTGGAATCTCGGAATGTATGTGCTATATGGGTATTGGGGGGTCAGGTACTATGGGGTCAAAATGGGGGAGGTTCCGGCTGCGGGGGGGGGCTAGTAAGGGGTGTGGGGGGAATTTTGTCAGTATTTTGAAATTCCCAGCCGTCTCCGAGATATCCGGGATTTTAGGTAGGGATATGGGGAAGGACTTCGAGGTGGATAAATATAGTACGGGATGCGGAATCCCCCGGGGCCAGAATGTTGGGCTCTTCCTCCCGATTCCGAAGAGCCCAAACTCGGCTAGTCTAGGACCTCCGGATCCCGAGATAGGCCGCGGGGGGGTGAGGTGGCCTGAGGAGCAAGTGGGGGGGGGGGGTAAGTGAGTGTAGAGGAGAGGGGTGGGAGGCTAGGTTGAGTCTAGGGGGAGGGGGGAGGGGTAAGTGAGGGGGGGTGTTGTCTAAGTGTTGGGAGGATCCTGTCCACCTGGGGTCACAACATGAGGGGAGAGTGGCCCTCCCACTCTCCCCTCATGTTGTGACTGGACACTGGAATCTCGGATTGTATGTGCTATATGGGTATTGGAATTAAGTCCAAAAACAAAGTAGCTACTGTAAACCTTGAGGAGTTTCTGGAACTGGCCTTTGTTTTCATCATCAGAGCCTTAATGACAGTCACAACTCATCTTGGTGTAAAGTACTAATTAATACAAATCAATCAAGCACAAGCTCAAGGTAGCTGCTATCAATCGTTAAGGACTTCCTTCGACTGTCTCCCGGCTCCATCATCAGCTACATCAGACCTTTATCAAATTATAGTTCTTTGAAATACTTAATGAAGATACTTAGAAATGCACTAGTCGCCCCTACGATTTTTGGAAGTTCCTCTTGATTTCTCTAGTCTTTCATCATCAGATCTTGACTAAGGGACCATTTAGAAAGTTTACCTTTTCAAACAAAAAAAGAATTTAGCAAATCGGTCCAGGTGTCTGAGATTAATATCTAAGATTAATAAAGTGAACATACATAAAAAACAAAACGGCTGCTTAACCAATCGCTTCGCGCCCTTGGCAAATGCTGCGCCCTGATTGGCCCATTTGAATTGGATCAACAACTGCCCAGACGCCAAAAAGGTGGATTTGTATAAAACAGCCCTTAATTATTGTTATTGGTTATTATTATTGAACGTGACACATGTGGCTCCGAACGGAGCCACATATTTATGGACAAATGGCATCGGATCAACAAAAGGCCCCAGGATCAACAAGTGAAAATGGATCAACAAATTACTACCTATACGGCACGTCTGAGCCACAAAGTGCCCAAAGGGATATCTATATATACATATATATATATATATATATATATATATAAATATATATATATATATATATATATATATATATATATATATAAATCCAAGCTCAACCCAACCTTAAGAACAATATTTCCAAAGTTTGACTTAAGTACCGCTGATGTGTGCTAACACTGTGTCACGTGTGTTCGCAGTAGGTAGGTTACATGCAGACAGACTCACGCACCGAGTGTTTTTGTAACGTAGCCATTGTGAACAGCTTGCGTCAGCGCAGGTCAGGGGCGCAGGTGAAGGACTACCGCCGCGCTGTCAGACACTATCCAGCTGCAGAAGAACCACTACCTAACGTGTTTTATCAAATCAAACTAACTACCACCACACACATTAGTGTTCTACACGGCGAACGAAATGTTCAGAGCACACCGTCTTATGTGATCAGCTAAACTTCCTCGCTCCTAGCATTTGATCGTGCCCGGCAGCTCCACAATGCCCACATAATGAAAAACGAATAGAATAGAATAGTTGTTTATTTGCGTAGGAAGTAGGTACAAAATACAGATATTGAGTTTTCAGAAGATCCTTATGCTGACTACCTTAATTAAGACATGCAAACACAACCAAAAATTAATGAATATGCAATAACGATAAACCATCTCTTTCTACACATTATAAATACACACTGCCAAGTCAAATAAATATAAATTACATGTCAAATGAAATTAAAACAACATCATTACATCAAATCAAAAAAAATGTGTCCGGTTTATGGTCAATAGGTACAGTTCAGATCTACAAGGGCCTTACCATGAGCTCTTATAGCAGGGCAGAAACAGTCCTAAATTAGTTTTCTTTCACTATTAGCGGGCCTGCAACAGTACTGTTGCGTTGTTTACAAAAACTGTTCACCTTCTTTTTTGTATAGGATTTCATACTATGACCTGCTATTTGACAGCAACAAAACGATTATAGAACGGTTGTAATGTCATCATGAATAAGTTACTATTATAGAAGCTTATTCAACATTGTTTTGATAATATACAGTGTCCATAGAAAACTTATTTTTCTTTTTCTGTGTACTAAAACTCAAAATTATAAATTAATCATGCTGCACAAGGACTATATGAAATAAAAACCTTATTCGTTCGTTTTAAACCACATATAATCGTAGTTAACGAGTGTCGGCAGGATTTTTCAAGAATCTCATGAAACTTCAGCGATTGTTCTAAAAGCATGTGCGCCCGAATTGTCTCCTGTATTGACACGCTTGTATCGCCTCTCATTTGGGACTGGTATAGTGCCCAAGTCCTGGAAGCTTGCCAACGTGCAGCCCGTGCCCAAAAAGGGTAGTCGTGCCGATCCTACCAACTATCGGCCGATTTCGATCACCTCCATACTTTGCAAAATTATGGAGCGTGTATTGAACTCGCGCCTCTTGGCATACCTGGAAGGTAACGATCTCCTCAGTGACCGACAGTACGGGTTTCGCCGCAATCGGTCAACTGGGGACCTACTAGTGTATGCCACTCACTTGTGGGGCGAGGCCCTCGAGAGAAATGGGGAGGCGATTGCTGTCTCCCTTGATGTCTCGAAGGCCTTCGACCGGGTATGGTACGCTGGCCTTTTGAGTAAGCTTCCAGCGTACGGCATTTCCCCTAGCCTGTCTGGCTGGGTAAAAGACTTCCTGAAGGAACGGTCCCTCCGAGTTGTTGTCGACGGATGCTCATCTGAGTCCATGTCGACTAATGCCGGTGTTCCTCAGGGGTCTGTTCTCTCTGCAACTCTGTTCCTGCTTCATATTAACGATCTGCTGAAGCCCGGTATCTATGGGTATTCAGATGACAGCACAGTTGTGGAGAGATACTTGCCGGATGCTCGGGCTAGTAGGGAATCAATCCGGTCCGAAAGAGAGGCCATGGTAGAGCGAACGAGTATTGCACTTCAGGCAGTCTCCGAATGGGGCAATGCCAATCTTGTAGCATTCAATGCCGCCAAAACGCAGGCGTGTCTTTTCACCGCCAAAAGGAGCCCGTTCACCTTGGCTCCTACTTTCCGGAATGTATCCTTGGAGTGTACCGACCGCCTTCAACTTTTGGGTGTTGAGATCTCCTCGAACCTAAACTTTGGGCGGTTCATTGAGCCCAAGGCCAAGGTGGCTGCTAGAAAACTTGGCGTTATCGCAAAGGTCCGGCAGTACTTCACACCAGGGCAGCTTCTAATGTTGTACAAAGCACAGGCCCGTTCGTGTGTGGAGTACTGCAGCCACATTTGGGCTGGTGCTGCTAAGTGTCACCTGGCCACTTTGGATTCAGTGGAGAGGCGTGCGAAGAGGCTGATTGGTGACCTTGATTTAACTCGAGTTGGGCTCCAAAGCCTAGAGCACAGGCGTAGAGTAGCCAGCCTTTCGGTGTTCTATAGGATACATTTTGGGGAGTGTGCGAGGGAATTGCACGATTTAATTCCCCCATCTCCGTTCCACCATCGGACGACCCGTCGTACGGCGAGTTTCCACCCTTATGTTGTTAACACCTCTACGATCAGGACGAAGCGTTTCGCCTCCTCCTTTATACCGCGTACATTGAGGGACTGGAACAATCTGCCGGCGGCGGTGTTTCCGTCGGACTACAATTTGAGTGTCTTCAAGGCTAGAGTGAATAGGCTCTTAATAAACTAGTGCGCTTTACCATCAAAGATTGCGTCACTGCTTACCATCAGGCGGGATTGCGGTCAAGCGCTGGTTTATAAATTAATAAAAAAAATAAAAATAAAAGGAATACAGAATACTCGTCCGCGAACTGACAGTGCGGGCTATGACATCTTCGATGCAGCAATCTCGCACAATGCGTAAAGCTTTTACATAACAAACAGCATTGGTTGGCACCAATCATAATAATTATGGCCTAGCTACTGGACCTAAGCGAAATGGTTGACAGAGAGAAAACACTGTCAAGAAATACCCGCGTTATTGGAAACAACAAAGATATCAAACAGCATATCCTATCACGCACTTACCAAAGGAAATCACAACAGACGCAGAATACGAGAAATGCCTATACAACAACTAGAAAAAGCCATTCAAAAGGACTTGCTGTTGCTGCATAATTTTACAACCACCGAAATGAATGAAAATGAACCAACCAATAATACATCTATTCTGTTATACCTATAAGAAAGTAAATAAGCCTATTGAAATGAATGTTTTTCTTATTAACACATTCCTTAATATATACACACATACTCATGTTAAATAAGTACCTAATTTCTATGGCATCTAATATACTCAAACAAGGATTCAATGGGAAATATTTAAGAAATCAAACCCAAAAGTTGCTTCTAGTAGCCTTTTATTTAATGCATTCTCTAGGTATTTATACCTAATTGCAGAAAAACTATACTATAAGAGCATTGTATTGGTATGGTAAAAAATACTTTCTTTGAGTGCAGACTTAACAGCTTTGCCTGCAGAATGTAAGAGGTTTTTTTTTTTGTATGGTGCTCTCTCACAATCCTCCAAAAATTGTGATACTTATCATATTGTTACACTCTTTGCATCTATTAATTAAACGCATATTAAATTGTTCCATGTCTAGATTGTGATATATTTAACCTGCGTCTAACAGGAATATTGATAAATGTGATATGTGATAATAAGGAACCTAAAAAATCCTGAAGTAGTATCCAGTGTGTAGTTTGGACCCCCTTTTATAATTCACTATAGTAAAAATAGTTCACTTTTAAGAAACAAATAGAAATATAGACTGTTTAAAACGATTAAAATATCAATCCTATGAAATTAAAAAAAAGAGATTAAATTTATTTATTCATCCACTGAAACTATCATTACAGACATTACCTTAATGTGACAGTTCAAACAATTTAACATATTTTAAACTTTAATACTACTTAACGAAATATAATGCTGCATTAGAGGATGTCTTCAAGGTTCTGGACTGGTAAGGACTGGGCATCAACATCAATGGCAAGTACATGACAGACCTTCGGTTTGCTGATGATATCGTAGTCATGGCTGAGACCGCGGAGGACCTGAGTACTCGAAGACCTCAGTAGAGCCTCCGAGCGAGTCGGTCTTAAAATGAACATGGACAAGACGAAAGTCATGTCTAATGCCCATGTTGTACCGATTCCTATAAAGATTGGAGACTCTGTTCTCGAAGTTGTTGACAGTTACGTGTACCTGGGACAAACTCTCCAGTTAGGAAGGTCCAACTTCGAGAAAGAGGTCAATCGTCGAATCCAACTCGGCTGGGCTGCTTTCGAGAACTACATAAAATCTTCTCGTGTGAAATACCGCAGTGTCTCAAGACAAAACCGACCAGTATGTGTTGCCCGTGATGACTTAAGGTATTGAGACGTGGTTCATAACTATGGGCCTTATAGGAAGGCTAAAAGTCACCCAAAGGGCAATGGAGAGGGCTATGCTTGGGGTTTCACTGCGGGATCGAATCAGGAATGAGGAGATCCGCAGAAGAACGAGAGTAACCGACATAGCCCGAAGAATTGCAACACTAAAGTGGCAGTGGGCTGGACACATTGCTCGTAGGACCGAAGCCCGATGGGCTCGACGGGTTCTCGAGTGGCGACCACGCACCGCACGTGGGTAGGCCCCCGACAAGGTGGACCGACGACCTGGTGTAGGTTGCGGGAAACCGCTGGATGCGGGAGGCGCAGAACCGGTCGTCGTGGAGAGCCTTGGGGGAGGCCTATGTCCAGCAGTGGACGTCTTTCGGCTAAAATGATGATGACGGTGAACGGAATATAAATATAAACATACACAAACACTTATAATCTTACTAAATGTATAATATACATAATTAGTTACAAAAATTTTTATTATGTGTAAAACATAGAATAAACAGCAGTGCTTTGGTCAATTAACTCCTGCCACATGTAAATATATCCATTTCAACTTGTATCTCATGACGACAGTTTGTAGTACAAGGGTTAGGTACAGTTTGTAGGAAATTAGTCACACATGATCATAGTTAAAATATGTCTATACCCAATAATCACTCGTTTCTATTATTTGAAAAAAACCGGTAAAGTGAAAATATAAGTTTTTGAAAGTTAACGTATTAAAAAGCCACTGGCATTACAACAGGCCACAGACAAGCATCACGATTCAACATTGGTGAACTTCGTTCAATAATCGTTCAATTTTAATACTCTCATGGTACGATTATTAGCAGCGCTAAATTAAGCCTAAATCAAAACTGACTGGAAACTTAACGTTTGTTAAGAGGTCATGGTAAGCCCCCAAGTCAGTAATACAGAGATGTCACATTATCAATCTAAATTCTCATGTGACAGAAATTCGCTAATTGAGTAATAACATTTGTCTATTAGTAAAATTAACAATTTCTTTTTGAATAATGAAAATGTCTCGTATTTTATTCCGTCGGGAAGTTTGTTAAAAATAATCGGGCCCATACATACCATACTTTTTTTTATTAGGGCGGTATCGGAGCTACCTAAAATAAGTAAATTTTTATACTGTGTCCTAATTGGGCGGTTCCTATTTGCGGACAGTTTATTAAAAAGATGAATATTACATTTTACAAAAATAGCCAGTTCGAAAATATACAGTGATGGAAATGTTAATATCTTTAGGGACCTAAATACAGGTACGCAGTTATCTGTTACTATCAGATTGCATACTGCCCTTATGCATCGTTTTTGCACTTTGAACACCTGTTCCTTCAGACTACAATTTCCCCAGAATATTATGCCGAATCTCAAGATCGACGCGACCAAACCGTGGTTTGCTATTAACCTTGTGGCTATATTTACTTTTTTAGATAAGTTAAAGAGCACATACGCAACTGTACTCAGTTTTTTGCATACTACTTCTGCTTGTAGCTTCCAAGTTAATTGGCTGTCTATCATTATGCCAAGGAAATTTGCAACTAGTACTTGGTCAACTTTTTGTCCATTGAAGTGTAAATGCAAGTCTTCTGGTGGAATTCGCTGATAAAAATGCATTACATTAGTCTTTTGTATATTGATTACTAAATTATTGTCGTCAAGCCAGCGTGTTATATTTATGAAAGTATTATTTATGTCATGTTCATACGTTTTTTTGTCAATACATTTAATCAAGGCAGTACTATCGTCAGCAAATAAGGCCATTTGATGTTCAATGTGGCGAGGTAAATCATTAATATAGAGCAAAAATAATAAAGGGCCCAGCACACTGCCCTGTGGTACGCCATAACTAATAACTCTAGCCTTAGATAGATATTTTTCTTCATGCTTGGTTTTTAGACATATCCCAGATATTTCTGTGTGCTACTTGCGATTTTTAAGGTATATTTTTAAGAGACATTTCCTCTGATAGCCCTTGATATGTCTGGAAAACTTGCACATACTGGTACTTTTTTATCTACATTTTGCAATCTGACATTTAGTAAATCAGAAACGGCCGTATTTATGCCTTAATTCTTTTTGAAAACCTTTTGTTCCAAACTTAAAATATTATATTTGGATATGAAATCATTTATTGACTCATAAATTATTTTTCCATAACTTTGGAAAAAATGGTTATTAAAGCAATTGCTCTATAATTTTCTAGATCTTTATTGTTTTTTTTTTTTTTTTTTTTTAAGTGGTTTGCACCGGAAACCGTTAGGGACGGTTTGTATAATTTGGCAGGACTTGACTGACATTTGTTTTTGTATTTTATATTTTCAGTTAATTTGACTGAAGTATGGAATCTGAAAGCAAATCAGTCATCATCATTTTCTTATTTAACTTATATTACTTGACATTGTTATTTTTATTATTATTATTATTTAATTTTAATATTATGTTTTGTATGGTAGACTTGTATTTGACTAATAAGAAATTTAATTTTCCAACAAAAAAAAAAACAATAACCTAAATTACAGAATAATACAAAGTGGAATGATTACAGCCACACACTCATTTTTTTAATAATACAAAAGTGGCTTTACTATAGCTGTTTTTAAACTATCCGGAAATATCCTCGGAATATCCAATACCTACTGGGGAGTAGGTATTGATAAATCAGTTGAAAATATGACACAAATGCAAAACAAAATTATTTTTATTGCCATTCGATGGTTCGCGTCTGTATTTCCATAGTAATTTACTATGTTTCCTACTACATACTCTGATACCAGTTGAAACCCATTTATTTTTTTATTAGACTTAACTGTTATTAATTTAAAAAGAAAGCAAAGATCGTACAACATGCATAATTGCTCCAGAAAATAATCGTTTTTCTAGATAAGTCGCGTTTATTAAAGGGACAATATAAATTTAATTTTTCTGTTGAAAATATTACCTACAGAGTAAAATAGACTGCACCTAATTGTTAAGTATGCTTAAATTTAACGTTACCCTTTCCGCGAAACTGTTTCAGGATCCACTTTGACCATCCCCAGTGCTTGCAGGCTCTTTAATAATTCTAATGAATTAATTGATATCTTTACCACAACACTTCAAAAATTCAAGCGCCAAGTCCTAAAAAACAAATAACAACTGCTGCAACTTGCTGATTACAGTTTAAGATTACAGATTAATCTTTTTTTTCTCTTTGCTAATTCACATTGGTTGTAAAGTTATTTCTGCACTTTTTGTAACTTTTATTTGTGCCATAATTTTTGTTTTTGCATGCTGTGTCTGTAGCACCATATTGTGCACTATGTTTGTATCTTTTTTATATATTATAAACTAGCGCTTGACCGCAATGATGAGCAGTGGTAAGCAGTGGTGTGATCGTTGATGGCAAAGAGCGCTAGTCTATTAAGAGCCTATTCACTCTAGCCTTGAAATTCACTCAAATTGTAGTGTGACGGAAACACCGCCGCCGTATTCGTATGTGTGTATCTTGCTTGTATTGTTGATAAGTTATTGTGTAACAATTGTAAATAGGCCAGTAAATAAAATAAAATAAAATATTTTTTCCACCGAAGTAGGTAGGTAATGTGGAATGCAAATAAACTATAGAGCACTAAGTGTAGGAGAACGAACATTTTCTATTAGGTAGTGAGCATAAATGAACGAGAAGACCTTCTGCAACGTCTGTTTGTTTCGTGGTATAATTGAATGCAAGCTAACGCTGACTCGCTAAATGTTACATGTGTATGTCACTTCATTCGTTTACAAACGCAATTTGATTTATTATGTGTTATCGCAATTAGATAGGAAAACAAAAAATATGATGAAATGAATTTGTTTGAAACCCGTGTCGCCATAATTATCATCCGTCGACTAATGTGTGGTAGGCGAGTGTGTGCGGCGCGGCGGCGAGGCTGCCTGGTGACAAGTGTCGATGTGATCCTGATGAACTGTGTCTGTTGTTGCAGAGAGCTGTGTGCGACAACCTGCCGCGGCCTGGGACTCGATCTGACAGTAAGTGCAGCGGTAGTAAACATAATATACTTACCTAAGTAGTACTTGTTTAAAAGACACGAGTAATATACTCAACAATAACTTTGGTGGATATATTATCATCGCCCAGGATTGAAGGATTTACAATGAAAACCATACTTCTATACAACGTTATGTTTTGTTTATGCCAAATCAGAATATACTTAGTTTGTTTATAAGCAACTGAATCGATTCCAAACATTTTTAAAATATGTTATATTTTTTCCCAAATATGTACATTTGGAAACTGTTGCACAGTAGTCACTGAGCGCGCACGGTAGATCATAGTATTGCGCACGCCGGCGCAACAGCTGATGCCAGAGGTCAACATTCCGCTAAGTAGGATAACAAGCTCGTAACTTTGTGGTTTTTCATGACATCATTTTGAAATATTGTACATAGATGCCTTACTTAAAATACTGGAGACGTGTTTCGGGTTTCGCATAAACAAAAAATAATATTGTATATGCGAGCCTCACGTAGTCCACACGAGGTGACGTGACGTCAGAACGTCAGGAGGATGTCAATAATATACGTAGTCCACACGAGGTGATGTGACGTCAGAACGTCAGGAGAATGTCAATAATATACGTAGTCCACACGAGGTGATGTGACGTCAGAACGTCAGGAGGATGTCAATAATATACGTAGTCCACACGAGGTGATGTGACGTCAGAACGTCAGGAGGATGTCAATAATATACGTAGTCCACACGAGGTGATGTGACGTCAGAACGTCAGGAGGATGTCAATAATATACGTAGTCCACACGAGGTGATGTGACATCAGAACTGAATGCCTTTGATGCATTGTCACGACATGCGCTAATACATATGACAATTAGGTCGGTTTTGCAACCCGTCTTGACAACGCAAACGAAATACTTAATATTAAATTATTTAAAAAATGGCTTGCACTCTATACATACACCCTAGGCAACCACCAATCCCCCCCCCCCCCCCCCCCACCCCATAGGCACCCTAATGAAGTCATAAACCGATACATTCTTGTGACTGAGCCGGCCACAAGCTTTAGGTACATTACGATGACTGAGCACGTCTTACTACAATTTAATTTAAACAAGTGCGCTGTGCTATCAACGATTGCTTCACTGTATACCATCAATCAATCAAATCATAAGTCATTTATTCAAATTAGGCCGAGAATCAGCACTTTTTGAACGTCAATATTGTTACGGGCTAGGGGTACTAAAATACCGGTTAAGGGTTACGAAATTTATTGGCAACGAAGGTACAGTCGATTGTAGGCGATGACAAGTAGAATGTTGCTGACGTTGCACCGAAGTCTTCACTTACGTCCACGAAGTCCGTATTGTAAACACACAATAACACTACAGATGTTACTTCACGTAGTACTCAATGTTTTCGTTACAGTTGTCGCAGTAGGTATTCTCAAAGATCGCTTCTTATGTTTCGCTGGTTTCGTCTCGGTAGTCAAGCGCAGACTGACTCGCGCTGGCGCCACGGCGCTATATATAGCCCAGCTGATCGAACATTCCAGAATCGTCTAGACGTAATAATAATAGCGCATAACTTCGAGTACATTCAGTAAGTACCTACGGTAATTCCCGGAAATAGGTTTCTAGAAATTTCGATGTCGTCACTTAGTTGACAAAATTGATAAAACCTGTACCATTCGATAGGCCACCTTAAGTCTAGGAATGCGTTTTTATATTACACCTAGACAATGTCTAGGTCTCGAGTTATAGGGCTTAAAAGTTATGCACTGCATGTCACGCGATATTGAACCTTATGCCCTCGACATAAGGTGCATTCGTAACAATATTACATAAGACAGGCGGGATTGTGGTTGTAGCGGGCCCTACAACGTAACATGCGAACAACGCGCAATTCTGACGTCACACGCATCCTGCATTTCGCCATCAGAGTTATCTGTGCAACTAGCAAGCATACAAGTTGGCGACATCAACCGGCAAAGTGACCCGCCAGACAATACAAGTCTGTTCGGAGGATCCTCCCTTTTCTATGGAGGATGAGTGAGCTTTACAAGCTGCTCCTCATATCTCCACACGGTCAAGCACTAGTTTATAATTATTAAAAAAAATGTTAAAGTGAAGCTCCATATAAATCTAAACACATACAGGTATAATGAAAACAGACATAATATTAAAAACATTTATTTGCACCTTAAAGTAAAGAAAACACAAACAATTGTTTTACAATAAAAATAGAAAAGTTATGCAATGCAGCCCATCCGGTCCCGGTGATTTCCACTTCGGTAACAAACACACTGCTGTGGCTACATCTAATGATGTAATTCAAATGTGATCCATTTCTTATACAATTTGCCATCCTCAGCGTGACAGACGCTCACCAGATGCTGCGCCAGTATGCGCATCATCCGGACGGCACACGTCAGCTACGCTCTATATACCCAACTCTCTTCACTCTGGAACATGCGATTCTGCGTGTACCGATCAACTCGCCACTTATTTATCTCCGGATAAGGCTCGTCCACAAACTTCCTGCTTCAGGAAGTCAATGCGCTCTGTGACACGAGATATGTATTCTCGAAGGCTGATGCAAGTCCCCGAAAACGCATATCTCATAAAGCGCATCACTCGTGGTCGTGTATTGCCCTCCCTGTAGCAGTATAGTTGGCCTATGAACACTCTGGCCCCATCGATATGACGCTCGATCCTACGCTGCCAGGCTCGTATAGCTGGTTTTGGTCGAGTAGCTTCGTCACACCTTGGAAACTTGACATTGGCGAAATGACATGCCGCTACAGCCACTCAATGCAGGATCGAGTGTGTATCAATGAGGTCCTCAGTACACTCGAAGAGCTGCAAGTCCAAAGCACACTGCCAGCGCCTTATTTTTTTTGTACATAGGCAGCCGTAGTAACTGAGTTTAAGGTCGGTTGGAGTGGATCTATACTCGCGGAACGCATTCTCCAGTGCGCTCCTCGGTCGTTACTGTAATACTGGCTACTTACTGTGTCAACCCTATCATCCTCTTCTTCAACACGATTGGATTGGAACAAACGCGGCGGAATAGCATCAATAATTGGCGCCTGTGCCGCGGTTTGTGTCAGACTCGGGGTGATTTCGTCGCTCAGTACATCTGAGTCTAGCCTATCAATTTCATCGTCCAACCTGTGATTGCGTTGGATGACCCGCACCTAATCCGACAGTCGTTGGGCCGAGACGTTGACAGTTAGTTCCACTTCCTGAAACAAAGACAGCATCATTTCATGGTACACAGTAAAGTTAGACTTGGCGAATCATAACGTGTACTTGTAACGTGTACTTTACTACGTAACCCTAAAACCAAGCTGTGTGCCATTTCTGACACAGATCTGGCGACACGTTATCAGTGGGTGACGTCGCCATCCGCGTAATCAGAGTGTCGCGTTCTCAGACCGGACCATAGAGTTCTATTATATTGGTCCGGACTGTCGGCACTTTGATGTGGGCCGGCGCGGGCACAGCGCGCGGTTGTTTATCTCCACATTGATTCAATTGCGAGAGCTTTTTGTGGCCCGCAGGTGACCAGTTGCTTGTAGAGACATTGTGGATATTACTATAATAGGTAACTCGAGCTGGTGTCCGCAACTCCACGACTATGTGCGTAGTTTGAGTACAGGTGAGAACAATGGTCATTCAATCCACCCCGCCTCCACAAGAATGTGTGTGATGTCTCACGTGTGGTACCTGGGTTACCAAAGTACTTTTCCTTGTGTGTGGCGACCATCGGGTTTACTTTAGCAGCACATGTCCCACTGATTTGTCGAAAATAACTGAATTTTACTGATTTTTTCTGTTATTCTATTCAATGTTATTGAATATAATTTAATTTTCCTTTCGTTTCAGGCTTAGATTAAACGACGACACACGATCAAAACGGGGAAGCGATAATGCAATCTAAAATTTATTTATACGCGAGGGACCTTCAAAGCTAAGCAAGCAAGCTTTTCCTTTTGAAATTTCCTAGAAAGTCCTCCGTATCTTGGTAATCGACGTTAGCCATACACTAAATCGTAAGCCGCATCCGATTACAGGGCGCAAGCCTATTATCACCGTCGGGCATAAATTATAGACTCCGGGCTGATACTAAGAAATTTCAGGTGAAAAAGTTTGCTAGAAACGAATGTCGGAGAAATGTTTCAAAATCTGTGGAAACCGGATCCGACTCACTGGAACCTCAGCTGGCCTGGCCAGCATCGAAAGATTTAGGTAACTGCCTCGGATCTACTGAGAGTGAGAATTGAAACTGTATAATACAGTTATAGTGTTCCCCAATTGTGAGCAACTCCAACAAAGTTTCTGAATTCTAATTAGTTTATGCGACCCTGTGGAAAGGACCAGCATTGAGCCAAGCATAGTTGTCAGCGATGTGATACCCTGACGTATAAGGATGCCTTGTTTATAATTATAAATGAGTGCTTGATCACAATCCCGCCTGATGGTAAGCAGTGATGCAATCGTTGATGGTAAAGCGCGCTAGTTTATTGAGCCTATTCCCTTAAAAACTTAATGAATAGGAAGGAAGACAGCAGTTGAGCGAGGTAATGCAATGTATCAGCGGGCAGCACGGGCCTACCGTACGGTAGGCTTCGCAGCGGCGTGCGCTCTGGCGGGCACCCCGCCTTGGGAGCTCGAGGCGTGGGTGCTCGCCATAGTGTACGAGTGGACGGCGGGGCGCAGGGCGCTGGCGAGCGTCTGGCCCCAGAGGTGAGGGAGGCCGTCCGCCGGGAGGCGAGGGACGCCATCGTCCAGCACTGGACGCGGGACCTCGCCTCCGCGGTGTTCGGCCGCCGTACCCTCGACACCATCACAGGCGACACACGACAGGCGTCACGGGTTCCTCTCCTTCCGTCTGGTGCAGGTACTCTCCGGTCACGGCTGCTTCGGCAGGTACCTGCACCAGATAGGACGAGAGGAGACACCGTCATGCCACGGTTACGGCGCGGCGGAGGACACGGCGGAACACGGAGGAGGAGCGGAAGCGAGAGGAGAATCCCCTCGCTCCGGCGCTCCGCAGGCCGCGTAGGGGTAGGAGAAGGCGGGACTTCACCCGCTTTCTCCATCCCTGAGGTGAGCGGCGGGCGTAAGGCATGGGGGTGCTTGCGCCCGCCGTGCCCGCTCACCATGTGGGAACCACGGCCCCTCCCTAGGAGGGGCAAATGAGGACCCGCCTTACTAGGTGGGTTTCGCCGGCGGAGGAGTGGTAGCTCAGGCTCCGCTAGTTTCCCACTCCCCAGCCACTATGGCGATGCCGGAGTGCCGCTGGGGTTTTTAGTGGGTATACCGGGAGATTGTCTCCCGGGGAGTCCCACATACCCCTCCCGTCCCCCGACGGACGGGGATGCGTAATTGACATTTTACCCAGCGACATCAAAAAGTAATGCAATGTATGTAAACCCAACAACACGACCAACGATGCTACCCCAGAGGGAGATTGATCTAGAGACCTTCCACGACCAAACTCTCGACACAACAACATTTGGTGCACCGTACCCGCGCGGAACACGACGAATTGCTTGGCGGCAAGACTTTGTATGGTGGGTGGTAACTTCTGCCGACAGCCGATGTTATGGCCTACCACCGAGAAACCTCAAGTCACTATTGATATCTTCGTGGGCAGAGTGTGACTTACTGCAAAGAAGATACACTTAGGCACGCACTCACAGGGCGTTAAGTGTTTACTCACCACGCGCTGAAACGAAACACAAACGGAACCTTCCAGACAACAACACAAATAATGTGCGTCAACTTTCCTCGCACAAACATTATAATTCGCTCGCCACACGGCGTCCCTTCACCTTCGTTAGCACTTAGGATGCCATGCTATGTATGATTAATTGAATAAAATACATCATCACATCCTCTATATGTGTTCATCAGATTAAGCTTAGAATGATCCAATAGCATGGTCTGTATTGTTGATTAAGGTATCAATTATATTCGACTCGCCACAATAGCGGCGGTAATTCCTCTTTGAGGAGTAGCTAGAGAGGTGCCACGACGCCTTCACCTTCCGCCAGATGCAGGTCCTCACCGGACACGGTTGTTTCCGGTGGTTCCTGTTCCGTATAAGGCGGAAGGAAAGGCCAGTGTCACCATTGTGTGGATCAGCCTGAGGACACGGTGGAGCATACGGTGGTCTGCCCTAGCTCCTGTATCCTCGTAGCGGCGATCGGCGGCGATTTCTCGCGTTCGACCCTGGTCCGGGCCATGGTACGGAGCGAGAGAGCATGGCAGGCCGTCACCTCCTTCTGCGAAGCAGTGATGCTGGCAAAGGAGGAGGCGGAGCGCTGGTGGCAGCGGAAATCCCAGCGCCCCCAGGGCGCTGGAATTCCTGCAGCAGTACACGCCCTGGTCGGGAGACGACAACGAACTCCCAGCCACCGTAGGTGCGCGCGGTCTGCGGGAGGTGAGCAGTGGGCAGCTCACCGCCCGGTAAGGTCACACAGGTAAGTGAAGAAACACGGGTGGGTTTTAGTCAGTAAAAAACAAAAAAAGAAGTTATTATGTGGTTCTTAATAAACTAGCGCGCTTTACCATCAACGATCGCATCACTGCTTACCATCAGGCGGGATTGCGGTCAAGCGCTAGTTTATAATTATAAAAAAAAGTGTGCACATTGATATACAAAATATATCAATGTGAATACTTCCCGTCTCTTGGTATTTTTTTAAATTAAATTTAACCCTTCGAGTTTATAACACAATATTGACTTATATGTACATGAACAATGCCCCCAAACGCGTTGTCACGGTTTGCCTGTGGGAACACAGTATTACTTTCGAATAGGATTTATTGGGACATGTAATTTTCCTTTACTAACTTTTTATAACTAATAATAATGTTATCAGATATCTGTCTGAAAAAAAGAAAACTATATCTTGCATCTCATAGTAGGTACCATACATATTATATCTTGCATCACATAGGGGGAAGTGGGGTAGACTGATGGCGAAATATTGGAAATCGATTATTGTGTGAACAAAAGTCATATTTTTGATTAATTTTGAATCAACATTTAGCTAAATATATAAACATTATAATGCCAAGGGTAGAAATACTTTAAGTAGTAAAAGAAAATGATTGGTACGATTTTTGTAAAAAAAAACTTTTGAATCATTCTGCCCCACTAACGTGGCACTTATACAGAGTGGTGCTGACAATACGACAATAAATGAAAATACGGACAATCCTGGTTCATATGAATAATCCTAAATCATAGAAAAAAAACCTAGCATCAAAAATAAAAAAAAAAATGAAAATTTCAAACAAACTAAATCGCATAAAATTGCAAACGGAAAAGACTATCCTTTAAAAATATTGGTTCACTGACCTCCGATCGGGGACAGCGCGATCCTGTATCGACTTGCTTTTTTTGTGCCATTATTATTTAAGTTTGGTACCGCAGGATGCGGCGGTCATTAACCTGTAAGCGTTTCCTTATCAACATTACTTCATGTAGAAAATTTGAAAAATGATAAATAAGTTCTCGTAACTAAACTAATGGGCATATTTATATGATTTTTTATGGGTAGACTGAGAATGTGTTGAGGTACACGATGTTTAATTTATTGTCGTATTGTCAGCACCACTCTGTATACGTCACTTGGGGCACTTTTTATTTTGCACATTATATTATTGTTTGTTAGCTTTTATGTAAATATTTACGTGTATGATTTATGTTTAAACGGTGTACTTTTAATAATACAACTACAGTGATCCCTTCAGAGCTACGAGTAGAAGCTCGCGCGCCTCTCGAGTCTCGAGCGAGTTACCTGACATGCCATTTTATTTGATTGTTACAATTTGTTAGCGAAGCGTCTTGACTTTTTATTTGCCGCCCGATAGCTCACATCTACATACATAATTTAATATCCGAGCCCGACTGATGTTATTGCAATGTATCAACGTATCCGCTCTGCAGCGACACGTGTCGCGGAGGGGACCATTCGTCTCTCATAATTTGACAAATCCCGACACATGTCGATGTCGAGACCGTGTTCTTTAGCTATTACTTCTGTGACCTGTAGTATGATGTTATAATAACCCTTTCCCCGGCCACGGCTAGTTATATCGGGTCGTTTCGCAGTCAAAAAATTGAATTCAGGTCGCAGCAGACTATAACAGTCTACGTGGACAGTATATTTGCCGAATTCATCTCCACATTGTTTTATACTCGTCTACATTTCTCGTGCAAGGTTGTGCATGAGTATGGATGAACTTCAGCAGCATCTTCTACTATCATGTTTGTGTATAAGACAAGGCTTTGGTTTCTTAGCTGTTTACTTTTTACTAATACTTGCGTCAATTTCTGACTTTCGTTTATTCTATAATAAGTTATCAAATAGACTTACATGTTGTGAAGTTCATCATAGTTGTACGAAGGGCATCGTTCTACTCGTATTATATATAACAGCCATTAGAGACAAAATTTGTGCTCTTCGGGTCATATTAATGCTAATAACAAGTTTTTTGGAAACTATAAAATTTAAAGAATTATTTAGTAATTGCAGTTTTTAAAACATTTTGAAAGAAAGAAAATACATTTATTCAGCACAGACTCGACACACAATACAATACATTTAGCATAAACACACATCGGGTAGCAACACAAAAATATTAAAAAACCAAATAATAAAATAAAATAAAAAAAGCCAAATAAAAAGTAAAAAAACCCTTAAATCCTTGTGTAAAAAATAGCAGCAAAGTATGCCTCGTGACTGCACCAAAAAGGTCCAGTTCAGCAAAAATGCCAGAATGCCAGACCTGTTGTGTGGTGACTGGTGACAGATGTAAAACAGTTTTAGACAACAGCATAACGTGTGTACTCATACTTAAATAAAAATAAATACGTGTTACATAAATATAAATGATTACGTGTATGTACAAAAATAATGTGAGATTGATTAATATTGTTAAAAACTAATAATAAATAAACTAAGAAAAGAAATACTGACAAACATAGGTAATGGTAGACCTTATTTTTCACAAATTCATTGAACAACTTAGACATGTATACATATAATTACGAACACAAATTAAAAAATACCTACATTAAATCCAATGATATAACATCAACGCAAATAAATGACGTAAAAAAAGAAAAATAAATGAAATTAAATGTAAAATAAATTAAAATAATAATAACAAATTGAATGGAAAAATCAAATAAACAAAAATAAAAAAAAATAAAATCCAATGCAACACTTACCAATAGAAACACTGACAGATACTGATAGAGTACCTAAACTATATGATTGAGACATTCAGTGCGACCATGTCTAACTTCCTTTGAGCTTCTGTGAGGTACTGCCGTAAGCGTTGTCTAAAGACGACTATGGTGTTAATTGCACTTATTGGTGGTTGTAGGTGATTCCAAATTTTAGAAGCTGCGTAACGGAAGCTACCTCGAAAAGCGACTGAACCATGCGACTGGGTCGAGAGTTGTTGCGAACATTGCCTTCTTTCACATTCTCGTCTACTGGCAATCCAACTCAACTTGTCGTACAGGTAATTCGGTTCCTGGTGTTTAACTACACCAAACAAAAGGCACGCCAGATGTAGCTTGCGTCTCGATTTCATTTTCAATATGACATGTTTGTTTAGAAATAGAGTTACGTGACTTTTGGGGGGTATTGTGTAACAAAACCGAGCGCATGCGTTCTGGACCCTCTGAATGAGCCGATCTGTGCAAGCCAACAGACGCGGACCGTAAACTGTATCCACATAGTTCAGCCTAGACAAAACCAAGGTTTCAACTAACCGCTCCCGTAGCGCCTCGGACAAGTAGGTAAGGCCTAATCTTGTACAGAACTTTCAGGCGGTAAAACCAATTTCTGACCGAGTCGGCTACATGTTTTTCGAAACGGAGGTCTTTGTCCATGATAAGACCGAGATTCCGAGCCTCATATACTCTCTCAATTGGTTCGCCCATTAGCTGCAAGTGAAACGTTGCGGGTAATGTAGCCAGCTGCTGCCTTGTGCCAAATAGCATGTACTTCGTTTTCGTTGGGTTCAGTGACAGTCAATTCTACCTCGACCAGTCCGCGATTCTACGAAAGTCTTCGTTTAGATCTTCAATGGCAGTATCGCATTCCTCTGGACTAAAAGAAATATACAGTTGAACGTCATCGGCGTACATATGGTACTTACATTTCTGTAAGCACCAAATGATGTCTGCACAGTACAAAATAAATATAATTGGTCCTAGTATAGATCCCTGCGGAACTCCTCTATCAATGGAAGCAAGAGTAGATGTAAGAGCAGAGCAAACATAGTTTCACAAGTTGTTTTCTATCACTAAGGTAGCTGCGGAACCATTGCTTAGCTCTGGGGTCAAATCCCTAGTAACTTAGTGTAATGTATGTTGTAAGTAGGTAGTGTTACAAAATGTTTCAACATTGTACCCTCAACATTATGTGTGTATCGATCGCTGTCCTCTTAATAAACGGTTCGCCAGTCGACCATATACTGCATTCAAGGAAGTCGTATTATTTCTCCAAAACCCCTATATACAATATTTGGCGACGAGTTGGACCATAGCGTGTTATACTGCGGATAATACAAGATGTCTTTGGGAAAATTGGAAGTTTTTGACGTCGAAACTGATAATTGGACTTTGTACATTGAGCGGTTGGAGCAGTACTTTTTAGTGAATGATGTGAAAGTGGATTTAAAAGTACCAACATTGATAACGGTCATGGGAAGTGCGTGTTACGAATTATTAGTCACATTATGTACGCCGAAGAAGCCTTCTACATTAAAATTTGATGAGATTGTTACGATACTGCAAAGTCATCTTCAACCGAAACCAAATGTACTGGCCGAGAGATTTAAATTCAGACAAAGGAAACAGTTGAAAGGGGAGAATATCGCAACTTATGTAGCTGAACTGAAAAAGTTGACGAAGTTCTGTGATTTTGGGGAAGCTCTGGATAATAATCTCAGGGATCAATTTGTTTGCGGTATTGAAAATGACGTCATTCGGCAACGCTTGTTCGAGGGAGAGGTACCGACGTTCAGTAAGGCGCTCCAGTTGGCAGTGGCGATGGAGGCGGCGGAGTCTGACGCGGCGATGGTAGAACCTCGGGCTCGGGACCGCGGTCAGTGCAGTGACGTCAGAGACGCGGCGCAAGGGGCAGCGACGCACTATGTTGGCGCGGCCGGGCGAGGCAGCGGGCGGTCGGGGGCTCGCGGCCGTCGGTCAGCGGAACATAACCCGCAGCAAGACACAAAATGCGCGCCAGCGGTGAGTCAGCGTGGGGGCCGCGGTGCACGAGCGGCGCCGGCCGAGTCGAGGCAAACGCAACTAGCGGCAAGTCCGTGTGCCGCTTGCGGAGCATACCACGAGAAGAGTATGTGCCGTTTTAGAAGATATACGTGCCGTGTGTGTAATCTGGAAGGTCATTTAAAGAAGATGTGTCCTAGACTGAAAAAGGACAGAGATCTTATGTGGACACAAGTGAGGGACGAAGGGGAGGAGTCAGCCAGTAATAATGATTATTTCGATAACCTAGAACAGGTAAATTTAAATGTACTTCAATTAGATAATTCGGTGAAATATAAACCTTATTATATTGGCGTCTCAATAGATGAAAAAAATGTTTGTATGGAGGTAGATACAGGTAGTAGAATTTCGTGTGTAAGTTACGAGTTTTATAAAAAAAAATTAAGTACCCTGCCTTTAATTACATGCAATTTAGTACTTAACTATTATACTGGCGAAAAGGTGTATCCACGGGGCAGAATTAAACCCTATGTACGGTTTGGTAATACTTGCAAAGAGTTAGATTTATTTGTAATAGACCACGGTAAAGAGCCGTTATTGGGTCGAGAATGGTTATACGAATTGAAAATTAAGTTAGAAGTTATTGATAAACTCAATCAACAATGTATAAATAATATGACTAGTACTAAAGTTTTTAATATTAATGAATTGCGTTACAGATACTCTGAGGTGTTTTCTGACGGTCTCGGCTGTTTTACTGGTGGTGAAGTGAGTTTGCGTGTACGACCCGATGCGAGACCGGTATATTTGCGAGCGCGACCACTAGCATACGCGCTGCGGGAGCGTGTGGAGCAAGCGCTGGATCAGCTGGAGAGGGACGGTATCATCACACCTGTCGAGACGTCAGACTGGGCGACCCCGGTCGTACCAGTCATTAAGAAAGACGGCTCGCTACGATTGTGCGGTGACTATAAACTTACCTTAAATAAATGTTTAGAGGTTGACCGTTTTCCCCTACCTAGAATAGATGATTTATTAAGTAAATTACATTCGGGGCATAAATTTACAAAGATTGATTTATCTCAAGCATACGCACAATTTTGTCTGGATGAACCATCGAAATTATATACTGTAATCAATACACACCGGGGGTTATATAAATACAATCGTTTGATATATGGTTTGTCATCAAGTCCAGGGATATTTCAAAGAAAAATTGAACAAATTTTTGAAGGTATGCCTAGGGTAGGAGTTTTTCTTGATGATGTCATTTTGACAGGCCGGGACGAGGCAGAACATATGGATACTTTATTTAAAGTTTTCGATAGATTACAGCGGTACGGGTTAAAGGTTAAGAAAGAGAAATGTACGTTTTTTGCGGATGAGGTATCTTATTTAGGGTTCATAATTAGTAAAGATGGAGTAAAGACATGCCCAAGTAAAGTAGAAGCTATAAAAAAGGTACCTATACCGTCCAATGTATCCGAACTTAGATCGTTCTTGGGTATGGTTATGTACTATGCCAAGTTTGTTAGGAATATTAGTATGAGGCTAACCCCCCTTTACGAGTTACTAAGGAAGGATAATAAGTTTGTTTGGACAAAAGATTGTACTGAAGTTTTCAACAGCATTAAAAATCTGTTGTCTTCTAGTGAGGTACTCGCGCATTATGATCCGCGTATGCCGGTAACACTGACGACGGATGCGAGTGCGCAGGGGGTGGGAGCGTTCATAGCTCATGTGTGGCCCGATGGAACCGAGCGTCCGATCGCTTACGCGTCGCGGGTTTTAAACGCATCGGAAGCAAACTACTCGCAGATTCAAAGGGAGGCACTTGCTATTATTTTTGGAGTAAGGAAGTTCCATCAGTACTTATACGGGCGAGAGTTTGTTCTCAAAACGGACCACAAACCACTAGTTTCTATTTTTGGGAATAAAACGGGCATTCCAACGATGGCAGCAAGTAGGCTACAAAGGTGGGCGGTAGTCCTCTCTGGTTATCAGTATCGAATTCAATACGTACCTACCGATAAGAATGGTGCAGATGCGTTGTCTAGGTTGCCAGTGGGTACAAGGAACAAAGAACAGAACGAAATCACATATATAAATTTCGTACAGGATTTTTTACCGATAACCAGTCAAGATGTCAGTAAACTGGGGAATATGGATAGTGTTTTGAGAAAAGTCATGATATATATAAGGTCAGGTTGGCCTCCTTCATGTCCCGATGCGGAGCTACAAGCTTATTTTTGTTAGAAGGAATGAGTTGTATGTCGAGTCGGGATGTGTAATGTGGGGCTATAGAGTTGTGATACCAACGGAATTGCGAAGTATTATATTAAAAGAGTTGCATATCAGTCACATGGGCATTGTTAAAATGAAATCAATGGCTCGTAGTTACGTTTGGTGGCCTGGTATCGATGCAGACATTGAACGCGTTTGCCAGGAATGCAATACATGTCGGTTGGAAGCTCCAGCTCCACCGAAAGCACCCCCTCAACCCTGGCCCTATATCTCAGAGCCGTGGAGTAGGTTACACGTGGATTTCCTAGGCCCTTTTCAGGGTAAGACGTTTTTTGTCATAGTGGATTCGTCGTCTAAATGGATCGAAGCTTTTGAAATGAAAAGAACGACCGGAAAGGAAGTTCTTAAGGTATTAAGGGATGTTTTAGCTCGGTTTGGGTTACCAAAAGAGATAGTATCGGACAACGGACCTCCTTTTACAGGTGTTGAAATAGCAGAATTTATGCGTGTTAACGGTATTAAACATATTTTTACGCCTGTTTATCACCCTGCATCGAATGGAGCTGCAGAGAATGCCGTTAAAATTTGTAAAAATGCGTTAAAAAAGGCTTTTAGGGACGGTATAGAGGTTGATACGGCATTGAAGTCGTACCTATTTATGTATAGGAATACCGTGCATAGCACGACGGGAGAGTCACCGGCGAGGTTACTGCAGCATAGAACGTTAAGGTCTCGCCTAGATCTGTTGAATATGGGCAATAAGGTTCAAGGCGTTAAACAAAGAGTGGAAGAGGCTCAACAGAAACAGGTCAAAAGTGCGGGTGGTATAATGCGTACCTTAGAGATAGGGGATGACGTGTGGGCTCGAGGTTTTGGAAGGGAGGATAAGTGGATTAGAGGTAAAATTGACGGGAACTTAGGATCTCGTTATTACTTAGTTAGTAGGGAAAATGGTCCACCTTTAAAAAGACATATAGATCAAATTTGGAGAAAGTCTCCACGGTCTATGTTAACTTGTCCACTCCCAACTGACGTTGGCGAACCTGATAGTGGAGTAAGTTCACTGACACCACCACCACCACCAGCAACAGCATCCGAGACCCGAAGTAAACGTGTAAGGAAACCGGTCACAAGGTACCAGCCATGAATAGTATACTTAATTGTAAATTAGTTGTATAAGAGCAGTTTAGAATAAGTGGTAGGGTGTAATGTATGTTGTAAGTAGGTAGTGTTACAAAATGTTTCAACATTGTACCCTCAACATTATGTGTGTATCGATCGCTGTCAGCAATAACGGAATATTTATTACATCAAATGCCCGGGAAAAATCTAGCTGGACCAGCAATGAGCACATACCCTTATCCTGGGCTGATAGAAGATTGTCAATCACATCCAGCAATGCAGTGGCAGTACTGCGCTGTTTTCTGAAACCAGACTGCAAGTCCGGTAACACGCTGTTCTGTTCCATAAAAAGCGTTAACTGATGGCTGACAACTTTCTCCAGCACTTTAGATAGACACGGTAAAATGCTTATAGGACGAAGGTCCTTCACCTCAATTGGGTTATCATTCTTTGGTAGAGGCGTAACGGAAGCTATTTCCATTGGTCAGGGAATGTTGAAGTCAGTATTGAGCAGTTTATAATATCTGTTACTGTTTCTAGTGAGTAAGGCAAAGTCAAGTTCAGCATGTCGAGTGTAATGTTATCATAACCTTTTGGACTTTACCTGGATCGCGGTGGCTTCATTTTATAGAAACCTTTAAGTAGCGTTTTGGTGCGATAATCATCCCCAGTTTTTGATCCTCTTAGCAAGAACTGACTTGTGTGAGTTCAAAGTTTCTTTCGTGGCTCCTAAGTTGAATTGCTCGGTTAGTCAAAACTAGTTTGTCGAAGCTTCTACTTACAACAATTAAATTAATTAACACAATCTCTAAAAACAGTTTGTTCAGAATCGTTTGCTGAAACGGTTTATATAAATTTCAATATAGGTAATAGTTTATCCCAAAAATTATTAAAACTACGGAAATTATTGTCACATTAACCCTGTTGTTTGTACAGACTTTCAAAATCGAAGTTTTACTTGTTTTTTTTAATAATTATAAACTAGCGCTTCACTCCAATCCCGCCTGATGGTAAGCAGTGATGCAATCGTAGATGGTAAAGCGTGCTAGTTTATTAAACCATTTTACTTAAAAAACTTAGTGAATATGAAGGAAGGCGGCAGTTGAGCGAGGTGGCGCAATGTTAAACCCAAAAACACGATCAACAATGCTGCGCCAGAGGGAGATTGATGTGGTGACCCTCCACGACCAAACTCCCGACACAACAACACTTGGCGCATCATACCCTGCACACATCGCAACACAACTGCTCAGACCCGTCCTCCGTAGAGCTTCACTAGACGTCATGCCGGAACACGACTTAATCATTAAATACAAAATAAAGAAAAAAAACTTATTCCATTCTCCAAGAATTTTTTATAACTAATTTAATAAATAACAATACATATACATGTTAAATTAAATATTCAGTGTATGTATTATGATTATGACATAATATTCTAATTGGGGTGTGCGTTAATTACATTACATAATGTATATTCGATAAATTTGGGTACGGTTTCAAAAAAAAATAAGATTCATATTTTGCATTAACTCTGGAGGCAAAGAGATATAGATTATAAGGTTGGTTCCCCTCTATGTCCAGCATTGAATCTGCGTGGTTCTTCATTTTATTTCTTGTTATCCCTTGATTTTATCTAGGATTTTTTCAGTCTGACAAAATTTTGTCAGACAGAAGGGTATGCCCTTCTGTCTAAACTATTGTATTCGATTGAATACCACCAATAATACTATACAGTTTCTGCATATGTTTATGTTTATGCATGCCTGTGCGAAAAATTATACCACATACATATGTGGTATAATTGTAGGCGCCCCAGCAAAGCACGTACATCTACCGCGCATTTGTCACGGCTTATTCAACAAACAAGGTCGGCATACACCACTAGTAAAATTAATCTCCGACCATACACTAGGAAATCTACGGGACTTACCTGGGACTCAGTGTGCTTCATCGAGAAGTGAAGTCCGGCGAGGTCGACGCGCGCGCCGACCTTACAATGACGTCCGATGTCTTCAAGTTCGCTGACTGTCCCATACCAGTCTGCACACCAAGTTCCCTAACAGGCACCAAAGCTCACCAACGTAAGAAGTTATTTAACAGTGTCAAACACGCCCGACACAGATCGCCAATGAAACCACGTTTCCGATTCAAATTCAACTCAATTTACAGACGCACTGTTACGCTTTATAGTTCAAATAAACACTTCAAAACCAGGGCAACAATCGCGACAAACTATACAAGGCGCGCCGGTGATATATCTAATTTCCCGAAAATCATTCGACTGAACATGCGACGCACGCGAAGATTATTCGTCAAGAGGTTCAAGCAACGGCCCCGTACGCTGCGGGGTCTAATCACGTTGTTATTTTCAAGCAACGACCGCTGCCGGCGCGGTTTCAAAAACGTTGTTAGATTTCAAGTTCAAGCAACGGACCTTTACCCGGCGAGGTCGCAAGACGTTGTGCGTAATGGCGGCCACGCGTCGCCATAGACAATACTAAATGCGCTAGCCCGTTCCGATCGGGCATCTATCACTCGACTAACTAACAATCGGACCCGATCGCGATAAACTAGCGTAAACATCCCCCCGCCCCGGACAGTAACAAACGGTCCGACAATTCAATCTAAGGGCAGGCGAGAGAGTGTGACGATCGCGCGCTTCAAGACAGAGTCCCCCACCAGGACCTCGGCAAACCTGGGAACACCATCCGACCCAGGATACAATTTAACAATGCGTCCACGACGCCATCGGAGGGGTGGGCAGGTTTGGGTCCTTTAACAAAACGAGGTCTCCGACTCTTGGTGGGTTCGTCTTGTCTGACCACTTAACGCGCTGTTGTAAAATGTGCAAATACTCCAGATGCCAACGGCGCCAAAAAATCTGCGTAAGCTGTTGAAGCAATTCAAATCGCGAGAGCCGTCCGGAGTTAATGTCCAAATAAGGATATTCAGGCAGGGCGTTAAGTGGTCTACCTATCAAGAAATGGCCCGGCGTGAGGGCCTCCAAATCATTCGCGTCGGATGACAAAGGGCATAACGGACGCGAGTTGAGGACCGCCTCAACCTTACAAAATACGGTCGCGAGCTCCTCAAAAGTTAGGATACTATCTCCAATAACGCGACGAAGGTGAGTTTTCGCGGCCTATACAATTGTTTCAAATATACCTCCCCAGTGGGGGCAGGACGGCGGTAAGTACTGCCATCGTACCCCTCTGCGGGAGAGTGTGGATCCGATCACAACATTATGTTTATCTAAAAATTCACAAACTTCCTTCAAAAAACAATCGGTACCCTTAAAGTTGGTCCCACAGTCGGATCGAATTAAGGACGGCAGTCCGCGACGCAAAACAAATCTGCCAAGAGCAGCGACGAACGCCTCTGTTGTGAGAGCACTAACCACCTCGAGGTGGATCGCTTTAGTAGCTAAACACACAAAAACGCACAAGTAAGCCTTCTCGGTCTTAGCGTTACGGAGACGCGAAGCTTTTACAATGAATGGTCCCGCAAAATCCGTACCAACTCCAGCAAAGGGCATCGATTCGGTGACTCGATCGGCAGGCAAATCCCCCATTTGGGGCTGCACGATGTCCGCTTTCAAGCGGTAGCACGGGAGACAACGGAAGATAACATATCGGATCACTCTCCGCGCAGACAAAATCCAAAATTCAAGGGATTCAAGCGCCCTAAGGGTCCCTTCAGATTGGATGTGCGTTGACTGAGGGTTTTCAACTCCGATGCAAATTCACTCTCTTGAACAATCCGCACCCAATATAGCAGAGCGTCATTGTGCTCTTGCGGTGAGAGGACCGGAGACTCAAATTTGCCACGAGGGCTACGACATTTGCGGATGAAACGCCGTATCCAGGCGGTGACGCCGAGCAATTTATCCAAAGAGCTGTAGCGCACAAGCAAAAACTCCGGATCTGGAGCCGCTACAGTCTCGGTGGCGTGAACATGCACCCCTGGCGTAGATGCCCCGACCACTGCGGGGGTATGGGGCCAAGAACCCTCCAGCTGTAACAACCATGGTGGACCCCACCACAGCTGGTGATTCACAAGTTCGGGCGCCTCGCAGCCGCGGGAAGCGCAGTCTGCGGGGTTCAAATCGCCAGGCACGTGGTGCCAAATCAACCTCCCAAAAGCGTTGGAGGATGTCCGACAAAGCAGAACCAACAGCGAGGTCGCTGTCTGCCGAAGGGGGGTCTGGGACGTCCCTAAACGATCCCATTACTACATGACCCAACAACAAAGAGGTGGATATGGCTACAAAACCGGCTGCCTGCAAAACTCGCTCGCTCCCACGTAGCAAACGATCTAGCACATTCACACCGATCGACAAATGGATCGGGCCAGGTCGGTGGAAGTGAGGATCAGCCAGAGCCCATCCAGCCGACAATTCAACGGCGGCGTGTGGGGCTCGCACTTGCGGAAGCGGCCCGACCACCGTTTCAAAAACAATCGCCGAAGTACCGATTTTCGGCGTTGAGGAGGAGTGGGGGGAGAAGGAGAACGAAACCCGACCGATCGGATCCAAAATCCGCGGGTCTCCAACGCCCCGTACCGATTCCCTATGCGGCACAATATTTACGCCCAACTGTCGGACGAGCCAAGTAGAATTATGCAACCCTGGGCCCCTGAATCCAAGAGGGCACGCACTGTGACAAAATCACCTTTGGGCCCCAAACACGCACGGAGGCTGTTGACAACAGCACAAACTCCGGTGGGGGGTTGCGCCCGACAGTGGCATCAATGAAAACCCGGGGGAGGTGATTGCCCCCCTGGACCCCGGGTGAACTGAGTCGACAAGATCGGAGGGGATCGCCGACAGTAGGCGAGAGGGTCCCACTCCGCAACATCGAGACTCCTTCCAACACTACTCCGGGGTGTGGGCCAATAACCGTGGGCCGCATACGGTGGAACATGACGCCCCAGTCGAGGGTACTCAATCAAGGGGGGGAGCAGCGTACCGCCCGCCTCCCCGAGCCCCCGACGGCCACCGCTACAATCTGCGAGGGGCCCCCGCCCGTGGGGCCCCCGCCCTTAGGGCCCCCGCCCGTGTGCGGGGGACTTGGGCCCCTTTCGGACCCGCCACCATTGCGGTTCAAACACAGGAGAGCGTGATGTCTCCCGCCGCAATGTGGACAAACCTTAGCCTGGCGGCACGCTGACTGGAGGTGGTCCCCCAGGCACAGGTAACACCAGGCGCGTTGCTTGGCGAGGGCTCTTCGACCTGCAGTCCGGAGGCCCCCGAACTTCTCGCAAGCACGCACGTCATGTCCGTCCCCCCGGCAATACCGGCACCGTTTACCTGGTGCGGGGGGGGAGTCACTTCGGACAGCCGAGCATTGTTTGGTCGGGCGGCGGGGTGGTCCCCTCGCCGCCACCGGACGACCTGTGCTCGTTCCCGGTGTGGGGTCGGTCAGCTGGTCCAGCACTCTGCACTCGTCCTCCAAAAAACGAAGCAGGTCCGAGAAGGGGGGGAGGTACGAGGCGCTATTGCCCCCGTACCTCTGTTCAAATCGCCCCTTTACGTCTGCGGGCAATTTCGCTAGGACGATGTGCAGAAGCAAAAAAGACCACTGGTCGACCGGCAAATCCAGCCGGCGCAACGAGTGGACCGCGGTCAAGAGCGGGTTGACCAAATCCTTCCTTAGTGAGGAAACCCGCGTTGCCTTCGGTAAGGCCAAAATGGCGGCCACATGGGTGTCCGCTAGCAAGCGGACATTTTGGTAGCGGTCCAGCAACAACTGCCGCGCAACCTGGTAGTTAGCATCGCTGACTATCAGGTGCTGGACCACTGCACTGGCTTCTCCGCGGAGGGCGGAGCGCAAATAAGCCAGTTTCTGGCTGGGGGACAAATCTTCCCTGGAGTCCACCAAGCTGTCAAACAGGTTGATGAAGCCCATCCAAGCCGTGAGGTCCCCGTCAAAGTGGGGAATCTCCAATGTAGGCAATCTCCCTAACAAAGCCGGCGGGGTCGGTTTAACCTCCCCGCTCAAAGTGGGCTTTCCCCTACGGGCAGCCAGGAGCCCTTCTGCTGACTCCGTAATTTGGTCAGCCAATTCGTACGCCTGGTCGACATCCCTTCTAAAGGTCTCCACTACGGCTTCATCCGCTGGAGGGTGTTCCAAAACGTACGCATGGAAGTCGACAACATGTCGCTCCAACCCTTGCATGCGCGCAGGCAACCCTTCGTAACTGGTCAACAATGCCTGAACCCGATCCGGCCGAGCAATCAGTGCAGCCGCGCCCGCGAGCCAACGCAATGCGGCTTGGGCCTCGGCCCTTGCCGTAGCAAGTGGATTGGGAGCCATTTCAAATAAAAGCCTTCAATTCAAAATAACAAATTAAATTCAATTAAAGAACGCGCGGAAAGCAACAAAAACAAGCGTAAATAACTCGATAAATTCCGCGAGACCGTGTGGGGACCAAAGCTAAGGGCAACCGTTACAAGCAAATTATAAACAATGTATAAATAAAAAATATTACAAGGTATACATACAAAATATCTTAAATAAACTTATTACCAAAACAAAATTATTACTACCAATTACACAATAAGTCAACAAACAAACAGAATAAAATTATTACTGTGACTTACGTAATAAATCGAACAATAAACAGAACAAAATTACGACTGTGAATTACGAGCTAAATCAACAAAATTACGACTATGAATTACGAGCTAAATCAAAACATTCAAACACGAACTATATGGTTCGTACAATACACGAGTTGACTAAAACAATAACAAAACATTAGTCATAAAAATAACTCGTAATTATTTATCCGTAGCTCAATATTCAACAATGTACCTACTGGTAATCGAGTCAACAATAACCAAACATTACTCGTAAACATAACTGGCTGTATGGCGTATCACGCCCTAGCCCACTCCGTTCCTCTGAACGGAAAGAAATGAACCAAAAAATAAAACAATCTACCTACAATTGTTTTCACATTTCTTACTTTGCAAAATTATCGGATCCACACGATGTATGAAGGTGGTCAGAGATATAATTTTACGAGTACCGACAACAACAAATAAAAAATCAAATTTTTACAAATTAGCCTCTGAAGGCTACCAAAATACTGGAATGATACTCTAATTACTCAAATTAGTAATTAAAAACCACGCTCTGCTACCACACGATGTAGGCGCGCCCCAGTACAGCGCGCCCATCTAGCAGCGCGTTTGATAACGGCTTATTCAACAAACAAGGTCGGCATACACCACAAGTAAAATTAATCTCCGACCATACACTAGGAAATCTACGGGACTTACCTGGGACTCAGTGTGCTTCATCGAGAAGTGAAGTTCGGCGAGGTCGACGCGCGCGCCGACCTTACAATGACGTCCGATGTCTTCAAGTTCGCTGACTGTCCCATACCAGTCTGCACACCAAGTTCCCTAACAGGCACCAAAGCTCACCAACGTAAGAAGTTATTTAACAGTGTCAAACACGCCCGACACAGATCGCCAATGAAACCACGTTTCCGATTCAAATTCAACTCAATTTACAGACGCACTGTTACGCTTTATAGTTCAAATAAACACTTCAAACCCGGGCAACAATCGCGACAAACTATACAAGGCGCGCCGGTGATATATCTAATTTCCCGAAAATCATTCGACCGAACATGCGACGCACGCGAAGATTATTCGTCAAGAGGTTCAAGCAACGGCCCCGTACGCTGCGAGGTCTAATCACGTTGTTATTTTCAAGGAACAACCGCTGCCGGCGCGGTTCCAGAAACGTTGTTAGATTTCAAGTTCAAGCAACGGACCTTTACCCGGCGAGGTCGCAAGACGTTGTGCGTAATGGCGGCCACGCGTCGCCATAGACAATACTAAATGCGCTAGCCCGTTCCGATCGGGCATCTATCACTCGACTAACTAACAATCGGACCCGATCGCGATAAACTAGCGTAAACAATAATTTTTCGGTCTCTTTACAGAACCCAGGAACCTTATTATTTTACCAACTTCGCTCCCTGCATCTGTAAATATTTCCAAACTCACACTATATTAAGTTCTTGTCTCTTCGTGTGAGGTTTCAGTTAACTTATAACTCTTTGTGAAACCTTGTAACAAATGTTTTATTTATCTTTCGCCTTATTGACTGTAGGAAGCCCACGTGATCGTGAACTTCAACAAGGGTGCAGCACTAGTCGTTTACCTACTTCCTATCTTTGTTTTGTTTCGCGGTGTAAATCTTCATGGACGTCCTCCATCGTGGGGGTGGCGCGTAGGTATCTGTATATGTATGAAGCAGTCGTTTTCATCCTTTTGGTACAACTCAATACAGTCGAACAAACTTTTGCAATTACGCGATGAAAGCTTGTCAATTTGCCAAATCCGCAAACCTTTAACACACAGAAACTCCCGAAACGATTGCAAAGAGCGGTTTAATATCACAAGAAATGGGTCAATTGAAACTGTATTATATTATTAAATAAAGTCGGTCACGGTGTGACAGGGGGACCGGGCGGGGGGAGACCTCGGGTTGTTCCAAGACGTGGGGCGAGAGGATTCACCTAATTAAAGACAGATTAAAAAAGGGGACGACGAAAGAGCCTACACAAACTCTCGATTGAAAAGTTAAATTAATACCTATAGTTTATTGTATTATGGAGCGCATACTTTGCTCTTGTAAGACCTCACAGACTTCAATCTTATTATTTTATTATCATACCGTTGGAAGGCATACCAGCGGCCGAACAAGCCAACTCACAGAGCACCAGTTGGCGATAATCCCAGTTGCATACACTATGTTAGTGCACACAAGGACATCGATTGGTTTTTGCAAGACTACTGCAGAACCACACATATTAGCTATGGCTTTTTTTTTTTGTGGTCGGTTACCCTTTCTTTTCCTGGATAAAACGAAACTCCTACCGACTAAACCCCGCTGTTCCTTCCAGTACTTTGAATCGGGGGTCAGGGAGGTACTTGTATATTCGTCGCAACCCAGATTGGTAATTATTTTTTGACGCATCATCACCGAATCACTTTTTCTGTTCCGTAAACAGATATCTCTTAGTAACATAACGTCGGGTACTGAGGAGATTTTTAACGCTATTACTACATTACCGTTGTCAAGACATAATAAAAGAAATATTCTGATTGATGATCTTATCAATTTGGAATTAATTATCACCACAGAACTATAACAACATCCAATGAGCAATCACAGGTGAGCGGTCATTAGGAACTATGCGCTACTAGTCCGGTTAATTAGTCACAACCTTCAAGCTCAACTACGAGATGCTGCTATACACTCTGACTAACTATACTATATAAGTTAGTCGTATCAACTTACTGAAAATGAAAATAATACACTTTCATCAAAGAACTGCAGCACCAAAAGTATATATCAGACATAGTTACTGTGTAATTGAAGAAGTTAAAGTAGCAAAATTCTTAGGTTTATTACTAGATAACCAACTAATCTGGCAGGCCCATGATGACCTAATTAAGAAAGTAAATAATGCAGCGTAGTCACTTTTCCCAATTGCTACAAAAATGAATGCGTTACTAGTTGCATATCATGGCTTAGTAGCCTCAATTTTGCGATGTGGCATTATTTTTACATGAATTTAAGAACTGCCTATTCACTACCTATGTTACATAAATAAAACTGATTTTGATTTTTTCGATTTGGGTTCGAGTTAATTTTTATTTTCTTTAAGTACAACCGACTTAGTGACACCAGTTATCTCTGTGTTCGTTTAGTCTGAAGAGGGGACTTACCGACGCCATTGTGGGATGCCCACAGTCGCACTCTCCATGTCGCCATGAGATCTCGCCGGAGCTCTGTCCGCTGTACTGCGATTTCTCGCGGCAGCGGAGTTATGCACCGGCGTTTTGCCTCCTCTCACCACTCCCACATGTGGGCGAGGACTTTGGCCTCCAGATCCCATGACGGCAATCCGGCAAGGAGGCTCGCTGTCTCAGCGGAAATTGTGCGGTTTCCCTGGACCAGCCGAACAGCCATGAGCCTTTATATAGGCTCGTAATATAAACTAACACGCTTATAAATATACAGTATGTTAAAAAAACCCTATCCGACCCGTGAAGGTGTTGTTAGGTATCGATAACTGATTCTACTAATGGATACAAAACCGGGCTAAACTTAATAAAAAATCCCCCTAAAAAAATAAATATTATTTCGCAAAAAGTGGTAACTTAATAAATGTGCGTTCACCCTTCCGCGGGTGGCGGGCGGCAGGGCACGCGGCACGTGGTCGCATCTCTATTCGCTCATAATAATACCAGCGTTGTCACTTTTTTTTAAATTACCAAATTTCGGGGAAGTTAGAATTAATTCACGGGAAAAAAAGAACATTTCAAAATTCATTTGTATTGGTACTATGATGATTACGTAAAATTTTATATTATATTTGGTCATGTGTTTACCTAACCTTTATTATCCTTATGGGTCGGATAGGGTTTTCTTTACATGTTGTATACAAATGGTCTCAAATATCAAATGAAACCGGCTTTTGTGTGAGTTGTTTTTATTATGATTTGAATAAGGTGCAACCAATCGCTTGTTGCAAGTGTGTGTGTCTTCACATACTGTATAGTGTAATAACATCGCCATATTTAAAGTACAGTATTAATACTTATCTATATCATAATAATTTTGCTGAAATATGAAAATAACTTTATTTACGATATTCGCCTAAAGTTTATTTTTAGTGTTCCGTACCTAAAAAGTAAAACGGAACTCTATTCATGAGACTTCGCTGTCCGTCTGTCCGTCAGTCTGTCACTAGGCTGTATCTCATGAACCGTGATAGCTAGACAGTTGAAATCTTCAGAGATTATGTATTTTTGTTGCTTCTATAACAACAAATACAAAAAAAAATTAAGGGGGGCTCCCATACAACAAACGTGATTTTTTTGCCGTTTTTAGGGTTCCGTAGCCAAATGGCAAAAAAAGGAACCCTTATAGATTCGTCATGTCTGTCTGTCCGTCTGTCCGTCCGTATGTCACAGCCATTTTTTTCCGCAATATATTATTTTTATAAGAGCTATACTGTTAAAACTTAGTAGTTAGATGTATTCTGTGAACCGCATTAAGATTTTGATGCAAAAATTAAAAAAAAATAGTAATAAATATTGGGGGCTCCCGATACTTAGAACTGAAACTCAAAAATTGTTTTTTTTTCATTAAACACATACGTGTGGGGTATCTATGGATAGGTCTTCAGAAATGATATCGGGGTTTCTAAAATATTTTTTTTCTAAACTGCTAAATTAAGATAATGAAAAATCTCAAAAAAACGTGATGTGCATTTGTATAAAAACTACCAACTAAAATTGTTTGGAACGAGATATAGTAAGTAGTTTTTTAATACATCGTAAATCGTAAACCGCTTATTATTGCGTAATCTTTCATACAAATAATTTAAATCCTTTAATTTCATAAATCAATGGTACGGAACCCTTTGTGCGTGTGTCCGAAACGCACTTGGTTTTTTCTTTTTAAAGATAATGGCACGAAACCCTTCGTGGGCGAGTTCGACTCGCACTTGGCCGGTTTTTTTATCTATAAATATAATTCCCCTGTATTTATTTATTTCTTATGTAAACCAATCCTATTTACTCACATTATTATTATTAGTTACACTCGGACCCCAAGGCCCTAGTGATTCAACCTCAAATGGCTCAAATTAAAATCAAAAGTCATTTATTCAACTTAGGCTGAGAATCGAAACAGCACTTTTTGAACGTCAATATTATACATAAGATGAAATTATTTAGCATATGCCAGCTAGTCATACCAAATTACCAGCAAACATAAAAATGTTAAAATGGAATTGTAAATAAGTAAAAACTTACCTATTACCTAAATTAAAGCCCCAAGTATAAAGAGCATAACAGGTCACTCATTTATGCATTGTAAAAAAGACAATTGTATTAACTAACGTGTCAATAAGCTAATTCTGGAGAAAGAACACAAACATTCTCTTGAGTTAATCAGACCGACCAGCTATTCTTATCATTCAAATCAAAATAGTCGTTTAAATTCAAATCCTTCATTAAACTTAAGTTGTGTCAGAAAGCATTTTATAGTGTTAAAGATTATATTGACGACAAAAAGGCTTGGGCTTGAGCTGCGTCCGATTTCTATACTTACACTGATTGTTCTTTGATTATTCCTCTTGTAGTTTAAATTTGCAATTGTTTATTTCTTTTAACTCAAAGCCAGTACACACTATGTAGCCAGGCATATTATACGTTACGGAATTGCATCGCTGACAGGGGTATTCGGCACTGGTGCAGCTACACAGGAGCTAAACTTAGCTTTCGGGAACACCGTTGGAGCTGCTGAACCTTGGACAAAACTGTCTTTGCATTGTGTAGATTCAATTTCATAGTATTGTATAATTGCATGGAACACGTGTGAGCACGATCTACTTGCTGTAAAGCATCTATTTGTTGGGTTAGTCGTTTATTGACTTGATAGGGCTATGGCTGTTGAGAGTATGTCATGCTCACTCAAATGTCTCGCTGGTGGTGGCGTGTGTGTTGGGTCATTAGGTTCCCTTCAATATGGTTGAGCTGAATGATGCTGATCCATACGTCATGTTCGTGAACGGACGCCGTCAGGGGGGACTGGTCATCTCTTAGCTGCTACGGCGTATTTTAATTTCTGAATTGTTGTTTTTTTTCCATAATGGACGCTCTCAGCGTACAATATATTTCTGCATCGTTCTCACACGATTGATTTCAAAATGAATGATGTAATCAAATATTTGTATCAATAGCTTGATAATTTAAAAGAGTGTCCATGGAGTTTCTTGCCCGTTCTTCTCCATAGGTACCTACTCTTTGGAATGGGCGACTAGCTTCACCTTACTGACTGACCGACCTTCTGACAATTCAAAAGTGCCTGTAACTGGTTTATTTTAAATAAATGCTTTGATTTTGATTTTTGATTTCATTTATATATATCTCGTCTGACCTCCGGGATATCGTCGGTGTAGTGTCGGGTTAGTCTGGCTCTAGTATCATTGGCCTGGCTTACAACAGGTGCGTGTGTTTGATTACACTATCACTTCGGTATATAGTTTAGTGCTTTGTAACGCAAAATGTAGTGTGTTATTGTCGTTTAAATAGTCATTGATTTTCACAGTGAGGTGGTTGCAGACCCACCGTGCTGGTGGGGGTCGATGGCGCATTGTGTTCCACGCACACCTCGGAAAGGTGTCAGCACATCGTCGTTATCTCATTAACTTTAACAGATGAAGTAATGTTGTATAATGAACATAACAATGTTTAACTAAGTAATGTTGTCATTATTATAACAATCGGAAGTAGCAGTAAAACTCTTGCCGTCTCCTAATTACTTATTTTGGGTATGTGTAAGTACCGACTTATCGCCGCAAGAACCAGCCGCGTCACTAGCCCGGAGCGGAACGTGTTCGTACGTACCTACTTCAAAGCGCACTACGCTACATAAATCTCGTGTAGCTGTGGGCTGCTAGACATTCTTCGAATACAAGTCGAGTTATGTGTACAGAGTGGCCTAACTCTCATACATTAGAGGTAGAGATTTTGTTTGTAGCTCTATCAGGTGGCTGTGCGTGAGTCACGATGCATCATGATTTGTGGGATTTTGTCAGGACTTGCTGTTGTGTTATTGAGTACGATTATTTATTAAAAAAGGATAGTCTGGTTTTCATGGTAAAAACAAACCATGGTAAAAGTGAAACTATTTCTGACAAGCGTGTTTCACGTTATCCCTACTCCGCGGTCGACCGTCATGCGACATGCAACACACAGACGAAAAGTTTGTGACGATGTAGGTAAAGGTTTCACTTTGTAAATTTCACTTATGAATATAAAAAAAAGGTTAAACCTATTCTCAGGCCTAATAAATCTATATATGAAATTTCATTAAAATCGGTTCAGCCGTTTTGAGGGAGTTCTAGGACAAACACTGTGACAGAAGAATTCCTTTTGTTTATTTGTTACCAATTTATTTCCAACAAGACTCAACTCAAATTAATAGCAACAAGGGTCTGTGTCGTGGAAATCTAGCCACCTTACAAAGACAGCCCGCACACATCAGTAAGAAAAATAGTCTTCAATAATAAATTAGAGTAGTCTAATACCTCCCTTAGTAATAGGTAGTAGTCTAATACCTCCCTTAGTAATAGGTAGTAGTCTAATACCTCCCTTAGTAATAGGTAGTAGTCTAATACCTCCCTTAGTAATAGGTAGTAGTCTAATACCTCCCTTAGTAATAGGTAGTAGTCTAATACCTCCCTTAGTAATAGGTAGTAGTCTAATACCTCCCTTAGTAATAGGTAGTAGTCTAATACCTCCCTTAGTAATAGGTAGTAGTCTAATACCTCCTAAACTTATTTTTTGTTGGGATGGGAAATCATCAAATGACTTCTCCCGCTCTGGGCGGAGCGGAAGGGCGTGTCAGACTTTTACTGACTAAAACCCACCCGTGTTTCTTCACTTGCCTGTGCGCCAGGGCCACGGTTTCGTTTTTACCAACCCCCAACCCTGACCCATGAGGCATCGGTCTTCGTGGACCACGTCACGATGTTCTGATATCTCTTTGAGGCGCCTGTGAAACACGACGCGCCGTCGATTCGGGCTAGTCCTTACCGGGCGGTGAGCTGCCCTCTGCTCACCGCTCGCAAGCCCGCACCTACGGTGGCTGGGAGATTGATGTTGTTTCCCGACCAGAGCGTCTCCTGCAGCGGCTAGTGGCGTGAAGGCGCTGGGATTCCCGCTGCTTCACGAGCTTCGCCTCTTCTGGCGCCACGAGGTCACAGCGGTGCTCTACCCAGGCCAGGCAGACCACCACCGTGCCACCGACTGCCTCCTTAAATATTGCGCTTACACCGGTGCCCCGTAAATGGCCGTGGACCGCACGGCCCTCTCGTAGATCCAATCCACTTCTGGTGCATCGTCGGCATCGTCGGTGTGGTCCGCATCAGGCACAGTAGGAGGCGGAGCCATGGGTTGAGGAGTATGTTCCCCTCGGGAGGGAAACAGAGCGCTCACAACGACCTTCACGAGCTGGGGTCAAGAGACTGCGTCAGCGGGGGAGCCCATGGACGGAGTTTATCCTACACAATTTTATAAACTCAGAGAGCGTTCTTTGCCGCTCTGTACCCCTCGAAACTTCGAGCGTTCACTTACTTAATTATGTAGTTGTTAGCTGCTAGTGATATACTAAGGAGTGAACACTCAGTGGTATATCATACGTACTATCTACCTACTACAAGTGGCCAGCTAACATAGTCACGTGATTAATTAGGACGACCACTAAACAAACACATATGTGTGCTCCTACGCCAGATATGTAGATGTTATGATACTTGTTGCCCGAGGGGATCAAAGGCGCGCCGGAACGCGGGGCTCGAGCCCATACTAATACAAACAATTCAATGTTACATGATGATGTTTTCAACTGAAAAGTATATTTCAGACGATATTATTATGTCTGTCCGCCACGTCCGGTACGTATTGTCGAAACGAAGCCATAACTGTTGATATTGATCGCGTCACGACTGTGTGCGGCCACCGTTAATCTTCGGTTTGGAGGTGCCGGCACGCGCCCTCATTAGTGATTCAAGCCGCTCAAAGCTGCCAGCTTGGCTCTTACCGCTAAACGCGGTCCGCTTTCCGTTGGGCGTACTCTCGGGGTCGGCACTGTTGAGTGGCTGAGCCTGGTGAAGAGCTGAGAATGGTGCTCTTGTTGTTCCTACGTTGTAACCTGTACATAGTTTACACCTGTGTCAATTCACGAGGTTCTAATATTATACATTGACAGAACATAAGGTGACGGCTATCACCGCCATTTGGACCTGGGCTGTGCTGCAGTCTTTCCAGCGGTGCCAAGTAGACTATCGGTATATTGAAGCGCTGAAGGGTTTGTACGAAAATGCCACTATGTCAGTCCGAATACAGGATCAGACCTCGAAACCAATACCTCTGCAGCGTGGTGTCAGACAGGGAGATGTTAGCTCCCCGAAAATGTTCACCCCAAATGTTTGCTGATGATATCGTAGTCATGGCTGACACCGCGGAGAACCGGAGTACAATGCTCGAAGACCTCAGTAGAGCCTCCGAGCGAGTCGGTCGTAAAATGAACATGGGCAAGACGAAAGTCATGTCTAATGCCCATGTTGTACCCACTCCTATAAATATCGGCGACTCTGTTCTCGAAGTTGTTGACAGTTGTCCAACTTCGAGAAAGAGGTCAATCGTCGAATTCAACTCGGCTGGGCTGATTTCGGGGAGCTACCCTCACAATAATAATAATAAGTTTTATTGACATAAAAAGGAGTTTCACTTAATTTGAAGCTCTGACCTCCGTGCTAGGCAGTACCTGTGTTACAGGAGTCAGTGTCTTCACCCGTTATGATTTACGGCGTCTGTGGTGCTTTTTCCGGACCTAAAACCAAATTGTGTGTCCGATATAATTTTAAAGTGCTCTAGATATTTCATAAGTCTGCGGTTTAACAATTTTTCCAGTATTTTTGACAGTGCTGAAAGAACCGAGATAGGCCTATAATTCTTGACATCATCCTGATTTCCACCCTTGTAAACAGGTGTGATTAGGGATTTTTTAAAGATTCGGGGAAAAACTCATTGCTCAAAACAGGACCCAATAAGCTTTGTAAGAGGTAGAAAAAGCACTTCTTTACTTAGTTTGAGGAGTTTAGCCGGTATAGAATCCCACCCTTTGGCACAGTCATTTTTTAGGTTGTTGATTTCTAGTTTTACTTCAGCTTCGTCCGGAGAAAGTAAGACCATGGAATCACGGACAGATGGTGTTTCCATCTTATATGAGGCAAGAGAGGAATTTTTCTTCTTGACAATGTGGTCCACCAGTTGTTTTCCGACGTTCGAGAAATATCGATTTATATGCTCAATAGCATTAGGTGCGTTCGGGGAGTTTGACATTTGCGAAGAAGTAGGTAGAAGTTTGTCAGCTGATATTTGTTTCTTGGGTTGGTTGGTGATGGATTTGATAACATTCCATGTATCTTTATTGTCCTTGGAGGCTTTTAAAGCGGACCTGTCGTGCTCGTTTCTTAGTTTTCTAAACAATAGGTTACAGTGATTACGATACCTTTTATATGGTACCTCAATAATTCCGTTTTGTGGATCTGCTAGGAGTTTTCGATGAAGGTTATCCCTGTGTCGAATGCACCGTAATAGACCAGGTGTGATCCAAGGCTTAAGAACCACTTTGCGGTTTGATATTTATACTGCTTTTGAGTGTTGAGATACCGTGGACATAAGACATTCAACGAAACGCTCCGCAGCTTCATTTGCATCACAATGAGGTGTGATAAATGCAAAATCAGTGATATTTAACTGTTCAACAGCGTTTTCGTAATTTAATTTTGAGAAGTATCTTTTTTAATGGTTTTTGGTTTTTGGGGGGGGGGAGTTAGTTAGACATAGCATTGCCGAGGCGTGATCGCTGACGGTGGAGTCTATAACCATGACGGTCGCACAAGTAGTGGTACTAATCATGACGTGATCTAGACAGTTTTATGTCTATATTTATATCGCCTATCAGAATGATATTACTCGCTTTTAATGGACTTAAGATGTTTTCCAATGAGTTAAGGAAACTGTCAGTACAGTAAGTAGATGATGATCTATAGCAGCCTAGAATGTAAATATTGGGATCAATTTTTAATAGAAGAAAATTAGCACCTATTGGGTCCGGCCCTTGGACCGTACATCGGAGATTATTTTTAACAAATATTGTAATACCGTCGTTTTGATTTAAAAATTTTTTGCTAGAGTATGTCACATAATTTTCCATTATAGCTATCTGTTTATCTTTATGTAGCCAACACTCTGTCAAGATTATGATGTCGATTTCACACGATAATCTAGCTAGTTGTGCCTGAAAACTATCAAAGTTTTTATAGATACTTCGGATGTTTTGAGTTATAATTTTTAGCGATGTCTTAGAGGTTGTTATGATTTAATTACAGACGTCCACATCACAGTGATAAGAAGATGCCACAGTAAAATTATCTATTTGTGTTGAAATAATAGTGTTTGTATTAGCCATTAAATAAACATTTATATTATTTTTGTTGCAAATGAGGGTGCATATTATTATAGTAAACGTGGTGAGGGTAGTAAGGAAACAATTTATGTTTAGAATACCCATACGAGAACAATTTATAAGTATGTAAGCGATGTCATGGTGAGTGAAATGTGTAACGAGTGTTTGTGTTTTTGTGTTTACAGGTTTTGACTGAGTGTTTTTGATTTGTTTTTGTGTGTATGTTTTACAATAAGAGAGCAGTCGCAGATAAAAATCTAATAAAATAAAAAATAAAATTAAGATATTAAGTGGATTTGGAAGTTCTCTGTTTAGTCGTTGTATTAATGTTGTTTTTAGATCGGCTTCACTTTTCACATGTATATGTTGAATACCCTCCTTTTGCCGAAGAAAAACTTTACCAAATGAGATCCAGCAGAACTTAAAACCATTCGCAAATTTCCTCGCTAAATAGCCGTTTAGCCGTTGCGCCTTCATAGTCAAGCTTTCTGATAGATAAATTGGTTTCAGTTCACCTAGTAGCTTTAGGTGAGTTTTATTTAACTTAGTGTGAGCGTTATTGCGATTGAAGGTACGGGCCTTCTGCAAAATATTTTCTTTTGTAGTTACCGAGACAAAGTCGACTATAATAGACGATCTTCCACCATTTTTATTTATGCGGTAGATATCCTTAATGTCACGTTCTTCGAGCGAGATATTCAGAACTTTAGATGTTTCCGATACTATACGTTGCAGGTCCTGTTTCGTTTCTCCTTCGTTCTTTGGGATATTTCTCATCTCCATCTTTGTGAGGCATAATATACGCTCCAGGTGCTCGACCTTACTTTCGAGCTGGTTAATATAGGCAACATCGGTTTTTCTCTCGCTTTCGATATTATTCTTTTTTTCAATGATATCGTCATATTGCTTAGTGATAAATGCAAGCGATTTTTTAAATTCCAAGTTCTGTGCAATAATTTCGTTCATCGATTCCTGTAATGATGTAAATTTACCTTCCCATTTCGCATTTGCCGTTTGTAATAAGTCCCGTATTTCTTGCCTAAAACCGTTGTTGTTTCGAGACGTGACATTTACATCCATACTGTTCAGGTTTGGGGCGGAACCTGTTATTGCGATAGATGGATTCCTCACATGAAGAGTTTCAGAGTCGCTCGCTACGGACGTGGCTGGCGATTGGGGCGGTGTACGCCTCATGTTGTTAAAGTTTACGTAAATTCGCAATACCTTTTAATAGTGGTCGACATATGCGCGTGGCTCTCTTGGTGCAGTACGAAGTGGTACCTAGGTGGTGAATCACGGTGCGTGCAGTCCACAATCTAATCCCTTCACAAGAAATTAATTAGCCTTGATACAAAAAAAAAGACCGGGGCCAGATGGAATACCTCCAGCATTTATTGTAGCATGTTCATCTGAGCTAGTTCACCTACTTATGTCGATTTATAATAACTCATAGATGACCCGTATATTTCCTTGAAGGTGGAAAATCGCAAAGGTTGTTCCTGTTCACAAAACGCATGACGATGTCGTGGTATCCAATTACAGGCCAATCTCAATATTATCTTCGTTTTCCGAGGTATTCGAGTCTCTGATATATCCATATATACAGGATCATTTAAAGATGTATTTGAGCGACCATCAGCAGGGTTTTGTTAGGACTCGATCCACTAGTACAAATTTAGTAACTTTTACTGAACTTCTCATTAAGGCTATCAACGCAGGTTATCATATCAGGCTGACGTTATTTATACGGACTTCAGTAAAGCGTTTGACAAGGTTTCCCATAAAATTTTAATTACCAAGTTACGCACCTACGGCATTTCTGGGTCCTTGTTGGAGTAGCTGCGTTCGTATCTGTCAACCATATGGTGCATTTGTTCTGGTGTTCTCCAAGGATCTTTTATAAATGATATTCCAGAGTGTTTTTTCAATCAGATTTTTTTATGTATGATTTAAAGTTTATGTGAATTATTAAGGCTGAGAAAGATGCATTAATACTCAAGGTGACCACCTCAACCGTCTCGTTTTATGGTGTACAAATAACGGTATGGAACTTAATGCCAAAAAATATTACCATGTTAAATTTAGAAAAAGGAATACCCCAATAGGCAGTAATTATCTTATAAGTGGAGAAAAAATTTTGGAAGTTGATACAATAAAGGATTTTGTTGTACTTTTTGACAAAAAGCTAACTTTCACGCCACATCTCGACAACATTATAAAAAGAGCTTCGAAAATGCTAGGCTTCGTTCTTAGAAATTGCAAAACATTTCGACGCAATGAAATAAAAACACTACTTTATAATAGTCTCATAATAATACTTTATTATGAGACTATTATAAAGTAGTGTTTGAATTAATTGTATATATTTTTTTTTTTACTTTCATTATTTTTTTTTATAAATTATAAACAAGTGCTTGACCGCCTGGTGGTAAGAAAGTGATGCGATCGTTGATGGTAAAGCGCGCTAGTTTATTAAGAGCCTATTCACTCTAGCCTTGAAGACACTCAAATTGTAGTGTGACGGAAACACCGACGCTGGCAAATTCTTCCAGTCCCTCGATGTACGCGGTATAAAGGAGGAAGCAAAACGCTTCGTCCGGATCGCAGTGGTGACAATAACGTAAGGGTGGAAACTCGCCGTACGACGGGTCGTCCGATGATGGAACGGAGATGGGGGAATTAAATCATGCAATTCCCTTGCACACTCACCAGAATGCATCCTATAGAAGACCGAAAGGCTGGCTACTCTACGCCTGTGCTCCAGGCTTTGGAGACCGTTTCGAGTTAAGTCTGGGTCGCCAATCAGCCTCTTCGCACGCCTCTCCACTGAATCCAAAGTGGCAAGGTGACATTTCGCAGCACCAGCCCAAATGTGGGCAGTACTCCACACACGAGCGGACCTGTGCTTTATTCTGGAGTATAACAGTGTAGTTTGGCGGCCTCACTACCCAGCACATTCATTGAGACTTGAGCGTGTCCAGAAACACTTCGCATGGCACCTCGCATTCTCTAATGGTATTGCCAAAAAATACAGTCCTACAATAAAAGGCTTAAGCATTTTAACACGATTTCCCTGGAAAAACGTAGAGACTTAATTGGTGCAATATTTGACTACAAAATCATTAAACATAAACCCCCTTATTCATAAACGCTGCTTAAAGTTAACTAGTGATTAGCGATTCTTTAACTGTTCAATTTTGACCTTGTAACGTCACTTAACTTAAATCATCCTTTATGAATATACACCACAGTGTTAAAGGGGTTCATTCATAAACGAAGATTAAAGTTAAGTGACGTGCAAACGTCTAAAATGTATGTTTAAAGAATCGCTAATCATTAGTTAACTTTAAACATCTTTTATGAATAAGGGGGAAAGTATATAGTGCCAGCTTGCTTGCTCTCTTCAGTTTTCGTGCACCCTCTAGAATCACGCCCCTTTGTTTACCTTTTAGAAGAACAGTTTTGGGAGACAATTCACCCCTCGCAAGAATGTGTAAGACAGTGAATGGCTACAGTGATTATATAGATCTCCACTTTGACTCTCTTGCTAAACAGAAAGCCACTCTGTGTCGTTTATCGAGCAACCCCTAGTTGATTATCATTTAATTATGAATGTGTCAAGTTTACCACTGTTATTCTATTATTTTGTTAATTTTACTTTTTATTTATATTAATGTTATCAATTTCTTGAAATCAATTTATTGTTAATTTTAGTTATTTTAGTTCTATTTAGATTAAACTCATATAATTGTTAAAAAAAATATGAATTACTTAATGTTAATTATTAATTTATTAATAAGTAACATTAAGTAAATTTATATTCTTTTAATTTATTTTTATTTCACTCAATTCAAGTAATGCTATAATTTCAAAAAACTCAATTTTTTGCTTTTTAATATTTATTCGGAACTAACTTTCCGATTATATCGCGCTTTTTAGATTTCCCTCAAGAATATCATTTTTTTCAATAAAAGGTGTATGTCTATATCCTTTCTCAGAGTTTAAAGATTGTCTGTGCCAAATTTCATCAAAATCGGTTGAGAGGTTTAAGCGAGAAAGCGTAACAGACAGACAGAGTTACTTTCGCATTTATAATATTAGTATGGATTTCTCCTAATTTATTTTTATTTCACTCAATTCTAGTAATGTTATTAACCGACTTCAAAAAGGAGGAGGTTACTCAATTCAATTTTTTTATGTTGTTCGGATAACTTTGTCGTTTATGAACCGATTTTAATAATTCTTTTTTTGTTGGAAAGAGGACATTCCTAAGGTGGTCCCATGATAAGAACATCAAGGTTTGATGATGGAAGACCAGAGAAATCAAGGGGAGCTTTCAAAAATTGTAGGGACGGCTAGTACATTAGTAAGGTTTTTCATTAGGTATTTTAAAACACAATTTTACAAGGGGTCTGGAGTAGATCTGATGATGGAGCCGGGAGACAGGCGAGTGAACTCTTCAACGATTTACGGCAACTAACTTGTGTTTGTGCTTGAATAATTTGTATTGATAAGAACCTTACACGTAGATAGGTTTTGACTATCATTATGGGGACTGATGATGAAAACACAGGTCAGTTCAGGGAACTCCTCAACGATTTTCAGTAGTTACCTTGTGTTTGGACTCAATTCATTTAAATTGATGAGAACTTTGCATCCATTTGAGTTGTAATGAAAGTCTGCAGTAGATCTGATGATGGAGCCGAGAGACAGTCGTGGGAACTCCTCAACGATTCACGGCAGCTTCGTTGTGTTCGTGCTTGATTAATTTGTATTAATAACAATTTTACGTTTAAATAGGCTGTGACTGTCATTAGGAAGCTGATAATGAAGACAAAGGTCAGTTCAGGGATCTCCTCAACAATTTACAGTAGGTACCTTGTGTTTGGACTCAATTCATTTACATTGATGTGAAGTTTGCATACATGTGGTTTAAAATGAAAGGCTGCGGTTGATCTTATAATAAAGACCCTAGACAGTCGAGGGAAGTCTTCAACCATTTACAGCTTTGACGTTTAACGTATAGTACGGACATCCACTAGCCACTGTTACTCGCCATGCTAATGCGACAATCAAAAAAATCAAGAGACTGAATTTAAGTCTTGTAATCATGTCCCCTCTCTGCTCATTCATTCAGTCTGGTCCCAGAGAAATTTTATAAAAATCGGTTCAGTAATATGCTATTTAAACAAAAATGACGGGTAATGCAAGTAAACAAAATGCATCGTTTGCTTGTTAGTTTGTTCCCAACCATATTGGCGGCAGCATCCAGTCTGACCGGATGCAGCTAAACAGTACTTATGCAACTAAAAATTGTAAAATTAAAATCTTTTTACAAAAAAAACAACCGACTTCCAAAAAAAACATAAAAAGTAAAAATAACTAATTTCGGAAGTCGGTGGCAAAAACAGATATACAAAAAGAAAAGGCATCATGACCGTGAACGTAAGTAAAAAGTTTTTATAATTTTAAAAACCAAAATTTTTTGTTTATTTAATTTTTATTCGGAACTAGCTTTCCGCCTGCGTCTTCGCCCGCGTGGAATTCGGTTATATCGCGTTTTTTAGATTTTCCTCGGGAATATCAAATTTTTCAATAAAAAGTAGCCTAAGTCCTGTCTCAGGGTATAGAGATTGTCTGTGCCAAATTTCATCAAAAGCGGTTGAGAGGTTTAAGCGGGGAAGCGTAGCGACAGACCGACAGACAGAGTTACTTTCGCATTTATAATATTATAGTATAATTTTCATACAATGTTATAATTTTATCAATATTAGCGCTTGTTGTTAAGTAAGTTAGCTTATCTCCATAATTAATTTGTTGTATGCTTGTTGTGTTTACCTATAATTAATTGATGCACTGTTATTTTACCTTTGTGAATGTATTATTTGATTGTTATTGTGTAATCAATTGTTGGTGAACTTAATAAAATAACATAAAAATAAATAGAGGATTAATTGCTGGACAAAGGCCTCCTCCAAGGGTTTTTATTGCATTGGGGGGTTTGCTATAATCCCCAAACTTGACAGGCTGGATGGGAACCGTAGCAGTCATTAGATATTCCACAGGAGAAGCGCTGCTGCCCGCTTCCCTGATGAGAGTTCCCTTAGTCGTCTCGCCCACGATACCCTCGGGAGGATATGGGTTGGTATTATTGTAAGCTCGGTACCACACGGAGGCAGTGTGTGAGGCGGGTGCAGTAGTACTCTGATAATGCCTAATCAGAGTCCTATTGCACAAATTTAGTATGCATACCTTAATGATAGTAATAAATGATGAGATACCCACAAACGGGGTGTATTAATGCAAGCTCGGCTATAACTTATTTAAATTATGCACAATGTTAACCCAGAGCACTGGGCTCGGGACATAAATGTATAAAATACGAGCTAATAAAATGAGTCAAGTCATGACACAATGCCGGATAAACACAGCGCGGATGAAATATAACTGTGGGGTAATAACGCGCACCCATTAGTAATTGTTGTTCGCGTTACAGACATTGTCAGCAGAGAATTGCTTGCCGAGCGGCCGGGCGACGCCCACACTATCTACACTAGCCCTCCACAACAGGAAACACGAGGCGCAATCTACTCGTATGAAAGGTATCTTTCCTCCGTTTCATTTGGTCAACGAATATACGTTAATATATGTTATAGATCAGTGAAAGCTGTCACGCTTACGAAGTGTTATAATGTAAATGCTAAGGAGCGTCATGTAATTAAATTATTCATATTTGAGTTATAACAGACACAGGCGAAAAAGAAATACAGTTCTGAGGATTAGGACTTAGAAATGCAGCTAGAGAGGCAATCGTGGTGTGCGACACGAGTGGCACGAGTAGCTCGAGTACGAAATTGGAGCGAGTAATTTTGGCGTGCGACAAGAGCGGCACGAGCGTAATTGAAGTAATGGCGGAGTCGATGTAATTGCAATAGTGGCTGTCTTATAGCAGCGAGCTTAATGTTCCGCGACACGTGATTAATGGTGGAGGTGGGACTCGAGGCGGATTGTATTGTCTCGGTGTTCTGTTTCGTGTCCGGCTGTCCGGCACACGGCCTGAACACAATTGTCGGCTCAACACTTTATATCTCTTAGAGGCGCGGCTCGGACGCGATCCGTGAAGCCGCACGCTGCTGGAAGCAATGCGGTCAGGGATCACCCTCGAAACGTTCATGATACCCCTTAACTGCGTGTTAATAATCTAATACTTAATCAATTGATTTAGTATTCTTATATACTTACCTACAAATCAGTTCAACCACTTCACGGCCGGTTGCGGAGAGCACATTACTATAGCTAAGCCCACCATGCACCTGACACACCATGCGCCTGACACACCATGCGCCTGACACACCATGCGCCTGACACACCATGCACCTGACACACCATGCGCCTGACACACCATGCGCCTGACACACTGACACACCAGCCGGTCAAATTGAAAAATATTCAAACATTTTGTTCTTGTTAAAATTGACAAAGTGTATACAACGTTATTTTTTGTATATGGGAATCCCGAAACACGTATCCAGGATTTTTATGTAAAGAATCTATATATAAAAGTTCCAAAATATATCATGATCACAAAGTTATGAGCTTAATATCTTATCTGGTTGTCTCAACAAAAATATGGTCAACGCACCGTTTGCGCGCCAGCGCCTACAGCTGCGCGGCGCGGGGCAGTCTGTCTCACTGTGCCTCTAGACTGTATCTGTACGTAGTATTCTGTAATCTCTACCCATGATACAACTGATAAAGAGGTGGATGGGGATAAAGAACCACAAAAGTTAACCCAACCGGCGCGTTTCTTCCCTCGCAGCAATCTTTTAGATTTAGCGAGGTTTCTGTTGTATGTCATTAGGTTATCACTAGTCATCGTCCCATTGTAGGCCCTTTCAGCATCGTTCCTTTCCTTTATGGCTTTTGTACATTCCTGGTCCCACCATGGAGGAGAAGGGATTTTTCTACGAGCAGAATTTTTAAGGGAAAGCATATTTTATTTATTTATTTATAATTTATTACAACGGCTTGCGCCAATGACAGTAATCAAGGTATACACACATAAAAATAAACATAAAACTAATAAAGATAAAATTAAAATTAAAAAAAAAAGATAAAATTAAACATATTACATGAGCAAACATCATACGAGGAAAAATAACAAATTAGAGATCAGATAAAATATTTAACTTAGGAAATTAAAATAAAATACCCAAAATGAAATAGAAAAAGTTATTACAACATATAAATTATTTACAAACAAACATATCTTTCGCAGAACATTACACAATCAGACATGATCGCCCTGAGTATGTCATTAAAAATATCACACTCCGGGACTGCATCCATTAAGGAGTTTAGGGCACCAAGCATACGACACAATGGAGATTGCGCGCGCGACACAGTGCGGCAATGGGATGTGGCAAACAGTCGATGTTGTCGAGAAGGCCTGTGACGCAGGTAGTTGTCAGGCACATAAAGTCTACACAAAGTGTAAGACTTTGATTGCTATTCGGATCTGATCCCTAGCTCTACGCACTGAAAGGGAATTATACCCTAATATTCCCAGCAGGAAATGAGTAGGATACATGAGTGGATAATATCCGTATATCTTCTTATACAAAAAACGCAGGAAAGCTTTCTGAACCTTCTCAATCAATAATTCTGTGGATTCATGGGGATTCCAGACGGCTGCAGCAAATTCTAATTTACTTCTAACCAAACAGTTAAACAATAATTTGATGACTATAGGATTGTTGAACTCGCGGGCATTGCGCAGGACAAAACCTAGGCATCTGTAAGATTCAGAAGCCAGTGCAGACATATGTGCATGGAATGTCAAACCGCAGTCAAATGTCACGCCCAGATCTCTAATGGTCGACATTCGTTTTATTTCAACGCCTGCCAAGGTATACACGGCATGTGTAGGTTGTAACTTACGGCTCAAAGTCATGACGTAACATTTATTGGCATTAAACATCATTTTGTTGTCTTTACTCCACTTATGGATTCGGTCTATGTCACTTTGAAGAAGTTCTGGAGTTACATTTCTGTCAATCACTTGAACTAGCTTTAAATCATCTGCATATAGAAGGCATTTGGCATACTTTACTACTTTAATGAGATCGTTAATTATAATAAGAAAAAGAAGGGGACCCAATATTGAGCCCTGGCTTACACCTGAACGCGTATGATTTGACTTCGAAATAAAAGATCCATGGCAAACATACTGTTTTCTATTTGAAAGGTAATTCCCAAAAAAAAATCAAAGGTTTGGGGTAAAACCCAAGCTGTATAATTTATCCAATAGAATATCGTTATCCACTGTATCAAATGCCTTTTTAAAATCAAAATATAGTACGTCTACTTGTTGACCTTTATCCATGTGAAACGCTATATCATCCCCGTAGAGCGACAATTAACTAAGTCCAAAAAATGACCAAAATAAGTTATCGCTATCATTAATATCATATTTTTTTCTCTACATATCAGTCTAATCGGTATTTTTCTAGCTGCCTTCGTTTTTGTTTTACGAAATGTGAATAGTAAATAATCCTACACCTTGGATGCCACACCATAATGGTAGAAATAACTAACTTAATTAATTATTATCCATTTACAAAAAATGAACATAGCTTAAAATTAAGTCGACTTATTTACTTTTCCATTAAATTATGAACGCATACATATGTCAAAAAGTAATTGAAAAATCACTATAATGATTTAGTGATTATTTGAAATCAACAGTTTGCTATAACGCACGAAAGCGAAAATTAACTAACTCAATATAGTGAATACTCACTCTTCATTTTTGAATGAATTGTACTACACTGCAAGAACGAAAAGTAATTAACTCAATTTAAGCCCTTTTTTTCTTTTAAAAGGGTAACATAAGATCTATAGTTAATAATAATTAAAGTCTTTTGATTATTATTTATACGACTTTGTGATACATTGTTACAATTAAGGTACATTTCGCCTGGAGTTAGTTAGTTTGTCGCTATTATTATAACGACATACCGCGGCTCGCGTTCCCAGATAGTGAAGAGGATAGACGTCGTAAAAAGAAAAGACGAGTGTATGTTGCAAACTCTTCTAGTGACAGCGGTAGTGAAGCAAGTATATAATACAGTAAGGGGCTATTTAAGGAATTTTCACAAAATTTTCACATCAACAATGGAAATATTGAATCAAGGAATCAACAACAATCAGTACCTCAAAAAACAACTTCTAAATTTTTATTTCAACCGCTAATGTGACTAGACAACCAGGATTCTACTGAACAGCCAATTCCAAACTCTGTTAATTCAAACAATACCATCGAACCTACGCATTAGAAAAAACTTGATCCTAGCAAGTGGGAGTAAAACAGCTAACTCTAATAAAAAAACGGTTTGCCATATTTAGGTAAAAAAGGGAATGTTATGCCAGCAAAGAAACCTAAGCCCGTAAAATGCTACGTAAAATGCCGGTACCAGTGTCATGATCATTTTTCAGACGATGAAAGTCTTAAAATATGTGAAGCACACTGGAAAATTACCAATTTCACTGCACAGAAACAATTTTTACTTCAAAAGTAGTGGCTCAACCTATTAAAACCAACTTTCATTAGTTGAAATTCCTACTCAAAAAAACAGGACTGCTACATATATGTATTACTTCGATAAAAATGATTTTAAAATAAGAGTTTGTAAAGATATTTTCCTAAAAACTTTATATATTTCAAATGGACCAATAAAAGAAGCATTAAAGTATAGGGATGAGTTAGGTAATTACATAGGAAAGGATGGGCGTGGTTCTCGAGTTCCAAACAACAAAAACAGTCTAGATTCTGAGCAAAAAGTTATTGACCACATTAACTCTTTTTCCCGGCTTGATCTCATTACTGCAGAAAGAGAAGTAAGAGACAGTACCTGAATAGTAAACTCTCAATCGCCAAAATGTACGAATTATATAAAGAGCAACTAACATCGCTGAATGAAGAACCATGTTTATTTTATGTCTATAAGACAATATTTGGGTCTAAATTCATTTTAGCGTTTACCCACCACCCCAAAAAAAGACTTATGCATGACATGCACTCGTTATGATAGTGCCGGATGTCCGGAAAATTTGAAAGAGGAATATGATTTACATGTTTTAAAAAAGTTGAAGCACAGCAAGCAAAAGAATTTGACAAACAGGGATCAATTATTGATGAAAATTACCTAGTTGTAACGGCAGACATGCAGTCTACTTTGCATATACCTACCAGTCAGTAGAGTTGGTATTTTATATTACACTAGAAAATATATGTTCGAAACTACACAATTCACACAGCTAAACTACCGCATTAAGCATTTTGTATAACTTGGAATGAGATTATTGGTAAAAGGGGCAGTGTGGAAATTGCCAGTGTAATGAACTGGTGGATTAGTCAGATACCAAACAATGTTAAAGAAGTCACCATTTACAGTGGCACATGCGCTGGGCAAAATAGAAACCAATTTATTGCGGCATTTTTTATTCATTTAATACTAAGATCGGACGTGCAACTAGAAGTGATTGAACAAAAATATTTAGAAAGTGGTCACACTCACATGGAAGTGGACTTCATGCATAGTGCGATAGAAAGATAGCAAAGACACACACCTATTTATTCCATGATTGACTGGAAATCAATTATGGAGCGTGCTCGCTCTAAAAGAAACCGAGATTTAGCGCCACCTTATATCGTTAAGGAATTAAAATACGAAAAGATTGCAAAGAACACAAATAGAGACACAGAAGGCAATAAAGTCAAATAGTTAATAATTAAATGTCTACGTTTTAAGAGAAAATACCCAGGTCTTGTTAAGTTTCGATATAGGCATAATTACCCTTATTTAGAATAATTTTATGTATTGGACTGCTCAACAAAAACTTCACTTATAACTCGAAAGAGAAAATAAGAGCAAATAATGGATGGATGGACAAACTACACAGGAACATATCGAAGAGTGAAATAATTATAAATTATCTTCAGCTTATTTCACACTTCTGCCCATTTCAGAATCAAAACAAAAGGACCTTAACAACTTATGTGCAAAAGGGATAATACCACAAGAGCTCCACCCGTGGTATCAATCTTTACCAACAAGTAAAGAAATAATTGATAGAATATTAGAGCCAGATATTACAGAGGCGAGAGAAGAAGAAGTAGTGGAACAATAAAGTTAGATTTCCTTTATTGAATAATATTTTTTGTAATTTTTCTGTTGCATGCGGTTGTTGCACTTTCTTTCATTTTGTTAAAATATGTGAGTGTTTTGTTACTTTTTTGTATTATTTTCTTTAATAAACGTTAAATGCATTTATAAAAATTATTTAATTACATTATTCCTGCCCTATTTAAACCATAACTTACCATACAACTTTCAAAATTTAGATAATGATTATTTACAATACAAAATTAGTAAATGTAACAGTTAGTTCCATTTTACTTAACTCGTGTTATTTCCCTTCGAAATAATTTGAAGCTAAGTGAAAAATCACTAACTAAGGTCGACAATTAACTAAATCAAAACTACGTCAGAGATTGTCTAAAGAATAGTTAACTAGTTTGATGTTTTTAGTTTTTCTTAATTACAAAAAGATTTACACGCATTATACCTCTTTTAATATAAACTTTATTTTTTCCCCTTTAAATAAAAACTAAAAACATAAAGATATGCAATGGCTAGTCAAAGCTATAACGAATCTTATTTTTAAAAAATTTAGAATTCATTATCTCAAAACATGATTTTTCGACTTGATGATTTTTTGCTCTACGGGGACGATACGGGATAACAAGTTAGTCCCTACTGATCGCCCTGGCCGGAAACCATGTTGCCCTTCACAGAGCCGCGTATTTACCTGCGCGTAGATTTCTTTGTGTGCGATATTCTCAAAAAGTTTAGCAGCGCAAGATAAGACTACGATAGGACGATACTTTTCAACCAGTGTCTTATTGAAATCGTCTTATTAAAGTCTTATTGAAGCATGAGTCAGCACTGGCTGTTATAGCAGAAATTAGGTTTTTATAACAGTTTGACACTTGTAGGGGACTAAGAGACTTAAAATCCTGTGAAACTAAATTTAGAAGAGAGTCAATTTTGTCTTCCAATAGTGAGGAATACTCGGTCCAATCGGGGGTAGACAGATTATACCTCAAGAGTGGAGGGCTCCAGTGAACAAAATGTAAGGTCAACACAACTCTTATGCTGTCCGGGAAGAGACCTACGAGTTAGGCAACCATTGTTTAATATACATAAGTTAAGGCCATCTAAAATTTCCACTGAACCTTCCCCAAAAGAGTCGCAACGTTCAGAACCCTACCTGAAGTGATGGCAGTTGAAGTCCCTCATAACAAGTACAGGGCCTTCTATGTATTCCAGGGTACGCTTCAGGACTGGTAGTAAACTTTGGTGAGGATGAGCAATATAGACTGATAGGAGGGTTATACCCTCCATCTGGCTGTATGATACCCTAAAACAGGGAATGATACAGCCACAAGTGGAACACGATTGTTCATGCAGAGAGTCGAGCCGCCATAGCTATCAGATCGGTCGCATCTGAGAGTATTGAAGGAAGGTAAACGAAAATTAAGACTCGGAGCAAGCCAAGTCTCAGCGAGAGAACAAGCTAAGGGTTTGAATTTGTTTAAAAGGAATGTGAGCTCGTGGTTCTTATGCAGCACGCTCCTCACATTCCATTGAAGAAAAACTAGTTGAGGCATTGTTGTAAGGTTGAAGAAAGTTGATAAGTGATGAGGCAACGTTGGATGGTAATTAAGTTTTATTAGAAGACAATAAAGTTAGAAGGAGTTCACTGAGAAGTTCAATTACTGAGGACAAGTTTTCAGGAGATTGTGTAGGTGGAGTATTGAGAGCACAGCCGAGGAGAGAAATTTGCTCTACCAGCTGAAAAAATAAAGGAGTGCTAGTAAGCTGCTAATGTACAGATTTATTATAGGAGGGGGAAAGAGAAACTTGAGTCTTTGGCTTAAGAAGGACAGTTTTGCGGTATGATTGGGATTGTGACTTCGTAATGTCAGCATAGCTACGAGTAGAATTAGGGACTGTTTTACTTGCTTCAACGTACGAAATCACTTTCTCAGCCATAATAGTTTAAATAGTCCTCTGCCTGCTGTACCCCGGACAGGACTTGATATTAGCAAAGTAACCCCCAGAGTGCAACACGCAGAAGGCATCACTTTCAGCAATGCTGCAACCAGCACCAGGGTGATCATTACCGCACTTGCTGCAGCGGGGTTTGGAGCGAAACAGGGATTCTACATGCTCAAATCATCAATACTTGCGGCATTGGATAGTAGGGTATATATATTGCTCTACGGTAAGGGATGTGTAGAAGCAGAAAATGCGGTTAGGTAGAACTTGGCCATCAAATGTGATGACGTGGTTTGCGTTTCCAGACGGGAAACGTGGACAATGAAAGGTCCTTTATCTGAGCTAGATATGACCGAGTATCTAGCTCGGATTATATGATATCTAGGCAGTTTTGTAGGGTGATTGATGACCAAAATTCTAGCGCACGTGTAGTCAAAAACGTGTGTTTTCGCTAGAAGGTGATTTGACACAAATGCTATTCTATAATAACAATCTTGTCAGTTGTCACACTCAGTACTGTCACTGTCTGTGTCAATCTATGTCAGTTCATTCAGTGCGCTCCGTTTTCTTTTCTCCGTTTTCTTCTCCGTTTTCGCTGTGCTGTGGCAGTGTGTGACTGGTACAAGAAATTGTTTTTCCAGTGTTTTGTCTTGTAGTTTTTATTAATATTTTTATTACTGCATATCATTTTCTAATTTCTATTTCTGTTTTGTTTTAATTGAATTTACGTATGAGAGCCACGTTAAGATATTTTCATTTAGTTAATTTGAATCAGTCGCTTATTTTTTTAATATAATATATTTATTTAATCAAAATATGATCCATTGCTATCTATGCATTTCTGCTATCACATAGGTACTTAGTTTATGCCTTCTCTAAAAAAACATTAGTACGGGAATCAACAAAATCTTTGAAGGTGGTTTGACTGCCTCATCGGAGTTGAATTTTTTTCCCTGCAAAAAGTTATCCAGATTTCAAAAAAGTATTGGACATAACATTATTAAGATATCTAATAAATACAGCATCTATTGTTGTTCCGTATCTGGTGGTAGGTTCTCTTGGATTGTTATTAATTTCCAATTGAAATTCTTCTTGAAGAAACGTAATTAATGGCGTTGATGAAATGGCTTCAATATATTAGTGAACTCAAGAATCTTAGCTAGTTATTTCAATATACTACTAAAGATCGTAAATTATAAATATAAATAATGAATGTTTCACTATAAACTCCATTATGATTAGAAAAATAAATATGCAGAAAAAATTTTTAAATGGCTTCAATATATTAGTGAACTCCAGAATCTTAGCTAGTTATTTCAATATACTACTAAAGATCGTAAATTATAAATATAAATAATGAATGTTTCACTATAAACTCCATTATGATTAGAAAAATTAATTAATTTTTTAAAGTTTAAATTAATAACAAATAAGAAAAAGATTCGTGCGCTGCACGCCATCAGCTGATTTTAAAATAAAGTTCTGTCAGTCTTAATAAATTTATTCTCTAAGCAATTGTTTTAATGCATTAATTTCAATAAGAATGAAATTAAAATTAATAATTAATTTAAAAACATGATATGCAATGAAATTTATGTGAATTTTAATTTACCTAGAGAGTAGATTTTACATTTACTGGCGCTCAATACACACCAAATATATGCGTGCTAAATGCACAGATAAATGCATACTTTAATTATAAAAATATAATTAACTTACTGATGACTTGATAACTCTCTAAATTATCACGGTCAGACATTTTATTATCAGAACAGAAAAATGATTTATTTACCAGAAAAACACAGGTTATGAGTACTGTAATAAACAGAGTATACACTATAGGTATCCGAGCTCAGTGGAGCGAAAGAGATGGCTTAACGCCGGATCGAGTGAGAGAAACGCACAGTCGATTCCGAGCTCAGTGGAGCGAAAGAGATGGCTTAACGCCGGATCGAGTGAGAGAGAAACGCACAGTCGATTGCGCGTGGCGACGCGTCGCCACGCCAGAAATCGGTCTCACGTGCGCCTATAGATGTTTCACATCAAAAATGGTAGTCTGTTGATGCAAGGTCCGGGGAGTACGGCGGATGTCTTAAACATTCCAATTAAAGCTCCTCTAATTTTATAGCAGTCTGTAGTCACAGTAGAGACCTGCAGTAATCTTCTGGCCAGATTTAAGGAATTTGTAGTGCACCACACCGGAATTAGTCCACTAAACGCTGACCAATAACTTTTTTCTAGTCAATTTTCTCTTGGGGCAGTATTTGGATGGTTCACCGGGGTTCAGCCATTGGGATGCGCGCTTCAATTGCTATTGTTGTACAGTATCCACTTTTCATCACAGGTAATGATGCGATTTAAAATGCCTTCATTATTGTGCCGCTTCAGTAATGTAACGCAACGGTCGACGCGCGTTTGTCGGTTTGCTTCACTCAATTCATGAATTACCCACCTTTCGAGCTTTCTTATCTTCCCAATTTGTTTCAAGTGGATTAAAACAGTTTTATCATTAACACCGCAGCCTGCAGCTAACTCGGACGTAGGTTGCGATGGATCGGCTTCCACAATAGTCTTCAATTCTTCATTGTCGACTTTGGTCTCCAGCCGTCCATGGAGATTGTTCTGTAGGTTGAAATTTCCAAAACGAAAACATTGGAACCAAAAACGCACTGTGCTTTCTCTAGTGACACCACTGCCATACATATTAATTAATTCTTCGAGCGTTTCTGCAGCACTGGTTCCAAGGTGGATCTCACATTCGTAAATAACGCGAAATTTTTAATTTTCTATTTTGGAAATTCAATGACGAAAAGAAAAAAGCAAAAGAAATACGGTTTTCGAGACACAAATTGATGAATAAATAGCTGTATAAATCTGAATTTGGAATCCTAAACCAAAGAGGAGATATTTCAGATCAAATTGGTCAGTACGACAAAACGCCAATATTTATATATTCTTTGTTGTACACCAATCAAACATCGAACAAAATACATTCAACACAAAATATACAATGGGCGGCCTTATCGCTAATGCGATTTCCTCCAGGCAACCAAAGAATGGACAGATTCTCCTGAACCACAAATGGGACTGTCGTTGGTGCAAACATCATTATTACAATATAATAAAGTAGATACACAAATACATACATATACATACATAAATACATAGATACTGAACATAACAGGTAAGCAAGTAAATTAGACAAAAAGTGTTCGTTGAACAAGATCATAATGACAAGTAGTGTTCCTTCACAAGTCTCTTGAATGCTCTCTTGACATCTCTTGAAGTCTCCTACAACGATTGTGCGCATTTAATTTCAATTTAGATGCATTCCACAAACGAGGGGCCTGAACAGTGAAAGATTTATCAAGGAACGTTGTGGAATGCATAGGCATTTTGAACTTTCAAGTTATCTGATGACCTTAACGTATGTGAGTTGCACAGAAATTGAAAGCGATTCTTGAGATAAAGAGGGCTGAAAAAAGAAAAAAGCACATTATATAGAGGGGAAAGAATATGAGCATTCCGACGAAGGCGAATTGGTAACCACTTGAGCTTCACACGAAATTCGGATACATGGTCATATTTGCGCAGACCAAATATAAACCTTATACAAAAATTTTGAAGTCGCTCAAGCTTATCTAGTTGGTCTTGGGTAAGATCAAGATAGCTGATTGTGCAAATGGAATTTTGGTGGCAGTCAGTAGGAAATTGCGTAATCTCTTCAGAGACGCTGCTGATGCAAATAGCTTGCGGCTAACTTCCTGCAGCTGAGCAGTCCAAGTCGAGAAGGCTTTGTTCTTAACTTTGTCACTAAAGGGAACCACTGAGTTTTCAAAAGAAACTTGAGGTAGGGTCCAATCGATTCTAGAGACCGTCCTAGAACTGCCCACGACAATAACCTGTGTCTTTATGGGGTTGACCAAAAGCCCATGAAGATATGGGCTTTTGGTCTAGTCACATATGCGGGTCAGATTACGATTGATCGCTAATAGGGCCTCAGATAGATTTTCAAAAGGCGCTCATGAGTAAATTTGTAAATCATCTGTAGGAAGAAATTAGTTCGTCAGAGAAAGAGTTAATAAAAACTGCGAAAAGTAAAGGGGATAACACGCCACCCTGCGGTACACCAGCAGACGTATTACTACAGGAAGACAAGGTCTCTCCGAAGCAAATACGTTGCCGGCGACCAAACAGGTAACTACGAAACTAGTCAATTACCGATTGAGATATGTTAAGAGAACAAAGTATGCCAAGCAGAAAATCAAAATCAACAGTGTTAAAAGCATTACTGAAATTCAGTAAAGCTAAGACTGTCAAATTATCACTTTCCATGGCTGACCTTATATCATCCGTAATGTTCAAAAGCGCTGAGGTGGTACTATGACCAGGACAAAAGCCAGATTGGAAAGAGTTGGGGGGATTATTCTTAGAAAAAAGTATTCAATTGATTATGAATTAACCATTCAAGGACTTTGGAAAGAAATGGTCAGACAGACATTGGACGATATTCAGAAAAGCATGTGGGATTAGACTTTTTAGGTAAAGAAATTATTTGGGCATCTTTACACGAGCAAAGATAAATCCCACTAGATGATGAAAAATTGAGGATATGACAAATTACGGGAAGAATAACATCCAACACAGGGAGCAAGATCTTACGGCTGATACAGTCACTTTCTACTGTATTAGAATGTAATTGATAGTATGCTGATAGTATGCTCTTTCTTAACATCACAAGCGGAAAATTGACCAAAGACAAATGGAGAAAAACTGGGAGTCGGAAGAGATGATTATTCATAGCATTTATGTCTTTGTCTTTTGGGATAGTCTCTTGCCGGGTTTTACCGATCTCCAATGTTCTAAGAAATTTCCAAACTTTGGATGCGTCTTCATTTTGGACGGAAGCCTGAATGTAGTGGCCGACGAGCATTCCTGCACACCTTGTTGCAGTGATTACGGATTGCAATGTATCTTTCTCTGTTCACATCATTAGGCCTACGCTTAAATTTAGACTTTGCCATATTTTTTTGGCCATCAACGTTTTAATCTTATCTGTGAGCCACGGCGCCGGTAACTGCTTAACTTAACTGCTCGAGCAGGTGCGTAATGATCGTAGAGCTCAATAAACTTCATTGTAAAATTTTAACTTGGTCATCAACTGATGCAGAAGCAAACAGGCCAGACCAATCTATATTGCTGGCATCTTTGCAAAGATTGTCAACATTCATGCCACCAAAATTGCGCTGCATAAGAATTTTAGCTTTAGTCTTAGGCGGATGGATTTTATTTGATAGAAAAATCAGATCGTGATAGGAAAAGGCGTCGGCTGAACGTTGACTATGCCTGGCAACGTGATCAAGGGAAGAGACAAAATTTAAGTCGAGGAGTGAAGGAGTAGACTTAGGAAAATGGTGGGTGGCACTTAATGGAAGAATGGAAAGATTATTGGAAGCCACAATATTAGTGAGAGAAGAAGATCGATAGTCTTTTTTCAACAAACGGGTATTAAAGTCACCCATGACTATGCTATGACTGTAAGAAGGCACAAGGATTTCTAGGAGGCTTTAAAAGGAAGAAAAGAAACTTAAGCGTAAAGAGGGGCAATAATAGACGCCAAGAAGTAATTTCGAATGGTGAAGTTCGACTTCAATGAAGAGATGTTCACTGGCATTTGACGGCGGTGGCTGAGCCGATATATTGACGATATATAGAGTAGGAAGTTTGCGTACGGAGATATATGGCAACACCACCACCAGCACCAACTGCGCGGTCGTTACTTATAAGCTGGAAACCGGGCAAGGAGGCAAGGTTTCAGCCATGATTCGGAAATAAGTATAGCATGTATGTTCTTACAGTCAAACCTAGCCAGCATATCGTGGAAATGAGCCGGAATGCTTTGAGCGTTAATATGTATGACATTACAATTTTTAGGAACATGCAAAACTGCGCTGCGATACTGTCAGCAAGAGAAGGTAGACTCACGAAACTGTCGTCGTTGCTTGTTATAGAAAAAAAAACTACTATTATCACTACTTACATTGACAGACATAAATATTTACCTAATATACTAATAAATAAAAATAAAATAAAAATAAACCGATTGACTAAAAAACTAGTCCTGCCGGTTGCGTTATTAATTATATAGAAGTAAAATCTACTTACGCAGTCCGGGCAACAAAACAGAAATAGAAATTAGAAAATGATATGCAGTAATAAAAATATTAATAAAAACTACAAGACAAAACACTAGAAAAACAATTTCTTGTACCAGTCACACACTGCCACAGCACAGCGAAAACGGAGAAGAAAACGGAGAAAAGAAAACGGAGCGCACTGAATGAACTGACATAGATTGACACAGACAGTGACAGTACTGAGTGTGACAACTGACAAGATTGTTATTATAGAATAGCATTTGTGTCAAATCACCTTCTAGCGAAATTCGAGCGAAATTCTAGCGCACGTGTAGTCAAAAACACACGTTTTTGACTACACGTGCGCTAGAATTTCGCTCCATTTCCGCGCAGTTGGTGCTGGTGGTGGTGTTGCCATATATCTCCGTACGCAAACTTCCTACTCTATATATCGTCAATATATCGGCTCAGCCACCGCCGTCAAATGCCAGTGAACATCTCTTCATTGAAGTCGAACTTCACCATTCGAAATTACTTCTTGGCGTCTATTATTGCCCCTCTTTACGCTTAAGTTTCTTTTCTTCCTTTTAAAGCCTCCTAGAAATCCTTGTGCCTTCTTACAGTCATAGCATAGTCATGGGTGACTTTATTTATTTATTTATTTATTTATTTATTCTTTATTGTACACCAATCAAATATCAAACAAAATACATGGAACAAAAAACATACAATGGGCGGCCTTATCGCTAATGCGATTTCTTCCAGGCAACCAAAGAATGGACAGATTCTCCTGAACCACATATGGGACAGTCGTTGGTGCCAAATTATCATGGTTACAATTTACTAAAATAGATACACATATACATACATAAATGCATAGATACTTTAACAGTATAAATAGCCATTCATAACGACAAGTAGTGTTCCCTCACAAGTCTCTTGAATTCCAGTAACGATTGTGCGCGTTTAATTTCAATTGGCAATGCATTCCACAAACGAGGGGCCTGAACAGTGAAAGATTTATCTAGGAACGTTGTGGAATGCATAGGCATTTTGAAAAAAGACTATCGATCTTCTTCTCTCACTAATATTGTGGCTTCCAATAATCTTTCCATTCTTCCATTAAGTGCCACCCACCATTTTCCTAAGTCTACTCCTTCACTCCTCGACTTAAAGGAGACGGGCGAAATTGGGCCTGACCTGTACACAAATGAATTATTTGTCAATAATTTTCATTTATTTTTTTGTTTTCAATCATTTATTACTAATTCTGATATCGCCGGAATATAAAAGATATTATTTAACGTAAATAATACTGACTTTCTTTAGTTTCACTTTTCAACAATGTTACCAGATGAAATACCAATCGTTAATAAGTTATGATCGATAAATCAAATTATTACAAAAAAATGGAGCCGTCACGGGACGCCTGGTAGATGTGAAACATCGACGTTATTTCGTAAAAGTAGTATGCAGAAAAGAACAGATTGTGGTAGGAACTAAAAATGTCAATAAAATAAAAAAAAAAAAAATATAACGATTTTTTTTCTAGATAACGATGATTTTTTATTAAATAAACATTCATTTTCATTAAATACAAAAATTTACATATTTATTTTAAATCGAAACTACTCAATTAGTTTAATCAGTGACTTCGGTAATAGTTACATTCGATGTTGCCTCTGAGAACGGTATTACTGTGACAATTGGTCGATGGTAACTGAAGTACGATACGAAAGTATTGGACATAACATTATTAAGATATCTAATAAATACAGCATCTATTGTTGTTCCGTATCTGGTGGTAGGTTCTCTTGGATTGTTATTAATTTCCAATTGAAATTCTTCTTGAAGAAACGTAATTAATGGCGTTGATGAAATGGCTTCAATATATTAGTGAACTCAAGAATCTTAGCTAGTTATTTCAATATACTACTAAAGATCGTAAATTATAAATATAAATAATGAATGTTTCACTATAAACTCCATTATGATTAGAAAAATAAATATGCAGAAAAAATTTTTAAATGGCTTCAATATATTAGTGAACTCCAGAATCTTAGCTAGTTATTTCAATATACTACTAAAGATCGTAAATTATAAATATAAATAATGAATGTTTCACTATAAACTCCATTATGATTAGAAAAATTAATTAATTTTTTAAAGTTTAAATTAATAACAAATAAGAAAAAGATTCGTGCGCTGCACGCCATCAGCTGATTTTAAAATAAAGTTCTGTCAGTCTTAATAAATTTATTCTCTAAGCAATTGTTTTAATGCATTAATTTCAATAAGAATGAAATTAAAATTAATAATTAATTTAAAAACATGATATGCAATGAAATTTATGTGAATTTTAATTTACCTAGAGAGTAGATTTTACATTTACTGGCGCTCAATACACACCAAATATATGCGTGCTAAATGCACAGATAAATGCATACTTTAATTATAAAAATATAATTAACTTACTGATGACTTGATAACTCTCTAAATTATCACGGTCAGACATTTTATTATCCGAACAGAAAAATGATTTATTTACCAGAAAAACACAGGTTATGAGTACTGTAATAAACAGAGTATACACTATAGGTATCCGAGCTCAGTGGAGCGAAAGAGATGGCTTAACGCCGGATCGAGTGAGAGAGAAACGCACAGTCGATTCCGAGCTCAGTGGAGCGAAAGAGATGGCTTAACGCCGGATCGAGTGAGAGAGAAACGCACAGTCGATTGCGCGTGGCGACGCGTCGCCACGCCAGAAATCGGTCTCACGTGCGCCTATAGATGTTTCACATCAAAATAAAAATAAAATTAAAAATGAATCAGTATATTTCTACCGATTCGGTTTAGAAAATCTTTTAATAAAAGGACTTAATTATATTATCTATTATTTCGTTATTAACAAAAACATCTTAAAACAAATTGATCAACGGTTCGATTTGATAATCGATTAATTATACTTTTTTATTATACAGGCAACTAAAACTCTGGTGGGCAACGTGACGACAAACGTCACATATCATTCCCTTCCGGCTTTGAATTTGCCATATTTTGTTTTCGTGTGCTATTATATTTTTTTGCAGCTTTGGCTACGCATTTAGGATTCTGACGGTTATTGTTTTGACCGATGACCCACGCATTTATTTCGATTCAACATAAAATGAGTGACCAACGTCTTCATTGCATCAACTGCGGCATACAACAGAGTAATCCTTCTATCGGATTACGACAAATAGAAGCGGAAAGCATTCTTTCAGATATACAGCATTGGGTTGCACCTCAATTGGTAGGTATTTATTTAAAACGTATGTATTTAATTAAAACTTCATTTTGTGATAAGCAGTTTTCGAGTACAGTATAACAAGGATAACTATATATAGGTATATTATTGAAGCCAGTTTCAATAATAATATTCCTATATATATATATATATATATATATATATATATATATATATATATATATATATATATCTCATTATAATGCACTTGAGTTATTTAAATTCCAAGTAAGATTTACAGTTTGATTATCAATTACGGAAGATAGTTCTTTTTTTATAACTTTAAGAATTTAAGAATTCAACAATTCAATGAAACAATAGTTAAATTGAATAACCTTATATGAAAGCATTAATATAATATAATCCAAGTTTGACCACGATGTCAGTAAGAAGTAATATACACGCAATTCTGAAAGATACAGTTTTCTCGCTGTTTCTGCATCATACCTATTTCTGTAATTTTTATTTGTTGAAGCTGTAAATAACAATCTAATATTGTTGTAGGTCAATAGATCTCATCACATTTGCCAAGGATGCAGAGATTTAGCTGTGACTGCCTTGGGCACAGATGAGCAACTTCCATCTCTTATGACTGGACATCGCCAAGTGTGTGTGAACTGTGGACATTCAGTGTTGCGGGCAAGATCTTATTCATTGCACACTAACACCGAACGTGAAAGAAGAATTCATGCAGTCATTTCTGAATGGATATTGCCTCAGACTGTAAGTTTTTATTAGGTTTAGTTGTTTTGTATTTTGTACTACCACACACACACACTATCTATACTACCATTTTTTATATTTTTTTCACACTAATCTCTGAAATAGCAGTCAGCTTTAGAGAATCATTTTTGTATATTAGTGTCACATTCATGAGAAAAAATTAAATGGAAAAGGAAACTATCATATAGTTAGGCCAAAAGTTAGTGTAAAAAAACAACTAATTATATTACAGCCTGTATTTCCAGAAGGTGTAGATTAGAAGAGATTTACTTTATTATTATTATTTATTTTCTTAACCTAGTGTACAATACATTGAGATAAAAGCACAAAACCGCAAAACCGTTTTCATGGTTTGTCTGTGGGACCGTAACAAACAGTGTATCTAAGTTAGTATCTAGCAAAGAAGTTACATTATTTACAAATATTAGGTCTTACAGAATTGCTTACAGACTACTGAGTCATGTATGTGTGGGACCTGTGTAAACTCGCTTCACCGTCACCCGGCAAGCGTCATACAACCGGGCGCGCCGAGCGCGCGGCCCTCACTGAGCATGGTATAGCGCGGCACCTTAAACTAAAGAATGCGGCGCGCACTACACGACTCACTCGCAGCGAAACTGACCGGAGACTGTTGACCGCACGGGGGCGCCTCACGAATTTATAGTCGGCGCACAGTGAACACCAGGAGACCAAAACCTCACAACCGATTGGCTGATCCATCTTGAGATTGTCTTCAATCGCCACTACGTAGACTATATATTTTGTAAATAACAATAGCTAAGACTTAGACAATAAACACAGTTCCATTAGAATCTCCATCGTGTGTTTTCATCTTACCTACAAGTTCCGAATAAATCGTGGGAAGTACCCCACAACTGGTGACCCCGAATTTTAAAGAAGTTGATCGTGCAATTGACCATGTCGGAGGAACAACAAGGGAAGATCCAGTCCGAATCGGCTCACGACGTGTTTGCAGTGTCCGTGCAGTCGAGATTATTACCCTTTTGGAGAGAAATACCCCGTGCCTGGTTCATCCAATTCGAAGCTGTAATTGATCCTTTAAAAACCTCAGATGACCAGAAGTTCCGGTACCTGCTACAACAGCTACAAACAGCCGACTTACAACACCTCACCGACATATTATATAACCCGCCTACGACTGGGAAATATGAAAAAGTCAAGCAGCGCCTACTTGAAGCCTACGACAAATCAGATGTTAAAAACTTCCAAAAACTTATCAGTGGCTTAGAGCTGGGAGATCAGAAGCCTTCCCATCTGTTAAGGAAGATGCGAGAACTTGCAAGCGGCATGATTACAGAAGAAGGTTTAAGAATAGAATGGTTAAACCACCTACCCGCACAAGTCAGAGTTGTACTATCTGTAAACAAGGAATCATCGTTGGACACCTTGGCTGCGATGGCAGACAAGATGGTGGAGTACGCAGAGAGTCCCAGTATCGCAGCAGTCACGGCACCAGCATCTTCTTCATCATCTACAGCATCCATGACACAGTTGGAAACACTGGCAAAGCAGGTTGAGAAGCTTACGCTGGAGATCGCTGAGCTCCGTCGAGGACGGCCACCAGACAGATACCGTCGTCGCAAGTTTAATCCACGTTCTCGTTCCCGTTCACGTTCGCAGTCAACGCAGCGTGGATCGGCACCGAAACCCGGAGACGCCAACTGGAAATGTTGGTACCACTACCGCTTCGGAGACGAAGCAAAACGCTGTGAATCGCCATGCTGCAAAAGGAAAAGGCCATCGGAAAACTAAAGCCGACACCGACCGTGGCGGACGTCGGTGTCCCGTACACCAGTAATCGCCTTTGTGTACACGATCGTAACACTCACGAACGTTTCCTCGTGGACACAGGCGCCGACATTTCGGTTTTGAGCGCTAATAACAAAAATAAGAAAACTCCAAGCGCCTACAGTTTATACGCGGCAAACAATACACCAATCAAGACTTACGGACAGAAAACTTTAAGACTAAATCTTGGTTTACGAAGAGACTTTGTGTGGTCATTCATCGTTGCAGACGTAAAAACTTCAATACTGGGAGCTGATTTTCTTCGTCATTTTAAGCTGCTGGTAGACCTGGACAAGAAAAAGTTAGTGGACAAAGTGACTGAACTATCTATCGACGCATTAGAAGTTTCTATAAACACAGAATCAGTTCACATCATAAACAACAATCAACCATATTACCATGTATTGAAGCAGTTTACAGATGTGCTACGTCCAATGTCACTAAAACAGCCACCGAAACATAATGTCGTCCACCACATCGACACCTCTGGCCCCCCACTCTACGCTCGCTCCCGCCCGCTGCCTCCGGACAAGTATAAGGCAGCCAAAAAGGAGTTTGACCGAATGATAGAAATGGGAATCTGCAAACCATCAAAGAGCCCGTGGGCAAGCCCCCTGCATGTTGTAAAGAAAAAAGATGGAGGCCTAAGGGTATGCGGTGACTACCGACGATTAAATTCAGTTACACGGCCAGACCGCTATCCTATACCACGAATACAAGACTTCACGTACCAGCTACATAATAAGAAGATATTCTCGAAGCTTGACCTCAAAATGGCCTACTACTGGATACCGATCGCAGAGGAGCACGCCCAGAAAACGGCAATCATCACACCGTTCGGGCTATTTCAATTCAATTGCATGACATTCGGTTTGCGCAACGCTAGTCAAACGTTTCAAAGATTTATGCATGAAGTACTGCGTGGCATTGACAGCTGCTTCTGTTACGTCGACGACATACTGCTGTATTCAAACAATGAAGAGGACCACAGACAGCTCCTACAACGAGTACTAGAACGCCTAAAGAAGTACGGCGTAACGTTAAACATTGAAAAATGTGAATTCGGCAAGGACAAGATTGACTTCCTGGGCTATGAAGTGTCAGGCAACGGGATCAGACCCACTGATGAGAGAACAAAAGCCATATCAAGTTACCCCAAACCCAATACAATAGCTGAATTACGACGTTTTCTGGGAATGTTAAATTTTTATCGTAGCTGTCTACCCCGTCAAGCCGAACAACAGAACGAGCTAAATAAATATCTACACAACCAGAAACGGAACGATAAAACGCCCATCGAGTGGACACCTCAGGCAGAGTTGGCTTTTGAAAAGTGCCGCCAAAGCATTTTGAAAGCCACACAGCTGATCCACCCGTTACCAGGAAGCCCCCTAGCCTTGATGACAGACGCTTCAGATTACAGCGTTGGTGCTGTTTTGCAGCAGAGAATAGAAGGCCAATGGAAACCTCTCGCTTATTACTCAAAATCGATGAGTACCACTCAGCAACGCTACAGCGTATACGACCGCGAATTGCTAGCGATCTATACAGCTGTCAAGTACTTCAGAAATCTCATCGAAGGAGGTGACGTTACAGTGTATACAGACCACAAGCCTTTAGTGAATGCACTGACACGTCCATCGAGCAGTAGCGACACTCCGCGACGAGAGCGTCAATTACAATTTATCAGCCAGTTTTGTACCAGCATCAAGTACGTGCAAGGCGAAGATAATTCAGTGGCAGACGCTTTATCACGCATAGAAGACATACAATGTCCTTCCATCATCGACTACGCAACGTTAGCCAGCGATCAAGATAAAGATCCTATATTGAAACAGCTCAGAAATCAACCAAATCTCAAGTTCACCGACGTCACAATGCCTGGGATGAACCAGCCAATCACGTGTGAGACATCTACCGGCACGCCCCGACCGTACTTACCGACTGCGTATCGTTTTGAGGCATTCAAAGCTCAACACGATTTATGCCATCCCGGCGTGAAATCCACCAGGAAACAGATGTGCTCAAAGTTTTTCTGGCCCAGCATGAATAAAGAAATCAGCACCTGGACCAGAGCATGTATCAGCTGTCAACGAGCGAAGATTCACCGTCATGTCGTAACCCCACTGAGCGAATTCCCACCTTCAGCGCGTTTCGAACACATTCACGTGGACATAGTGGGACCACTGCGATTATCCAATGACCGACGATACTGCGTGACTATTATCGATCGTTGCACACGTTGGCCAGAAGCCGTTCCGGTATCGGATATCACTGCTGAGGAAGTTGCAAAAGCCCTCTATGAAAGCTGGATTGCCAGATTCGGTTGCCCACTCAGAATTTCAACAGATCAAGGACGGCAATTTGAATCATCATTGTTCCGGTCACTAATGAAAAAGTTTGGGATATCACGAATACGGACCACGGCATATCATCCCCAATCAAATGGTATGATCGAGCGGTGGCACAGAACGCTGAAAGCAGCACTCATGGCGCGTGGTACTATACAGTGGACAGAGGAGCTTCCTACTGTACTGCTAGGATTGCGCACGGCATTGCGAATCAACAACAGCTTAAGCCCAGCAATGATGACGTATGGCACTACACTTCGTTTACCATCGGATTTCATCGTGCCAACAAAGTCAAACATTGATGAAAACGACTACATACGCCGCCTTACAGAAACCATGGCATCGTTAAAAAGTGCGCCTCGATCCAACAACAGTCAAACAGAGCCATTCATACATCACGATCTCACCACGTGCACGCATGTTTTCATGCGCAACGATACTGTTCGTTCCCCGTTAACACCGCCGTATGAAGGTCCTTATGAAGTCATCGAGCGCTACGATAAGTGTTACAAAATTAAGTTGCCGCTACGCACGTCGGTAGTGTCAATGGATAGGCTGAAGCCAGCCTACATATTCAATGAGTCTGAAGATGTGGATCAACGCACACCTGATCGAGCAAGCCAACCATACATCACAAGGTCTGGAAGAACTGTAAAGCCCGTTGTTCGCTTCGCTTAGGAGGGAGTGGTGTGGGACCTGTGTAAACTCGCTTCACCGTCACCCGGCAAGCGTCATACAACCGGGCGCGCCGAGCGCGCGGCCCTCACTGAGCATGGTATAGCGCGGCACCTTAAACTAAAGAATGCGGCGCGCACTACACGACTCACTCGCAGCGAAACTGACCGGAGACTGTTGACCGCACGGGGGCGCCTCACGAATTTATAGTCGGCGCACAGTGAACACCAGGAGACCAAAACCTCACAACCGATTGGCTGATCCATCTTGAGATTGTCTTCAATCGCCACTACGTAGACTATATATTTTGTAAATAACAATAGCTAAGACTTAGACAATAAACACAGTTCCATTAGAATATCCATCGTGTGTTTTCATCTTACCTACAAGTTCCGAATAAATCGTGGGAAGTACCCCACATATGTATTACTTCTTTTTTTAGAAAAAGACTCATGATATATTTTTTTTTTAGATTTCAAGAGCTCGAGCTCTCATATGTCATCGTTGCTGGGTGAGAGCTGATAGAAATGCTCATCATTTAATGACTGGACCATCTGGATTTTCAGCATCAGTAGATGTATCAAGTTAACATGATGAATCAACTTCACAGTCTAATATTGATGTAGCTAACAAACGAATATATAAAAACCAAAGACATCATGATCGTGAACATATGCATTCCTTTTTGCCACCGACTTTCAAAATTCGTTTATCTCACTTTGTAGTGCTTTTTTTTTGGAAGTTGGTTGTTATGTTTGTATAAAATACCCTCTGCTTTGCTAGACTTGCCTTACAATGCATTTAAAGCGCAAATCAAATCCAAGCTTTGTTTAAAGGCATATTATTCTGTAAATGACATCTTTCTCCAGAATTTCAGTAAGCTAATTCTGGAGAAATATAAGATACATACGAGTTCATATAATTTTCTTTTTCACAATGCATAAATATGTGAGCTGTCACACCCTTTATACCTGGGGCTTATATTTAAGTAATTAGTTTTTACTTATTTACATTTCCATTTTAATGATATTTTATTTTTTATTTTTGCTTTGCTGGTATTTTGGCGTGGCTAGCTGGCATATGATAAATAATTTCATTGTTGTTGTTTTCTGGTCTTCATTACTGTACCTACATAGTATTGTATAAAGTCTTCTTTTTTTTAAATGAACAGACAGCTGTGCCGCTGGAGAGTTTGTTCCACCACTTCTTCTTCCCAGCACTAGGAAGTGTTGATGGGTGGGCGTTTTGGGGGACTGTCTTATGTAATAACGATGTTCAAAAAGTGCTGATTCTCAGCCTATTTTGAATAATTGATTTTTGATTTTGATTCTTTTTTTTTTTGTTCACTCCGCATACCCGCGCCTATGGTGGCCGGGAGTTCGATATTGTCTCCCGACCAGGGCGTTTTCTGCTTCGGCTAGAGGCGTGAGGACGCTGAGAGACCCGCTCCCTCACGAGCTTCGCCTCCTTTTCCAGCATTAATTGTATATTAATACGATTAATAAATCAATATAAGAGAAATGCGATTTTTATTTCCGTTTACTCTTTTCTTTAATTAGATTGTAAATGGTTTTCCTAATTCTTTTTTAACCTCCATCTTTGTAACATTTAATATGCTGTTACGCGTCGCCGGCCCTTTGGAAACCACACTCACGATGTGTTAATGTAATAAAAATACATTCTGATAAAATCTAGTCTACAAAAAAGTCTGAATAATTACTTAAATATGCCATATGAGCGCTGACAGCTTCTAAGAAAACTCATAAAAAAGCAAATGAGGTTAGTTTTTTGCAAGCTAATAATACCCTATTTCGGTTTTCTCCCAAACTGCCATTATAAATAAAGTTTTGTTTTTTAAATAGTAATAATATTGAAATGATTTAATGCAATAATCGTTGCTGTACATTCAGGCCCAACTTTCTATGAACTTTCGCCCGTCTCCCTTCCCTTGATCACGTTGCCAGGCATAGTCAACGTTCAGCCGACGCCTTTTCCTATCACGATCTGATTTTTCTATCAAATAAAATCCATCCGCCTAAGACTAAAGCTAAAATTCTTATGCAGCGCAATTTTGGTGGCATGAATGTTGACAATCTTTGCAAAGATGCCAGCAATATAGATTGGTCTGGCCTGTTTGCTTCTGCATCAGTTGATGACCAAGTTAAAATTTTACAATGAAGTTTATTGAGCTCTACGATCATTACGCACCTGCTCGAGCAGTTAAGTTAAGCAGTTACCGGCGCCGTGGCTCACAGATAAGATTAAAACGTTGATGGCCAAAAAAATATGGCAAAGTCTAAATTTAAGCGTAGGCCTAATGATGTGAACAGAGAAAGATACATTGCAATCCGTAATCACTGCAACAAGGTGTGCAGGAATGCTCGTCGGCCACTACATTCAGGCTTCCGTCCAAAATGAAGACGCATCCAAAGTTTGGAAATTTCTTAGAACATTGGAGATCGGTAAAACCCGGCAAGAGACTATCCCAAAAGACAAAGACATAAATGCTATGAATAATCATCTCTTCCGACTCCCAGTTTTTCTCCATTTGTCTTTGGTCAATTTTCCGCTTGTGATGTTAAGAAAGAGCATACTATCAGCATACTATCAATTACATTCTAATACAGTAGAAAGTGACTGTATCAGCCGTAAGATCTTGCTCCCTGTGTTGGATGTTATTCTTCCCGTAATTTGTCATATCCTCAATTTTTCATCATCTAGTGGGATTTATCTTTGCTCGTGTAAAGATGCCCAAATAATTTCTTTACCTAAAAAGTCTAATCCCACATGCTTTTCTGAATATCGTCCAATGTCTGTCTGACCATTTCTTTCCAAAGTCCTTGAATGGTTAATTCATAATCAATTGAATACTTTTTTCTAAGAATAATCCCCCCAACTCTTTCCAATCTGGCTTTTGTCCTGGTCATAGTACCACCTCAGCGCTTTTGAACATTACGGATGATATAAGGTCAGCCATGGAAAGTGATAATTTGACAGTCTTAGCTTTACTGAATTTCAGTAATGCTTTTAACACTGTTGATTTTGATTTTCTGCTTGGCATACTTTGTTCTCTTAACATATCTCAATCGGTAATTGACTAGTTTCGTAGTTACCTGTTTGGTCGCCGGCAACGTATTTGCTTCGGAGAGACCTTGTCTTCCTGTAGTAATACGTCTGCTGGTGTACCGCAGGGTGGCGTGTTATCCCCTTTACTTTTCGCAGTTTTTATTAACTCTTTCTCTGACGAACTAATTTCTTCCTACAGATGATTTACAAATTTACTCATGAGCGCCTTTTGAAAATCTATCTGAGGCCCTATTAGCGATCAATCGTAATCTGACCCGCATATGTGACTAGACCAAAAGCCCATATCTTCATGGGCTTTTGGTCAACCCCATAAAGACACAGGTTATTGTCGTGGGCAGTTCTAGGACGGTCTCTAGAATCGATTGGACCCTACCTCAAGTTTCTTTTGAAAACTCAGTGGTTCCCTTTAGTGACAAAGTTAAGAACAAAGCCTTCTCGACTTGGACTGCTCAGCTGCAGGAAGTTAGCCGCAAGCTATTTGCATCAGCAGCGTCTCTGAAGAGATTACGCAATTTCCTACTGACTGCCACCAAAATTCCATTTGCACAATCAGCTATCTTGATCTTACCCAAGACCAACTAGATAAGCTTGAGCGACTTCAAAATTTTTGTATAAGGTTTATATTTGGTCTGCGCAAATATGACCATGTATCCGAATTTCGTGTGAAGCTCAAGTGGTTACCAATTCGCCTTCGTCGGAATGCTCATATTCTTTCCCCTCTATATAATGTGCTTTTTTCTTCTTTCAGCCCTCTTTATCTCAAGAATCGCTTTCAATTTCTGTGCAACTCACATACGTTAAGGTCATCAAACTACCTAATAACTTGAAAGTTCAAAATGCCTATGTATTCCACAACGTTCCTTGATAAATCTTTCACTGTTCAGGCCCCTCGTTTGTGGAATGCATCTAAATTGAAATTAAATGCGCACAATCGTTGTAGGAGACTTCAAGAGATGTCAAGAGAGCATTCAAGAGACTTGTGAAGGAACACTACTTGTCATTATGATCTTGTTCAACGAACACTTTTTGTCTAATTTACTTGCTTACCTGTTATGTTCAGTATCTATGTATTTATGTATGTATATGTATGTATTTGTGTATCTACTTTATTATATTGTAATAATGATGTTTGCACCAACGACAGTCCCATTTGTGGTTCAGGAGAATCTGTCCATTCTTTGGTTGCCTGGAGGAAATCGCATTAGCGATAAGGCCGCCCATTGTATATTTTGTGTTGAATGTATTTTGTTCGATGTTTGATTGGTGTACAACAAAGAATATATAAATATTGGCGTTTTGTCGTACTGGCCAATTTGATCTGAAATATCTCCTCTTTGGTTTAGGATTCCAAATTCAGATTTATACAGCTATTTATTCATCAATTTGTGTCTCGAAAACCGTATTTCTTTTGCTTTTTTCTTTTCGTCATTGAATTTCCAAAATAGAAAATTAAAAATTTCGCGTTATTTACGAATGTGAGATCCACCTTGGAACCAGTGCTGCAGAAACGCTCGAAGAATTAATTAATATGTATGGCAGTGGTGTCACTAGAGAAAGCACAGTGCGTTTTTGGTTCCAATGTTTTCGTTTTGGAAATTTCAACCTACAGAACAATCTCCATGGACGGCTGGAGACCAAAGTCGACAATGAAGAATTGAAGACTATTGTGGAAGCCGATCCATCGCAACCTACGTCCGAGTTAGCTGCAGGCTGCGGTGTTAATGATAAAACTGTTTTAATCCACTTGAAACAAATTGGGAAGATAAGAAAGCTCGAAAGGTGGGTAATTCATGAATTGAGTGAAGCAAACCGACAAACGCGCGTCGACCTTTGCGTTACATTACTGAAGCGGCACAATAATGAAGGCATTTTAAATCGCATCATTACCTGTGATGAAAAGTGGATACTGTACAACAATAGCAATTGAAGCGCGCATCCCAATGGCTGAACCCCGGTGAACCATCCAAATACTGCCCCAAGAGAAAATTGACTAGAAAAAAGTTATTGGTCAGCGTTTAGTGGACTAATTCCGGTGTGGTGCACTACAAATTCCTTAAATCTGGCCAGAAGATTACTGCAGGTCTCTACTGTGACTACAGACTGCTATAAAATTAGAGGAGCTTTAATTGGAATGTTTAAGACATCCGCCGTACTCCCCGGACCTTGCATCAACAGACTACCATTTTTTTGAAATCTGGATAACTTTTTGCAGGGAAAAAAATTCAACTCCGATGAGGCAGTCAAACCACCTTCAAAGATTTTGTTGATTCCCGTACTAATGTTTTTTTAGAGAAGGCATAAACTAAGTACCTATGTGATAGCAGAAATGCATAGATAGCAATGGATCATATTTTGATTAAATAAATATATTATATTAAAAAAATAAGCGACTGATTCAAATTAACTAAATGAAAATATCTTAACGTGGCTCTCATACGTAAATTCAATAAAAAAAGAGTTATTAAACTTACACAGCGCAACTAGTTAACAGATTACTCGTGAGGGAAACTTGCGCTCATGACGTCACCGTCGCGGGGAATGTTTGCGTCATTGTTTATTATTATATTTATTAGATCATGTAGTTGTTGTTCGTTACCGACTGAGCTCCGCCTAAGTGCTGAGCGATCGTAAAAATGCAAATCCGTGGAGCGTCGTGACACTAAACCCTCGCGAGCGTCGTGCACTGCCACTCTGTTGAGCTCGATACCGGACAACTGAACCCGCTACCAGCCTCGTATAAATAAATTAACTCACGACCTACATTCCTTGTTTTACTTCTTTTTGTTGGGTTGTGGATATCTACGACACTGATAGTTTTATTGTATCCCCATTATATGGACTACTGTCGGGGATTCTACCAGAGAACAGTACCTCTATACTTATGTAAGATACTTGCAAGTAGCATATGATAAGAATAATGTGTTTCAAATCAAATCAAATCAAAAGTCATTTATCAAATTAGGCTGAGAATCAGCACTTTTTGAACGTCAATATTACATAAGATAGTCCCCCAAAACGCCCACCTATCGACACTTCCTAGTGCTTTCGCTGGGAAGAAGAAGTGGCGGAAGAAACTCCCCAGCAGCACAGCTGTCTGTTCATTTAAAAAACACATGACTTTATACAATACTATGTATAGTAATGAACACAAGAAAATATAACAACAATGAAATTATTGAAAATATGCCAGCTACCACGCCAGAATACCAGCAAAGCAAAACAATATATATTTAAATGAAAATGTAAATAACTAAAAAACTTATTACTTCAATAAAAGCCCCAGGTATAAAGGGCGCGACAGCTTACATATTTATGTATTCAAAAAAAATAAATAAAGTGAATTATATGAACTCATATAACGTGTCAGTAAGCTAATTCCGGAGAAAGAACACAAAAATTGTCCTGAGTTAATCAGAGCGACCAGCTATTCTTATCATTTAAATAATCATTTACAGAATAATATGCCTTTGAACAAAGCTTGGATTTGATTTGTGTTTTAAATGCATTATAAGGCAAGTCTAGCAAAGCAGAGGGTATCAAAGTTATACCAAGCCCAACAAAAGAGTTATGAACCTTTTGAAGTCGGTGAAAAGGGGCTGGCAGTTTGTCCTTGTTTCTGGTGTTAATATTATGTATATCACAGTTTTTGGTATACACATTAATATTTTGCCTAAAATATAAGATATTGGCGAAGATAAATTGTGAAGCAACCGTGAGAATACCAATATCTTTAAAGAACTCTCTCAGAGAAAATCTGACACCGACCTGGTAAATTGCTCGGACAGCTCGTTTTTGGAGTACAAATATATTTTGTATGTCAGCGGCTTTGCCCCACAGTAGAATACCGTAGGACATAACGTTGTGGAAATAACTAAAATAAACTAAACGAGCTGTATCAACGTCTGTAACTCTGTATACTGTCTTACTTTCCTGACGGCGTAGGCGGCCGAACTGAGCCTTGTATGATGCTCACGAACATCGCACATCGATCCCGAGTCATCACCGAGTCATATATCACAACACAGTTATTGCGCTTTTATACAATGCCCCCGCTGCGAACTGCGAACCATCAGAATAATAATTAAGGTGTTTTGTATCACCGTCGGTAAGTCACCTTTTTGAGGAGTGGCTAGAGTGGCGCCACGGCGCCCCCACCTTGCGCCTGACGCAGGTCCTCACCGGACACGGTTGTTTCGGGAGGTTCCTGTTCCGTATTAGGCGGGAGGAAACGCCAGGATGTCACCATTATGTGGATCGCCCTGAGGACACGGTGGAGCATACGGTGGAGGTCTGCCTGGCTTGGGTAGAGCACCGCCGTGTCCTCGTAGCGGCGATCGGCGGCGACCTCTCGCGTCCGCCCCTGGTCCAGGCCATGGTCCGGAGCGAGAGTGCATAGCCACCTCCTTCTGCGAAGCAGTGATGCTGGCAAAGGAAGAGGCGGAGCGCGTGAGGCAGCGGGAATCCCAAAGCCCTCACGCCACTAGCCGCCGCAGGAGACACCCTGGTCGGGAGACGACACCTAACTCCCAGCCACCGTAGGTGCGGGCCTGCGGGCGGTGAGCAGTGGGCAGCTCGCTGCCCGGTAAGGGCCAGACCCGAATCGACAGCGCGTCGTGTTTCACGCGCGCCTCAAAGAGATGTCAGCACATCGTGACGGGGTCCACGAAGTCCGCGGGTTTGTTAAACAAGAAACCGTGGCCCTGGCCGTCGCACAGGCAAGTGAAGAAACACGGGTGGGTTTTAATCAGTAAAAGTCTGACACGCCCTTCCGCTTCGTCCAGAGCGGGAGAAGTCATTTGATGATTTCCCATCCCAACAAAAAAAAAAAGGTGTTTTGTATCACTAGTCGTAGCAGCGCTACGCCGACCCCGCACGTAGCACAACGAAACCGCGCTACGCAGACTGCAAGCATAGCACGTAGAATAGCGCGTAGCAGTAGGACGTTACTAGAATAAAACTGAAAATGTTCTACTTTCGATCAAAACTAGTATATACCGTTATTGCCGTTTCAGTTGCTATGGGAAACCGTTGACGTAAGGATGTAGTAATATCGCGCTCCGATTTTTCGATAAAAATTGAATCTACGTTGAAAATCTGTGCAAGGACTTTAAAATTCCGTCCATAAAGTGCTACAACACACTTATAATAAATATTCAAATTACTAAATAGAAAGTTTATAAAAGTGATAACCTAACCTACCGACAAAGCTTTTAACGTAGCGTTTCAGCGACAGACTTGTTGTAATACGTTGCATAGTGAACTTCTCACGACTGGTGGCGCCACCTCGGCAACATCATAGAACAATTATTATAATATCGGACTACTATTACCTGTGTGACCTCACATCAAAGCTACGTCCATATTTATATTTATAAAACTCACATACAGTTTAATCACCATGCCGAAAACACTCTGCTCACCACCAAAAGAAGTTCCAAAGTCGACTTCTAACCCTAATATAACAAATATTTGTCAAGACATGGAACTCTCTAATATCACATCTCGCGCAAAAAAAAAAAAACCAACGGGTTAAGCTACCTTCCAGCGAGCTTCATAATTTTAAGGATGAAATGATGGAAATGTTACCTTCGTAGAAAAAAGAGCAAGAACATTTTTCTGAAACTCAGTTCAAATGTAACTGAAGTAAAAATGCAAAACGAAAAAATCTACAATGACTATGTGGAAATTGACAAAAGTATTACGTTTATTAGCGCAAACCACGAGGGGCTTAAAAAGGAAGTTGAAGACCTTAGAAAAGAACGCCGGGAACAGAGAAATTTTAGAACAACATTTAGAAAGTCTAGAGAGAAAAATACAAGATTTACAACAAAAATCAAGGTCGTCGGGCATTGAAATCCGTAATATTCCGCAAAGTAATAATAAAACTAATGCCATCCTTGCCAAAGCAGTATCCAATATTGGATTATAACTGAATTTTCTACGGTGACAAAGAGGGAAACATTGATTTCAGCAGTATGAACGTTCAACAAAGTCAAAGACAAACAAAGTAACTAACAATACTAATCACATTGGCGTTCCAAGTAATACTAAAAAATTGTTCTACCAAACAAGAGAGTTGGCGAAAAACCACAAATTCATGTTCTGCTGGGTTTCCAACGGAAACATATTTTTACGCAAAAAGGAAGAAGACAAACAGCTATTAGTCAGCTCCGAAAGATGTCTTCAAGATTTAATTATCACTGGCATATGACTCTTAACCTGTATAGTAACAATCCATATTTTAACTTTTACTTACTACTTACTTTTTTTACTATTCTCTAATATTTTACTTTCAAAAAAATCAAAAATCAAAATCAAAGCATTTATTTCAAATAAACCAGTTACAGGCACTTTTGAATTGTCAGAAGGTCGGTCAGTCAGTAAGGTGAAGCTAGTCGCCCATTCCAAAGAGTAGGTACCTATGGAGAAGAACGGGCAAGAAACTCCATGGACACTCTTTTAAATTATCAAGCTATTGATACAAATATTTGATTACATCATTCATTTTGAAATCAATCGTGTGAGAACGACGCAGAAATATATTGTACGCTGAGAGCGTCCATTATGGAAAAAAAAAACAATAATTCAGAATTTAAAATACGCCGTAGCAGCTAAGAGATGACCAGTCCCCTCTGACGGCGTCCGTTCACGAACATGACGTATGGATCAGCATCATTCAGCTCAACCATATTGCAGGGAACCTAATGACCCAACACACACGCCACCACCAGCGAGACATTTGAGTGAGTATGACATACTCTCAACAGCCATAGCACTATCAAGTCAATAAACGACTAACCCAAAAAATAGATGCTTTACAGCAAGTAGATCGTGCTCACACGTGTTCCATGCAATTATACAATACTAGGAAATTGAATCTACACAATGCAAAGACAGTTTTGTCCAAGGTTCAGCAGCTCCAACGGTGTTCCCGAATGCTAAGTTTAGCTCCTGTGTAGCTGCTCCAGTGCCGAATACCCCTGTCAGCGATGCAATTCCGTAACGTACAATATGCCTGGCCACGTAGTGTGTACTGGCTTTGAGTTAAAAAAAAAAAAAAACAAACAATTGCAAATTTAAACTACAAGAGGAAGAATCAAAGAACAATCAGTGTAAGCATAGAAATCGGACGCAGCTCAAGCCCAAGCCTTTTTGTCGTCAATATAATCTTTAACACTATAAAATGCTTTCTGACACAACTTACGTTTAATGAAGGATTTGAATTTATTCAGGCTCAGATCTTGAACCACCTCTGGAAGCCTATTGTAAAAATGTATACATTGGCATCTAAAAGAGCCACCTACTTTCTTGAGCCTTGTTGTAGGTACAATAAATTTGTGCTTGTTCCTAGTATTTATATTATGGACATCACTGTATTTTTTATACAATTTTATATTTTTATGAGCATACAAAAGATTTTCATAAATATATTGAGACGGCACGGTCAGTACATTAATTTCTTTAAATTTTTCTCTGAGAGAGTGTCTTGGACTTAATTTATAAATTGCACGAACAGCTCGTTTCTGCAAAACAAATATTGTCTGAGTATCAGTGGCATTTCCCCACAACAGAATGCCGTACGACATTACGCTATGGAAATAGCCAAAGCACACTAAACGGGCCGTCTCAATATCAGTCAAATTACGAATTTCGGTGGTAAACGATTCTCGGTGATAGGCCTCACCATCGGCCGCCGGCGTAGTTACCACCCACCAGACAAAGTCATGCCGCCAAGCGATTCGTCGTGTTCCGGCATGATGTCTGGTGAAGCCGTTTGGAGGGCGGGTCTGAGCAGTTGTGTTGCGATGTATGCCGGGTACGATGCGCCAATTGTTGTCGTGTCGGGAGTTTGGTCGTGGAGGGTAGCGGGATCCGAAGCACGGTTTTCCGCTGGCCGACCGCAGGTAGTTGGGGGCCCAAGTAGTGTGCCAGCCACATATGAAAGGCTGCCCCGCCAACTGCGAAAAATCCCAGGGTGGCCCCATCGTGCCGGTTGGCGACCGGACGAGAGGACCCGATGGCGATCCCTGGGGGGGTTCGGGCGTCCCCGCAGTCTCCAGATCAATCTCCCTCTGGCCCGGCATCGTTGGTCGTATTGTTGGGATTAACATTGCATCACCTCACTCAACTGCCGCCTTCCTTCCTATTCACTCATTTTTTTTTTTCAAATGAAAAAGTCAAATAAGAAAAGTAGGTGTGTACAGCGGGCGCACGTCCTCTCTTTCAAAGTGCACCTCTCTAATATTCGAGGTCTGCACTCCAATCTCATTGCAGTACATCACCACCTTGAGACTGAGAAGCCCCATCTACTTTTCTTGACGGAGACCCAGATCAGATTTCCGTCTGATGCGGCATACCTCAACTACCCGGGATACGCATTGGAGCACCATTTCCTGCAGCGTGCCGGGGTCTGTGTGTATGTCCGCAATGACATTTGTTGCCGGCGCCTCCGTCACCTCGAAGACCCTCATTTTTCGTCCCTATGGCTGTTGGTTGACACTGGTGTGGACAAAATTGTTTACACTTGTGTCTACCGATCGCACAGCGGTGATCAGGAGACGACTCGTTTATTTGACCACCTCAGTGGGGCTGCTGATAATGCACTGCAGCGGCACCCTGACGCACACTTCGTCGCTCTGGGGGACTTCAATGCCTGCCATCAGGACTGGCTTTTCCCGTACCAGAGGACCGACCACGCTGGGAGAGAAGCGCGAAACTTCGCGCTTTCAATGGGCCTTTCCCAGCTGGTAAAGCAAGCGACTAGGGTGCCTGATGTAGTTGGTCATACTGCCAATTGTCTGGACCTTCTGCTGACCACTGATCCGGAAAGGTGTGTTGTAACAGTTTCCTCACCGTTGGGAACTTCAGACCACTGTCTGGTGAAGTCTGTGTCGACCTTCTCCCCACCAGATCACGACTCTCGTGGTAAACGGCGAATGTGGCGATACAGGTCAGCAGACTGGGATGAGATGCGCCATTTCTTTGCGTCTTATCCTTGGCAGCAGGTCTGCTTCTCTTCTAGCAATCCGTCGAGCTGTGCGGATGCTATAACCGATGTGGTGCGTCAAGCTATGGAATATTTTATTCCCTATAATGACGTGCCCGTCGGTGGCTCGGCTCGCCCATGGTTCAATGCCGATTGTGCCCAAACCGAACAGCGTAAGCACACGGCATTTCTCACCTGGGTTGACGCTCGTGACCGCGGAGCTCCGGATCTAAGCTCAAAGAAGAGAGCCTTTAACCGTGCTGCCAAGTCCTACAAAAAGGCACTAAAGAAGGCTCGCTTCGACCGTATTACCCATATTGGCAACAAGTTATCTGCGCAGCCTTCCGGTAGCAGATCTTTTTGGTCCCTTGCCAAATCGGTCGAGGCGAACTTCTGTCGGCCCTCACTGCCTCCGCTGGTTAGGCCTGATGGAACACTGGCTCATACGGCGAGAGAGAAAGCAGGTCTCTTTGCATCTCTCTTTGCCCATAATTCGCGTCTTGATACTGGCAGTGCTACTCCACCTATTTTACCCCATTGCGGTACTTCAATGCCTGAGGTTCGCATTCGGAACAAGGAGGTTCTGAGAGCACTGTGTCGTCTGGACGTGAATAAGGCTAGTGGTCCGGATGGTATACCAGCGATTGTTCTAAAAGCATGTGCGCCCGAGTTGTCTCCTGTATTGACACGCTTGTACCGCCTCTCATTTGGGACTGGTATAGTGCCCAAGTCCTGGAAGCTTGCCAACGTGCAGCCCGTGCCCAAAAAGGGTAGTCGTACCGATCCTACCAACTATCGGCCGATTTCGATCACCTCCATACATTGCAAAATTATGGAGCGTGTATTGAACTCGCGCCTCTTGGCATACCTGGAAGGTAACGATCTCCTCAGTGACCGACAGTACGGGTTTCGCCGCAATCGGTCAACTGGGGACCTACTAGTGTATGCCACTCACTTGTGGGGCGAGGCCCTCGAGAGAAATGGGGAAGCGATTGCTGTCTCCCTTGATGTCTCGAAGGCCTTCGACCGGGTATGGCACGCTGGCCTTTTGAGTAAGCTTCCAGCGTACGGCATTTCCCCTAGCCTGACTGGCTGGGTAAAAGACTTCCTGACTGAACGGTCCCTCCGAGTCGTTGTCGACGGATGCTCATCTGAGCCCATGTCGACTAATGCCGGTGTTCCTCAGGGGTCTGTTCTCTCTGCAACTCTGTTTCTGCTGCATATTAACGATCTGCTGATGCCCGGTATCTATGGGTATGCAGATGACAGCACAGTTGTGGAGAGATACCTGCCGGATGCTCGGGCTAGTAGGGAATCAATCCGGTCCGAAAGAGAGGCCATGGTAGAGCGAACGAGTGTTGCACTTCAGGCCGTCTCCGAATGGGGCAATGCCAACCTTGTAGCATTCAATGCCGCCAAAACGCAGGCGTGTCTCTTCACCGCCAAAAGGTGCCCGTTCACCTTGGCTCCTACTTTTCGGAATGTATCCTTGGAGTGTACCGACCGCCTTCAGCTTTTGGGTGTTGAGATTTCCTCGAACCTAAACTTTGGGCGGTTCATTGAGTCCAAGGCCAAGGTGGCTGCCAGAAAACTTGGTGTAATCGCAAAGGTCCGGCAGTACTTCACACCAGGGCAGCTTCTAATGTTGTACAAAGCACAGGTCCGTTCGTGTGTGGAGTACTGCAGCCACATTTGGGCTGGTGCTGCTAAGTGTCACCTGGCCACTTTGGATTCAGTGGAGAGGCGTGCGAAGAGGCTGATTGGTGACCCTAATTTAACTCGAGTTGGTCTCCAAAGCCTAGAGCACAGGCGTAGAGTAGCCAGCCTTTCGGTGTTCTATAGGATACATTCTGGGGAGTGTGCGAGGGAATTGCACGATTTAATTCCCCCATCTCCGTTCCACCATCGGACGACCCGTCGTACGGCGAGTTTCCACCCTTATGTTATTAACACCTCATCGATCCGGACGAAGCATTTCGCCTCGTCCTTTATACCGCGTACATCGAGGGACTGGAACAATCTGCCGGCGGCGGTGTTTCCGTCGGACTACAATTTGAGTGTCTTCAAGGCTAGAGTGAATAGGCTCTTAATAAACTAGTGCGCTTTACCATCAACGATTGCGTCACTGCTTACCATCAGGCGGGATTGCGGTCAAGCGCTGGTTTATATTTTAATAATAACAAAAAAAAAAAAAAAAAAAATTGTTCTAACTGCGTACGCAGCAGAACTTAGTTTTTTGACAATTTTTCTATATGGGGACCCCATTGAAGCTTAGCATCCAGAGTTATACCCAAGAACACTCTGCTGTCTTCAGATTCCAATTCTTCGCCCTTTATCAACACTTTAGTTTTCACCTGCCTAAAACTTATTTCTAAACATAACAAAATATTTTAATCGTTTTACATCCACACAATAATACAAAGAAAAACTCACTGTTGGTTATATTATATACTCTACACAAAAATACATTCACATCTCAGAACACTCTTTCCATTTACTATAACTACCTATCTTTCATACTTCTCTTACACCCACCTACCTAACAAAATAATACTCTACACAAAAATATAGACACAACTCAAATAAATACAATAGATGTCATGAAATGCCATACTTACTACTAAACAAAACCTTATAAAAAATAACTATCAGTGACCTATTATTCTTTCTAAAGCCTCCCAATGGTGAGCATTAATAATATAAGTAGCGAGCTTGACTCGCTTACTACTGTGGGTAACTCATTGTATTCAGTATATTAATCCCAAGAATTCAAACTTAAAAATATTACAATTAAACATTCGTAGCTTAAATGAAAATTTTGACCAACTTCAAGCACTAATTAAGTCTACAACACTCGATTTAAATGTGGTTATTCTGACCGAGTGCTGGCTCAGTAAAGTTAGCTATCTTAGATGGATATGAATCCAATTGCACCGAAATAAACAGTAACCAAAACGATGGAATAGTTATCATTACAAAACAAACCCTCCGAACTCTAGTGTGGGAACCTCGTTTTGTTGACGGTAACTGTATGATATCTCATATTTATAGTTAACCAAAATATATATAAAATTAGTACATAAAATTATTGATCCCCATTTATCCATGAACTTGTTTATAAATATTATCTCCTAATAAGTAAGTAATTTTCAAGTATACCAAACAAAATTCCAAGAAATAAAAGAATAATAAAATCATGGATAACAACCGGACTATTGCGATGTATAAATAATCGGGACACAATAAATAAAAAAAAAAGACCCTGAAAATTTTATTCTGAATACGACCTATAAGCGATACCGGAACTTTTGTAATAATCTCATCCGTAAACTAAAAATAGCCTATGAAAAAAATGAACTAGAAAAATCCCGCAATAATCCAAAAGCACTCTGGGAAACGATAGAACAAATCACCAATACCAGCAGAAAGACTACTAAGAAACTAGCCCGATTATACCTTAACGCCACCATTGACGTATATCCTTAACTGTTGCCTACAGAAAGGTATTTTTCCTGATGCGCTTAAAAAGCTATAGTCCATCCGATATATAAGGGAGGTAGCAGAAACTGTGTCAACAACTACAGTCCCATATCGATCCTATCAGCACTCTCTAAAATACTAGCAAGGATCCTGTCTAACGGGTTAATAAAATTTCTGAACAAACATCGACTCGTTGCTGATAATCAGTATGGATTTCGCACAGGGATCTCAACCGATGATGCAGTTCTTGACCTGACACAATTCATTGCTAGAAAGCTGGACAGTAGAATCAAATGTCTAGGGATCTTGAAAGCCTTTGACTCAGTGTCTGTTCCAAACTTATCTCCAAAATGGAAGAAGTGTACGTGGAAACATCCTCGACTACCTACACGAAAAATGTTTTTCCCTGAAAGCTCATAACTGCTCCAATCAATCTGCACTTTGCTCATGTCCGACAATTACAAAAACTGACCATATAAAATACCTGGGTGTCCAAATAGACGGTGGACTACGATGGGATAAACAAGTTGACGCCATTTCTTCTAGAGCTATTAAACTACTCCATATTTTCAAATCCCTTAGAGAATCGGCTGCTCCCGAAACGCTGAAGATGGTTTATTATGCTCTATGTCAATCTGTTATTGAATATTGCATAAGGGTATGGGGTGGAGCAAATAAAACCAGTCTTATAAAGATTGAGAAACCGCAGAGGGCCGTGCTGAAGGTGATGTCACGCAAACCTTTTCGGTATCCTACAACTCAACTATACGCTGACCGTAAAGTACTTTCCGTGCGCCAACTCTTTGTACTGCAGGCTACCATTAGGAAACATCCTAGCGTTCCCCAAGCTGACCCCACAAAAAGAAATCAATTACCGATAGGTACCCCACATAAAACTACCTTTGCACAACACCAATAGGTACAATACTTTAAGCACACACATATACAAACAAGTTCATAAAAAATTAAACATTGTCAATCTAAATAAATATGAAATAAAATCAAAATTGATGGAATGGCTACTGGAGCGTGACTATCTAGAAACTTTATCCTTACTCAAGTATGTTACCTAACTTCCTAAATTTCTCCATTACACTCACCCACACACTCACCCACCCTCACACACACACACAGATACGCACACGCTCTCACGCACACACATTGACACATGCGCACACACACACGCACACACACACTTAACACTCATAGCGTAGGAAATTGAAATTTTTGGCGACCAATCATTCATGTTGATCGACCCAGTCCACTACTGTATTAATTATATTAGTTAAAGCAATGAATCACTGTCTCTCAAGATACAGGCTACCGCCTAGTTTGAGAGGCAGAGTTTCCACTTTTGGTGTACAGGTCAGTTATATATATATATATAAACCATGTATAACTATGTGAAATCTGATCCTTTCTTGATGAAATAAACATTATTATTTCGTTTATTTTTATACATATACATTTACATTTTTAAATATTTATAAAAAAAAACTAGCGCCCCGATACGTGCTTCGCTACGTATAAAGTGAAATAATAATAATTTATTGGATCATCAAAGTTATTTATTCAAACATTTTTTTTATTGCTAGCAATTTTATAACTTAATCCTAAACTAAAAAAAAACGACTAAAGGACTGGGGGTATCGACTCTCGAACAGGCAACATAAAGTTGGCCATTTGAAAAACATGATTCCTCCAAATTCAGACCACAAACGTGAAATAATTGCCCTTGGGCTTTGTTGATGGACATAGCAAATGATAAACGCACAGGATATTGTAATCGTTTGAACTCAAACGGCATATCAGTTGGGATTATAGGGATACGCGGTATCAAACAAACTTCTCCTTTTGTTTTATCAGTTAAGATCGTAGTTTCAATTAAATTTGGCAATAAGTTTTACACTACCAATCTGGTGCAATTACATAGTTTTGATGGATTATATGTAAAATTACAAAGAAAGTGGCATTGTTTTTTATATACTTATGTAGATGAGATGAATGTCCACCATTCATTGAATTTATTTGTTATAAAATATGTGAAAAATTAAGAAACGCTGAACCGATTCTGTCCAAACTTCACATAAACCATCTACTAAATAGTCCCAACAAAGCCTAAACGTTTGGTTTGGATAGGTGAGTCAAGTTTTTGAGTTATAAAATCACAAAGAAAGTGGCATTGATTTTTATATATTAGACATAAAAACATTTCAAAATATAAAAAATAGTGTTCCACCGATGGCGTGAGCGGGGTCTAAGCTACCGGTGGTTAGGACTCCAGAGACAGGAACCTCCTCACGGTTTGGGCCGTATCGAGGAGTACTGCCTTTTCAATCTGGCCCTTAACCAACTGCGTAATGAGAGCCTCAATAGATGTTGGTCGAGGCTCTTGGCTATCAAACCATTGGCCAAGTCGAGATACTTAATTTGTTTCTCTTTCTCAGCTTTCACGAGATTCCCGTCATGTGGAATGGTAACATCGACAATCATTGTGAGGCGCGCTAATCGATCTATCATCACTATATCAAGCTTATTGGCAACAATAGTCCTGTCAGTAATGATAGACCGGTCCCAGTATAACGTGACATGGCCATTTTCAAGAACTGGGTCGGGCACATATTTATAATACAGTACCTCAGAATCCACAAGTTTATATTTCAAAGCAAGTTGCTGGTGGATAATTGAAATGAAATGAAATCGTTTATTAAGCAAGTAGGATCACCGATTACTTTTACACGTCATATGTTTTTTTTTTTTTTTTTAATAGGTGAAGCTGGCATTTCCTTATTAACTACCTCTGAGAATAAATATCCGAAACAAACTCAGGGATTATTGTCTTTTTTCAAGTCCAGACATTAAAAATGAAAATGTTTACAATAATTTACCTTATAATTACGCATATTGCTGAATAACAATGCTTAACAGAGCCAGCAGCTTCTAAATAATCTGTGATTTTATAATACCCCTTTTTGCAAAGTTTGGCCTTTATATAGTTTTTAAATCGTTTAATGGGTAAGTTTCGAATGTCCATGGGAAGCTTGTAGTAAAAGTGTATACATTGACCCATGAACGAGTTGCCTACTCTGTGTGTGATGTGTCTGTGTGTGTGTGATGTACAGCAAGATTGTGTTTGTTCCTGGTATTTATATTATGAATATCGCTTATTTTCTTAAAATCCGATATATTTTTATGTATATACATAAGATTTACAAATATATACTGTGAAGTACAGTCACAATGTCCACCTCTCTGAATTTTTCTCTAAGAGAATCTCTAGGACCAAGGTTGTAAATGGCTCGAACAGCCCTTTTCTGTAAAACAAAGATGGTATTGATGTCCGCACAAGTTCCCCAGAGAAGAATCCCATAAGTCATAAGACTATGAAAATAACTAGAATAAACAATTCTGGCTGTATCCACATCAGTTATCTGTGTCTAGTCTACTCGACAGCTTCTCAACATGTGGACCCCATTGCAAATTGACGTCAATAGTCAATCCAAGAAAAACTGTCGACTCGACAGGGATCAACTCTACTCCATTCAGTTGAACATTGGTACTTAGCTGCCTGACATTTGGCGTAGAAAATTTAATGACATTCGTTTCCTATTTTTTTCATTTAAAACAAGGTTAGGTTAGGTCGCCGTTTGTCGGCGTGGGGATCTCCAGTCGCTGACCCTCGCGGCGAGGTGCGAACGGAGTGGGCGGTGTCGACCGGTCTGGTCGTCCTGAATCGGGGTTCGGTATACACGTGCATGCGGCAGCGGGGTGGGTCGATAGTAGAATGTCTCTTTCGCTAGCCCTTCTGTCGCCAGCCGTGTTCATGACTGGTGTGTCGCTATGGAGGTGGAGACGCTGTCGGACCATCGGTATATCCGGTTCGACGTCTCCGCCCAGACCGCGAGCGGCCGCCATGCAAGAGCCCCGATTAACGACGGCCCGCGCTGGGCACTTAAGCGCCTCGACAGGGACCTACTCGAGGAAGCTGCCATAGTCCAGTCCTGGATTTGGGAGTCGGCGACGGACGGCCCCGTTGATATCGAAGCGGAGGCGCTGCGGTTTCGCGGGGCGATGACGCAGATCTGCGACGCATCCATACTCCGGGTCCGCTAACAGTCCGCAAGGCGCAATGTGTACTGGTGGAACGACTACATTGCGCGGTTACGCGTCGAGTGCGTCGCGGCTCACCGCCAGTACACGCGCTACCGGAGACGGCATCGACGGGATCCCGTCGAGGAAGCCGCGCGTTATGGGGTGTACCGCGCGGCCCAGGAGTCTCTGTGGCTGGCCATCGGCGACTCGTAAGTCGCGAGCCAGGGAAGAGCTGCTGGGAGCCGTGGGGGCACCCCTACCGTTGGGTATGGGGTAAGTTTCCGTCCCTGGGTGCAGAGTATGCAACCCCAGCCGCCGCTTCTAGCAAGAAGCGGCGGTATCCACCCTCTTCCCTGAGCGGGCGGAACATGTTCCCCTGGCGATGGTTTCGCCCTCAGCCACAGACTCTCCAGTAGAGGAGGGCACCGATGTCCCCGAGGTGACGCAGGCAGAGACGGGAGCAGCCGTGTCGCGGCTCCGGGCCAAGAACAAAGCGCCCGGACCCGACGGAATTCCTGGCCGAGCTCTCGTCCTGGCTCTGAAGGAGCTAGAGTCCCAGCTGAGGGGGCTCTTCACAGCATGCCTCGAGCGGGGTCCGTTTCCCAGTGTGTGGAAGGAGGGGAAGCTGGTCCTGCTCAGGAGGAGGGGCGCCCCGCGGACTCACCGACCGCGTATCGGCCCATAGTGCTGTTTGATGAGGCGGGCAAACTGTTCGAGCGGATTATCGCAGATCGCCTCGTCAGCCACTTGTGCAGAGAAGGGCCGAACCTGGATGACAACCAATTCGGTTTTCGTTCACTCCAGACGCCATCATACGCGTAAGAGCCCTGGCGGAGGATACGGTATCCCGGGGTGGGGTGGTGTTGGCAGTTTAACACCCCATTACCCCGTGTAGGAGACGAGGCTCGGACAGACTGGGCCAGCACGAGAGTTTGGGGCCGTGGAAGAATTTAGACTCCCGCGGCCCCACGCGCGCTCGTGATGGTAGAGACACCGGGGTGGTTTTAGTCAGTAAAAGTCTGACAGACTCCGTCGCCCACCCCAGGACGGCGGACATCCTATGAGGATTTCCACACCGGAAAAAAAAAAGCTCTTGGCTACTAAGCCATTGGCTGTTACGACTATCGGTACAATGATTGCTGAATCCACCCCCCACATGTAGACAACCTCGTGAGCCAAGTCAAGATATTTGATTTGTTTATCTTTCTCGGCTTTCACGAGGTTCTCATCATGCGGGATGGTTATGTCAACAATCATGATTGCTGAATCCACCCCCCACATGTCGACAACCTCGAGAGCCAAGTCAAGATATTTTATTTGTTTATCTTTCTCGGCTTTCACGAGGTTCTCATCATGCGGGATGGTTATGTCAACAATCATCGCACGCCGCTCTGATCGATCCACCATCACTCTATCAGGCTTATCGGCAACAATAGTCCTGTCAGTCATGATGGATCGATCCCAGTACAATGTGATATAGCCATTTTCGAGAACTGGGTCGGGCATATATCTGTACTATGGCACCTCCGATTCCACAATGTTGTACTTAAAAGCAAGTTGCTGATGAATTATCCTGGCTACAAGGTTGTGTCTATGCAAGTACTCTCCGTTAGCTAGACGAGATCACCCGGAGATAATATGCCTTATTGATCCCCCCGGCTGGTGACATGCCCGACAGATGTCAACTGTGCCGTCTTTCACAATAAATCTTCGGTTATTGTTCGTCATCATAACTTCGTCCATAATTGCATATACAAAACCTTCGGTTTCCCAAAAAAGTTCACCGAATCGTAGCCAGGCCACGGATGCTTGTAAATCTATGTCAGGCCCGTGTAGGGCTCTGAGAAAGCGTTCGTGAAGCTCCTTGTTCTTCCATACCTCCATGCGATCATTGGTGTCAAGCACTACTGGTTTGCGCCAGTTCTCTTTAGCCAAGGAGAGCGGAGTGAGGCCCTTGTCAACCGCGACCACATCTCGATGTATTCCCACGTCGGTTGTTAGAAAATATTCCCTGAGGCTGCACACCTCGTTATTGTGGAGGGTCTTAGCGTTTAAAAAGCCTCGACCTCCACTTTTCCGCGGGATATACAGCCTCAAAACCGATGACCATGGGTGAAGCAATTGATTTGCAGTCAGCAGTGACGGACTCTCCTATCCAGGGCGTCGAGTTCGTTTTGAGTCCATTTGAGTATGCCAAAAGAGTACATCAAAACCGGCATGACCCAACCGTAGAAAGCACGCACCTTGTTATCGCCTGATAGAAGACTATTAAGTACTTTTTCAGGCGGCCAAAGAAGCGTTCCTTCATCGATTGCTTCATGTCAATAACATTGATACCCAACGCTTCCGACATACCCAAATACTTATATGTTTCGAATGCGGAGAGGGCTCTTAGGTTTATGGAACTCGTGAGTTGGGTTCCCACGGATTCCATAATCTCTCCTCACTTTACATGCATGACCGCACATTTGTCCACACCAAATTCCATCCTGATGGAACTACTGAAAGTTTCTGTAATTTTCAGTAGCTCCCTCAGTTGTGAATTGGTATGAGCAAAAAGTTTCAGGTCATCTAAGTAGAGGAGGTGCGATATAACCTGACCACCTCTCCTCAACCGATAGTCTAGACCTGAATCCTCCAATAGTGTGCTTAGAGGATTCAATGCTAAGCAAAACCAAAGTGAACTCAAACTATCGCCCTGAAATATTCCTCGCTCGGTCCTTATCGGTTCACTATTCCTCTGAATATTTCGACATCCTGGATAGCGAAGGACTGTCCTCCATGTCCTCATACACGTCATCAGGAAGGTGCGTAGAGTTGCATTTACTTTAAACAACTCCAACACCCGCATAAGCCATGTATGTGACACTGAGTCATAGGCCTTCTTATAATCTATCCAACATGTCGATAGATCCTTTCGGGAACGACGAACTTGTTGGCTAATGGCCACATCAATGAGGAGTAGCTCCTTAGTACCGCGGGACCCGCTCCTACATCCATTTTGAAAGGCAGACATGATGGAGTTGCTGTCAATATGCGTGTTCATTTTAGATTTCAAAAAGGATGTAAGAACTTCATAAACCGTAGGTAACCACGTGATCGGCCTATAATTTTTGGGTTCTGCGGTGCTACCTGATTTATGGAGCTGGTGGTTTATTCCTGTTGTTAGAAACTGGGCTAGCGAACCAGACCCTAAGGCAGTTTCGAATTGAGATGCCAAGCGAGCGTGCGACCTAGAGAACCATTTATCCAAAAGTTGTGCAGCCCATCCGGCCCTAGAGATTTGCAATTAGGCAACGGACGGACTGTACGAGCTACATCTCGGGGGCAGATGGTAATAGCCTCCATTTCTGGTACTGGGTCGCAGGCTTGCTCAACAACCCGAGTCCAATCACCTTCGGTGTGACTGACAGGCACCGACCAGATATTGCGCCAGAATGACTACGTGGCATCATCATCCGGTAGGCACGTGTCAGCAACACCTTGGTCTGATCGCTCCCAAGCTCTATAGACCCGCTTTTCATCGCTTTGGAAATTGCGATTCTGAAAATACCACTCCACTCTTCGCTTGTACCGACGAATATGGTTTGCCCATGCATATACTTTCTGCTTAAAAAAGTCGATGCGCTCTGTGACGCGGAACAAATAGTCTCGAGTACTAATATCAGTCCCCGAGAACGCCCGCCTCACAAAGCGCATCACTCTAGGGCATGTATTGCCCTCCTTGAAACTAGTTAGCTTGCCAATGAGTGCTCTAGACTCTCTGATACGACACTCAATCCTGCACTGCCAAGCTGGTACAGCTGATTTTGGTTGTGTGGCTCTGAAATCATGCATCATGCATCTGTGCTCTGGGAATTTCACATGAGCCACACGACATATCGCAACAGCTCCGCAGTACAAGATTGAATGTGTATCAGTCATATCTTTGCTGTCCTTTAAATAATTAGACAGCTGAGAGTCTAGGAGCACACACCAGCGCCTTGTTTCTTTTTTTTTTATACATGGGCAATCGAGGTAAACGTGGTCTAAGTTCAAGCGGAGTAGAGCGGTACTCACGGAAAGTATCCTTCAAAGCGCTCCTCAATTTTTCATTGCACTGGGGACTCACGGATGTAGCCCTATCATCATCCTCTTCATCAACGTGGTTGGGTCGCGGTGAAACTCTGTTAAGTTACAATTTAACAGTGCCTGCCTTCCGCCTGCCTGCCGCCTGCTTCGTCATTGGTCGCGGTACACCGCGACCGGTAACATGACTATTCCGTGACTCGAGGAGTAGGCGATCTAGCACTACATCATCCAGCATATGGTTATGCTGGATGACCTGCACCTGATCCGACAGTCGTTGCGCCAACACGTTGACAGCTGGCTCAAGCACCTGAAACAGAGAAAGCATTCGAACACGGTACACGGTCAGGTTGTTTCCTCCCTCTGTAGCCCCATAGTATGAGCGCATGACGTTTTCATTGATGAATTGTATCCATCTCATGCGCTGCACTCTTCCGCCGGGAGCTGGGACCCTGTCAGAAGCCGATGGGCCTCGAGGTCCTAAGCGGTCCGGCGGCCGGCGTCCTCCCCGTCGGCAAGCAGGTGGCGTCGTCGGCGGAGAGAAGTACTCGTCGCTCGAGCTCGACGCAACTGCCGCGGCCGGGGTCGTCACAGCGCTTACATTGGCGTTGGAGACCGGCGGCGGCGAGCCGGAGATGATGGGCGTGCACTTCGAGCGGCAGATCTTGTCAACATTACATATTCATATTATATTTTTCTGTTTTGTATTTTCCGACGTGACATGACAGATATCACTTCCAACGGGTCGAGTAGAAAACTTCTCCATTGTGTATAGAAACTGTTTATTTTATTATTTTAGATTTAGGCTTGGGTTTTCTCTTGAAGATATCACAATATGGAGAAAAACAACTGATTTAAAATAATATATTTGATATTGATGGAAATATGATGTGGACATTTGCTGTTTGTTTAATATTATTTCCTTTATTTTTTTTCTCATTTAGTTACACTTTTAAATATATTGATTTATAAAATACATTTAAAAATATAAAAAAATAGTGTTCCACCGATGACGGGAGCAGGGTCCAAGCTACCGGTGGTTAGGGCTCCAGAGACAGGAACTTCCTCACAATGCGGGCCGTATCGAGGAGTACTGCCTTTTGAATCAGGCCTTTGATCCAACTGCCTAACAAGAGCCTCAATAGATGTTGGTCGAGGCTCTTGGCTATCAAACCATTGGCCGATACGACATTCGGTACAATGACAGCCGAGTTGACATTCCACATGTCAACAACCTCGTGCGCCAAGTCGAGATATTTTATTTGTTTCTCTTTCTCAGCTTTCACGAGATTCCCGTCATGCGGAATGGTAACATCGACAATCATTGCGAGGCACGCTTATCGATCTATAACTACTATATCAGCCTTATTTGCAACAATAGACCTGTCAGTAATGATAAACCGATCCCAGTATAATGTGACATGGCCATTTTCAAGAACTGGGTTGGGCACATATTTATAATACGGTACCTCAGAATCCACAAGTTTATATTTCAAAACAAGTTGCTGGTGGACAATCCTAGCTACTTGGTTATACCTGTGCAAATACTCGCCGTTAGCTAAACGAGAGCAACCAGAGATAATGTGTCTGATGGACTCACCCGGATGGTGACATGCCCGACACACGTCAATCGTCCCGTCCTTCATAATATATCTCCGGTAGTTATTCGTCAAGATAACTTCGTGAAGAGCCCGATAAAATCGCCCGTGAAGTTCCTTGCTTTGCCATATCATCTTGCGGTCATCAGTGGTAAGTATTATAGGCTTGTGCCAGTTCTCTTTCGCCATGGATAGCGGAGTAAGCCCTTTGTCTACTGTGACCACATCGTGATGCATACCCACTACGGTTTTTAAAAAATGTTCTCTGAGACTGCATACCTCTCGGTTGTGGAGGGCTTCGCATTTAAAAAGCCTCGGCCCCCGCACTTCCGCGGAATATACAGTCTCATCACCGATGATCGTGAGTGATGCATCCTATTTGCTGTCAGCAATGTACGGACTCTTCTATCCAGGACGTCGAGTTCGGTCTAAGTCCATTTAAGTATATCGAAAGAATACATCCAAACCGGCATGACCCACCCGTTGAAAGCGCGCACCTTATTCCCGCCCGAAAGAAGGCTTTTTAATACCTTCTTCAGGCGACCAAAGAAGCGCTCCTTCAACGATTGCTTCATGTCAGCATCTTTGATACCTAACGCTTCCGACATACCCAAATATTTATAGCTCTCGAATGAGGAGAGAGATCTAAGGTGTATGAAATCCGGGAGTGTAATTCTCTCGGATTCCATAATCTGCCCCCACTGTACATGCATGACTGCACATTTGTCCACGCCAAATTCCATTTTGATGCCACTACTAAAAGTTTCAGTTACATTCAGTAGCTTCATCAGATGCAATTTATTGGGGGCAAAGAGTTTCAAATCATCCATGTAGAGGAGGTGAGATATGACCTGACCACCTCTCTTCAATCGATAACCCAGACCTGAATCCTCCAGCAGTTTGCTTAAAGGATTCAGAGCTAAGCAGAACCAAAGTGGACTCAGACTATCGCCCTGGAATATTCCCCGCTTAATCCATACAGGTTCATCATTCCCCTGGATCCGTCGACTCCCTGGATAGCGAAGGACTGTCTTCCATTGCCTCATACACGACCTAAGGAAAATGCGTAGAGTTGAATTTATCTTGTTCAACTCCAGCACCCTCATAAGCCATGTATGTGGCACCGAATCGTAGGCCTTCTTATAATCTATCCAGCAGGTGGAGAGATCCCTGCGGGATCCACGAACATGTTGGTTGATGGCCATGTCTATGAGGAGTAGCTCCTTAGTACCACGGGACCCGCTCCTGCATCCATTTTGAGAGACAGACATGATGGAGTTGCTGTAAAGATGATTGTTTATTTTAGCTTTCAAAATGGATATTTTTTCTCGGTGGTAGGCCATAACACCGGCCGCCGGCAGAAGTTACCACCCACCAGACAAAGCCTTGCCGCCAAGCGATTTGTCGTGTTCCGGCATGATGTCTGGTGAAGCCGTACGGAGCACGGGTCTGAGCAGTTGTGTTGCGATGTGTGCCGGGTACGATGCGCCAAATGTTGTTGTGTTGGGAGTTTGGTCGTGGAGGGTCTTCAGATTAATCTCCCTTTGGCGCAGCATCGTTGGTCGTGTTGTTGGGTTTAACATTGCATCACCTCGCTCAACTGACGTCTTCCTTCCTATTCGCTCAGTTTTTCAAAGTGAATAGGCTCTTAATAAACTAGCGCGCTTTACCATCAACGATCGCATCACTGCTTACCATCAGGCGGGATTGCGGTCAAGCGCTAGTTTATAATCATTAAAATAATAATAATAATAATAATTTCATATATTTGCTCGATATCCTGTGTCTAGTTACCCTTAGCGTGACATACGGGTATTGATCAAATGCTGCGCCAGAATGCACTCGTGGCGACATCATCCGGGCAACACACGTCGGTCACGTTTTGTTCAGGTCGCTCCCAAGCTCTGTGTACCCACCTCTCATCACTCTGGAACATGCGACTCTACGTATAACGATCCACCCGCCTCTTATACCGCCGTATACGGCTCGCCCATGCACAAACTTTTTGCTTCAGGAAGTCGATGCGCTCCGTGACTTGTGATATGTATTCTCGAGGACTGATTCCAGTCCCCGAGAGATGCCTCTCTCACAAAGCGCATCACTCTTGGTCGTGTATTGCCCTCCCTGAAGCAGTATAGTTTGCCGATGAGTACCCTGCTCCCATCGATACGAAGCTCGATCCTGTGCTGCCAGGCTGGTACGGCTGGTTTTGGTCGATTAGCTTCATCACAGTTTGGGAACTTAATATTGGCTAATCGACATGCCGCTACAGCCACGCAAAACAGTATCGAGTGTGTATCAATGAGATCCTCGCTGCTCTCGAAGACATTCTTGAGCTGCGAGTCCAAAGCACACACCAGCGCCCTATTCTTTTTGTAATTGTTATTAATATTGTAGCGTTGGTACTCTATGGTGACTTTACAAACGTAAGAAATTTGTCAATTGGTTTTTAACCAAATTAACTAAAGTATAATTTCCCATACATAGCCACTTATTTATTTTACTGTTCATCATCCTTTATCTTTTAATATTTCTAACTGATTATTTAATATTATTATACAGTATGTTAAGAATACCCTGTCCGACTCGTGAAGGTGTTGTTAGGTATCGATAACTGATTCTACTAATGGATACAAAACCGGGCTAAACTTAAAAAAAAATCTCCCTAAAAAAATTAATATTATTTCGCAATAAGAGGTAACTTAATAAATCTGGCGGCAGGGCACGCTGCACGTGTTCGCATCGCTATTCGCTCATTGTATGCGCTGCGGTTATACCAATAATACCGGTGTTGTTACTTTTTAAAAATTACCAAATTTCGGGTAAGTTGGAATTAATTCGTGGGAAAAAAAGATTATTTCAAAATCCATTTGTATTATGATGATTACGTAAAATTTTATATTATATTTGGTCATATGTTTACCTAACCTTTATTATCCTTATGGGTCGGACAGGGTTTTCTTAACATACTGTATAATAAACAGTTTTACTTTTTAGTATTAAACAATTTTAAAAAAATACCTTACACCCTAGTCTATCATAAAATCGAAAATCTTTTGACCGTTATGAAATAAATGTAATTTTGACTAACCCGTACACACGTAACCGCTACTTGCTCTCTGCCAATTGAAAAACAACTTTCGCAGCTCTTAACCCACAAAAATCACCTTCAGTCGCTCACTTCTGAACGTAATTAGTCGATTATCGATCGACTTATATCTCCTATTAGTCCTCTATACTTCAGTATTTGTATAACTACAGCATTGAAGTTTAACATAGGACAATGACTACCTATTCGTCATGCTTATGCAACAATCAATTAAAGTCAAGACACTGAATTTAATTTGCTTAAACGCATCATTTCATGCTTTCATTTTGGTCTCTTAGGCGTTTTATAGAAATCGTTTCAGTAGTATGGTTTTTAAAGCCTAATTAGGTATAAAAATTAAAGCAAACAAAATTACGTCATTTTCTTCCAGGCCTTTTCCCAACTATATTAGCGCCAGTGTCCAGTCTGACCGGATACAGCTCAAGAGTACTTTTCACCACTAAAAAGTATAACAAAAACTAATATATAGATCGAAAAAACACCGTTTTCGAACTTTCCATGTGTAATTGAAATCTAATACTCTTTCCTTAGTCATCGCCGTTTTAGTGCGTTTTAAGGATTACGTACTTAGTATGTCAAGTCAATGTAATTAAGAGACATTTTTTTTTTAAACCTTGCTCCACACTAGGAATTTGTCCTGTATCGTCGGTGCGTTTACAAACATACATATATAGTCACATACACAAACGGCCATTCATAGATTTTGACATAACGCGTGTGGTTGTCCGAGTCGGAAAATAATAACTAATTCGTTTATTTTAAATCTTTATACGAGGGTTTATCATAATTGTTCTGATAATTACAGGTGATGGCTGAAGTTCAGTGTGGGTACGCAGTGAACAAGGCGTGAACGAAGCGAAAGCGCGTGTGGGGTCGGAGGGGCGGTGGGCGCGACATGGACGACCCTGAGCGCATCGCGCGCGACGCCGCCGCCTGCCAGCTAGAGAACAATGCCACCGCGACACAAGCAGGCCAGTAATCGTCACCGTGCCGCCGCGAGCGGCCCGCCCCGCCCACCGGCGCCACTCATCCGTTCCCTCTACTTGCAGGCGTTTTCTGCGAGGGCACGTTCGACTCGTGGCTGTGCTGGCCGCGCACGCCAGCCAACTCTACCGCCTACCGCGCCTGCCCAGCCTTCGTGCCCGGCTTCAGCCCCGAATGTGCGTCGCATCCCTTATGTACTGTTGATGCGTCTCTCGGCTCAGTCGCGTAAACGCTCGCTCTTGTTGCAGTGTTGGCGCACAAGGAATGCACGGCGAACGGCACTTGGTGGCTGCACCCGGAGACTGGCCGGCCCTGGTCCAACTACACCACCTGCGTCAAGCCCGAGGACGTGAGGCCCCGCACTAGCTGAGTACGTCTCACTGCGAGCCGGCACTGACTGTAGTTTGTTCTGCAGGACGTGAGCGACATCATCGCAGTGTACGAGACGGGCTACAGCGTGTCGCTGGTGGCGCTGCTGCTGTCGCTCGGCATCCTGTTCTACTTCAGGTGAGTGATTGTCCTCCGCCGCTCCCTATGTACCTTGTGGAAGCTGAGACTTTGTATGTTACAGGTCGCTGCGCTGCGCGCGCATCACGGTGCACATGAACCTGTTCGCGTCGTTCGCGCTCAACAACGCGCTGTGGCTGGTGTGGTACGGGCTGGTGGTGCGCGCGCCCGACACGCTGACGGCGTCGCCCGCGTGGTGCCGCTCGCTCAATGCGGTGCTGCAGTACGCGCTACTCACCAACTACACATGGATGCTGTGCGAGGGACTTTATCTGCACACGGTGCTAGTAAGCGCCTTCGTGTCGGAGAAGCGCCTGCTGCGCGCTCTACTGGCCCTGGGCTGGTTGCTGCCGCTCACGTCAGCCGCAGTGTACGCCGGCCGCCGGGCCGCCGGTAACGAGCCACTATGCTGGATGGACGAAGCCACGCCTCGTCTTGAGTTGGCGGTGCTGGCGTGCGGCGCCGTGCTGCTCAACTTGGGCTTCCTGTGCAATATCGTGCGTGTGCTATGCACCAAGCTGCGCGCGGGTGGCGGGGTAGGCGGCGCGGGTGGCCCAGCGCGGCCCTCGGCCACCGCGCTACATGCGCTGCGCGCCACTTGCCTGCTGGCGCCGCTGCTAGGCCTGCAATACCTACTGATGCCCTTCCGGCCGGACCACACGGCACGGTGGTGGCTTGCCTACGAGTACGTGTCAGCTCTGACGACTTCGCTGCAGGGGCTGTGCGTGGCCGTCCTATACTGTTTCTGCAACGGCGAGGTGCTCGCGCAGCTGCGGCGGCGCTGGCGCGTGCTGACGTTCCGGCCGCGCGCCAACTCCGCTACGGCCACCACGGTGTCGGTGAGTATGCTGGGCGCGGGCGGGCGGCGCGGCACCGTCACCACGTCCGCCTCACCCCCGCGCGTGTTGCAGTTCGTGCGCTCGACGGCGCCGGCCGGCGGCGGCGAGGACAAGGTGTGACTGGCGGCGGGCGGCGAGGCGGCCGCGTCCGAGCGCCGCCGCAGCGCGCGCCACATCCGCTTCGAGTGCGACAGCGACGAAGACGCGCCGCCCGACAAGCGCCTGCTGTGAGCGCCGCCGCCCCGTCACTGTTCACCTTAAAGGACTTCGTCTTCGTTCGATGTGAATCACGCGGCGTTTGCAAACTTTAACTGAAGTCAGTGAGTGTACGTAGAAGTCGATACCGGGTGATCTCCCGGCTGAGTACTGATTAGTACCTACCTATCATAATATAACGTGAACTTGTGGCCTCTGCGCTGTGTTGAAAAAGAATCTCCGATGTACATATTTGTAAATATTTTTACAAAATAAAAGTGTAAAGGTGTTACGTAGTATCGTTTTATTTCAATAAGTCCCGGAGAGCTCCAAGAGTTGTTGGCGCTGGTGGCGCTATCCTGGCGCCACTTGCCTCACTTGCACGTCATCACCTACTTACCCTTATTGTGTGGACAACTTTGTCTCTATTTAAGTCCCTCGATATGTATCACTAATCTACCACTACATACTAAAGCTCATAGACGGGACAGACCCATACTGAAACATTACACTCACACATTGTGTTGTTTTTCTTATAGATGTACCAACCAGCCAAACTACCAACAATACTTTCATAGTCGTGTGTAGACCAATCAAATGGACTACACGTATGGATCAATTAGCGTGTTACAGAATGCGGTGTTTGTTTAATGGCACATATCGCACGTTAGTTACGCGCACCTTCACAGGTGCACTCACGTGCGGTATAAATATATTGCTGCAGACGGCGGCGCGGCCATTGTCTCCGCGCGCCAATCAATTGGCATTCAGCGGCATCGATACTAAATTAAACTACTGTTCGATTGTCACCCGCGCTATTAATACGCTGCGGCGCATACAGCCACACCTTATATAGGCACTATGGGCACCGGTGACCGGCGGCCGGTGCGCTCTTCGGGCTGGGGCACTGGGACCCTATGTTGGGGTCACACGCAAGGATAGAAACACGCTCAGTTATAAAATTATATTAAACATCATACACTTAAAGTAGTTCACTTACACGATAACTCAACAGCGAGCAGTCTCCGACAGAGAGTATAAAATAAATACATTTGTTTGGCAACAAGTATAAAAGTGTGGAGTAGTGAGACGTGTGACGTCACCGACTGACGTCATCGACTAGAAGCACTTGCGGTGTACGATGCCGGGGCCGGACTCGTCATACTCCTGCTTGGAGATCCACATCTGCTGGAAGGTGGAGAGTGACGCCAGAATGGAGCCGCCGATCCACACGGAGTACTTACGCTCGGGCGGCGCAATGATCTTGATCTTGATGGTGGAGGGCGCCAGCGCCGTAATCTCCTTCTGCATTCGGTCGGCGATACCCGGGTACATAGTCGTGCCGCCCGACAGCACCGTGTTGGCGTACAGGTCTTTGCGGATGTCCACGTCGCATTTCATGATAGAGTTGTACACGGTCTCATGGATGCCACATGACTCCATGCCCAAGAAAGAGGGCTGGAACAGTGCCTCGGGGCAGCGGAAGCGCTCGTTTCCGATGGTTATGACCTGCCCATCCGGCAGCTCATAGGACTTCTCCAGTGACGTGGACGCAGCTGCCGTCTGCATTTCCTGCTCGAAGTCCAGCGCCACGTAGCACAGTTTCTCCTTGATATCGCGCACGATCTCGCGCTCGGCCGTCGTGGTGAAGGAATAGCCGCGCTCCGTCAAGATCTTCATGAGGTAGTCCGTGAGATCACGGCCCGCCAGGTCCAGACGGAGGATGGCGTGCGGCAGCGCGTAGCCCTCATAGATGGGCACCGTATGTGAGACTCCGTCGCCGGAGTCCAGCACAATGCCGGTGGTGCGACCGGACGCGTACAGCGAGAGCACGGCCTGGATGGCAACGTACATGGCGGGGCAATTGAACGTCTCGAACATGATCTGCGTCATCTTCTCGCGGTTAGCTTTGGGGTTCAGCGGCGCCTCTGTCAGCAGGATAGGATGTTCCTCGGGCGCAACACGTAGCTCATTGTAAAACGTGTGGTGCCAGATTTTCTCCATGTCGTCCCAGTTGGTGATGATACCGTGCTCGATGGGGTATTTAAGGGTGAGGATGCCTCTCTTGCTCTGAGCCTCGTCGCCAACGTAGGAATCTTTTTGCCCCATGCCTACCATGACGCCCTGGTGGCGCGGGCGGCCCACTATGGACGGGAATACGGCGCGCGGCGCGTCGTCACCAGCAAAGCCGGCCTTACACATGCCGGAGCCGTTGTCGACTACCAGCGCGCCCGCATCGTCGTCACACATGTCGACTCACTCGAAGAAGATCTACACAGCGTACTCCACACACCTGCAACACAACGCTCCGTTAGTACTCGCACTGCACCGTACTGCACCGCACTGACTGAGACGGCTCGCGTTCACCGTTCCGCTATGACGGGGCAAGAATAGATTACTGATGAGAGATCGAAGTGATCTATTAAGGACAGACTGAGATGCACTGCGCTATGCAGGGCGCGGGCAACACGACGGACACTCACAGCGCGGAGGCAGCGGCAGCGGCGACGGTAGTGAGCGCTGGGTGGGGGCGCGTGCACTATATACGCAGCGGCGCGCGGTACTTGGCACTCACAGCAACCCCTACAAGGCGCTGTCGCCTCCCGCCCGCCGCCGCCGCGCCACACGACTGCCATTTAAGACAATCATCCGCATCCCTCGATACGAATTGCATTGCTCTCGGAAAAAATAGCTCTCAATGAGAGACCGTCAGTGAGCGGCAAGGCGCGCTATTTGCATACATCGTCACTTGCGGTCACCGGTGACCACCGGTCAGCTAGCCGCGCTGCCGGACGCTGTGAGCAGCACACTTCACTTTCCTCATGAAATCAAAAGTTACGAAATTATTGGTAAAATCATAACCGACACTTTCAAAAAGAAAACACTACAAACTGCATACATACATTGATTTGTTAGTCAAAGTCTACTATGAAGCTGTGCCGCGTACACCAGCTGCTGGTTAAATGATATCTAAACTTCATAAAACAAATCGTGAAGTGGGTTGTTATTCGACGGATCCCAACAACAAAGTCCTGTATTCAATTTTGTCTAGTTGCAGTGCGAAGCAATAAAGTTACGCTAATCTATTAAGTTGCAAAAAAAAAAAAAATAATAGAAAATTATAGCGAAAGGTATTTGTTTATTAAGTTTACTTGGTTTTGCTTGGTAATGTTTTATTTTAAATATGTATTTTATTTAAAATGTATTACATACTTTAAAATGTATTAACCGATATAGTGCAACAGTATCCTAGCTACACTGGCGGACAAGGTCGACGGACCTTTTATTAGGCTCTGGGCGGACAGACATGTGCGTGCAAATATTCATGTCGCCCACTGATCCCTGTTTCTCTTTTACTAACATAGGATAAGTTTTTTTTACTAACAATATATGGGCCTTGCCTGAAATACAAAGTTTGAATTATATAGCCATAAAGAACATACTCGCTTGTTTTAGATATTAAGATAATTGTTAGTTTTATACTGAATGTTGTTCATTGTTATAAGGCAATAAGACATGATCTTAATTACTACTAAATTAGGATAATCTATATCATCATCATCACCATCATCAACCTTTTATCGTCCCACTGCTGGGCACAGGTATCCTCTCATACAGAGAGGATTGAGCGTAATCACCACGCTTGCTCAATGCGGGTTCGCGATTTCAGACTTAAAGTCCAGGTTTCCTCAAGATGTTTTCCTTCACTTTCAGTTATTGGTGTCCAAGATATACTTAGAAAGTACATATAGTACAGGCAAGTACCAATATAACTTTTCTAAAGTTATATTGGTACTTGCCTGACCTGGAATCGAACCCGCGCACTCATACTTGAGAGGCTGGTGTTTTAACCACTAGGCCACCACGACTACTAACCTATATATAAAATAATCTATATATACAAAAGAAAGTCGTGTTAGTTACACTATTTATAACTCAAGAACGGCTGAACTGATTTTGCTGAAAATTGGTAGGGAGGTAGCTAAGAACTGGGGAGAAGGACATTGGACATCCTTTTTATCCCGTTCCCGTCGTTCCTGTGTGAATGAATGAACTTCATTGTTTCGACTTCTACACTTTTGTGCGACCCCGGTACCTTGCACCTACTCAAAGTAGGCAAAATAAAACTTCAGTCATCTAATATTAGATTAATAATGTTAAATGAACTTCATTGTTTCGACTTGTCCTACACTTTTGTGCTACCCTGATACCATTCACCGTACATCTTTAAAAAAAGTCTCACCGGTTGATGCATTCGTTTAAACTAAGGAATACGAGTATAATAAACTAGCGGCCCGATACGTGCTTCGCTACGTATAAAGTAAAATAATCATAATTTATTGGATCATCAAAATTATTTATCTATCTATCTATCTATATAAATAAAAATGAATTATTGTTCGTTAGTCTGGTTAAAACTCGAGAACGGCTGGGCCGATTGAGCTGATTTTGGTTTTAAAATGTTTGTTGTAGTCCAGGGCAGGTCTAAACGGTGAGTAAATAAGGAAAAATGATTTAATAATAATGATGAATAAGCTTTATTGTTCCGACATATCCTCTACACTTTTGTGCTACCCTGGTACCCTGCACCTCCATGTAGGCAAAATAAAACTCACTCACAAGAGCAATGGGAGGCAGCCCGCATCAACGATTGCGTCACTGCTTACCATCAGGCGGGATTGCGGTCAAGTGCTGGTTTATATTTCAATAAAAAAAAATTAAAAAAAAAATCGTCGAGCACACCTTTTTTTTTTTGTTGGGATCGGAAATCATCAAATGCCTTCTCCCGCTCTGGGCGGAGCGGAAGGGTGTGTCAGACTTTTACTGACTAAAACCCACCCGTGTTTCTTCACTTGCTTGTGCGACGGCCAGGGCCGCGGTTTCTTGTTTAACCAACCCGCAACCCTGACCCAGGAGGCATCGGTCTTCGTGGACCCCGTCACGATGTGCTGACATCTCTTTGAGGCGCGCGTGAAACACGACGCGCCGTCGACTCGGGCTTTGTCCTTACCGGGCGGCGAGCTGCCCACTGCTCACTGCCCGCTGGCCCGCGCCTACGGTGGCTGGGAGTTAGGTGTCGTCTCCCGACCAGGGCGTCTACTGCGGCGGCTAGTGGCGTGAGGGCGCTGGGATTCCCGTTGCCTCACGCTCTCCGCCTCCTCCTTTGCCAGCATCACTGCTTCGCAGAAGGAGGTGACGGCCTGCCATGCACTCTCGCTCCGGACCATGGCCTGGATCAGGGTCGGACGCGAGAGATCGCCGCCGATCGCCGCTACGAGGACACAGCGGTGCTCTACCCAAGCCGGGCAGACCTCCACCGTATGCTCCACCGTGTCCTCAGGGCGATCCACACAATGGTGACACCCTGGCGTTACCTCCCGCCTAATACGGAACAGGAACCTCCCGAAACAACCGTGTCCGGTAAGGACCTGCGTCAGGCGGAAGGTGAGGGCGCCGTGGCGCCTCTCCAGCCACTCCTCAAAGAGGGGACTTACCGCCGCTATTGTGGCGTAACCAGCACTGGGTTGCGACAATCGCACTCTCCATGTCGCCATGAGATCCCGCCGAAGCTCTGTCCGCCGTACCGCGATTTCTCGCGGCAGCAGAGTTATGCGGCGTTTTGCCTCCTCTCGCCACTCCCACATGTGGGCGAGGGCTTTGGCCTCTTGATCCCATGGCGGCAATCCGGCAAGGATGCTCGCCGCCTCAGCGGAGACCATGCGGTATCCCCGGATCAGCCGAACGGCCATGACCCTCTGAGACGCGGTCAGGCAACGGGCACACCTCAGAGATCAACAGCTAAATAATTTACGAAACTCACGAAGAAATTCAACATTTCTTTCACAAGGTGCTACAATGACAATTAAAAAAACATGGAATAAGCCCTTTGCTCTTGTGGGTAAGCACTAAGTCGCGTCCTTTTAAGGCGGCGCTCTTCAAGTGCAATTTCTTGATCTTTCTTCTTCGGTGCTTTCATTACCAATGTTTCAATTTACTCTTGCATTGCGGCTTTGTCGAGAGAGAAAGATTTGATCGTCTTGGCCGCGGCATGGTATTTTCGTTGATGATAAACGGCACAGCAATAACATATTAGAAAGTTGAAGTTGGCTTTGTGGCTTTTTATTAGAAACTTTAAACGGGCAGAGGGTATTTATTATATATTTACTAGCTGACCGGCAAACGTTGTTTTGCCATATAAATAATAGATTAAATTACTAAAATGGCTATTAAAAAATAAGGGTTGATCGTAGAAGGGTGAAAATTGTGGATTGTATGTATTTTTGTATGTTGTATCATAAAAAAATAGAAATTAAAAATTTTGTCTAAAAAATAAAAAAAAATTAGGGGTGGACTACCCCTAACATTTAGGGGGATGAAAAATAGATGTTGGCCGATTCTCATAGATACCGGATAAGCACAAAAAATTTCATCAAAATCGGTCGAGCCGTTTCGGAGGAGTTTAATGTCGAACACCGTGACACGAGAATTTTATATATTAGATTATACATTCCTTACTTTAAACGAATACATCAACCGGTGAGACTTTTTTTTAAAGATGTACGGTGAATGATACCAGGGTAGCACAAAAGTGTAGGACAAGTCGAAACAATGAAGCTCATTTATCATTAATCTAATATTACACGTATGAAGTTTTATTTTGCCTGCTTTGAGGAGGTGCAAGGTAAATACCAGGGCCGCACACAAATGTAGGAGAAGTGGACACAATGAAGTTCATCCATTCACACATGAACGACGGGAACGGGATAAAAAAAAGGATATCCTATGTCCTTCTCCCAGTTCTTAGCTACCTCCCTACCAATTTTCAGCCAAATCGGTTCAGCCGTTCTTGATATATAGATTATCCTAATTTAAAAAGTAGTAAATAAGATCATCTCATATTTATTGCCTTTAAGGCAGAACAAAGTTCTCCGGGTCAACTAGTATATAAATAAAAATGAATCTATATAAATAAAAATGAATTGTTGTTCGTTAGTCTGGTTAAAACTCGAGAACGGCTGGGCCGATTGAGCTGATTTTGGTTTAAAAATGTTTGTTGTAGTCCAGGGCAGGTCTAAACGGTGAGTAAATAAGGAAAAATGATTTAATAATAATGATGAATAAGCTTTATTGTTCCGACATATCCTCTACACTTTTGTGCTACCCTGGTACCCTGCACCTCCAAAAAGTAAACTCAGTCACAAGAGCAAAGAAAGGCAGCCAGTGAAACGGCTCAGTTGACAATGCCAAATCGTCGATCAAACCTCAGAGACCAACAGCTAGATAGATAATTTACGAAGCACACGAAGAAATTCATCATTTCTTTCACAAGGTGCTACAATAAATGGCAAATAGAAGAATCATGGAATAATTATATTTGTTTTTTATTTACGACTGCCCCGGCGAACTTTGTTCCCCCTTAAAGGCAATATGAAATGGTCTTATTTACTACATTTTAAATTAGGATAATCTATACATATACAGTATGTTAAGAAAACCCTGTCCGACCCGTGAAGGTGTTGTTAGTTATCGAAAACTGATTCTACTAATGGATACAAAACCGGGCTAAACTTAAAAAAAAATCCCCCCAAAAAATAAATATTATTTCGCAAAAACAGGTAACTTAATAAATATGCGTTGACCACCCTTCCGCGGGCGGCGGGCGGCAGGGCACGCTGCACGTGGTCGCATCGCTATTCGCTCATAATAACACCGGTGTTGTCACATTTTTAAAAATTACCGAATTTCGGGGAAGTTGGAATTAATTCGCGGGAAAAAAAGATTATTTCAAAATTCATTTGTATTGGTACTATGATGATTACGTAAAATTTTATATTATATTTGGTCATGTGTTTACCTAACCTTTATTATCCCTATGGGTCGGACAGGTTTTTCTTAACATACTGTATATAAAAGGAAGTCGTGTTAGTTACACTATTTATAACTCAAGAACGGCTGAACCGATTTGGCTGAAAATTGGTAGGGAGGTACTAAAAACTGGGAGAAGGACAGGATATCCTTTTCATGATTTTATCCCGTTCCCGTCATTCCTGTGTAAATGAATGAACTTCATTGTTTCGACTTCTACACTTTTGTGCGACCCTAGTACCTTGCACCTACTCAAAGTAGGCGTAATAAAAGTTCTTTCATGTATTATCTATATACAACAAAAAATATCGTTGTTTATACACAACATCATTTCTTTCACTAGGTGACAAATAAAGAAATATGGAATATTTTTTTAATTTTTTTATTTACAATGATCCTAATTTAAAAAGTATTAAGTGTGATCATGTGATATTTATTGCCTTTAAGGCGGAACAAAGATCGCCGGGTCAGCTAGTTCAAACATAATAGTAGTTTATGAAACTGTTACATAATGAGGGACATTATGCACGAGTGTGAGTTTAAAAAACGAGCGAAGCGAGTTTTTTAATAGTATCACACGAGTGTGTAATACCTAATTATGTACAGTTTCATACACTACTTTATCTAATCTCATACATTTTAAGAAACAATAATAATCAATTATGTGTGTGTATGTGCGAAACACAACAACGACTCGCAATGCAAAGAAACGTATTTGGCGCCAAAATTCTGCACCCTGCATCAACGCGCACGCGCCAAAGCGCGCGCAGCCACAGATAGAAAAATGAAATAGTGCTATCTATGGTTTGTAATCCGTACGGTAATGAAAAAAAAATTATTATAACATTATTTTGTTAGAGAAATAATGTTATAATTTAATTTTTTAATTTCCTTTCGATATACTATGGGTAAAGTACGTCAATATAAATTCCTTTTTAGTTTTATATTTTTAATTTTTTGATATGAGAGTAGATAATTAATGGTTAAACAAACTTACCTAGCGACGTTTGACCATAATTATACTAGACGTTGCATCCGAAGAGATTTATTCACCAGGTAGTCCACTCTTCAATGTACTAGGCACCGTGCACAATTTCAGAGCTAATAATGTGTAAAATAAACGGCCCTTCCCCCACCACTCGATCGCTGTACCCTCACTGCTTGTACCTGTCAACTTGTCATTAGTTTCAGAGTAATTTCGCAAAATAAAAACGGGTTGATATTTTTATAACTAAAAATTGTTCGGGATGGGCGGGTTGCTAAATCTCTTCGGATGCAACGTCTAGTATAATTATGGTCAAACGTCGCTAGGTAAGTTTGTTTAACCATTAATTATACCTCGACGTTGCATCCTCAAGATTTATTCACCAGGTAGATGTTTAGCGCTTTTGCGAAATTGAAGATTAGTGTAAATTAGGAGGAAAACGTCGTTTAATTCGTAATTTTTATTTTAATTGTTATTATCTTTGGTACAAAATCAATTTACAATAGTAAAGATTCTGCAAAGGCATTCTCATCGTCGGGCGATGAAAGCGGTCTATTATAGAATTTTGCACTACACCAAGGAATTCCCTGTCCACCCAGAACATTTTTTTATTAGATCCAGCGACTAACCTTTACGGTAAGCAACGGAAGATGTCGCGTGGCGTGTGCTGTGTGCAGAAAAAGTATTAGTGTCTATGCCACTCTCGCCCATAGAATCTTTAATCCCTCGACTGATGGTCGAGGTACTGGCTCGAAGTATGGGCTTCTTTGTTGTTAAAAAGAGGTAATCATTTTCTGATTCGGAGCGTAAGTGGTTTGTAAGACTTATATACGATAACAGTGCTTTTGCAGGACATATTTCTTCTCTGTCTCGGAAGAAAGGTATAATTAATCGAGGTACGTGACGATTGGGTGCTGAGGTTTTTATTAAATCATTGATAATGATTTCCACATTAGAGGTATTTGGTTTAATATTTGATAATCTTATCAGAGATAACGTCTGGACTCGTTGTCCTGGAGACAATGCGATCAGAGTAACTGTTTTCTTAGTCATTTGTTGCAAGGTTAAATTTTCGTTAGGATATAGATTTCCAACATAATCGAGTAATACATTTGGGTCCCAAGTATGTTGGTATCTTGGAAAGCAAGGCCTGGTCTGATAGACGCCCTTTAGGAATCTCACAATATTGTCATTTTCACTAATAGATTTACCAAATATTAAACCGAGTGCAGATCTAAAGGTGTTAAGGCTAGAATAGCTCAACCCCTTTTTAAATTCAGTAGTCAGGAAATCTAATATTGTGAGTATGTATTGGCAAAAAAAACACCATTTACGCAAAGCCGTGTTATATTACTTGATGGAGTTTGGTACTAATGAGGAAATCATAATTTCTATCGTATCTGATTTGAGCGATTGTTGCGCGAGAGCTTTCCTGATAACTGATACGATTCCAGGGTAACTGTTCTCCATAATGGATGAGGTTCCCTGGAAGAAGACAACAGTAGATAACGGTTGGGGTGTAGATACAGAGGTTTTTTACAAGCTAAAGATCGAAGTAAAGGATACCAGGGCTGGCTTGGCCAATAGGGTACTACTATAATGCCTGCCGCCTTTTCATTTACGATTTTTCTAAGGCATTTCAATATCAGAGAAAATGGCGAAAATACATAGAAATTAAGATTTCTCCAATCTAAAATGAAGGCGTCGATATTAAATGCGAATGGGTCGCGCTTTCATGATAAATATTTTTTACACTTGGGATTCAAACGTGATGCGAATAAGTCGATGCCGGGATGGCCGAAATTGTTAACAATTTCCGAATATGCTTTGGGAGAGAGACACCATTCGGTATCAATATTAGTGCGCCTAGACTCTTCGTCCGCTTCTACGTTCTCTTTGGATTTAATGTAGGATGCGAAAACGAACAACTGTCGATTCTCACACCACTGCCATATATTGCGTGTTATATTATTTAAGTGCTGATATTGAACAACTCCCATTCTGTTAAAATAGGAGATGGCTACTGTATTATCGATGCGCAACAAAATCTCTATCCCACGACAACCGTCTGCAAAACACCAAAGGTCCATAAAAGCCGCTTTAAGCTCGAGGAAATTGATATGCGAATCAGTTTCAGAGTTATCCCAGGAGCCGTGGGCTCTTTCTCCATTACAAAAAGCTCCCCATCCTTTTAGGGACGCGTCGGTAAATATTTCCAGAACGTACTGTCCCCGTCTGATCTCATTATTCGCAAGCGTGATGTGCTGCTCCCACCAAGAAAAATCCTCTTAAAGATGACTAGCAAGGGTCATTTGGCTATCATAGTCATCGTCGGTTTGTTGTAAGGCTAGAAAATTTGCTGTTTCAAATCATTTCGTGTGCATCCACGCATATTTAATGGCTGGACATGCCGAAGTGAGTACGCCGAGCATCTTGGCGAATTCTCTAATAGGTAAAACTGTCTTTTTTGATATTTCTTTATTATTATATTTATTTATTTAAAGAATTTAATTCAAATCCCAGAAATGTACGAATTTGAGATGGAGTCACGTGACTTTTTTCGTGATTGATCACGAAGCCTAGATGTGTCAATAATTTAGAACATTCCAGGACGCAATTTAAGCAGTCCTCGTATGTATTTCCTAGGCAAAGAATATCGTCTAAATAGACCACTAGCAACAGTCCCTTATTCCTGAGGTACGAAATTACTGGTTTAAGTAACTTCGTAAAAATCTACGGAGCTGAACATAAGCCAAAAGGGAGACACTGGAACTCAAAGGTGTTTTCTTGAAATTTGAACCTTGAAAATTTCCTGCACGAGGGGTGTACAGATATCGTAAAATAAGCTTCTTTCAAGTCGATACTAGCCATAAAGCTAGCTGGTGTTAATAATTTAGAGGCCGTACGGATATCCTCCATTTTGAAATGTTGAGCATCTATGAAGTTGTTAAGAGTTTTTAAGTTCAATATGAATCTATAGTTACCGCTCTTTGGCGTAAGAAAAATTTTAGAAATAAATTGACCTGATTTATATAAGCACGGAATTATCACACCAGCTTCGCAGAGTTTACAAATTTCCAAATGTAAATTTTGTTTCTCTTTAGGAGAGAATTCCATATTGGTTGGCTCAGAGTTCTGTAAAACAGACCTACTAAATGGTATTTTATAGCCCTTTACGATGTCTAATACGACAGGATCGTTTGTGATCAGCTTTCAGTTTTGTGTAAAGTATTTGAGCCTACCGGCAAAGGTTACCTCTATTGGATCTTGGGCGTGGGTCTCGGCGCTGGCTTCGATGCAGGTTGCTGGCGGCCAGAAGTCTGTGTACACCTCCTTGGCGTCTGGTAAGACGACCGGTTCCTGGCAGCTTCCATGGCCCTGGTTCCGCGATGATACTGTCGAGGAGGACCCTTCCAGTTTCCCTGCTGGGAAGTATATTTTCTGGAACCCGATGCGAATGTATCGTTTTTTTTTTTTTTTTTTTTTTTTTTTTTTATTTGCAAGCCTGACTTCTCTGCCGCCTTAGTAGCCCTTATTTTTTCTCCCAACCCGTCACCGAATAGAAACGAATCTCTTGTAACATCTTGTACGATGTTGAGAAACTTCTTGTCTAGACAAGGAGTTATCAACTTGCGCCTATTAATCGTATTTTCGAAATGTAAATCCTTGATTTACTTCTGATAACTTTTTAATTATATCTATTTTTTCCATATCTCCGGCGATAAGGGTTGAGATCACGTTGGTCAAGCCAGTAATACCAAGGCCTAAGTGATGCTGCGCTTTTTCCAGGCGTTTTTCTCTGTTCCTTGCAGATTCGGTTAAGACCGCAGGAACTTCTGGGTTCAATTGCGGCGCCTTTACGAGAGTAAAATTCTCGGGTATTAGAGTCTTGTTCATAATCTCCTCTTTCTGCTCGTTATTCAAACCTTCGCACAGAATTCTACCCCAGCGTTTAGAGATCTCCTCCTGTATCTCTGGGCCGAATACTTCCGGCTTTTTCTTCGCATCACCCAACGCCTCCAGTATATCTATCGGAAGTGTATTGACAGATGGAATCTCTGTCGGGACTCCGCGCCGTTTGAGCGAGTCGTTGAGCCTGTATGGTCTTGACTTTCGTTCATCTTGTTTTGAACATCGGCGACCGTTACGTTCGAACGAACTTGGGGTGTAAGGGTTGAGCAGTCGGAGTTTGACTCATCTATGATAACGTCGTCTTCATTATAGGCTGAGTAATGTTCACAGTGTTCGCCACGATCGACGTTCATTGTCATTTTTTGTGGGATAAAATAAGTTTGTCATTGGTCATGATCGCGCCATGACACGGGCTATCTTTGTCGTTGGTCATGATCGGGTCATGACACGGAGTGCGTGGTAACGTCGACTGTAATCTCGTTACAGTACTAGGCTATAAGCCTGAAAGCATGTGATCATTGACTATAATTACGTCATAGTACTCTGTGTCACAATGGCACGACCGTAATCTCGTCACGGTACTACGTAATGAGGGATAAAGGGCATGGCGATCATAGTCTCGCTATGATACAAAATAAGCCTTGTTTACTGTAGAACTTATTAAATATAAGTCTAACAATACTTACCTATTGTACGTAGTGCTGCAGTATATTATGTTAAAATTATAATAATAACGTGCTCAATATATAACTAACCACATTTTATACTGTTGAAACAGTCTCAAAAAAAAAAAAGGGAAAAGATGAGGGTAAATCTAGAAAAAATTGTTAATATCGTGTTCTCGTCGTAGGTATATATTATTCTGATAAAGAACAACGGCAACGTTTTTGTAAATAGTGAAAGACTCACCGGAACTGCTGGGTGACCGGTATCTCCGGACACGTTTTTCTAGACGTCTCATTTTTTTTTTTTTTCTGACGTGTTCTTCAAATACTTTTCTGCTTCTCTTTCCTCCCATCGCTTATTTCACTTCAAATATCGGTTGATTTCGACAAATCACACAATTCAGCTAAGTAACTTTAACTAAGTTAAAGAATAGATGCAGCGATGCCCGCACAAGAAAAGCGAATGACAAGTTGACAGGTACAAGCAGTGAGGGTACAGCGATCGAGTGGTGGGGGAAGGGCCGTTTATTTTACACATTATTAGCTCTGAAATTGTGCACGGTGCCTAGTACATTGAAGAGTGGACTACCTGGTGAATAAATCTTGAGGATGCAACGTCGAGGTATAATAGTAGTTTATATAACAGTTTCATACACTACTTTATCTAATCTTACTCTCATTTTAAGAAACAATAATAATCAATTATGTATCCAGCGAAACACAACAACGACTCGCAATGCAAAGAAACGTATTTGGCGCCATAATTCTGCACCCTGCATCCAAGGCGCACGCGCCAAAGCGCGCGCAGCCACAGATAAAAAAATGAAATAGTGCTATCTATGGATTGTAATCTGTACGGTAATGAAAACAAAATTTATTATGACATTATTTTGTTAGAGAAATAATGTTATAATTTAATTTATCTACTCTCATATCAAAAATTTAAAAATATAAAACTAAAAAGGAGTTTATATTGACGTACTTTCAGAATCAGAATCAGAATCAGAATCTTTATTTGTAAACATAGGTTAAAGTGTGAGGTGTTACAGATAAATATTATACATCTGCTATGTTTTGCCCATAGGCGTCAGCGAGACAGGGATAGGTGACCGAAGACACGAGGCGTCGAGTCAGCAGATTACGGTGGTTGCAGTTTTATGTGGAAACATCCGATTAACGTAAATAGCAATCATGTCGCTATGCAGCTGATTTGGTGTAGGCAGAGTACGTAACATGCATAAATGTCAGGCAATTGCAATAAAATGTCCAATTTTATCTGTAGTTTTAAAATATTATTCAAAGACTAATCTGCCAGACAGAAATTCATGCACTGTGTAATATGGCCTGTCAACTAAATAGTCATTTTAGCTTTTTCTTAAAAAAATATATATTTTCTATTTCTCTTATTTGCCTAGGAAGCTTATTATAAATTCGTGAAGACATTCTGAAGAAACTTTTAGACAGTAGAGCTGTGTTTGAGGGAATATTATTTGCTATTTTGTCGGCATGCCGACGGGAATGCAGGTGACCAAACTTTTCCTTATTGGTTTACACGAATGTAGCGACCTCATTGATGTAAAGAGCAGGAAACGTTAAAATTTTTAGCTTTTTAAAATATGGTACGCAGCTATCCGGGGCATGTATGCCACAGACAACCCTAAGACATTTCTTTTGAGCTCTAAATGCGAGTTCTCTGTCTGTAGCATTTCCCCAAAAAAAATAGTCCATATCTGAGCGTAGGCGTTACATAAGCATGATAAGCGGTTAATACTACTGCTTGATTAACAATCTGAGACAATTTGTATAAAGTGTAAGAAAATTTATTTAGTTTTTTACAGACCGTATCTATTTGAGTTTTCCAGGACATATTTTTGTCAATCCACAGTCCTAGGAATTTGGTGGTATCCGTTTCCTCTATTTTTCTCATGTCATAATTTATATTTAATGTCAAAGGGCTTTTCCTTTGAGAATAAAAGACTATTTTTGTTTTAATTAAATTAATAGATTATTATATGTCAACCAATTTATAATGTCATTTAATGTATCATTTATATCTTTTTCAAATGTATTGACGTCAGTCGGAGAAAATACAGCAGTGCTGTCATGCGCAAAAAGAAGTAACGGAATTTTTAAGGCTCTTGGTAAATCGTTTATATAGATAAGGAATAACAAGGGACCCAAAACACTTCCCTGTGGCACGCCATATGCTACATCGCTCGGACTTGATAAATACTACACTTCAGATTTCGTCGCAAAACAAAGTTTATTTATTGCAGTTGTTTGTAATCTATGGCTTAAATACGATTTTATGAAGTCTAGAGCAATACCACGTATACCGTATCTATACAATTTTTCGAATAGTACTTTATGATCTACATAAAGTACTATTCGATGTAGATAAAGTATTATTATGGTCTAAAGCTTTAGTCATGTCCATATACATAGCCGTTATTGGTGTCCTATTGTTCATATTTTATAAATTTTACTAAGAAGATCGTAGATGGCCATATTGATAGTCTTGCCTTTACGGAATCCATTTTGTTCACTGACAAAAAGATTAATTTTTCAAAATAGTTATAAAGGCTATTGTGGATTACTTTTTCAATTATTTTGGAAAAAATGGGATTAAAGCTATTGGCCTATAGCAAGAGATATCCTCCCTTTTACCCTATTTGAACAAAGGCTTGATTATTGTCATTTTTAGCTTACTGGGAAATATCCCGTTTTGGATGCAAAGATTGATCAAATAGCTCAGAACTGGACCAATGGACATTGCGACGTATTTGATAATTGACGTAGATATCATCATATCCAGTACTACATGTGTTTTTTAAAGATTTTATTATTTTAAAAATGTCGGTTGGAATTGTAGGACTTATCAATCAATGTCAGCGTTTTGTTATGATGTGATGTCAAGGGTTTTGTAGGTTTAACAATATTAACATAGTAAGTATTAAAAGCTTCAGCGATTTGTTGCAGCTCCGTTATAGATTTTCCATTTATATTTATTTGTGCAATTCCATCTTTAAGAATATTGTGCTTTGTGGAGTTAATTATCTTCCAAATTGTTTTAGTCTTATTATTGGATTGTTTTATACTGTAGTCATTTTGCGATTTTCGAGTCAAGTTTATTATTCGCTTCAGCCTAGAGGAATAATTTTTGAATTTATTATGATCCGCTTTATTAGATGTTTTGCGATACGTCCATAATAATTCTCTCTTCCGTCGGCAGCACTTGGCTATACCCTTTGAGATCCATGTAGGTCTTTTGGTATGTGTTTTTTTTCATTCTTATAATAGGAAAACAAAGATCATAAAACAACTGAAAGTTATAAAAAAAAAAATATTAAAAGCTATTTCTGCATCGTTTTCACTAAAAACGTCAGAAAACGTGAGACTATCTATACATTGCTTAAATTTTTCCTTATTACTGTTACTGAGATCTCTTTTAAACGTATACCACTGTTTCGACAGGTTTTTTTTAACTGGACATGACAAAATTTGTGCAGTGTGGTCCGAGAGGGCAAAATCAATGATGTCGCACTTGCTTCCCCTAATATTGTTGACGATATTATCGATACATGTATCGCTATTTAAACACGTTGTTTCTCTGGTACCAAATTTTAAATTATAGTTTAGGATAGTATTGACATCTTTGGACTGATGGTTTACATTTATATCATCACAGAGTGTTGGGTCGGTCTGAGTATATTGGTCATTGTATGTTTTTTTAATGTTTAGTTTTAACATTATATTTATCGGAGACAGCGACGGCAGAGCGGTAGGGTCGACAGCATCTTGGTGTGGTGGTACAGGTTCCATTTCGTAGGTGAGTTTTGAATTGAAGCACGACGTGTAGATTTACCCTCCAATCTTCTTAATCACAATTTGAATAGGCAAACCGACAGTTTCGGTTCGGAGAAGTGCCTTGGTCCGCGTCTCGATGCAAAGTGACCGTTCGACGAACCCCACTTTCCAAAGCGACTCTGTCCATGTGCCGCCATCACAAAATAACGTCACAAGCGTTTGCCCCTCTACTACGTAAATCAAATCAGCAACTTCTATTAAAATTATATCGACGATCTCCGACACGGCCAGCCTGACGATTTGCACGTCCTCGTGCATCATCATCATCATCATCCCAGCGCCAATCCCAGTCGCATCCGAAGCTCCCTCAGCCCCGGAGTCCGGGATCCAGTCCACCAGGCCAACCGCCGATTCCAGCCAAACCTCGACACTTCCGGTTGCACGTCCTGGTGCATGTCTGTAACAAATTAAAAAAAAAACACAGAAAATCCGACTTTGAAGCATTTTTGAGAACTCGGCCAACCTGACCGTCACACGACACGTTTAATTACAATGACTATTAGAAAACCAAACAAACTTAATTATTTTACCAACTTAAACACAAAAGCTTCCTTCAAGCCTCATAATTAACAAATTTCAAAAAGAAAACAAAAGGTTCCTGCAAGCCTCATAATTATCAAATCATAATCATAATTGTCAAAAAGAAAACACATCATCGCCCAGCTACCACAGTAGCTAGTGACAACTCATTATTGACTTGACCATATCGTCATCACCTCATGTGATACGACCAACTCAAGAGTCCGCAACTCCCAGGTCAATACATGACTGTACAACTAATGGTCTCCTTTGCGATCCTGATATCCAACACACCACCATCTGCCCATCGTACCCTGAACAACTCCTCACTGAGTTTCAGTCACGACAACAGACTAGTTAGTGCATGCAGTGCGACCATATCCACCTAGGTCCCCGCCACACCACTAGCTGCCCATCGCCCCCTGAACAACCCCTCACTGTGTTTCATGTGTGTGTTCCATTTGCTGGCGGAGGCACCCTCCTCACCATCTTCTACATTATAAAAATCTAACTCAGCAGACATTACTTGGAGAAATCTTTGTATGCGATCGTGGGGTACTTATAAGTTCTGTTTCCAATCAACGATTTCAATAGGTAACGATCGCCATTATCGCCATCAAACAACTCACCAATATTAAATTTTAATACTTTAGCTCATTTCTATCAAATTTACATTTTTCATAAATAGCACTCATTTCTATGTTCGTTACCGCTTGTTCTCTTGAGAAGATTTAATAGTCTAGCCACACATACTATCAGAAGCTCAAGTGAACTCGTAACTACAGGCCACAGTGAACTTTAGTTTTGAAATAATGACAAACCAGACATCATAATTTTAAAACCCTGATTTAAAATTTCTCAGTCCATTATAACAAAGAATACGGGTAGTACAAGAAATAAAATTTGGAAATAACTCTTATTATCATGTCGCAAAGAAATTGTTCAGTACATAATACACTGGCACAACCTTGTACACTGTATATATACTGGCGTGTGTGTACATACACCAATGAAATTACAGATTGCTTGATAAGAGAACATTCGGCCACGGAATCAAAATAAAAATAGTACGACTCACCGGATTGTGGCAATTTCTCGCAAACACCTGCCACTTGGCAGTTGTCAACCGTTGCACACCAGACATCTCGGAGCTCTCATAAAACCCCATTACGTTACCACAAACGTTTTGGGTATTTTGAAACCTTCTCATCGCCTGCAGAGTAGATGCTGTCCTGAAATCTTCTCATCGCCTGCAGAGTAGAGGCTCAAGTCTTGAAACCTTGGGCGTTCAGCAAAATGCACGCACGCAGCTCCAGCAGCGCCACATGCCATTGATGCGATTCACCAAGCAGCTAGAAGCGCGCTCCGCAAGCGCACCTTGCGCGCTCCGCAAGCGCACCTTGCGCGCTCCGCAAGCGCACCTTGCGCGCTCCGCAAGCGCACCTTGCGCGCTCCGCAAGCGCACCTTGCGCGCTCCGCAAGCGCACCTTGCACGCTCCGCAAGCGCACCTTGCACGCTCCGCAAGCACACCTTGCGCACCAGCACTGTCGCGCGCCAAGCAACAGTTAGCACTGTCGCGCGCCAAGCAACAGCCAGCACTGTCGCGCGCCAAGCAACAGCCAGCACTGTCGCGCGCCAAGCAACAGCCAGCACTGTCGCGCGCCAAGCAACAGCCAGCACTGTCGCGCGCCAAGCATCAACCAGCACTGTCGCGCGCCAAGCAACAGCCAGCACTGTCGCGCGCCAAGCAACAGCCAGCACTGTCGCGCGCCAAGCAACAGCCAACACTGTCGCGCGCCAAGCAACAGCCAGCACTGTCGCGCGCCAAGCAACAGCCAGCACTGTCGCGATAGCGCCGCGTCCAGCCGCACTTGCACGCCTGCAGCGGACTCCTGCAGCGCACTATCACGTGGAGCGATCTCTTCTGCGTCAGCAATTGCGCACCTCGTAACGTGACGTTCACTTCCAGCCTCACTGCCAGTACATCCAGCATTTACAGAAGGTCATACAAAGGCAATGACCAACTACCACACAAGTAATCACACAAGTACTTTAAAAATATTGGCAGAAAGCGACTGTTATTCTGTTCCTTGATTTATAACGAGATTGTGAGCAGTGTAGTTCTTTATCCAACTTCTGATGTCGGAGACAGCGACGGCAGAGCGGTAGGATCGACAGCATCTTGGTGTGGTGATACAGGTTCCATTTCGTAGGTGAGTTTTGAATTGAAGCACGACGTGTAGATATACCCTCCAATCTTCATAATAACAATTTGAATAGGCAAACCGACAGTTTCGGTTCGGAGATGTGCCTTGGTCCGCGTCTCGATGCAAAGTCACCGTTCGACGAACCCCACTTTCCAAAGCGACTCTGTCCATGTGCCGCCATAACAAAATAACGTCACAAGCGTTTGCCCCTCTACTACGTAAATCAAATCAGCAACTTCTATTAAAATTATATCGACAATCTCCGACAAATATATTTATTATACACGCAAGAAATGTGAAATATCGACTAATATATTTAACGTATAACACGTAATAATATTCGATGAATTAATATATAGATTAGAACACACAAGTCTGTAGCGATGACTTGCATGCCTTCCTGTTTAATACATGAACGGATCGCGAATTTAATACACGGAGCTGTATTAAAACCCAAAGCACATATATAGAGGAATCTCGACAGATGCAGGGGCATTAGATATTAGACATTAGATATAATGTACGATACTAGAGTGTAGCAGTGTCGTCCTAACTTCGGACGCATTCGCACTTAGGTTAAGTAGATTTAGGAGTTACCATGTAATCTTAACTATAATAAACGTAGTATAAGTGGTTATAGTTATTAGTTAGTCCAGCCGGAATAAATAATGCGCAAATGAAAAAAAAAAACAAACGATATATTTTAGTCGAGGACTGTTTAAATACAAAAACGTAAATTAATATACCCAGTTTACTCGAATAATATACCCAATAATTTTCAAAATATACGTTTTATATCTTTTTAAGTGCTTTTTATTGTAAATTATATGTATGTTAAATAAATAAACGAAATAATAATTACAAAAATTATTATAAAGTTATAATTATATTTTTAAATGTTTTTTATATATTTATATAAATATTAAAAATATATACATGCATGTTTAATAAATAAACGATATAATTTAATTATTAAATAAATTAAATAAAAAAAAAGAAAATGTTGAATTACTACTTACATATTTATTTTTTATCGATTTTATCCGGGACGGGAGGTGAGGGGAGAAGGGGGGGGAACAAATAATGCACAATTGAAAAAAAAACCGAATGATATATTTCAGTTGGGGACTGTTTAAATACAAAAACGTAAGTAAATTAATATTCCCAGTATATTGAAATAGTACACCTAATAATTACAATATATATGTCGGAGACAGCGACGGCAAAGCGGTAGGGTCGACATCATCTTGGTGTGATGGTACAGGTTCCGTTTCGTAGGTGAGTTTTGAATTAAAGCACGACGTGTAGATATACCCTCCAATGTTCATAATAACAATTTGAATAGGCAAACCGACAGTTTCGGTTCGGAGAAGTGCCTTGGTCCGCGTCTCGATGCAAAGTGACCGTTCGACGAACCCCACTTTCCAAAGCGACTCTGTCCATGTGACGTCAACACAAAATAACGTCACAAGCGTTCGCCCTCTACTACGTAAATCAAATCAGCAACTTCTATTAAAATTATATCGACGATCTCCGACACGGCCAGCCTGACGAGTTGCACGTCCTCGTGCATCTTCATCATCCCAGCGGCATACCCAGTCGCATTCGAAGCTCCCTCAGCCCCAGAGTCCGGGGTCTGCTTCACCAGTTCAACTGCCGATTCCGGCCAAACTTCGATATTTTCCGTTGCACGTCCTTGTGCATGTCTGTAACAAATTAAAAAAAAAAAACAGAAAACCGACTTTGAAGCATTTTTGAGAACTCGGCCAACCTGACCGTCACACGTCACGTTTAGTTACATTGACTATTAGAAAACCAAACAAGCTTAATCATTTTAACTACTTAAACGCAAAAGCTTCCTTCAAGCCTCATAATTATCAAATTTCAATAAGAAAACACAAAAGGTTCCTCCAAGCCTCATAATTATCAAATCATAATCATCAAAAAGAAAACACATCATCGCCCAGCTACCACAGTAGCTAGTGACAACTCATTATTGACCTGACCATATCGTCATCGCCTCATGTGATACGACCAACTCAAGAGTCCGCAACTCCCAGGTCAATACATGACTGTACAACTAATAGTCTCCTTTGAGATCCTGGTCCCCACCACACCACCATCTGCCCATCGTGCCCTGACCAACTCCTCACCGAGTTTCAGTTACGACAGCAGACTAGTGCATGCAGTGCGACCACATAGCCATGATACGTGTTCCATTTGCTGGCGGAGGCACCCTCCTCGCCATCTTCTACATTATGAAAATCTCACTCAGCAGACATTACTTGGAGAAGTCTTTCGTATACGATCGTGGGGGTACTTATAAGTTCTGTTTCCAATCAACGATTTCAATAGGTAACAACGATCGCCATTATCGCCATCAAACAACTCACCAATATTAAATTTCATTACTTTAGCTCATTTCTATCAAATTAAAATTTTTCGTAAATAGCACTCATTTCTACATATGTTCGTAACCGCTTGTTCTCTTGAGAAGATTTAATAGTCTAGCCACACATACTATCAGAAGCTCAAGAGAGCTCATAACTATAGGCCACAGTGAACTTTAGTTTTAAAATAATCAAAGACAAACCAGACTTGTCCATAGAGTTTCTTGCACGTGTTTCTCCATAAAAATCTATGTTTTGGAACATGAAATTTAGCTTCACTTTTCTTGGAAAGCACCAACGGATGGTTAATTTGAAAAACACTTGATTTTGATTTTGGACATCATAATTTTAAAACCCAAATTTAAAATTTCTCAGGTCATTATTACAAACAATAATCGGGTAGTACAAGAAATAAAATTTGCAAAAATAACTCTTATTATCATGTCGCAAAGAAATTGATCAGTACACAATACACTGGCACAACCTTGTTCACTATATGTATACTGGCGCTAGTGTACGTACACCAATGAGATTACAGATTGTTTGACAAGAGAACATTCGGCCACGGAATCAAAATGAAAATAGTACGACTCACCGGATTGTGGCAATTTCTCGCAAACATCTGCCACTTGGCAGTTGTCAACCGTTGCACACCTGGAATCTAGGAGCTCTCATAAAGCCCCATTACGATACCACAAACGTTTTGGGTATTTTGACATCTTCTCATCGCCTGCAGAGTAGATGCTGTCCTGAAATCTTCTCATCGTCTGCAGAGGCTCAAGTCTTGAAACCTTGGGCGTTCCACAAAGCGCACGCAGCTCCGGCTGCGCCGCACGCAGCTCCAGCAGCGCCACACGCAGCTCCAGCAGTGCCACACGCAGCTCCAGCAGCGCCACACGCCTTTGATGCGATTCACCAAGCAGCCAGAAGCGCGCTCCGCAAGCGCACCTTGCATGCTCCGCAAGCACACCTCGCTCACCAAGCAACAGCCTGCACTGTCGCGCGCCAAGGATCAGTCAGCACTGTCGTGCGCCAAGGATCAGCCAGCACCGTCGCGCGCCAAGCATCAGCCAGCACTGTCGCGCGCCACGGATCAGCCAGCACTGTCGCGCGCCAAGCATCAGCCAGCACTGTCGCGACAGAGCTGCGTCCAGCCGCACTTGCACGCCTGCAGCGCACACTTGCAGCGCACTCCTGCAGCGGATTCCTGGAGCGCACCATCACGCGGAGCGATCATTGCACCAGCAATTGAGCGCACCTCGTGACATGACATTCACTTCCAGCCTCACTGCCCGTACATCCAGCATTTACAGAAGCCCATACAAAGACAATGAACAACTACACACAACTAATCACACAAGTACTATAAAAATATTGGCAGAAAGTGACTATTATTCTGTTCCTTGATTTATAACGAGATTGTGAGCAGTGTAGTTCTTTATCCCACTTCTGATGTCGGAGACAGCGTCGGCAAAATCAAAATCAAAATCAAAAGTCATTTATTCAAATTAGGCTGAGAATCAGCACTTTTTAAACGTCAATATTACATAAGACAGTCCCCCAAAAACGCCCACCCATCGACACTTCCTAGTGCTTTCGTTGGGAAGAAGAAGTGGCGGAACAAACTCCCCAGCAGCACAGCTGTCTGTTCATTTTTAAAAAAACATGTCTTTATACAATACTATGTAAACGAACGATACGATAAAATACAACAATGAAATTATTTACCATATGCCAGCTACCACGCCAAAATACCAGCAAAGCAAAACAATATATTTATATTTAAATGAAAATGTAATTAACTAAAACTTGTTACTTAACTAAGAAGCCCCAGGCATAAAGGGCATGACAGCTTACATATTTATGTAATGTAAAAAACTAAATTATATGAACTCATATAACGTATCAATAAGCTAATTACTGAGAAAGAACACAAACATTGTCCTGAGTTAATCAAAGCGACCAGCTATTCTTATCATTTAAATAATCATTCACGGAATAATATGCCTTTGAACAAAGCCTGGACTTAATTTGTGCTTTAAATGCATTGTAGGGCAAGTCTAGCAAAGCAGAGGGTATCTTGTTATAAAAAGCTATACCAAGCCCAACAAAAGAGTTATGAACCTTTTGAAGTCGGTGAAAAGGGGCTCGCAGTTTGTCCTTATTTCTGGTGTTAATATTATGAATATCACAGTTTCTGGTGTACACGTGAATATTTTGCCTAACATATAAGATGTTGGCTAAGATGAACTGTGAAGCAACCGTGAGAATACCAATGTCTTTAAACAAATTTCTCAGAGCAAATCTGACACCGAGCTGGTAAATTGCTCGGACAGCTCGTTTTTGAAGTACAAATATATTTTGTATGTAAGCAGCTTTGCCCTACAGTAGAATACCGTAGGACATAACGCTGTGGAAATAACTAAAGTAAACTAAACGAGCTGTATCAACGTCAGTATATTGTCTTACTTTCCTGACGGCGTAGGCGGCCGAACTGAGCCTTCCTGCTAGGGTTGATATGTGTGGTCCCCACTGAAGTTTGGCATCTACTGTTATTCCCAGAAAAACTGCCGAGCCCACAGTTTCAAGCACCTCTTTATCTAAAACGATGTTAGGTCCTAAATTTCTAACGTTAGGCAAGGCGAACTTTACACATTTTGTTTTCTTGGGGTTAAGAGCTAGGTTATTTGACTTAAACCAATCTGTAACTGTTGAGAGTGCACTGTTTACTTCGTCAAAATTATGTCTATTCCTGTCTACTTTAAAAATTAGAGAGGTATCATCTGCAAACAACACAACGTCACAGATGCCCTTTAAATAGAATAGTAAATCATTAATATATACTAAAAACAAGAATGGACCCAGTATTGAGCCTTGCGGTACACCTAACTGAACTGGTAGCCCGGAAGATTTCACACCGTTAATATCTACACACTGTAATCTATTATGTAAATAAGAACCTATCACATCGAGAGCCTCATTTTCGACACCGTAATGGGGGAGTTTACGCAAAAGTATGTCATGGTGCACGCAATCAAAGGCTTTGGAGAGATCACAAAAAATTCCAATAGCATTTTGCGACCTCTCCCATGCGTTAAATATGTGTTTCAGTAGAGCAACACCCGCATCCATAGTCGAACGACCCTTTGTGAAACCATATTGTTCACTATGTAGGAGATTATTCGAATTAAAATGTTTTAGCAACTGCTTAAGTATCAATTTTTCAAATATTTCGCTGAATTCAGGTAAGATAGAAATCGGTCTGAAGTTACCAACATCTGTTTTATTACCGGATTTAAATAATGGTATAACTTTACTTTTCTTCATTAAATCAGGAAAAGTCCCTAGGTCAATACATTTATTAAAATTAACAGCTAGATAGGGGGCTACGGTGTCTATTATATTACCTAATACTTTAATGGAAATGTCCCAATAATCACCGGTGTTTTTCAACTTAAGTGTTTTAAAAATATTAACCACATCACGCGGGGATACGTGTTCAAAGTGAAACAGACGGTTACACTTGGATACACTACTATGCAAAAGATTCTCAGCTATAGATGGGGATGAATTTAAGGAGCGAGTTGTAGCTATTGGTATGTTAGCAAAAAACTCATTAAATGCCTCAGCTACGTCAGCGGCCTTATGAACTAATTTGTTGTCGATCATGATCTCAAGTTGCTTATCCTGTTTAACAGATTTGCCAGTTTCATTATTAATAATTTTTCAAATGGTTTTCACTTTATTATTTGAATTTTTAATTGTATCGCTTAGAAATTTTGATTTAGCAGAAACACAAATTTTTTTGAATAATTTTGAATATTTTTTTATATACTCTAGAAAGGGAGTATCAAACCTGTATTTTTTCATACCATATAGCTCGTATAGTCTCGCTCTACTTTTATAAATACCCGGAGTAGCCCATTGGTTAAATCCAACAGACGATCCATTAAGCTTAATTGTTTTGGTCTTGAAAATAATTTGGTACTCCATTTGCACAACATTAAAAACGGCACTATACATTTCATTAGCATTCTTGTATTCCACTATGGATGGCGTCATTTTATGAGCCACATTATTTTTAAACATTTTGCAGCGACTAGCTGTATAAGGCCTGCATTGAAGCATATGCGGCTTTTTATGCAATTGAATGGGAAAGTTAGCTAATAAGCCACAGTGGTCGGATGTTAGCTCATTTAATACAAATTTACTATCGGCATTACAATCACTAAATATATTATCAAGACAGGTTGACGAAGATGCCGTGATACGCGTAGGTTCAAAAAACAAGTTAATTAAATTATAAGACCTAAACAGATTGAGAAGTCTAATACTTGAAGGAGTAACCTCTAAAATGTCAATGTTGAAATCTCCACATAAAATAATACTTTTGTTACTCGATTTCAACCTATTAAGTGCATCCTCCATTACCAGTTCAAAACTAACAAAAACCCCAGAGGGGGGCCTATAAACACAAATTATAATGTATCGCTCAAGTTCAACACAAGACAACTCAATAGTGCGCTCAATAGAAAGATTAACTAAATCTAAACGTTGCTTACACTTCAACATGTTCGAAACAAGAATTAAAGAGCCACCGCGAATAGCACTTTTCCTGACAAATGCACTTTGCACGGTAAAATTATCATTATTGATAAACACTACTTCATGTTCTTTCAACCAGTGTTCAGTCAAACATAATACCTGAACATCATAATATTCTAAAAATAAACTTAACTCTAGCTCTTTGCCGGACAGACCCTGCATATTTTGATGTACAACATTCAACATAGGCAGCTGACCCATTGTCGCACCTAATAGTTTAAACTACAAGGTGTGTCAAAAGAATCATTAGTATTACTACTAACAGTAATCGAAGGTACACTACAAGTACCAGTGTCACTCCGCATACTATAAGCCAAAAGGCCCGCAATCTGTCTCCTACTACTAGGTGACAAATACATACCATACTAAGTCAACTTATAATCAGATATAAATTGATTACAGTTAAAAAATGAAATGGTGTCACTGTGATGACAAGTCCTATTATAAATTAACATATTTAAATTATAAATATGCCTGTTTTGCTCCCTGGACAAATAAAGGGAATAAGGCAAAGCAGAAAAAATAAATTTACAATCATTGGCCTCACCAAGATGCAACATGAAATCCACACATTTAATAATTTCCCTTTTTCTGACATTCAAACTATCCCCATCCTAACTAATATTATAAATGCGAAAGTAACTCTGTCTGTCTGTCTGTCTGTTTGTCTGTCTGTCTGCTACTCTTTCACGCCAAAACTACTGAACGGATTTGAATGAAATTTGGTATACAGATATTCTAGACCCCGAGATAAAACATAGGCTACTTTTTATCGCGAAAAAGCGGTTGTAAGGGGTTAAAAGGGGGAGGGGGAAGTTGTATGGGATTTCATAATTTTTAAAGATAAAACCATGAAACTTTATATTTAAGCACTTGATAAAAAATAATAAAACATTTGTTCTAGCGTTTTTGAAATTTCGACCTGTGAGGGGATGAAATAGGGGTTGAAAGTTTGTATGAAGTTCGTCATTCTTGAAGATACCTTACATTTTATATTTAGGCATTTAGGCACTAAATAATAAACAAAAAATCGTTTGTTCTAGCATTTTAAAATTTACACCAGCGTGGTGGTGAAATAGGGGTTGCATGTGGGTGTTCGTCATTTTTGGAGATGTAACTTGGTACATAGGTCTCTTAGAATTTGCAAAGTTTTTATATAAGTAGGTACCAAAGGAATGCCAGAAATTGTAACTTTTGTTTTGTATCAATAAAAAAATCGACTTTTGAAGTTACGAATACTTATTCATCGCCGCCGCCTGCCGTCGGTCATCGGTCTTCGTCGCGCACATTCGCCGAAGTGGGGCGAGCGCGGGGGGCGGTCGTGTGGTGGGGTAGCGCACGGCACGAATTTAACTATGCCTACCCGAACGGGCACACACGTGTGACGTAAGGGCAGACGTCGTTGCCGGACGCATGCGATTAGAGAAATTTGCGCTACAGAGAAATTCATTTTGCAATAGAGTAAAAATTTTTGATTGCTTCGCATAATTTTTTTAGTTCCTATTTTTTATTAATAAGGTCCTAAAAATTAATTTTGTACATACTTAATATTTCGGGATATTTTAGTTCATAGTTAATTTTAATTCATAGTAGGTAAGATTGTTTTCGTTACGTTAAAATAATACGATTAAGTTTAATTTTTTTAAGTACCTTAGTATTTTTTATTAGTTAGGTCCTGTAAATTAATTTTGTACATACTTAATATTTCGGGATAATATTTAGTTCATTTTATTTCATAGTAGGTAAGATTGTTTTCGTTACGTTAAAAAAATACGATTAAGTTTTATTTTTGAAGTGAAACTTCTTTAGGCACGCTTGACTTGGGGAGTAAACTAGCGAAAGCGTTACGAAAAATGATAGGAAAAAAAATGATGAAGGCGAACGGAAGCATAGTATAGTCCTATTTCGTCTGCAATACAAACAAGGAGTTGGCTCAGGTAAATATTACATGACCTGTCGAGTATGAAGTTGTGAGTTCGCATCTCGCCGAAGGCAATATATATGTCGGAGACAGCGACGGCAGAGCGGTAGGGTCGACAGCATCTTGGTGTGGTGGTACAGGTTCCATTTCGTAGGTGAGTTTTGAATTGAAGCACGACGTGTAGATATACCCTCCAATCTTCATAATAACAATTTGAATAGGCAAACCGACAGTTTCGTTTCGGAGATGTGCCTTGGTCCGCGTCTCGATGCAAAGTCACCGTTCGACGAACCCCACTTTCCAAAGCGACTCTGTCCATGTGCGGCCATCACAAAATGACGTCACAAGCGTTCGCCCCTCTACTACGTAAATCAAATCAGCAACTTCTATTAAAATTAATCGACGATCTCCGACACGGCCAGACTGACGAGTTGCACGTCCTCGTGCATCTTCATCATCATCATCCCAGCGCCAATCCCAGTCGCATCCGAAGCTCCCTCAGCCTCGAGTCCGGGATCCAGTCCACCAGGCCAACCGCCGATTCCAGCCAAACCTCGACACTTCCGGTTGCACGTCTTAGTGCATGTCTGTAACAAATTTAAAAAAAACACAGAACACAGACTTTGAAGCATTTTTGAGAACTCGGCCAACCTGACCGTCACACGTCACGTTTAATTACAATGACTATTAGAAAACCAAACTTAATTATTTTAACAACTTAAACACAAAAGCTTCCTTCAAGCCTCATAATTATCAAATTTCAAAAAGAAAACACAAAAGGTTCCTCCAAGCCTCATAATTATCAAATCAAAATCATAATCTTCAATAAGAAAACACACCATGGTTCGCTACCACAGTAGCTAGTGACAACTAATAGTTGACACCCATATCGTCATCACCTCTTGTGATACGACCAACTCTAGAGTCCACGACTCCCAGGTCAACACATGACCGTACAACTAATAGTCTCCTCCGAGACCCAGGTCCCCGCCACATCACTAGCTGCCCATCGCCCCCTGAACAACTCCTCACTGAGTTGCAGTTACGACTACAGACTAGTGCATGCAGTGCGACCATATCTACCAAAGTCCCCGCCACATCACTAGCTGCCCATCGCGCTCTGAACAACCCCTCACTGGGTTGCAGTTACGACTACAGACTAGTGCATGCAGTGCGACCATACCTACTAGTGTCCCCGCCACACCACTAGCTGCCCATCGCGCTCTGAACAACCCCTCACTGGGTTGCAGTTACGACTACAGACTAGTGCGAGCAGCGCGACCACATAGCCATGATACGTGTTCTATTTGCTGGCGGAGGCACCCTCCTCACCATCTTCTACATTTTGAAAATCTAACTCAGCAGACATTACTTGGAAAAATCTTTCGTACCTATGCTATCGTGGGGTACTTATAAGTTCTGTTTCCAATCAACGATTTCAATAGGTAACGATCGCCATTATCGCCATCAAACAACTCACCAATATTCAGTTTCATTACTTTAGCTCACTTGTATTAAATTTGTATTTTTCGTAAATAACACTCATTTCTATGTTCGTTACCGCGTGTTCTCTTGAGAAGATTTAATAGTCTAGTCACACATACTATCAGAAACTCAAGTGAGCTTGTAACTATAGGCCACAGTGAACTTTAGTTTTGAAATAAAGACAAACCAGACATCATAATTTTAAAACCCTGATTTAAAATTTCTCAGTCCATTATTACAAATAATAATCGGGTAGTACAAGAAATAAAATTTGCAAAAATAACTCTTATTATCATGTCGCAAAGAAATGGTTCAGTACACAACGCTGGTACTACCCATAGCCTGTATACGTACTATGGCGTGTTACGTACACCAATGAAATTACAGATAGCTTGACAAGAGAACATTCAGCACCGAAATCAAAATAAAAATAATACGACTCACCGGATTATGGCAATTTCCCACAAACACCTGCCACTTGGCAGTTGTCAACCATTGCACACCAGACATCTCTGAGCTCTCATAAAGCCCCATTACGTTACCACAAATGTTTTGGGTATTTTGAAACCTTCTCATCGCCTGCAAAGGCTCAAGACTTGAAACCTTCGGCGTTCCGCAAAGCGCACGCAGCTCTGACTCCGCACCACACGCCATTGATGTGATTCACCAAGCAGCTAGAAGCGCGCTCCTCAAGCGCACTTTGCACGCTCCGCAAGCGCACCCTGCGCGCTCCGCAAGCGCACCTGGCGCGCTCCGCAAGCGCACCTGGCGCGCTCCGCAAGCGCACCTGGCGCGCTCCGCAAGCGCACCTGGCGCGCTCCGCAAGCGCACCTGGCGCGCTCCGCAAGCGCACCTTGCGCCCTCCGCAAGCGCACCTGGCGCGCTCCGCAAGCGCACCTGGCGCGCTCCGCAAGCGCACCTTGCGCGCTCCGCAAGCGCACCTGGCGCGCTCCGCAAGCGCACCTGGCGCGCTCCGCAAGCGCACCTGGCGCGCTCCGCAAGCGCACCTGGCGCGCTCCGCAAGCGCACCTTGCGCGCTCCGCAAGCACACCTTGTATGTTCCGCAAGCGCTCCTCGCTCGCCAAGCAACAGCCAGCACTGTTGCGCGCCAAGCATCAGCAAACACTGTCGCGCACCAAACAACAGCCAGCACTGTCGCGCGGCATGGATCAGCCAGCACTGTAGCGCGCCAAACATCAGCCAGCACTGTCGCGTGCCAAGCATCAGCCAGCACTGTCGCGCGCCAAGCATCAGCCAGCACTGTCGCGCGCCAAGCAACAGCCAGCACTGTCGCGCGCCAAGCATCAGCCAGCACTTTCGCGACAGCGCCGCGTCCAGCCACACGTGCACGCCTGCAGCGGACTCCTGCAGCGCACTATCACGCGGAGTGATCTCTGCCCCAGCAATTGAGCGCACCTCGTAACTTCACGTTCACTTCCAGCCTCACGTTATTCTGTTCCTTGATTTATAACGAGATTGTGAGCAGTGTAGTTCTTTATCCAACTTCTGATGTCGGAGACAGCGACGGCAGAGCGGTAGGGTCGACAGCATCTTGGTGTGGTGGTACAGGTTCCATTTCGTAGGTGAGTTTTGAATTGAAGCACGACGTGTAGATATACCCTCCAATCTTCATAATAACAATTTGAATAGGCAAACCGACAGTTTCGTTTCGGAGATGTGCCTTGGTCCGCGTCTCGATGCAAAGTCACCGTTCGACGAACCCCACTTTCCAAAGCGACTCTGTCCATGTGCGGCCATCACAAAATGACGTCACAAGCGTTCGCCCCTCTACTACGTAAATCAAATCAGCAACTTCTATTAAAATTAATCGACGATCTCCGACATATATTTTTTGGATCTTTTTAAGATTTGTTAACAATTGAGTCGAGTATGAAGTTGTGAGTTCGCATCTCGCCGAAGGCAATTTATATTTTTTGGATCTTTTTAAGATTTGTTAACAATTGATTACCTAAGAGCACAAATAAATTTATAAATTTCGTTCTGTTCTGGCCTTTATATTGTTTTATATATTTTTACTGAACATTTCTGATATAATTGAAAGTATAGAAGCTTTAAGATATCGTCACAATACGATAATTGGACACAAAGTACAAATTGCTTTCGAGCCTCATAAGCTCAATTATTAAGCTAAGTACCTTGATTGATTAAGAACTATGAATTTCTTCGAGAACATGACGCTGCGAACACCCCCCGACCCCCCTCATTGATTACCTCACCCCCCCGTGGATTATCTCGGGAACCAGAGGTCGTGGACTACCCGAGTTTGGGGTCCCCTGAATCAGGAGGAGGAGCCCGACCTTTTGGCCCTGAGGGAATCCACTCCCCTCCTCTCCCCCTCCCCCTCCCCCCCGCAACCCCACGAAACCTATCCCCCTCCCCGACGCCCTTTAGTTACCTCACCCCCCCATGGATTATCTCGGGAACCAGAGGTCGTAGACTACCCGAGTTTGGGGTCCCCTGATTCAGGAGGAAGAGTCCGACCTTTTGGCCCCGAGGGAATCCACTTTTTTTTTTTTTTAAATTGGAGGTCTATGCAAAAATATTAATTTATAAATGGAAGCATGAAATAAATTTAAATATTTATAGAAAATTAATATATGTATATGTGTATACATGTATATATTGTACACACACATATATATATATATACATACAGATGGTGCAAAAAAAGTTTCACTTCAGTCGTGTGGTCATAAGCACACTCGTTTTTTTTTTAAGTACCTCAGTATTTTTTATTAGTTAGGTCCTGTAAATTAATTTTGTACATACATAATATTTCGGGATATTTTAGTTCATAGTTAATAGAAGGTAATATAATTTCCGTTACTTGAAAAAAAAGATTTGCTTTTAATTCCTTTTTTTTAATTAATCTAATTATAAGTCGTAGTAGGTATAAAACTACTTTTACTACGTAGCTGCTTAGTAAAGATTTTTTATGATAGTAAATCTCAATCTGTACATCTGTTTTGGTTAGATTCATTTTATTTTTTTACGATGCCTCGCAAACGAAAGTCCAATTTAGCTAATAGCTCTAGCAGAGCTCGAGCTACTAAACTTGCTAGATCACTGGAATCTGAAGAGGATTCACAGATCCGTCGGACTTTAGATGCTGAGCGTCACGCAGCTCAAAGAGCTGCTGAAACTTTTGAGCAAACGCAGACCCGTCGTAATTTAGACGCTGATCGTCATGCTACACAAAGGGCTGCAGAGACATCTCAGCAGACCCAAGATCGCCAAGTCTTGGATGCCGAGCGTCACACGGCTCAAAGAGCTGCAGAAACCTCTCAGCAGACCCAAGATCGCCAAATTTTAGATGCTGAGCGTCACACAGCACAAAGAGCTGCGGAGACATCTCAGCAGACCCAAGCTCGCCAAGTATTAGATGCCGAGCGTCACACGGTTCAAAGAGCTGCAGAGACCTCACAGCAGACCCAAGCTCGCCAAGTATTAGATGCCGAGCGTCACACGGTTCAAAGAGCTGCAGAGACCTCACAGCAGACCCAAGCTCGCCAAGTATTAGATGCCGAGCGTCACACGGTTCAAAGAGCTGCAGAGACCTCACAGCAGACCCAAGCTCGCCAAGTATTAGATGCCGAGCGTCACACGGTTCAAAGAGCTGCAGAGACCTCACAGCAGACCCAAGCTCGCCAAGTATTAGATGCCGAGCGTCACACGGTTCAAAGAGCTGCAGAGACCTCACAGCAGACCCAAGCTCGCCAAGTATTAGATGCCGAGCGTCACACGGTTCAAAGAGCTGCAGAGACCTCACAGCAGACCCAAGCTCGCCAAGTATTAGATGCCGAGCGTCACACGGTTCAAAGAGCTGCAGAGACCTCACAGCAGACCCAAGCTCGCCAAGTATTAGATGCCGAGCGTCACACGGTTCAAAGAGCTGCAGAGACCTCACAGCAGACCCAAGCTCGCCAAGTATTAGATGCCGAGCGTCACACGGTTCAAAGAGCTGCAGAGACCTCACAGCAGACCCAAGCTCGCCAAGTATTAGATGCCGAGCGTCACACGGTTCAAAGAGCTGCAGAGACCTCACAGCAGACCCAAGCTCGCCAAGTATTAGATGCCGAGCGTCACACGGTTCAAAGAGCTGCAGAGACCTCACAGCAGACCCAAGCTCGCCAAGTATTAGATGCCGAGCGTCACACGGTTCAAAGAGCTGCAGAGACCTCACAGCAGACCCAAGCTCGCCAAGTATTAGATGCCGAGCGTCACACGGTTCAAAGAGCTGCAGAGACCTCACAGCAGACCCAAGCTCGCCAAGTATTAGATGCCGAGCGTCACACGGTTCAAAGAGCTGCAGAGACCTCACAGCAGACCCAAGCTCGCCAAGTATTAGATGCCGAGCGTCACACGGTTCAAAGAGCTGCAGAGACCTCACAGCAGACCCAAGCTCGCCAAGTATTAGATGCCGAGCGTCACACGGTTCAAAGAGCTGCAGAGACCTCACAGCAGACCCAAGCTCGCCAAGTATTAGATGCCGAGCGTCACACGGTTCAAAGAGCTGCAGAGACCTCACAGCAGACCCAAGCTCGCCAAGTATTAGATGCCGAGCGTCACACGGTTCAAAGAGCTGCAGAGACCTCACAGCAGACCCAAGCTCGCCAAGTATTAGATGCCGAGCGTCACACGGTTCAAAGAGCTGCAGAGACCTCACAGCAGACCCAAGCTCGCCAAGTATTAGATGCCGAGCGTCACACGGTTCAAAGAGCTGCAGAGACCTCACAGCAGACCCAAGCTCGCCAAGTATTAGATGCCGAGCGTCACACGGTTCAAAGAGCTGCAGAGACCTCACAGCAGACCCAAGCTCGCCAAGTATTAGATGCCGAGCGTCACACGGTTCAAAGAGCTGCAGAGACCTCACAGCAGACCCAAGCTCGCCAAGTATTAGATGCCGAGCGTCACACGGTTCAAAGAGCTGCAGAGATCTCACAGCAGACCCAAGCTCGCCAAGTATTAGATGCCGAGCGTCACACGGTTCAAAGAGCTGCAGAGACCTCACAGCAGACCCAAGCTCGCCAAGTATTAGATGCCGAGCGTCACACGGTTCAAAGAGCTGCAGAGACCTCACAGCAGACCCAAGCTCGCCAAGTATTAGATGCCGAGCGTCACACGGTTCAAAGAGCTGCAGAGACCTCACAGCAGACCCAAGCTCGCCAAGTATTAGATGCCGAGCGTCACACGGTTCAAAGAGCTGCAGAGACCTCACAGCAGACCCAAGCTCGCCAAGTATTAGATGCCGAGCGTCACACGGTTCAAAGAGCTGCAGAGACCTCACAGCAGACCCAAGCTCGCCAAGTATTAGATGCCGAGCGTCACACGGTTCAAAGAGCTGCAGAGACCTCACAGCAGACCCAAGCTCGCCAAGTATTAGATGCCGAGCGTCACACGGTTCAAAGAGCTGCAGAGACCTCACAGCAGACCCAAGCTCGCCAAGTATTAGATGCCGAGCGTCACACGGTTCAAAGAGCTGCAGAGACCTCACAGCAGACCCAAGCTCGCCAAGTATTAGATGCCGAGCGTCACACGGTTCAAAGAGCTGCAGAGACCTCACAGCAGACCCAAGCTCGCCAAGTATTAGATGCCGAGCGTCACACGGTTCAAAGAGCTGCAGAGACCTCACAGCAGACCCAAGCTCGCCAAGTATTAGATGCCGAGCGTCACACGGTTCAAAGAGCTGCAGAGACCTCACAGCAGACCCAAGCTCGCCAAGTATTAGATGCCGAGCGTCACACGGTTCAAAGAGCTGCAGAGACCTCACAGCAGACCCAAGCTCGCCAAGTATTAGATGCCGAGCGTCACACGGTTCAAAGAGCTGCAGAGACCTCACAGCAGACCCAAGCTCGCCAAGTCTTGGATGCCGAGCGTCACACGGCTCAAAGAGCTGCAGAGACATCTGAGCGTCAAGCTTCGTACATAGCCGTAGAGACCTCAGAAGAAACACGTAGACGACGTTTAATTAATTCCGAGCGGCAAGCAGAAAGGAGACGTACTTTTACTATGAATACGTGGGAGGCATTTGCCGATGCTGCTTTTGATTATGATCCGTTAATTGATTACTTTAATCATCGATTAGTCCTCATAGGTAGAATGACCAATAAATGCAGACACTGTAAGACACTCAAGTGGAAGGAAGAGACTCCAGGTATGTGCTGTTCCGGAGGCAAAGTATCATTACCAGCGCTTGGTGACCCCCCCAAACCACTCAAATCCTTACTTCTATATGACTGCAATGAATCTCGACGATTTTTAAACAGAATGAGAAAGTACAACTCTTGCTTTCAAATGACATCATTTGGTGTGGGTAATGAGGTCATCATGCCTGGATTTTCACCTACATTTACAGTACAAGGGCAAGTTTATCATAGGATTGGCTCTTTGCTTCCCACAAATAATGATCAACCAAAATTTCTACAGATTTATTTTATGGGAGACGAAAGCAGCGAAGTTGACCGCAGATGTCAAAATATTGAAGGAGTTGAGAGGGACATTGTTTTAAAAATTCAAAGAATGTTGCATGAACATAATAATCTCATTAAAACCTTTAAAACAGCCTTAGAAAGAATGCCAGGGGAAAATTACAAATTAGTTATACACCCAGATCGTACGCCCAGCGGGGAACATGAAAGACGTTATAATGCACCCTTAATAAACGAAACCCAAAGATACTATTCCACGCGGACGAAGTCGCGGGTAACAGCTAGTATAATAATATAATAGTTGAACCGGGGTTTATTTTTGTCGATTTCATATTGCTAATCAATTGGCTCATACTGGCACCAGGAAAACAATTATTAATTACACACAGTTGAGAACACTGACTTAATACACTACAAAGCAAAGCGGTAGGGTCGACATCATCTTGGTGTGGTGGTACAGGTTCCGTTTCGTAGGTGAGTTTTGAATTAAAGCACGACGTGTAGATATACCCTCCAATCTTCATAATAACAATTTGAATAGGCAAACCGACAGTTTCGGTTCGGAGAAGTGCCTTGGTCCGCGTCTCGATGCAAAGTGACCGTTCGACGAACCCCACTTTCCAAAGCGACTCTGTCCATGTGACGTCATCACAAAATAACGTCACAAGCGTTCGCCCTCTACTACGTAAATCAAATCAGCAACTTCTATTAACATTATATCGACGATCTCCGACATATGTATATTTTATATTTTTTTTTTTAATTGTTTTTTATTGTAAATTATATGTATGTTAAATAAATAAATAAATAAACGAAATAATAATTGAACAAAATAATAATTACAAAAATTATTATAAACTTATAATTATAATAATAATAATAATAATAATAGAAACATTAATATCACACCCAATAAATTTTAATTTTCAAAAGCTAATCAATAATAATAACCTTAAAATTGTTCATCAAAATATACAGGGTGTGATAAATAAACAATTAGAATTGGAGTTGTTCATGAACTGTAGTTATATTGATATTGTTTGTCTTACTGAACATTGGTTAAAAGCCCATCAGTTCATGTTCAGCTTTAATAACCATCAGATTGGTAGCTCATTCAGCAGAGTGAATATGATAAGGGGTGGCTCCCTAATAATTGTTCGCAACAATATCAAATTTAAAGAACGGGCTGATATTGTAAGCCTCTCTGTTGAGCGAGTTATTGAAATTGCTTGCATCGAGCTCGAGCGGTTCATTGTAATAAGTGTCTACAGGCCCCCATGTGCTTCCTATGATATTTTTGGAAAATATATGGAGGAAGTTTTATTAAAGACTTGTCACAGTAACAAAACAGTTGTTGTCTGTGGAGACTTCAACATTAATATTCTAGAGAAATCAGCTACAGTGAATGAATTTATCTCATTATTCAAGTCCTATAATTTGTACGCAAGATTCTTTGAGCCGACTAGAATAACTGCCACAAGTGCCACCTGTTTAGACAACATCTTTTCTAACCTAAGACCTTCTGACCATTTAATTATAAATGAGTTAGACTCTGATCACTGTGGCCAGTTAGTTACTTTTCCTCAGAAGAGTGAAGTCAGAGCTCAAAGAAAACTTGTGAGTTTTGTTCCTGTAAATGAAAATCGTTTAGGACAATTTAAAAATAATTTAATTGAAAAGCTACCGGGCTTGCCTCATCACACCAACCCGGATCATGCATATAGTATACTATTTAACTTGATTAATTGTGAATTTATGAAAGTTTTCACAAAAAAAACATTGCCTGTTAGCGACCGCATTATATTTAGTGACTGGGCAACCCCAGGTATTTATAAGAGCAGGGAAAAAATGTATGAATTGTATCAGGAAAAAACATATAACCATGATGTAGCTTTTCAAGAATTCGTTAAAAAATATTCAAAAACTTTTAAGAGAGCCTGTTCCTCAGCAAAAGCCATACACATTAAAAATAAAATAAAATCTTCTAGAAATAAAATCAAAACAACTTGGCAAATTATAAATTCTGAAACTGGAAGAACCAAAGTACAAAATCGCGATTTCCATCTTAAAATTAACGATGAAGATATAAAGGCAGACTTGGAGGTAGCAACTGAGTTTGAGAATTTTTTTACTAGTATTCCAATAATAACAGCAAAAACTTTGTCTTCTTCCTCCACTTCTGCCTACGCCATACTAAAAGAATGTGTTCCGGAATGTGACAAGCACTTTGAATTTGCGTTTGCGACTGCTAAAGACATTATAGAATCTTTTAAGGATCTTGATGTAAAAAAAACTGCCGATCATTGGGGTTTGTCAGTATATACTGTAGCTTCAATAATAGATGTTATCGCACCTTTCTTAGCAATTGTTTTTAATTCTTGTGTCACATCTGGTATATTTCCTGATTTGATGAAACTTAGCAAAGTAATTCCACTGTTCAAATCTGGTAGTACAACTGATCCCACGAATTTTCGGCCAATTTCTATATTACCAACTTTGAGCAAAATTTTTGAAAAATTAATTTTGAAACAGTTGTTGAGACATTTCAACTTATATAATTTATTACACGTGAAACAATTTGGTTTTACAAAGGGTCGTTCAACTACCGATGCGGGCGTGGCGTTGCTAAAGAACATATTTGGGGCCTGGGAGGAATCGCAAGATGCTCTTGGTATTTTTTGTGATTTGTCCAAGGCCTTTGATTGCGTACATCATGATACTCTTATTAGGAAACTGTACCATTATGGTTTAAGGGACAGAGCTCTCGACCTTCTGACTTCTTATCTGAATAATCGAATTCAGAGGGTTGCTGTTAATGGCAACAAATCTGCAGGATCTGAGGTCACCATGGGCGTTCCGCAGGGCTCAATTCTAGGTCCTTTCTTGTTTTTAATTTATATTAATGACTTACCTCATCACGTGAGGGATAATCACAACATAGTATTGTTCGCGGATGACACTTCTCTTATTTTTAAAGTCAAGCGTCAGCTAGCAAATTTTGACGAAGTTAACAATGCACTTTCGAAAGTTGTCCATTGGTTTAATGTAAATAACCTTCTTTTGAACGAAAAAAAAACTAAATTCATTAAATTTTCTACGCCAAATGTCAGGCAGTTAAGTACCAATGTTCAACTGAATGGAGTAGAGTTGATCCCTGTCGAGTCGACAGTTTTTCTTGGATTGACTATTGACTCCAAGTTACAATGGGGTCCTCACATTGAGAAGCTGTCGGGTAGACTCAGTTCTGCCGCTTATGCTGTTAAGAAAATTAGACAGATAACTGATGTGAATACAGCCAGAATTGTTTATTTTAGTTATTTTCATAGTCTTATGACTTATGGGATTCTTCTCTGGGGAACTTGTGCGGACATCAATACCATCTTTGTTTTACAGAAAAGGGCTGTTCGAGCCATTTACAACCTTGGTCCTAGAGATTCTCTTAGAGAAAAATTCAGAGAGGTGAACATTCTGACTGTAGCTTCGCAATATATATTTGAAAATCTTATGTATGTACATAAAAATATATCTAATTTTAAGAAAATAAGCGAAGTTCATAATATAAATACCAGGAACAAACACAATCTTGCTGTACATCACACTCGTCTCCACAGAGTAGGCAACTCGTTCATGGGTCAATGTATACACTTTTACAACAAGCTTCCCATGGACATTCGAAACTTACCCATTAAACGATATAAAACCTATATAAAGGCCAAACTTTGCAAAAAGGGGTATTATAAAATCTCAGATTATTTAGAGGATAGAGAGGCTTGGGACTGAGCTGCTCGCTCTGTTAAGCATTGTTATTAAGCAATATGCGTAATTATAACGTAAATTATTGTAAACATTTTCATTTTTAATGTCTGGACTTTAAAAAAGACGATGATCCCTGAGTTTGTTTCGGCTATTTCTTCTCAGAGGTAGTCAGTTAGGAAATGCCGGCTTCATCTAGTTTAAAAAAAAAAAAAAAAAAAAGAAAAAATAAAAAAAAAACATGACGTGTAAAGGTGATCGGTGATCCTGCTTGCTTAATAAACGATTTCATTTCATTTCATTTCATTTCATATATGCGTTCAGATTGTTCGCGCGCGGTGCGATTCATGTAAATTCTAATACAAAAGAACTCGCCCGTTGTTCGTTTCGTTTTAAGATCGTGAACGCTCGGGAATGAGGATTTTCGATACGCGCGCGCGTGCCTCGGCGCGGGCGCTTGTGTCGATGTCTCTTATGACGAAGCTCCCTGGTTAATCCTGCCAGTAGTGATATGCTTGTCTCAAAGATTAAGCCATGCATGTCTTCTCAGTGCAAACCGTATTAAGGCGATACCGCGAATGGCTCAATATATCAGTTTTGGTTCCTTAGATCTTCACAGTTACTTGGATAACTGTGGTAATTCTAGAGCTAATACATGCAATCAGAACTCTGACCAGTGATGGGATGAGTGCTTTTATTAGATCAAAACCTATCGACGGAGGGCCTCGCGTCCGAAGTCGTTAATTTAGTCGGTAGCTGTCGCGTCAATTTTAGGTTCCGCCGCCGCCACCGCCGCCGCCGACCGAAGGAGCGCGTCGTTCTCGCGTCGCGTCCTCTCACGGTATGTAGACACTTTTATGAAAACCCGCAGCACCACGAGTACCGTTGGACGTGTTCGTCAACACACCGGACCCTCACACTGCGGTGGGTAATTATTTTTTTTATTTTTTTATTATTAAAAACTTTATTTAGCTTTCAATAATCGTTTCCTCGTTTTTCAGCGAGTGTTGGCGGTACGCGAAGGCTTGATGCGCGGTGGCGACTGCGGTGGTGGGTGTGGCGCTCGCTAGGCGAGCGCTGCTCCGCTCCGTCGTCGGTAGCTGTCGCGTCAATTTTAGGTTCCGCCGCCGCCACCGCCGCCGCCGACCGAAGGAGCGCGTCGTTCCCGCGTCGCGTCCTCTCACGGTATGTAGACTTTTATGAAAACCCGCACCACGAGTACCGTTGGACGTGTTCGTCAACACACCGGACCCTCACACTGCGGTGGGTAATTATTATTTTTATTTTTTTATTATTAAAAACTTTATAAGGTTTCAATAATCGTTCCCTCGTTTTGTCAGCGAGTGTTGGCGGTACGCGAAGGCTTGATGCGCGGTGGCGACTTGCGCAACCCAGTGCGGGGCACGCCCACATAGCGGCGGTAAGACCCTGCATGGAGAAGTGGATCGACCCGAAGAGGCGCGGGGTGCTCACCTTCCGTGCGACGCAGGTTCTGATCGGACACGGGTGTTTCGGCAGTTACCTGTGTCGTATCGGTCGGGAGCCGACACCGGCGTGCCATCACTGCGGTGGCGGGGCAGAGGACACGGCGCGGCACACCCTCGAGGAGTGTCCCGCATGGGACGAGCCGCGCCGTACGCTAACCGCAGCAATCGGCGGAACCGACCTCTCGCTGTCGGCCGTGGTCAAAGTCATGGTCGACAGCGAGGAGTCATGGGACGCGGTCGTCTCCTTCTGCGAGGATGTCATCTCGCAGAAGGAGACGGCCGAATGGGAAAGGGAGGCACTGAGCACTCTCCCGTCCCGCCGACGGCGCGCTGGCCGGAGGAGGAGGGAAGCCGAGGTCGATCCGCTTCCTCCATAACGAGAGGCCGACGGGCCGAGGACCGGGGGGGTCCAACGTCCGTCACTAAGGCCGGTGTAGGCGTGTAGAGGCAGTTCCGACACGCCTACCTCGAGCTCGCGCCGGCGGGTCAAGCCTGCTGGGGATGCGGTGAATGGCAAACTAGGCCCCGCACCCCCGGCCATAGGCAAGACCTCTTCTTGCCTCCAGTGGTTTTAGCCGGTGAGAGCCCGGCACACCCTCCGTCGATCCCCCGACGGAGGACGGTCTGGTAGAGATTTCCCACTAGGTGAACAAAGAAAAAAAAAAAGGTTGATATTTTAGTTGTGGTTTTTATTATTATTGTGGGTTTTATTTTGATTTTATTGTGGTTTTATTCTGATTTTATTGTAGTTTTATTCGATTTTTATTGTGGGTTTTATTTTTAATTGTGGTTGTTTGGTTGACGCGATGCCGAAACCATTGCGGAATGCCTACGGGCGTTTCGCCTCCAAAGGCCCTTCTCAGGGCCAACCAAACGGCCCTTCTAAGGGCCAAACCAAAGGCCCTTGTCAGGGCCAACCTAAAGGCCCTTCTCAGGGCCAACCAAAAGGCGAGTGTTCGGCCTCAGAGGCCAGTCGCACACCATCCGTGGCGAGCCTCTGCATGAGCGTGGCGGACGAGTTCTCGGACTCGGATGTCGAGTCCGTGGCCTTGGACTCGTCCGTATGTGGGGTGGCTGCAGAGGGCAGGCTGAAGAGGGCGTACTTGAAGCTCGGGTCCGAGGGTTCTGTTATATCGGATTAACTATTACCTACTTGGAATATAAATTAAAATGCTGAGTTTCCCATTGCATTTACGTCAATGCAATAGGAAACCGTTGTTATTCTCGTAAGCGATTCTAACAGTTTTTCCCATCAGTTTGGATTGGACTTCCGTCGGGCATAGTAACTTGTAATACGTGCTTGATAATTGAATATATCTTTCTTTTAGCTAATTAATAAATTAATAGTACACCGTAACCGTTCCGCTGGTGTATCCCCTATCGGGTCGTGATTATCCTGAAGTGATCATATGTGAACTTTACGTTACCGACGAGCTAATCCATCTCCGGGGTGTTCTTATTTTCGCTAAGTTGAAAACACACCTCGACAAAGTCAGTGCCATCTCCCTAAGACGAATCGCGACAGTAAGCCTTACGAGTATCTTACGTAAGCCTCCCGATCGTCCAAAATTCTCAGTGCTTCTACATCCAGGGGGCTCAACCTACGCCAGCCCTGTTATCGTGATATCGCCGCAAGGAGCAGGTGATTGCCCTTGCTGCCCTTACACGCGGTGCTGCCGCGTGGTGCTGCCACGTGCAAGCGTTGATGACGCTCGGGTGACGTGCGCCGCCACCCCGCTGTCCCTGACGTCCCTGTTGCTGCTGGCCGCGAATTATCGCGCCGCTGTACTCCCGCTCCAGTAATCGTGCTAATCCAGTGCCAAGAAATGCGTATCGAATACTTCGTGTTCCTATGTCTGTGAGTAAAACACATCGGTTTACTATTATCGCTACAATATTTTAAATTACGCTTAGGCATTCCTGTTACCTAGGGTATCACATATCGTAAACTCTATATTGTATATGTATATATTATGTATATGTATATGTATGTATTGTATATTAGAAATAAACACCTTAAGATTATAAATATATTTATTATACACGCAAGAAATGTGAAATATCGACTAATATGTTTAACGTATAACACGTAATAGTATTCGATGAATTAATATATAGATTTAGAACACACAAGTCTGTAGCGATGACTTGCATGCCTTCCTGTTTAATACACGAACGGATCGCGAATTTAATACACGGGCCTGTATTAATAAATTCGACACGCGCGTGTTACGTATCGGTACCAACACATGTCCCCTCAACGTGACCAGCACCTTGTCACGAGGCCCAAATCAGCCAAATCAGGATATTATACCTATTTTCATGCAACTGAAGCTATGCGGAGTATTACAACATCCCAACGGCTGAGTCGTCTCCTCGTGTCGCCGCCTCGTGCCCAGCCGCAGATCGCTAAATCATCAATCACCTCATTAGACCTAAACCCAAAGCACATAATATATAGAGGAATCTCGACAGATGCAGGGGCATTACATATTAGACATTAGATATAATGTACGATACTAGAGTGTAGCAGTGTCGTCCTAACTTCGGACGCATTCGCACTTAGGTTAAGTAGATTTAGGAGTTACCATGTAATCTTAACTATAATAAACGTAGTATAAGTGATTATAGTTATTAGTTAGTCCAGCCGGAATAAATAATGCGCAAATGAAAAAAAAAAAAAAACAAACGATATATTTTAGTCGAGGACTGTTTAAATACAAAAACTTAAATTAATATACCCAGTATACTCGAATAATATACCCAATAATTTTCAAAATATACGTTTTATATCTTTTTAAATGCTTTTTATCGTAAATTATATGTATGTTAAATAAATAAACGAAATAATAATTACAAAAATTATTATAAAGTTATAATTATACTTTTAAATGTTTTTTATATATTTATATAAATATTAAAAATAAATACATGCATGTTTAATAAATAAACGATATAATTTAATTATTAAATAAATTACATAAAAAAAAAAGAAAATGTTACTTGAAAATACTACTTACATATTTATTTTTTATCGATTTTATCCGAGACGGGAGGTGAGGGGAGAAGGGGGCGGGGGGGAAACAAATAATGCACAATTGAAAAAAAAACCGAATGATATATTTCAGTCGGGGACTGTTTAAATACAAAAACGTAAGTAAATTAATATTCCCAGTATATTGGAATAGTACACCTAATAATTACAATATATATATATATATATATTTTATATTTTTTTTTAATTGTAAATTATATGTATGTTAAATAAATAAACGAAATAATAATTGAACAAAATAATAATTTCAAAAATTATTATAATCTTATAATTATACTTTTAAATATTTTTTATATATTTATATAAATATTTTAAAAAAAATATATATATGCATGTTTAATAAATAAACGATATAATACAATTATTAAATAAATTACATAAAAAAAAGAAAATGTTGAAATACTACTTACATACCTTTTTTATAGATTTTATCCGGGACGGGAGGTGAGGGGAGAGCGGGGGTGGAAATAAATAATGCGCAAATGAAAAAAAAAACCAAATGATATATTTCAATCGGGGACTGTTTAAATACAAAAACGTAAGTAAATTAATATTCCAAGTATATTGGAATAGTGAAATGAAATGAAATGAAATGAAATCGTTTATTAAGCAAGTAGGATCACCGATCACTTTTACACGTCATATGTTTTTTTTTTCTTCTTTTTTTTTTTTTTTTTTTTTTAAACTAGATGAAGCCGGCATTTCCTAACTGACTACCTCTGAGAAGAAATAGCCGAAACAAACTCAGGGATCATCGTCTTTTTTAAAGTCCAGACATTAAAAATGAAAATGTTTACAATAATTTACGTTATAATTACGCATATTGCTTAATAACAATGCTTAACAGAGCGAGCAGCTCAGTCCCAAGCCTCTCTATCCTCTAAATAATCTGAGATTTTATAATACCCCTTTTTGCAAAGTTTGGCCTTTATATAGGTTTTATATCGTTTAATGGGTAAGTTTCGAATGTCCATGGGAAGCTTGTTGTAAAAGTGTATACATTGACCCATGAACGAGTTGCCTACTCTGTGGAGACGAGTGTGATGTACAGCAAGATTGTGTTTGTTCCTGGTATTTATATTATGAATATCGCTTATTTTCTTAAAATTAGATATATTTTTATGTACATACATAAGATTTTCAAATATATATTGCGAAGCTACAGTCAGAATGTTCACCTCTCTGAATTTTTCTCTAAGAGAATCTCTAGGACCAAGGTTGTAAATGGCTCGAACACACCTACACGATGGCTCGAAGTACACCTAATAATTACAATATATATATATTTTATATTTTTTAAATGTCTTTTATTGTAAATTATATGTATGTTAAATGAATAAATAAATAAACGAAATAATAATTACAAAAAATATTATAAAGTTATAATTATAATATAAAGTTATAATGGTAGGGGGCGAGTGTGTGTGTGGGGGGGGGGGGGGGGGTCGGGTTGGGGGGGGATGATAGGGGGTAGGTTGGTCTGGTGTTTAATTAGCCTCAACCTAATTAGTATCGGTTAGGTTAAGTTATAAATCACACGCGCTCTTGTACTTAATAACATTACACGCTCGGCGGTCAATCGAAGACCAATGATATTGTTTTCTTGTTTCACATATGTATCAAGCGACGCGGTCGGCTAAGTCAGTCGGCGTGCGCGGGCGCATCACGTGTTTCCTAGTCAGATGTTGTTGAACTGTGTGGACCGACGGATCGTGTTTTAATGCGCGTCTCCGTGTATGAGCGGTCGTTGTATGAAAATGATTTTTGAACGGCGCCGACATTCGACCGGCGCGGCGCTCGGAAGCGTGTCAAGCGTTTGTCGCGTCTCTTGAGTTTATGCTCATTGTTTTGTGAGACACTATAGATTCCGGGTGCCTTAGATCTTCACAGTTACTTTGATAACTGTGGTAATTCTAGAGCTAATACATGCAATCAGAACTCTGACCAGTGATGGGATGAGTGCTTTTATTAGATCCAAAACCTATCGACGGAGGGCCTCGCGTCCGAAGTCGTTAATTTTGATGAATCTGGATAACTTTTGCCGATCGCATGGTCCAGTACCAGCGACGCATCTTTCAAATGTCTGCCTTATCAACTTTCGATGGTAGTTTCTGCGACTACCATGGTTGTCACGGGTAACGGGGAATCAGGGTTCGATTCCGGAGAGGGAGCCTGAGAAACGGCTACCACCACATCCAAGGAAGGCAGCAGGCGCGCAAATTACCCACTCCCGGCACGGGGAGGTAGTTACGAAAAATAACGTTACACGGGACTCTTACGAGGCCTCGTAATCGGATCGGAATGGATTGACAGATTACAGCTCTTTCTTGATTCGGTGGGTGGTGGTGCATGGCCGTTCTTAGTTGGTGGAGCGATTTGTCTGGTTAATTCCGGTAACGAACGAGACTCTAGCCTGCTAATAGGATAGGCGTCGTCATTTAGGTGTGCGTGGCACTCCGTCACGCAGCTCACTGGCGACGTATTAAAATTCTTCTTAGAGGGACCGGCGGCTTCGAGCCGCACGAGACTGATCAATAACAGGTCTGTGATGCCCTTAGATGTCCTGGGCCGCACGCGCGCTACACTGAAGGAATCAGCATGTTCTCCCTGGCCTAGAGGCCCGGGCAACCCGCTGAAACTCCTTCGTGCTGGGGATTGGGATTTGCAATTATCCCCCATAAACGGCGGTACGCGAAGGCTTGATGCGCGGTGGCGACTACGGTGGTGGTGGGTGTGGAGCTCGCTAGGCAAGCGCTACTCCGCTCCGTCGTCGGGAGCTGTCGCGTCAATTTTAGGTTCCGCCGCCGCCACCACCGCCGCCGACCGAAGGAGCGCGTCGTTCTCGCGTCGCGTCCTCTCACGGTATGTAGACACTTTTATGAAAACCCGCAGCACCACGAGTACCGTTGGACGTGTTCGTCAACACACCGGACCCTCACACTGCGGTGGGTATTTATTTTTTTATTATTAAAAACTTTATTTAGCTTTCAATAATCGTTCCCTCGTTTTTTCAGCGAGTGTTGGCGGTACGCGAAGGCTTGATGCGCGGCGGCGACTGCGGTGGTGGGTGTGGCGCTCGCTAGGCGAGCGCTGCTCCGCTCCGTCGTCGGTAGCTGTCGCGTCAATTTTAGGTTCCGCCGCCGCCACCGCCGCCGCCGACCGAAGGAGCGCGTCGTTCTCGTGTCGCGTCCTCTCACGGTATGTAGACTTTTATGAAAACCCGCACCACGAGTACCGTTGGACGTGTTCGTCAACACACCGGACCCTCACACTGCGGTGGGTATTTATTTTTTCTATTTTTTTATTATTAAAAACTTTATTTAGCTTTCAATAATCGTTCCCTCGTTTTTTCAGCGAATGTTGGCGGTACGCGAAGGCTTGATGCGCGGCGGCGACTGCGGTGGTGGGTGTGGCGCTCGCTAGGCGAGCGCTGCTCCGCTCCGTCGTCGGTAGCTGTCGCGTCAATTTTAGGTTCCGCCGCCGCCACCGCCGCCGCCGACCGAAGGAGCGCGTCGTTCTCGTGTCGCGTCCTCTCACGGTATGTAGACTTTTATGAAAACCCGCACCACGAGTACCGTTGGACGTATTCGTCAACACACCGGACCCTCACACCGCGGTGGGTAATTATTTTTTTTATTTTTTTATTATTAAAAACTTTATTTAGCTTTCAATAATCGTTCCCTCGTTTTTTCAGCGAATGTTGGCGGTACGCGAAGGCTTGATGCGCGGCGGCGACTGCGGTGGTGGGTGTGGCGCTCGCTAGGCGAGCGCTGCTCCGCTCCGTCGTCGGTAGCTGTCGCGTCAATTTTAGGTTCCGCCGCCGCCACCACCGCCGCCGACCGAAGGAGCGCGTCGTTCTCGCGTCGCGTCCTCTCACGGTATTTAGACACTTTTATGAAAACCCGCAGCACCACGAGTACCGTTGGACGTGTTCGTCAACACACCGGACCCTCACACTGCGGTGGGTATTTATTTTTTTTATTTTTTTATTATTAAAAACTTTATTTAGCTTTCAATAATCGTTCCCTCGTTTTTTCAGCGAGTGTTGGCGGTACGCGAAGGCTTGATGCGCGGCGGCGACTGCGGTGGTGGGTGTGGCGCTCGCTAGGCGAGCGCTGCTCCGCTCCGTCGTCGGTAGCTGTCGCTTCAATTTTAGGTTCCGCCGCCGCCACCGCCGCCGCCGACCGAAAGAGCGCGTCGTTCTCGCGTCGCGTCCTCTCACGGTATGTAGACACTTTTATGAAAACCCGCAGCACCACGAGTACCGTTGGACGTGTTCGTCAACACACCGGACCCTCACACTGCGGTGGGTAATTATTTTTTTAATTTTTTTATTATTAAAAACTTTATTTAGCTTTCAATAATCGTTCCCTCGTTTTTTCAGCGAGTGTTGGCGGTACGCGAAGGCTTGATGCGCGGCGGCGACTGCGGTGGTGGGTGTGGCGCTCGCTAGGCGAGCGCTGCTCCGCTCCGTCGTCGGTAGCTGTTGCGTCAATTTTAGGTTCCGCCGCCGCCACCGCCGCCGCCGACCGAAGGAGCGCGTCGTTCTCGCGTCGCGTCCTCTCACGGTATGTAGACACTTTTATGAAAACCCGCAGCACCACGAGTACCGTTGGACGTGTTCGTCAACACACCGGACCCTCACACCGCGGTGGGTAATTATTTTTTTTATTTTTTTATTATTAAAAACTTTATTTAGCTTTCAATAATCGTTCCCTCGTTTTTTCAGCGAGTGTTGGCGGTACGCGAAGGCTTGATCGCGGCGGCGACTGCGGTGGTGGGTGTGGCGCTCGCTAGGCGAGCGCTGCTCCGCTCCGTCGTCGGTAGCTGTCGCGTCAATTTTAGGTTCCGCCGCCGCCACCACCGCCGCCGACCGAAGGAGCGCGTCGTTCTCGCGTCGCGTCCTCTCACGGTATGTAGACTTTTATGAAAACCCGCACCACGAGTACCGTTGGACGTGTTCGTCAACACACCGGACCCTCACACTGCGGTGGGTAATTATTTTTTTTATTTTTTTATTATTCAAAACTTTATTTAGCTTTCAATAATCGTTCCCTCGTTTTTTCAGCGAGTGTTGGCGGTACGCGAAGGCTTGATGCGCGGTGGCGACTGCGGTGGTGGGTGTGGCGCTCGCCAGGCGAGCGCTGCTCCGCTCCGTCGTCGGTAGCTGTCGCATCAATTTTAGGTTCCGCCGCCGCCACCGCCGCCGCCGACCGAAGGAGCGCGTCGTTCTCGTGTCGCGTCCTCTCACGGTATGTAGACTTTTATGAAAACCCGCACCACGAGTACCGTTGGACGTGTTCGTCAACACACCGGACCCTCACACTGCGGTGGGTATTTATTTTTTCTATTTATTTTATTATTAAAAACTTTATTTAGCTTTCAATAATCGTTCCCTCGTTTTTTCAGCGAGTGTTGGCGGTACGCGAAGGCTTGATGCGCGGCGGCGACTGCGGTGGTGGGTGTGGCGCTCGCTAGGCGAGCGCTGCTCCGCTCTGTCGTCGGTAGCTGTCGCGTCAATTTTAGGTTCCGCCGCCGCCACCGCCGCCGCCGACCGAAGGAGCGCGTCGTTCTCGCGTCGCGTCCTCTCACGGTATGTAGACACTTTTATGAAAACCCGCAGCACCACGAGTACCGTTGGACGTGTTCGTCAACACACCGGACCCTCACACCGCGGTGGGTAATTATTTTTTTTATTTTTTTATTATTAAAAACTTTATTTAGCTTTCAATAATCGTTCCCTCGTTTTTTCAGCGAATGTTGGCGGTACGCGAAGGCTTGATGCGCGGCGGCGACTGCGGTGGTGGGTGTGGCGCTCGCTAGGCGAGCGCTGCTCCGCTCCGTCGTCGGTAGCTGTCGCGTCAATTTTAGGTTCCGCCGCCGCCACCACCGCCGCCGACCGAAGGAGCGCGTCGTTCTCGCGTCGCGTCCTCTCACGGTATGTAGACACTTTTTTGAAAACCCGCAGCACCACGAGTACCGTTGGACGTGTTCGTCAACACACCGGACCCTCACACTGCGGTGAATCGTGATGTGCGGTGACGGTGATCGAATACTTCGTGTTCCTGTGTCTGTGAGTAAAACACATCGGTTTACCGTTATCGCTACAATATTTTAAATTACGCGTAGGCATTCCTGTTACCTAGGGTATCACATATCGTAAACTCTATGTTGTATATGTATATATTATGTATATGTATGTATTGTATATTAGAAATAAACATCTTAAGATTATAAATACAGGGTGTAAGGAGAACGCTTCCGAAGCCAGAACGTAGATTATATACAACCTAAATGCAAACGGATACCAATAACCTTTCGCTTTAAATTGATTATTTTCAAGACTTCATATTTCGTAAACAAGCATTGGATAGTGTACGAAACGTGAGGTCACTGACACGCAAGGTGACGTCGCACTAAAGCGTCCGCGCTTGTCCGCCGCCGAAAAGAGCCGATTTATACGCAATTTACAAACATCACTTTCAAAATCGCAATTGTAGTCCATTGTAAAAAGCTGACAGAGGCATTTTACGTACCTGTCTAAATCCTTTGCGACCTTATGAGGTTTGGCTCGAACTGAGTTCCATTCATTTCAATACAAAGCCGGGCCCGTCGCTGTGTCGATCCGTGAACACGAGGCATCAGTATTCCTCAACACATTCTTCACGTAGTTTATTAAAAACACTCACTATTCTGCCCCGCATTTCATCAGCACTGTCACATTCCCGATCAAACACTCTTTCTTTCACATACCCCCATAAAAAGAAGTCCAACGGCGTTAAGTCGGGTGAACGGCCAGGCGTGCGGCCCCAGCCTTCCGATCCAGCAGTCATTAAAAAGCTCAGTGAGACGCTCGCGGACGGGACGCGTAACGAGCATGCTTCCATCGTGCTGGAACCATGCTCGACGAAATTCAGCCACAGACACATTCTAGCATATCATTTAAATGTCCATTTATAAAATTAAGATATGCTGATCCATTGAGACGCTGCGGTAGAAACACTGGTCCTAGAATTCTTCTCCTAAACACATCAACATGTTGCCGTATTCACGAGCATTGTACACGTATGCCTCAGGCATTGTCTAAAACAACAAAAAGTTATAACTAAAAAGAATAAAACAGCACTAAAAACGTAACAATACCTAATAACTAAACACAAATTTAAAACTAACAAAACAATAATTAAATAATCGATTAAAAACGTAACCGCTCACGAACCGAGTCGGGAATGAACTGATTAATTATTTACTAAAGAAGTACTATGAAGGTCAAAGAAGCCCGCGCGGACGTCGACAAACGCATTGGGGACATCCCCGCATGAACGAAAGAATAATTACGAGATCAGAAATCAATTGATTTTAATTGTTAGGAAATTGTACTTATGCTTTATTACAAACTGTTTTCATTTTCTAACTTTTAAATAAGATTTAACTGGTTTCTTAGATTCAATTAATTTAATTATTCACTTTAAATTGATTAGGTTTACTTACTAAATGAAGGATCCAGTTCTTGCAATAAACGAGCACGTATCGTGTGACTTTAATTACATTATTATAAAGTTCAAATTCAATTGATTCACATGCGATGAAAAAATTTTAGTCAATTACAGCTGATGTCAGCGATCTTTTGCTTTATTTCATTTACTATCGATTATCGACATAATACAAAACTGTTATTAAATTCACGATCAATCAATTAAAACTGTTGACGCCTCTGTAATGTTTATTTTTCTTTATTTTAGCGGCGCTTTACAAAGGATTTTTATGGCCTTACAGCCACACTGCCGGCTGTAGGTATCTAAGTACCTTCGATATGGGCCTCAAGGTTAAGCAAAGTAAACTGGATTTTTCTGATTTGTAAATTTGAACGTTCAGATCAAAATAAAATTGTAACACTGTTCAAGGGGAAAATCATTACGATCCTTGCACGAATGGAACCCGTAAGCAGATATCCCACAACTAGGTAGAAGTGAACTGAAAAGACATTTGCTTCAAGCGATCGAGTGAAGGTTAGTAGTTTAGGAAGATAGTCCGATCACATGGGCCCGCCGCACTAAGTCAGCCGGTGCATCGCCCGTCGCGCGTCGCGATGTCGGTGACCGCACGCGGCCTTTGAACTCGAGTCTATGCGCGAGCGTCAGCTGTCAGCTGATTTATTTATTTACGAATACATTACTTGTTAGAGTTGTAAAGAAAAAAAAAAATGTTTAATCGCAAATAATGGTTTCATTTAACTCATTTAACTGTTCCCACAGCATAGTGTACGAAAAATGCTTAAGTAAAATTGTAAAATAAAATCCTCATTTTTTGATGGTATCGTATCGAGAATCACTAGCCTTATCACCTGTCTTCGTTTTCGGAAGCGTTTCCCTGGCACCCTGTATATTTATTATACACGCAAGAATGTGAAATATCGACTAATATATTTAACGTATAACACGTAATAATATTCGATGAATTAATATATAGATTTAGAACACACAAGTCTGTAGCGATGACTTGCATGCCTTCCTGTTTAATACACGAACGGATCGCGAATTTAATACACGGGCCTGTATTAATAAATTCGACACGCGCGTGTTACGTATCGGTACCAACACATGTCCCCTCAACGTGACCAGCACCTTGTCACGAGGCCCAAATCAGCCAAATCAGGATATTATACCTATTTTCATGCAACTGAAGCTATGCGGAGTATTACAACATCCCAACGGCTGAGTCGTCTCCTCGTGTCGCCGCCTCGTGCCCAGCCGCGGATCGCTAAATCATCAATCACCTCATTAGACCTAAACCCAAAGCACATAATATATAGAGGAATCTCGACAGATGCAGGGGCATTACATATTAGACATTAGATATAATGTACGATACTAGAGTGTAGCAGTGTCGTCCTAACTTCGGACGCATTCGCACTTAGGTTAAGTAGATTTAGGAGTTACCATGTAATCTTAACTATAATAAACGTAGTATAAGTGATTATAGTTATTAGTTAGTCCAGCCGGAATAAATAATGCGCAAATGAAAAAAAAAAAAAAACAAACGATATATTTTAGTCGAGGACTGTTTAAATACAAAAACTTAAATTAATATACCCAGTATACTCGAATAATATACCCAATAATTTTCAAAATATACGTTTTATATCTTTTTAAATGCTTTTTATCGTAAATTATATGTATGTTAAATAAATAAACGAAATAATAATTACAAAAATTATTATAAAGTTATAATTATACTTTTAAATGTTTTTTATATATTTATATAAATATTAAAAATAAATATATGCATGTTTAATAAATAAACGATATAATTTAATTATTAAATAAATTACATAAAAAAAAAAGAAAATGTTACTTGAAAATACTACTTACATATTTATTTTTTATCGATTTTATCCGAGACGGGAGGTGAGGGGAGAAGGGGGGGGGGGGGGAAACAAATAATGCACAATTGAAAAAAAAACCGAATGATATATTTCAGTCGGGGACTGTTTAAATACAAAAACGTAAGTAAATTAATATTCCCAGTATATTGGAATAGTACACCTAATAATTACAATATATATTTTATATTTTTTTTAAATTGTTTTTTATTGTAAATTATATGTATGTTAAATAAATAAACGAAATAATAATTGAACAAAATAATAATTTCAAAAATTATTATAATCTTATAATTATACTTTTAAATATTTTTTATATATTTATATAAATATTTAAAAATATATATATATATATGCATGTTTAATAAATAAACGATATAATACAATTATTAAATAAATTACATAAAAAAAAGAAAATGTTGAAATACTACTTACATACCTTTTTTTATAGATTTTATCCGGGACGGGAGGTGAGGGGAGAGGGGGGGTGGAAATAAATAATGCGCAAATGAAAAAAAAAACCAAATGATATATTTCAATCGGGGACTGTTTAAATACAAAAACGTAAGTAAATTAATATTCCGAGTATATTGGAATAGTACACCTAATAATTACAATATATATATATTTTATATTTTTTAAATGTCTTTTATTGTAAATTATATGTATGTTAAATGAATAAATAAATAAACGAAATAATAATTACAAAAATTATTATAAAGTTATAATTATAATATAAAGTTATAATGGTAGGGGGCGAGTGTGTGTGTGTGGGGGGGGGGGGGGTCGGGTTGGGGGGGGATGATAGGGGGTAGGTTGGTCTGGTGTTTAATTAGCCTCAACCTAATTAATATCGGTTAGGTTAAGTTATAAATCACACGCGCTCTTGTACTTAATAACATTACACGCTCGGCGGTCAATCGAAGACCAATGATATTGTTTTCTTGTTTCACATATGTATCAAGCGACGCGGTCGGCTAAGTCAGTCGGCGTGCGCGGGCGCATCACGTGTTTCCTAGTCAGATGTTGTTGAACTGTGTGGACCGACGGATCGTGTTTTAATGCGCGTCTCCGTGTATGAGCGGTCGTTGTATGAAAATGATTTTTGAACGGCGCCGACATTCGACCGGCGCGGCGCTCGGAAGCGTGTCAAGCGTTTGTCGCGTCTCTTGAGTTTATGCTCATTGTTTTGTGAGACACTATAGATTCCGGGTGCCTTAGATCTTCACAGTTACTTTGATAACTGTGGTAATTCTAGAGCTAATACATGCAATCAGAACTCTGACCAGTGATGGGATGAGTGCTTTTATTAGATCCAAAACCTATCGACGGAGGGCCTCGCGTCCGAAGTCGTTAATTTTGATGAATCTGGATAACTTTTGCCGATCGCATGGTCCAGTACCAGCGACGCATCTTTCAAATGTCTGCCTTATCAACTTTCGATGGTAGTTTCTGCGACTACCATGGTTGTCACGGGTAACGGGGAATCAGGGTTCGATTCCGGAGAGGGAGCCTGAGAAACGGCTACCACCACATCCAAGGAAGGCAGCAGGCGCGCAAATTACCCACTCCCGGCACGGGGAGGTAGTTACGAAAAATAACGTTACACGGGACTCTTACGAGGCCTCGTAATCGGATCGGAATGGATTGACAGATTACAGCTCTTTCTTGATTCGGTGGGTGGTGGTGCATGGCCGTTCTTAGTTGGTGGAGCGATTTGTCTGGTTAATTCCGGTAACGAACGAGACTCTAGCCTGCTAATAGGATAGGCGTCGTCATTTAGGTGTGCGTGGCACTCCGTCACGCAGCTCACTGGCGACGTATTAAAATTCTTCTTAGAGGGACCGGCGGCTTCGAGCCGCACGAGATTGATCAATAACAGGTCTGTGATGCCCTTAGATGTCCTGGGCCGCACGCGCGCTACACTGAAGGAATCAGCATGTTCTCCCTGGCCTAGAGGCCCGGGCAACCCGCTGAAACTCCTTCGTGCTGGGGATTGGGATTTGCAATTATCCCCCATAAACGGCGGTACGCGAAGGCTTGATGCGCGGTGGCGACTACGGTGGTGGTGGGTGTGGAGCTCGCTAGGCGAGCGCTACTCCGCTCCGTCGTCGGGAGCTGTCGCGTCAATTTTAGGTTCCGCCGCCGCCACCACCGCCGCCGACCGAAGGAGCGCGTCGTTCTCGCGTCGCGTCCTCTCACGGTATGTAGACACTTTTATGAAAACCCGCAGCACCACGAGTACCGTTGGACGTGTTCGTCAACACACCGGACCCTCACACTGCGGTGGGTATTTATTTTTTTATTTTTTTATTATTAAAAACTTTATTTAGCTTTCAATAATCGTTCCCTCGTTTTTCAGCGAGTGTTGGCGGTACGCGAAGGCTTGATGCGCGGCGGCGACTGCGGTGGTGGGTGTGGCGCTCGCTAGGCGAGCGCTGCTCCGCTCCGTCGTCGGTAGCTGTCGCGTCAATTTTAGGTTCCGCCGCCGCCACCGCCGCCGCCGACCGAAGGAGCGCGTCGTTCTCGTGTCGCGTCCTCTCACGGTATGTAGACTTTTATGAAAACCCGCACCACGAGTACCGTTGGACGTGTTCGTCAACACACCGGACCCTCACACTGCGGTGGGTATTTATTTTTTCTATTTTTTTATTATTAAAAACTTTATTTAGCTTTCAATAATCGTTCCCTCGTTTTTTCAGCGAATGTTGGCGGTACGCGAAGGCTTGATGCGCGGCGGCGACTGCGGTGGTGGGTGTGGCGCTCGCTAGGCGAGCGCTGCTCCGCTCCGTCGTCGGTAGCTGTCGCGTCAATTTTAGGTTCCGCCGCCGCCACCGCCGCCGCCGACCGAAGGAGCGCGTCGTTCTCGTGTCGCGTCCTCTCACGGTATGTAGACTTTTATGAAAACCCGCACCACGAGTACCGTTGGACGTATTCGTCAACACACCGGACCCTCACACCGCGGTGGGTAATTATTTTTTTTATTTTTTTATTATTAAAAACTTTATTTAGCTTTCAATAATCGTTCCCTCGTTTTTTCAGCGAATGTTGGCGGTACGCGAAGGCTTGATGCGCGGCGGCGACTGCGGTGGTGGGTGTGGCGCTCGCTAGGCGAGCGCTGCTCCGCTCCGTCGTCGGTAGCTGTCGCGTCAATTTTAGGTTCCGCCGCCGCCACCACCGCCGCCGACCGAAGAAGCGCGTCGTTCTCGCGTCGCGTCCTCTCACGGTATGTAGACACTTTTATGAAAACCCGCAGCACCACGAGTACCGTTGGACGTGTTCGTCAACACACCGGACCCTCACACCGCGGTGGGTAATTATTTTTTTTATTTTTTTATTATTAAAAACTTTATTTAGCTTTCAATAATCGTTCCCTCGTTTTTTCAGCGAATGTTGGCGGTACGCGAAGGCTTGATGCGCGGCGGCGACTGCGGTGGTGGGTGTGGCGCTCGCTAGGCGAGCGCTGCTCCGCTCCGTCGTCGGTAGCTGTCGCGTCAATTTTAGGTTCCGCCGCCGCCACCACCGCCGCCGACCGAAGGAGCGCGTCGTTCTCGCGTCGCGTCCTCTCACGGTATGTAGACACTTTTATGAAAACCCGCAGCACCACGAGTACCGTTGGACGTGTTCGTCAACACACCGGACCCTCACACTGCGGTGAATCGTGATGTGCGGTGACGGTGATCGAATACTTCGTGTTCCTGTGTCTGTGAGTAAAACACATCGGTTTACCGTTATCGCTACAATATTTTAAATTACGCGTAGGCATTCCTGTTACCTAGGGTATCACATATCGTAAACTCTATGTTGTATATGTATATATTATGTATATGTATGTATTGTATATTAGAAATAAACATCTTAAGATTATAAATACAGGGTGTAAGGAGAACGCTTCCGAAGCCAGAACGTAGATTATATACAACCTAAATGCAAACGGATACCAATAACCTTTCGCTTTAAATTGATTATTTTCAAGACTTCATATTTCGTAAACAAGCATTGGATAGTGTACGAAACGTGAGGTCACTGACACGCAAGGTGACGTCGCACTACCGCGTCCGCGCTTGTCCGCCGCCGAAAAGAGCCGATTTATACGCAATTTACAAACATCACTTTCAAAATCGCAATTGTAGTCCATTGTAAAAAGCTGACAGAGGCATTTTACGTACCTGTCTAAATCCTTTGCGACCTTATGAGGTTTGGCTCGAACTGAGTTCCATTCATTTCAATACAAAGCCGGGCCCGTCGCTGTGTCGATCCGTGAACACGAGGCATCAGTATTCCTCAACACATTCTTCACGTAGTTTATTAAAAACACTCACTATTCTGCCCCGCATTTCATCAGCACTGTCACATTCCCGATCAAACACTCTTTCTTTCACATACCCCCATAAAAAGAAGTCCAACGGCGTTAAGTCGGGTGAACGGCCAGGCGTGCGGCCCCAGCCTTCCGATCCAGCAGTCATTAAAAAGCTCAGTGAGACGCTCGCGGATGGGACGCGTAACGAGCATGCTTCCATCGTGCTGGAACCATGCTCGACGAAATTCAGCCACAGACACATTCTAGCATATCATTTAAATGTCCATTTATAAAATTAAGATATGCTGATCCATTGAGACGCTGCGGTAGAAACACTGGTCCTAGAATTCTTCTCCTAAACACATCAACATGTTGCCGTATTCACGAGCACTGTACACGTATGCCTCAGGCATTGTCTAAAACAACAAAAAGTTATAACTAAAAAGAATAAAACAGCACTAAAAACGTAACAATACCTAATAACTAAACACAAATTTAAAACTAACAAAACAATAATTAAATAATCGATTAAAAACGTAACCGCTCACGAACCGAGTCGGGAATGAACTGATTAATTATTTACTAAAGAAGTACTATGAAGGTCAAAGAAGCCCGCGCGGACGTCGACAAACGCATTGGGGACATCCCCGCATGAACGAAAGAATAATTACGAGATCAGAAATCAATTGATTTTAATTGTTAGGAAATTGTACTTATGCTTTATTACAAACTGTTTTCATTTTCTAACTTTTAAATAAGATTTAACTGGTTTCTTAGATTCAATTAATTTAATTATTCACTTTAAATTGATTAGGTTTACTTACTAAATGAAGGATCCAGTTCTTGCAATAAACGAGCACGTATCGTGTGACTTTAATTACATTATTATAAAGTTCAAATTCAATTGATTCACATGCGATGAAAAAATTTTAGTCAATTACAGCTGATGTCAGCGATCTTTTGCTTTATTTCATTTACTATCGATTATCGACATAATACAAAACTGTTATTAAATTCACGATCAATCAATTAAAACTGTTGACGCCTCTGTAATGTTTATTTTTCTTTATTTTAGCGGCGCTTTACAAAGGATTTTTATGGCCTTACAGCCACACTGCCGGCTGTAGGTATCTAAGTACCTTCGATATGGGCCTCAAGGTTAAGCAAAGTAAACTGGATTTTTCTGATTTGTAAATTTGAACGTTCAGATCAAAATAAAATTGTAACACTGTTCAAGGGGAAAATCATTACGATCCTTGCACGAATGGAACCCGTAAGCAGATATCCCACAACTAGGTAGAAGTGAACTGAAAAGACATTTGCTTCAAGCGATCGAGTGAAGGTTAGTAGTTTAGGAAGATAGTCCGATCACATGGGCCCGCCGCACTAAGTCAGCCGGTGCATCGCCCGTCGCGCGTCGCGATGTCGGTGACCGCACGCGGCCTTTGAACTCGAGTCTATGCGCGAGCGTCAGCTGTCAGCTGATTTATTTATTTACGAATACATTACTTGTTAGAGTTGTAAAGAAAAAAAAAATGTTTAATCGCAAATAATGGTTTCATTTAACTCATTTAACTGTTCCCACAGCATAGTGTACGAAAAATGCTTAAGTAAAATTGTAAAATAAAATCCTCATTTTTTGATGGTATCGTATCGAGAATCACTAGCCTTATCACCTGTCTTCGTTTTCGGAAGCGTTTCCCTGGCACCCTGTATATTTATTATACACGCAAGAATGTGAAATATCGACTAATATATTTAACGTATAACACGTAATAATATTCGATGAATTAATATATAGATTTAGAACACACAAGTCTGTAGCGATGACTTGCATGCCTTCCTGTTTAATACACGAACGGATCGCGAATTTAATACACGGGCCTGTATTAATAAATTCGACACGCGCGTGTTACGTATCGGTACCAACACATGTCCCCTCAACGTGACCAGCACCTTGTCACGAGGCCCAAATCAGCCAAATCAGGATATTATACCTATTTTCATGCAACTGAAGCTATGCGGAGTATTACAACATCCCAACGGCTGAGTCGTCTCCTCGTGTCGCCGCCTCGTGCCCAGCCGCGGATCGCTAAATCATCAATCACCTCATTAGACCTAAACCCAAAGCACATAATATATAGAGGAATCTCGACAGATGCAGGGGCATTACATATTAGACATTAGATATAATGTACGATACTAGAGTGTAGCAGTGTCGTCCTAACTTCGGACGCATTCGCACTTAGGTTAAGTAGATTTAGGAGTTACCATGTAATCTTAACTATAATAAACGTAGTATAAGTGATTATAGTTATTAGTTAGTCCAGCCGGAATAAATAATGCGCAAATGAAAAAAAAAAAAAAACAAACGATATATTTTAGTCGAGGACTGTTTAAATACAAAAACTTAAATTAATATACCCAGTATACTCGAATAATATACCCAATAATTTTCAAAATATACGTTTTATATCTTTTTAAATGCTTTTTATCGTAAATTATATGTATGTTAAATAAATAAACGAAATAATAATTACAAAAATTATTATAAAGTTATAATTATACTTTTAAATGTTTTTTATATATTTATATAAATATTAAAAATAAATATATGCATGTTTAATAAATAAACGATATAATTTAATTATTAAATAAATTACATAAAAAAAAAAGAAAATGTTACTTGAAAATACTACTTACATATTTATTTTTTATCGATTTTATCCGAGACGGGAGGTGAGGGGAGAAGGGGGGGGGGGGGGAAACAAATAATGCACAATTGAAAAAAAAACCGAATGATATATTTCAGTCGGGGACTGTTTAAATACAAAAACGTAAGTAAATTAATATTCCCAGTATATTGGAATAGTACACCTAATAATTACAATATATATATATATTTTATATTTTTTTTTAATTGTAAATTATATGTATGTTAAATAAATAAACGAAATAATAATTGAACAAAATAATAATTTCAAAAATTATTATAATCTTATAATTATACTTTTAAATATTTTTTATATATTTATATAAATATTTAAAAATATATATATATATGGGTGTTTCTCTGCTATTTGGAAATTCGTCCATACAGTGGTGTCCTAAGCATATTTTATGAAATATTGAGAATATTTGTTAATTAAATGAAGGGCAATAGCATACTAAATATATATCTTTAAAAAGCTCACACATTTTCCCCTTTGTTTTTTAGTTATGGACGATTTTATGCAAAACCCTGACAGGGGACTGTTGTAACTATCCAGGGGAATGTTTTAAGGACAAAAACGAGTATTTTGGTTTATTAAAGTAATCAAAGTGTTTATTTTTCTTTATCGTTTTTAAAATATGTAATTTTTAGGAATAAATCAACAGTATTAAAACAAGTTTTACTTATGATAGTGACTTTTCTTAGAGCTAATAACATTTGTGTTAAACTTAACAAAATCAACTTCTTAGTTCAACAGTTTTTAAGACTAATGGTATAACTCTAAAGTCAGTCTTTATAATAATAAAAAATTAAATTAAAATCTAAACTTAGGTTAACATAATACTTTGAAACAATTGTACTTTTGAACACACTAAGGTTATATTAAACTAAAAAACTTATATTAATTGTAAACCTTGTAGGCCATAACATCAGCCGCCGGCAGAAGTTACCACCCACCAGACAAAGTGTTGCCGCCAAGCGATTTGTCATGTTCCGGCATGATGTCTGGTGAAGCCGTACGGAGGACGGGTCTGAGCAGTTGTGTTGCGATGTGTGCCGAGTACGATGCGCCTAATGTTGTTGTGTTGGGAGTTTGGTCGTGGAGGGTCTTCACATCAATCTCCCTTTGGCGCAGCATCGTTGGTCGTGTTGTTGGGTTTAACATTGCATCACCTCGCTCAACTGCCGTCTTCCTTCGTATTCGCTCGGTTTTTCTGAGTGAATAGGCTCTTAATAAACTAGCACGCTTTACCATCAACGATCGCATCACTGCTTACCATCAGGCGGGATTGCGGTCAAGCGCTAGTTTATAATTAGTAAAAAAAAAAAAAAAGTTGCACTTCAGGAAAAAAGCTTTAAATTAACTTATTTCTGAAAGACCGATACAGATATTGGAAAACAATAAAATAATCTTCTCCCTTTTTGACTTAGATCTGGATTTGGTAACTTCTCCAAAATTTGGTCAAAACTGACATCAGAAATATCATTTCCGTCCATTTTAAACTTGTGGCCCTTATTATCACAAATTTTCATAAAAGTTACCGTTAGTTCGCCTACCTCATTATCTACCCGATTAATAACAGCAGCATAACGATATTCGATATTTCTGACGTTAAACTTGACTAAAACATAATCACCACTCTTGTATTGCTGTTGGCTAACTGTACTGGGCCCTGCAGTATTCTCAAAATCAGTGTCGAAATTGTCACACGGTCGCAAACTTTCATTTTCTGTAATAATGTTAGTATCTGGCGAGTTATCCGCTAGCTTGGTTTCGCCTTCGAATTCCGAGTCTGTGTAAACATCCTTAACACGAAGTTTCCTCACTTGGTAGTTCATAACGCCTAGATTAAAATGCTGACACTCTTCTTCACAAGAGCAGCTTAAACTTTTCATTATAAGTTTCTTGCGGTAATCCCAAAGGGCATCGTAATATTTCACCCTTAATTTGATGTATTTTGAGGGTACCCTTCAAACTTTTCAAATTCTTGGCGTCTTGCTGAATATCATTGGTAATATTATTAATTGCATCAGAGTCAATTGTAAACATTGTAATTGCAGGACATCTTTGTTGCACAGAATCAATAAAAGATTCCAAACTGTCAATATCATCTCCTGTAGCAACTATGGCATCTGCAGTTCTTTTGCACGTAGCTTGGGTCCTCCATAATGTTCGGTCAAATATTTTTTTTTTATATCACCTTGTATACCATGTTTTAAGCAAATAAAATATCTTATCTTATCTTATCTTATTTCACCAGATACAACTTTCCCAAAAATGTCTTTCTCTTTTTGCGTTTTTAAACCTGCATAGTTTTCTTTTAATTGTTTATGCAATACTTCCCCGAAAAGTGCTCTTTTAACAACATCTTTGCGTGTTGCTGGAGTATCATATTTTCTTATTAGTTTTGTGTTAGGTGTCTCATCATTTTTGCTGTAATTTTAAATTTTATTTTTTGCAATCCTTGTAACCTTTTTTTATATTTTCCATTTTCTGTTTGTATTCCAGAATCTTAAGGTCTTTTTCTTTCAGTAACTTTTCACGTTTCTTTTTAGCATTTTTCTTTCTTGCTGTAACTAATGCAGTTTCTGATGTTCTTAAAGGTGCCGGACGTTCTTCCATTCGATCCTCTGCATCTGGTGTATTTTCCCTCAAAAAAGTATTGGTTATGTTTTTCATCGCTTTTTTCTTTGCACGATACTTAGAACAATGCTCTTTCCAAGTCTTTTTTATAGCCTTATGCTCACGACGACTCATATCCTTAACTAATTTTCTCGCGCCTTTTTCTTTTTTCTTTTGATATTTCCGCCTTTCTTTTTCTTTCATTTCTTCTTTTTTTGAGGGTCATTTTTAAGCCGTTGATATCTCAAACGTTCAGCTGTGCGTTTTTGTTCTAATATTTCTTCTCTTGTTTTGGGTGGCTTCTTTTTCAGTGCCATTTTTAGATAATACCTACGAAAGAGACAATAATGTTAATAATCATAGATGCGCAGTTTGGCATATCATTCTTCACAAAACCTAAGCAAACAGTCCCCTGTAATATGAACAGTCCCCTGTGCAATGAGATGACAGGGGACTGTTGGCCAGGGGACTGTCATTTTTTCATAAATATTTAATAAAACAAAATCATTTAAACATATCAGATTAACGAAACAGATGTGGCTCCATACTAGATAATTAATTATTTTGAACCAGTTTTCATTATTAAAACTGTTAAAAAACTAAAAAAAAGGCTTACCAGTGGACTGTTTCCTCTAACGGACGAGACGCGTGGATCACTAGCAGATGCAGTTGTCACAATAAAAAAAATTACGGCTGCCCTCTTAGCTTCACAACCGAACGAACTTCACACCGATTGGATTTCATTTCACGATCTAAATGTTTCGTGCCAAAATAAAATTTGACTTTAGCGCGATTTTCAAATTTTAACAGGGGACTGTTTTAATAATTTGAGGACAGCATTCCCACATAGATATTTTGAATAAATTATATTGTAAAAAATATCAATTGTGAAGTATAAAGATACTTAATGTTATTTTTATGTATTTGGATATTTTTTATTCAATTATCAACGGCAAACAAATTAATATTGGTAACAAGACTTGTAATTCTGGAAAAGGGACGTACCAGGGGACTGTGTTTTGGGGTGTTTGAGGTTAATTTATTCAAATATAACATTATTAAATTACTAAATAATCTGTGGCGTGCCAAGAATGCATAATACTATGTCATTATTGATACAAAAAGCTGAGAAATATTAAGATTTCTTACATAAAAATAGCTTGGGACAGCGATTTTCCATTTAGTAGAGAAATGCCCATATGCATGTTTAATAAATAAACGATATAATACAATTATTAAATAAATTACATAAAAAAAAGAAAATGTTGAAATACTACTTACATACCTTTTTTTATAGATTTTATCCGGGACGGGAGGTGAGGGGAGAGGGGGGGTGGAAATAAATAATGCGCAAATGAAAAAAAAAACCAAATGATATATTTCAATCGGGGACTGTTTAAATACAAAAACGTAAGTAAATTAATATTCCGAGTATATTGGAATAGTACACCTAATAATTACAATATATATATATTTTATATTTTTTAAATGTCTTTTATTGTAAATTATATGTATGTTAAATGAATAAATAAATAAACGAAATAATAATTACAAAAATTATTATAAAGTTATAATTATAATATAAAGTTATAATGGTAGGGGGCGAGTGTGTGTGTGTGGGGGGGGGTCGGGTTGGGGGGGGATGATAGGGGGTAGGTTGGTCTGGTGTTTAATTAGCCTCAACCTAATTAGTATCAGTTAGGTTAAGTTATAAATCACACGCGCTCTTGTACTTAATAACATTACACGCTCGGCGGTCAATCGAAGACCAATGATATTGTTTTCTTGTTTCACATATGTATCAAGCGACGCGGTCGGCTAAGTCAGTCGGCGTGCGCGGGCGCATCACGTGTTTCCTAGTCAGATGTTGTTGAACTGTGTGGACCGACGGATCGTGTTTTAATGCGCGTCTCCGTGTATGAGCGGTCGTTGTATGAAAATGATTTTTGAACGGCGCCGACATTCGACCGGCGCGGCGCTCGGAAGCGTGTCAAGCGTTTGTCGCGTCTCTTGAGTTTATGCTCATTGTTTTGTGAGACACTATAAATTCCGGGTGCCTTAGATCTTCACAGTTACTTTGATAACTGTGGTAATTCTAGAGCTAATACATGCAATCAGAACTCTGACCAGTGATGGGATGAGTGCTTTTATTAGATCCAAAAGCTATCGACGGAGGGCCTCGCGTCCGAAGTCGTTAATTTTGATGAATCTGGATAACTTTTGCCGATCGCATGGTCCAGTACCAGCGACGCATCTTTCAAATGTCTGCCTTATCAACTTTCGATGGTAGTTTCTGCGACTACCATGGTTGTCACGGGTAACGGGGAATCAGGGTTCGATTCCGGAGAGGGAGCCTGAGAAACGGCTACCACCACATCCAAGGAAGGCAAGGCAACAGGCGCGCAAATTACCCACTCCCGGCACGGGGAGGTAGTGACGAAAAATAACGATACACGGGACTCTTACGAGGCCTCGTAATCGGATCGGAATGGATTGACAGATTACAGCTCTTTCTTGATTCGGTGGGTGGTGGTGCATGGCCGCTCTTAGTTGGTGGTGCGATTTGTCTGGTTAATTCCGGTAACGAACGAGACTCTAGCCTGCTAAATAGGATAGGCGTCGTCATTTAGGTGTGCGTGGCGCTCCGTCACGCAGCTCACTGGCGACGTATTAAAATTCTTCTTAGAGGGACCGGCGGCTTCGAGCCGCACGAGATTGATCAATAACAGGTCTGTGATGCCCTTAGATGTCCTGGGCCACACGCGCGCTACACTGAAGGAATCAGCATGTTCTCCCTGGCCTAGAGGCCCGGGCAACCCGCTGAAACTCCTTCGTGCTGGGGATTGGGATTTGCAATTATCCCCCATAAACGGCGGTACGCGAAGGCTTGATGCGCGGTGGCGACTACGGTGGTGGTGGGTGTGGAGCTCGCTAGGCGAGCGCTACTCCGCTCCGTCGTCGGGAGCTGTCGCGTCAATTTTAGGTTCCGCCGCCGCCACCACCGCCGCCGACCGAAGGAGCGCGTCGTTCTCGCGTCGCGTCCTCTCACGGTATGTAGACACTTTTATGAAAACCCGCAGCACCACGAGTACCGTTGGACGTGTTCGTCAACACACCGGACCCTCACACTGCGGTGGGTATTTATTTTTTTATTATTAAAAACTTTATTTAGCTTTCAATAATCGTTCCCTCGTTTTTTCAGCGAGTGTTGGCGGTACGCGAAGGCTTGATGCGCGGCGGCGACTGCGGTGGTGGGTGTGGCGCTCGCTAGGCGAGCGCTGCTCCTCTCCGTCGTCGGTAGCTGTCGCGTCAATTTTAGGTTCCGCCGCCGCCACCGCCGCCGCCGACCGAAGGAGCGCGTCGTTCTCGTGTCGCGTCCTCTCACGGTATGTAGACTTTTATGAAAACCCGCACCACGAGTACCGTTGGACGTGTTCGTCAACACACCGGACCCTCACACTGCGGTGGGTATTTATTTTTTCTATTTTTTTATTATTAAAAACTTTATTTAGCTTTCAACAATCGTTCCCTCATTTTTTCAGCGAGTGTTGGCGGTACGCGAAGGCTTGATGCGCGGCGGCGACTGCGGTGGTGGGTGTGGCGCTCGCTAGGCGAGCGCTGCTCCGCTCCGTCGTCGGTAGCTGTCGCGTCAATTTTAGGTTCCGCCGCCGCCACCGCCGCCGCCGACCGAAGGAGCGCGTCGTTCTCGCGTCGCGTCCTCTCACGGTATGTAGACACTTTTATGAAAACCCGCAGCACCACGAGTACCGTTGGACGTGTTCGTCAACACACCGGACCCTCACACCGCGGTGGGTAATTATTTTTTTTATTTTTTTATTATTAAAAACTTTATTTAGCTTTCAATAATCGTTCCCTCGTTTTTTCAGCGAATGTTGGCGGTACGCGAAGGCTTGATGCGCGGCGGCGACTGCGGTGGTGGGTGTGGCGCTCGCTAGGCGAGCGCTGCTCCGCTCCGTCGTCGGTAGCTGTCGCGTCAATTTTAGGTTCCGCCGCCGCCACCACCGCCGCCGACCGAAGGAGCGCGTCGTTCTCGCGTCGCGTCCTCTCACGGTATGTAGACACTTTTATGAAAACCCGCAGCACCACGAGTACCGTTGGACGTGTTCGTCAACACACCGGACCCTTACACTGCGGTGAATCGTGATGTGCGGTGACGGTGATCGAATACTTCGTGTTCCTGTGTCTGTGAGTAAAACACATCGGTTTACCGTTATCGCTACAATATTTTAAATTACGCGTAGGCATTCCTGTTACCTAGGGTATCACATATCGTAAACTCTATGTTGTATATGTATATATTATGTATATTATTATTATTATTATTATTTATTATATACGGACAAATCACACAGATTGAGCTAGCCCCAAAGTAAGCTCGAGACTTGTGTTATGGGATACTAACTCAACGATACTATATTTTATAATAGATACATATATAGATAAACATCCAAGACCCAGGCCAATCAGGAAAAGATCGTTTTCCATCACGACCTGACCGGGGATCGAACCCGGGGCCTCCACGTCGCAGGCAGGCGTGTTGACCGCTGCGCCACGGAGACCGACCGATATGTATGTATTGTATATTAGAAATAAACATCTTAAGATTATAAATATATTTATTATACACGCAAGAAAAGTGAAATATCGACTAATATATTTAACGTATAACACGTAATAATATTCGATGAATTAATATATAGATTTAGAACACACAAGTCTGTAGCGATGACTTGCATGCCTTCCTGTTTAATACACGAACGGATCGCGAATTTAATACACGGGCCTGTATTAATAAATTGGACACGCGCGTGTTACGTATCGGTACCAACACATGTCCCCTCAACGTGACCAGCACCTTGTCACGAGGCCCAAATCAGCCAAATCAGGATATTATACCTATTTTCATGCAACTGAAGCTATGCGGAGTATTACAACATCCCACCGGCTGAGTCGTCTCCTCGTGTCGCCGCCTCGTGCCCAGCCGCGGATCGCTAAATCATCAATCACCTCATTAGACGTAAACCCAAAGCACATAATATATAGAGGAATCTCGACAGATGCAGGGGCATTACATATTAGACATTAGATATAATGTACGATACTAGAGTGTAGCAGTGTCGTCCTAACTTCGGACGCATTCGCACTTAGGTTAAGTAGATTTAGGAGTTACCATGTAATCTTAACTATAATAAACGTAGTATAAGTGATTATAGTTATTAGTTAGTCCAGCCGGAATAAATAATGCGCAAATGAAAAAAAAAAAAACAAACGTTATATTTTAGTCGAGGACTGTTTAAATACAAAAACTTAAATTAATATACCCAGTATACTCGAATAATATACCCAATAATTTTCAAAATATACGTTTTATATCTTTTTAAATGCTTTTTATTGTAAATTATATGTATGTTAAATAAATAAACGAAATAATAATTACAAAAAGTATTATAAAGTTATAATTATACTTTTAAATGTTTTTTATATATTTATATAAATATTAAAAATAAATATATGCATGTTTAATAAATAAACGATATAATTTAATTATTAAATAAATTACATAAAAAAAAGAAAATGTTGAAATACTACTTGTATGTAAGTAGTATTTCAACATTTTCTTCTTTTTTTATAGATTTTATCCGGGACGGGAGGTGAGGGGAGAGGGGGGGTGGAAATAAATAATGCGCAAATGAAAAAAAAAACCAAATGATATATTTCAATCGGGGACTGTTTAAATACAAAAACGTAAGTAAATTAATATTCCGAGTATATTGGAATAGTACACCTAATAATTACAATATATATATATTTTATATTTTTTAAATGTCTTTTATTGTAAATTATATGTATGTTAAATGAATAAATAAATAAACGAAATAATAATTACAAAAATTATTATAAAGTTATAATTATAATATAAAGTTATAATGGTAGGGGGCGAGTGTGTGTGTGGGGGGGGGTCGGGTTGGGGGGGGATGATAGGGGGTAGGTTGGTCTGGTGTTTAATTAGCCTCAACCTAATTAGTATCGGTTAGGTTAAGTTATAAATCACACGCGCTCTTGTACTTAATAACATTACACGCTCGGCGGTCAATCGAAGACCAATGATATTGTTTTCTTGTTTCACATATGTATCAAGCGACGCGGTCGGCTAAGTCAGTCGGCGTGCGCGGGCGCATCACGTGTTTCCTAGTCAGATGTTGTTGAACTGTGTGGACCGACGGATCGTGTTTTAATGCGCGTCTCCGTGTATGAGCGGTCGTTGTATGAAAATGATTTTTGAACGGCGCCGACATTCGACCGGCGCGGCGCTCGGAAGCGTGTCAAGCGTTTGTCGCGTCTCTTGAGTTTATGCTCATTGTTTTGTGAGACACTATAGATTCCGGGTGCCTTAGATCTTCACAGTTACTTTGATAACTGTGGTAATTCTAGAGCTAATACATGCAATCAGAACTCTGACCAGTGATGGGGGGATGAGTGCTTTTATTAGATCCAAAAGCTATCGACGGAGGGCCTCGCGTCCGAAGTCGTTAATTTTGATGAATCTGGATAACTTTTGCCGATCGCATGGTCCAGTACCAGCGACGCATCTTTCAAATGTCTGCCTTATCAACTTTCGATGGTAGTTTCTGCGACTACCATGGTTGTCACGGGTAACGGGGAATCAGGGTTCGATTCCGGAGAGGGAGCCTGAGAAACGGCTACCACCACATCCAAGGAAGGCAACAGGCGCGCAAATTACCCACTCCCGGCACGGGGAGGTAGTGACGAAAAATAACGATACACGGGACTCTTACGAGGCCTCGTAATCGGATCGGAATGGATTGACAGATTACAGCTCTTTCTTGATTCGGTGGGTGGTGGTGCATGGCCGTTCTTAGTTTGTGGAGCGATTTGTCTGGTTAATTCCGGTAACGAACGAGACTCTAGCCTGCTAAATAGGATAGGCGTCGTCATTTAGGTGTGCGTGGCGCTCCGTCACGCAGCTCACTGGCGACGTATTAAAATTCTTCTTAGAGGGACCGGCGGCTTCGAGCCGCACGAGATTGATCAATAACAGGTCTGTGATGCCCTTAGATGTCCTGGGCCGCACGCGCGCTACACTGAAGGAATCAGCATGTTCTCCCTGGCCTAGAGGCCCGGGCAACCCGCTGAAACTCCTTCGTGCTGGGGATTGGGATTTGCAATAATCCCCCATAAACGGCGGTACGCGAAGGCTTGATGCGCGGTGGCGACAACGGTGGTGGTGGGTGTGGCGCTCGCTAGGCGAGCGCTGCTCCGCTCCGTCGTCGGGAGCTGTCGCGTCAATTTTAGGTTCCACCGCCGCCGCCACCGCCGCCGCCGCCGACCGAAGGAGCGCGTCGTTCTCGCGTTGCGTCCTCTCACGGTATGTAGACTGTTGTGAAAACCCGCACCACGAGTACCGTTGGACGTGTTCATCAACACACCGGACCCTCACACTGCGGTGGGTAATTATTTTTTTTTATTTTTTTATTATTCAAAACTTTATTTAGCTTTCAATAATCGTTCCCTCGTTTTTTCAGCGAGTGTTGGCGGTACGCGAAGGCTTGATGCGCGGTGGCGACTGCGGTGGTGGGTGTGGCGCTCGCCAGGCGAGCGCTGCTCCGCTCCGTCGTCGGGAGCTGTCGCGTCAATTTTAGGTTCCGCCGCCGCCACCACCGCCGCCGACCGAAGGAGCGCGTCGTTCTCGCGTCGCGTCCTCTCACGGTATGTAGACACTTTTATGAAAACCCGCAGCACCACGAGTACCGTTGGACGTGTTCGTCAACACACCGGACCCTCACACTGCGGTGGGTATTTATTTTTTTATTTTTTTATTATTAAAAACTTTATTTAGCTTTCAATAATCGTTCCCTCGTTTTTTCAGCGAGTGTTGGCGGTACGCGACGGCTTGATGCGCGGCGGCGACTGCGGTGGTGGGTGTGGCGCTCGCTAGGCGAGCGCTGCTCCGCTCCGTCGTCGGTAGCTGTCGCGTCAATTTCAGGTTCCGCCACCGCCGCCGCCGACCGAAGGAGCGCGTCGTTCTCGTGTCGCGTCCTCTCACGGTATGTAGACTTTTATGAAAACCCGCACCACGAGTACCGTTGGACGTGTTCGTCAACACACCGGACCCTCACACTGCGGTGGGTATTTATTTTTTCTATTTTTTTATTATTAAAAACTTTATTTAGCTTTCAATAATCGTTCCCTCGTTTTTTCAGCGAGTGTTGGCGGTACGCGAAGGCTTGATGCGCGGCGGCGACTGCGGAGGTGGGTGTGGCGCTCGCTAGGCGAGCGCTGCTCCGCTCCGTCGTCGGTAACTGTCGCGTCAATTTTAGGTTCCGCCGCCGCCACCGCCGCCGCCGACCGAAGGAGCGCGTCGTTCTCGCGTCGCGTCCTCTCACGGTATGTAGACACTTTTATGAAAACCCTCAGCACCACGAGTACCGTTGGACGTGTTCGTCAACACACCGGACCCTCACACCGCGGTGGGTAATTATTTTTTTTATTTTTTTATTATTCAAAACTTTATTTAGCTTTCAATGATCGTTCCCTCGTTTTTTCAGCGAGTGTTGGCGGTACGCGAAGGCTTGATGCGCGGTGGCGACTGCGGTGGTGGGTGTGGCGCTCGCCAGGCGAGCGCTGCTCCGCTCCGTCGTCGGTAGCTGTCGCATCAATTTTAGGTTCCACCGCCGCCGCCACCGCCGCCGCCGCCGACCGAAGGAGCGCGTCGTTCTCGTGTCGCGTCCTCTCACGGTATGTAGACTTTTATGAAAACCCGCACCACGAGTACCGTTGGACGTGTTCGTCAACACACCGGACCCTCACACTGCGGTGGGTAATTATTTTTTTATTATTCAAAACTTTATTTAGCTTTCAATAATCGTTCCCTCGTTTTTTCAGCGAGTGTTGGCGGTACGCGAAGGCTTGATGCGCGGTGGCGACTGCGGTGGTGGGTGTGGCGCTCGCCAGGCGAGCGCTGCTCCGCTCCGTCGTCGGTAGCTGTCGCATCAATTTTAGGTTCCGCCGCCGCCACCGCCGCCGCCGACCGAAGGAGCGCGTCGTTCTCGTGTCGCGTCCTCTCACGGTATGTAGACTTTTATGAAAACCCGCACCACGAGTACCGTTGGACGTGTTCGTCAACACACCGGACCCTCACACTTCGGTGGGTATTTATTTTTTCTATTTATTTTATTATTAAAAACTTTATTTAGCTTTCAATAATCGTTCCCTCGTTTTTTCAGCGAGTGTTGGCGGTACGCGAAGGCTTGATGCGCGGCGGCGACTGCGGTGGTGGGTGTGGCGCTCGCTAGGCGAGCGCTGCTCCGCTCCGTCGTCTGTAGCTGTCGCGTCAATTTTAGGTTCCGCCGCCGCCACCACCGCCGCCGACCGAATGAGCGCGTCGTTCTCGCGTCGCGTCCTCTCACGGTATGTAGACACTTTTATGAAAACCCGCAGCACCACGAGTACCGTTGGACGTGTTCGTCAACACACCGGACCCTCACACTGCGGTGAATCGTGATGTGCGGTGACGGTGATCGAATACTTCGTGTTCCTGTGTCTGTGAGTAAAACACATCGGTTTACCGTTATCGCTACAATATTTTAAATTACGCGTAGGCATTCCTGTTACCTAGGGTATCACATATCGTAAACTCTATGTTGTATATGTATATGTCGCAGACAGCGACGGCAGAGCGGTAGGTTCGACAGCATCTTGGTGTGGTGGTACCGGTTCCATTTCGTAGGTGAGTTTTGAATTGAAACACGACGTGTAGATATACCCTCCAATCTTCATAATAACAATTTGAATAGGCAAACCGACAGTTTCGGTTCGGAGATGTGCCTTGGTCCGCGTCTCGATGCAAAGTCACCGTTCGACGAACCGCACTTTCCAAAGCGACTCTGTCCATGTGACGCCATCACAAAATAACGTCACAAGCGTTCGCCCCTCTACTACGTAAATCAAATCAGCAACTTCTATTAAAATTAATCGACGATCTCCGACACGGCCAGCCTGACTAGTTGCACGTCCTCGTGCATCATCTTCATCATCATCATCATCATCATCATCCCAGCGCCAATCCCAGTCGCATCCGAAGCTCCCTCAGCCCCGGAGTCCAGGATCCGGTTCACCAGGCGAACCGCCGATTCCGGCCAAACTTCGATATTTCCCGTTGCACGTCCTCGTGCATGTCTGTAACAAATGAAAAAAAGGCACAGAAAACCGACTCGGCCAACCTGACAGTCACACGTCACGTTTAATTACTATGACTATTAGAAAACCAAACTAACTTAATCATTTTAACAACTTAAACGCAAAAGCTTCCTTCAAGCCTCATAATTATCAAATTTCAAAAGAAAATACAAAAGGTTCCTTCAAGCCTCATAATTATCAAATTTCAAAAAGAAAATACAAAAGGTTTCTCCAAGCCTCATAATTATCAAATCAAAATCATAATCTTCAATAAGAAAACACACCATGGTTCGCTACCACAGTAGCTAGTGACAACTCATAGTTGACACCCATATCGTCATCACCTCTTGTGATACGACCAACTCTAGAGTCCACGACTCCCAGGTCAACACATGACCGTACAACTAATAGTCTCCTCCGAGACCCAGGTCCCCGCCACATCACTAGCTGCCCATCGCCCCCTGAACAACTCCTCACTGAGTTGCAGTTACGACTACAGACTAGTGCATGCAGTGCGACCATATCTACCAGTGTCCCCGCCACACCACTAGCTGCCCATCGCGCCCTGAACAACCCCTCACTGGGTTGCAGTTACGACTACAGACTAGTGCGAGCAGCGCGACCACATAGCCATGATACGTGTTCTATTTGCTGGCGGAGGCACCCTCCTCGCCATCTTCTACATTATGAAAATCTAACTCAGCAGACATTACTTGGAAAAATCTTTCGTACCTATGCGATCGTGGGGTACTTATACATAAGTTCTGTTTCCAATCAACGATTTCAATAGGTAACGATCGCCATTATCGGCATCAAACAACTCACCAATATTACATTTCATTACTTTAGCTCATTTCTATCAAATTTAGATTTTTCGTAAATAGCACTCATTTCTATGTTCGTTACCGCTTGTTCTCTTGAGAAGATTTAATAGTCTAGCCACACATACTATCATAAGCTCAAGTGAGCTCGTAACTATAGGCCACAGTGAACTTTAGTTTCGAAATAAAGACAAACCAAACATAATTTTAAAATTCTGATTTAAAATTTCTCAGCCCATTATAACAAAGAATACGGGTAGTACAAAAAATAAAATTTGCAAATAACTCTTATGATCATGTCGCAAAGAAATGGTGCAGTACACAACACACTGGCACAACCTTGTACACTGTATATATACTGGCACGTGTGTACATACACCAATGAAATTACAGATTGCTTGACAAGAGAACATTCGGCCACGGAATCAAAATAAAAATAGTACGACTCACCGGATTATGGCAATTTCTGGCAAACCCCTGCCACTCGGCAGTTATCAACCGTTGCACACCAGACATCTCGGAGCTCTCATAAAATCCCATTACGTTACCACAAACGTTTTGGGTATTTTGAAACCTTCTCATCGCCTGCAGAGTAGATGCCCAAGTCTTGAAACCTTGGGCGTTCCGCAAGGCGCACGCAGCTCCGGCTGCGCCGCACGCAGCTCCAGCAGCGCCACACGCCATTGATCCGATTCACCACGCAGCTAGAAGCGCGCTCCTCAAGCGCACTTTGCACGCTCCGCAAGCGCACACCGCGCGCTCCGCAAGCGCACCTTGCGCGCTCCGCAAGCGCACCCTGCGCGCTCCGCAAGCGCACCCTGCGCGCTCCGCAAGCGCGCTCCACGAGCGCATTTGCATCAGCCAGCACTGTTGCGCGCCTAGCAACAGCTAGCACTATCGCGCGCCAAGCAACAGCCAGCACTGTTGCGCATAAAGCATCAGCCAGCACTGTCGGGATAGCACCGCGTCCAGCCGCACTTGCTCGCCTGCAGCGGACTCCTGCAGCGGACTCCTGCAGCGCACTCCTACAGCGCACTCCTGCAGCGCACTATCACGCAGAGCGATCTGTTCTGCGTCAGCAATTGAGCGCACCTCGTAACGTGACGTTCACTTCCAGCCTCACTGCCAGTACTACCACACAAGTAATCACACAAGTACTATAAAAATATTGGCAGAAAGTGACTGTTATTCTGTTTCTTGATTTATAACGAGATTGTGAGCAGTGTAGTTCTTTATCCAACTTCTGATGTCGCAGACAGCGACGGCAGAGCGGTAGGTTCGACAGCATCTTGGTGTGGTGGTACCGGTTCCATTTCGTAGGTGAGTTTTGAATTGAAACACGACGTGTAGATATACCCTCCAATCTTCATAATAACAATTTGAATAGGCAAACCGACAGTTTCGGTTCGGAGATGTGCCTTGGTCCGCGTCTCGATGCAAAGTCACCGTTCGACGAACCGCACTTTCCAAAGCGACTCTGTCCATGTGACGCCATCACAAAATAACGTCACAAGCGTTCGCCCCTCTACTACGTAAATCAAATCAGCAACTTCTATTAAAATTAATCGACGATCTCCGACATATATATTATATATATGTATGTATTGTATATTAGAAATAAACATCTTAAGATTATAAATATATTTATTATACACGCAAGAAATGTGAAATATCGACTAATATATTTAACGTATAACACGTAATAATATTCGATGAATTAATATATAGATTTAGAACACACAAGTCTGTAGCGATGACTTGCATGCCTTCCTGTTTAATACACGAACGGATCGCGAATTTAATACACGGGCCTGTATTAATAAATTCGACACGCGTGTGTTACGTATCGGTACCAACACATGTCCCCTCAACGTGACCAGCACCTTGTCACGAGGCCCAAATCAGCCAAATCAGGATATTATACCTATTTTCATGCAACTGAAGCTATGCGGAGTATTACAACATCCCAACGGCTGAGTCGTCTCCTCGTGTCGCCGCCTCGTGCCCAGCCGCGGATCGCTAAATCATCAATCACCTCATTAGACCTAAACCCAAAGCACATAATATATAGAGGAATCTCGACAGATGCAGGGGCATTACATATTAGACATTAGATATAATGTACGATACTAGAGTGTAGCAGTGTCGTCCTAACTTCGGACGCATTCGCACTTAGGTTAAGTAGATTTAGGAGTTACCATGTAATCTTAACTATAATAAACGTAGTATAAGTGATTATAGTTATTAGTTAGTCCAGCCGGAATAAATAATGCGCAAATGAAAAAAAAAAAAAACAAACCATATATTTTAGTCGAGGACTGTTTAAATACAAAAACTTTAATTAATATACCCAGTATACTCGAATAATATACCCAATAATTTTCAAAATATACGTTTTATATCTTTTTAAATGCTTTTTATTGTAAATTATATGTATGTTAAATAAATAAACGAAATAATAATTACAAAAATTATTATAAAGTTATAATTATACTTTTAAATGTTTTTTATATATTTATATAAATATTAAAAATAAATATATGCATGTTTAATAAATAAACGATATAATTTAATTATTAAATAAATTACATAAAAAAAAAAGAAAATGTTACTTGAAAATACTACTTACATATTTATTTTTTATCGATTTTATCCGAGACGGGAGGTGAGGGGAGAAGGGGGGGGGGGGGAAACAAATAATGCACAATTGAAAAAAAAACCGAATGATATATTTCAGTCGGGGACTGTTTAAATACAAAAACGTAAGTAAATTAATATTCCCAGTATATTGGAATAGTACACCTAATAATTACAATATATATATATATTTTATATTTTTTTTTAATTGTAAATTATATGTATGTTAAATAAATAAACGAAATAATAATTGAACAAAATAATAATTTCAAAAATTATTATAATCTTATAATTATACTTTTAAATATTTTTTATATATTTATATAAATATTTAAAAAAATATATATATATGCATGTTTAATAAATAAACGATATAATACAATTATTAAATAAATTACATAAAAAAAAGAAAATGTTGAAATACTACTTACATACCTTTTTTTATAGATTTTATCCGGGACGGGAGGTGAGGGGAGAGGGGGGGTGGAAATAAATAATGCGCAAATGAAAAAAAAAACCAAATGATATATTTCAATCGGGGACTGTTTAAATACAAAAACGTAAGTAAATTAATATTCCGAGTATATTGGAATAGTACACCTAATAATTACAATATATATATATATTTTATATTTTTTAAATGTCTTTTATTGTAAATTATATGTATGTTAAATGAATAAATAAATAAACGAAATAATAATTACAAAAATTATTATAAAGTTATAATTATAATATAAAGTTATAATGGTAGGGGGCGAGTGTGTGTGTGGGGGGGGGGTCGGGTTGGGGGGGGATGATAGGGGGTAGGTTGGTCTGGTGTTTAATTAGCCTCAACCTAATTAGTATCGGTTAGGTTAAGTTATAAATCACACGCGCTCTTGTACTTAATAACATTACACGCTCGGCGGTCAATCGAAGACCAATGATATTGTTTTCTTGTTTCACATATGTATCAAGCGACGCGGTCGGCTAAGTCAGTCGGCGTGCGCGGGCGCATCACGTGTTTCCTAGTCAGATGTTGTTGAACTGTGTGGACCGACGGATCGTGTTTTAATGCGCGTCTCCGTGTATGAGCGGTCGTTGTATGAAAATGATTTTTGAACGGCGCCGACATTCGACCGGCGCGGCACTCGGAAGCGTGTCAAGCGTTTGTCGCGTCTCTTGAGTTTATGCTCATTGTTTTGTGAGACACTATAGATTCCGGGTGCCTTAGATCTTCACAGTTACTTTGATAACTGTGGTAATTCTAGAGCTAATACATGCAATCAGAACTCTGACCAGTGATGGGATGAGTGCTTTTATTAGATCCAAAAGCTATCGACGGAGGGCCTCGCGTTCGAAGTCGTTAATTTTGATGAATCTGGATAACTTTTGCCGATCGCATGGTCCAGTACCAGCGACGCATCTTTCAAATGTCTGCCTTATCAACTTTCGATGGTAGTTTCTGCGACTACCATGGTTGTCACGGGTAACGGGGAATCAGGGTTCGATTCCGGAGAGGGAGCCTGAGAAACGGCTACCACCACATCCAAGGAAGGCAACAGGCGCGCAAATTACCCACTCCCGGCACGGGGAGGTAGTGACGAAAAATAACGATACACGGGACTCTTACGAGGCCTCGTAATCGGATCGGAATGGATTGACAGATTACAGCTCTTTCTTGATTCGGTGGGTGGTGGTGCATGGCCGTTCTTAGTTGGTGGAGCGATTTGTCTGGTTAATTCCGGTAACGAACGAGACTCTAGCCTGCTAAATAGGATAGGCGTCGTCATTTAGGTGTGCGTGGCGCTCCGTCACGCAGCTCACTGGCGACGTATTAAAATTCTTCTTAGAGGGACCGGCGGCTTCGAGCCGCACGAGATTGATCAATAACAGGTCTGTGATGCCCTTAGATGTCCTGGGCCGCACGCGCGCTACACTGAAGGAATCAGCATGTTCTCCCTGGCCTAGAGGCCCGGGCAACCCGCTGAAACTCCTTCGTGCTGGGGATTGGGATTTGCAATAATCCCCCATAAACGGCGGTACGCGAAGGCTTGATGCGCGGTGGCGACAACGGTGGTGGTGGGTGTGGCGCTCGCTAGGCGAGCGCTGCTCCGCTCCGTCGTCGGGAGCTGTCGCGTCAATTTTAGGTTCCACCGCCGCCGCCACCGCCGCCGCCGCCGACCGAAGGAGCGCGTCGTTCTCGCGTTGCGTCCTCTCACGGTATGTAGACTGTTGTGAAAACCCGCACCACGAGTACCGTTGGACGTGTTCGTCAACACACCGGACCCTCACACTGCGGTGGGTAATTATTTTTTTTTATTTTTTTATTATTCAAAACTTTATTTAGCTTTCAATAATCGTTCCCTCGTTTTTTCAGCGAGTGTTGGCGGTACGCGAAGGCTTGATGCGCGGTGGCGACTGCGGTGGTGGGTGTGGCGCTCGCCAGGCGAGCGCTGCTCCGCTCCGTCGTCGGTAGCTGTCGCATCAATTTTAGGTTCCGCCGCCGCCACCGCCGCCGCCGACCGAAGGAGCGCGTCGTTCTCGTGTCGCGTCCTCTCACGGTATGTAGACTTTTATGAAAACCCGCACCACGAGTACCGTTGGACGTGTTCGTCAACACACCGGACCCTCACACTGCGGTGGGTATTTATTTTTTTTATTTTTTTATTATTAAAAACTTTATTTAGCTTTCAATAATCGTTCCCTCGTTTTTTTCAGCGAGTGTTGGCGGTACACGAAGGCTTGATGCGCGGCGGCGACTGCGGTGGTGGGTGTGGCGCTCGCTAGGCGAGCGCTGCTCCGCTCCGTCGTCGGTAGCTGTCGCATCAATTTTAGGTTCCGCCGCCGCCACCGCCGCCGCCGACCGAAGGAGCGCGTCGTTCTCGTGTCGCGTCCTCTCACGGTATGTAGACTTTTAGGAAAACCCGCACCACGAGTACCGTTGGACGTGTTCGTCAACACACCGGACCCTCACACTGCGGTGGGTAATTATTTTTTTTTATTTTTTTATTATTCAAAACTTTATTTAGCTTTCAATAATCGTTCCCTCGTTTTTTCAGCGAGTGTTGGCGGTACGCGAAGGCTTGATGCGCGGTGGCGACTGCGGTGGTGGGTGTGGCGCTCGCCAGGCGAGCGCTGCTCCGCTCCGTCGTCGGTAGCTGTCGCATCAATTTTAGGTTCCGCCGCCGCCACCGCCGCCGCCGACCGAAGGAGCGCGTCGTGTTCGTGTCGCGTCCTCTCACGGTATGTAGACTTTTATGAAAACCCGCACCACGAGTACCGTTGGACGTGTTCGTCAACACACCGGACCCTCCCACTGCGGTGGGTATTTATTTTTTCTATTTATTTTATTATTAAAAACTTTATTTAGCTTTCAATAATCGTTCCCTCGTTTTTTCAGCGAGTGTTGGCGGTACGCGAAGGCTTGATGCGCGGCGGCGACTGCGGTGGTGGGTGTGGCGCTCGCTAGGCGAGCGCTGCTCCGCTCCGTCGTCGGTAGCTGTCGCGTCAATTTTAGGTTCCGCCGCCGCCACCGCCGCCGCCGACCGAAGGAGCGCGTCGTTCTCGCGTCGCGTCCTCTCACGGTATGTAGACACTTTTATGAAAACCCGCAGCACCACGAGTACCGTTGGACGTGTTCGTCAACACACCGGACCCTCACACCGCGGTGGGTAATTATTTTTTTTATTTTTTTATTATTAAAAACTTTATTTAGCTTTCAATAATCGTTCCCTCGTTTTTTCAGCGAATGTTGGCGGTACGCGAAGGCTTGATGCGCGGCGGCGACTGCGGTGGTGGGTGTGGCGCTCGCTAGGCGAGCGCTGCTCCGCTCCGTCGTCGGTAGCTGTCGCGTCAATTTTAGGTTCCGCCGCCGCCACCGCCGCCGCCGACCGAAGGAGCGCGTCGTTCTCGCGTCGCGTCTTCTCACGGTATGTAGACACTTTTATGAAAACCCGCAGCACCACGAGTACCGTTGGACGTGTTCGTCAACACACCGGACCCTCACACCGCGGTGGGTAATTATTTTTTTTATTTTTTTATTATTAAAAACTTTATTTAGCTTTCAATAATCGTTTCCTCGTTTTTTCAGCGAGTGTTGGCGGTACGCGAAGGCTTGATGCGCGGCGGCGACTGCGGTGGTGGGTGTGGCGCTCGCTAGGCGAGCGCTGCTCCGCTCCGTCGTCGGTAGCTGTCGCGTCAATTTTAGGTTCCGCCGCCGCCACCGCCGCCGCCGACCGAAGGAGCGCGTCGTTCTCGCGTCGCGTCTTCTCACGGTATGTAGACACTTTTATGAAAACCCGCAGCACCACGAGTACCGTTGGACGTGTTCGTCAACACACCGGACCCTCACACCGCGGTGGGTAATTATTTTTTTTATTTTTTTATTATTAAAAACTTTATTTAGCTTTCAATAATCGTTCCCTCGTTTTTTCAGCGAATGTTGGCGGTACGCGAAGGCTTGATGCGCGGCGGCGACTGCGGTGGTGGGTGTGGCGCTCGCTAGGCGAGCGCTGCTCCGCTCCGTCGTCGGTAGCTGTCGCGTCAATTTTAGGTTCCGCCGCCGCCACCACCGCCGCCGACCGAAGGAGCGCGTCGTTCTCGCGTCGCGTCCTCTCACGGTATGTAGACACTTTTATGAAAACCCGCAGCACCACGAGTACCGTTGGACGTGTTCGTCAACACACCGGACCCTCACACTGCGGTGGGTATTTATTTTTTTTATTTTTTTATTATTAAAAACTTTATTTAGCTTTCAATAATCGTTCCCTCGTTTTTTCAGCGAGTGTTGGCGGTACGCGAAGGCTTGATGCGCGGCGGCGACTGCGGTGGTGGGTGTGGCGCTCGTGTAATGTGGCGGGAACGGAGCGATAAATAAGATATACGTCTAGTCTGCTCATGAGACGTTTATTGACTGCCTTACCTTACATCGATACTTACTTACTAACACCACTACATCTACGGGGTTGTATTAAAAAAAAAACATAAACAAGGTTTTTTTTTTTTCACATACAATTAGACAAATATTTGCCATTTATCAATCATTATGTTGATGCTTAAACTATATAATTTTACTTCTAAATACATTTATTTATTAACAAAGTTATGTTTATGTAATTGACACACGTATGACGTATGTAATGTTATAATATTGTCCACTTGCTTATCGTACGGATATTGTTACAATGTTATTATACTTAATGCTAATACTAAACTAGTGTACATATGGTTTTGTTCGGTTTTTGTGGACAGTCTCATTTTTACCATTCTTAAGTACTATTACATTGGGCTCATTTTCACTTATTACCTGGTACGGGCCATCAAACAAATTATCCAATTTTTTTACCAGACTCATTTCTTATCAATATCAAATCACCCTTTTGGTATTTAACTGGATTACTTCTGCGATCGTAATAACATTTCCTTTTTATTTTAGACGTAACTAAATTTTCTCTTGCTTCTTTATTCGCTAACTGTAATCTATATTTTAGTTCGAGTGCATAGTTATCTGGATTGTATAGAGGGTCTACTATAGTATTAGATAAATTACTCGGCAAATGGCATGGTTTTCCAAAGACTAGTTCGTAGGGTGTGTACTTAGTTTCGGTATGTACGGTGGTATTGTAGGAGAAACACCAGAACGGAAGCCACTGACTCCAAGTTTCCGAATGTCCATCACATTGGGTCCGCAAGAAAGCAGCTAAATGTTTATGCGTATTTTCTAACGCACCCAATGTCTGATGGTGATAAGCAGTAGAGTTCATCTTTTCAATTTGTAGTAACTTGCATACCTCTGTCATGGTTTCTGACAAGAACTCCGTACCACGATCTGTTGTGATAGCCTTTGGCAAACCGTACCTAAGTATAAAATTATTAATAAAAGATCGTGCTACACTCACCGTATCTTTTCGCTGAATTGGATACGCCTCGACGTACTTGCTCAGCTCACATTGTAAACTTAAAATATAAACATTACCTTCTAAATCCTTATCTAGGGGCCCCACTAAATCTAAATACACCTTTTCAAAAGCGCTAGTCGCTGTAGACGTTATAACCATGGGTTCTATAATATTTTTAGAGTACTTATTCATCTGACATTTTTGGCACTTGCTAACGTACCTTCGTACATCGCTTTCTAGACCTGGCCAAAAATATTTACTTTTAATATTATTTATCATACGTCGTACTCCTGCGTGTCCACTCGTAGGCAGTACGTGATAGTCGTGTAGTATGTATGTCTTTTCTTCATTATCTAGGACTCGTTTAACTCCTCTTAAAATATTTATGTGTGGTCCGGACCACTTCTCTCTACTTTTTATCTCATTTATTAATTCTTTGATAAAATTATTATTGTATTGATTTTTTACAATGCATATTTCTTTAATATTTATATCATTACAAAAACTACTCAATTTATTCGCAAATTCGACTCGCGTAAAATGCGACATACAATTGGTGTCTATGTATAAAGTTTTCTCTGCGTCTAAATAAACAAAACATTCTTTTTCATAAGTTATAGATGCTTTTGATAATTTATCTTTTTTTATAAACTTTAATTCTACATAGTCACTCGGCTTTCTTAATATCTCTGCGAATCTTGGTTGGCCAAACCTCGGTTCTGCAGTTATATTTGAAGACCTTGTGCTTTCTTTATTTTCCTGATCGATTCTAGTCTTTTGCGCTCTAGTCATTACCATCGTTACTTTTTCATTTAATTATTTTAACTCGTCCGAACTTATGGTCACCCTACTCAAAGCATCTGCCACTACATTATCGTTTCCTTTTATATAAACAACATTGTAATCGTATTCCTCTAGTTGTAGTCTAAATTTTAAAAGTCTTGTAGAGGGATCCTTCATTCCAAATAGGTAAATAAGCGGTTTATGATCAGTCATTACGGTAAATTTTCTCCCATATAAATAGGGTCTAAAATATTTTATACTCCAAACAATTGCTAAAAGTTCCTTCTGGATAGTGGGATAATTTATTTCCGCTTTATTTAGTGGCCTACTAGCATAGGCTATCGGCCTCATGTTTTTGTTGCATAAAACAGATCCTATTGCTATACCCGATGCGTCTGTCTGAAGGACAAACGTGTTATCTTTAGAGAAATCCGGATATTGTAAAATGGTAGGTGAAATTAATTGCTTTTTTAGATTTTCGAAACTTTTTTGACATTCATCAGTCCAAATAAATGGTTGATGTTTTCGACATAATTTATTTAACGGTAGTGTTATCTCTGAAAATGAAGGTATAAATTTCCTGTAATAATTACAAAATGCCACGAATCGTCTGACCTCATCCGCGTTTTTTGGTACTGGATAATTTTGCAATACTGCAACCTTATCAGGGTCAGGTAACACACCACTACCTGACACTACATGTCCTAAATATAACAGTTGCGTTTTCATGAAATCACACTTATGCGGGTTGAGTTTAAGGTTCATTTTTCTGAGTCGCTCAAATACATCTAACAAGTTTTTATTGTGAATTTCGCGATTTCTGCCAAAGACTATGAGGTCATCACAATAGACGAAACACTGCTCATAAGTAAGTCCTGACATTGCTACTGACATTAATCTGGAAAATACACTGGGACTGATTTTCAACCCCATAGGTAAACGTTTCATTTGATATTGTCCCGTACTTGTACTGAAGCTAGTAATATTTCTACACTCTGGTTTTGTGCTGACTTGGAAAAAACCTTGATACAGGTCCAAATGGGTAAAATAATTACTTCCGGAAAGCGAATCTAATATTTCGGTTATGTTGGGTAGCGGAAATTTATCATCCTGTATCGAGTCATTAACCTTCCTGTAATCAACAACTAAACGCCATTTTTTTTTTCCTTCCGTTTTTTTTAGGCACCAAGAGTACTGGACTATTCCACTCGCTATTTGCGGGTTCTATAATATCGTCATCGAGCATTTTTTGAACTTGTTTATTAATTTCTGACTTCAACGACTGCGGTAGCCGATAAGGCTTTACATACACGGGTTTGGTATTCGGTTTCACGGTAATGGACTGGTCAGCGACATTCGCTGTACCTAACTTATCGCCTTCTAAAAAAAAGATGTCAGCATACTTCGCGCAAATAATTTCAATTTGTTTTCTGTCATTGTTATTTAAATGATTTAATTTTAATTGTGGTAGTAACTTTTTTACACGTTCTACACCCCGTTCTGATTTATTAAACAAACATACATCATAATTTTCTAAATAGTCTAATTCGTCGTAACTTATTAAATTATTTTTAGATATTTCTATTGAATTTTCACCGGTGTTTAATATTTTTATTGGGATTTTACCTCTTATTGGTTTTACAATACTTGCTGCCATGAATATATTTTCACCTAATTGTTTCGCGTATATGACACAATCTTTGTATATATTTTTATTTATGTGAATATAATGTATTGATTCACAACGTGCCTGTCGGATGATTATTTAACTGCTCCGTTAAATAATCATCCGACTGTACTGTGTATTTGTTGATATAGCTATTATGTATTAATAATGTACAAGTTCTATTATTACATTGTAATGTAAGTCGGTTCGTAGGTACATTTATGTTTGCGTTATAAGTTCTCAGAAAGTCAAGACCGATAATACCGTCCGCTGCACATGGCATTTTGTCGAATAAGCGCAACTTGTGACGAAATACGAACCCTGTCTCTGACTGTAACGGAATGTATGCGAAACACTTTGACTCTACTTTCCCACCTATTCCTTGTATAACTGTACTTTCATTATACCTAACTGTACTACTTTTAACTATATGACCATTAATTATCGATATCGAAGCGCCAGTATCTAATAAAAATTTACACATCTTATTCTCTACATATAAGTTGATGAAATCTAAACCTTTACAAGTTAACGCGTAATTAGGCTCGAAAAAACTGTTTGACATTTTCGTCATGCTGCTCACCTTTGGACTCCTGATACTTCTGACTGTCATCTTCTGATGTATAATACGTATCACGCCTTGCACCTCTGGCACCTCTGTTAAAATTATTTCTTAAATTACCTCTGTTTGACCGCGTGTAAGCACGTTGAAAACTCCTGCCGCGACTATTAAAACCATTTCCGCGACTGCCACGCGACTCAACCACATATCTTGGCTGCATCTGGTTTCCTCTAAAATGTTGCTGGGACCAGCCACGATTATAATATCCTCGACTACGGTTAACTCTACAGTTATTGTAATATTGATTTTTATTCGTACCTCGTGAATATGAATAGACAGCATCCTGCCCTGACGTCCCAGGGCGCGCGTCTTCCTCGTCCTCTGCCGCGCGTACCGCATCCTTGAGCTCCTTGTAGTCTCGGGCTGATATTACTGTACTCAGCCGCCGATTCCTCAGGCCATCTGCAAATCTTTTTGATGTGAAACATCTATAGGCGCACGTGAGACCGATTTCTGGCGTGGCGACGCGTCGACTGTGCGTTTCTCTCTCACTCGATCCGGCGTAAAGCCATCTCTTTCGCTCCACTGAGCTCGGAATCGACTGTGCGTTTCTCTCTCACTCGATCCGGCGTTAAGCCATCTCTTTCGCTCCACTGAGCTCGGATACCTATAGTGTATACTCTGTTTATTACAGTACTCATAACCTGTGTTTTTCTGGTAAATAAATCATTTTTCTGTTCTGATAATAAAATGTCTGACCGTGATAATTTAGAGAGTGGAAGTGATCAGCCTCCTGCAAAGAAAGCAAAATCACACTATGACACATTATCAAGTCATCAGTAAGTTAATTATATTTTTATAATTAAAGTATGCATTTATCTGTGCATTTAGCACGCGTATATTTGGTGTGTATTGAGCGCCAGTAAATGTAAAATCTACTCTCTAGGTAGATTAAAATTCACATAAATTTCATTGCATATCATGTTTTTAAATTAATTATTAATTTTAATTTCATTCTCATTTTTATTTTATTTTATTGACATTTTTAGTTCCTACCACAATCTGTTCTTTTCTGCATACTACTTTTACGAAATAACGTCGATGTTTCACATCTACCAGGCGTCCCGTGACGGCTCCATTTTTTTATAACCATCTTCTCGTTTATAGGACTTAGTATTGCACTTGCTTTTGGATTTCCATCGGCTTGTGCTATAGTAAGCCCTATAAAGAGTTCTTCTAACTTCGCTCCATATTCTGCAATGGTCATATAACGTTGAGATAAATTATTTATTTGTGACAACAAAGAGTTGGCTGATTTTTTTGTCAATAAATACGTTTTAATATCTTTTACTAAATTGTCAACACTTTCATACTCCGATTTTAATTTCAATTTAGCTGATTTTGTTAGACGGGTTTTTAGGACAAAAGAAATCAGCAGTTTTTTAGTGTCACTCGTTTGTAAACAACTATTATACATCTCTATGCCGTCGATTATCTTTTCTGTTGTTTCCTCTTTACCGTCCATTATTGGAATGAGGACACTCGCGGTTTTTAATTCAAAATTTTCCATTTTATTTCCTTCTTGAGAATCTACTTTATACCTTAAAATTTTAGAGTTCAACTCCTCTATACCTTCGCAAACTAAATCGAATAAAGATCCACATAACGCTGCAGTACGAACTTCTTCTTTGTCAAGAGACCCTAAAATTAACTTATACTCATTATATAATGCTAAAGCCTGTTCAAACTTTTGCTTTCCTAAATTTTGTTTTCGCCTCATAGGGCCTAATTTTCCTATGCTTTCACATAACTTTTTTATGTCTTCATATATACTACGTAACCTTTCCATTAAAGGTCCTAATCATTATCTTACCATTATTATTATATTACCATATTTATTTTAAAACTAACCCTTTTGAAACGAGGGAAAAAACGCGACACTTAAACTTATAGCACTGCACTACTCACTTCACTTCACACCATTTCTTGTCCATTACTCCCGATTTCACCTTCTTGATGTCTCCTATTTCCTCTTCCAGACAACCTTGCCTGAATACGCCGCACCATTTCACGCCTCACCTCTCTTTTTATAATGCTTTGGCCATATTTTGCACATATCTTGATGAGAAAAATGATCATCAAAACGCCAACAATTCCAACGATGAATGACAGAAGGATTGTGTGCTCACGTCTGTCTGCTGATGCTCCATTCGAGCCACCTGATGCTGTTTGTGCGATCACAACCTCGTCCTTAGAGTAACTCTTCCCCATCTTTGATATGGTTTATGAATTCGAATAATTCTCCAAAATTTTCGATGCTTTTGCACGCAATATAATTATTACGGTCTTCTATCGCAATCACCTTTGATGCCATGCCACAATCCATATTCGCTTGTAGGAATATAATGCGGCGTTGCAAAACTCGCGCTACTACCTACCAAGCCGGGCTTGGCAGGGTCGCCATGTAATGTGGCGGGAACGGAGCGATAAATAAGATATACGTCTAGTCTGCTCATGAGACGTTTATTGACTGCCTTACCTTACATCGATACTTACTTACTAACACCACTACACTCGCTAGGCGAGCGCTGCTCCGCTCCGTCGTCGGTAGCTGTCGCTTCAATTTTAGGTTCCGCCGCCGCCACCGCCGCCGCCGACCGAAAGAGCGCGTCGTTCTCGCGTCGCGTCCTCTCACGGTATGTAGACACTTTTATGAAAACCCGCAGCACCACGAGTACCGTTGGACGTGTTCGTCAACACACCGGACCCTCACACTGCGGTGGGTAATTATTTTTTTAATTTTTTTATTATTAAAAACTTTATTTAGCTTTCAATAATCGTTCCCTCGTTTTTTCAGCGAGTGTTGGCGGTACGCGAAGGCTTGATGCGCGGCGGCGACTGCGGCGGTGGGTGTGGCGCTCGCTAGGCGAGCGCTGCTCCGCTCCGTCGTCGGTAGCTGTCGCGTCAATTTAAGGTTCCGCCGCCGCCACCGCCGCCGCCGACCGAAGGAGCGCGTCGTTCTCGCGTCGCGTCCTCTCACGGTATGTAGACACTTTTATGAAAACCCGCAGCACCACGAGTACCGTTGGACGTGTTCGTCAACACACCGGACCCTCACACCGCGGTGGGTAATTATTTTTTTTATTTTTTTATTATTAAAAACTTTATTTAGCTTTCAATAATCGTTCCCTCGTTTTTTCAGCGAGTGTTGGCGGTACGCGAAGGCTTGATGCGCGGCGGCGACTGCGGTGGTGGGTGTGGCGCTCGCTAGGCGAGCGCTGCTCCGCTCCGTCGTCGGTAGCTGTCGCGTCAATTTTAGGTTCCGCCGCCGCCACCACCGCCGCCGACCGAAGGAGCGCGTCGTTCTCGCGTCGCGTCCTCTCACGGTATGTAGACACTTTTATGAAAACCCGCAGCACCACGAGTACCGTTGGACGTGTTCGTCAACACACCGGACCCTCACACTGCGGTGGGTATTTATTTTTTTTATTTTTTTATTATTAAAAACTTTATTTAGCTTTCAATAATCGTTCCCTCGTTTTTTCAGCGAGTGTTGGCGGTACACGAAGGCTTGATGCGCGGCGGCGACTGCGGTGGTGGGTGTGGCGCTCGCTAGGCGAGCGCTGCTCCGCTCCGTCGTCGGTAGCTGTCGCTTCAATTTTATGTTCCGCCGCCGCCACCGCCGCCGCCGACCGAAGGAGCGCGTCGTTCTCGCGTTGCGTCCTCTCACGGTATGCAGACTGTTATGAAAACCCGCACCACGAGTACCGTTGGACGTGTTCATCAACACACCGGACCCTCACACTGCGGTGGGTAATTATTTTTTTTTATTTTTTTATTATTCAAAACTTTATTTAGCTTTCAATAATCGTTCCCTCGTTTTTTCAGCGAGTGTTGGCGGTACGCGAAGGCTTGATGCGCGGTGGCGACTGCGGTGGTGGGTGTGGCGCTCGCCAGGCGAGCGCTGCTCCGCTCCGTCGTCGGTAGCTGTCGCATCAATTTTAGGTTCCGCCGCCGCCGACCGAAGGAGCGCGTCGTTCTCGTGTCGCGTCCTCTCACGGTATGTAGACTTTTATGAAAACCCGCACCACGGGTACCGTTGGACGTGTTCGTCAACACACCGGACCCTCACACTGCGGTGGGTATTTATTTTTTCTATTTATTTTATTATTAAAAACTTTATTTAGCTTTCAATAATCGTTCCCTCGTTTTTTCAGCGAGTGTTGGCGGTACGCGAAGGCTTGATGCGCGGCGGCGACTGCGGTGGTGGGTGTGGCGCTCGCTAGGCGAGCGCTGCTCCGCTCCGTCGTCGGTAGCTGTCGCGTCAATTTTAGGTTCCGCCGCCGCCACCACCGCCGCCGACCGAAGGAGCGCGTCGTTCTCGCGTCGCGTCCTCTCACGGTATGTAGACACTTTTATGAAAACCCGCAGCACCACGAGTACCGTTGGACGTGTTCGTCAACACACCGGACCCTCACACTGCGGTGAATCGTGATGTGCGGTGACGGTGATCGAATACTTCGTGTTCCTGTGTCTGTGAGTAAAACACATCGGTTTACCGTTATCGCTACAATATTTTAAATTACGCGTAGGCATTCCTGTTACCTAGGGTATCACATATCGTAAACTCTATGTTGTATATGTATATATTATGTATATGTATGTATTGTATATTAGAAATAAACATCTTAAGATTATAAATATATTTATTATACACGCAAGAAATGTGAAATATCGACTAATATATTTAACGTATAACACGTAATAATATTCGATGAATTAATATATACATTTAGAACACACAAGTCTGTAGCGATGACTTGCATGCCTTCCTGTTTAATACACGAACGGATCGCGAATTTAATACACGGGCCTGTATTAATAAATTCGACACGCGCGTGTTACGTATCGGTACCAACACATGTCCCCTCAACGTGACCAGCACCTTGTCACGAGGCCCAAATCAGCCAAATCAGGATATTATACCTATTTTCATGCAACTGAAGCTATGCGGAGTATTACAACATTCCAACGGCTGAGTCGTCTCCTCGTGTCGCCGCCTCGTGCCCAGCCGCGGATCGCTAAATCATCAATCACCTCATTAGACCTAAACCCAAAGCACATAATATATAGAGGAATCTCGACAGATGCAGGGGCATTACATATTAGACATTAGATATAATGTACGATACTAGAGTGTAGCAGTGTCGTCCTAACTTCGGACGCATTCGCACTTAGGTTAAGTAGATTTAGGAGTTACCATGTAATCTTAACTATAATAAACGTAGTATAAGTGATTATAGTTATTAGTTAGTCCAGCCGGAATAAATAATGCGCAAATGAAAAAAAAAAAAAACAAACGATATATTTTAGTCGAGGACTGTTTAAATACAAAAACTTAAATTAATATACCCAGTATACTCGAATAATATACCCAATAATTTTCAAAATATACGTTTTATATCTTTTTAAATGCTTTTTATTGTAAATTATATGTATGTTAAATAAATAAACGAAATAATAATTACAAAAATTATTATAAAGTTATAATTATACTTTTAAATGTTTTTTATACATTTATATAAATATTAAAAATAAATATATGCATGTTTAATAAATAAACGATATAATTTAATTATTAAATAAATTACATTAAAAAAAAAGAAAATGTTACTTGAAAATACTACTTACATATTTATTTTTTATCGATTTTATCCGAGACGGGAGGTGAGGGGAGAAGGGGGGGGGGGGAACAAATAATGCACAATTGAAAAAAAAACCGAATGATATATTTCAGTCGGGGACTGTTTAAATACAAAAACGTAAGTAAATTAATATTCCCTGTATATTGGAATAGTACACCTAATAATTACAATATATATATATATGTCGGAGACAGCGACGGCAGAGCGGTAGGATCGACATCATCTTGGTGTGGTGGTACAGGTTCCGTTTCGTAGGTGAGTTTTTTTTTAACGCACGACGTGTAGATATACCCTCCAATCTTCATAATAACAATTTGAATAGGCAAACCGACAGTTTAGGTTCGGAGAAGTGCCTTGGTCCGCGTCTCGATGCAAAGTCACCGTTCGACCAACCCCACTTTCCAAAGCGACTCTGTCCATGTGGCGCCATCACAAGATAACGTCACAAGCGTTTGCCCCTCTACTACGTAAATCAAATCAGCAACTTCTATTAAAATTAATCGACGATCTCCGACACGGCCAGCCTGACGATTTGCACGTCCTCGTGCATCATCGTCATCATCATCCCAGCGCCAATCCAAGCCGCACCCCAAGCTCCCTCAGCCCCGGAGTCCAGGATCCGGTTCACCAGGCCAACCGCAGATTCCTGCCAAACTTCGATATTTCCCGTTGCACGTCCTCGTGCATATCTGTAATAAATTTAAAAAAAAAAAAACACAGAAAACCGACTTTGAAGCATTTTTGAGAGCTCGGCCAACCTGACCGTCACACGTCACGTTTAGTTACATTGACTATTAGAAAACCAAACAAACTTAATTGTTTTAACAACTTAAAAGCTTCCTTCAAGCCTCATAATTATCAACTTTCAAAAAGAAAACAAAAGGTTCCTCCAAGCCTCATAATTATCAAATCAAAATCATAATCTTTCAATAAGAAAACACACCATGGTTCGCTACCACAGTAGCTAGTGACAACTCATAGTTGACACCCATATCGTCATCACCTCTTGTGATACGACCAACTCTAGAGTCCACGACTCCCAGGTCAACACATGACCGTACAACTAATAGTCTCCTCCAAGACCCTGGTCCCCACCACACCACCATCTGCCCATCGTGCCCTGACCAACTCCTCACTGAGTTTCAGTCACGACAGCAGACTAGTGCATGCAGTGCGACCATATCTAACTAGTGTCCCCGCCACACCACTAGCTGCCCATCGCGCCCTGAACAACCCCTCACTGGGTTGCAGTTACGACTACAGACTAGTGCGTGCAGCGCGAGCACACCTACTAGTGTCCCCGCCACACCACTAGCTGCCCATCGCGCTCTGAACAACCCCTCACTGGGTTGCAGTTACGACTACAGACTAGTGCGTGCAGCGCGAGCACACCTACTAGTGTCCCCGCCACACCACTAGCTGCCCATCGCGCCCTGAACAACCCCTCACTGGGTTGCAGTTACGACTACAGACTAGTGCGTGCAGCGCGAGCACACCTACTAGTGTCCCCGCCACACCACTAGCTGCCCATCGCGCTCTGAACAACCTCTAACTGGGTTGCAGTTACGACTACAGACTAGTGCGTGCAGCGTGACCACATAGCCATGATACGTGTTCCATTTGCTGGCGGAGGCACCCTCCTCACCATCTTCTACATTATGAAAATCTAACTCAGCAGACATTACTTGGAAAAATCTTTCGTACCTATGCGATCGTGGGGTAATTATAAGTTCCGTTTCCAATCAACGATTTCAATAGGTAACGATCGCCATTATCGCCATCAAACAAGTCACCAATATTGAATTTCATTACTTTAGCTCACTTCTATCAAATTTGTATTTTTCGTAAATAGCACTCATTTCTATGTTCGTTACCGCTTGTTCTCTTGAGAAGATTTAATAGTCTAGCCACAGATACTATCAGAAACTCAAGTGAGCTCGTAACTATAGGCCACAGTGAACTTTAGTTTTGAATTAAAGACAAACCAGACATCATAATTTTAAAACCCTGATTTAAAAAAAAATTCTCAGCCCATTATAACGAAGAATACGGGTAGTACAAAAAATAAAATTTGCAAATAACTCTTATGATCATGTCGCAAAGAAATGGTGCAGTACACAACACACTGGCACAACCTTGTACACTGTATATATACTGGCACGTGTGTACATACACCAATGAAATTACAAATTGCTTGACAAGAGAACATTCGGCCACGGAATCAAAATAAAAATAGTACGACTCACCGGATTATGGCAATTTCTGGCAAACCCCTGCCACTTGGCAGTTATCAACCGTTGCACACCAGACATCTCGGAGCTCTCATAAAATCCCATTACGTTACCACAAACGTTTTAGGTATTTTGAAACCTTCTCATCGCCTGTAGAGTAGATGCTGTCCTGAAATCTTCTCATCGCCTGCAGAGTAGAGGCTCAAGTCTTGAAACCTTGGGCGTTCAGCAAAACGCACGCAGCTCCGGCTGCGCCGCACGCAGCTCCAGCAGCGCCACACGCCATTGATGCGATTCACCAAGCAGCTAGAAGCGCGCTCAGCAAGCGCACTTTGCACGCTCCGCAAGCTCACCTTGCGCGCTCCGCAAGCGCACCCTGCGCGCTCCGCTAGCACGCCTTATGCGCTCCGCAAGCGCACTTCGCTCGCCAAGCAACAGCCAGCACTGTCGCACGCAAAGCATCAGCCAGCACTGTCCCATGCCAAGGATCAGCCAGCACTGTCGCGCGCCAAGCATCAGCCAGCACTGTCGCGACAGCGCCGCGTCCAGCCGCACGTGCACGCCTGCAGCGGACTCCTGCAGCGCACTCCTGCAGCGCACTATCACGCGGAGCGATCTCTTCTGCGTCAGCAATTGAGCGTACCTCGTAACGTGACGTTCTCTTCCAGCCTCACGTTATTCTGTTCCTTGATTTATAACGAGATTGTGAGCAGTATAGTTCTTCATCCCACTTCTGATGTCGGAGACAGCGACGGCAGAGCGGTAGGATCGACATCATCTTGGTGTGGTGGTACAGGTTCCGTTTCGTAGGTGGGTTTTTTTTTAACGCACGACGTGTAGATATACCCTCCAATCTTCATAATAACAATTTGAATAGGCAAACCGACAGTTTAGGTTCGGAGAAGTGCCTTGGTCCGCGTCTCGATGCAAAGTCACCGTTCGACCAACCCCACTTTCCAAAGCGACTCTGTCCATGTGGCGCCATCACAAAATAACGTCACAAGCGTTTGCCCCTCTACTACGTAAATCAAATCAGCAACTTCTATTAAAATTAATCGACGATCTCCGACATATATATTATATTTTTTTTTTAATTGTAAATTATATGTATGTTAAATAAATAAACGAAATAATAATTGAACAAAATAATAATTTCAAAAATTATTATAATCTTATAATTATACTTTTAAATATTTTTTATATATTTATATAAATATTTAAAAAAATATATATATATGCATGTTTAATAAATAAACGATATAATACAATTATTAAATAAATTACATAAAAAAAAGAAAATGTTGAAATACTACTTACATACCTTTTTTTATAGATTTTATCCGGGACGGGAGGTGAGGGGAGAGGGGGGGTGGAAATAAATAATGCGCAAATGAAAAAAAAAACCAAATGATATATTTCAATCGGGGACTGTTTAAATACAAAAACGTAAGTAAATTAATATTCCAAGTATATTGGAATAGTACACCTAATAATTACAATATATATATATTTTATATTTTTTAAATGTCTTTTATTGTAAATTATATGTATGTTAAATGAATAAATAAATAAACGAAATAATAATTACAAAAATTATTATAAAGTTATAATTATAATATAAAGTTATAATGGTAGGGGGCGAGTGTGTGTGTGGGGGGGGGGTCGGGTTGGGGGGGGATGATAGGGGGTAGGTTGGTCTGGTGTTTAATTAGCCTCAACCTAATTAGTATCGGTTAGGTTAAGTTATAAATCACACGCGCTCTTGTACTTAATAACATTACACGCTCGGCGGTCAATCGAAGACCAATGATATTGTTTTCTTGTTTCACATATGTATCAAGCGACGCGGTCGGCTAAGTCAGTCGGCGTGCGCGGGCGCATCACGTGGTTCCTAGTCAGATGTTGTTGAACTGTGTGGACCGACGGATGCGCGGTGGCGACTGCGGTGGTGGGTGTGGCGCTCGCCAGGCGAGCGCTGCTCCGCTCCGTCGTCGGTAGCTGTCGCATCAATTTTAGGTTCCGCCGCCGCCACCGCCGCCGCCGACCGAAGGAGCGCGTCGTTCTCGTGTCGCGTCCTCTCACGGTATGTAGACTTTTATGAAAACCCGCACCACGAGTACCGTTGGACGTGTTCGTCAACACACCGGACCCTCACACTGCGGTGGGTAATTATTTTTTTTTATTTTTTTATTATTCAAAACTTTATTTAGCTTTCAATAATCGTTCCCTCGTTTTTTCAGCGAGTGTTGGCGGTACGCGAAGGCTTGATGCGCGGTGGCGACTGCGGTGGTGGGTGTGGCGCTCGCCAGGCGAGCGCTGCTCCGCTCCGTCGTCGGTAGCTGTCGCGTCAATTTTAGGTTCCGCCGCCGCCACCGCCGCCGCCGACCGAAGGAGCGCGTCGTTCTCGCGTCGCGTCCTCTCACGGTATGTAGACACTTTTATGAAAACCCGCAGCACCACGAGTACCGTTGGACGTGTTCGTCAACACACCGGACCCTCACACCGCGGTGGGTAATTATTTTTTTTATTTTTTTATTATTAAAAACTTTATTTAGCTTTCAATAATCGTTCCCTCGTTTTTTCAGCGAATGTTGGCGGTACGCGAAGGCTTGATGCGCGGCGGCGACTGCGGTGGTGGGTGTGGCGCTCGCTAGGCGAGCGCTGCTCCGCTCCGTCGTCGGTAGCTGTCGCGTCAATTTTAGGTTCCACCGCCGCCACCACCGCCGCCGACCGAAGGAGCGCGTCGTTCTCGCGTCGCGTCCTCTCACGGTATGTAGACACTTTTATGAAAACCCGCAGCACCACGAGTACCGTTGGACGTGTTCGTCAACACACCGGACCCTCACACTGCGGTGAATCGTGATGTGCGGTGACGGTGATCGAATACTTCGTGTTCCTGTGTCTGTGAGTAAAACACATCGGTTTACCGTTATCGCTACAATATTTTAAATTACGCGTAGGCATTCCTGTTACCTAGGGTATCACATATCGTAAACTCTATGTTGTATATGTATATATTATGTATATGTATGTATTGTATATTAGAAATAAACATCTTAAGATTATAAATATATTTATTATACACGCAAGAAATGTGAAATATCGACTAATATATTTAACGTATAACACGTAATAATATTCGATGAATTAATATATAGACTAGCTTTTGCCCGCGACTTCGTCCGCGTGGAATAGTGACTTCCGGCAGATTTTTGGTTTTTCCCACATAGTTCCCGTTCTTGCGGGATTTTCGGAATGGTCGAGTTTCCGCAGAATTTTTAGGATAAAACCTATGTTTTTTTTTTCGAGTTCCAAACTATTTATATCTGTACAATTTTTTAAGTAAATTAAATTATTATAGAACTTCTGCATATACTACATTTTTTGTTTTATTGACTTGTGGCAGAAGAATATATTGATTTTCGCCACAACCTGATCTTGATAAGGCGACGTATAACTGGCCGTGCGAAAAACAGTCTTGGCGTAAATCGATCCCCACGTGTTTGAATGTCTGCCCCTGTGATTTATTTATTGTGACTGCGAAGGATAATTTAATCGGAAATTGTATTCTTTTAAAATTGAAAGGTAAGTCGTTGGGTATCATTGGGATGCGGGGTATGAGGACTGTTTGACCAACTGCTGGACCAGTCAAAACTATTGCAACGATGACGTTATTGCGCAGAAATTTTACTTGAAGTCGGATCCCGTTGCATAAATTTGGTGGTTTGAGATTTCTTAGTAAAATGATTGGGGCACCTATTTTTAAATTAAGAGAATGTGGGGGAAGGCCGCGTGGGTTCAAGGAATTGAGGAACTCCTGTGGGTAATTAACTACATCTTCTTGATCCATCACGGTATCAATGGATGTGTAGGTTACAATATCTCCTGGGAGTTTACTTAAAATTATATCATTTATTTCGTCAACGTTACTATTTCTTGCCGCCAATATTGCTCTTTGACACATCCATTGGTGGTCCTTGTTTTCTATTTGGCTGATGTCAGGGTATACCTTAGTTATTAATTCCTCGATGTTACCCACTTTTACTCCTAAATCGCAATCAATTTCAATTTTATTATTAGAATGAGGTATTTTCCCGTCTCCTACAGAAAGTAATTTTGACGGGAAAGTTATACTACCTCCCCCCAAATGTGCTCTCATATACAAATAAACAACAACTATCTAACAATTATCTACAAAGATAATTTTAAAATATTTACAAATTTCCATAATGGAGAACTTTTAAGGCAAGCCTTCACAATGTCTGCTCTGGTTCCCCTTACTATTACCGGTAAGGTTTGGCGAAAGTCCCCAGCAAACATAACCGTAATCCCACCCATGATTTTATCACAGTTTCTAATATCTCGGAGAGTTCTGTCTAGAGCTTCTACGTGAGCTCTATGTATCATGGTACATTCGTCCCAGATTATTAGACTGACGTCTTGTAAAACTTTTCCCAAAGGTCCATTTTTGCGTATAGAGCACACGCTATCTTTCTCTAAAGACACAGTTAGGGGCAGTTTAAAAGTGGAATGAGCTGTGCGTCCACCTGCTAATAAAGTTGCAGCAATACCTGACGACGCTACTGCTAAGGCTAGCTTTCCTAGAGACCTTACTTTTGCCAATATAAGATTAGTAATAAACGTCTTGCCGGTCCCACCGGGAGCATCCAAAAAGAAAATTTTTCCTTCATTAAAACTAACACTTTTCATGACACAATTATACGTTGTCACCTGGTCTTTTACTAATCTTGGTTCATTTTCTGTGATATATTCATTTAAATCATTTAAATTATATGGTTTTCGCAACGCTACTTCTAACGGGTCCAGAAGCGAATTATTTCTTTTTGCTGCAGGAAGCCCAAAGTCGGTTAGGGATTTATCTGAAATCTCATGAATTTTATCTTCAATTATGATTAGTCCATCATTGTATATATTATCATTATATGCTAATGTCATATCCTGATTCTCATTACGCATTCTGTTTAATATATCTTCACATAGAGCATCACGAAATTTATTCCATAACTCTAAGGGGTCAGATGGTTGGCAAAATATAAGGATAGTGGTAAATAATTCTCTTAATTTTGTAGCTGGCTCGGATATAATTGCATCGGACATGGTATTTTGCCAATGTTCATCTCCCTCCAGTAAACCTAATTCCTTGCAAGCGCCTTGGTACGGTTGGAAAATAACACCATTCACGGTTCGTAGATGTTGAAATGACATTGGACCGCGAACATATTGCAGTAACATTCTTAAATAAAAACATTCAGTTTGAGTTGGATGAATGTTATAAACACGGCCTAAAGTTGTGTCTTTTTTACACCGGGATATCCCTCAACGTCTTGCCCGCGTCTTCTTCTAGAAAATTAATTTCTTTGCCAAACGTAATACTGGGGAGCTTCGTGATATAAAAGGGTTTTTGCAAAATCGTCGCTTTTGCAGAGATCAAAGAACGCTGTAAGTGTCGTTGATGAAGGATTGTTCACACGATCTTGGAGATTTTCATTATTATAAAAATATACTCTTTGTCCATTTTCCAAATGAACGGCTAAATGAACTACTGCCGGAAAACGTTCATGAATCGAAAATTGAAAAATTCTCAAAAACGCCTCCGAGGAACTTATATAGCGACCATTTAGATATTTTTCTACTTCGTCGTTATTACTTTGTAACGAAAATGTGGCTTGATCAGAACCTTTATGAATATACTTACAGATGTATTTAATAGCTTTGACCGATTGACAAAACTCTACGTTAATGTGTGCATTGAAAATGCGTGACAGCAGTGGATTATAGGGAACCACCCAACGATTATCCACGCTCATTTCTGTACCTTTTACACGAATTATAGCTGTGAATCCACCATTATCTGGAGACCTGCGTCTGTAGGTTGGATAACCGTCATCCCCGGTTTGTGTTTCCGAAATAAAATGCCTCGGGTACTTTTTAGAACAAACGTTTTCTTTCATACATGGTGATGCAGGATTATGAAATCCGCAAGGACCATGTATCATATTTTTTATGACAATATTATGAAGAATCGGATCTTGTTGTATGTCAGGTATTTCAGCCGATATTATTGCATCTATAGAATCTGGTTGAACTTTGTTAGCCAGCCACAATAAAATATGGGCGTGAGGTAAACCTCTTTTTTGCCATTCTACACTGTAAACAAAGGCTTTCGATGGGCCAAAAATATGTTTCTTCGTTAATAGGTCTATCATTTTTTTGAGTTTTAAATGAAATACCCTAGAAATTAAATCGTGTCTATCATAAGAATGTTGATTGGGCAATAACTCACTTTTTATTTCTGGCCATTCGGGGTTACATGTAAATGTAATGAAGAGGTCAGGTCTTCCAAATTTCCTGACATATGTCATGGCATCTTGACTTTTTTCATTCATGAATCTGGGGGATCCTGTAAATGACGACGGCAATATAACGTGCTGGCCAATATTAGAAGCGTTTAAATGTCCATCATTTACGACGGCATCTCTTAAATGAATGTAATCTTCTGCTCTCAATTTTTTTTGATTTCTTTTGATGAAGTTCAGCCTCTCAGAAATCATTTTTGCCGCCATATCAACACAATATTGGTTGAATAATCCTTTAAAATAATGTATACTGTTAAAGTCATTTATTCTCACCATGAATCTAAATGCATAAAACTGCATACATGAAACAGTTTTAGATGTAGCCGTAGTATTCTGCTGTGGAATATTAATACAGTATCCGTCTTTTCCAAAGGGAAACAGTAAGGGATATTGAAGCGGGTCATAAGATCTATGAATTTCAGAAACTCGTTGAAGTCGACCATCTCTCGCAGTCAATACAATATCACGGGGACCTTTGTCTTCATCTATCATAAGAACAGCTACTTCATCTACTACCGGCGCATTATACCGACCTCTATGCTCATTAGGAGGTTTTACATCAGCATGAATGATAAGTTTTAAATCATTCGGTGGTCTATTTTCTAGATTGTACTTAAAACTTTGAATATACGTATTATGATCATGAAGATATGTTTGGAGAACGTCGATAAGATCGATTTGCAAGCTTGGGTTTAAATTTGAGCGCAAGGATACCTGATCTGCATGGGAAACAAAATATATTTGTAGGAATTCGGGTTGTGCCCCTACAGCTGGAAGTAAGTCACCGATTAAATGATAAACTTGCCCTTGGACTTTAAAAGTGGGCATAAAGTTTCCCTCACGAATTTCTTTGGCACCAAATGAAGTCATCTGAAATAATGTATTATATTGTCTTGAGTGATTTAAGAAATGCTTAGATGATGGATGTGAGCCTGATATCAGTTCCTTTAAAACGGATGTTGGTTCCGGAATTATAGGTATATTTACTTTGCCACCACTACAACACAATCCAGGAGTTTCAGCTGCCCATTTTTTTGCTTGGCATAAGTTGCATATTTTATCCATTCTGCCAATATCAATATCATTTAGCTCAGAATAGTCAACGGTACAATCATAAGCAAAAGCAGCATTTAATAAATTATGTTGTCTGCGAGTTCTATTCCTAGTTGATCGGGCATTTTGCTGTGTTAATCGTTGGGATCGTTCAGCGCTTGATTCCCGATCACGGTTAGCCAAAGTTCGGGAATTCTGTGAGGCCAAACGTTGAGAACGTTCAGCACTGGATTCCCGATCGCGGTTAGCCAAAGTTCGGGCATTCTGTGAGGCCAAACGTTGAGAACGATCAGCACTCGATTCCCGTTGCCGGTTCGCCAAAGTTCGGAAATTTTGTGACGCTAAACGCTGCGAACGTTCAACGCTTGATTCCCTTGCACGGTTTTGTTCAGTAATTGCTCGTTGTGTAGCCAACCTGTGCATATTTTCATCCTCAGTTTCATTGCTGCGCAAAACTCGCAGCCGCTTTGCAGTAGCAGTCTGCCGAGAAAGCTGAGTTCTTTTTCTCGGCATTATAGTGATGAAGAAAGTGCGTAGAAAATGAAAACTTAACTAAAGCGTAACTCGTAAAAAAAAAGAAACGTAAGATTAATAATTAGGAACCTAATTGTTTTTATTTTTAACGATTATGTCAAAAGAAAATCCGTAAAATGAAAATAAGTTAACAAACTTTATACTTAAACTTAACCCTAATCTAATGAGAATAAATAGGTAGACCACACCTATTTACAGGTTTTACCTAAAGCGAAAAAAAAATAGAAACTAAATACGTTAAACTAAACCCTAATCTAATAAGAATAATTAAGTAGGCGATACCTATTTAGGTACCTACAGGTATTATGTACCACAAAAAAATATTAGAAACTGAATACTATTTTTAAAACAAACGATACTATACTTTTAAAAAACACATACTTATTAATTAATAATCTACATGAAAACAAAAAAGTGTTATTATTGTGTCACTAAATACTATCCTAAAACAAATAAAGTACCTACTATATAGAAAACAACCTCAAAATGAAACTGTGTTTAAAAAGTAATATTACGATGATAATTATATCGCATAAACAAATTAGCGCTGTATTCAACCGTTCAGTAGGTAGCCGACCGCGCGAGTGAGCCCTTGCCCGCAAGCACCGCCTCTCTCCCGCCGCGCCGGCCAGCGCAGTGAGCGCAGAGAGCGAGTTGGTTTTGTTTCGGAGTTATTTATCATTGTAATCTTTAAAGTTTTTTGTTGAAATTAAGCTATGTCAAAGACAATTTTATTCACAATGAAGTACTCTTAACCAACAACATATTTATATTTATATTTGAATAAAGATTAATATTATTATGTTGATACAACTTAAACAAATTATTTCGACCAAATTTGGTACCATAAAAACGGTCATTGTGACTAAACCTTAAAAGATAGACATATGCCGTCGCGGACTTTTTTTTAGATCATGTATAGAGGAATAATTCTTTCATACATATTTTTTGTGTATCTTGAACCGTTTTCGCAGCGCACGCAAAGAAAGCCTTCAAAAATGAATAATTTTCCCCGTTTTTTACACATTTACCGCTCTGTCTTTGCTCCTATTGGTCATAGCGTAATGTTATTTAGCCTATAGCCTTCCTCGATAAATGGACTATCCAACAAAAAAAGAATTATTCAAATCGCACCAGTAGTTTCGGAGATTAGCGCGTTCAAACAAACAAACAAACAAACTCTTCAGCTTTATTATATTAGTATAGATTTAGAACACACAAGTCTGTAGCGATGACTTGCATGCCTTCCTGTTTAATACACGAACGGATCGCGAATTTAATACACGGGCCTGTATTAATAAATTCGACACGCGCGTGTTACGTATCGGTACCAACACATGTCCCCTCAACGTGACCAGCACCTTGTCACGAGGCCCAAATCAGCCAAATCAGGATATTATACCTATTTTCATGCAACTGAAGCTATGCGGAGTATTACAACATCCCAACGGCTGAGTCGTCTCCTCGTGTCGCCGCCTCGTGCCCAGCCGCGGATCGCTAAATCATCAATCACCTCATTAGACCTAAACCCAAAGCACATAATATATAGAGGAATCTCGACAGATGCAGGGGCATTACATATTAGACATTAGATATAATGTACGATACTAGAGTGTAGCAGTGTCGTCCTAACTTCGGACGCATTCGCACTTAGGTTAAGTAGATTTAGGAGTTACCATGTAATCTTAACTATAATAAACGTAGTATAAGTGATTATAGTTATTAGTTAGTCCAGCCGGAATAAATAATGCGCAAATGAAAAAAAAAAAAAACAAACCATATATTTTAGTCGAGGACTGTTTAAATACAAAAACTTTAATTAATATACCCAGTATACTCGAATAATATACCCAATAATTTTCAAAATATACGTTTTATATCTTTTTAAATGCTTTTTATTGTAAATTATATGTATGTTAAATAAATAAACGAAATAATAATTACAAAAATTATTATAAAGTTATAATTATACTTTTAAATGTTTTTTATATATTTGTCGGAGACAGCGACAGCAGAGCGGTAGGGTCGACAGCCTCTTGGTGCGGTGGTACAGGTTCCATTTCGTAGGTGAGTTTTGAATTGAAGCACGACGTGTAGATATACCCTCCAATCTTCATAATAACAATTTGAATAGGCAAACCGACAGTTTCGGTTCGGAGGAGTGCCTTGGTCCGCGTCTCGATGCAAAGTCCCCGTTCGACGAACCCCACTTTCCAAAGCGACTCTGTCCATGTGACGTCATCACAAAATAACGTCACAAGCGTTCGCCCCTCTACTACGTAAATCAAATCAGCAACTTCTATTAAAATTAATCGACGATCTCCGACACGGCCAGCCTGACGAGTTGCACGTCCTCGTGCATCATCATCATCATCATCATCCCAGCGCCAATCCAAGTCGCATCCGAAGCTCCCCCAGCCCCGGAGTCCGGGATCAGCTTCACCAGGCCAACCGCCAATTCTGGCCAAACGCCAATTCGTGCATCTCTGTAACAAATTTAAAACAAAACACAGAAAACCGACTTTGAAGCATTTTTTAGAGCTCGGCCAACCTGACCGTCACACGTCACGTTTAGTTACAATGACTATTAGAAAACCAACCAAGATTTTAACAACTTAAACGCAAGAGCTTCCTTCAAGCCTCTTAATTATCAAAATTCAAAAAGAAAACAAAAGGTTCCTCCAAGCCTCATAATTATCAAATCAAAATCATAATCATCAAAAAGAAAACACACCATGGTTCGCTACCACAGTAGCTAGTGACAACTCATAGTTGACACCCATATCGTCATCACCTCTTGTGATACGACCAACTCTAGAGTCCACGACTCCCAGGTCAACACATGACCGTACAACTAATAGTCTCCTCCGAGACCCAGGTCCCCGCCACATCACTAGCTGCCCATCGCCCCCTGAACAACTCCACACTGAGTTGCAGTTACGACTACAGACTAGTGCATGCAGTGCGACCATATCTACCAAAGTCCCCGCCACACCACTAGCTGCCCATCGCGCTCTGAACAACCCCTCATTGGGTTGCAGTTACGACTACAGACTAGTGCGTGCAGCGCGACCATACCTACTAGTGTCCCCGCCACACCACTAGCTGCCCATCGCGCTCTGAACAACCTCTCACTGGGTTGCAGTTACGACTACAGACTAGTGCGTGCAGCGCGACCACTCAGCCATGATACGTGTTCTATTTGCTGGCGGAGGCACCCTCCTCACCATCTTCTACATTATGAAAATCTAACTCAGCAGACATTACTTGGAAAAATCTTTCGTACTTATGTGATCGTGGGGCACTTATAAGTTCTGTTTCCAATCAACGATTTCAATAGGTAACGATCGCCATTATCGCCAGCAAACAACTCACCAATATTAAATTTCATTACTTTAGCTCACTTCTATCAAATTTGTATTTTTCGTAAATAGCACTCATTTCTATGTTCGTTACCGCTTGTTCTCTTGAGAAGATTTAATAGTCTAGCCACACATACTATCTGAAACTCAAGTGAGCTCGTAACTATAGGCCACAGTGAACTTTAGTTTTGAAATAAAGACAAACCAGATATCATAATTTTAAAACCCTGATTTAAAATTTCTCAGCCCATTATAACAAAGAATACGGGTAGTACAAAAAATAAAATTTGCAAATAACTCTTATTATTATCATGTCGCAAAGAAATGGTTCAGTACACAACGCTGGTACTACCCATAACCTGTATACGTACTATAACGTGTGTACGTATACCAATGAAATTACAGATACCTTGACAAGAAAACATTCAGCACCGAAATCAAAATAAAAATAGTACGACTCACCGGATTATGGCAATTTCCCACAAAAACCCTGCCACTTGGCAGTTATCAACCGTTGCACACCAGACATCTCGGAGCTCTCATAAAATCCCATTACGTTACCACAAACGTTTTGGGTATTTTGAAACCTTCTCATCGCCTGCAGAGTAGATGCTCAAGTCTTGAAACCTTGGGCGTTCAGCAAAACGCACGCAGCTCCGGCTGCGCCGCACGCGCAGCTCCAGCAGCGCCACACGCCATTGATGCGATTCACCAAGCAGCTAGAAGTGCGCTCCGCAAGCGCACCTTGCCCGCTCCGCAGGCGCACCTTGCTCGCCAAGCAACAGCCAGTACTGTCGCGCGCCAAGCAACAGCCAGCACTGTCGCGCGCCAAGCAACAGCCAGCACTGTCGCGCGCCAAGCAACAGCCAGCACTGTCGCGCGCCAAGCAACAGCCAGCACTGTCGCGATAGCGCCGCGTCCAGCCGGCACTTGCACGCCTGCAGCGCACTATCACGCGGAGCGATCTCTTCTGTGTCAGCAATTGAGCGCACCTCGTAACGTGACGTTCACTTCCAGCCTCGCTGCCAGGACATCCAGCATCCAGCTCATACAAAGGCAATGAACTACTACCACACAAGTAATCACACCAGTACTATAAAAATATTGGCAGAAAGTGACTGTTATTCTGATAATGATTTATAACGAGATTGTGAGCAGTGTAGTTCTTCATCCCACTTCTGATGTCGGAGACAGCGACAGCAGAGCGGTAGGGTCGACAGCCTCTTGGTGCGGTGGTACAGGTTCCATTTCGTAGGTGAGTTTTGAATTGAAGCACGACGTGTAGATATACCCTCCAATCTTCATAATAACAATTTGAATAGGCAAACCGACAGTTTCGGTTCGGAGGAGTGCCTTGGTCCGCGTCTCGATGCAAAGTCCCCGTTCGACGAACCCCACTTTCCAAAGCGACTCTGTCCATGTGACGTCATCACAAAATAACGTCACAAGCGTTCGCCCCTCTACTACGTAAATCAAATCAGCAACTTCTATTAAAATTAATCGACGATCTCCGACATATTTATATAAATATTAAAAATAAATATATGCATGTTTAATAAATAAACGATATAATTTAATTATTAAATAAATTACATAAAAAAAAAGAAAATGTTACTTGAAAATACTACTTACATATTTATTTTTTATCGATTTTATCCGAGACGGGAGGTGAGGGGAGAAGGGGGGGGGGGGAAACAAATAATGCACAATTGAAAAAAAAACCGAATGATATATTTCAGTCGGGGACTGTTTAAATACAAAAACGTAAGTAAATTAATATTCCCAGTATATTGGAATAGTACACCTAATAATTACAATATATATTTTATATTTTTTTAAAATTGTTTTTTATTGTAAATTATATGTATGTTAAATAAATAAACGAAATAATAATTGAACAAAATAATAATTTCAAAAATTATTATAATCTTATAATTATACTTTTAAATATTTTTTATATATTTATATAAATATTTAAAAATATATATATATATGCATGTTTAATAAATAAACGATATAATACAATTATTAAATAAATTACATAAAAAAAAGAAAATGTTGAAATACTACTTACATACCTTTTTTTATAGATTTTATCCGGGACGGGAGGTGAGGGGAGAGGGGGGGTGGAAATAAATAATGCGCAAATGAAAAAAAAAACCAAATGATATATTTCAATCGGGGACTGTTTAAATACAAAAACGTAAGTAAATTAATATTCCAAGTATATTGGAATAGTACACCTAATAATTACAATATATATATATTTTATATTTTTTAAATGTCTTTTATTGTAAATTATATGTATGTTAAATGAATAAATAAATAAACGAAATAATAATTACAAAAATTATTATAAAGTTATAATTATAATATAAAGTTATAATGGTAGGGGGCGAGTGTGTGTGTGGGGGGGGGGGTCGGGTTGGGGGGGATGATAGGGGGTAGGTTGGTCTGGTGTTTAATTAGCCTCAACCTAATTAGTATCGGTTAGGTTAAGTTATAAATCACACGCGCTCTTGTACTTAATAACATTACACGCTCGGCGGTCAATCGAAGACCAATGATATTGTTTTCTTGTTTCACATATGTATCAAGCGACGCGGTCGGCTAAGTCAGTCGGCGTGCGCGGGCGCATCACGTGTTTCCTAGTCAGATGTTGTTGAACTGTGTGGACCGACGGATCGTGTTTTAATGCGCGTCTCCGTGTATGAGCGGTCGTTGTATGAAAATGATTTTTGAACGGCGCCGACATTCGACCGGCGCGGCGCTCGGAAGCGTGTCAAGCGTTTGTCGCGCCTCTTGAGTTTATGCTCATTGTTTTGTGAGACACTATAGATTCCGGGTGCCTTAGATCTTCACAGTTACTTTGATAACTGTGGTAATTCTAGAGCTAATACATGCAATCAGAACTCTGACCAGTGATGGGATGAGTGCTTTTATTAGATCCAAAACCTATCGACGGAGGGCCTCGCGTCCGAAGTCGTTAATTTTGATGAATCTGGATAACTTTTGCCGATCGCATGGTCCAGTACCAGCGACGCATCTTTCAAATGTCTGCCTTATCAACTTTCGATGGTAGTTTCTGCGACTACCATGGTTGTCACGGGTAACGGGGAATCAGGGTTCGATTCCGGAGAGGGAGCCTGAGAAACGGCTACCACCACATCCAAGGAAGGCAGCAGGCGCGCAAATTACCCACTCCCGGCACGGGGAGGTAGTTACGAAAAATAACGATACACGGGACTCTTACGAGGCCTCGTAATCGGATCGGAATGGATTGACAGATTACAGCTCTTTCTTGATTCGGTGGGTGGTGGTGCATGGCCGTTCTTAGTTGGTGGAGCGATTTGTCTGGTTAATTCCGGTAACGAACGAGACTCTAGCCTGCTAATAGGATAGGCGTCGTCATTTAGGTGTGCGTGGCGCTCCGTCACGCAGCTCACTGGCGACGTATTAAAATTCTTCTTAGAGGGACCGGCGGCTTCGAGCCGCACGAGATTGATCAATAACAGGTCTGTGATGCCCTTAGATGTCCTGGGCCGCACGCGCGCTACACTGAAGGAATCAGCATGTTCTCCCTGGCCTAGAGGCCCGGGCAACCCGCTGAAACTCCTTCGTGCTGGGGATTGGGATTTGCAATTATCCCCCATAAACGGCGGTACGCGAAGGCTTGATGCGCGGTGGCGACTACGGTGGTGGTGGGTGTGGAGCTCGCTAGGCGAGCGCTACTCCGCTCCGTCGTCGGGAGCTGTCGCGTCAATTTTAGGTTCCGCCGCCGCCACCACCGCCGCCGACCGAAGGAGCGCATCGTTCTCGCGTCGCGTCCTCTCACGGTATGTAGACACTTTTATGAAAACCCGCAGCACCACGAGTACCGTTGGACGTGTTCGTCAACACACCGGACCCTCACACTGCGGTGGGTATTTATTTTTTTATTTTTTTATTATTAAAAACTTTATTTAGCTTTCAATAATCGTTCCCTCGTTTTTTCAGCGAGTGTTGGCGGTACGCGAAGGCTTGATGCGCGGCGGCGACTGCGGTGGTGGGTGTGGCGCTCGCTAGGCGAGCGCTGCTCCGCTCCGTCGTCGGTAGCTGTCGCGTCAATTTTAGGTTCCACCGCCGCCACCGCCGCCGCCGACCGAAGGAGCGCGTCGTTCTCGTGTCGCGTCCTCTCACGGTATGTAGACTTTTATGAAAACCCGCACCACGAGTACCGTTGGACGTGTTCGTCAACACACCGGACCCTCACACTGCGGTGGGTATTTATTTTTTCTATTTTTTTATTATTAAAAACTTTATTTAGCTTTCAATAATCGTTCCCTCGTTTTTTCAGCGAGTGTTGGCGGTACGCGAAGGCTTGATGCGCGGCGGCGACTGCGGTGGTGGGTGTGGCGCTCGCTAGGCGAGCGCTGCTCCGCTCCGTCGTCGGTAGCTGTCGCGTCAATTTTAGGTTCCGCCGCCGCCACCGCCGCCGCCGACCGAAGGAGCGCGTCGTTCTCGCGTCGCGTCCTCTCACGGTATGTAGACACTTTTATGAAAACCCGCAGCACCACGAGTACCGTTGGACGTGTTCGTCAACACACCGGACCCTCACACCGCGGTGGGTAATTATTTTTTTTATTTTTTTATTATTAAAAACTTTATTTAGCTTTCAATAATCGTTCCCTCGTTTTTTCAGCGAATGTTGGCGGTACGCGAAGGCTTGATGCGCGGCGGCGACTGCGGTGGTGGGTGTGGCGCTCGCTAGGCGAGCGCTGCTCCGCTCCGTCGTCGGTAGCTGTCGCGTCAATTTTAGGTTCCGCCGCCGCCACCACCGCCGCCGACCGAATGAGCGCGTCGTTCTCGCGTCGCGTCCTCTCACGGTATGTAGACACTTTTATGAAAACCCGCAGCACCACGAGTACCGTTGGACGTGTTCGTCAACACACCGGACCCTCACACTGCGGTGGGTATTTATTTTTTTATTTTTTTATTATTAAAAACTTTATTTAGCTTTCAATAATCGTTCCCTCGTTTTTTCAGCGAGTGTTGGCGGTACGCGAAGGCTTGATGCGCGGCGGCGACTGCGGTGGTGGGTGTGGCGCTCGCTAGGCGAGCGCTGCTCCGCTCCGTCGTCGGTAGCTGTCGCGTCAATTTTAGGTTCCGCCGCCGCCACCGCCACCGCCGACCGAAGGAGCGCGTCGTTCTCGTGTCGCGTCCTCTCACGGTATGTAGACTTTTATGAAAACCCGCACCACGAGTACCGTTGGACGTGTTCGTCAACACACCGGACCCTCACACTGCGGTGGGCATTTATTTTTTCTATTTTTTTATTATTAAAAACTTTATTTAGCTTTCAATAATCGTTCCCTCGTTTTTTCAGCGAGTGTTGGCGGTACGCGAAGGCTTGATGCGCGGTGGCGACTGCGGTGGTGGGTGTGGCGCTCGCTAGGCGAGCGCTGCTCCGCTCCATCGTCGGTAGCTGTCGCGTCAATTTTAGGTTCCGCCGCCGCCACCGCCGCCGCCGACCGAAGGAGCGCGTCGTTCTCGCGTCGCGTCCTCTCACGGTATGTAGACACTTTTATGAAAACCCGCAGCACCACGAGTACCGTTGGACGTGTTCGTCAACACACCGGACCCTCACACTGCGGTGGGTATTTATTTTTTTTATTTTTTTATTATTAAAAACTTTATTTAGCTTTCAATAATCGTTCCCTCGTTTTTTCAGCGAGTGTTGGCGGTACGCGAAGGCTTGATGCGCGGCGGCGACTGCGGTGGTGGGTGTGGCGCTCGCTAGGCGAGCGCTGCTCCGCTCCGTCGTCGGTAGCTGTGTTTCCCATTGCATTTACGTCAATGCAATAGAAAACCGTTGTTATTCTCGTAAGCGATTCTAACAGTTTTTCCTATCAGTTTGGATTGGACTTCCGTCGGGCATAGTAACTTGTAATACGTGCTTGATAATTGAATATATCTTTCTTTTAGCTAATTAAATAGTCTTTTTTAAAAACCGTCTTCCGACCCGCTCCGTAACAGTGGTGTCAGAAGTGGGATGTCAGAAGTGGGATGTCAGAAGTGGGATGCCAGTGTTGATATCGCCGTAACCGTTCCGCTGGTGTATCCCCTATCGGGTCGTGGTTATCCTGAAGTGATCATATGTGAACTTTACGTTACCGACGAGCTAATCCATCTCCGGGGTGTTCTTATTTTCGCTAAGTTGAAAACACACCTCGACAAAGTCAGTGCCATCTCCCTAAGACGAATCGCGACAGTAAGCCTTACGAGTATCTTACGTAAGCCTCCCGATCGTCCAGAATTCTCAGTGCTTCTACATCCAGGGGGCTCAAGATACGCAAGCCCTGTTATCGTGATATCGCCGCAAGGAGCAGGTGATTGCCCTTGCTGCCCTTACACGCGGTGCTGCCGCGTGGTGCTGCCACGTGCAAGCGTTGATGACGCTCGGGTGACGTGCGCCGCCACCCCGCTGTCCCTGACGTCCCTGTTGCTGCTGGCCGCGAATTATCGCGCCGCTGTACTCCCGCTCCAGTAATCGTGCTAATCCAGTGCCAAGAAATGCGTATCGAATACTTCGTGTTCCTGTGTCTGTGAGTAAAACACATCGGTTTACTATTATCGCTACAATATTTTAAATTACGCTTAGGCATTCCTGTTACCTAGGGTATCACATATCGTAAACTCTATATTGTATATGTATATATTATGTATATGTATATGTATGTATTGTATATTAGAAATAAACACCTTAAGATTATAAATATATTTATTATACACGCAAGAAATGTGAAATATCGACTAATATGTTTAACGTATAACACGTAATAGTATTCGATGAATTAATATATAGATTTAGAACACACAAGTCTGTAGCGATGACTTGCATGCCTTCCTGTTTAATACACGAACGGATCGCGAATTTAATACACGGGCCTGTATTAATAAATTCGACACGCGCGTGTTACGTATCGGTACCAACACATGTCCCCTCAACGTGACCAGCACCTTGTCACGAGGCCCAAATCAGCCAAATCAGGATATTATACCTATTTTCATGCAACTGAAGCTATGCGGAGTATTACAACATCCCAACGGCTGAGTCGTCTCCTCGTGTCGCCGCCTCGTGCCCAGCCGCGGATCGCTAAATCATCAATCACCTCATTAGACGTAAACCCAAAGCACATAATATATAGAGGAATCTCGACAGATGCAGGGGCATTACATATTAGACATTAGATATAATGTACGATACTAGAGTGTAGCAGTGTCGTCCTAACTACGGACGCATTCGCACTTAGGTTAAGTAGATTTAGGAGTTACCATGTAATCTTAACTATAATAAACGTAGTATAAGTGATTATAGTTATTAGTTAGTCCAGCCGGAATAAATAATGCGCAAATGAAAAAAAAAAAAACAAACCATATATTTTAGTCGAGGACTGTTTAAATACAAAAACTTAAATTAATATACCCAGTATACTCGAATAATATACCCAATAATTTTCAAAATATACGTTTTATATCTTTTTAAATGCTTTTTATTGTAAATTATATCTATGTTAAATAAATAAACGAAATAATAATTACAAAAATTATTATAAAGTTATAATTATACTTTTAAATGTTTTTTATATATTTATATAAATATTAAAAATAAATATATGCATGTTTAATAAATAAACGATATAATTTAATTATTAAATAAATTACATAAAAAAAAAAGAAAATGTTACTTGAAAATACTACTTACATATTTATTTTTTATCGATTTTATCCGAGACGGGAGGTGAGGGGAGAAGGGGGGGGGGGAAACAAATAATGCACAATTGAAAAAAAAACCGAATGATATATTTCAGTCGGGGACTGTTTAAATACAAAAACGTAAGTAAATTAATATTCCCAGTATATTGGAATAGTACACCTAATAATTACAATATATATTTTATATTTTTTTTAAATTGTTTTTTATCGTAAATTATATGTATGTTAAATAAATAAACGAAATAATAATTGAACAAAATAATAATTTCAAAAATTATTATAATCTTATAATTGTACTTTTAAATATTTTTTATATATTTATATAAATATTTAAAAAAAAATATATATATGCATGTTTAATAAATAAACGATATAATACAATTATTAAATAAATTACATAAAAAAAAGAAAATGTTGAAATACTACTTACATACCTTTTTTTATAGATTTTATCCGGGACGGGAGGTGAGGGGAGAGGGGGGGTGGAAATAAATAATGCGCAAATGAAAAAAAAAACCAAATGATATATTTCAATCGGGGACTGTTTAAATACAAAAACGTAAGTAAATTAATATTCCGAGTATATTGGAATAGTACACCTAATAATTACAATATATATATATTTTATATTTTTTAAATGTCTTTTATTGTAAATTATATGTATGTTAAATGAATAAATAAATAAACGAAATAATAATTACAAAAATTATTATAAAGTTATAATTATAATATAAAGTTATAATGGTAGGGGGCGAGTGTGTGTGGGGGGGGGGTCGGGTTGGGGGGGGATGATAGGGGGTAGGTTGGTCTGGTGTTTAATTAGCCTCAACCTAATTAGTATCGGTAGTGTAGGTGTAGGGTAGTGACGAAAAATAACGATACACGGGACTCTTACGAGGCCTCGTAATCGGATCGGAATGGATTGACAGATTACAGCTCTTTCTTGATTCGGTGGGTGGTGGTGCATGGCCGTTCTTAGTTGGTGGAGCGATTTGTCTGGTTAATTCCGGTAACGAACGAGACTCTAGCCTGCTAAATAGGATAGGCGTCGTCATTTAGGTGTGCGTGGCGCTCCGTCACGCAGCTCACTGGCGACGTATTAAAATTCTTCTTAGAGGGACCGGCGGCTTCGAGCCGCACGAGATTGATCAATAACAGGTCTGTGATGCCCTTAGATGTCCTGGGCCGCACGCGCGCTACACTGAAGGAATCAGCATGTTCTCCCTGGCCTAGAGGCCCGGGCAACCCGCTGAAACTCCTTCGTGCTGGGGATTGGGATTTGCAATAATCCCCCATAAACGGCGGTACGCGAAGGCTTGATGCGCGGTGGCGACAACGGTGGTGGTGGGTGTGGCGCTCGCTAGGCGAGCGCTGCTCCGCTCCGTCGTCGGGAGCTGTCGCGTCAATTTTAGGTTCCACCGCCGCCGCCACCGCCGCCGCCACCGCCGCCGCCACCGCCGCCGCCACCGCCGCCGCCGCCGACCGAAGGAGCGCGTCGTTCTCGCGTTGCGTCCTCTCACGGTATGTAGACTGTTGTGAAAACCCGCACCACGAGTACCGTTGGACGTGTTCGTCAACACACCGGACCCTCACACTGCGGTGGGTAATTAATTTTTTTTATTTTTTTATTATTCAAAACTTTATTTAGCTTTCAATAATCGTTCCCTCGTTTTTTCAGCGAGTGTTGGCGGTACGCGAAGGCTTGATGCGCGGTGGCGACTGCGGTGGTGGGTGTGGCGCTCGCCAGGCGAGCGCTGCTCCGCTCCGTCGTCGGTAGCTGTCGCGTCAATTTTAGGTTCCGCCGCCGCCACCACCGCCGCCGACCGAAGGAGCGCGTCGTTCTCGCGTCGCGTCCTCTCACGGTATGTAGACACTTTTATGAAAACCCGCAGCACCACGAGTACCGTTGGACGTGTTCGTCAACACACCGGACCCTCACACTGCGGTGGGTATTTATTTTTTTTATTTTTTTTATTATTAAAAACTTTATTTAGCTTTCAATAATCGTTCCCTCGTTTTTTCAGCGAGTGTTGGCGGTACACGAAGGCTTGATGCGCGGCGGCGACTGCGGTGGTGGGTGTGGCGCTTGCTAGGCGAGCGCTGCTCCGCTCCGTCGTCGGTAGCTGTCGCATCAATTTTAGGTTCCGCCGCCGCCACCGCCGCCGCCGACCGAAGGAGCGCGTCGTTCTCGTGTCGCGTCCTCTCACGGTATGTAGACTTTTATGAAAACCCGCACCACGAGTACCGTTGGACGTGTTCGTCAACACACCGGACCCTCACACTGCGGTGGGTATTTATTTTTTCTATTTATTTTATTATTAAAAACTTTATTTAGCTTTCAATAATCGTTCCCTCGTTTTTTCAGCGAGTGTTGGCGGTACGCGAAGGCTTGATGCGCGGCGGCGACTGCGGTGGTGGGTGTGGCGCTCGCTAGGCGAGCGCTGCTCCGCTCCGTCGTCGGTAGCTGTCGCGTCAATTTTAGGTTCCGCCGCCGCCACCGCCGCCGCCGACCGAAGGAGCGCGTCGTTCTCGCGTCGCGTCCTCTCACGGTATGTAGACACTTTTATGAAAACCCGCAGCACCACGAGTACCGTTGGACGTGTTCGTCAACACACCGGACCCTCACACCGCGGTGGGTAATTATTTTTTTATTTTTTTATTATTAAAAACTTTATTTAGCTTTCAATAATCGTTCCCTCGTTTTTTCAGCGAATGTTGGCGGTACGCGAAGGCTTGATGCGCGGCGGCGACTGCGGTGGTGGGTGTGGCGCTCGCTAGGCGAGCGCTGCTCCGCTCCGTCGTCGGTAGCTGTCGCGTCAATTTTAGGTTCCGCCGCCGCCACCACCGCCGCCGAACGAAGGAGCGCGTCGTTCTCGCGTCGCGTCCTCTCACGGTATGTAGACACTTTTATGAAAACCCGCAGCACCACGAGTACCGTTGGACGTGTTCGTCAACACACCGGACCCTCACACTGCGGTGAATCGTGATGTGCGGTGACGGTGATCGAATACTTCGTGTTCCTGTGTCTGTGAGTAAAACACATCGGTTTACCGTTATCGCTACAATATTTTAAATAACGCTTAGGCATTCCTGTTACCTAGGGTATCACATATCGTATACTCTATATTGTATATGTATATATTATGTATATGTATATGTATGTATTGTATATTAGAAATAAACACCTTAAGATTATAAATATATTTATTATACACGCAAGAAATGTGAAATATCGACTAATATGTTTAACGTATAACACGTAATAGTATTCGATGAATTAATATATAGATTTAGAACACACAAGTCTGTAGCGATGACTTGCATGCCTTCCTGTTTAATACACGAACGGATCGCGAATTTAATACACGAGCCTGTATTAATAAATTCGTCACGCGCGTGTTACGTATCGGTACCAATACATGTCCCCTCAACGTGACCAGCACCTTGTCACGAGGCCCAAATCAGCCAAATCAGGATATTATACCTATTTTCATGCAACTGAAGCTATGCGGAGTATTACAACATCCCAACGGCTGAGTCGTCTCCTCGTGTCGCCGCCTCGTGCCCAGCCGCGGATCGCTAAATCATCAATCACCTCATTAGACCTAAACCCAAAGCACATAATATATAGAGGAATCTCGACAGATGCAGGGGCATTACATATTAGACATTAGATATAATGTACGATACTAGAGTGTAGCAGTGTCGTCCTAACTTCGGACGCATTCGCACTTAGGTTAAGTAGATTTAGGAGTTACCATGTAATCTTAACTATAATAAACGTAGTATAAGTGATTATAGTTATTAGTTAGTCCAGCCGGAATAAATAATGCGCAAATGAAAAAAAAAAAAAAACACCCCATATATTTTAGTCGAGGACTGTTTAAATACAAAAACTTTAATTAATATACCCAGTATACTCGAATAATATACCCAATAATTTTCAAAATATACGTTTTATATCTTTTTAAATGCTTTTTATTGTAAATTATATGTATGTTAAATAAATAAACGAAATAATAATTACAAAAATTATTATAAAGTTATAATTATACTTTTAAATGGTTTTTATATATTTATATAAATATTAAAAATAAATATATGCATGTTTAATAAATAAACGATGTAATTTAATTATTAAATAAATTACATAAAAAAAAAAGAAAATGTTACTTGAAAATACTACTTACATATTTATTTTTTATCGATTTTATCCGAGACGGGAGGTGAGGGGAGAAGGGGGGGGGGAAACAAATAATGCACAATTGAAAAAAAAACCGAATGATATATTTCAGTCGGGGACTGTTTAAATACAAAAACGTAAGTAAATTAATATTCCCAGTATATTGGAATAGTACACCTAATAATTACAATATATATTTTATATTTTTTTTAAATTGTTTTTTATTGTAAATTATATGTATTTTAAATAAATAAACGAAATAATAATTGAACAAAATAATAATTTCAAAAATTATTATAATCTTATAATTATACTTTTAAATATTTTTTATATATTTATATAAATATTTAAAAAAATATATATATATGCATGTTTAATAAATAAACGATATAATACAATTATTAAATAAATTACATAAAAAAAAGAAAATGTTGAAATACTACTTACATACCTTTTTTTATAGATTTTATCCGGGACGGGAGGTGAGGGGAGAGGGGGGGTGGAAATAAATAATGCGCAAATGAAAAAAAAAACCAAATGATATATTTCAATCGGGGACTGTTTAAATACAAAAACGTAAGTAAATTAATATTCCGAGTATATTGGAATAGTACACCTAATAATTACAATATATATATATTTTATATTTTTTAAATGTCTTTTATTGTAAATTATATGTATGTTAAATGAATAAATAAATAAACGAAATAATAATTACAAAAATTATTATAAAGTTATAATTATAATATAAAGTTATAATGGTAGGGGGCGAGTGTGTGTGTGGGGGGGGGGTCGGGTTGGGGGGGGATGATAGGGGGTAGGTTGGTCTGGTGTTTAATTAGCCTCAACCTAATTAGTATCGGTTAGGTTAAGTTATAAATCACACGCGCTCTTGTACTTAATAACATTACACGCTCGGCGGTCAATCGAAGACCAATGATATTGTTTTCTTGTTTCACATATGTATCAAGCGACGCGGTCGGCTAAGTCAGTGGGCGTGCGCGGGCGCATCACGTGTTTCCTAGTCAGATGTTGTTGAACTGTGTGGACCGACGGATCGTGTTTTAATGCGCGTCTCCGTGTATGAGCGGTCGTTGTATGAAAATGATTTTTGAACGGCGCCGACATTCGACCGGCGCGGCGCTCGGAAGCGTGTCAAGCGTTTGTCGCGCCTCTTGAGTTTATGCTCATTGTTTTGTGAGACACTATAGATTCCGGGTGCCTTAGATCTTCACAGTTACTTTGATAACTGTGGTAATTCTAGAGCTAATACATGCAATCAGAACTCTGACCAGTGATGGGATGAATCCTTTTATTAGATCCAAAACCTATCGACGGAGGGCCTCGCGTCCGAAGTCGTTAATTTTGATGAATCTGGATAACTTTCGCCGATCGCATGGTCCAGTACCAGCGACGCATCTTTCAAATGTCTGCCTTATCAACTTTCGATGGTAGTTTCTGCGACTACCATGGTTGTCACGGGTAACGGGCAATCAGGGTTCGATTCCGGAGAGGGAGCCTGAGAAACGGCTACCACCACATCCAAGGAAGGCAACAGGCGCGCAAATTACCCACTCCCGGCACGGGGAGGTAGTGACGAAAAATAACGATACACGGGACTCTTACGAGGCCTCGTAATCGGATCGGAATGGATTGACAGATTACAGCTCTTTCTTGATTCGGTGGGTGGTGGTGCATGGCCGTTCTTAGTTGGTGGTGCGATTTGTCTGGTTAATTCCGGTAACGAACGAGACTCTAGCCTGCTAAATAGGATAGGCGTCGTCATTTAGGTGTGCGTGGCGCTCCGTCACGCAGCTCACTGGCGACGTATTAAAATTCTTCTTAGAGGGACCGGCGGCTTCGAGCCGCACGAGATTGATCAATAACAGGTCTGTGATGCCCTTAGATGTCCTGGGCCGCACGCGCGCTACACTGAAGGAATCAGCATGTTCTCCCTGGCCTAGAGGCCCGGGCAACCCGCTGAAACTCCTTCGTGCTGGGGATTGGGATTTGCAATAATCCCCCATAAACGGCGGTACGCGAAGGCTTGATGCGCGGTGGCGACTACGGTGGTGGTGGGTGTGGAGCTCGCTAGGCGAGCGCTACTCCGCTCCGTCGTCGGGAGCTGTCGCGTCAATTTTAGGTTCCGCCGCCGCCACCACCGCCGCCGACCGAAGGAGCGCGTCGTTTTCGCGTCGCGTCCTCTCACGGTATGTAGACACTTTTATGAAAACCCGCAGCACCACGAGTACCGTTGGACGTGTTCGTCAACACACCGGACCCTCACACTGCGGTGGGTATTTATTTTTTTATTTTTTTATTATTAAAAACTTTATTTAGCTTTCAATAATCGTTCCCTCGTTTTTTCAGCGAGTGTTGGCGGTACGCGAAGGCTTGATGCGCGGCGGCGACTGCGGTGGTGGGTGTGGCGCTCGCTAGGCGAGCGCTGCTCCGCTCCGTCGTCGGTAGCTGTCGCGTCAATTTTAGGTTCCACCGCCGCCACCGCCGCCGCCGACCGAAGGAGCGCGTCGTTCTCGTGTCGCGTCCTCTCACGGTATGTAGACTTTTATGAAAACCCGCACCACGAGTACCGTTGGACGTGTTCGTCAACACACCGGACCCTCACACTGCGGTGGGTATTTATTTTTTCTATTTTTTTATTATTAAAAACTTTATTTAGCTTTCAATAATCGTTCCCTCGTTTTTTCAGCGAGTGTTGGCGGTACGCGAAGGCTTGATGCGCGGCGGCGACTGCGGTGGTGGGTGTGGCGCTCGCTAGGCGAGCGCTGCTCCGCTCCGTCGTCGGTAGCTGTCGCGTCAATTTTAGGTTCCGCCGCCGCCACCGCCGCCGCCGACCGAAGGAGCGCGTCGTTCTCGCGTCGCGTCCTCTCACGGTATGTAGACACTTTTATGAAAACCCGCAGCACCACGAGTACCGTTGGACGTGTTCGTCAACACACCGGACCCTCACACCGCGGTGGGTAATTTTTTTTTTTATTTTTTTATTATTAAAAACTTTATTTAGCTTTCAATAATCGTTCCCTCGTTTTTTCAGCGAATGTTGGCGGTACGCGAAGGCTTGATGCGCGGCGGCGACTGCGGTGGTGGGTGTGGCGCTCGCTAGGCGAGCGCTGCTCCGCTCCGTCGTCGGTAGCTGTCGCGTCAATTTTAGGTTCCGCCGCCGCCACCACCGCCGCCGACCGAATGAGCGCGTCGTTCTCGCGTCGCGTCCTCTCACGGTATGTAGACACTTTTATGAAAACCCGCAGCACCACGAGTACCGTTGGACGTGTTCGTCAACACACCGGACCCTCACACTGCGGTGGGTATTTATTTTTTTATTTTTTTATTATTAAAAACTTTATTTAGCTTTCAATAATCGTTCCCTCGTTTTTTCAGCGAGTGTTGGCGGTACGCGAAGGCTTGATGCGCGGCGGCGACTGCGGTGGTGGGTGTGGCGCTCGCTAGGCGAGCGCTGCTCCGCTCCGTCGTCGGTAGCTGTCGCGTCAATTTTAGGTTCCGCCGCCGCCACCGCCGCCGCCGACCGAAGGAGCGCGTCGTTCTCGTGTCGCGTCCTCTCACGGTATGTAGACTTTTATGAAAACCCGCACCACGAGTACCGTTGGACGTGTTCGTCAACACACCGGACCCTCACACTGCGGTGGGTATTTATTTTTTCTATTTTTTTATTATTAAAAACTTTATTTAGCTTTCAATAATCGTTCCCTCGTTTTTTCAGCGAGTGTTGGCGGTACGCGAAGGCTTGATGCGCGGCGGCGACTGCGGTGGTGGGTGTGGCGCTCGCTAGGCGAGCGCTGCTCCGCTCCGTCGTCGGTAGCTGTGTTTCCCATTGCATTTACGTCAATGCAATAGAAAACCGTTGTTATTCTCGTAAGCGATTCTAACAGTTTTTCCTATCAGTTTGGATTGGACTTCCGTCGGGCATAGTAACTTGTAATACGTGCTTGATAATTGAATATATCTTTCTTTTAGCTAATTAAATAGTGACAATCGGTGGCAATCGTGGCGCGGTCTTCCTCGGACTCCCCTCCCCTCTCGCTCTTAGAGAGGGGACCGGGATACGTGGCCGCCGCGTGGGGAGGGTTGGCCCTTGTGGGGGTCTACTTCTCCCCAAACCGCCCTCTCCAGGACTTCGAGGATTTCCTCGGGGTCCTGACGGCGGTCATCGGGAGGACGGCGCCACGACAGGTCTCCGTGTTAGGAGACCTGAATGCCAAGTCGGTGGTCTGGGGAAATCCGGCCACCGACGCCCGCGGTCAGGCGGTCGAATTGTGGGCGGCCACGTCTGGTCTCTCCCTCTTGAATAGGGGGAGCGTCCAGACGTGCGTGCGGCGGCAGGGCGGGTCCATTGTGGACCTCACCTTTGCCACGCCCGCACTGGCCGCCCGCATTCGAAATTGGAGGGTGGAACTGGGGGAGACGATCTCGGATCACCGCTACGTGCGATTCGAGATCTCCCCCCAGAATCCACGGGGGCGCCGCAGCACCCCCTCATCGTCGGGCCGTTCCCCGTTTCCAAGGTGGGCTCTGACCCACCTGGATCGGGAGGCGGCACGGGAGGCCGCGTTCGTCCAGGACTGGCTTTGGCCAGGTCCCGGCGTGGACGTCCTGGACGTGGACGCGGCGGCGGCCCGAATGAGGGGGTCATTGACCGAGGTGTGCAACGCCAGCATGCCTCGGTCGAGACGTCCACCTCCCCGACGCGCCGTTTACTGGTGGTCGGAGGAGTTGGCGGAGCTGCGGGCCACCTGCGTGGCAGCACGGCGGGCCTACACCCGATCGCGTCGGCGGCGCCGACGGGACGAGGCCGAAGAGGACCGCCTCTACTCCACATACGTGGGGGCGAGGGCGGCCTTTAAGTCGGCCATCGGCGCCGCCAAGGACGCGGCGAGGGCTGAGCTGCTGGAGGGTCTCGACAACGACCCATTCGGGAGACCATATAAGGCGGCGCGGAACAAACTGCGTCGCATTGGTCCCCCGGTTGCCGAGACCCTGGAACCAGCGGTCCTGGATGGGGTGGTGCGGTCCCTGTTTCCGCGCAGGGATCCGCAGTTCGCCCCACCAGTGATGGGCCCGCCAAGGGAAGAACCGGAGGAGGAAGCTCCTCCTCCTCCGGTTTCAGAGGAGGAATTTGGCGCGGCGACACTCCGTCTCCGCGCCAAAAAGACGGCTCCTGGCCCGGACGGCGTTCCCGCCAGGGTGGTGGCCATCGCGGTCACCGAGATGGAGGGAAGGTTTCGGGACCTCTTCGATGCGTGCTTCGCGTCGAGGAGGTTCCCGATGCCTTGGCGGGAAGGCCAACTGTGCCTCCTCCGGAAGGAAGGGCGGCCGGCGGACTCCCCCTCGGCTTACCGGCCCATCGTCTTGCTTGACGAGGCCGGTAAGATGTTCGAGGGGATTATCGCCGCCCGCCTGAAGCGCCATCTGCGGAACGTGGGACCGGACCTGTCGGACGCCCAGTTCGGTTTTCGAGCTGGGCGTTCGACAGTGGACGCCCTGGCCCTTCTCAAGGGCCAGGTGACAGAGGCGGTAGGAGTGGGGGATGGAGTGTTGGCTGTGTCATTCGACATTGCCAACGCCTTCAACTCCATCCCCCACTCCACCATCCTGGAGGCGCTCCGGTTCCACGGTGTGCCCCTTTATTTGCGGGGCCTCCTGGCCAGCTACTTGGAGGACCGTGCCGTCCTTCTCGTGGACGGGGCTGGCCAGGTCCGGCGGTATGGCGTGGAAACCGGCGTTCCACAGGGGTCCGTTCTAGGGCCTCTTCTGTGGAACGTCGGTTATGACTGGCTCCTGCGGGGAGCTCTCCTACGAGGCACGAGTGTCATCTGCTACGCGGATGACACTCTCCTCACTTCCCGCGGGAGCACCTTCCGGGAGGCGGCCAGTTTGGCGTCGGCGGGCGGATCCTTAGTGGCGGGGAGGATCCGCCGCCTGGGCTTGAGGGTGGCGCTGCACAAAACGGAGGCCGTGTTCTTCCACGGCCCCCGGCAGCGCCCCCCGCCCGATGCCCACATTTATGTGGAGGGGGTAAGGGTCGGGATTGAGGCCCAGATGAAATATCTGGGCCTCATTGTAGACAGCAGGTGGCGCTTCGGCCCGCACTTCAGCGGGCTGTCGACGCGCCTGCTGAAAGCCGCGGACGCCCTCTCATGGCTCATGCCGAACATGGGAGGGCCGAGCAGTCGTTGCCGGCGTCTGTACGCCGGCATACTGCGGAGTATGGCCCTATATGGGGCGCCCATTTGGGCGGACTCCCTCCATAGGAGGGAGAACGTCACCGCTCTTCGGGCGCCCCAAAGGGCCATCGCCCAGCGGGTAGCGCGAGCCTACCGCACGGTAGGTTTCGCTTCGGCATGCGCTCTGGCGGGCACCCCGCCTTGGGAGCTCGAGGCCTGGGTGCTCGCCAGAGTGTACGAGTGGACGACGGGGCGCAGGGCGCTGGGCGAGCGTCCGGCCCCGGAGTTGAGGGAGGCCGTCCGCCGGGAGGCGAGGGACGCCATCGTCCAACATTGGACGCGCGACCTCGCCTACGCGGTGTTCGGCCGTCGCACCCTCGACGCCATCGGGCCAGTCCTGAAGGACTGGCTCGACAGGCGTCACGGGTTCCTCTCCTTCCGTCTGGTGCAGGTACTCTCCGGTCACGGCTGCTTCGGCAGGTACCTGCACCGGATAGGACGAGAGGAGACGCCGTCGTGCCACGGTTGCGGCGCGGCGGAGGACACGGCGGACCACACCCTCGCGGTGTGCCCGTCGTGGGCCGTGCCGCGCCGCGATCTTGTCGCGGCGGTAGGAGGGGACCTCTCGCTGCCCGCCGTCGTCAGAGCGATGGTGGGGAGCGAGGGGGCCTGGGCGGCGATGGCCTCCTTCTGCGAGGTCGTGATGTCGCAGAAGGAGGCCGCGGAGCGCGAGCGGGAGGAGGATCCCCTCGCTCCGGCGCTCCGCAGGCGGCGTAGGGGCCGGAGAAGGCGGGATTTCGCCCGCTTTCTCCCGCCCTGAGGTGAGCGGCGGGCGTGAGGCACGGGGGTGCCCGCGCCCGCCTTGCACCGCTCACCACGAGGGAGCCGCGGCCCCTCTTTAAGAGGGGCAAATGAGGGCCCGCCTCAATAGGCGGGGTTCGCCGGCGGGGGAGAGGTAGCTGAGGCTGAGCTAGTTTCCCACTCCCCCGCCACTATGGCGATGCCGGAGTTGCGCTGGGGTTTTTAGTGGGTATACCGGGAGGCTCTCTCCCGGGGAGTCCCACATACCCTGCCCGTCCCCCGACGGGTGGGGATGCGTAATTGTCATTTTCCCCAGCGAGAACAAAAAAAAAAAAAAAAAAAAAAAAAAAAAAAAAAAAAAAAAAAAAAAAAAAAAAAAAAAGGGTCTGCAGGTTGATGTCACCGACACCGCCGGAGGATCGTCGGAGTTGTCGGTGGCATCAAGCGAGGGGGCACGCACGCCGTCTGCCCAAAGTTGCGGTAGCAGGAAGGCCGCACGGAGGTGGGCAGACAGCGAATCTGAGCTCGAGGGTGCTGGGCCCTGCAGGACGGACAAACCAGCACCCAAAATTTTACGAACTGGTCCTGGCAAGGGAGGTCCCCAACATTCGGTGGGGCTCTCCCAGGCCAGGAGGCTCTTAAAGGAGATGCCCCTAGACTCGGAGTCCTCGCTGTCGGACTCCGACATGGAATTACAACTAGCAGGACGGGACGACGAATGTGGTCCCCCTATGCGGTCGGATAAAGAATCCCGCCCAACCGGACGTGACGAGGATTGTGGGCCCCCCTATGCCTTCGCCCCCTGTTCTTCAGTCAATGGCTGAGGAGGGGGCGGCGAGAATTGAGGGGGTCCTCAAAAAATCCAAAAACTTAAAGGGAACCTCCATAAAGGAGATCAGGGAGGCGTCACTGGTGATGATCCAGGCGGTCCGGTGGCTGGCCTCCAGAAAGGAGGACGAGGAGATGCGTCGGCTCCGGGCCGACAACAGGCGCCTGCAAGGGCGGGTCGCGGTCCTAGACCAACAGGTGGCCGCTCTGCGCCAGGCCGTATCCGAGAGGAGTAGCCCGCGCCCCCAGACAGACACGGCCCCCAGGAGCCAGTCCCGGAGCCGGTCCCGCAACCCGTTCCCACGGGCCTTACGCGGGACGATTTTGTGAGTGGTATGGGGGTCCTCCAGCGCGAGCTGATGAACCACGTTGGCAGTGTCATCAGCGCGCAACTGGAGGGCCTCGAGAGGGACGGCCGCCTCTTGCCGCCCAAAACTCATCGTCCCTCGCTGGCGGCTGACAGTCAATCGAGCCAGCCCCCAGCGAGGGAGAGAAGAAGTATGGACGAGACCGAGCCGGCGACACTGATGCCGCCGCCGGCTAACCCGCCTAAAAAGGCCAGACAGGCAAAGAAGAAGAAGGAGCCGAAGGGACCGAGCGGGGCAGAGGCCAGACCTGCCCCTGAGCCAACACGCTCCAAAGAACAGGTCGCCGGAGGCTCCAATGTCGTGCAGCCTCTGGTGATGGAAGGCGAGTCGTGGGCCACGGTGGCCAAGAAGAAGGGGAAGAAGAAGGCCACCACCGCCCCTGCCCCTGCCCCCACTCCGGGTCAGTCAGCCCAGGAACCTGGCCAGAGGCCAGGTCAGAAAAAGAAAGGGCCCAATCCAGCGGGCCCCAACAAGGCACCAAGGGTGCCAAAAAGTCCCGCGATTGTGGTGACCCTCAAGCCTAAGGCTGTAGAGGAGGGCACCACCTACGTTGACGTAATACGCAAGGCGAAGGCGGCCATCAATCTGGCCGAGTTCGGGGTGGGTCTGGGCAAAATAAGGAGGTCCATGACGGGGGCCTCCCTCATGGAGCTCTCGAAGGAGACCTCCGCCTCCCAGGCTGACACCCTGGCAAAAAGGATGGCTGAGGTGCTTGGGGAGGTTGCCGAGGTGACCCGCCCCACCAAGATGGCGGCAGTCCGTGTGGGGGGGCTAGAAGAGTCCCTCACACCAGAGGACGTGAAGGGGGTTCTCGCCGAGTTGGCCAATTGCCCGCCCGACCAAATTCGGGTGGGCACAATTGTGTCGGGAGCGAGGGGCATGGGATCAGTCCGAGTCTCATGCCCCGTAGAGGCCGCAAAACGGCTGGCGGAGCGGGGGGAAAGTGGACGTAGGCTGGAGCGCCGCCACCATCCACCTGTTGGATCAGCGCCCAATGCGCTGTCGAAAGTGCATGGACACGGGGCACACTGCGGCGCTCTGCCCGTCCACCAAGGACCGCAGCAAGCAGTGCTTCCGCTGTGGCCAGGAGGGCCACTTCTCGATGGGCTGCACGGCCCCTGTCAAATGCGCGCTTTGCACGGACAGGGGCCTACCCAGCGGCCATAAGATGGCCGGCTCCGCCTGTAAGGCGCCACCGGTCCGGGGCCGCCCCGCTTGGGGGCCGCAGGCTGCCGCCTCGGCGGCCGCCGCTAGGACGGGGGCACCGATGGACACTACTAATGCCAGGTAGGTCCATCGGTGTCCTCATTCCGCAGGGACGCCTCTCGCTGGCAACCATGGTCCAAACCATGGTTGAAAGCGAGAGTGCAGGGAAGGCTGCCTCCTCCAAGAAGGAGGCAGCGGAGAGGGAGCGGGAAGAGATTGCCAATTAGCAAACTATTCCCGCTCCCCTCCGGCGTAGACGGGCGGGGCGAAGAAGGCGGGGGACGAACCCCCATCTCCTTTCGCCCCGGAGTGTGACCAGCGTGTGTGGGTAGCTCCCGCTCGCGCATTGCACTGGTCACCACGTCTGGGGATTAAAAAAAAAAAAAAAAAAAAAAGGTTAGGTTAGGTTAGGTTAGGTTAGGTTAGGTTAGGTTATCCGTGGGGTACGCCCCACAGTGCTGACTTCCTCGCAGTGTACCCCGGGCAACGCCGTGTCTGACCACCGTAACGGAGTGGCAGACCGGTGGCTAACAAGCACTGTGACCTACGCGATCTGCGAAATTTTATTTTACTTTGAGGGCGATTGCGTATTGTGGTTTTTAATATTGTTTTTATCGTGGGTTTTTATTATTGTGGGTTTGGTTTTATTGAGGATTTTATTTTTTATTGTGGTTTTTGGTTTTAGCTATGCCGAAACCAATGCGAGATGCTTCCGGGCGTTTCGTCGCAAAAGGCCCTTCTCAGGGCCAACCAAAAGGCCCTTCTCAGGGCCAACCCAAAGGCCCTTCTCAGGGCCACCCCGACGAAATGTCGGCGTCGGAGGCGAGTCGCGCACCTTCTGCGACGGGCTTCTGCGGAGAGGACGAGTTCTCCGACTCGGACATGGGGTCCGTTGTCGGGGACTCGTCCTCTGTGTGTGGAGTGGCTGCGGAGCGCAGCCTGAAGAGGGCCTACCTGAGGCTCGGGTCCGAGGGCTCCTCGGGCTCGGCCAAGGGTAAGCCCAACAAGAAGAAGTCGAGGGCGAAGAATGCTTCGCCATCGACTTCTTCTCAGGCTGGCACCCACGATGTGGGTTTGGCAGACGCCCAGCGCCAGCTCGGCTTGGCCAGACGGGCCGAGGCCGAGCTGGAACTGGAGGAGTTGGTTGCCGCCAAGGAGAGGCAGGCGCGCGCAACCAAGGCGAGGGCCGGTTATGGTTCGGCCCTCGTCAGCTTCGATGGCCTTTCCGTGGCTGAGTTGGTCCGCTTGGCGGAGGAGGACAAGGAGGAGATCGTCGAGGTCGCCTCCAGGTCCTCCAACCTCAAGGGGACCTTCCAGAAGGCCCTCAAATGCCGTGCAACCAGCCTGCACGGGATAATAGTGGAGCTGACGCAGCGCACTGCGTCAGAAGAGACGAGGCAGCTGCAGGCGAGGGTGGATCGCCTGCAAGCGGAGGTCAGCCAGCTTCACAAGAAGCTGGCTGAGGCTACGGCCCCGCCCCCGTCTGCTGCGGCCCCGTCGGCAGCGGTTCCCGCCCCCTCCTCCTCCAACCTTGAGGAATTGTTCCGCAAGGTGGTCATGGAGGAGAGGGCGTTCACTCGGGCCTGCTTTGCGGGCATAGAGGATAGGCTCCTGCCCGAGAAGCGCCTCCGTCCGCCTTTGGCGGCGGACAAGACGCCGACAGTGGCTCCCCTTGCCCCGAAGCCCTCAAAGGGCAAGGGCAAGGGGAAGAAGTCGCCGGGGGCTCTGCCTCCCCCCGGTACGAGTGCGGGCGCTAAACCGGGGCCGGCTGCCATCGCGGCACCCGCCCCCCAGGTGCAGGAGGGAGACGCCCTCCTCCCTTCCACCACCCCAGCCAACCAGTCGTGGTCAGAGGTGGTTAGGAAGGGAAAGGGGAAGGGTAAAAAGGCGACCAAGGCCACGGCTGCCCCGGCGGCTGCCCCGGCGGCTGCCTCGGCGGCTGCCCCGACAGCTGCCGCGACAGCCGCAAAGGCTCCGAGGCTGGTTGCCCCCAAAACCGCGGCGGTCACGGTGACGATCGTCCCCGAAGCCGCGGAGAAGGGGGTAACGTACGAGTCCGTCCTGAGACGGGCTCGTACCGTCGCCAACCCCGCCGAGTTGGGGATTGGCGCTTGCCGCCGGACCCAAACCGGAGCTCGTCTATTCGAGTTTCTGGGGAAGGACGGCGGCAAAAACGCCGACCTGTTCGCCGGCAAGTTGAGGGAGGTGCTTGCCGACGTGGCGAAGGTCGCCAGGCCGACCAAAACCACCTCCATTGAGGTGACCGGTCTTGATGACTCGGTCACCAAAGAGGAGGTGGTGGAGGCGGTCGCAAATGCCGGTGGCTGCGAACCCGCAGCGGTGCAGGCTCGGGCTATTAGGCCCGGCCGCGGTGGACTGGGCACTATCCGGCTGGTGTGCCCAGTCGCCGCAGTGTTGGCCGTCCGGGCAAAATGCCAAGGACGGCTCATCGTAGGCTTTAGCCGGGCCGTGATCCGGGTACTTGAGGCAGCGCCGATGCGCTGCTTCAAGTGCTTCGGCATCGGCCACACCCGAGCCATGTGTCCGTCCACTGTGGACAGGGCGGACACATGTTTCCGCTGCGGGAAGCAGGGGCATATGGCGGCCTCGTGCGATGCCGCCAAGCCGCACTGCGCTGCGTGCGCCGACATTGGTCGCCCCGCCGACCACATTATGGGGGGGACGTCATGCCGTCCTCCCTCCAAGAAGGGCAAGCCGCAGGCGGCTATAAGCCGTCCTGCCGCTGCTGCCACCACTCCCGCTGATGTCCCATCAGCGGCGGTGGCCGAGGGTGATGCGATGGTCGAATAATGGGTATCGACCATCGCATCCTGCAGGCAAACACCAACCACTGCCGGGCTGCCCAGGACTTACTGGTGCAGTCGATGGCCGAGTGGTTGGTGGATGTGGCAGTGGTGGCCGAGCCGTACTATACTCCCAGCAATTGGCTGGGAGATAGTGACGGCTCGGTGGCAATCGTGGCGCGGTCTTCCTCGGACTCCCCTCCCCTCTCGCTCTTAGAGAGGGGACCGGGATACGTGGCCGCCGCGTGGGGAGGGTTGGCCCTTGTGGGGGTCTACTTCTCCCCAAACCGCCCTCTCCAGGACTTCGAGGATTTCCTCGGGGTCCTGACGGCGGTCATCGGGAGGACGGCGCCACGACAGGTCTCCGTTTTAGGAGACCTGAATGCCAAGTCGGTGGTCTGGGGAAACCCGGCCACCGACGCTCGCGGTCGAGCGGTGGAATTGTGGGCGGCCTCGTCTGGTCTCTCCCTCTTGAATAGGGGGAGCGTCCAGACGTGTGTGCGGCGGCAGGGCGGGTCCATTGTGGACCTCACCTTTGCCACGCCCGCACTGGCCGCCCGCATCCGAAATTGGAGGGTGGAACTGGGGGAGACGATCTCGGATCACCGCTACGTGCGATTCGAGATCTCCCCCCAGAATCCACGGGGGCGCCGCAGCACCCCCTCATCGTCGGGCCGTTCCCCGTTTCCAAGGTGGGCTCTGACCCACCTGGATCGGGAGGCGGCACGGGAGGCCGCGTTCGTCCAGGACTGGCTTTGGCCAGGTCCCGGCGGGGACGTCCTGGACGTGGACGCGGCGGCGGCCCGACTGAGGGGGTCATTGACCGAGGTGTGCAACGCCAGCATGCCTCGGTCGAGACGTCCACCTCCCCGACGCGCCGTGTACTGGTGGTCGGAGGAGTTGGCGGAGCTGCGGGCCACCTGCGTGGCGGCACGGCGGGCCTACACCCGCTCGCGTCGGCGGCGCCGACGGGACGAGGCCGAAGAGGACCGCCTCTACTCCACATACGTGGAGGCGAGGGCGGCCTTCAAGTCGGCCATCGGCGCCGCCAAGGACGCGGCGAGGGCTGAGCTGCTGGAGGGTCTCGACAACGACCCATTCGGGAGGCCATATAAGGCGGCGCGGAACAAACTGCGTCGCATTGGTCCCCCGGTTGCCGAGACCCTGGAACCAGCGCTCCTGGATGGGGTGGTGCGGTCCCTGTTTCCGCGCAGGGATCCGCACTTCACCCCACCAGCGATGGGCCCGCCAAGGGAAGGACCGGAGGAGGAAGCTCCTCCTCCTCCGGTTTCAGAGGAGGAATTTGGCGCGGCGACTCTCCGTCTCCGCGCCAAAAAGACGGCTCCTGGCCCGGACGGCGTTCCCGCCAGGGTGGTGGCCATCGCAGCCACCGAGATGGAGGGAAGGTTTCGGGACCTCTTCGACGCATGCTTCGCGTCGGGGAGGTTCCCGAAACCTTGGCGGGAAGGCCAGTTGTGCCTCCTCCACAAAGAGGGACGGCCGGCGGACTCCCCCTCGGCATACCGGCCCATCGTTCTGCTCGATGAGGTCGGTAAAATGTTCGAGGGGATCATCGCCGGCCGCCTGAAGTGTCATCTTCGGAGCGTGGGACCGGACCTGTCGGACGCCCAGTTCGGTTTTCGAGCTGGGCGTTCGACAGTGGACGCCCTGGCCCGTCTCAAGGGCCAGGTGGCAGAGGCGGTAGGAGTGGGGGATGGAGTGTTGGCTGTGTCATTCGACATTGCCAACGCCTTCAACTCCATCCCCCACTCCACCATCCTGGAGGCGCTGCGGTTCCACGGAGTGCCCCTTTACCTGCGGGGCCTCCTGGCCAGCTACCTGGAGGACCGTGCTGTCCTCCTCGTAGACGGGGCTGGCCAGCTCCGGAGATACGCTGTGGAAACCGGCGTTCCACAGGGGTCCGTTCTAGGGCCTCTCCTGTGGAACGTCGGTTATGACTGGCTCCTGCGGGGAACTCTTCTGCGAGGCACGAGTGTCATCTGCTACGCAGATGACACTCTCCTCACTTCCCGCGGGAGCAGTTACAGGGAGGCGGCCAGTTTGGCCTCGGCGGGCGGATCCTTAGTGGCAGGGAGGATCCGCCGCCTGGGCTTGAGGGTGGCGCTGCACAAAACGGAGGCCGTGTTCTTTCACGGCCCCCGGCAGCGCCCCCCACCTGACGCCCACATTTTTGTGGAGGGCGTCAGGATCCGGGTCGAGGCCCAGATCAAGTATCTGGGCCTCATTGTGGACAGCAGGCTGCGCTTCGGCCCGCATTTCAGCGGGCTGTCGACGCGCCTGCTGAAGGCTGCGGACGCCCTCTCATGGCTCATGCCGAACATGGGAGGGCCGAGCACGCGGTGCCGGCGTCTGTACGCCGGCATTCTGCGGAGCATGGCCCTTTACGGGGCCCCCATTTGGGCGGACTCCCTCAATAGGAGGGAGAACCTCACCGCCCTACGGGCGCCCCAAAGGGCCATCGCCCAGCGGGCAGCGCGGGCCTACCGCACGGTAGGCTTCGCTTCGGCATGCGCTCTGGCGAGCACCCCGCCTTGGGAGCTCGAGGCCTGGGTGCTCGCCAGAGTGTACGAGTGGACGGCGGGGCGCAGGGCGCTTGGCGAGCGTCCGGCCCCGGAGTTGAGGGAGGCCGTCCGCCGGGAGGCGAGGGACGCCATCGTCCAACATTGGACGCGCGACCTCGCCTCCGCGGTGTTCGGCCGTCGCACCCTCGACGCCATCGGGCCAGTCCTAAGGGACTGGCTCGACAGGCGTCACGGGTTCCTCTCCTTCCGTCTGGTGCAGGTACTCTCCGGTCACGGCTGCTTCGGCAGGTACCTGCACCGGATAGGACGAGAGGAGACGCCGTCGTGCCACGGTTGCGGCGCGGCGGAGGACACGGCGGACCACACCCTCGCGGTGTGCCCGTCGTGGGCCGTGCCGCGCCGCGATCTTGTCGCGGCGGTAGGAGGGGACCTCTCGCTGCCCGCCGTCGTCAGAGCGATGGTGGGGAGCGAGGGGGCCTGGGCGGCGATGGCCTCCTTCTGCGAGGTCGTGATGTCGCAGAAGGAGGCCGCGGAGCGGGAGCGAGAGGAGGATCCCCTCGCTCCGGCGCTCCGTAGGCGGCGTAGGGGCAGGAGAAGGCGGGATTTCGCCCGCTTTCTCCCGCCCTGAGGTGAGCGGCGGGCGTGAGGCACGGGGGTGCCCGCGCCCGCCCTGCACCGCTCACCACGCGGGAGCCACGGCCCCTCTTTAAGAGGGGCAAATGAGGGCCCGCCTTCTTAGGCGGGTTTCGCCGGCGGGGGAGAGGTAGCTGAGGCTGAGCTAGTTTCCCACTCCCCCGCCACTATGGCGATGCCGGAGTTGCGCTGGGGTTTTTAGTGGGTATACCGGGAGGCTCTCTCCCGGGGAGTCCCACATACCCTGCCCGTCCCCCGACGGGTGGGGATGCGTAATTGACATTTTCCCCAGCGACATCAAAAAAAAAAAAAAAAAAAAGGTTAGGTTATCCGTGCGCAGTTTCTGGACCTGCCATCGGACGCGTCCCCAGGTGGCGGATAGGGGAACGGCCCCCAGATATGGGGGTTACCGGTTTACCGGCGCGGACCAAAACCAGAAGTGGGGACCGCTTCGGCGGTCACGCGCGGCGGGTCGGCCACCACTCCAGGTGGCTGACGTGACCCGAACTCCGGGTCACCGTCGGGCAACCCGGCCTCCTCACTGAGAGGAGCTGGGGGCCCCGTTTGCTTCCGGGCAAACGAGTGGGGCTAAGAGGAAGGACACCTCGCTAAAAAACCCGTGGCTGCTGCGTCTTCTCGCACACGGAGACGTGACCAGCCGGGCCCCTCCCTATGGAGGGCCCACTGTGGGCCTGCCTTCGGGCAGGAATCGCCGGCGGGGTTGTGGACGGCAGGCTTGCTACATCCCATGACCCCGCCACTAAGGCGATGTCGGTGTGCCGCTGTTGGGTTTAGTGGGTATTCCTGGCTACAGAGCTGGGCGAGTCCCACACACGCCCTTCGGGGTATGGTGCGTAAATGCATTCCCACAGCGTCAAAAAAAAAAAAAAAAAAAAAAAAAGGTTAGGTTAGGTTAGGTTAGGTTAGGTTCCCTCGGCATACCGGCCCATCGTTCTGCTCGATGAGGTCGGTAAAATGTTCGAGGGGATCATCGCCGGCCGCCTGAAGTGTCATCTTCGGAGCGTGGGACCGGACCTGTCGGACGCCCAGTTCGGTTTTCGAGCTGGGCGTTCGACAGTGGACGCCCTGGCCCGTCTCAAGGGCCAGGTGACAGAGGCGGTAGGAGTGGGGGATGGAGTGTTGGCTGTGTCATTCGACATTGCCAACGCCTTCAACTCCATCCCCCACTCCACCATCCTGGAGGCGCTGCGGTTCCACGGAGTGCCCCTGTACTTGCGGGGCCTCCTGGCCAGCTACCTGGAGGACCGTGCTGTCCTCCTCGTAGACGGGGCTGGCCAGCTCCGGAGATACGCTGTGGGAACCGGCGTTCCACAGGGGTCCGTTCTAGGGCCTCTTCTGTGGAACGTCGGTTATGACTGGCTCCTGCGGGGAACCCTCCTGCGAGGTACGAGTGTCATCTGCTATGCAGATGACACTCTCCTCACTTCCCGCGGGAGCACTTTCAGGGAGGCGGCCAGTTTGGCTTCGGCGGGCGGATCCTTAGTGGCGGGGAGGATCCGCCGCCTGGGCTTGAGGGTGGCGCTGCACAAAACGGAGGCCGTGTTCTTTCACGGCCCCCGGCAGCGCCCCCCACCCGACGCCCACATTTATGTGGAGGGGGTGAGGGTCGGAGTTGAGGCCCAGATAAAATATCTGGGCCTAATGCTGGACAGCAGGCTGCGCTTCGGCCCGCATTTTAGCGGGCTGTCGACGCGCCTGCTGAAAGCCGCGGACGCCCTCTCATGGCTCATGCCGAACATGGGAGGGCCGAGCAGTCGTTGCCGGCGGTTATACGCCGGCATACTGCGGAGCATGGCCCTTTATGGGGCCCCCATTTGGGCGGACTCCCTGAATAGGAGGGAGAACGTCACCGCTCTTCGGGCGCCCCAAAGGGCCATCGCCCAGAGGGTAGCGCGGGCCTACCGCACGGTAGGCTTCGCTTCGGCATGCACTCTGGCGAGCACCCCGCCTTGGGAGCTCGAGGCCTGGGTGCTCGCCAGAGTGTACGAGTGGACGGCGGGGCGCAGGGCGCTGGGCGAGCGTCCGGCCCCGGAGCTGAGGGAGGCCGTCCGCCGGGAGGCGAGGGACGCCATCGTCCAACATTGGACGCGCGACCTCGCCTCCGCGGTGTTCGGCCGTCGCACCCTCGACGCCATCGGGCCGGTCCTGAAGGACTGGCTCGACAGGCGTCACGGGTTCCTCTCCTTCCGTCTGGTGCAGGTACTCTCCGGTCACGGCTGCTTCGGCAGGTACCTGCACCGGATAGGACGAGAGGAGACGCCGTCGTGCCACGGTTGCGGCGCGGCGGAGGACACGGCGGACCACACCCTCGCGGTGTGCCCGTCGTGGGCCGTGCCGCGCCGCGATCTTGTCGCGGCGGTAGGAGGGGACCTCTCGCTGCCCGCCATCGTCAGAGCGATGGTGGGGAGCGAGGGGGCCTGGGCGGCGATGGCCTCCTTCTGCGAGGTTGTGATGTCGCAAAAGGAGGCCGCGGAGCGCGAGCGGGAGGAGGATCCCCTCGCTCCGGCGCTCCGTAGGCGGCGTAGGGGCAGGAGAAGGCGGGATTTCGCCCGCTTTCTCCCGCCCTGAGGTGAGCGGCGGGCGTGAGGCACGGGGGTGCCCACGCCCGCCTTGCACCGCTCACCACGCGGGAGCCGCGGCCCCTCTTTAAGAGGGGCAAATGAGGGCCCGCCTCAATAGGCGGGGTTCGCCGGCGGGGGAGAGGTAGCTTAGGCTGCGCTAGTTTCCCACTCCCCCGCCACTATGGCGATGCCGGAGTTGCGCTGGGGTTTTTAGTGGGTATACCGGGAGGCTCTCTCCCGGGGAGTCCCACATACCCTGCCCGTCCCCCGACGGGTGGGGATGCGTAATTGACATTTTCCCCAGCGAGAACAAAAAAAAAAAAAAAAAAAAAAAAAAGGTTAGGTTAGGTTAGGTTGGGGTACGCCCCACAGTGCTGACTTCCTCGCAGTGTACCCCGGGCAACGCCGTGTCTGACCACCGTAACGGAGTGGCAGACCGGTGGCTAACAAGCACTGTGCTCTACGCGATCTGCGAATTTTTATCTTTCTTGAGGGCGATTGCGGACGTTGTGGATTTTATTTTATTGTGGGTTTTTATTGGTAGTGGGTTTTATTCTGATTTTATTGAGGTTTTATTCTGTTTTTATTGAGGTTTTATTCGAGTTTTTTTATTGTGGGTTTTATTTTTTAATTGTGGTTGTTGGTGGACGCGATGCCGAAACCATTGCGGAATGCCTCCGGGCGTTTCGTCAAAAAAGGCCCTTCTCAGGGCCAACCAAACGGCCCTTCTCAGGGCCAACCAAAGGGCGAGTGTTCAGCCTCAGAGGCTAGTCGCGCACCATCCGTGGCGAGCCTCTGCATGAGCGTGGCGGACGAGTTCTCGGACTCGGATGTCGAGTCCGTGGCCTTGGACTCGTCCGTTTGTGGGGTGGCTGCGGAGAGCAGCCTCAAGAGGGCTTATTTGAAGCTCGGGTCCGAGGGTTCCTCGGACTCGGGCAAGAGTAAGCCCAAGAGGAAGTCGAAGGCGAAGCAGTCCTCTGCTTCGCCTTCGACTTCGTCTCAGGCCGGCACCCACGATGTGGGTCTGGCGGACGCCCAGCGTCAGCTCGGCTTGGCCAGACGGGCCGAGGCCGAGCTGGAACTGGAGGAGTTGGTTGCCGCCAAGGAGAGGCGCGCAACCAAGGCGAGGGCCGGGTACGGTTCCGCCCTAGCCACTTTCGACGGGCTCTCCGTGGCTGAGCTGGCTCAGCTGGCGAAGGAGGACATGGAGGAGATCGTCGAGGTCGCCTCCAGGTCCTCCAATCTAAAGGGGACCTTTCAAAAGGCCCTCAAATGCCGTGCAACTAGCCTGCACGGCATTGTAGCGGAGCTGACGCAGCGCACTGCGTCTGAAGAGACGAGGCAGCTGCAGGCGAGGGTGGATCGCCTGCAAGCGGAGGTCAGCCAGCTTCATAAGAAGCTGGCTGAGGCTACGGCCCCGCCCCCGTCGGCAGCGGCTCCATCGGCAGCGGCCCCGTCGGCAGCAGTTCCCGCCCCCTCCTCCTCCAACCTTGAGGAATTGTTCCGCAAGGTGATCATGGAGGAGAGGGCGTTCACTCGGGCCTGCTTTGCGGGCATCGAGGACAGGCTCCTGCCCGAGAAGCGCCTCCGTCCGCCTTTGGCGGCGGACAAGACGCCTACAGTGGCTCCCCAGCCCGCGAAGCCCTCCAAGGGCAAGGGCAAGGGAAAGACGTCAACGGGGGCTCCGCCTACCCCCGGTACGAGTGCGGGCGCTAAACCGGGGTCGGCTGCCATGGCGGCACCCGCCCCCCAGGTGCAGGAGGGAGACGCCCTCCTCCCTTCCACCACCCCAACCAACCAGTCGTGGTCCGAGGTGGTGAAGAAGGGGAGGAAGAAGCCGAAGAAGGCCCCGGCCTCCTCGGCGGCTGCTGCGGCGGCTGCCCCGGCCGCTACTCCGGCGACAGCCCCGGCAGCCAATAAGGTACAAGTCGGCGGGAGGAAGCTGGTTCCTCCCAAATCCGCGGCGGTAACGGTGACCATTGTCCCCGAGGCCGCCGAGAGGGGCGTCACCTACGAGTCCGTCCTGAGACGGGCTCGTGCCGTCGCGGACCCCGCCGAGTTAGGGCTCGGTGCCTGCCGTCGGACCCAAACCGGAGCTCGTCTTTTCGAGTTTCCGGGGAAGGACGGCGGCAAAAACGCCGACCTGTTCGCCGGCAAGCTGAGGGAGGTGCTTGCCGACGTGGCGAAGGTCGCCAGGCCGACTAAAACCACCTCCATTGAGGTGACCGGTCTAGATGACTCGGTCACCAAGGAGGAGGTGGTGGCGGCCATCGCCAAGGTGGGAGGCTGTGAGCCCGCAGCGGTTGTAGCTCGGGACATAAGGCCCGGCCGCGGTGGACTGGGCTCTATCCGGCTGGAGTGCCCAGTCGCCGCAGTGTTGGCCGCCCAGGCTAAATGCCAAGGGCGGCTACTGGTGGGCTTTAGCCGGGCCGTGATCCGGGTGCTTGAGGCAGCGCCGATGCGCTGCTTCAAGTGCCTGGGGATTGGCCACACCCGAGCCATGTGTCCGTCCACAGTGGACAGGGCGGACACTTGCTTCCGTTGCGGGCAACAGGGGCATAAGGCGGCCTCGTGCGAGGCCGCCAAGCCGCATTGCGCGGCATGCGCCGACAGTGGTCGCCCCGCGGACCACGTAATGGGGGGGAGCGCATGCCGACCTCCCGCGAAGAAGGGCAAGCCGCAGGCGGCTATAAGCCGGCCTGCCGCTGCTGCCACCACCCCCGCTGTCCCAGCGGCGGTGGCCGACGAGGGTGATGCGATGGTCGAGTAATGGGTACCGACCATCGCATCCTGCAGGCAAACACCAACCACTGCCGGGCTGCCCAGGACTTACTGGTGCAGTCAATGGCCGAGTGGTTGGTGGATGTGGCAGTGGTGGCCGAGCCGTACTATACTCCCAGCAATTGGCTGGGAGATAGTGACGGCTCGGTGGCTATCGTGGCGCGGTCTTCCTCGGACTCCCCTCCCCTCTCGCTCTTAGAGAGGGGACCGGGATACGTGGCCGCCGCGTGGGGAGGGTTGGCCCTTGTGGGGGTTTACTTCTCCCCAAACCGCCCTCTCCAGGACTTCGAGGATTTCCTCGGGGTCCTGACGGCGGTCATCGGGAGGACGGCGCCACGACAGGTCTCCGTTTTAGGAGACCTGAATGCCAAGTCGGTGGTCTGGGGAAACCCGGCCACCGACGCTCGCGGTCGAGCGGTGGAATTGTGGGCGGCCTCGTCTGGTCTCTCCCTCTTGAATAGGGGGAGCGTCCAGACGTGTGTGCGGCGGCAGGGCGGGTCCATTGTGGACCTCACCTTTGCCACGCCCGCACTGGCCGCCCGCATTCGAAATTGGAGGGTGGAACTGGGGGAGACGATCTCGGATCACCGCTACGTGCGATTCGAGATCTCCCCCCAGAATCCACGGGGGCGCCGCAGCACCCCCTCATCGTCGGGCCGTTCCCCGTTTCCAAGGTGGGCTCTGACCCACCTGGATCGGGAGGCGGCACGGGAGGCCGCGTTCGTCCAGGACTGGCTTTGGCCAGGTCCCGGCGTGGACGTCCTGGACGTGGACGCGGCGGCGGCCCGACTGAGGGGGTCATTGACCGAGGTGTGCAACGCCAGCATGCCTCGGTCGAGACGTCCACCTCCCCGACGCGCCGTTTACTGGTGGTCGGAGGAGTTGGCGGAGCTGCGGGCCACCTGCGTGGCGGCACGGCGGGCCTACACCCGCTCGCGTCGGCGGCGCCGACGGGACGAGGCCGAAGAGGACCGCCTCTACTCCACATATGTGGGGGCGAGGGCGGCCTTTAAGTCGGCCATCGGCGCCGCCAAGGACGCGGCGAGGGCTGAGCTGCTGGAGGGTCTCGACAACGACCCATTCGGGAGGCCATATAAGGCGGCGCGGAACAAACTGCGTCGCATTGGTCCCCCGGTTGCCGAGACCCTCGAACCAGCGCTCCTGGATGGGGTGGTGCGGTCCCTGTTTCCGCGCAGGGATCCACAATTCACCCCACCAGCGATGGGCCCGCCAAGAATAGCGGCTCTACCGGAGGAGGAAGCTCCTCCTCCTCCGGTTTCAGAGGAGGAATTTGGCGCGGCGACTCTCCGTCTCCGCGCCAAAAAGACGGCTCCTGGCCCGGACGGCGTTCCCGCCAGGGTGGTGGCCATCGCAGCCACCGAGATGGAGGGAAGGTTTCGGGACCTCTTCGACGCATGCTTCGCGTCGGGGAGGTTCCCGAAACCTTGGCGGGAAGGCCAGTTGTGCCTCCTCCACAAAGAGGGACGGCCGGCGGACTCCCCCTCGGCATACCGGCCCATCGTTTTGCTCGATGAGGTCGGTAAAATGTTCGAGGGGATCATCGCCGGCCGCCTGAAGTGTCATCTTCGGAGCGTGGGACCGGACCTGTCGGACGCCCAGTTCGGTTTTCGAGCTGGGCGTTCGACAGTGGATGCCCTGGCCCGTCTAAAGGGCCAGGTGACAGAGGCGGTAGGAGTGGGGGATGGAGTGTTGGCTGTGTCATTCGACATTGCCAACGCCTTCAACTCCATCCCCCACTCCACCATCCTGGAGGCGCTGCGGTTCCACGGAGTGCCCCTTTACTTGAGGGGCCTCCTGGCCAGCTACCTGGAGGACCGTGCTGTCCTCCTCGTAGACGGGGCTGGCCAGCTCCGGAGATACGCTGTGGGAACCGGCGTTCCACAGGGGTCCGTTCTAGGGCCTCTTCTGTGGAACGTCGGTTATGACTGGCTCCTGCGGGGAACTCTTCTGCGAGGCACGAGTGTCATCTGCTACGCAGATGACACTCTCCTCACTTCCCGCGGGAGCAGTTATAGGGAGGCGGCCAGTTTGGCCTCGGCGGGCGGATCCTTGGTGGCGGGGAGGATCCGCCGCCTGGGCTTGAGGGTGGCGCTGCACAAAACGGAGGCCGTGTTCTTTCACGGCCCCCGGCAGCGCCCCCCACCTGACGCCCACATTTTTGTGGAGGGCGTCAGGATCCGGGTCGAGGCCCAGATAAAGTATCTGGGCCTCATGCTTGACAGCAGGTGGCGCTTCGGCCCGCACTTCAGCGGGCTGTCGACGCGCCTGCTGAAAGCCGCGGACGCCCTCTCATGGCTCATGCCGAACATGGGAGGGCCGAGCAGTCATTGCCGGCGGTTATACGCCGGCATACTGCGGAGCATGGCCCTGTATGGGGCGCCCATTTGGGCGGACTCCCTCCACAGGAGGGAGAACGTCACCGCTCTTCGGGCGCCCCAAAGGGCCATCGCCCAGCGGGCAGCGCGGGCCTACCGAACGGTAGGCTTCGCTTCGGCATGCGCTCTGGCGAGCACCCCGCCTTGGGAGCTCGAGGCCTGGGTGCTCGCCAGAGTGTACGAGTGGACGGCGGGGCGCAGGGCGCTGGGCGAGCGTCCGGCCCCGGAGTTGAGGGAGGCCGTCCGCCGGGAGGCGAGGGACGCCATCGTCCAACATTGGACGCGCGACCTCGCCTCCGCGGTGTTCGGCCGTCGCACCCTCGACGCCATCGGGCCAGTCCTGAGGGACTGGCTCGACAGGCGTCACGGGTTCCTCTCCTTCCGTCTGGTGCAGGTACTCTCCGGTCACGGCTGCTTCGGCAGGTACCTGCACCGGATAGGACGAGAGGAGACGCCGTCGTGCCATGGTTGCGGCGCGGCGGAGGGCGCGGCGGACCACACCCTCGCGGTGTGCCCGTCGTGGGCTGTGCCGCGCCGCGATCTTGTCGCGGCGGTAGGAGGGGACCTCTCGCTGCCCGCCGTCGTCAGAGCGATGGTGGGGAGCGAGGGGGCCTGGGCGGCAATGGCCTCCTTCTGCGAGGTCGTGATGTCGCAGAAGGAGGCCGCGGAGCGCGAGCGGGAGGAGGATCCCTTCGCTCCGGCGCTCCGCAGGCGGCGTAGGGGCAGGAGAAGGCGGGATTTCGCCCGCTTTCTCCCGCCCTGAGGTGAGCGGCGGGCGTGAGGCACGGGGGTGCCCGCGCCCGCCCTGCACCGCTCACCACGCGGGAGCCACGGCCCCTCTTTAAGAGGGGCAAATGAGGGCCCGCCTTCTTAGGCGGGTTTCGCCGGCGGGGGAGAGGAAGCCCAGGCTGTGCCACTCCCCCACTCCCCCGCCACTATGGCGATGCCGGAGCGCCGCTGGGGTTTTTAGTGGGTATACCGGGAGGCTCTCTCCCGGGGAGTCCCACATACCCTGCCCGTCCCCCGACGGGTGGGGATGCGTAATTGTCATTTTCCCCAGCGACAACAAAAAAAAAAAAAAAAAAAAAAAAAAAAAAAAAAAAGGTTAGGTTAGGTTAGGTTAGGTTAGGTTAGGTTAGGTTAGGTTAGGTTAGGTTAGGTTAGGTTAGGTTAGGTTAGGTTAGGTTAGGTTAGGTTAGGTTAGGTTAGGTTAGGTTAGGTTAGGTTAGGTTAGGTTAGGTTAGGTTAGGTTGGGGTACGCCCCACAGTGCTGACTTCCTCGCAGTGTACCCCGGGCAACGCCGTGTCTGACCACCGTAACGGAGTGGCAGACCGGTGGCTAACAAGCACTGTGCTCTACGCGATCTTGCGATTTTATTTTATTTTGAGGGCGATTGCGTACGTAGTGGACTATTTTATTGAGGTTTTTATTTTATTGAGGGTTTTATTCGATTGTGGTTTTTATTCTGAATTTTATTGAGGGTTTCTTTTATTGTGGGTTAGGTTTTATTGCGGTTTTATTCATTTTATTGTGGTTTTTATTCATTTTTATTGTGGTTGTAGTTTTTGGATTTCGCTATGTCGAAACCACTACGAAATGCCTCCGGGCGTTTCGTAGCAAAAGGCCCTTCTCAGGGCCAACCAAAGGGCGAGTGTTCGGCCTCAGAGGCTAGTCGCGCACCATCCGTGGCGAGCCTCTGTATGAGCGTGGCGGACGAGTTCTCGGACTCGGATGTCGAGTCCGTGGCCTTGGACTCGTCCGTATGTGGGGTGGCTGCAGAGAGCAGCCTGAAGAGGGCTTACTTGAAGCTCGGGTCCGAGGGTTCCTCGGATTCGGGCAAGAGTAAGCCCAAGAGGAAGTCGAAGACGAAGGCTGCTTCGCCTTCGACTTCCTCTCAGGCCGGCACCCACGATGTGGGTCTGGCAGTCGCCCAGCGCCAGCTCGGCTTGGCCAGACGGGCCGAATCCGAGCTGGAGTTGGAGGAGCAAGTCGCCGCGAAAGAGAGGCAGGCGCGTGCGGCCAAGGCGAGGGCCGGATACGGTTCGGCCCTCGTCTCCTTCGAGGGCCTGTCCGTGGCCGAGTTGGTCCGCTTGGCGGAAGAGGACAAGGAGGAGATCGTCGAGGTCGCCTCCAAGTCCTCCAACCTCAAGGGGACCTTCCAGAAGGCCCTGAAATGCCGTGCAACAAGTTTGCACGGCATCATTCTGGAGCTGACGCAGCGCAATGCGTCTGAGGAGACGAGGCAGCTGCAGGCGAGGGTCGATCGCCTGCAAGCTGAGGTTAGCCAGCTTCATAAGAAGCTGGCTGAGGCTACGGCCCCGTCCCCGTCGGCCTCGGCCCCGTCGGCAGCGGCCGCGTCGGCAACGGCCCCGTCGGCAGCGGTTCCCGCCCCCTCCTCCTCCAACCTTGAGGAAATGTTCCGCAAGGTGGTCATGGAGGAGAGGGCGTTCACTCGGGCCTGCTTTGCGGGCATAGAAGACCGTCTCCTGCCCGAGAAGCGTCTTCGCCCGCCCCTTGCGGCAGACAAGATGCCAACAGTGGCTCCCCAGCCCACGAAGCCCTCCAAGGGCAAGGGCAAGGGAAAGAAGTCGCCGGGGGCCCTGCCTCCCCCCGGTACAAGTGCGGGCGCTAAACCGGGGCCAGCTGCCATCGCGGCACCCGCCCCGCAGGTTCAAGACGTCGACCCCCTTCTCCCTTCCACCACCCCAGCCAACCAGTCGTGGTCAGAGGTGGTTAGGAAGGGAAAGGGAAAGGGCAAGAAGGCGTCCCAGGCCTCGGCTGCCCCGGCGGCTGCCCCGGCAGCTGCCCCGGCAGCTGCAGCGGCGGCCCCAAAGGTGCCGAAGTTGGTTGCCCCCAAATCCGCGGCGGTCACGGTGACCATCGTGCCCGAGGCCGCGGAGAAGGGGGTAACGTACGAGTCCGTCTTAAGACGGGCTCGTACCGTCGCAGACCCCGCCCAGCTGGGAATCGGTGCCTGCCGTCGGACCCAAACCGGAGCTCGGTTATTCGAGTTTCCGGGGAAGGACGGCGGCAGAAATGCCGATTTGTTCGCCAGCAAGGTGCGGGAGGCCCTTGCCGATGTGGCGAAGGTGGCCAGGCCGGTGAAATCCACGGCCATTGAGGTGACCGGTCTTGATGACTCGGTCACCAAGGAGGAGGTGGTGGCCGCCATCGCCTCGGCAGGAGGCTGCGACCCCGCAGCGGTGCAGGCTCGGGAAATTAGGCCCGGCCGCGGTGGACTGGGCACTATCCGGCTGGTGTGCCCAGTCGCCGCAGTGTTGGCCGCCCAGGCTAAATGCCAGGGGCGGCTACTAGTGGGCTTTAGCCGGGCCGCGATCCGGGTGCTTGAGGCAGCGCCGATGCGCTGCTTCAAGTGCCTGGGGATTGGCCACACCCGAGCCACGTGTCCGTCCTCCGTGGATAGGGCGGACACCTGCTTCCGCTGCGGGCAACAGGGGCATAAGGCGGCCTCGTGCGAGGCCGCCAAGCCGCATTGCGCGGCATGCGCCGATAGTGGTCGCCCCGCCGACCACGTCATGGGGGGGACGTCGTGCCGTCCTCCCTCCAAGAAGGGCAAGCCGCAGGCGGCCATAAGCCGTCCTGCCGCTGCTGCCACCACCCCCGCTGTGATCGCAGCGGCGGTGGCCGAGGGTGATGCGATGGTCGAATAATGGGTACCGACCATCGCATCTTGCAGGCAAACACCAACCACTGCCGGGCTGCCCAGGACCTGCTGGTGCAGTCGATGGCCGAGTGGTTGGTGGATGTGGCAGTGGTGGCCGAGCCGTACTATACTCCCAGCAATTGGCTGGGAGATAGTGACGGCTCGGTGGCAATCGTGGCGCGGTCTTCCTCGGACTCCCCTCCCCTCTCGCTCTTAGAGAGGGGACCGGGATACGTGGCCGCCGCGTGGGGAGGGTTGGCCCTTGTGGGGGTCTACTTCTCCCCAAACCGCCCTCTCCAGGACTTCGAGGATTTCCTCGGGGTCCTGACGGCGGTCATCGGGAGGACGGCGCCACGACAGGTCTCCGTGATGGGAGACCTGAATGCCAAGTCGGTGGTCTGGGGAAACCCGGCCACCGACGCCCGCGGGCGGGCGGTGGAATTGTGGGCGGCCACGTCTGGTCTCTCCCTCTTGAATAGGGGGAGCGTCCAGACGTGCGTGCGGCGGCAGGGCGGGTCCATTGTGGACCTCACCTTTGCCACGCCCGCACTGGCCGCCCGCATTCGAAATTGGAGGGTGGAACTGGGGGAGACGATCTCGGATCACCGCTACGTGCGATTCGAGATCTCCCCCCAGAATTCACGGGGGCGCCGCAGCACCCCCTCATCGTCGGGCCGTTCCCCGTTTCCAAGGTGGGCTCTGACCCACCTGGATCGGGAGGCGGCACGGGAGGCCGCGTTCGTCCAGGACTGGCTTTGGCCAGGTCCCGGCGGGGACGTCCTGGACGTGGACGCGGCGGCGGCCCGACTGAGGGGGTCATTGACCGAGGTGTGCAACGCCAGCATGCCTCGGTCGAGACGTCCACCTCCCCGACGCGCCGTTTACTGGTGGTCGGAGGAGTTGGCGGAGCTGCGGGCCACCTGCGTGGCGGCACGGCGGGCCTACACCCGATCGCGTCGGCGGCGCCGACGGGACGAGGCCGAAGAGGACCGCCTCTACTCCACATACGTGGGGGCGAGGGCGGCCTTCAAGTCGGCCATCGGCGCCGCCAAGGACGCGGCGAGGGCTGAGCTGCTGGAGGGTCTCGACAACGACCCATTCGGGAGGCCATATAAGGCGGCGCGGAACAAACTGCGTCGCATTGGTCCCCCGGTTGCCGAGACCCTCGAACCAGCGCTCCTGGATGGGGTGGTGCGGTCCCTGTTTCCGCGCAGGGATCCGCACTTCACCCCACCAGCGATGGGCCCGCCAAGGGAAGGACCGGAGGAGGAAGCTCCTCCTCCTCCGGTTTCAGAGGAGGAATTTGGCGCGGCGACTCTCCGTCTCCGCGCCAAAAAGACGGCTCCTGGCCTGGACGGCGTTCCCGCTCGGGTGGTGGCCATCGCGGCCACGGAGATGGAGGGAAGGTTTCGGGACCTCTTCGACGCTTGCTTCGCGTCGAGGAGGTTCCCGAAACCTTGGCGGGAAGGCCAACTGTGCCTCCTCCGGAAGGAAGGGCGGCCGGCGGACTCCCCCTCGGCTTACCGGCCCATCGTCTTGCTTGACGAGGCCGGTAAGATGTTCGAGGGGATTATCGCCGCCCGCCTGAAGCGCCATCTGCGGGACGTGGGACCGGACCTGTCGGACGCCCAGTTCGGTTTTCGAGCTGGGCGTTCGACAGTGGACGCCCTGGCCCTTCTCAAGGGCCAGGTGACAGAGGCGGTAGGAGTGGGGGATGGAGTGTTGGCTGTGTCATTCGACATTGCCAACGCCTTCAACTCCATCCCCCACTCCACCATCCTGGAGGCGCTCCGTTTCCACGGTGTGCCCCTTTATTTGCGGGGCCTCCTGGCCAGCTACTTGGAGGACCGTGCCGTCCTCCTCGTGGACGGGGCTGGCCAGGTCCGGCGGTATGGCGTGGAAACCGGCGTTCCACAGGGGTCCGTTCTAGGGCCTCTTCTGTGGAACGTCGGTTATGACTGGCTCCTGCGGGGAACTCTCCTACGAGGCACGAGTGTCATCTGCTACGCGGATGACACTCTCCTCACTTCCCGCGGGAGCACCTTCCGGGAGGCGGCCAGTTTGGCGTCGGCGGGCGGATCCTTAGTGGCGGGGAGGATCCGCCGCCTGGGCTTGAGGGTGGCGCTGCACAAAACGGAGGCCGTGTTCTTCCACGGCCCCCGGCAGCGCCCCCCACCCGACGCCCACATTTATGTGGAGGGGGTAAGGGTCGGGATTGAGGCCCAGATGAAATATCTGGGCCTCATTGTAGACAGCAGGTGGCGCTTCGGCCCGCATTTCAGCGGGCTGTCGACGCGCCTGCTGAAAGCCGCGGACGCCCTCTCATGGCTCATGCCGAACATGGGAGGGCCGAGCAGTCGTTGCCGGCGGTTATACGCCGGCATACTGCGGAGCATGGCCCTTTATGGGGCCCCCATTTGGGCGGACTCCCTGAATAGGAGGGAGAACGTCACCGCTCTTCGGGCGCCCCAAAGGGCCATCGCCCAGCGGGTAGCGCGGGCCTACCGCACGGTAGGCTTCGCTTCGGCATGCACTCTGGCGAGCACCCCGCCTTGGGTGCTCGAGGCCTGGGTGCTCGCCAGAGTGTACGAGTGGACGGCGGGGCGCAGGGCGCTGGGCGAGCGTCCGGCCCCGGAGCTGAGGGAGGCCGTCCGCCGGGAGGCGAGGGACGCCATCGTCCAACATTGGACGCGCGACCTCGCCTCCGCGGTGTTCGGCCGTCGCACCCTCGACGCCATCGGGCCGGTCCTGAAGGACTGGCTCGACAGGCGTCACGGGTTCCTCTCCTTCCGTCTGGTGCAGGTACTCTCCGGTCACGGCTGCTTCGGCAGGTACCTGCACCGGATAGGACGAGAGGAGACGCCGTCGTGCCACGGTTGCGGCGCGGCGGAGGACACGGCGGACCACACCCTCGCGGTGTGCCCGTCGTGGGCCGTGCCGCGCCGCGATCTTGTCGCGGCGGTAGGAGGAGACCTCTCGCTGCCCGCCGTCGTCAGAGCGATGGTGGGGAGCGAGGGGGCCTGGGCGGCGACGGCCTCCTTCTGCGAGGTCGTGATGTCGCAGAAGGAGGCCGCGGAGCGCGAGCGGGAGGAGGATCCCCTCGCTCCGGCGCTCCGCAGGCGGCGTAGGGGCAGGAGAAGGCGGGATTTCGCCCGCTTTCTCCCGCCCTGAGGTGAGCGGCGGGCGTGAGGCACGGGGGTGCCCGCGTCCGCCTTGCACAGCTCACCATGTGGGAGCTTCGGTCCCCCTCCTAGGAGGGGCAAATGAGGGCCCGCCTAATTAGGCGGGATTCGCCGGCGGGGGAGAGGAAGCCCAGGCTGTGCCACTCCCCCACTCCCCCGCCACTATGGCGATGCCGGAGCGCCGCTGGGGTTTTTAGTGGGTATACCGGGAGGCTCTCTCCCGGGGAGTCCCACATACCCTTCCCGTCCCCCGACGGGAGGGGATGCGTAATTGTCATTTTCCCCAGCGACAACAAAAAAAAAAAAAAAAAAAAAAAAAAAAAAAAAAAAAAAAGGTTAGGTTAGGTTAGGTTAGGTTAGGTTAGGTTAGGTTAGGTTAGGTTAGGTTAGGTTAGGTTAGGTTAGGTTAGGTTAGGTTAGGTTAGGTTAGGTTAGGTTAGGTTAGGTTTGGCGCTTGATGCCACCGGTGCCACCGGACGATTGTCGGTGGTATCGGTGGAATCAAGCGAGGGGGCACGAGACACGATGTCTGCCCAAAGTGGATCCGTGGGGGGAGGTCGGAAGGCCTCACGGGAACACTGGGGAGACAGCGTGTCTGAAGGTGAGGGGGCTGGATCCGGATCACCGGAGAGACCGGCCTCCAAGATCCTGAAGACGGGAGCTGGCAGGGGCGGGTCACACCATTCGGTGGGGCTCTCCCAGGCCAGGAGATTCTTGAGGGATGGTCCGTCGGACTCGGAGTCCACTCTAACTGACTCCGAGACGGTATCCCCCAAGAATACCAGGCGGGGCAAAGGGGCTGCCCCCTCGATGGCTGCACCTCAGGACCTTCGGGCGAAGGCTGAGGAAGGGGCGGCGGCTATTGAGGGGGTACTGAAGAAGTCCCGGAACCTCAAAGGTACCTGCATCCGGGAGATCAGGGAGGCATCGAGCAAAATGCTCGAGGCGGTCAACTCCCTGGCCTCCCGGAAGGAGGATGAGGAAGTAGCAAGGCTGCGGGCGGACAACAAACGCCTGCAAGGGCAGCTCGCAGCCTTGCAGAAGGAAGTGGCGGCGCTGCGCAGGGCTTTCTCCGAAAGGGGAAGCCCGCGCAGCAAAAAGAAGCGGCCCGAACAGCCGGGCCCGAGGACGGTCCCGCAGCCCCCCCCTACCGGGGGGGCGATGATTACGCGGGACGATTTTGCCCGGGCAATGGAGGCCCTCCAGCGCGAGGTGATGAACCACTGCAGTGGTGCCATCAACGCGCGCTTTGAGGGCCTCGACAAGGATGGTCGGCTTCTGCCGGCCAAATCTCACCGTCCCGCCCTGGCGGCCGAAAGGAGAGCGAGTGCTCAGCCGGCGACGCTCATGCCGCCGGCTAACATGCCCAAAAAGGCTCGACCTGCCCAGGCAAAAGGGGCGAAGGGTTCGAGTGGGCGCGGAGGGGCAAAGGCCCCTGCCCCTGAGCCAAAACGGGCACAGGAGCAGGTCGCCGGAGGCTCCAGGGACGTGCAGCCCCTGGTGCTGGAGGGTCGGGAGGAGGGGGAGTCGTGGGCCACGGTGGTCAAAAAGAAGAAGAAGAAGGCCACCACTGCCCCGGCTCCCGCTCCGGCCCAGAAGTCTAAGGGGCCCAAAGCGGCGGCCCCAAAGAAGGCCCCCCAAAAGGCGCCCCGTGCGCCGAAGAGGCCCGCCGTGCTGGTGGCCCTCAAGCCCGCGGCCGTGAAGGAGGGCGCCACGTACGTGGACGTCCTCCGGAAGGCGCGGGCGGCCATCAGCCTCGCGGAGATCGGGGTTGGGCCGGGTAAGGCGAGGAGGTCCATGACGGGAGCTTGGATTATGGAGCTCCCTAAAGAGACCTCCCCCTCCCAGGCCGACGCCTTGGCCAAGAAATTGGCTGAGGTGGTCGGGGAGGTGGCCGACATTACCCGGCCCACGAAAATTGCCGAGATCCGCGTGGCGGGCCTCGAGGAGTCCCTCACTCAGGAGGAGGTGAGGGCGGCCCTGGCGGAGGCGGTCAAGTGCCCGCCCGACAAACTTCGGGTGGGCACCATAGCCCTGGGGGCGCGGGGCACGGGCTCGGTCCGGGTCTCGTGCCCCATAGAGGCCGCGAAGGGGCTGGCGGAGCGGGGCAAGGTGGTGGTGGGCTGGAGTGTGGCCACCATCCACCTGCTGGAGCAGCGGCCCATGCGCTGCCGCAGGTGCCTTGCGAGGGGGCACACTGCGGCGCTCTGCCCCCCCTCCGCCAAGGACCGGAGCCGGCTCTGCTTCCGGTGCGGCAAGGAGGGCCATCTGGCTGCGGCCTGTAGGGCCCCTGTCAAATGCGCGCTATGCGCAGACAGGGGCCTGCCCAGCGGCCACAGAATGGCCGGCGCCGCATGCGGAGCCCCTCCGGTCCGAGGCCGCCCCGTAGTGGGACCGCCAGCGGGACCACCAGCGGCCGGCTCTGCGACCACCGCAACGGAAGGGACACCGATGGACACTGCTAATGCCCAGTAGGTCCATCGGTGCCATTCTACAGGTTAATGTCAACCACTCCGCCACGTCACAGGACCTCTTGTGTCAGGACATGGCGGAGTGGGGAGCAGACCTGGCGGTGGTGGCAGAGCCATACTTTGTTCCGAACTCGGTCAATTGGTTAGGGTCGTCGGACGGCCTGGCTGCGATCACGCGATCCGCCGCGAGCACCGGCCCCCCTCTCGTTCTTAGGGAGAGGGGTCCGGGGTTCGTCGCGGTTCAGTGGGGGGGAGTGGTGGTCATTTCGACCTACTTCTCCCCCAATCGCAGCCGGGCCGAATTCGAGCGCCTCCTGGCAGCCGTCGAGGGGACGGTCAGGAGGGCGGCTCCACGCCCCGTGTTGGTGGCGGGAGACTTCAACGCCAAGCATGGCGCGTGGGGGTCTCCCGTCACGAACGTCTTCGGCGAGGACCTGGTGGAGTGGGCCCACTGCTTGGGTCTCCAGGTCCTCAACCGGGGCAACACCCCGACGTGTGTGAGGTGGCAGGGTGAATCAATAGTGGATGTCACCCTGGCCACCTCGACCCTAGCCGACCGAGTTCGGAACTGGCGGGTAGAGACGGCGGTGGAGATCTCGGACCACAGGTACGTCCGCTTCGAGATCTCCACTGCGGGGCCAGCGGCCCCGCTCCACCTGGGCCCAGCGGCAGGCGCCTCCTCGTTCCCGAGGTGGGCGCTTGCACATCTCCGGAGGGACGTTGCCGAGGAGGCGGCGACGTTCCGAGCGTGGGCCGAACCACCGGCCCACCTCATTGGAGACGCGGACGGCATGGCGGACCTACTCGCTGAGGACCTGGAAGTGGTCTGCAGCGCCGCCATGCCGAGGGCCCAGGGACCCCGCCGGAAAAAGCGGACATACTGGTGGACGCAGGAAGTCGCTCACCTGCGTGCCGCCAGTATGGCTGCACGGCGCGCCTACCAGAGGTGCAGGAGGCGCGCCGTAAGGGCGCCCGGCGAAGAGGACGGTCTTCGCCGGGCATACAGGGAGGCTCATCGAGCCCTGCGTACCGCCATATGCAGGGCAAAGGTCGCTGCCGCTGAGGAGTTCCTCGCACTCCTCGACAGCGACCCCTGGGGAAGGCCGTACAGGGTGGTGAGGGGGAAGCTGCAGGGAGCGGCACCCCCCACATCCTGTATGGAGCCGGGCCTACTTAGAAGGGTCCTGGAAACTCTGTTTCCGAACCCGGGACCCTTCACGCCCCCCAGGATGCCCGCCTCCAGTTCATCCACTCTGGAGGTGTGGACCGATGGGCCTCCCGTATCCGACGGTGAGTTGGACTCCGTCAGGGAGAGGCTCCGAGCCAAGAACAAGGCTCCGGGCCCGGACGGCGTCCCTGCGAAGGTGATGGCAATTGCCATAGAGCCCCTGGGGGACCGGTTCCGCGCGGTCATGGACACATGCATCGCGACGGGCCGCTTCCCCAGGAGGTGGAGGGTGGGCAGGCTCTGCCTCCTTCGCAAGGACGGACGTCCTGCCGACTCACCGTCGGGTTATAGGCCGGTCGTGCTCCTGGATGAAAGCGGAAAATGCTTTGAGAGGATCATCGCCTCTCGCATCCAGGAGCACCTGGAAAGCCGTGGGCCGCAGTTGGCGGACTGCCAGTACGGCTTTCGGACCGGCCGGTCCACGATGGACGCGGTGGCTCGCCTCAAGAGGTGGACTGAGGCGGCCACAGCGAGGGGTGAGGGTGTAGTCGCGGTGTCGCTAGACATCGCGAACGCGTTCAACACCCTCCCCCACGAATGCATAGAGGCGGCACTGAAGTTCCACGAAGTGCCCCTCTACCTCTGCGCCCTCGTGCGGGACTACCTCCGTGAGAGGAAGGTGCTGTACGAGGACGCAGAGGGTCGCGTCCAGTCGTGGACCGTCAATGTAGGAGTACCCCAGGGATCAGTGCTCGGTCCCCTGCTCTGGAACCTGGGGTACAACTGGGTTCTGCGTGGCGCGCTCTTGCCGCGGATGGACGTCGTCTGCTTCGCAGACGACACTTTAGTCGCGGCCAGAGCGCGTGACTGGGAGGAGGCGGTTCACCTTGCGTCGGTCGGCACCTCCATGGTCGTCCGGCGCATCCGCCTCCTGGGGCTGGAAGTGGCTCTCGAAAAGACGAGGGCCATGACCTTCCACGCCCCGCGACGCAGAACCCCACCGGGTCTCCGTATCCGAGTGGAGGGGGTCCAGGTTCCCGTCGAGGTGCACATCAAGTACCTCGGCCTGATCCTGGATCCCCGCTGGAGTTTCGAGGAGCACTTTAGGCTCCTCGCTCCGCGGCTGTGCTCATTCGCAGCCGCACTCGGACGGCTCCTCCCCAATCTGGGGGGGCCGAATTCGGCGTGCCGTCGGCTGTACCAGGGAGTGGTACGGTCGATGGCGCTCTACGGAGCCCCGGTGTGGGCGGAGCGCCTTTCCCGGGCAACAGTGGCCCTGCTGCGGAGGCCGCAGAGGGTCATCGCGACACGGACCGTGCGGGCATACCGCACGGTCAGTCATGGGGCGGCCTGCGTGCTCGCGGGCACGCCCCCGTGGGAGGTCGATGCCCTGGTTCTGTCCCAGGTGCATCGACACCGTGTCGCGGCCCGGGAACGGGGGGAACGACCCGCCTTCGAGGAAGTAAGGCGGGTCAGATTAGCGGCTCAGGGGGAGGCCCTGAGCCGGTGGAGGGAGGCGCTCCGCTCCCCAGCTGCCGGCCACCGGACGATTGGAGCGATTCGTCCGGTGTTGGAGGGATGGGTTGGGCGCCGGCATGGCAGCCTTACCTTCCGCCTAGTGCAGGTACTGACCGGACATGGGTGCTTCGGCCACTACCTGCACCGAGTCGCCCGTCGGGAGGAGTCACCGCGGTGTCATCACTGCGACTCCCCCGACGACACGGCCGAGCACACCCTGGTGGAGTGCCCGGCCTGGCGGAACGAGCGCCGCGATCTCGTTGCGGCGCTCGGAGGCGGACGCCTCTCACTGGCAACCATGGTACGAGCCATGGTTGAAAGTGAGACGGCATGGGAGGCTGCCGCCTCCTTCTGCGAGACCGTCCTCTTGCAGAAGGAGGCTGCGGAGAGGGAGCGGGAAGAGGACGTACTTGCCGCTCCCCTCCGGCGTAGACGGGTGGGGCGAAGAAGGCGGGGGACGAACCCCCGTCTCCTTTAGCCCCAGGGTGTGACCAGCGCGTGCGGGTAGCTCCCGCACGTGCATTGCACAGCGGTCACCACGTCTGGGGATTATCCCGTTACCGGGTAATCCCCCTTTGGCGCGGAAACCGGCCCTACAGGGGAGGGCCGGCAAGCCCTGAGGGTGTCACGGAGTACTTGGCCTTCGGGTCGGCCCCGTGACACTCTCAACACAGGGCCCGACGGTAACCGGGTGGTTTTAGTGGGTATTCCCGGCTTCGGCCGGGCGAGTCCCACACACGCTCGTCGCCTAGCTAGCGACGGGTATGGTGCGTAAACTGTCATTTCCACTCGAGAAAAAAAAAAAAAAAAAAAAAAAAAGGTTAGGTTAGGTTAGGTTAGGTTAGGTTAGGTTAGGTTAGGTTAGGTTAGGTTAGGTTAGGTTAGGTTAGGTTAGGTTAGGTTAGGTTAGGTTAGGTTAGGTTAGGTTAGGTTAGGTTAGGTTAGGTTAGGTTAGGTTAGGTTAGGTTAGGTTAGGTTAGGTTAGGTTAGGTTAGGTTAGGTTAGGTTAGGTTAGGTTAGGTTAGGTTAGGTTAGGTTAGGTTAGGTTAGGTTAGGTTAGGTTAGGTTAGGTTAGGTTAGGTTAGGTTAGGTTAGGTTAGGTTAGGTTAGGTTAGGTTAGGTTAGGTTAGGTTAGGTTAGGTTAGGTTAGGTTAGGTTAGGTTAGGTTAGGTTAGGTTAGGTTAGGTTAGGTTAGGTTAGGTTAGGTTAGGTTAGGTTAGGTTAGGTTAGGTTAGGTTAGGTTAGGTTAGGTTAGGTTAGGTTAGGTTAGGTTAGGTTAGGTTAGGTTAGGTTAGGTTAGGTTAGGTTAGGTTAGGTTAGGTTAGGTTAGGTTAGGTTAGGTTAGGTTAGGTTAGGTTTTTTTTTTTTTTTTAATGTGCCGTCTCTATCCTTCTTGCATGGCAAGAATCTTGTTTATCGTTTTGTCTTTCTTACTTCTTTTTTGTTTGCCTTCAGTGAGCTGTTATTAGGCTGGTGATTTTTTGGGGTTGCTCTTTTCCCCGGATTCTTTTCATCTCGTCTTATTTCATACAATGTCTTAATCTATATTCATTACTTACTACAGTCTTTTCCATTTATTAGTCTTCCTATCATTATATTATAATTTATGTCTTGCTTTTGTTACATTTTTATAACAGGTCACTTATAACTATCGTACATTTATCCTTGCCGACGGCACAGCGCTTGGCTGTGCTGCCCTTGTCCGATTCCTCTCTATACATATTTTGGCCACTTTGAGGCAAAACCGCTCCAGGTACGGCCTGGAGTGCTTGTCCGCCATGAGGTCGGCTATAGATGATTCCGTCAACATTTTTCCAGTACTTACTTCCAGGTCGTACCTGTCGCGGTTGTGCCTCGGACACTCGAAGAGGAGGTGCTGGATCGTTTCACTGGCCTGTGTGTCGCACACACAGGCTGGACTACTCTTTAACTTAAACCTATGCAGGTACGCGGCGAAACCGCCGTGACCCGTCAAAACTTGCGCCCAGATAGACGTCCTGTCGAGGCACTTCAGGACCTTGCGCGCGCGCACCACATCGGGGAAGAACATCCGCGTGACCCCAGCCGTGGCCCCGCCGGTGTACCTCCCGTTCCAGACAGCTACTGTGCCCTCTCTCAAACGTCGCTTGACGTATGAGACTGGACACCTGTCATACGCTGGGGCGACCCTGGACTGGGCCGCCGCCTGCCTAGCCAATTCGTCGGCGCGCTCATTGCCGGGGATCCCGACATGAGCTTTCACCCAAAAGAACCGGAGGACTTTACCACTCCCCTCTTGCTCCCTAATATTCTTACGAATATGGGTAGCAAGGGGGTGGTGCGTTTCCGGGTTCCGGATCAAGTCGAGCGAGGATCGAGAGTCGCTGAGCACCGCCGCGCAGTCGAAGCCTCTCAGGACAACCAGGTCCGTAGCCCTGGCTATCGCGAGCAGCTCCGCCTGAAAGACGGTACACATCGGCTCCAACCTCATTCGCTTGGTCCGAATCTCGGACCCATCCCGCCAGTATGAATATGCCGCCCCGACCCCCTCATCCGATTTACTACCGTCTGTGTAAATCAGATGAGCGGGGAGCTGTAGCTGAGCCACAGTTTCGGGGAGCATATTCTCCAGACACTGATATTCAACATCTGGCTCACTGGCGGGGTGAGGGGCCTCCGTAAAGGCCCTACGCTCCTCCAGTTCGCGGGATTCCAGCTCAGCAATCGGACGTCCCCGTTTGCACTCAAACAGCCGGGCGACCTCCAACACTCGAAGATCGAGCGGGAGGAGACCCGACAGCGTGAGTGCTGCATTGAGCGACACCGTGCGATGTGACTTGGCGATCTTCTGCGCAAAGCCCCTTTGGACGGTAGCAAAGGTTCTTTGCACAGAGATCTTCTCAGCGGCTTTCGCCCAGGAGCTCGCGCCGTACAGGATGGTGGGCTCGACCACCGCGGTGTATATCGTCCTGATGATCTCCGGACACAAGCCCCAATCCACCCGAGCCATCGCCGACAGTTTCCTATAAAGGTTAGTTGCCTTGCAACAAGCATATGAAATATGCTTGTTGAAGGTCAACTTACTGTCGACGATGACTCCGAGGATCTTGAGCTCGGTCACCATCGAGATGTCAACGCCACCCATCTGCACGACCGGAGTGTCATACTTAAGCTTCCGCGTGACGACCATCGCCAGAGTCTTCTCGGCGGAGAAGCGGAGCTTATTCATGACACCCCACTCGTGCACACAGGCTAAAGCGGCATTGGCATCCCGCTGGATCCCGAGCGCCGTGTGCCCAGAGAACACCAGCACGATATCATCCGCGAATGCCTGCACGTACGCGCCCAGCGCATCCAGGTTGTCCAGCAGAGGGTCCAGCAGCATGTTCCAGAAGAGAGGCCCACCGATGGAGCCTTGGACACAGCCCTTGGTCTGGGGCTTCCGCATCGTCTTCCCCGCGTAGCGCACGACTACGCTCCGGTCCCTGAAGTAATCCTCGACAAGACGCCTAAGATTAACGGGAATACCTTTCTCAATCATTCTGCACTTTATAGCAGGCCACCATGCGTTGTCGAACGCCCCCTCGATGTCAAGAGAGACTATCAGGGCGGTCTCCTTCTTGTGGAGGATGCCTCTGACGTGTTGTATCAGGTCGTACAGCGCGTCCTCCGTGCTCCGCTGCGGTACGAAGCCGTATTGCCGCGCATTGGACTTGGGCAAGAAGTGCCAGCGGATTCGCCGGCACAGGATTTTCTCCAAAATCTTGCCCAGGATGGAAAGTAGTCCAATGGGGCGATACGACTTTGCGCGGGCATAGTCTGGACGCGCCGGCTTCCTTAGCACCACGACAGATGCCTCCTTCCACGGCGCTGGGAAGCACGCCAGGTCAAGACACCGGTTCAGGATGGCCAGGAATAGCTGGATATCCTGGTTAATTACCCGGCAGCATATATCGCTCGTAAAACCATCCGGACCCGGTGCCTTTTTAGGGTTGAAGCTGCGCAGAGTCCGGACCAACTCCCCCCTGGTAATCGGGGGGTCGTCGGTCTCTCCCGGTAGGCGCATGCTGACCAGATCCGCCCGACCTCTGATGACGGTGTGGACCTCAGAGTCCACAGACGCGTCATCATCGGCGAAGAATGTTCTGGCCAGCAGCGCGACCGATTGATCCGGGCTCTGCACAACTCCACCCTCCACGAGTAGCTGGTCCTCGGGACGACCTGACGCCCTTCTCAGCACCCGAAAGATACCGTCCCACATAGACTCCCTTTCTTGCATCGAGCAGAACTGCTTCCAGCTCGCAGTCTGGGCGCTGACCGCCCTCCGCTCGTACTCCGCCTTGGCACTCAGGTAGTCTTCCACAACATACTGTCTGCGACGCGGCGCGGCACAGCGGATCCTACGCCGCTTTGTGTTCACGCCGCGCCGCAGCCTTTCAAGCTCGTCGTTCCACCAAGGAAAGCCCTTCTTGGGTTGGGGTGGTCTGTGCGGGGGGATAGCCCTCCCGCACGCTTCGGATACGGACTCTATGTAGTCCGAGACCACCCCTTCAAGCTCGCCCCTCGTTTGGGCGTTGGATATCCGCTCCAGGGTGAGCCCTCGAGCGGATATCCCGCTGGTTAGGTTAGGTTAGGTTAGGTTAGGTTAGGTTTTTTTTTTTTTTTTGGTTAATAGCCTTCTTCTCCTTCTTGCATGGCAAGAAATCTTTTTTGCCTTTTTTACTTTTATAGCTGTTATCTTTTCCGCTTCAACTTTTTTGCGGCTTGTCCATCTTTTCGGGTTGCTCTTTTCCCGTTGCGTCATGTTATCTTTTTTTATATCTATATATATATATATTTTGTCATCTTTTGTCAGCTTTGTTTTATCTTTTTTATCTCATTTTTATACATTTTCTTATTTACTAATCTTACTTCTATACTTACTTCTATAATATTCACATTTTAGGCTATTCTTGCCGATGGCAGCTGCGGGGCTGTGCTGCCCCTCGTCCTATTCCTTTCGATGCAAATCTTAGCTATTTTGAGGCAGAACCGCTCCAGGTACGGCCTGGAGTGCTTATCTGCCATAAGATCGGCTATGGACGACTCCGTCAAAATTCTTCCAGTGCTTATTTCCAGGTCGTACCTGTCGCGGTTGTGCCTCGGGCATTCAAATATTAGGTGCTGAATAGTTTCACTGGCCTGTGTGTCACACACACAGGCTGGACTATCTTTGAGCTTGAAACGGTGCAGGTACGCGGCGAAACCGCCGTGACCCGTCAAAACTTGCGCCCAGATAGACGTCCTGTCGAGGCACTTCAGGACCTTGCGCGCGCGCACCACGTCGGGGAAGAACATCCGCGTGACCCCAGCCGTGGCCCCGCCGGTGTACCTCCCATTCCAAACAGCTACTGTGCCCTCTCTCAAACGCCTCTTGACGTAAGAGACTGGACACCTGTCATACGCTGGGGCGACCCTGGACTGGGCCGCCGCCTGCCTAGCCAATTCGTCGGCGCGCTCATTGCCGGGGATCCCGACATGAGCTTTCACCCAAAAGAACCGGAGGACTTTACCACTCCCCTCTTGCTCCCTGATATTCTTACGAATATGGGTAGCAAGGGGGTGGTGCGTTTCCGGGTTCCGGATCAAGTCGAGCGAGGATCGAGAGTCGCTGAGCACCGCCGCGCAGTCGAAGCCTCTCAGGACAACCAGGTCCGTAGCCCTGGCTATCGCGAGCAGCTCCGCCTGAAAGACGGTACACATCGGCTCCAACCTCATTCGCTTGGTCCGGATCTCGGACCCATCCCGCCAGTATGAATATGCCGCCCCGACCCCTTCATCCGATTTACTACCGTCTGTGTAAATCAGATGAGCGGGGAGCTGTAGCTGAGCCACAGTTTCGGGGAGCATATTCTCCAGACACTGGTAATCCACATCTGGCTCACTGGCGGGGTGAGGAGCCTCCGTGAAGGCCCTACGCTCCTCCAGTTCGCGGGATTCCAGCTCAGCAATCGGACGTCCCCGTTTGCACTCAAACAGCCGGGCGACCTCCAACACTCGAAGATCGAGCGGGAGGAGACCCGACAGCGTGAGTGCTGCATTGAGCGACACCGTACGATGTGACTTGGCGATCTTCTGCGCAAAGCCCCTTTGGACGGTAGCAAAGGTTCTTTGCACAGAGATCTTCTCGGCGGCTTTCGCCCAGGAGCTCGCGCCGTACAGGATCGTCGGTTCGACGACTGCGGTGTATATCGTCCTGATGATCTCCGGACACAAGCCCCAATCCACCCGAGCCATCGCCGACAGTTTCCTATACAGGTTAGTTGCCTTGCAACAAGCATATGAAATATGCTTGTTGAAGGTCAACTTACTGTCGACGATGACTCCGAGGATCTTGATCTCGGTCACCATCGAGATGTCAACGCCACCCATCTGCACGACCGGAGTGTCATATTTAAGCTTGCGCGTGACAACCATCGCCTGAGTTTTTTCGGCGGAGAAGCGCAGCTTATTTATGACACCCCACTCGTGCACACAGGCTAAAGCGGCATTGGCATCCCGCTGGATCCCGAGCGCCGTGTGCCCAGAGAACACCAACACGATATCATCCGCGAAGGCCTGCACGTACGCGCCCAGCGAATCCAGGTTGTCCAGTAGAGGGTCCAGCAGCATGTTCCAGAAGAGAGGCCCACCGATGGAGCCTTGGACACAGCCCTTGGTCTGGGGCTTCCGCATCGTCTTCCCCGCGTAGCGCACGACTACGCTCCGGTCCCTGAAGTAATCCTCGACAAGACGCCTAAGATTAACGGGAATACCTTTCTCAATCATTCTGCACTTTATAGCAGGCCACCATGCATTGTCAAACGCCCCCTCGATGTCAAGAGAGACTATCAGGGCGATCTCCTTCTTGTGGAGGATGCCTCTGACATGTTGCATCAGGTCGTACAGCGCGTCCTCCGTGCTCCGCTGCGGAACGAAGCCGTATTGCCGCGCATTGGACTTGGGCAAGAAGTGCCAGCGGATTCGCCGGCAGAGAATTTTCTCTAATATCTTGCCCAAGATGGAAAGTAGTCCAATGGGGCGATACGACTTTGCGCGGGCATAGTCTGGAGGTTAGGTTAGGTTAGGTTAGGTTAGGTTAGGTTAGGTTAGGTTAGGTTAGGTTAGGTTAGGTTAGGTTAGGTTAGGTTAGGTTAGGTTAGGTTAGGTTAGGTTAGGTTAGGTTAGGTTAGGTTAGGTTAGGTTAGGTTAGGTTAGGTTAGGTTAGGTTAGGTTAGGTTAGGTTAGGTTAGGTTAGGTTAGGTTAGGTTAGGTTAGGTTAGGTTAGGTTAGGTTAGGTTAGGTTAGGTTAGGTTAGGTTAGGTTAGGTTAGGTTAGGTTAGGTTAGGTTAGGTTAGGTTAGGTTAGGTTAGGTTAGGTTAGGTTAGGTTAGGTTAGGTTAGGTTAGGTTAGGTTAGGTTAGGTTAGGTTAGGTTAGGTTAGGTTAGGTTAGGTTAGGTTAGGTTAGGTTAGGTTAGGTTAGGTTAGGTTAGGTTGGGGTGCAAGTCGAAGAGCCTCCTCGTGGCGCACCCTGGGCAACGCCAGCCCCAACTGCCCACCGCGTTCTGGTGGACTCTTGGGCCTGGCGGCTAATCTTCACACGGGGAAGGGCAAGGTTTCAGTCACCGATCATCTTTAAGATGGTCGGTGATGGGAACCTGGCCTATAGGGGTTGCATGCATCCACTTCGGCTCTGATCAGCAGAGTGCTGTAAGTGGAGGCATGCATGGGGCATACCGTAATCCCTTCGGGGACCGGGGACCGTCGGGGCATTTGCCCGGGTCAAGTGGAAGGAAAACCACGAATAAAACCCTCGCACACCGTAATCCCTAAGGGGACCGGTGACTGTCGGGGCATTTGCCCGGGTCGCGTGGAAGGAAAACCACTATAAAAACCCTTGAGGACCGCGGGTTTCTTATTAGCCCGCGGTTTGGGGGCACCGTGGCGTTGGTCGTCTTGGCCGAGGTGCAAGGGGGTGGGTAGTTTTAGGTTAGTTGTAAGTTTAGGATTAGGTTTTTATAAAAAAAATATACAAAAATACAAAAAAACTTACAAAAGCGAAAACCAAAGAGAAAAATACAAAATTTGAAAAAAAATACAAAAAAATCTAATTAGTTTTAAGTTAGTTTGTAGATACCGAGCAGCGGGCGGTATAACCTGCACACGAGGCATCCGCTGGCCTTGGGAGGACTAAATCCCTCCCAGAAATAGCGGCCACATCGCCTTGGGAAAGCGATGTGCGTATTTTCCCAAATCGTAATATGGGAAATGTCTAATGCGAAGAATACGATGTCGAGCGATCCGGCTGACCCCCGGCGTCCGCAGCTATCCGGGGCTGCGGATGTTAAATCTACGACCGAAGAGTGCGCAGGGGTGGGCGACCAGGCCCCTGCTGTCGCTGATGTTACTGGCAGCGTTTGCGAAGGCGAAGAGGTGGACGTCGAAGGAGGGCCGCATGAATCGCCTGCTTTAAAGTGGCTACCATGCGAGGCTCCTCCGACGAGAAGAGAGAGGTTGGAGCTCTTGAGAAGAGTGCTGCAGGTTGATGTCACCGACACCGCCGGAGGATCGTCGGAGTTGTCGGTGGCATCAAGCGAGGGGGCACGCACGCCGTCTGCCCAAAGTTGCGGTAGCAGGAAGGCCGCACGGAGGTGGGCAGACAGCGAATCTGAGCTAGAGGGTGCTGGGTCCGGCAGGTCGGACAAACCGGCACCCAAAATTATACGAACTGGACCTGGCGGGGGTGGCCCCAAACATTCGGTGGGGCTCTCCCAGGCCAGGAGACTATTAAAGGAAATGCCTTTGGACTCGGAGTCCTCGCTGTCGGACTCCGACATGGAATTGCAACTAGCAGGACGGGACGACGAATGTGGTCCCCCTGTGCGGTCGGACAAGGAATCCCGCCCAACCGGACGTGACGAGGATTGTGGGCCCCCTATGCCATCGCCCCCTGTTCTTCAGTCAATGGCTGAGGAGGGGGCGGCGAGAATTGAGGGGGTCCTCAAAAAATCAAAAAATCTGAAGGGCACCTCTATAAAGGAGATCAGGGAGGCGACGCTGGTAATGATCCAGGCGGTCCGGTGGCTGGCCTCCAGAAAGGAGGACGAGGAGATGCGTCGGCTCCGGGCCGACAACAGGCGCCTGCAGGGGCGGGTCGCGGTCCTGGACCAACAGGTGGCCGCTCTGCGCCAGGCCGTCTCCGAGAGGAGTAGCCCGCGCCCCAGACAGACACGGCCCCAGGAGCCAGTCCCGGAGCCTGTCCCGCAACCCGTTCCCACGGGCCTTACGCGGGACGATTTTGTGAGTGGTATGGGGGTCCTCCAGCGCGAGCTGATGAACCACGTTGGCAGTGTCATCAGCGCGCAACTGGAGGGCCTCGAGAGGGACGGCCGCCTCTTGCCGCCCAAAACTCATCGTCCCTCGCTGGCGGCTGACAGTCAATCGAGCCAGCCCCCAGCGAGGGAGAGAAGAAGTATGGACGAGACCGAGCCGGCGACACTGATGCCGCCGCCGGCTAACCCGCCTAAAAAGACCAAAAAGGCGAAGAAAAAGGAGCCGAAGAGACCGAGGGGGACAGAGGCAGAGGCCAGACCTGCGCCTGAGCCGGCACGCGCAGAAAGTCAGGTCCCTGGGAGCTCCCGGGACGTACAGCCCCTGGTGCTGGAGGGGGAGTCCTGGGCCACGGTGGCAAAGAAGGGGAAGAAGAAGGCCACCACCGCCCCTGCTCCTACTCCAGGCCAGAAGACAGGCCAAAAGACAGGCCAGAAGACAGGCCAGGAACAAAAAGGGCCAAAACCGGCGGGCCCCAGCAAGGCACCAAGGGTGCCAAAGAGTCCCGCAATTGTGGTGACCCTAAAGCCTAAGGCTATAGAGGAGGGCACCACCTACGTGGACCTAATACGAAAGGCGAAGGCGGCCATCAATCTGGCCGAGCTCGGGGTGGGTCTGGGAAAAATAAGGAGGTCCATGACGGGGGCCTCCCTCATGGAGCTCTCGAAGGAGACCTCCGCCTCCCAGGCTGACACCTTGGCAAAAAGGATGGCTGAGGTGCTTGGGGAGGTTGCCGAGGTGACCCGCCCCACCAAGATGGCGGCGGTCCGCGTAGGTGGGCTGGAAGAGTCGCTCACATCTGAGGACGTCAAGGGGGCCCTGGCCGAGTTGGTCAATTGCCCGCCCGACCAAATTCGGGTGGGCACAATTGTGTCGGGAGCGAGGGGCATGGGCTCGGTCCGAGTCTCATGCCCCGTAGAGGCCGCAAAACAGCTGGCGGAGAGGGGTAAGGTGGACGTCGGCTGGAGCGCCGCCTCCATCCAACTGTTGGATCAGCGCCCAATGCGCTGTCGGAAGTGCATGGACACGGGGCATACTGCGGCGCTCTGCCCGTCCACCAAGGACCGGAGCAAGCAGTGCTTCCGCTGTGGCGAGGAGGGCCACTTCTCGATGGGCTGCACGGCCCCTGTAAAGTGCGCGCTTTGCACGGACAGGGGCCTACCCAGCGGCCATAAGATGGCCGGCTCCGCCTGTAAGGCGCCACCGGTCCGGGGCCGCCCCGCTTGGGGGCCGCAGGCTGCCGCCTCGGCGGCCGCCGCTAGGACGGGGGCACCGATGGACACTACTAATGCCAGGTAGGTCCATCGGTGTCCTCATTCCGCAGGGACGCCTCTCGCTGGCAACCATGGTCCAAACCATGGTTGAAAGCGAGAGTGCAGGGGAGGCTGCCTCCTCCAAGAAGGAGGCAGCGGAGAGGGAGCGGGAAGAGATTGCCAATTAGCAAACTATTCCCGCTCCCCTCCGGCGTAGACGGGCGGGGCGAAGAAGGCGGGGGACGAACCCCCATCTCCTCTCGCCCCGGAGTGTGACCAGCGTGTGTGGGTAGCCCCCGCACGCGCATTGCACAGCGGTCACCACGTCTGGGGATTACCTCGTTACCAGGTGATCCTCCATCGGCGCGGAAACCGGCTTAGCCGGAAAGCCCGGGGGTGACACGGGGCCAGTTGCCTTACAGGCAGATCCCGTGGCACTCCCAGCAGGGCAAGAGGGTAACCGGGTGGTTTTAGTGGGTATTCCCGGCTTCGGCTGGGCGAGTCCCACACACGCTCGTCGCCTAGCTAGCGACGGGTATGGTGCGTAAAGGCATTTCCACTCGAGAAAAAAAAAAAAAAAAAAAAAAAAAAAAAAAAAAAAAAAAAAAAAAAAAAGGTTAGGTTAGGTTAGGTTAGGTTAGGTTAGGTTAGGTTAGGTTAGGTTAGGTTAGGTTAGGTTAGGTTAGGTTAGGTTAGGTTAGGTTAGGTTAGGTTAGGTTAGGTTAGGTTAGGTTAGGTTAGGTTAGGTTAGGTTAGGTTAGGTTAGGTTAGGTTAGGTTAGGTTAGGTTAGGTTAGGTTAGGTTAGGTTAGGTTAGGTTAGGTTAGGTTAGGTTAGGTTAGGTTAGGTTAGGTTAGGTTAGGTTAGGTTAGGTTAGGTTAGGTTAGGTTAGGTTAGGTTAGGTTAGGTTAGGTTAGGTTAGGTTAGGTTAGGTTAGGTTAGGTTAGGTTAGGTTAGGTTAGGTTAGGTTAGGTTTTTTTTTTTTTTTTTTTATAATTGCCGTCTCTTTTCTCCTTGCATGGCAAGAATCATTGTTTGCTTTTTATTTTCTTTTCCGCCAATTCTATTTTTTCGCGCTACTTATTTTTTTTTAGCGGCATTGGCCTTGTCATTTCTTTTTGGGTCATTCTTTTCCCAGTCAATATTTTCTTTTCTTTCTTAGTCATTCTTTTCTTTTTATGTCATATTACAATTAATCTTATCTTACTTAAGCTATCTTACCTCTATTAATTCTATACAATTTTCATACTTCAACAATTCTCGCTGACGGCACAGCGCTTGGCTGTGCTGCCCTTGTCCGGTTCCTCTCTATACTAATTTTAGCCACTTTGAGGCAAAACCGCTCCAGGTACGGCCTGGAGTGCTTGTCCGCCATAAGGTCGGCTATTGATGACTCGGTCAATTTTTTGCCAGTACTTACTTCCAGGTCGTACCTGTCGCGGTCGTGCCTCGGGCATTCCAACAACAGGTGTTGTACCGTCTCTGTCGCCTGTGTGTCACACACACAGGCTGGACTCTCCTTCAATTTGAAGCGATGCAGGTACGCGGCAAAGCCGCCGTGACCCGTCAGGATCTGCGCCCAGATAGACGTCCTGTCGAGGCACTTCAGGACCTTGCGCGCGCGCACCACGTCGGGGAAGAACATTCGCGTGACCCCAGCCGTGGCCCCGCCGGTGTACCTCCCGTTCCAGACAGCTACTGTGCCCTCTCTCAAACGTCGCTTGACGTATGAGACTGGACACCTGTCATACGCTGGGGCGACCCTGGACTGGGCCGCCGCCTGCCTAGCCAATTCGTCGGCGCGCTCATTGCCGGGGATCCCGACATGAGCTTTCACCCAGAAGAACCGGAGGATTTTACCACTCCCCTCTTGCTCCCTGATATTCTTACGAATATGGGTAGCAAGGGGGTGGTGCGTTTCCGGGTTTCGGATCAAGTCGAGCGAGGATCGAGAGTCGCTGAGCACCGCCGCGCAGTCGAAGCCTCTCAGGACAACCAGGTCCGTAGCCCTGGCTATCGCGAGCAGCTCCGCCTGAAAGACGGTACACATCGGCTCCAGCCTCATTCGCTTGGTCCGAATCTCGGACCCATCCCGCCAGTATGAATATGCCGCCCCGACCCCCTCATCCGATTTACTACCGTCTGTGTAAATCAGATGAGCGGGGAGCTGTAGCTGAGCCACAGTTTCGGGGAGCATATTCTCCAGACACTGATAGTCAACATCTGGCTCACTGGCGGGGTGAGGGGCCTCCGTAAAGGCCCTACGCTCCTCCAGTTCGCGGGATTCCAGCTCATCTATCGGACGTCCCCGTTTGCACTCAAACAGCCGGGCGACCTCCAACACTCGAAGATCGAGCGGGAGGAGACCCGACAGCGTGAGCGCTGCATTGAGCGACACCGTACGATGTGACTTGGCGATCTTCTGTGCAAAGCCCCTTTGGACGGTAGCAAAGGTTCTCCGCACAGAGATCTTCTCGGCGGCTTTCGCCCAGGAGCTCGCGCCGTACAGGATGGTGGGTTCGACCACCGCGGTGTATATCGTCCTGATGATCTCCGGACACAAGCCCCAATCCACCCGAGCCATCGCCGACAGCTTCCTATACAGGTTAGTTGCCTTGCAACAAGCATATGAAATATGCTTGTTGAAGGTCAACTTACTGTCGACGATGACTCCGAGGATCTTGAGCTCGGTCACCATCGAGATGTCAACGCCACCCATCTGCACGACCGGAGTGTCATACTTAAGCTTCCGCGTGACGACCATCGCCAGAGTCTTCTCGGCGGAGAAGCGGAGCTTATTCATGACACCCCACTCGTGCACACAGGCTAAAGCGGCATTGGCATCCCGCTGGATCCCGAACGCCGTGTGCCCAGAGAACACCAGCACGATATCATCCGCGAATGCCTGCACGTACGCGCCCAGCGCATCCAGGTTGTCCAGCAGAGGGTCCAGCAGCATGTTCCAGAAGAGAGGCCCACCGATGGAGCCTTGGACACAGCCCTTGGTCTGGGGCTTCCGCATCGTCTTCCCCGCGTAGCGCACGACTACGCTCCGGTCCCTGAAGTAATCCTCGACAAGACGCCTAAGATTAACGGGAATACCTTTCTCAATCATTCTGCACTTTATAGCAGGCCACCATGCATTGTCGAACGCCCCCTCGATGTCAAGAGAGACTATCAGGGCGGTCTCCTTCTTGTGGAGGATGCCTCTGACGTGTTGCATCAGGTCGTACAGCGCGTCCTCCGTGCTCCGCTGCGGTACGAAGCCGTATTGCCGCGCATTGGACTTGGGCAAGAAGTGCCAGCGGATTCGCCGGCACAGGATTTTCTCCAAAATCTTGCCCAGGATGGAAAGTAGTCCAATGGGGCGATACGACTTTGCGCGGGCATAGTCTGGACGCGCCGGCTTCCTTAGCACCACGACAGATGCCTCCTTCCACGGCGCTGGGAAGCACGCCAGGTCAAGACACCGGTTCAGGATGGCCAGGAATAGCTGGATATCCTGGTTAATTACCCGGCAGCATATATCGCTCGTAAAACCATCCGGACCCGGTGCCTTTTTAGGGTTGAAGCTGCGCAGAGTCCGGACCAACTCCCCCCTGGTAATCGGGGGGTCGTCGGTCTCTCCCGGTAGGCGCATGCTGACCAGATCCGCCCGACCTCTGATGACGGTGTGGACCTCAGAGTCCACAGACGCGTCATCATCGGCGAAGAATGTTCTGGCCAGCAGCGCGACCGATTGATCCGGGCTCTGCACAACTCCACCCTCCACGAGTAGCTGGTCCTCGGGACGACCTGACGCCCTTCTCAGCACCCGAAAGATACCGTCCCACATAGACTCCCTTTCTTGCATCGAGCAGAACTGCTTCCAGCTCGCAGTCTGGGCGCTGACCGCCCTCCGCTCGTACTCCGCCTTGGCACTCAGGTAGTCTTCCACAACATACTGTCTGCGACGCGGCGCGGCACAGCGGATCCTACGCCGCTTTGTGTTCACGTCGCGCCGCAGCCTTTCAAGCTCGTCGTTCCACCAAGGAAAGCCGCTTTTTGGTCGGGGCGGTTTGTGTGGGGGGATAGCCCTCCCACACGCTTCGGTCACGGACTCAATAAAGTCCGCGACCGCCCCCTCCAACTCAGCCTTATTGCGGACGTTGGTGACTCGCTCCAGGGTGAGGCCCCGGGCGGTCACCCCACTCCGCATTTCCTCGGTGAAACGACCCCAATCAGCCTTCCGGGTGTTGAAGCGCCGACTCGTCCACCGGGTGTTACCCCCGGGGGGCACCTTGAGACCCAGAACCACACGTATCGCTCGATGATCAGAACTTGTCACGGAGTCGTCCACTTTCCACTCAAGGACGCTTCTCAACAGTCCCTGGGTGCAGACGGTAACATCGACATGACTCGTGTACCGCCTGCCCCCACGGACCGTATCGAAGGTGGGGACGACTCCTTCGTTCAATACGTGCAGCTCCATATCATCAAAGAACCCCCTCAGGGACTCCCCCCGAGAGTCCTCCTCGACGCTTCCCCACCACGGACTCCAAGCATTCCAGTCCCCTCCCATGAGGATCCTGCCAGTGCCGACCCGGCCCATGAAGTCACGTATCTGCAGAAGGTACGGCTCGATATCCTCCGTGCCCTCAAGGTATACAGAGACAGCCGCCACGGTCCAATCGCCCGCCTTTAAGACGACAGCCACGATATTCTCGGTGATGATTAGAGGGTTCACAAGAACCTCCAAGTCATCCCGGAACACCATGACTGCCGCCTTGACGGGTTTGGTCCTAGCAGACTCCCTCTGCACCACCCTAACGCCACGGAAGCTACCGACCCGCCCCTCCGCGCCAACGTAAGGCTCCTGGACCAGGGCGACACCGACACCACCCCCATGGGCGGACATGACTAACTCCTGAGTCGCCAGGCGGCCGCGCTGGAGGTTAGCCTGTAACGCTACAAAGTGATCCTTGCGTTCACCATCCACTGCGGGGCCCTCAGCAATAGCTTATGGAGGAGCGCGCGATACCGTCCCACTTCTGCCTTATCGGACAGCCGCCATCGAACGCATTGTGTCCCGCCGTCTGCAGTCCGGCCCGGTCGCAGTTCACGCAGACTGGGGCCTTCCCGTCCACGCGGGAGGGGCACTTCGCACGGTCGTGCTCCCCCCCGCAGTGGGCGCAAAGGTCCACCTTCTGCTTGCAGAATCTGCGGCCGTGGCCGTACCCCAGACACCGGGAACACTGCACCAACGGCGACTGGTCCTCGGCAGTCAGGCCCTGTATGTCGATGTACAGGGTCTCCGCCTCAGTCAGCCTGCGCCACACCTGAGGGGAGACCTGCAACACCACATGGGCCTGGAGAGGGTTCCGCGCCCTCCTCCTATAAACCTCCTTGACCCGAAAGTGGGCCTCGTCCATGCCGAGCCACAACTTCCGATTCTGCATCTTGAGAGACTCAACGATGTCAGCCTCGGAATTGTAACTCAGCAAGTTACGAATTACCACTCGCGGGTCTCGGTTTGCCGCGGGCTGCGTGTCGAGGCCGTCCCGAGCATTGAGTCGGCTCTGCGCCTTCTCCAGCTCCGGCCTGTTCCCGCAGCAGATCACCACTTTTCCATCTCTAACTTTCCTTATCCTATCGACCTGGATTCCCGTTTTCCGGGCGTCTAGGGCCTCCCTAACTTTCAAAATCACATTCTCGCTCGTGTCATTCTTCTCCTTCGATGAGACGACCAGCGCATGGTTCGGTCGGACGGGGAGAGGGCGGGCCTTTGTCTTGGAGGCCCTCAACTTCTCGGCGTACGTTGCCGCCGGGACCTTGAGGGTCTCCACGGCCTTTCCGGCCTCCCTTACGGTTTCCCCGTACTGTTTTACCCTCTCCCCGACCTCCCCAACCCTTGCCCCGATCGTCTCCACCTTTTCATTCGTCTCTTTCGTTCTCTTGCTTACCTCCTCCGTCATTCTTCCCGCACACTCCATCTTCTCAGCCATCCCATCTACTTTCTTTCCAGTCACCTCAATACTCATCCTTACTTCCTTCATCTCTTCCACAAGGCCCTCCAATTTCTTCACGTTGCCGCAGAGCGCCCTGCCCGGGGGATACTCGTCAAACCGGTCCATCACGTCCGTGAATATCATCTTCTTGATGGACTCGGTGTTGGTGACGAGTTCCCCCATCCTAGCCCCAATATCTAGCTCCCCTATGCTCCGGGCCAACTTCTCAATGATCCTATCCTTTGCTTCTAATTTTTCCCTCATTTCCTTCTCCTTCTCAGACCGCAACTGCTCCAGCTGGAGCTCCAGGGAGCGAAGCGTCTCGTCCACCTGGAGGACAGCTCCGCGCAGTCCTGATAGACTGCTTAGAACGCCCTCCTTGATGGACGTTTTCAGATTTCCCGAGAGCTCCAGCTGGGACTTTGCGGCCTGGTACAGCCTGTTGGCCCGGGCTGTGTAACTTTCTACTGGGCGGGCGCTAGTCTGCGGCTGTGACTGGGTCACCGCGGCTCCACGCGACCTGCCCTCCTTTTCTTCCCTTTGCTCTGTGTGCGTGACGTTTATGTTTTTAACATTCTTTCCTGTAATTTGAGACATTTTCAGGGCAGCACAACCAACGCAACGGTTAGGTTAGGTTAGGTTAGGTTAGGTTAGGTTAGGTTAGGTTAGGTTAGGTTAGGTTAGGTTAGGTTAGGTTAGGTTAGGTTAGGTTAGGTTAGGTTAGGTTAGGTTAGGTTAGGTTAGGTTAGGTTAGGTTAGGTTAGGTTAGGTTAGGTTAGGTTAGGTTAGGTTAGGTTAGGTTAGGTTAGGTTAGGTTAGGTTAGGTTAGGTTAGGTTAGGTTAGGTTAGGTTAGGTTAGGTTAGGTTAGGTTAGGTTAGGTTATACCGAGCAGCGGGCGGTATAACCTGCACATAAGGCATCCGCTGGCCTTGGGAGGATTAAATCCCTCCCAGAAATAGCGGCCACATCGCCTTGGGAAAGCGATGTGAGTATTTTCCCAAAATCGTAAATGGGAAATGTCGAATAATGAGAATACGATGTCATGCGATCCGGCTGACGCCCGGCGTCCGCAGCTACCCGGGGCTGCGGATGTTAAATCTGTGACCGAAGAGCGCGCAGGGGTGGGCGACCAGGCCCCTGCTGTCGCTGATGTTACTGGCAGCGTTTGCGAAGGCGAAGAGGTGGACGTCGAAGGAGGGCCGCATGAATCGCCTGCTCTAAAATGGCTACCATGCGAGGCTCCTCCGACGAGAAGAGAGAGATTGGAGCTCTTGAGAAGAGTGCTGCAGGTTGATGTCACCGACACCGCCGGAGGATCGTCGGAGTTGTCGGTGGCATCAAGCGAGGGGGCACGCACGCCGTCTGCCCAAAGTTGCGGTAGCAGGAAGGCCGCACGGAGGTGGGCAGACAGCGAATCTGAGCTCGAGGGTGCTGGGCCCTGCAGGACGGACAAACCAGCACCCAAAATTTTACGAACTGGTCCTGGCAAGGGAGGTCCCCAACATTCGGTGGGGCTCTCCCAGGCCAGGAGGCTCTTAAAGGAGATGCCCCTAGACTCGGAGTCCTCGCTGTCGGACTCCGACATGGAATTACAACTAGCAGGACGGGACGACGAATGTGGTCCCCCTATGCGGTCGGATAAAGAATCCCGCCCAACCGGACGTGACGAGGATTGTGGGCCCCCTATGCCTTCGCCCCCTGTTCTTCAGTCAATGGCTGAGGAGGGGGCGGCGAGAATTGAGGGGGTCCTCAAAAAATCCAAAAACTTAAAGGGAACCTCCATAAAGGAGATCAGGGAGGCGTCACTGGTGATGATCCAGGCGGTCCGGTGGCTGGCCTCCAGAAAGGAGGACGAGGAGATGCGTCGGCTCCGGGCCGACAACAGGCGCCTGCAAGGGCGGGTCGCGGTCCTAGACCAACAGGTGGCCGCTCTGCGCCAGGCCGTATCCGAGAGGAGTAGCCCGCGCCCCAGACAGACACGGCCCCAGGAGCCAGTCCCGGAGCCGGTCCCGCAACCCGTTCCCACGGGCCTTACGCGGGACGATTTTGTGAGTGGTATGGGGGTCCTCCAGCGCGAGCTGATGAACCACGTTGGCAGTGTCATCAGCGCGCAACTGGAGGGCCTCGAGAGGGACGGCCGCCTCTTGCCGCCCAAAACTCATCGTCCCTCGCTGGCGGCTGACAGTCAATCGAGCCAGCCCCCAGCGAGGGAGAGAAGAAGTATGGACGAGACCGAGCCGGCGACACTGATGCCGCCGCCGGCTAACCCGCCTAAAAAGGCCAGACAGGCAAAGAAGAAGAAGGAGCCGAAGGGACCGAGCGGGGCAGAGGCCAGACCTGCCCCTGAGCCAACACGCTCCAAAGAACAGGTCGCCGGAGGCTCCAATGTCGTGCAGCCTCTGGTGATGGAAGGCGAGTCGTGGGCCACGGTGGCCAAGAAGAAGGGGAAGAAGAAGGCCACCACCGCCCCTGCCCCTGCCCCCACTCCGGGTCAGTCAGCCCAGGAACCTGGCCAGAGGCCAGGTCAGAAAAAGAAAGGGCCCAATCCAGCGGGCCCCAACAAGGCACCAAGGGTGCCAAAAAGTCCCGCGATTGTGGTGACCCTCAAGCCTAAGGCTGTAGAGGAGGGCACCACCTACGTTGACGTAATACGCAAGGCGAAGGCGGCCATCAATCTGGCCGAGTTCGGGGTGGGTCTGGGCAAAATAAGGAGGTCCATGACGGGGGCCTCCCTCATGGAGCTCTCGAAGGAGACCTCCGCCTCCCAGGCTGACACCCTGGCAAAAAGGATGGCTGAGGTGCTTGGGGAGGTTGCCGAGGTGACCCGCCCCACCAAGATGGCAGCAGTCCGTGTGGGGGGGCTAGAAGAGTCCCTCACACCAGAGGACGTGAAGGGGGTTCTGGCCGAGTTGGCCAATTGCCCGCCCGACCAAATTCGGGTGGGCACAATTGTGTCGGGAGCGAGGGGCATGGGATCAGTCCGAGTCTCATGCCCCGTAGAGGCCGCAAAACGGCTGGCGGAGCGGGGGAAAGTGGACGTAGGCTGGAGCGCCGCCACCATCCACCTGTTGGATCAGCGCCCAATGCGCTGTCGAAAGTGCATGGACACGGGGCACACTGCGGCGCTCTGCCCGTCCACCAAGGACCGCAGCAAGCAGTGCTTCCGCTGTGGCCAGGAGGGCCACTTCTCGATGGGCTGCACGGCCCCTGTCAAATGCGCGCTTTGCACGGACAGGGGCCTACCCAGCGGCCATAAGATGGCCGGCTCCGCCTGTAAGGCGCCACCGGTCCGGGGCCGCCCCGCTTGGGGGCCGCAGGCTGCCGCCTCGGCGGCCGCCGCTAGGACGGGGGCACCGATGGACACTACTAATGCCAGGTAGGTCCATCGGTGTCCTCATTCCGCAGGGACGCCTCTCGCTGGCAACCATGGTCCAAACCATGGTTGAAAGCGAGAGTGCAGGGGAGGCTGCCTCCTCCAAGAAGGAGGCAGCGGAGAGGGAGCGGGAAGAGATTGCCAATTAGCAAACTATTCCCGCTCCCCTCCGGCGTAGACGGGCGGGGCGAAGAAGGCGGGGGACGAACCCCCATCTCCTTTCGCCCCGGAGTGTGACCAGCGTGTGTGGGTAGCTCCCGCTCGCGCATTGCACTGGTCACCACGTCTGGGGATTACCTCGTTACCGGGTAATCCTCCATAGGCGCGGAAACCGGCTAAGCCGGAAAGCCCTGGGGGTGACACGGGGCCAGTTGCCTTAAGGCAGATCCCGTGGCACTCCCAGAAGGGCAAGAGGGTAACCGGGTGGTTTTAGTGGGTATTCCCGGCTTCGGCCGGGCGAGTCCCACACACGCTCGTCGCCTAGCTAGCGACGGGTATGGTGCGTAAATGCATTTCCACTCGAGAAAAAAAAAAAAAAAAAAAAAAAAAAAAAAAAAAAAAAAAGGTTAGGTTAGGTTAGGTTAGGTTAGGTTAGGTTAGGTTAGGTTTTTTTTTTTTTTTTTTTTTTTTTATATTAGCCGTCTCTGCACTTCTTGCGTGGCAAGAATAGTTGTTTACTTATATTTTTTGTTTTACTTTTTTATTTCCAGTGAGCTGTTCTATGGCTGGTGTTTTTTTAGGGTTGCTCTTTTCCCTCCATTCTTTTTAATGTCTTTTATTACAATTTTCCTTAATTACTAAATCTTATCACTAATAAAACCTTACAATTACTAAAAGCTAAAACCAATATACATTTAATTTCAGGTACGTCAACTCACCATTCGTCACTCATTCAACCTATTCCTGCCGACGGCACAGTGCTCGGCTGTGCTGCCCTTGTCCGGTTCCTCTCTATACTAATTTTTGCCACTTTGAGGCAAAACCGCTCCAGGTACGGCCTGGAGTGTTTATCAGCCATTAGGTCGGCGATGGTTGTTTCGGTCAATGCTCTACCAGTACTTACTTCCAGGTCGTACCTGTCGCGGTTATGCCTCGGACACTCGAAAAGCAAGTGCTGTACAGTTTCAGATGCCTGTGTGTCACACACACAGGCTGGACTATCCTTTAATTTGAATCTGTGCAGGTACGCGGCGAAGCCGCCGTGACCAGTCAAAATTTGCGCCCAGATAGACGTCCTGTCGAGGCACTTCAGGACCTTGCGCGCGCGCACCACATCGGGGAAGAACATTCGCGTGACCCCAGCCGTGGCCCCGCCGGTGTACCTCCTGTTCCAGACAGCTACTGTGCCCTCCCTCAAACGTCGCTTGACGTATGAGACTGGACACCTGTCATACGCCGGGGCGACCCTGGACTGGGCCGCCGCCTGCCTAGCCAGTTCGTCGGCGCGCTCATTGCCGGGGATTCCGACATGAGCTTTCACCCAAAAGAACCGGAGGACTTTACCACTCCCCTCTTGCTCCCTGATATTCTTACGAATATGGGTAGCAAGGGGATGGTGCGTTTCCGGGTTTCGGATCAAGTCGAGCGAGGATCGAGAGTCGCTGAGCACCGCCGCGCAGTCGAAGCCTCTCAGGACAACCAGGTCCGTAGCCCTGGCTATCGCGAGCAGCTCCGCCTGAAAGACGGTACACATCGGCTCCAACCTCATTCGCTTGGTCCGAATCTCGGACCCATCCCGCCAGTAAGAATATGCCGCCCCGACCCCCTCATCCGATTTACTACCGTCTGTGTAAATCAGATGAGCGGGGAGCTGTAGCTGAGCCACAGTTTCGGGGAGCATATTCTCCAGACACTGATAGTCAACATCTGGCTCACCGGCGGGGTGAGGGGCCTCCGTAAAGGCCCTACGCTCCTCCAGTTCGCGGGATTCCAGCTCATCTATCGGACGTCCCCGTTTGCACTCAAACAGCCGGGCGACCTCCAACACTCGAAGATCGAGCGGGAGGAGACCCGACAGCGTGAGTGCTGCATTGAGCGACACCGTACGATGTGACTTGGCGATCTTCTGCGCAAAGCCCCTTTGGACGGTAGCAAAGGTTCTTTGCACAGAGATCTTCTCGGCGGCTTTCGCCCAGGAGCTCGCGCCGTACAGGATGGTGGGTTCGACCACCGCGGTGTATATCGTCCTGATGATCTCCGGACACAAGCCCCAATCCACCCGAGCCATCGCCGACAGTTTCCTATAAAGGTTAGTTGCCTTGCAACAAGCATATGAAATATGCTTGTTGAAGGTCAACTTACTGTCGACGATGACTCCGAGGATCTTGAGCTCGGTCACCATCGAGATGTCAACGCCACCCATCTGCACGACCGGAGTGTCATATTTAAGCTTCCGCGTGACGACCATCGCCAGAGTCTTCTCGGCGGAGAAGCGGAGCTTATTCATGACACCCCACTCGTGCACACAGGCTAAAGCGGCATTGGCATCCCGCTGGATCCCGAGCGCCGTGTGCCCAGAGAACACCAGCACGATATCATCCGCGAACGCCTGCACGTACGCGCCCAGCGCATCCAGGTTGTCCAGCAGAGGGTCCAGCAGCATGTTCCAGAAGAGAGGCCCACCGATGGAGCCTTGGACACAGCCCTTGGTCTGGGGCTTCCGCATCGTCTTCCCCGCGTAGCGCACGACTACGCTCCGGTCCCTGAAATAATCCTCGACAAGACGTCTAAGATTAACGGGAATCCTCTTCTCAATCATTCTACACTTTATAGCGGGCCACCATGCATTGTCAAACGCCCCCTCGATGTCAAGAGAGACTATCAGGGCGATCTCCTTCTTGTGGAGGATGCCTCTGACGTGTTGCATCAGGTCGTACAGCGCGTCCTCCGTGCTCCGCTGCGGAACGAAGCCGTATTGCCGCGCATTGGACTTGGGCAAGAAGTGCCAGCGGATTCGCCGGCAGAGAATTTTCTCTAATATCTTGCCCAAGATGGAAAGTAGTCCAATGGGGCGATACGACTTTGCGCGGGCATAGTCTGGACGCGCCGGCTTCCTTAGCACCACGACAGATGCCTCCTTCCACGGCGCTGGGAAGCATGCCAGGTCAAGACACCGGTTCAGGATGGCCAGGAATAGGTCGAGTTCCTGGTTAATCACCCTGCTACATATATCGCTGGTGAATCCATCCGGACCCGGTGCCTTCTTAGGGTTGAAGCTGCGCAGAGTCCGGACCAACTCCCCCCTGGTGATCGGGGGGTCGTCGGTCTCTCCCGGTAAGCGCGTGCTGACCAGATCCGCCCGACCTCTGATGACGGTGTGGACCTCAGAGTCCACAGACACGTCATCATCGGCGAAGAATGTTCTGGCCAGCAGCGCGACCGATTGATCCGGGCTCTGCACAACTCCACCCTCCACGAGTAGCTGGTCCTCGGGACGACCTGACGCCCTTCTCAGCACCCGAAAGATACCGTCCCACATAGACTCCCTTTCTTGCATCGAGCAGAACTGCTTCCAGCTCGCAGTCTGGGCGTTGACCGCCCTCCGCTCGTACTCCGCCTTGGCACTCAGGTAGTCGTCCACAACATACTGCCTGCGACGCGGCGCGGCACAGCAGATCCTACGCCGCTTTGTGTTCACGTCGCGCCGCAGCCTTTCAAGCTCGTCGTTCCACCAAGGAAAGCCGCTTTTTGGTCGGGGCGGTTTGTGTGGGGGGATAGCCCTCCCACACGCTTCGGTCACGGACTCAATAAAGTCCGCGACCGCCCCCTCCAACTCAGCCTTATTGCGGACGTTGGTGACTCGCTCCAGGGTGAGGCCCCGGGCGGTCACCCCACTCCGCATTTCCTCGGTGAAACGACCCCAATCAGCCTTCCGGGTGTTGAAGCGCCGACTCGTCCACCGGGTGTTACCCCCGGGGGGCACCTTGAGACCCAGAACCACACGTATCGCTCGATGATCAGAACTTGTCACGGAGTCGTCCACTTTCCACTCAAGGACGCTTCTCAACAGTCCCTGGGTGCAGACGGTAACATCGACATGACTCGTGTACCGCCTGCCCCCACGGACCGTATCGAAGGTGGGGACGACTCCTTCGTTCAATACGTGCAGCTCCATATCATCAAAGAACCCCCTCAGGGACTCCCCCCGAGAGTCCTCCTCGACGCTTCCCCACCACGGACTCCAAGCATTCCAGTCCCCTCCCATGAGGATCCTGCCAGTGCCGACCCGGCCCATGAAGTCACGTATCTGCAGAAGGTACGGCTCGATATCCTCCGTGCCCTCAAGGTATACAGAGACAGCCGCCACGGTCCAATCGCCCGCCTTTAAGACGACAGCCACGATACTCTCGGTGATGATTAGAGGGTTCACAAGAACCTCCAAGTCATCCCGGAACACCATGACTGCCGCCTTGACGGGTTTGGTCCTAGCAGACTCCCTCTGCACCACCCTAACGCCACGGAAGCTACCGACCCGCCCCTCCGCGCCAACGTAAGGCTCCTGGACCAGGGCGACACCGACACCACCCCCATGGGCGGACATGACTAACTCCTGAGTCGCCAGGCGGCCGCGCTGGAGGTTAGCCTGTAACGCTACAAAGTGATCCTTGCGTTCACCATCCACTGCGGGGCCCTCAGCAATAGCTTATGGAGGAGCGCGCGATACCGTCCCACTTCTGCCTTATCGGACAGCCGCCATCGAACGCATTGTGTCCCGCCGTCTGCAGTCCGGCCCGGTCGCAGTTCACGCAGACTGGGGCCTTCCCGTCCACGCGGGAGGGGCACTTCGCACGGTCGTGCTCCCCCCCGCAGTGGGCGCAAAGGTCCACCTTCTGCTTGCAGAATCTGCGGCCGTGGCCGTACCCCAGACACCGGGAACACTGCACCAACGGCGACTGGTCCTCGGCAGTCAGGCCCTGTATGTCGATGTACAGGGTCTCCGCCTCAGTCAGCCTGCGCCACACCTGAGGGGAGACCTGCAACACCACATGGGCCTGGAGAGGGTTCCGCGCCCTCCTCCTATAAACCTCCTTGACCCGAAAGTGGGCCTCGTCCATGCCGAGCCACAGCTTCCGATTCTGCATCTTGAGAGACTCAATGATGTCAGCCTCGGAATTGTAACTCAGCAAGTTACGAATTACCACTCGCGGGTCTCGGTTTGCCGCGGGCTGCGTGTCGAGGCCGTCCCGAGCATTGAGTCGGCTCTGCGCCTTCTCCAGCTCCGGCCTGTTCCCGCAGCAGATCACCACTTTTCCATCTCTAACTTTCCTTATCCTATCGACCTGGATTCCCGTTTTCCGGGCGTCTAGGGCCTCCCTAACTTTCAAAATCACATTCTCGCTCGTGTCATTCTTCTCCTTCGATGAGACGACCAGCGCATGGTTCGGTCGGACGGGGAGAGGGCGGGCCTTTGTCTTGGAGGCCCTCAACTTCTCGGCGTACGTTGCCGCCGGGACCTTGAGGGTCTCCACGGCCTTTCCGGCCTCCCTTACGGTTTCCCCGTACTGTTTTACCCTCTCCCCGACCTCCCCAACCCTTGCCCCGATCGTCTCCACCTTTTCATTCGTCTCTTTCGTTCTCTTGCTTACCTCCTCCGTCATTCTTCCCGCACACTCCATCTTCTCAGCCATCCCATCTACTTTCTTTCCAGTCACCTCAATACTCATCCTTACTTCCTTCATCTCTTCCACAAGGCCCTCCAATTTCTTCACGTTGCCGCAGAGCGCCCTGCCCGGGGGATACTCGTCAAACCGGTCCATCACGTCCGTGAATATCATCTTCTTGATGGACTCGGTGTTGGTGACGAGTTCCCCCATCCTAGCCCCAATATCTAGCTCCCCTATGCTCCGGGCCAACTTCTCAATGATCCTATCCTTTGCTTCTAATTTTTCCCTCATTTCCTTCTCCTTCTCAGACCGCAACTGCTCCAGCTGGAGCTCCAGGGAGCGAAGCGTCTCGTCCACCTGGAGGACAGCTCCGCGCAGTCCTGATAGACTGCTTAGAACGCCCTCCTTGATGGACGTTTTCAGATTTCCCGAGAGCTCCAGCTGGGACTTTGCGGCCTGGTACAGCCTGTTGGCCCGGGCTGTGTAACTTTCTACTGGGCGGGGGTTAGGTTAGGTTAGGTTAGGTTAGGTTAGGTTAGGTTAGGTTAGGTTAGGTTAGGTTAGGTTAGGTTAGGTTAGGTTAGGTTAGGTTAGGTTAGGTTAGGTTAGGTTAGGTTAGGTTAGGTTAGGTTAGGTTAGGTTAGGTTAGGTTAGGTTAGGTTAGGTTAGGTTAGGTTAGGTTAGGTTAGGTTAGGTTAGGTTAGGTTAGGTTAGGTTAGGTTAGGTTAGGTTAGGTTAGGTTAGGTTAGGTTAGGTTAGGTTAGGTTAGGTTAGGTTAGGTTAGGTTAGGTTAGGTTAGGTTAGGTTAGGTTAGGTTAGGTTAGGTTAGGTTAGGTTAGGTTAGGTTAGGTTAGGTTAGGTTAGGTTAGGTTAGGTTAGGTTAGGTTAGGTTAGGTTAGGTTAGGTTAGGTTAGGTTAGGTTAGGTTAGGTTAGGTTAGGTTAGGTTAGGTTAGGTTAGGTTAGGTTAGGTTAGGTTAGGTTAGGTTAGGTTAGGTTAGGTTAGGTTAGGTTAGGTTAGGTTAGGTTAGGTTAGGTTAGGTTAGGTTAGGTTAGGTTAGGTTAGGTTAGGTTAGGTTAGGTTAGGTTAGGTTAGGTTAGGTTAGGTTAGGTTAGGTTAGGTTAGGTTAGGTTAGGTTAGGTTAGGTTAGGTTAGGTTAGGTTAGGTTAGGTTAGGTTAGGTTAGGTTAGGTTAGGTTAGGTTAGGTTAGGTTAGGTTAGGTTAGGTTAGGTTAGGTTAGGTTAGGTTAGGTTAGGTTAGGTTAGGTTAGGTTAGGTTAGGTTAGGTTAGGTTAGGTTAGGTTAGGTTAGGTTAGGTTAGGTTAGGTTAGGTTAGGTTAGGTTAGGTTAGGTTAGGTTAGGTTAGGTTAGGTTAGGTTAGGTTAGGTTAGGTTAGGTTAGGTTAGGTTAGGTTAGGTTAGGTTAGGTTAGGTTAGGTTAGGTTAGGTTAGGTTAGGTTAGGTTAGGTTAGGTTAGGTTAGGTTAGGTTAGGTTAGGTTAGGTTAGGTTAGGTTAGGTTAGGTTAGGTTAGGTTAGGTTAGGTTAGGTTAGGTTGGGGTGCAAGTCGAAGAGCCTCCTCGTGGCGCACCCTGGGCAACGCCAGCCCCAACTGCCCACCGCGTTCTGGTGGACTCTTGGGCCTGGCGGCTAATCTTCACACGGGGAAGGGCCAGGTTTCAGTCACCGATCATCTTTAAGATGGTCGGTGATGGGAACCTGGCCTATAGGGGTTTGCATTCATCCACTTCGGCTCTGATCAGCAGAGTGCTGTAAGTGGATGCATGCATGGGGCATACCGTAATCCCTTCGGGGACCGGGGACCGTCGGGGCATTTGCCCGGGTCAAGTGGAAGGAAAACCACGAATAAAACCCTCGAACACCGTAATCCCTAAGGGGACCGGTGACTGTCGGGGCATTTGCCCGGGTCGCGTGGAAGGAAAACCACTATAAAAACCCTTGAGGACCGCGGGTTTCTTTTTAGCCCGCGGTTTGGGGGCACCGTGGCGTTGGTCGTCTTGGCCGCGGTGCAAGGGGGTGGGTAGTTTTAGGTTAGGCTTAAGTTAGGATTAGGTTTTTATATAAAATATACACAAAAATACAAAAAAATCAAAAAAGCGAAAACCAAAAGAGAAAACTACAAAATTTGAAAAAATACAAAAAAATCTAATTAGTCTTAAGTTAGTTGTAGATACCGAGCAGCGGGCGGTATAACCTGCACAGAAGGCATCCGCTGGCCTTGGGAGGATTAAATCCCTCCCAGAAATAGCGGCCACATCGCCTTGGGAAAGCGATGTGAGTATTTCCCATATCGTAATATGGAAATGTCGAATATAGAGAATGCGATGTCGAGCGATCCGGCTGACCCCCGGCGTCCGCAGCTATCCGGGGCTGCGGATGTTAAATCTACGACCGATGAGCGCGCAGGGGTGGGCGACCAGGCCCCTGCTGTCGCTGATGTTACTGGCAGCGATTATGATTGCGAAGAGGTGGAAGTCGAGGTAGGGTCGCGGGGATCTCCCCCAAAGTGGCTACCACGCGAGCCTCCTCCGACGAGAAGAGAGAGATTGGAGCTCTTGAGAAGAGTGCTGCAGGTTGATGTCACCGACACCGCCGGAGGATCGTCGGAGTTGTCGGTGGCATCAAGCGAGGGGGCACGCACGCCGTCTGCCCAAAGTTGCGGTAGCAGGAAGGCCGCACGGAGGTGGGCAGACAGCGAATCTGAGCTAGAGGGTGCTGGGTCCGGCAGGTCGGACAAACCGGCACCCAAAATTATACGAACTGGACCTGGCGGGGGTGGCCCCAAACATTCGGTGGGGCTCTCCCAGGCCAGGAGACTATTAAAGGAAATGCCTTTGGACTCGGAGTCCTCGCTGTCGGACTCCGACATGGAATTGCAACAGGCAGGACGGGACGACGAATGTGGTCCCCCTGTGCGGTCGGACAAGGAATCCCGCCCAACCGGACGTGACGAGGATTGTGGGCCCCCTATGCCATCGCCCCCTGTTCTTCAGTCAATGGCTGAGGAGGGGGCGGCGAGAATTGAGGGGGTTCTCAAAAAATCAAAAAATTTAAAGGGGACCTCCATAAAGGAGATCAGGGAGGCGTCACTGGTGATGATCCAGGCGGTCCGGTGGCTGGCCTCCAGAAAGGAGGACGAGGAGATGCGTCGGCTCCGGGCCGACAACAGGCGCCTGCAAGGGCGGGTCGCGGTTCTAGACCAACAGGTGGCCGCTCTGCGCCAGGCCGTGTCCGAGAGGAGTAGCCCGCGCCCCAGACAGACACGGCCCCAGGAGCCAGTCCCGGAGCCGGTCCCGCAACCCGTTCCCACGGGCCTTACGCGGGACGATTTTGTGAGCGGTATGGGGGTCCTCCAGCGCGAGCTGATGAACCACGTTGGCAGGGTCATCAGCGCGCAACTGGAGGGCCTCGAGAGGGACGGCCGCCTCTTGCCGGCCAAAACTCATCGTCCCTCGCTGGCGGCTGACAGTCAATCAAGCCAGCCCCCAGCGAGGGAGAGACGGAGTATGGACGAGACGGAGCCGGCGACACTTATGCCGCCGCCGGCTAACCCGCCTAAAAAGACCAAAAAGGCGAAGAAAAAGGAGCCGAAGAGACTGAGGGGGACAGAGGCAGAGGCCAGACCTGCGCCTGAGCCGGCACGCGCAGAAAGTCAGGTCCCTGGGAGCTCCCGGGACGTACAGCCCCTGGTGCTGGAGGGGGAGTCCTGGGCCACGGTGGCAAAGAAGGGGAAGAAGAAGGCCGCCACCGCCCCTGCTCCCACTCCAGGCCAGAAGTCAAGCCAGGAACCTGGCCAGAGGCCAGGCCAGAAGCAGAAAGGGCCAAAACCGGCGGGCCCCAGCAAGGCACCAAGGGTGCCAAAGAGTCCCGCCATTTTGGTGGCCCTCAAGCCGGAGGCCATACGCGAGGGCACCACTTATGTGGACATTCTAAAGAAGGCGAAGGCGGCCATAAACCTGGCCGAGCTCGGGGTGGGTCTGGGCAAAATAAGGAGGTCCATGACGGGAGCCTCCCTCATGGAGCTCTCCAAAGAGACCTCCGCCTCCCAGGCTGACACCTTGGCAAAAAGGATGGCCGAGGTGCTTGGGGAGGTTGCCGAGGTGACCCGCCCCACCAAGATGGCGGCGGTCCACGTGGGTGGGCTAGAAGAGTCCCTCACACCAGAGGACGTGAAAGGGGTCCTGGCCGAGTTGGCCAATTGCCCGCCTGACCAAATTCGGGTGGGCAGAATCGTCCCGGGAGCGAGGGGCATGGGCTCGGTCCGAGTCTCATGCCCCGTAGAGGCCGCAAAACAGCTGGCAGAGAGGGGTAAGGTGGACGTAGGCTGGAGCGCCGCCTCCATCAAAATGTTGGATCAGCGCCCAATGCGCTGTCGTAAGTGCATGGAGCAGGGGCATACTGCGGCGCTCTGCCCGTCCACCAAGGACCGGAGCAAGCAATGCTTCCGCTGTGGCCAGGAGGGCCACTTCTCGATGGGCTGCACGGCCCCTGTAAAGTGCGCGCTTTGCACGGACAGGGGCCTACCCAGCGGCCATAAGATGGCCGGCTCCGCCTGCAAGGCGCCACCGGTCCGGGGCCGCCCCGCTTGGGGGCCGCCGGCTGCCGCCTCGGCGGCCGCCGCTAGGACGGGGGCACCGATGGACACTACTAATGCCAGGTAGGTCCATCGGTGTCCTCATTCCGCAGGGACGCCTCTCGCTGGCAACCATGGTCCAAACCATGGTTGAAAGCGAGAGTGCAGGGGAGGCTGCCTCCTCCAAGAAGGAGGCAGCGGAGAGGGAGCGGGAAGAGATTGCCAATTAGCAAACTATTCCCGCTCCCCTCCGGCGTAGACGGGCGGGGCGAAGAAGGCGGGGGACGAACCCCCATCTCCTTTCGCCCCGGAGTGTGACCAGCGTGTGTGGGTAGCACCCGCTCGCGCATTGCACTGGTCACCACGTCTGGGGATTACCTCGTTACCGGGTAATCCTCCATAGGCGCGGAAACCGGCTCAGCCGGAAAGCCCTGGGGGTGACACGGGGCCAGTTGCCTTAAGGCAGATCCCGTGGCACTCCCAGCAGGGCAAGAGGGTAACCGGGTGGTTTTAGTGGGTATTCCCGGCTTCGGCCGGGCGAGTCCCACACACGCTCGTCGCCTAGCTAGCGACGGGTATGGTGCGTAAAGGCATTTCCACTCGAGAAAAAAAAAAAAAAAAAAAAAAAAAAAAGGTTAGGTTAGGTTAGGTTAGGTTAGGTTAGGTTAGGTTAGGTTAGGTTAGGTTAGGTTAGGTTAGGTTAGGTTAGGTTAGGTTAGGTTAGGTTAGGTTAGGTTAGGTTAGGTTAGGTTAGGTTAGGTTAGGTTAGGTTAGGTTAGGTTAGGTTAGGTTAGGTTAGGTTAGGTTAGGTTAGGTTAGGTTAGGTTAGGTTAGGTTAGGTTAGGTTAGGTTAGGTTAGGTTAGGTTAGGTTAGGTTAGGTTAGGTTAGGTTAGGTTAGGTTAGGTTAGGTTAGGTTAGGTTAGGTTAGGTTAGGTTAGGTTAGGTTAGGTTAGGTTAGGTTAGGTTAGGTTAGGTTAGGTTAGGTTAGGTTAGGTTAGGTTAGGTTAGGTTAGGTTAGGTTAGGTTAGGTTAGGTTAGGTTAGGTTAGGTTAGGTTAGGTTAGGTTAGGTTAGGTTAGGTTAGGTTAGGTTAGGTTAGGTTAGGTTAGGTTAGGTTAGGTTAGGTTAGGTTAGGTTAGGTTAGGTTAGGTTAGGTTAGGTTAGGTTAGGTTAGGTTAGGTTAGGTTAGGTTAGGTTAGGTTAGGTTAGGTTAGGTTAGGTTAGGTTAGGTTAGGTTAGGTTAGGTTAGGTTAGGTTAGGTTAGGTTAGGTTAGGTTAGGTTAGGTTAGGTTAGGTTAGGTTAGGTTAGGTTAGGTTAGGTTAGGTTAGGTTAGGTTAGGTTAGGTTAGGTTAGGTTAGGTTAGGTTAGGTTAGGTTAGGTTAGGTTAGGTTAGGTTAGGTTAGGTTAGGTTAGGTTAGGTTAGGTTAGGTTAGGTTAGGTTAGGTTAGGTTAGGTTAGGTTAGGTTAGGTTAGGTTAGGTTAGGTTAGGTTAGGTTAGGTTAGGTTAGGTTAGGTTAGGTTAGGTTAGGTTAGGTTAGGTTAGGTTAGGTTAGGTTAGGTTAGGTTAGGTTAGGTTAGGTTAGGTTAGGTTAGGTTAGGTTAGGTTAGGTTAGGTTAGGTTAGGTTAGGTTAGGTTAGGTTAGGTTAGGTTAGGTTAGGTTAGGTTAGGTTAGGTTAGGTTAGGTTAGGTTAGGTTAGGTTAGGTTAGGTTAGGTTAGGTTAGGTTAGGTTAGGTTAGGTTAGGTTAGGTTAGGTTAGGTTAGGTTAGGTTAGGTTAGGTTAGGTTAGGTTAGGTTAGGTTAGGTTAGGTTAGGTTAGGTTAGGTTAGGTTAGGTTAGGTTAGGTTAGGTTAGGTTAGGTTAGGTTAGGTTAGGTTAGGTTAGGTTAGGTTAGGTTAGGTTAGGTTAGGTTAGGTTAGGTTAGGTTAGGTTAGGTTAGGTTAGGTTAGGTTAGGTTAGGTTAGGTTAGGTTAGGTTAGGTTAGGTTAGGTTAGGTTAGGTTAGGTTAGGTTAGGTTAGGTTAGGTTAGGTTAGGTTAGGTTAGGTTAGGTTAGGTTAGGTTAGGTTAGGTTAGGTTAGGTTAGGTTAGGTTAGGTTAGGTTAGGTTAGGTTAGGTTAGGTTAGGTTAGGTTAGGTTAGGTTAGGTTAGGTTAGGTTAGGTTAGGTTAGGTTAGGTTAGGTTAGGTTAGGTTAGGTTAGGTTAGGTTAGGTTAGGTTAGGTTAGGTTAGGTTAGGTTAGGTTAGGTTAGGTTAGGTTAGGTTAGGTTAGGTTAGGTTAGGTTAGGTTAGGTTAGGTTAGGTTAGGTTAGGTTAGGTTAGGTTAGGTTAGGTTAGGTTAGGTTAGGTTAGGTTAGGTTAGGTTAGGTTAGGTTAGGTTAGGTTAGGTTAGGTTAGGTTAGGTTAGGTTAGGTTAGGTTAGGTTAGGTTAGGTTAGGTTAGGTTAGGTTAGGTTAGGTTAGGTTAGGTTAGGTTAGGTTAGGTTAGGTTAGGTTAGGTTAGGTTAGGTTAGGTTAGGTTAGGTTAGGTTAGGTTAGGTTAGGTTAGGTTAGGTTAGGTTAGGTTAGGTTAGGTTAGGTTAGGTTAGGTTAGGTTAGGTTAGGTTAGGTTAGGTTAGGTTAGGTTAGGTTAGGTTAGGTTAGGTTAGGTTAGGTTAGGTTAGGTTAGGTTAGGTTAGGTTAGGTTAGGTTAGGTTAGGTTAGGTTAGGTTAGGTTAGGTTAGGTTAGGTTAGGTTAGGTTAGGTTAGGTTAGGTTAGGTTAGGTTAGGTTAGGTTAGGTTAGGTTAGGTTAGGTTAGGTTAGGTTAGGTTAGGTTAGGTTAGGTTAGGTTAGGTTAGGTTAGGTTAGGTTAGGTTAGGTTAGGTTAGGTTAGGTTAGGTTAGGTTAGGTTAGGTTAGGTTAGGTTAGGTTAGGTTAGGTTAGGTTAGGTTAGGTTAGGTTAGGTTAGGTTAGGTTAGGTTAGGTTAGGTTAGGTTAGGTTAGGTTAGGTTAGGTTAGGTTAGGTTAGGTTAGGTTAGGTTAGGTTAGGTTAGGTTAGGTTAGGTTAGGTTAGGTTAGGTTAGGTTAGGTTAGGTTAGGTTAGGTTAGGTTAGGTTAGGTTAGGTTAGGTTAGGTTAGGTTAGGTTAGGTTAGGTTAGGTTAGGTTAGGTTAGGTTAGGTTAGGTTAGGTTAGGTTAGGTTAGGTTAGGTTAGGTTAGGTTAGGTTAGGTTAGGTTAGGTTAGGTTAGGTTAGGTTAGGTTAGGTTAGGTTAGGTTAGGTTAGGTTAGGTTAGGTTAGGTTAGGTTAGGTTAGGTTAGGTTAGGTTAGGTTAGGTTAGGTTAGGTTAGGTTAGGTTAGGTTAGGTTAGGTTAGGTTAGGTTAGGTTAGGTTAGGTTAGGTTAGGTTAGGTTAGGTTAGGTTAGGTTAGGTTAGGTTAGGTTAGGTTAGGTTAGGTTAGGTTAGGTTAGGTTAGGTTAGGTTAGGTTAGGTTAGGTTAGGTTAGGTTAGGTTAGGTTAGGTTAGGTTAGGTTAGGTTAGGTTAGGTTAGGTTAGGTTAGGTTAGGTTAGGTTAGGTTAGGTTAGGTTAGGTTAGGTTAGGTTAGGTTAGGTTAGGTTAGGTTAGGTTAGGTTAGGTTAGGTTAGGTTAGGTTAGGTTAGGTTAGGTTAGGTTAGGTTAGGTTAGGTTAGGTTAGGTTAGGTTAGGTTAGGTTAGGTTAGGTTAGGTTAGGTTAGGTTAGGTTAGGTTAGGTTAGGTTAGGTTAGGTTAGGTTAGGTTAGGTTAGGTTAGGTTAGGTTAGGTTAGGTTAGGTTAGGTTAGGTTAGGTTAGGTTAGGTTAGGTTAGGTTAGGTTAGGTTAGGTTAGGTTAGGTTAGGTTAGGTTAGGTTAGGTTAGGTTAGGTTAGGTTAGGTTAGGTTAGGTTAGGTTAGGTTAGGTTAGGTTAGGTTAGGTTAGGTTAGGTTAGGTTAGGTTAGGTTAGGTTAGGTTAGGTTAGGTTAGGTTAGGTTAGGTTAGGTTAGGTTAGGTTAGGTTAGGTTAGGTTAGGTTAGGTTAGGTTAGGTTAGGTTAGGTTAGGTTAGGTTAGGTTAGGTTAGGTTAGGTTAGGTTAGGTTAGGTTAGGTTAGGTTAGGTTAGGTTAGGTTAGGTTAGGTTAGGTTAGGTTAGGTTAGGTTAGGTTAGGTTAGGTTAGGTTAGGTTAGGTTAGGTTAGGTTAGGTTAGGTTAGGTTAGGTTAGGTTAGGTTAGGTTAGGTTAGGTTAGGTTAGGTTAGGTTAGGTTAGGTTAGGTTAGGTTAGGTTAGGTTAGGTTAGGTTAGGTTAGGTTAGGTTAGGTTAGGTTAGGTTAGGTTAGGTTAGGTTAGGTTAGGTTAGGTTAGGTTAGGTTAGGTTAGGTTAGGTTAGGTTAGGTTAGGTTAGGTTAGGTTAGGTTAGGTTAGGTTAGGTTAGGTTAGGTTAGGTTAGGTTAGGTTAGGTTAGGTTAGGTTAGGTTAGGTTAGGTTAGGTTAGGTTAGGTTAGGTTAGGTTAGGTTAGGTTAGGTTAGGTTAGGTTAGGTTAGGTTAGGTTAGGTTAGGTTAGGTTAGGTTAGGTTAGGTTAGGTTAGGTTAGGTTAGGTTAGGTTAGGTTAGGTTAGGTTAGGTTAGGTTAGGTTAGGTTAGGTTAGGTTAGGTTAGGTTAGGTTAGGTTAGGTTAGGTTAGGTTAGGTTAGGTTAGGTTAGGTTAGGTTAGGTTAGGTTAGGTTAGGTTAGGTTAGGTTAGGTTAGGTTAGGTTAGGTTAGGTTAGGTTAGGTTAGGTTAGGTTAGGTTAGGTTAGGTTAGGTTAGGTTAGGTTAGGTTAGGTTAGGTTAGGTTAGGTTAGGTTAGGTTAGGTTAGGTTAGGTTAGGTTAGGTTAGGTTAGGTTAGGTTAGGTTAGGTTAGGTTAGGTTAGGTTAGGTTAGGTTAGGTTAGGTTAGGTTAGGTTAGGTTAGGTTAGGTTAGGTTAGGTTAGGTTAGGTTAGGTTAGGTTAGGTTAGGTTAGGTTAGGTTAGGTTAGGTTAGGTTAGGTTAGGTTAGGTTAGGTTAGGTTAGGTTAGGTTAGGTTAGGTTAGGTTAGGTTAGGTTAGGTTAGGTTAGGTTAGGTTAGGTTAGGTTAGGTTAGGTTAGGTTAGGTTAGGTTAGGTTAGGTTAGGTTAGGTTAGGTTAGGTTAGGTTAGGTTAGGTTAGGTTAGGTTAGGTTAGGTTAGGTTAGGTTAGGTTAGGTTAGGTTAGGTTAGGTTAGGTTAGGTTAGGTTAGGTTAGGTTAGGTTAGGTTAGGTTAGGTTAGGTTAGGTTAGGTTAGGTTAGGTTAGGTTAGGTTAGGTTAGGTTAGGTTAGGTTAGGTTAGGTTAGGTTAGGTTAGGTTAGGTTAGGTTAGGTTAGGTTAGGTTAGGTTAGGTTAGGTTAGGTTAGGTTAGGTTAGGTTAGGTTAGGTTAGGTTAGGTTAGGTTAGGTTAGGTTAGGTTAGGTTAGGTTAGGTTAGGTTAGGTTAGGTTAGGTTAGGTTAGGTTAGGTTAGGTTAGGTTAGGTTAGGTTAGGTTAGGTTAGGTTAGGTTAGGTTAGGTTAGGTTAGGTTAGGTTAGGTTAGGTTAGGTTAGGTTAGGTTAGGTTAGGTTAGGTTAGGTTAGGTTAGGTTAGGTTAGGTTAGGTTAGGTTAGGTTAGGTTAGGTTAGGTTAGGTTAGGTTAGGTTAGGTTAGGTTAGGTTAGGTTAGGTTAGGTTAGGTTAGGTTAGGTTAGGTTAGGTTAGGTTAGGTTAGGTTAGGTTAGGTTAGGTTAGGTTAGGTTAGGTTAGGTTAGGTTAGGTTAGGTTAGGTTAGGTTAGGTTAGGTTAGGTTAGGTTAGGTTAGGTTAGGTTAGGTTAGGTTAGGTTAGGTTAGGTTAGGTTAGGTTAGGTTAGGTTAGGTTAGGTTAGGTTAGGTTAGGTTAGGTTAGGTTAGGTTAGGTTAGGTTAGGTTAGGTTAGGTTAGGTTAGGTTAGGTTAGGTTAGGTTAGGTTAGGTTAGGTTAGGTTAGGTTAGGTTAGGTTAGGTTAGGTTAGGTTAGGTTAGGTTAGGTTAGGTTAGGTTAGGTTAGGTTAGGTTAGGTTAGGTTAGGTTAGGTTAGGTTAGGTTAGGTTAGGTTAGGTTAGGTTAGGTTAGGTTAGGTTAGGTTAGGTTAGGTTAGGTTAGGTTAGGTTAGGTTAGGTTAGGTTAGGTTAGGTTAGGTTAGGTTAGGTTAGGTTAGGTTAGGTTAGGTTAGGTTAGGTTAGGTTAGGTTAGGTTAGGTTAGGTTAGGTTAGGTTAGGTTAGGTTAGGTTAGGTTAGGTTAGGTTAGGTTAGGTTAGGTTAGGTTAGGTTAGGTTAGGTTAGGTTAGGTTAGGTTAGGTTAGGTTAGGTTAGGTTAGGTTAGGTTAGGTTAGGTTAGGTTAGGTTAGGTTAGGTTAGGTTAGGTTAGGTTAGGTTAGGTTAGGTTAGGTTAGGTTAGGTTAGGTTAGGTTAGGTTAGGTTAGGTTAGGTTAGGTTAGGTTAGGTTAGGTTAGGTTAGGTTAGGTTAGGTTAGGTTAGGTTAGGTTAGGTTAGGTTAGGTTAGGTTAGGTTAGGTTAGGTTAGGTTAGGTTAGGTTAGGTTAGGTTAGGTTAGGTTAGGTTAGGTTAGGTTAGGTTAGGTTAGGTTAGGTTAGGTTAGGTTAGGTTAGGTTAGGTTAGGTTAGGTTAGGTTAGGTTAGGTTAGGTTAGGTTAGGTTAGGTTAGGTTAGGTTAGGTTAGGTTAGGTTAGGTTAGGTTAGGTTAGGTTAGGTTAGGTTAGGTTAGGTTAGGTTAGGTTAGGTTAGGTTAGGTTAGGTTAGGTTAGGTTAGGTTAGGTTAGGTTAGGTTAGGTTAGGTTAGGTTAGGTTAGGTTAGGTTAGGTTAGGTTAGGTTAGGTTAGGTTAGGTTAGGTTAGGTTAGGTTAGGTTAGGTTAGGTTAGGTTAGGTTAGGTTAGGTTAGGTTAGGTTAGGTTAGGTTAGGTTAGGTTAGGTTAGGTTAGGTTAGGTTAGGTTAGGTTAGGTTAGGTTAGGTTAGGTTAGGTTAGGTTAGGTTAGGTTAGGTTAGGTTAGGTTAGGTTAGGTTAGGTTAGGTTAGGTTAGGTTAGGTTAGGTTAGGTTAGGTTAGGTTAGGTTAGGTTAGGTTAGGTTAGGTTAGGTTAGGTTAGGTTAGGTTAGGTTAGGTTAGGTTAGGTTAGGTTAGGTTAGGTTAGGTTAGGTTAGGTTAGGTTAGGTTAGGTTAGGTTAGGTTAGGTTAGGTTAGGTTAGGTTAGGTTAGGTTAGGTTAGGTTAGGTTAGGTTAGGTTAGGTTAGGTTAGGTTAGGTTAGGTTAGGTTAGGTTAGGTTAGGTTAGGTTAGGTTAGGTTAGGTTAGGTTAGGTTAGGTTAGGTTAGGTTAGGTTAGGTTAGGTTAGGTTAGGTTAGGTTAGGTTAGGTTAGGTTAGGTTAGGTTAGGTTAGGTTAGGTTAGGTTAGGTTAGGTTAGGTTAGGTTAGGTTAGGTTAGGTTAGGTTAGGTTAGGTTAGGTTAGGTTAGGTTAGGTTAGGTTAGGTTAGGTTAGGTTAGGTTAGGTTAGGTTAGGTTAGGTTAGGTTAGGTTAGGTTAGGTTAGGTTAGGTTAGGTTAGGTTAGGTTAGGTTAGGTTAGGTTAGGTTAGGTTAGGTTAGGTTAGGTTAGGTTAGGTTAGGTTAGGTTAGGTTAGGTTAGGTTAGGTTAGGTTAGGTTAGGTTAGGTTAGGTTAGGTTAGGTTAGGTTAGGTTAGGTTAGGTTAGGTTAGGTTAGGTTAGGTTAGGTTAGGTTAGGTTAGGTTAGGTTAGGTTAGGTTAGGTTAGGTTAGGTTAGGTTAGGTTAGGTTAGGTTAGGTTAGGTTAGGTTAGGTTAGGTTAGGTTAGGTTAGGTTAGGTTAGGTTAGGTTAGGTTAGGTTAGGTTAGGTTAGGTTAGGTTAGGTTAGGTTAGGTTAGGTTAGGTTAGGTTAGGTTAGGTTAGGTTAGGTTAGGTTAGGTTAGGTTAGGTTAGGTTAGGTTAGGTTAGGTTAGGTTAGGTTAGGTTAGGTTAGGTTAGGTTAGGTTAGGTTAGGTTAGGTTAGGTTAGGTTAGGTTAGGTTAGGTTAGGTTAGGTTAGGTTAGGTTAGGTTAGGTTAGGTTAGGTTAGGTTAGGTTAGGTTAGGTTAGGTTAGGTTAGGTTAGGTTAGGTTAGGTTAGGTTAGGTTAGGTTAGGTTAGGTTAGGTTAGGTTAGGTTAGGTTAGGTTAGGTTAGGTTAGGTTAGGTTAGGTTAGGTTAGGTTAGGTTAGGTTAGGTTAGGTTAGGTTAGGTTAGGTTAGGTTAGGTTAGGTTAGGTTAGGTTAGGTTAGGTTAGGTTAGGTTAGGTTAGGTTAGGTTAGGTTAGGTTAGGTTAGGTTAGGTTAGGTTAGGTTAGGTTAGGTTAGGTTAGGTTAGGTTAGGTAGGTTAGGTTAGGTTAGGTTAGGTTAGGTTAGGTTAGGTTAGGTAGGTTAGGTTAG